>OY728161.1:1542450943-1544850943 GCA_963277665.1 Viscum album | reverse complement strand
ATCAAGATATTGAAATAAACAATGCTTTATCAAAAAAATTTTAAACCCATTTAATAAATTTAATAAAGAAATTTTTGAATCAAAGTGTCCCCTACCACTTTAAATATTATAAGGGAATTAACATTTTAAAACATTAATTCCCTTATAAATAAATCCTTAAAACCATTTTTCAAACATGGAAATTAATGAGAAATATTTTGAAGAGTAAATCATTAAAACATTTAAAACTATATTTTAGTTAAAGAGTTACTAACAAAATGAGAGGTGAAAAAATATAAATAACTGATGAATAACGTCAATCAAGGCCTATAATATCATGAGAATATAGAGATTCATGATATAATATGTAAAAGTAAAGTATATACACCATATAAAAGTAAATTGGTCTATAATAATAAGTATTTTTCAATAGAATGTATATTGAGACAAAGTCCTTTGAAAAGACCATATCCTCATATTAATGAAAAATCAATGACATAATTATGTGTGAAAAATAATAATACACCCAACATAAGTGGATATTAAGTGTAAAAAATCATAGTACATTCACACATATTCATAGCATGAAAAAATAAAAAAGAATAAGTTTATCCCAATGAAATCAAATTGGGTTAAAAAGTTCTCTTACAAAATTTCGATAGCCTAACACCGTCACTTTGAAGTTAGGAAAATTATTTGATTAGAGAAAAAGGGTTATATCATCACTTGGAGACAAAATGTATTGAAATAAGGATATATAATAACATATCCTGACATAAGAAAGTGGAAATTGAAAGACATAACATAAATGAGGTCTTTTAAAAAGAAGAGGGCGAATGATTCCATCACCCATTTCGTAACATGAGAAACATACACCACATAAAATAAGGATCATATGATGAAGATGTAAATACTAATAAATTAAATTATATTACACAATTTATATAATCATGGGTAGTACGTACACCACAAAAAAATAAATAGTGGCAAATATAGCATGAATCTCATTGGAATAAAAAGATAGATGGATAGCTCTTAGCACATTGTAATCAATCGAGTCATATGAACAAACATTAATAACCACCAAATTAATCATATAATACCATGAATATAAATATAATCATGATAGTATATATATAATTGTAGTACACAATTCACCACATGCAATAAATAAGTTGTGAACAATGTAAATGTCACGGAATGAAAAATGAGATAAGAAAAACCCCATACCTCGTGTCTGGCTTAACTTTTTTATTCCTTATTCTTCCTAAATAATAAAAATAAGATAATTTATAATTTTTTGATAACCCTTTTATTGTTTATTATTACTTTTATATAACTTATCACATTTCTATTACAATTAGTTAATTATTTGAGTTCATATTGGACATTTTGTCGATGATCGAAACTTGAGTCAAAAATGAAATTATTATAATTACAAATTTTCTATGTCATAAAAATTAGATTATCTCCAGAATAATATTAATGATTTAGATACCATATATATCTTATATATACAATATATATGTATTTATAACAGTATATAACATTTGGAGATAAGAAATCAAAATGCACCGTTCATGGAGACGGTAAGTCGTACGTACGCATAAACGCTATTTTCATTTCAAATTAATATTTAAAGGAATGAAAATATCATGATAAATAATTATATAATAATTCAATTATAATATCATATATAATTAAATTATCTATATCCTTTATAGATTCCATGTATGACATTAATGAGTCATATCACTTTGAGGGGGCGTTAATCCGCACTTACTTAAATGAAATTATCGCATTTACCCATTATGGAAAACATAAAGGTATGATATAAATAGAAAATAGAGAAGAATAAAAAAATATAAATATAATATATATCACATATAAATAATGTTCCATTATAATGACAACCATGAGAGGTTGTAGCATATAAATGAACAATCATCATTTCGTGCGGCAGTAGTTCATCGTCCATAAAAACAGTATGATCTTTTAACCATTAGATTGGGGTCTTTGTAAGTGTAGCTCAAATCCTTTTCATAAAAATAACCTAGTATATTGAGGATACTGGGTTTTTTATAAAATAAATTAAAAAAAGAGTTTTGTGGGTTGGAGAAGTAAAATAAAATAGAAGAACTTAAGTGAAGGTGTTACATTTAAATTAGGTATCTCCCTTTGGTTTGAACCAAATTTTTTAATTAAATAGCCTTATTCCTAAGGGAAGTATTCTAGGAGGAGTAGAGGGATGTAGGGATCGTAATAGTAAAGAGGTTGGATGTGTCAAGGGGCTTGAGAAGTGTGAGTAATGGGTTAGAAGTGAGGGATTTTTATAATGGGAGGAGGGCCTCTTTATAAATGTTTTAAAACTATTATTTTATTACATAATTATTTTCGATTTTTAAAGGTCAAAAACTCCATAAAGTAAAAACTAAGATGAATTATGTTCGAAATAAAATCATAGAATAAGGAATTGGACATGTTTTTATAAAAATTTTATTTTTATAATCATATTTATTTTAATCATTCATTAATGTGGTAAACATGGCATCATTATTGTGTCATAAATAATTTTATTTATATAATGTCTAAAAATTTTAAAAAATTATCGTGATGTTTGAAATTTTCATATATTTATAATTAATATTTATAGTAATGGAGATATATTATATAACACCATTTAATAATTTATTTACTAAAAAAATGTGTTTAAGTAATTTTATTCATTACATTAAATTAATTAATATAAAGTGCCATTATCACTCTTATGTGGCTCCATGGGGTCCCAAAATCAACCCAAAGGATGAAAATTGTTGAAAATGTATAAACAAATAGGATTAAAACACATTTTAGTGTAATTTAATATTATTATAATATTATTTTTTTACCCTTATATACCAGATTTACCCATTAACCGTCGTTAATAAAATATTTCTTGAGGTAAATTTTTAAATTGTCTAAATATAAAAGAAAGATATTTTAACAATTTTTAAATTCAGTTCCAAATATGGAATTCAATTTTCTAAATTCAGAACACATATGTGGTAGAAATTAATTTAAAATTATTTTCCACTGTCAAAACAAAAAGCATGTTTTAAAGAAATAATAACTATCAAAATATTTACACTTATTTACGTCCAATTTAAAATTTAAAATAATTACAATGACCAAAATTGGATTAAATGGTAAAAATATAATCTAATTACACTTTAAAACCATTGAGAATGATAATATAACCATATAAATAAGTTATATTAAAACGAATTTTTGAATTAAAATATAGTACTTTTTACTATTCAAAAAAAATAAACCTTTTCAGAAACATACCAAAATTTTATCCAAAGTAAATTTTGATGTCCCAATTATAAATAATAATATTATTTTGTCAATTAGAACATATAAAAGTGTCCAAAACAATATTTAATGGGGTTTCTCCATCAAAAGGAAGTAAATCAACCTTTAAATGAATATTATAGTATTTAGGCTTAAAATCAGATTCTTTCTTATTCTAAGCATCTAAAATTATTTGGATAAATGTAAAAATATTTAACAATGTTGTATATTTATATTTTAGTTAGTTCAGTCCATTCCTGCTAATACAACAGCTAGGCATTAACTACCATTTAAAATAATACTTTATTATTATTTTTTTAGTACAACTCATTATTGTGTGCAGCGTAAGTTTTCAAAGAAACTCATTGTTGCATATCTGGTATTCCATCAAACATTGCATCCCCTTTAAATTAACATTAATATTTAGTTCAAAATTTTTAATAAATATGAAAATGTTATATTATTTATTTACCTGGGATGTTACATCCTTCCGCCGTTTTGGGAATTGTTTTCTAGTAAGGTTAAAATTGGGCATGGAAATTTCATTGAAAGTCCCACATTAGAAAAAGGTCAATAAAAATATCACATTAAAATAAATAAGGATAAATAAAAAGGTCACCTGAGATACCACATACTAGGATTACATGTTTGGAAACCTGTATATGCAAGAGAAACAAACCATCAGGGTTTGATGGAGTGTGGTAGAAAACATGATTAGTGGAAAGTTAACCACTAGAAAATCACAAACTTATGATGGGTTAAATGGTCTTTGATTCCACAGAAGGAAAATTTAACACACAATGTTTTGGTTTTAAGTTAATTTTCATAATGTTGAGTAATTTATTTAAGATAATGAATAAAAAACATATTTAATTTGCATGTAGACTTTTATCCTTTACTAGATTTATACCACTAACTCAACTCTTATCAAAATGATGAGTATTCAAAATGACTTTGTCACATCAAAATCACTAGAATCAACTTCTATAGTATCACATGATACAAAAAATATGAACTATATATTTCCCCTATCTTTAGACATCAACCAAAACAAAAAATGTTAGTACAATATCCGAAATGCCTCATAAAGGATAATATTTACAAATAGAAAAACTACTCTTAATCACCAAAATTCAACAAAAAATACCAACATTTCAACAAAGGCTATTCTATACTCAATTGTCCTTAAAATAATTCAAAATAATCCAAACCATGATTGAATCCCAAAACTCATAAGTATTTGATCACATTTTCTTCCAAGATACATCCTAACATTAATCTCCAAATAACATCAACTACACTTAAAGTTTCATACAAAAGTCTAATTAACCTAATCACAAATTCTCTATGAATGGTTAATCATTTCCACCAATAACCCAACTAACTATATTTACACAAAAAAAACATAGATTCTTCCAAAATAAAATTTCAACCATTACTCCACAAATAAGATCCCATAGTATTCTATTTCCCTTAATTATATATCATTCCCCAAAAAGGGAACATCTTCCAAAATAAACATTATCAATTAATCACCAAATCATTTTCCTATATTAAAAATATACATTTGATAAAAAATAAGCTCCAAAAATAAAATTATTATTGATATATAAAATCATTTAACTTAATATAATAAGTTACATTAACCAGCGAATTCACGTAGGATAGTGGCAGGCAATGCACCCTTATTTCCCTTCAGTTGTGAGATTGATTCCTACAGCCATTCCGGATGTGACAGGTTGTCACCAATCTTACGGATTGTCATTTTTATAAATCTCAAAAATAATCCCAACATGTTTTAAACTCAAAGGTTTTCTTATACCTTTCATTTTCAGCCCAATACATTAGGACCTCAACATCTTATATATTTTTATTTCTTTCACCTCCATATGATAGAGTAAAACTATTCCCAATATAATGAACATCATACCTAGATCATGGTGTCCATATTGATTCATCATAATCTTGTTAACGTAGGTAAAAGGTCTATGCATTGAAACAATGATTTAGAGATCCTTCAAAATCATTTGTTTCTTTCATCCAAATACACCTTGTACAACTTGGGTCATATGGGTGTTCACAGAAAAATAGATTCAGAAAATAATCAAGTATGGCATATAATTTCAAAACATAAGATAAAACATGATTTTTATAAAATAGTCGGACCGAATTTGAGTTAAAACTTTCAATCAATGGTCCTTTTAAAATACCATAAATTTATGCTGAGAGACTATATTGTAAAATAAAATATAAATAGATTGCGCAAGGGTCACCTTCTTTAGAACCCTTTTCAAAATCATAATATGCTTCAAAATCCTATGATATGGTGAAATATTTTAATGTGCCTTGATAATATTTACCTTTCTTGAAAATATGAGAATATTGAGAAAATAAGATTTTATTAAATACAACCATTTATCCAAGATGATATCAAGGTATAGTGGAGGTGTTTGAAATCTTAAACAACAGCTTGTAAGTGAGTTGTAAGCTAGAAAAAGTTTCACAATCATCTGGACATGACTTCACAATAATTATTGAAGCATGTCCTTAGGAAGAGATAGTAATTTCATTTGAGAGCCTCCTCCTTCCATTTGTAACCGACATTCCTTGATCTAAAAAAATTATAAAACAATTATTTAACTGAAATAATTGACGTGGGAAAAAACCATGTGTTTAACGAAAACTCTTAATCACGAAAGTTGTATAAACCGACCTCTGATACCAACTATAAGGACCCTACCTTAAAACATTACATAATATTTAATTAAATGAATTATTCACATTGAGGATCTTTTCAGGTTTAGAGTTTTTAAAAATTAGGCCACGACTATTACATATCAACTTGAAAATTACACATAGAAACAACTACTCAGAATCAATTTTTTTCATATAATAAAAACTCTTAAAAAGTAACATGTCTAGTTCTATGTTTTAGATAGCATGACTTTTCCTTGATCCCATACATTAACCTATTCATCTTTAAGTCCTCTAATAAACATACCAAAAACATGGGATGATCCTAATAATCTCAATAAGGGTTATAAAATATGGAAATAAAACATTATCCCATCAATAAAAACAATTTAATGAAACCATACTTTTCAATCATAACATAATTTATGAAATCATAACATTTATGAATAACACACAAAAACCATAAATCATAAAGGTAAGTTTAGGAATACAAAACATACTTACATTGTAGTTATCACAGCTAAATATAATGTAATGTTGGAATACCCATCACTGTATATTCCCTAAATCTCGTATGAGAAACATTAAAATTTACCTATTTGATGTTACCTAATGTGTTGGAGAGCTATCACGGGATCACCTACCCTTGGTTTATCACAGAACCACCTGTATGTGTAAATAATTCACAATAACCATTACATAATAATAACACATAACACAAGAATAATGTAAAGATAACATTTCTACATTCTAATCACAATATATAAAATCAAGATATTGAAATAAACAAACCTCTATCAATCTATTTTCAATACCATTAAAAATATTTAATAAAAATATTTTTGAATCAAAGTGTCCCAAAACACATTGAAGCATAACATTATAAAACATTAATGTCCATATAAATAAATCCTTACAACCATTTTTAAATCATGGATATTAATGAGAAATATTTAGAATAATAAATCTTTAAAACAGTTAATATGATATTTTAGTTAAAGAGTTCATATCCAAATTAGAGGTGCCAGAATACAAATAATTGAGAAATAACATCAATAAAAGATTATAATATCATTATAATAGAGATATTCATGATACAATATGTCAAAGGGAAGTATATAAACCATATAAAAGTGAATTTTTGTATAACAATAAATAAGTTTCCATGGAATGTAAATTGAGACAAAGTCCCTTGCAAAGATCGTATCCATAGATTAAGGAAAAATCAATAACATAATTATTTGTGAGAAATAAGAATACACCCAATATAAGTGTATATTAAGTGTAAAAAAATAATAGGACATTCATGCATATTCTTAGCAAGACATAATCAAGAAGTATATGTTTAACCCAAAGAATTGAAATTGGGTTAAAAAGTTCTCTTATAGAAATTAGGCAGCCTAACGAAGTCACTATAAAATTAAGAAAATGAGTTGATGAGAGAAAAAGGGTTCTATCATCACTTGGACACAAAATTTACAGCAATAAGGATATATAATAACATATCCCAAAATAAAATAGTGGAAATTAAAACACATAACATAAATGAAGTCCTTTAAAAAGAAGAGGGTGAAAGATTCCCTTTCTAATTTGGTAACATACAAAACATACACCACATGAAAGAAGGATCGTATGATGAAAGTGTAAACACTAATAAATTAAATTATATTAAACAATTAATACAATCATGGGAAGTAAATACACCTCACAAAAGGAAATTGTGGCAAATATAACATGAATCTCACGGGAATAAAAAGTTAGATGAAAACCTCTCTCCACATTGTAATCAATAGAGTCATATGAAAAAAAGATAATAACCACCTAATTAATCATAGAATACCATTAATATATTGATGATCATGGTAATATATATCAAATTTCAGTACAAAATACACCCAATGCAATAAATAAGTGGTGAACAATAGAAGTCTCACGCACTATGGGAAAAGGACTGTTTGTGGGGGGGGGGGTTTGCGACGGGAATAAATATCGCCACAAAAGGTCTGTCCAAGAGGTTATTTTCTGACGGGAGTAACATCCTGTCGCAAATAACAAATTATTTGTGACGGGATTTCATCTCCCATCTCAACATGTTCGGCGCGGGTAGCGCGCCAAACCGCGCGATGGTTATTTGCGATGGTGGGATCCCACCGTCGCAAATAATTAAGTTTTTGTGATGGGGACAGTCGCAAATACCTGGCTAGGTTAATAGTTTTTTGCGACAGGATGTCGTCCCGTCGTAAAAGGTGTGCCGGCAAGGACTATTTGTGAAAGGACCCGTCGCAAATACCTATGCCCGCAGTAATTACTGTCGGCAGTTAATAACTTATTGCGATGAGATGTCATCTCGTCGCAAAAAGTGTGTTGGTAGGGAATATTTTCGACGGGACCCGTTGCAAATTACTTTTTAACCACCGACAGTATTTAATGCGGGCTTAGGTATTTGCGACGGGATACCCGTCGCAAATAATCTCGTTGCAAATAATTTAACCTATATATACCCCCATCCATTATTCCTCTCATTCCTCTCAATTCTTAGATCATGTTTCTCTCTAAATTCTGATTTTAGAGGGAAAAATTTTCCAAGTTAATTTTTTTATTCACGAAGAAGATGTGAAGCCGTCAACATCAATAGAAAATCAGTCTTAAATGTATTTATGTTTATTTAATTTATTATTTGTTTCATTTTTATGTTAATTTTTATTATTGTTGATTAGTTTTAATTAAATTAAATTTAAATTGTTTTGTCATTAGTATTTCTTTGTACTAATAAATTGAAATTTTTAGTACCAATTTTTAATAATTAGTGGCAATTAATAATTATTAGAGATAATTAGTAATGTATATAATTAATTAGTAGTAATTAATAATAATTAGTAATAAATAGTAATAAATACCAATAATTACTAATAAATATTAATAAATAGTAATAAATAGTAATAAATAGTAATAATGAGTAATAAATAGTAATAATGAGTAATAAATAATAATAAATTGTCATAAATAGAAATAAATTGTAATAATTAGTAATAAATTGCAACAATTAGTAATAAATTGTAATAATTAGTAATAAATTGTAATAATTAGTAATAAATTGTAATAATTAGTAATAAATTGTAATAATTAGTAATAAATTGTAATAATTAGTAATAGACTGTAATAATTAGTAATAAATACCAACATTTACTAATAATTACTAATAAATACTAATAATTAGTAATAATTAGTAATAATTAAAAATAAATAGCAATAATTTGGAATAATTAGCAATAACTAGCAATAATTAGTAATAAATAGTAATAAATTGTAATAATTAGTAATAATTAGTAATAATTAGTAATAATTAGTAATAAATAGTAATAATTTGTAATAATTTGTTATAATTTGTAATAATTAGTAATAATTAGTAATAATTTGCAATAATTAGAAATAAATTGTAATAAATTATAATAAATTGTAAAAAAAAGTAATAAATTGTAATAATTAGTAATAAATTGTAATAATTAGTAATAAATTGTAACAAATAGTAATAAATGGTAATAAATAGTAATAAATAGTAATAATTAGTAATAAATTGTAATAATTAATAATAAATTGTAATAATTAGTAATAAATTGTAATAATTTATTAATAAATTCTAATAATTAGTAATAAATACTATTAATTTCTAATAATTAGCTATAATTAGCAATATTTACCAATAATTAGCAATAATAAGAAATAATTAAAAATAATTAGTAATAATTAGAAATATATAGCAATAATTAGCAATAATTAGAAATAGTTAGGAATAATTAGCAATAATTAGAAATAATTAACAATAATTAGCAATAAATAGCAATATTTAAGAATAATTAGAAATAAATAGAAATAATTAGAAACAAATAGCAATAATTAGTAATAATTAGAAATAATTAGCAATAATTAGGAATAATTGGTAATAAATACTAATAATTAGTAATAATTACTAATAAATACTAAAAATTAGCAATAATTAGCAATAAATAGGAATAATTAGGAATAATTAAAAATAATTAGAAATAATTAGCAATAATTAGAAATAAAGAATAATAATTAGAAATAATTAGCAATAATTAGCAATAATTAGCAATAATTAACAATAATTTGCAATAAATAGAAATAATTAGAAATAGTTAGCAACAAATAGAAATAATTTGCAATAATTTGCAATAATTAGCAATAATTAGCAATAATTAGGTATAATTAGGAATAATTAAGAATAATTAGTAATAAATGCTAATAATTACTAATAATTACTAATAAATACTAATACTTATCAATAATTAGAAATAATTAGAAATAATTAGGAATAATTAGAAATAATTAACAATAATTAGAAATAAATAGAAATAATTAGGCATAATTAGAAATAATTTGGAATAATTAGTAATAATTATTAGTAATTATTAATAATTAGTAATAATTAAAAATTAAATTGTAATAATTAGGAATAATTAGAAATAAATAGCAATAATTAGAAATAATTATCAATTACTAGTAATAATTAGTAATAATTAATAATAATTAGTTAAAATTAGAAATAATTAGGAATAAATAGTAATAATTGGTAATAATTAGGAATAAATAACAATAAATAGGAATAAATATGAATAATTTGGAATAATTAGGAATAATTAGTAATAGTTAGGAATAGTTAGGAATAAATAATAATAGTTAGTAATAAATATGAATAATTAGTAATAAATAAGAATCATTAGAAATAAATAAGAATAATTAGTTATAAATGTGAATAATTAGAAATAATAGTTATAATTATTTAGGAATAATTAAGAATAGTTAGAAAGACATTTTAATAAATTTTAATAAATTTTAAGAACTTGGCATAATTTCCAGTGGATTAACAACACTCCTTTTACTCGATGAATTTTCTCCTATCAACTCTCACCGACTCAAAACTAGTTTGCAATAAATAGTAATAGTTTGTAATAAATAGTAATAGTTTGTAATAAATTTGAATAGTTATTAATAAATAGGAATAGTTAGTAATAAATATGAATAATTAGTAATAAATAAAAATAATTAGTAATAAATATGAATAAGTAGTAATAAGTAGTAATAAATAGTAATAAATAGTAATAATTAGTTAGGAACAGTTAGGAATAGTTAGAAAGAAATTTTCATAAATTTTAATTAATTTTAAGAACCTGGAACAATTTCCAGTGGACTAACGGAACTCCTTTTGCTCGATGAGTTTTCTCATTTCAACTCTCACAGAATCAAAAAATTATGAATAATGTGCTGCAATATAGGAATATTCAATCTCATGTATATGAGATTGGATATGCATTCGTAGGATCATATTTTTTACAATGTTTTCAGGCTGTGACAGTTGAAGAAGATGATTCATCAATGAAAAGGGGGCTCTTTTGAATGACGGCTCCTTTACTTGCATCTTTCTCACACTAAAATCACAATAAAGAATCTGGTCGGAGATACACATATTCATTTCTATTAATATGCGAATGAATATGTGTACCTCCGACTAGATTCTTCATTGTGATTTAAGTGTGAGAAAGATGCAAGTAAATGAGACGTCCGAAAAAAGATTAGCCGTCAATCCACTGGAAATTGTGTCGCCCTTAATTAATCGTAATTATTAAGAACTAGTAGTAATTATTTATCTTCTTTTTTCAGATAGTGTTTTTATAATTTAAAATTATTCAAAAATAGTGATCATTTTATATTTTATAGAAAAATATGGAACAAGGACTTCAACATCAGTCATTATTAGACGATCGTGCTTGGATAAATCAGTGCAGAAATCCAAATGGCTCTAGCTTAAATTCTATATATATTAAGGGTATTAAAGCATTCATATAATTTGCATCATCAAAACCAGGATACGTTTTAGAAGACACAATTAAGTGTCCTTGTGAAAAATGTGCTCTCAGAACACATGACACATTTGACAAGGTTGGGGGACATCTCTTAAGGTTTGGTTTTCAAGCACATTATGTTTTTTTGGTATCAACACGATGAAATCATTTCCATAAAAGATACTAATAACTTGATTTCAGATCCATCATGGTTCCCAAATTTAGTTCATGATGTTGCAGTTCAATCTGTTCAATAAACTGAAACTCACGATGATATTTATTTAACTCTTGAGATTGCACCATCTGAATTTTATGAGTTGTTGAGGTTTGCTGAGGATGCATTGTATCCTGGTTTCAAGATAAGAAAATTAGAAGCGGTTGCAAAATTTATGGCTATCAAATCAGATAATGCAATGTTAAAAAACTATTTTGATCAGATATTTTCTTTGGTTAAAAGACTGTTACCTAAAGGAAATTTTTTGCCTGCAAATTAATATGAGAGAAAGAGGTTGGTTCATAATCTAGGACTTAGTTATCAGCAAATTCATACATATGAAAATGATTTCATCTTATACTCTGGTGAAAATGATTCGTTGTATAGTTTTCCCACATGTGGACAATTGAGGTATAAAGAAGCTCAACCAGGGAAGTCTGGATCGATTCATGTAAAACAGTTGAGATATTTTCCCCTTACACCGAGCCTGAAATGTTTATTTATGTCTCATAACATAGTTTCAATGAAGTCATGGACAAAAAAAACATTTCAACCAGTAAAATATTGAATCATTCATCTGATGGTGATTCATGTAACCAATTTGATCTTCTACATTTGTCTTTTGTTTTAGAATCCCCAAACATGTGATTGGGTCTTTCCACTGATGGTTTCATTCCATTTGGTTCTTATGGTAGTCAGTATTCATGTTGGCATGTCTTTATAACTTTATACAATCTACCTCCATGGATGTTGATGAAGGATCCCTACATCGATTTGACCTTATTAATCCCAGGACATTCGAAAAAGAATATTGATGTTTATTTGAAACCATTGATTGATGAGTTAAATGAATTGTGGGGTAATGGTGTTAGTACATATGATGTTGCTATGAAATAAAATTTCACAATAAAAGCTGCCTTGATGTGGACGATTAGTAACTTTCTAGTATATGGCATGTTATATGGCTAGAGTACACATGGTCCGAAATCATGTCCTTACAGTATGGAAGAGAACAAAGCATTCATGCTCGTCAATGGAAAAAATCCTTTCTATTTTGACTGTCATCACAGATTTCTTCCAACCAATCATCCTTTTCAAAGGAACAAATCTCATTTCAGAATAGGTACAATTGAAAGGGATGAAACTCCAAAAATGAAATCAGGTATAGAGTTAAAATCAGTTGTATTTTCATTACCTCCCATCACATTTGGGCCAACTGAAAACCAAATGAAAAATCTTGGCTTTGGGAAAGAATATAATTGGATAAAATGAATAATTTTTTGGGATCTCCCATATTGGTCTAATTTTTTTGGTCCGCCACATGTTGGATGTCATGCATATTGAGAAAAACTATTTTGATAATTTATTTCATAAATTTTTGGATACACCAGGTAAGACCAAAGATACTATAAAAGCACTATTATATCTTTCACAAATTTGCAAGAGACCAGAACTTAAACTATATGAAAATGTCAGATCATAGAGGTTAATGAAGCCTAAATCAGCTGATAAATTGTCCATAGAGATCTGTTTAGTATTTTGTTAGTGGATTGATGATTTGAGAGTTCCAGATTATTATGCTTCCAATTTGGGAAGATGTGTTAAGAATGGTCATATTACTGGATCAAAAAGTCATGATTGTCATGTTATAATGGAAAGATTTATGCTTATTGGATTCATAGGTTTGTTGATTTCTATGATTTGGGATTCTATAACAGACATATGATATTTTTATTGAAATATTTGTTCAGCGACAATAGATTACGATGCGCTAAACAAACTGGAAGAAGATGTTACTGTAATTATATGTAAAGTGGAAAAAAATAGTTCCACCTGCTTTATTTGACTCAATGGATCATATGATGCTACATTTTCCACATGAAGATAATTGTGGAGGTCCAGTATAGTTTCGTTGGATGTACCCATTCATGATATCCATGAAAAAATTGATGAAAAATCTACATAACAAAGAATCAGTTGAAGGGTCAATTGCTGAAGATTATTTGCAAGAGGAAATTTCTTTTCTCTGGTCTCACTATTTTGAATCTGAATATCCCTAAAAAAACACATGGGATAGAATGAGGGAAATGTTAATAATGAAATGAAAAATCATTTATCAGTTTTTAATCAGCCAAATCTTAGCTTCGGTGGAGTTTAAGAATGATGGATTTCAAATGTTGAACATCACAGAACTCATACATATGTTATACTCAACTATGAAGAAATGATAGAATTTGTATTTTGATTGCTTCTATCAATTATTCTATAATCTCTATTACAGTATGTAAACTTATATTATTTGTAGGTTATATGATAATCATATCGAGAAACAACTTCTACAAAATACAGTAGCTGCTCTTGAAGAACGCAGACAATAAAAATTTTCTCAATGGTTTCAAAAGCTGGTAACATAAATTATTGATGGTTTAATATCAATTCAGTTTACTATTTATTATATTGATAATTGTTTCAAAAATTTTCAGGTGTCTTAACATGTTGATAAAATTGATAAGCGACTGTGTATATTGAGTATCCCACCATTGAAAATAGATAAATATTATAATACATATGTGGCGAATAGTTTTCGATTTCAAACATGTGCATATGGGGAATAAAAAAAAAAACAATGAACATTGGAGTTTATTTAAGAGGATTTCATCATATAGAAATTGAGGTTGATTTTTATGGTATTCTGGATGAAATTATTGAGCTATGTTATCTTGGAAAAAATTACTTAATGATGTTTAAATGTCGGTGGTTGGATACTGAGAGAGGTTTTCTTGTTCATCCGACTCACGGAATCATCGATATTAAATATAAAAGCCTTCATGCAATAAATGAACCATTTTTTTCTAGCTCAACAGGCACATAAAATTTAATACACAAAGTATTGTGCTACTTCAAGAGACCTGAGTGATTATTGGAGCATAATAAAAATGAAATCTTGGAAAAATCAATTTACTCAAACTGAATTTGGTTCCTCTGAAGTGGAAGAAATTGAAATTTTTCAAGAGACTACTCAAAACCCATATTTTTCACAAAGAAATGTGAATATCGATGGTGAAATCCCACAATTAATAGTCGATGGTGATGAAGATGTTAATGATGTTACAAATGAATTTGAAATGACAAGGGATGGTGAAAGCGAAACTCATATGGATATTGATGATGCCAAGGAGGAATACGAAGACATTGACATCGTCAGATATGAAGATGATGATGAAGGTGAACATTGGAACTTTTAAATGCTGGTTATGATCATAACTAATATATATATATAATAGTTAATTTCAAATATCTACTAACAACAATAATTTTATGTTTCGGATGGACTCTGATCTATTGCGTGAGTTAGATAAGGTTAAGCTACCTTTGGATGAGGGGGTATGTGGGATATTCTGACCCTCAGCCTACTCGTGGTTCAGGAGGTACGCGAAGGGTGTGTGGTCTTGCGTGACAAATGATTACTGGCCCTATCCCCAAGCAACGTCCATGTCTTGGCTTCGATCCACGCACACAGAGGTATGATAACCTTTATATTTTAGTTATATTTCATTAATTTATTTATATATACTAATTATTTTAGTATTTATTCTTTTTTCATAGTTTTGTAGATGTAGCTGTTGGAAAGGGGAGCACTATCTTGTATAATTATTTTTCTCACCCATAGACCACATGGGAACAGATTCCCATTGATGGGATACTCGGCTTGTACAATCATTTGCTGGTACGTAAATAAATAATATTTATTTTGAAATTTATCTTATTAATAACTTGATATTATAAATTATTTTTAGGGTTTATGGTATCTCATCGATGATAGCATACGTGACGATATCCATGCAGCATGGGAGGTGGCTATGTGTGAGCATTTGCTTCAGCTTTTGCAAAATTTGAGAAAGGAGACCACCAACAAAGCAAGAGCGACATTATTTGATGAGTCTTGTAGAGCCCACCGACCAGAGTACAATATGTCTCAGGTTTGAGATGGATTATGTTTACACTCATTGGGTGGTGGATTTTAGAGGAGGTCTTCATTGGGTCGGCAGAACCAGGGGAGACAGGAGGTGACGCATCGAGTTGGTAGTCGTACATTCAATACACATAGAGAGCACCTGGTAAGTATTTTTTTAAATATTTTATATAACATCAAATATAAATAGTTTATTTTATATTCATATAGGCAGTCAAACATCCTGATTTTACAGAGTACGACATTTATCAGAGGATTTACAGTGATCCAGCCACCAGAGAGATTTGAGATGATCGCCAACATCATATTCTGGTTCGGGTTATTTTTTTCAGTTTGAAAATTAACTTCATTTAATAATTTCAAAATTTTATTTTCAAATTTGAATTGAAGGAGTCATATGAGGTTGAGACTTCTCAGACACAAGATGAGGGTCAGGACGAGGCGATTGATCAGACCAGTGCCCACCATTTTGACGAGGCGGCATGGATACAGGCCACTCAGTATGGCTTTGATAAGGGCCAAGTAGTTGGTATCAACTCTCATGTGACTCCTGATACTTATAATGGCACTACTACGATGTCAGCATCTAGCTTGAGAGGATCTCGTGGGGAGGAATCCTCTTCTGCCTCATAGTATGAGGAGCAGTTCCGAGCTCAGAATGACCTTATAGAGAGTTTGCATAAGCCGCAAGAAGAGATGCGTCATCAGCTGCAGTAGCAGCAATAACACGAGGAGGAGATGTGTCGATGGCAGTAGCAGGATCACGAGTATATGAAGTACATGCAATGTCTGACTCGTAGGTTAGGGATGAAGTTTCCTCCACCAACTCCTTCAACTCCTCCACCTCCTCCAGAAGATGACCCCCAGTGATTTTTGTTTTTATAAAAAACATTTGAATTTAAAATTTTCGGTAATATTAACTACTTACAGTTTCTGTCTTTTATATCAGTGCTAATATTAAAGAATTTAATTTTTAATATTTTATGCTTATTTTTGTTAATATTGAGAATTTTAATATTTTTTATTTTTTTATTATTTTAATAATATTAATATTATTGTTTCATTAATCCTAATATTATAAAATATATTTTTACAAAATTATATTTTTTATTGTTTTTTTATTTTACTAATAAAAATAATCATAATCATAAGAATAATAATATTTTATGATTTTATTATATTTTTTTGTGAATATTAAGAATTTTAATATTTTTTATTTTTTTATTACTTTAATAATATTAAAATTAATTTTTCAATAATAATAATAATAATTTATGATATATTTTATATCTTTTGTAAATACTGAGAATTTTAATATATTTTTTTATTTTAATAATATTAAAATTAATTTTTCAATAATAATAATTTTATTAAATTTAATTTTCTAAAAAATTAACATATTTATTGCGATAAGATATTTTGTGATGGGTTACCGTCGCCAATAACCTAAATTTTTTTTTTCAAAAAGGTATTTGTGACGGGATTACAGGCCCGTCGCAAACAGTATTTGCGACGGGCCCGTCACAAATAGTCTAAATAAAAATTTTCAAATATGTCTTTGCAACGGGATTAAAGACACGTCGCAAAGAAGTATTTGCGAAGGTCCCATCGCAAAAAAGTTTTTGTATAAAAAGTATATAATCAGAGACTTATTTACAACGGGCCCATCGCAAATAATATTATTTCTGACGCCGTTTTCTATAACAGAATATTTGTGACAGGACACCATTGCTAAAGATTATTTGGGAAGAGACCCTGTCGCTAAAGCTTATTTATGACGGGATCTCATCGTAAATAACCTGTCACAAATACCTAGAATTCTAGTAGTGACGGAATTAAAATTGAGATATGAAAAACCACTTACCTAGTGTCCGACTTGACTCGTTTGTTCTTTGTTCTTCCTAAATAATAAACATAAGTTAATTTATATGTTATTAAAAACCTTTTTCATGTTGATTATTCTTTTTATATCACATATTACTTGGTTATAACGATTATTTAATTATTTGAGTTCATGTTGGACATTTTTTCTATGTTCGGAACTTGACAAAAAATGAACTTGTTATAATTACAAATTTTACATGTTGTAAAAATTAAATTATCTACAAAATAATATTCATGATTTAGATATAATATATATAATATATATCCAGTATATATGTATTTATAATAGTACATAACAATTGGATATAAGAAATGAAATTCACTGTTTATGGAGATGGTAAGTCGTACGTACGCATGAATGCTACATTCATTTCTATTTCATATTTAATGGAATGAAAAAGTAATGATAAATAGTTATAATATAATTCAAGTATAATATCATATATAATTTAATTATATCTATCCTTTATACATTCCATGTATGGCATGAATGAGTCATATCACTTTGTGGGGGCGGTAGTCCACATTTCCTCAAATGCAATTATCATGTTTATCCATTATAGAAACCATAAATGAATGGTATAAATTTAAAATAAGGAAGCATATAAACAATATAAATATAATATATATCACATATAAATACAGTTCCATCATAATGTCCCCCATGAGAGGCGGTAGGAAATTATCGAACAATCATTATTTCGTGAGATAATAGTTCACTGTCCACAGAAATAGTATGTTGTTTTAACCATTATATCAAGGTGTGTGTACGTTTAGTTCGAATAATTATCATAACAAAAACATAGCATATAAGGGATAATGTTTTTGTTATAAAATAAATTAATAAAAATAGTTTATGGGGTTGGAGAATTAAAATAAAACAAAAGAACTTAAGGAAAGGTGTTACCTTTAAATATGGTATCTCCCTTTGGTTTGAACCAAAAAGATTAATTGAATTTTTTTCAGCCTTGGGGAATTCTTCTAGAAGGAGGATTGGGGTGTAGGGAGATTCATTGGGAAAATTTTGGATGATCCAATAGGATTGAGATGTGTGAGGAATCGGTTAGAAGTGAGGGATTTTTTAAGGGGAGGGGGAGGGACTCTTAAGGAATGTTTAAAAAATATTATTTTATTATATAATTCTTTTCAGTTTCTAAAGGTCCAAAACTCATTAAAGTCTAAGCTAAGATGACTAATTTTTGGAATAAAATCATCCAATAAGAATTTGATAGGTTTTGTTTATTTTTGTAATTATTATAATCTTATTTGTTTAAATCATTCATTAATGAGGTAAACACTGCATCCATATTGTGTCATAAATAATTTTAATTATTTGGAGCCTTAAGATTATAAAACAAATATCATGATAGAGGAAATATTTTTTGATTTATAATGAATATTTTTAGTCTAATATCTAACTTATATAACACCATGTAAGAATTGATTTACTAAAAGATATATTTTTAGGTCCTTTGTTTTCTTTACTTTAAATTAATTAATATAAAGTGTCATTATCACTCTTATGTGGCTCCATGGTGTGCCAAAATCAACCCAAATGATGCCCAGGGTCGGAAATGTATCAACCAATAATATTAAGACATAATATATGGTAATTTAATATTATTATAATATTATTTTGTTATCCTTATTTACCAGATTTACCCATTAACCATGGTAAATAAAATATTTACTTAGGTAAATATTTAAAATGTCTAAAAATAAAAGTTACATATTTACAAATTTTTTACATAATTATTACAAATATTGAAAACATTTATTTATATTAAAAACATTGAAGTGGCAGAAATTAATTTAAAATTTATTCCCACTGTCAAAAGAAAAAGCGTGTTTTTATGAAATAATAACTAACAAAACATTATCTCTTGTTTTTGTCCAATTTCAATGTGAAAATATTTCAAATGAACAAAATTGGATTAAATGGTAAAAATATATCTAATTAATATTTTAAACCAATTATAAAGATAATCTAACCATATAAATTAATTATATTAAAAGGCATTTTTTAATAAAAATACAGTATTTTCAGTATTCATAAAAAATGAACTTTATCAGAAAAATACCAAAATTTAATCCAAAGTAAATTTGGAGGTCCTAATTCTAAAGAAGAATATTAATTTGTAAAATATAACATATAAAAGTGACCAAAACTATATTTAAGGAGTGTTGTCCATCAAAAGGTGGTAAATCGACCTTGTAATGAATATTATAGTATTTAGGCTTAAAATCGGATTCTTTCTTATTTTAAGCGTAAAATATTTATTGGATAAATATAAAACCATTTTAAAAACATGTATATTTATATTTTAGTTAGTTCTGCCCATTCTCACCAACACAACGACTAGGCATTGACTACCATTTTAAATAACATTATATTATTATTTTTCTATATGACTCAATGTTGTGTGCAACGTAAGTTTTCTAAGAAACATGTTGTTGCGTATCAAGTACGCCATCAAACATAGCATACCCTTAGAAGTAAAATTAATATTTAAATCAAAAAAATTAATAAATTTGATAATTTTATATTCTTTTTTTACCTGATATGTGCATTTGGTGTTCCTCAAACATATTGACTGAAAATGGAACAAATTTATATACTTAAAATATGATAGGGTTATATTATGTGTACAACATTTATTTAATACATTTTCTCTACTATCTAAATATAGTGAATGCACTGATTTAGGCTTTCAATAAAACACTATCAATGATACAGACAAAAATTTTGAGAAAGGTAAGAAATATTGGCCTAAAAAACTTTCCGTCGAAATTTTCTTACTATATAACACTCCATTATTCCAAAAAGGTGACCCCATATTCACTCTTATATAGAATATAATAATTTCTTCCAATTGATGTCTAATTTAATTTACTCTACATTTTCATTCCAATCAACTATCCCTAGATGAGGAATATCCTAAGAGAATATATAAAATTTAATATCTCAATGGGAAATTATTATGTACAATTCATCATAAATAGTTTCACCAAAACTAAATTGAATAATTTTATGACTTGGTAGATCAGTATTCATCCCTTTTGTATCTCAAGACCATTATGACATCATGGAAGGAACCTCATATGCTTCAACTAAAATGGGGGATAACCATTATCATCAATAAATAAAACCCCATTAATATATATTCCCAAATTACTATGTATTATCATCATATCATACCCCTAGTAATAAAAATATTACCAATAAATATTATGTATAATCAAATAAAATGTTCCTTATTGTACGAATTTATAAGGTGCAAACAATGTTATTTGACGTACAACCAAAAACGGAACACGATTTCTTAATGTTACGCAACCCCAAAACCTATAAAAACACTTTTCATCACATCATGATGTAAAAATATGTGTCTATATTTTAAACATATGATGTTAAACTACCTATTAAACGATTATTATTGGTCATAGAGTCTTAAACTATTGGTCAGCACCTTTATCGTAAGGAAAAAAAATATTATGTTGTATGTTAAAAACAATACTTGACTGTAGTTTGAATAAAATATGGATAAGAATTTAAATTAACCATGTATTCTATACTAAGTAATACTCATGTGAGATTAGATATTTTAGGAAATTATTTTAGTTTTCTAACAACAACCAGGATATGACACGTGTCAGGGGACGTTTAATATATCTTTCATGACCATAAAATTTTTATAGAGAGAAAAACTAAATTTATTTCCTTTACTTTGAACATTATTATCATCTATGTATAGTAATTTCAATCTTATAACTATGTGTTTCATGACTCTCATTCTAAAAAGATAAATAGTGAGTCCTAGATGCCTTATTCTTGTCCAATTCATTATATGATAAAAAAAATGATCATCCTCAAGATAATATGATCCAAATCCTTGCGTGATATTTCAAAATGGATTCCCTTATTTTTTTTAAATGATTATTGAAGCTATATAACTATTTAGCATACATATAAGATATATGTTTGAAGGAAAACCATTATAATATCAATGTGAAGTTTTATTCTGATATCTCAATATGGTCTCACAAATCAAATTACATAAATATCATGAATAAATTTTTTTCCTCATAAATAATGTACATCAAAATTCAAAAATGAAACTTCGGGTCTTGAGAAACTATGATCCTAAAAATCCTTCCTTTTAATTTTTTTATTATTATATTTGAATATAAACATAACCTTTATTTATACAATGTACACCACAACAATATTAACATATGTATACATTCCCCCAATATTGAATATCAACAATATGACTTTTCTTCCTCAAAATAATGTTCACTTGTCTCTATACACGTTTATGATGTAGTAATCAGCCACAATTTTAGAATATGGTCTTCGTTAATGCCTTGCATACTTGTCCTATGTCATTGCCTCAATCCCAAGATCTCTGAAATCATATTTCATAATTTATCTATTCATTTATCAGTGGATTTGAAACATCAATGAACTATGATCCCTATTAGGGTCCTTTTACCCTCAACTATTTGTCAAAGTTGTTTGACATAAACCATTTTGAATCATTAGTCCATCCTACATGACCTTAAACTAAAAAGGGTTTCCTTCCTTCATTAGGTTGATTTCCCATCCCAACATATGAGGCAGGTTAACATAGGAAAATCTCTACATATTAATGTCCAATTCTGGACTAAATATAATCATAAATATTTAGGACTACAATCCATTCATAAATCACACATCAAGTTTGGGGAAACTTGATTCCTCCATATAATTCATATCTGTTACAATAATAACCCATTCCAAACAACACCTTTGATCTAAATACACATTTCATACCTATAAGAACTCAGATACTCTTTTTCAGGTACATTTTCATTTTTCCTCAGTTTTTGCGAAAATGTAGAGTTTCTAGAAATTTTTGAAGTACACACCATTCACTTTATGAGTACAGGTCGTGTACTCAGTTACCGTGGGTAGCTGGGTGTAGACTGTGTAGCGGCCATGAACATGGCAATGTGTGGGGACATGGAGACCACCTAATTCAGGGGATGGTAAAGGCAAGTACATGTCATGTACTTGTAAAGTACACGCCGTGTACTTTAATTTTTTATTTAATGCATCGTGTTCGTGTCTGACGGATAGATGTATCTCTTTCTAGCATTTGTTCATCTGAGAGTGAGAGAATGACCAAGATCTTTCCCCAAGCACCCAGTCATGTGTTTTTTACCCAATATGTCATGGTTTATTGTGTTGGGATCACCAAGGTGAGTTCTCTTTTCTCATAAAGCTTCGTTTCCAGATTCCTCCTTTTTCTCAAGTTATCGCCAATTGAACTTTTTGGAAGTTTTTGTAGATATACATTTTTCTTGGGGAATTAAATGATTTAGGTTCACTTATATCAATCCTACAACACCTAGGTAGGTGGTTTGTGCCTTTTTGTTGAATGTATTTGAATTATATGTTAAAAAGAGCCCAATACCCTTGAACGGGGTACTGCATGTTTACAGTTTTATCCCTGTTAATTTCCTGGTATGCTTGTATGCTTAAGTTGAAGTTAATTGAATGAGGATAAATTTAATTACTATTCTTTGTCAGTGTTTTCCCATGCATTTTTTCTAGTTTTGACCATTAGTCTAGTGTGTCTGTTAGGCTGTTGTTTACTTCCCATGCATAGTGTTGTAGGATGATGTGATTTTGTTTATCTGACATTTTGTTATGCAGTGGATTGTTTATCAAATTAGTTCATGATGTTTTCTTTAGCCTCTTTTCATTTCTATGCTCATTTGACTTACATAGGCCCGTGAGAATCTGGTGTAGTATACTATACGGAGAATGAACGTAAGGGCTTCTCTAGAGAGTCTATTTATTTTTCATTCTATGAGACCATAGGGGGAGATTGACGTTGAGTGCTCCCTCAATGTGTTTATAGTTACGTTATGAGGCCACATTAGGAATTGACATTGAGTGCTTCCTCAAACTGCGTGTAGATTCTATTAAAATACTATAGGGGGATTGAGAGTGAGTGTTTTCTCAGAGATTCTATAATCATACATGTCTATAAGGGGAATTGTCGTTGAGTTCATACTCAAAGAGACTTTAAAAAAGCTGAACCAGATGGGTTAGATTGTGTGTACATCCCAAAGTGTTTCTTGTGTTGATAGGTAGGACCAGTGGGGATAGGCTATGAGTACATCCCAATGGGTTACCTATTTGTGTTTTTCTGTTTACTTGATTTATGGAATTGAATTCTTTGAAACTGTGGAAATGTTTACTAATGAGTACTTCCATGTTTGATGCTTATTTTTTACTTATCACCTATCGTATATATTCATTGATAGTTAGGAACAAATCTATTAGTGTTATCCTACTTGGATTAGTCTCACACCCTGTTTGGGTCATGATTTTGGGCCCAAATAGATTATATTGTTGCATGTATTGATAATGGAAAGCTCCCTTCTACTTTAGGTTCCTAACTGCTTTGAGAGCTAGAAAGCATGGGACCAAGCTGAGGCTTTCAATGCGTATGAGTTGTTTATTAGTTTTCTTGTATGTGTTTTAGTTATGTATTTCAACATTGTGACTTGTTTAACTACTCACCTGGACATATATATCATGCATCATTATATATGGGCCCCATCTGCTTATTACTTTCAGTCTTCTGATGGTTAATTTTGTATGCCATTATTACTACTTCCGCTATTGTTATCTATTTCTCTTCCACTGTGTTACTCTTCAAATGGGGGCATATTTTCCTAACTATCACACTCAAGTCCCTCACTACTACTCTATAACCTCTGGCATTAGAGGAAATTCGCTTGAGGCCGTGTGACCAACCGAGTATGGGGATCCTCTGGGTGGGTTCTAGAATCATGACATTAAAAAGTGGTATCAGAGGAATTATTTTCTCTTGACTTACTGTTTGGAGCCTATAGACAGGGATAGTAAAGAATTGGTACTTGGTAATAAGTTGTGCTTGGGAGTAGAAAACCTGTGTACAGAGAAAAGCTAATCTAATTCTTTTATTGCAAGTTTTATGGTTTTGAAATATTACAGTTGATTTGATTTTCACCATTGGGTGATTCACCTATTTTTTACTATTATTTTTGATGTTATTGAGGTTCTATTTCTATTGAAACCCATTGCGATGAGGGTATTCCATCTCATGCATCATATTGGCACTTTCTAGGAATCACATTTCATGAATTCTTTTCATTCCATATAGGGTGAATTAGCGATTGCATGTTTTTGTGATAGGTGTTGTGAACGATATGCTTGTTGTTCTAATAGATGCCTTGATAAAATTAGCTAATGTCTGATAGGGTATGGTTTGTTTAAGGTTTTGTTTTAATGAATGCCAAAATTTTGTTCTTGCGGTGTTATGGGAATTCATGGATCATAATTTTGTGGATCATTTTATGGTTTTCCTTGTATATGACATGTATAAGATGCCAATATTTGATTCGCGGGGAGCATGGGCCCTCACAGTTTGGAATTTAGAAATTTAAGGTTTTTTTCAGTGTATTTTTGGGTTCTGGAGTAGATTCTAAGGATTAATCTCTAGAAGAACCCATAATACACGCCGTCTAATGTTGAATACATGCCATGGGTTCCTCTGTTCGGGAGGAAACCGTTTTTCTTAAGTACATGTTGTGTACTATATGTACACGTCGTGTAGTCTCTAACTGTGTCTTAGAATGTATGGGTAGAGACACGGGGATTGGAATTCTTTGGTAGGAAACAATGTGTATGGGATTTACACATCGTGTTGTAGAACCATGTAACTGACTATGTCACTAACAACATGGGTCGGTTTAGTTTTATCTCAAACACGTTGTGTCTATTTGGAACACACCAGGTAGTGTAACCCGAGTATCTGGTCATGTAACAAGAAAAAAGGGTCGGTTAAATCTTCCCAGTACATGATGTGTCCATCCGGAACACACTGTGTAGTGTGATCCATGTATCCGGCCATGTCAGTAACAACACCGGGCAGGGAAGCTCATCTAGTACACGCTGTGTCTGGCATGAACATGACATGTAGTCTCGTTCTTGGAGAACCGTGTGTCCTAGACATGTAAGGTAACTCATGTAGGGGAAGACGATTCAAGAACAATCCGTGTGTAAGGACATCATGCTATGTATTGGGTGTTACATGACCAGTTTTAGCAGAGTTACATGCCCATGTGATAGGCTTAAGGGAACATTCCATGTAGGCATGATACATGTCGTGTATCCATTTTGTTTTAAAAAAACTTTAATGATTTATTTCTATCATTCCCTCCTTACACTCTTAGTTTTCAGTCTTTGATAATCTTGATCTAAGGTGTGCACTTGACCTTGTAGAGTCATGCCACCGAGATGCCCTCTGGTTGTTTTCCAGTTACAGGGAAACGATCAGATGCCAGACATGACTAATCAAGGACTCACAACAGATCCTCCAGTAGTGCCAGTCTTGGCACCAATTGTCATTCCAAACACAGGTGCTGATGCACAGTTCTGAGAGGGCTTCATGAGGTTTATGCAGACCTTCTGTGGAGTACCACATCCTACCCCATCTATGGAAAATCTGACGCAGGTTTTCCAGTAGCAGCATCATCCAACCTTCATAGGGGAAGGATGAACTTAGGCTATAGGGTCATGGATAGAATCCATTATTACCATCTTCAAACATCTAAAGACACCTCCAGAGAGGAGGGTCAAGCTCGCTACGTACATGCTTCGGGATTCTACCAAGAGATAGTGGGATGTGATCTCACAGGTGGGACACCAATAGGATATGGATTGGGAGGAGTTTCACCATACCATATATGATTATTCCTATCTATAGACTTTGAGGGCTGATCGAGCCTGAGAGTTCATGAGTTTAGAGGAGGGTACTCTTTCTATTATAGAGTACTCTTCTCGGTTCACCGATCTCTTGTTCTTTACACCCATTCTATGGGGAGATGGGTTTTTCCTGGAAATTAAGTTTGTGGATTCTCTCAGACAGGACATTCGGGCTCAGGTGAACATATTCAGGTTGATATAGATTTCTTCTATTGTCAACCAGGCACTGATAATAGAGAAAAACCCGTGGGATTTTAAAACTATGAGCAAGGGCGGTTTATCACCCAAAGTTAGTGCTTCTATGGTTGATAGTAGGAAGTGTCACAGGGAGACTACTCGTGGAGATCCGAGTAGACGGGATGCACCCTCAGGTAACGAGGTGGTATGCTACTAGTATGGGAAGGTTGGCTATACGAGGACACATTACCCAAGAGACCTAGTGGAGTACCGATCTTGTTTAAAGATGGGTCATCTTCAGAATTTCTGTCAGATTTTTACACAAGTAGCTGGTTACATGGGTTCTTTTATGACTCCATGTTCAAAAGTAGAGCCACATGTTCCTCACCAGTTTGGGAACTAGAGTTCTTCTGACAGCTCATGTCAGGGTAGAGGTCACAGACATGGTAATCAGTCACCAGGTTTCTACGACCACATTGTGGATCATCTCAGAGTGTTCAAGAAGGGTCATAGGGTCGTGGTGTAGGTCAGAATTTTGTAGTGGAGCAATACTAGTTGGAGTAGGATCCCAGACCCTCTATAGTTCAAGGTACGAGCATAGTTTCCTCAGTTTTATCTTCTGCTCATTTCGATACAGGGGCTTCTCATAGCTTTATATCTTTTGCTTTTGTGGAGAGCCTCGGTCTCTATGTATTTACTTCTGTTGATGTCTTGAGGCTGGACACACCGTTGGGGACATGAACGACTAGTGTACGTCAGTGCAAGGAGTTCCCTCTTGAGGTTGGTGGGTGTCATTTTTTGGTACCTCTATGTCCTAGAGATGACAGGCGGTGATGTAATTATTAGAATGTACTGGTTAGTTACCTTCCTGGTAGTTGTTGATTTTTATCGCCATAGGGTGAGTTTCATATCACCAGAGGGAGTATCGTTTCTTCATAAGGGAGAATGGGATGTCCAGGCAAGTAGAGTGGGACCAGAGCATCCTAGGATGAGAGGAGTTACAGCCCAGATTTCTAGTCTATATCTAGATGTCCAGTGTACTTCTCATATTCACTTTCCCCCAATGGTGGATTGTTTGAGGGACGTCATTCCAGAGGAATTTTCATGTTTTCCTCTAGAGTGAGAGGTATAATTTTCTATTGATCTTGTTCCAAGAGTGGCACCAGTGTCCATTCCTCCTTATTGGATGACTACACCAGAGTTACAGGATCCCAAGAAGTAGTTGGAGGAGTTATAAGAAAATTGTTTTATCCAACACAATACTTCTTCTTGAGGTTCACCTGACCTTTTTGCGAAGAAGGTGGATGGTATTCTCTGACATTCTATGGATTATCGGAAGATGAACCAGTTGACTATCAAGAACCGATATCCCTTTCCAAGAATCGATGATCACTTTGATCAGCTTTGAGGATCCCGGGTGTTCTCGAAGATTGACTTGAGATACAGTTATCTTCAGTTGTGTGTTATACCATCTGATATACCTCTTACATCCTTCCAAAGCAGGTATGTTCTATAAGAGTAAGTGGTTATGCCGTTCGGTCTCACGAACATGCCTACAGTTTTCATGACACAGATGAATTGAGTGTTCCATCCATACATGGATTCTTTCTTGGTGGTTTTCATAGATGATATCTTGGTGTACTCTCACACTCGACATGAACATGATTCCAATTTTGATATCGTTCTGAGTACACTGAGAGAGAATTAGTTATGTTTTAATCTTTAAAATTCCACTTTTGGATGGATTAGATTCACTTCCTGGGTCATGTTATCTCAGAGACAGGAGTATCAGCTGACCAAGAGAAAGTGAGAGTAGTAGTTTCTTGGGAGCATCCAAACAACGTCTTTGAAGTACAGAGTTTTCTAGGTTAGGCTGGACACTACCAAAGTTTCATACAGGACTTCTCAGGCTTAGCAGTGCCACTGAAGGACCTGACTAAGAAGGCTGTGAAGTACTTGTGGACAGATTCTTGTGAGTTTTCCTTTCAGGAGCTAAAAGGGAGGTTTACATCAGAACTGATACTAGTTTTTCCAACGAATGGAATGAGAAATACTTTGTACTATCATTCTTCAGGTATTGGGTAGTGATTTGTACTTATATAGGAAGGAAAATTGGTTGTGTACGGGTATCGGCAGTTGAGGCCACATGAGAGAAATTACCTGACGCATGATCTTGATTTGCCTGCAGTTTTTCATGCCTTACGTTGTTGGGGAAATTATATTTTTGGAGTGATTTTTTGTTTTTGTTTTCTAGAACCAAAAATTTCACAAGTATATCTCCACTCAGTGTGGCATTAATTTGAGATAGTGATGGTGGGTTAAGTACATTAATCTTTTGACTTTGAGCTTGCTTATACGCTTGGAAAAGGAAATGTAGTAGCCGATGGGTTGAGCAGGAGGACTCAGATACAGGTATTTCAGAAGATCAGAATTGAATAGAAGCTTAGGGATCTATTCTGTAAGATGAATTTGGAAATTTGCGACAGACAGGGGAAAAGGTTTCATTCTTCTATAGCTGTTACATCTACTTTTCCCGATCGAGTGCGAAATAGGAAGCTATCAGACTCTAAAGAGATAGTCTTATAAGAAATTGTGTTAGGAGGGGACCATATTCCGGGATGAACCATAGGTGAGGATGATATATTAAGATTTCATGGAAGTGTATGGGTGTCAACAGACATACATGAGGATCTGATGTGGGACATTCACTCCTCAGTTTGGGAAGTTCATCCTAGAGTCACTAAGATGTATCATGATCTAAACCATCAGTACTGATGGGAAGGTATGAAGAGATATGCCGATGGTTTCATTATTAGGTGTTCCATATGTCTGTAGATGAAGGAATAGCTTCAGTTACTAGTAGGGATTTTTCAGCAGTTACCAATTACCGAGGGTAAGTAGAATTATGTCACAATGGATTTTGTGATAGTATTTCCGAGGTCTCCCTGAGGGAATGATGTTGATGGGTTGTCATTGACAGACTCACAATGGTTGATCACTTCTTCTCTATCAAGGATACCTTTAGTTTTGATGAACTAGGAAGGATCTACATATGAGAGATTGTACATTTGCAAGGAGTTCCACACTCCTTTATTTCAGACAGGGATACACTTTTTACTTCTCTGGATTAGAAGGGGATTCAAAATTATATGGGTACATAGGTACTTCTGAGTACTGCTTACCACCCCCAGATAGATGGAAAGTCAGAGCTAACGATTCATGTGCTTGAGGACATGCTTCGTGCATATATCCTAGATTTTGGAGGATATTGGCAGAATCACATGCCATTTGTGGAGTTTTCCTACAATAATAGTTTTCAAGAAACTATTCAGATGGAACCTTATGAGGATTTCTACGGTAGTCCATGTCGATCACCCTTATGTTGGCTGGAGGTAGGATAGGTAGCTATGATGGGACCTCGTCTTGTCTTAGAGACCAAAGAGCAGATAGAGTTAATTTGGAAGAGGATGCTATTTCACAGTCCTGACAAAATTCTTATGATGATCAGCGGAGATGACCTTTGGAGTCCGAATTCAGGGATTAGGTTTTCTTCTATGTCACATCGAGGTTGGGACATAAGAGGATTAGGAGACAGGGTACACTTTCACCAAGGTACGTCGGGCCATTTGAGGTATTGGAGAGAGTTGTGCGGGTTGCCTATCGGTTGCAATTACCTCAAAGGTACCAGGCTATGCATGACGTTTTCCACATTCCCCTATTTCGAGGTTACTTCCCAAACCTATATCATGCTTTTCAACCCCAAGAGGTTGGCTTATAGGTTGATGCCTCATTCAATGAGCATCCTATCTGGATTGTTGATCATATAACAAAGTTTGTCTGTGTCCAGTCTATTCCTCTGGTTTGAGTGCTATGGAAGTAAGGGGGAGTACAGGATGAGGCCTGGGAAAGGGATGCAGATTTAGAATCACAGTGGCTGAAGCTGTTTGAGGATTATTCTTCTATTCCGCCTTTCTAAGAAAAATTCGGGGACGAATTTCTTTCAGGGGTGTAAGTTTTTTAGAACCTAGATCCTCTTTTCCATGTATTTTTTCGTGTGTTTTTGATAAAAAGTGGAGTTTTTGAAAATTTTTGAAGTTCACGCCATGTACTTTATGAGTACACACCATGTACTCAGTTACAGCGGGTTGCTAGGTGATGTCCATGTAGCTTCCACGCACACAACCATGTGGGGTGACCTGGAGATTTCCTAATGTGGGATCCGGTGAAGGAATGTGCATGCCGTGTACTTATAAAGTACATACATTGTACTTTCATTATTTCCCTAAATGAACTGGGGACATGTCTAATGGAAAGAACCATCTCCATCAATGTCTGGTTCGTCCGAGAGTGAGAGAACAACCGCAATCGTTCCCCGAGCCCCCATACGAGTGTGTATTATCCGAATCGACCACCATAAATTGCATTGGGATCTCCTATGTGATTTATCTCTTCTCCTATAGCTTCCTTTCCTAATTCCTCTTATTTATCATGTTATCATCAGTTGAATGTTTTTGAATTTTTTAGAGATTTATGGAGTTTTGGGTGATTCAAGGAATGAGGTTCACTTATATCGATCTTACAACACTGAGGTAGGTGGTTTGTGACTTTCCGTTGAAACTCTTTGTGTTGTATAGGAGAAAGTGCCCAATACCCTTGAACGGGGTATTGCATGTTTACGATTTTTGCCCTATTAATTGCCTGTTATTCTTGTATGCTTGAGTAGAGGATAATTGAATGAGGATAGGGTTAATTTCAATGCTTTGGAAGTGTTTTCCCATGCATGTTTTCTTGTTTTGACCGTTGGTCTAGGTTTCCTGTTAGGCTATTGTTTACTTTCCATGACTAGTATTGTAGGATGAAGTGATTTTGTTTATCTAACATGTTATTATGTTTTATATTGTGTATCCAAGTAGTTCTTGTGGTTTTCTTTGGCCGCTTTACATTTCTATCCTTTCTTGTTTTATAAAGGGCCATGAGAACCTACTGTAGTAGACCATAGGGAGAATGGATTTAAGGTCTTCTCCAGAGTGTTTGTTTATTAATCACACTATGAGTCCATAGGGGGGATTGGTGTTGAGTGCTCCCTCATATTTTCTATAGTTATGTTATGAGGCCTTAGGAGGAATTGGCGTTGAGTGCTTCCTTAGAGTGCCTGTAGTTTCTATTAAAAGGATATAGGGGGTATTAACAGTGATTTATTCCTCAAAGAGTCTTTAATCATACTTTTCTATAATGGGAATTGGCGTTGAGTGCTTCCTCATAGAGATCTTATAAAAGTTGATCCAGAGGGTTTAGACTATGTGTACTTCCTAGAGGGTTTCTTGTGTTTCTAGGTAAGACCATAGGGGATAGGCTATGAGTACATCCTAGAGAGTTACCTATTTGTGTTTATCTATTTACTTGATATGTGGAATTGAATACTTTGAAATTGTGGAAATGTTTACTAGTGAGTACGTCATTGTTTGCTGCTTATTTTTACTTACCGCATGTCATATACATTCATTGACTATTAAGCATAGATATTTTTGTGGTTTCATAGTGGGATTAGTCCCACACCCTATTTGGGCCTCGCTTTTGTGCCCAAAAAGATTATATTGTTGCAGGTATAGATAAGGGAAAGTACCCTTCTACTTCAGGTTCTTGACTTCTCTGGGAGCTGAAGAGCATGGGACTAAGCTGGGGATTGCGCTGCTGAGGAGTTTTTACTTATATTCTTGTACTTCAGTTAGTTATATATTTTATCATTGTATATTTTTTGGCTTCTTTCATATACATATGTATCATGAATCATTATATATGTTCTCCTGCTACTTATTACTTTCAGTATTCTGTTGTTTACTATTGTAAGTCACTATTACTACTTCTGCTATTGTTATCTATTTCTCTTATGTTGTGTTACATTTCCAATGAGGTTATAGTTTTCCCACTATCACACCCAAGACCCTCTCTGCTAGTTGATAGCCTCTGGCATTAGGGGAAATGCGCTTGAGGCCATGTGACCAACCGAGTACGGGGCCACTTTGGGTGGCTTCCAGAACCGAGAAGTTAAAATACCCCAATTACAACTTTATATATGATTCCCTAATATGTTCAATCAAATAGAGGCACATTATCCCTAAAATAAGGAGTTTTTTCCCTTTATTCCATGAAAAAAAATGTAATGTATGATTCATTTCGAACATAGTATGTGGTCCCATGTTATGTGCATGTCCAATGGGATCTCCATTTAACATAGGATCCCAAGATTTTACCTTACAATTTTCTCCCAAGAATTCAATTAATACATAGTCATTATTTCTTGTTATGTCCCATTTAGATTATTATTCATATATAAATGGTATAATAATCATAAGAATAAATCAAATACCTCACCCTTTCATCAAATGGTTTATATTAGCATTAGGGATCTCTATTTCTGACTTGCCATATTTTTCCATATTCTATATGAGCTTCGCTATTTAATTGAAAAAACAACTAATGGAATGTGAAATAATACTCATAAGCTTGAAAACCCAAAAAGGGAACCCTAGGAATAATTTTATACTTTACTCTCTAGTCACTCTAATTTCTTGATCTTAGTAAAACCTAGCAACTGAAATTTATCAGTTAGAAAATATGTTGGGCCAAAAATCTAGAAATGGAAGCTGTAGAAAAATCCTTGTTTCACCTACTAGGACCTAATTATATTGGTTATAAAATATGTTGAGGAGGAAAAAAGACACAATTCTTATGAGGGTCTAATATAAGGAACTAACAAAATTAAATCAATTGTCACTTGGCTGCTTATCCTAGGTAAAATTTTTAGTGTCCTACAATTCCTAACATTATAGTTTGAGTATAAAAATAACCATGTAATTGAATGATGTGAGATAATTCATTCAAAAAGTAAATCAATAGTGATATTATTTTAGTAATAATACATATACCCATCCATGAGCCACACCGAATAGAAGATATTTTTTGGCTCAATAATTGAAGAATAATAGTAAAAAATTTTATTTGAATTTCACTAATTAAATAATCATAAATAATCATGATGATACCATTCAAATACTCTATGTTGTTATGGATAGACATATCAAAATAAAATATAATAAAAATAATTTATATGGATATTTTTTTTCATTTATTTATCAAATAAAATTGAAATGGGGAATAGAAACATTTATCAATCTATATTTTAAATTAAGAGTCAAGGGTAAGGAAGGAATATCTCTCTATAAAAATTATGGATCAATTACATCAAATAATATGGCCAGAACATGACAAGATGTATTGAGGTTTTTATGATGTTTCTTCTATGTGACCTCTTTTCCAATATAAACCACCAGATCAACTTTCTCTAATGGAAAACTAAAATAGAATCCTAAAAGAGGAAAATATACAGGGTTTACTAACCTTGAGAATAATTAAAAGAGTGTGAGAATGAATATATTAATAAGAAATTAAAATTGATTTCATGCATCTCCATTTCTAAAAAATTATAATAAACTATAGTTTTAAATATTTATATAAAATAGGGTTTATCATTTAAAAAACCATAAAAACTTTTCTATAAAAATACATTTTTTAAACAAAACAAACCACTTCAATTTTGAAAAATATTTTCCCTTTTAAATCCTTCAATTTTCCAAAAACCTAAACCCAAAGAAGAATCCAAACCCTATGATAAAAATGGATATATTGGAAATGAAGGAAAAAAAAACAATCTTATGAAATACTAGAAAAATAGTACAAATACTAGAAAGTAAAAACTAGTAAAATAGTTAACCAATAATATTAGAAATATGAAGCAACATATAGATAGATAATAAATGAAATATCATTAGCATCTATATAAGAAATTCCTATATGTACTCATATTTCTATCAAATACCAACATATGGGGAAACATATTATTAAATAACCAATTAGACACTCTAGACTCTCCAATCTAGGTGGATTTCCCATCTCAACTCTCAAAAAATCTAGGGGTACTATCTTATCTTGAGGTGGATGAAAAGATTCTGGCACTCAATCCTCAAGATGATACAATGTAATCTCATCATAATAATACATGTTTAATGGGGAGGTCCCATCATGTGAGTCTAAAACTAATAACCCACATCCACAATTCATGCCTATCCTAGAAAATAACTAAACTTATGTGATGAATGTATCATTAGAGGGTCAAGAATAGAGGTTCATATCCACAATCAATCTTAAAAGAGATTACAACCTAGCATTCATGTCACACAAGACCTAAAAAAAATTCAATCCATATGAAATATCAATTGTGCCTACACATCATGTCACATAAAACACAAATTTCACAAACACAACACGAGGTATTAACTGATCATTCATAATTTAAAATTCAAATCCATTCTCAAAACCACTCCTACTTATTAATGTTTAAAAACTATTTTTCTTGAAATGTGCCAAATTAGCCTTTATTTAATATATAATACAAACCACATATCGATCAATAAAATGGGAACTAATTTAGAACTCATAATTTGTATCCACATTTAAGTTACTCGAAACCAATATACATTATAAATATAGTAAGGTTTTGAAAGGAACCACTTGAAAAGAAGAGGTTTGATGAATAATTGAGGGAGGGGAATAAATTACTTAGAATATAGGGATTAATTTGGGATCATTATCAAAGATAATATTCATTTTTCCCATCGATATGTTCACCACATTCGCATAAGTATGTTTTCAAATAAAATAGAACATTAATAAAAAAAATACACAAAAAGAAAACAATGATTCACCAAAAGATTTACCACATATAAAAAAATTCACAAATGGTAACTAAATTATAAAAGTCTCTAGAATTTAAAATCAAAAGTTAATTCAAAAAAATAAACTAAAAAACTGAAGGGAAAACACGTTCAACCACAGTATCAAAATTAGGAAAACTATCTCGAAATAGAGAATTTACATTTTATCGAACACCTTTCATGAATATATATATATAACTAATAAAATCCATTTTAAAACCACATTTTCCGCAAAATTTCATCATCAGAACATCAAACCAATTTATGTTACCACACGAAAGGAAAGAAGATAAAATTTTGATAAAATTAGAAGACATCAAGAATCTATAAGATGATCTGAAAAGAAAAATATTGTAAACCCCTACCACAATGATGTGAACACAACAAAATAACATTGGGGAATGATGATCTATGACTAGGGGATGATAATCACACTTTAGCATCAATAGAAACCATGACCACCTATAAACTCTAACCCTTAGTGTTTATCTCAGATGAATCCTCGTGAAGAGAAACAAAAAACCAAAGAGATAAGAATATGAAGAGGTAAAAATTGGCCCAAACCAAGAGAAACTCAACTTAGGAACCAAGAGGTAGATTCATTGGAGGGAGAGGATCTAATGGAGATGAGTTTCAAGGATCCCCCTAGTGCTCCAAGGTCACGCATTGGAGGAGGAACCAAATATTTTTTCAAAACATAAGAGATAAAAGAAGGGAATTTCATGTTTTTTGATGACCTAGTAAAGTCATATGGTTTAGCTGCTGAATATTCCAAATAGTACAACAGTTTTGTGTACCCTCCTAGAGAAAATGGACACCCACATGGGTTGGATTCATTTTTTGGGAATGTACTCACTAACTATGTGATCCAGACCTGTCAAATTATAGATCCTTCTCACTTGATTACCTCACATTTTCTTCTATCCATGTGAATGTTGTGCCCACTGTCCCTCGCACCAACCATGATCTACATAGTTTATCATTTTCATTTCATGGTTTTTACCAAACTATTTGAAACACATGAAATAAATAGAATTAAAGAAGATAAATAACCGGATACACCCTCATCCTTTACCATCCTCACTATAAACCCCAAACTGTGAACACAACCCATGTATAGGAAAAATGTTTACCAGAAAACTCTATTACTAATTTTTTTAATAAGAACAGAACCTAAACCATGACCAAAAGATATAACATCAGGAATATAATAAAATAAATGAAAATTTATGTTAAGGGTGTGATAATTATCCCCACCAAAAACAAGAGCTTCCTCTAGAAAACCTCCCATCCCTATGGGGAATAATTTTGAATCTCAAAATGAGAAGAGATAAAACAAAAAATGGTCCACTATGTGATCATTCCCTCCCAAAGTAACTCCATACCAACAATAAACAAAAAACCAAAAAATAACCAGGGGTAAATGAGAAATAGGGTCCTCCACATGATAAAAAAACCCAATACCACCCATAAAAACCACAGAACCCCTATATATTGAACCAGTACACGAACTACTAACATGAACCAAAAAAGTCACTCCCCCACAAAACCCGATTAAACCAACCCCCAATAATTTCATATACAAACCAACAACCCCAAAAAGAATGGAAATATAAATAAGCGACTCAAACAAAAACTAAAGTGAATCCTTGATTCATCAATTTGATGAGACTTAATAATCTCCTAGAATAACACATCTTGAAACTAACACCATATCACAATGCCAACCATAGAGTTTATGAAAACAAATAACAACAAATAAACATAAAATAAAACAAGGAAAAAATAAACATTAAAGATGAAACCACCAGGATAACACAACAAAAGAATAATATTACAAAAATTAAAGTAAAATACAATAAGGAACTAAAACTATTACCACTAAAAGGTTCTAATTCCCCCAAAAATTTCATATTGTGTGAAGAGCATCAATCGGGGGACTGTGGTTGGAGACCTAATGATTTTTAGAGTATAATGCTCTTATATAATGAGATAAATACTCTGACTGTAAATTTATATTATTGAAATACCTCTCTAAAAAACTCCATGTGAGTGATACGACAAAATTATTGACAATTCTTTGCAGTATTATGATAATATTACTTACAATAACTAATTAGGCCACATTGGAAGCACACAGGTGAATGGAAAGATGAATGAGAATTCATGATAAAAAATAGAGACATGTCATTAATAGGTTCCTCTTCCACACACATCTCACTATATTGGGAATATTTATGAGGATCAACTACCATAGATGAAACATCAAAAACAAACATGGCACAAAATTACTCTCCCACAAAATTCATGAAGTGATCATCCCTAGTTGTGGGAAATCAATCCTTGATATCGGGAACAAGACCCAAAATTAAGAGAGTATCCATAAAAGATCTTGTTTTTATACATCCATAGAAAATAAAAATAGTTCTTTAAACTTATCGATTGGGGCCTTCACTATCTGTCGACATTACTGAGTTCCTAACAGCTCTACCACTTTCTTCTCCTTCAATAAAAAAATAATGAACCATTGGATTAAATTGGTTTGAATTATATCCCAATACATCCCAATACAATCCAATAATAAATTATGTTTGTAAGATAAACCTACACTGATGTAAATCTATAATTTTGAAAAAACACAAAAAAATCTGTACCCTCAAGACCTCGGGAGATCTTAATGACCTGGAGACATCCGTGAATTTTTTTAAGACGTTATACTTCCCATAATAGCACACAGTATCCATGAAATTAAATTATAGGATTAGATAAACTTGACTATTCCACCCCCTAAAAGTCCAGTATTGTGACACCGATTTAACATGCATGAATATTACATCATTTTAGATGAATATTATGTCTATTACAAAAATACATGCCCAAGGACCGTAACATTTTAGTGTCTTTGGAAAATTAGAAACAAAATATTCTATCCTGGTGAATGATCTTCAACATCTCCCATAAAGACCTACATAATTATCACATATAACAAGAGCAATTCTTCATAACCTGGATAAAGGAAACATGTGAAAGGGGTGATATCGTCTTCTCAGTAAGGGTAAACAAGGGAGACACGGAAGTATAATCATGAGCATATTAGTATGATAACAACATCGTAACATTAAGAGATCATATCCTACATATCAACAGTCATAAACATTAGTTGTGGTATAAGGCATGACAGTTCATAAGACACGAATCATAAGGAAATAAACATCATGAGCCATGAAATCATAAACAAGGAATAATATATTGGATTTTTTGCAGACATATATGAATAGAAACATTTATTTCTGGTATACCTACCAAGATCATTATAACATGTTAGGCTTGTGCTACGACCCATGTACCTACCTTGGGCAAGGGCTAGTAACATGTATTCTCAGTTTCTTTTAGTCTTGGGATATAAACTATGTACCTTCTTGTTTTTTATCTTATTCAACTACCTGTGTACCCTATTTCATGTAGGCTAGGTTTACAACACGTATGACATCTTTCTTTTAGGTCTTGGGATACAACCCAAACACCCTCTTTCTTGTGGGTCTTGGGCTACACCCCATGTACCCGTTGAGATCATATAAAATATAACCTGATGAAATTAATTGGAGGTAGATATAAGTCCCACCCATGTCATAGTATAATCAATCTCATATGTGCCACGTGATAATAAAACATTCATCATATCATAACCCATAATAGTAATTAGGTCATGTAAACATCAAATCATGACCCATAAAATGAAATGCGTATTATTGAAATTTCATCAAATAATAACCTACGGAAAATAGATTTTTTACATAACCATTTCATCGAAGCATAACATGTTAAATAAAATGGGACTACATAAATAAATAACCCATGAAAGAGAAACATGTTTTATAAAGACCATGAAATTAAGAGAGACACATTCATAGAAAGGATCTGAGTGGAACCTTTAGAAAATTTCCAAAAAGGGCCTGAGTAATATAAATGGAAGTCATTTTAGATGGAAAATAGTTTTTGAAATATATTTTAAAAAGGTTTCTTGAGGAAAATTTATTTTCTTCTTTGAAAAGATTTTGTTTATACATAAAAACATTTCAAATCATTTTCTTGAAAATACCGTGAAAACATAAAAAAAATTCTTGAAACCATTTTGAAAATATTTATCTTATAAAATTAATTTTAAATTAATTTTTTAAAGTTTAAAATTATAAAAATTAAAAGGAATCATCAAAGGAATGATGGTGGGTAAATTTGTACAAGTCATACCATGTAAAAAAATAATTTTTTTTGATAGTAAAAATGTAAGAAGGAATAGCTTGTTCCAAAAGAGACAAGATGATTCCATTTAATAGATTGTTAAAAGAAAAAATCGGGAAATGTATTTAAAATTTTATAGGAAATGATATAATATTCTTTGATACCCTTTTTAGAAAACTAATATTTCTGACAGATGAAACGGTCAAGTTGGGCATTCGTAAAAATGTGTTCTTAACTAACTTATGTACCAAAGAGTTCATAATGGAAAAAATACATGAGTATGTCATGAAATAATATAGGGGAATTAAACTCAAGAATATTCTTGAGATATGGATCATAATATTTTATCAATGGAAGAATAAACATAAACAATCACGAAAAGCAATGAGATTGTCTCAATAAATAATTATAACATGGTATCTTGCGATAATTCTCTCCATGTAAGGAAAGATAATTACACGATGCATATAATATAATGAAATAATTTTTATTGATTATTATAAATTTTAATAGTTGTATATTCATATCAAAAAAATTATTTTATGTGCATAACAAAACATGAGTCTTAATGATGGAAAATTTCGGTAAAAATAATTTTTACCAATTTGGTATCATTTGAAAATTAAACACCATGAAATAAATATCATAAAATAGGAATATGAATGAAAATAATTTTAATAACATCATACTAATATTAAAATCAAGGGTAGTACATACAACATAAAAAAGGAAAGAGTGTAGAACATAGTTTGTATCTCACTGAAATTAAAAGTGAGATTAAGTCCCCTTACCTTGTGTCTTGACTCTCTCCGTACTCGTACAAGATTCATGTATAATAAATAAAAGTTTATTATAAATATTTTACAGAATAATTTATTTATAAATATTAAAATATATGGTTTGATTATTACCTTACATAACTCACTTGTTAATGATGTTATGTTAATGCTCCACTTTGGGTAATATCAACCTTTTTATTCAAATGTGTCTTAGTTTTTACATCTTTAGTCCTTATACTTCTATCATGATTCCATAATTTAGAACATGATTGATTAATAACTGAAAGTGGATAATATTAATTGTTAATATCTTAATATTAATGTGTTTCATAGTTCATAAACATCAATTTTAGTCTAATTCAGAAATTGAACTTCATTTCCCATCATTGGAAAATTCATGCTTAAAATATCATTTTGGGCCAACTCAATAAATTTCTAGTGAAAAATACATTGTTCATAATTTAAATTTTATATTTTGGTATATTATTCATCAATTTATTTTTAAAATATTATCTTTTAGGTCCGATGGATGAATCCCAAGGGAAGATGGAGTGTTTTGCGCCTGAATGCATAAATTTGCTGGAAAAAGTATAATGGGCCTAAGGCCCATCAAACAAATGAGGTGCCCACAAACCAAGCCCAATGAAGCTAAAATTTTACATTAGAAAGATAAAAATATGGGGATCATTTTATTATACTATGTCCATAGGTAATTCCGAAGTTTTCATGGAGATATATGGATATGAAGTTTACATTAAAATGGTGGGACCAATATGAATGCCCATAAATGCTTCCCACCATTTTCAGAATAACTTTTAAAATGACAAACAAAATTACCTAACATTTGTACAGATAATAAAGTACACATTGGTGAAGATATTTGTCTTCTACTACCATTGATGATTTGAACCTATTTAATTTCAAATTCGAACGTCCAAAAGGAGGATGAATCTGGACAGTTTTCTCGGTCAACTTCGAAACGTGAAATTCCCTTGATTTTCTCACCCTCTTTTTAACTCTCCCAATTAATGGAGATGGAATTTATTGTTTTGGGGTGTCTATAAGGCTCCTAATATGCCTATATAAGGATCTGGTGGTAAAGTTAATTATCATCTAATATTTCTTTTCAATTGATGTTTTTCTTTCATCCATTGTATTTCGTTCAATTGTAATTTCCCACTTTCATTTTGTAATAGAATCAACAATTCATATAATGTATGTTTTTTTCATTAAAATTTAGTATTTTAATAAAATTTATTCTTCTTTTCTCTACTTTTTATTTTCATTTTCTTCACACATTGATACCGTTGAATCGAAGTGTGAATTTATTCACACCCGCACCTGTGAATTCATCAAACAACGGTGGAGTGTTCATTTTTCAATATTTTTTTCTTCATCAATCCCTATTCTTTAAGTCGTCTACCCTCTTCCATTGATAGAATAGCATCAATGGAGGGCTAACATTTTATGTGTTTATCCTAGGGAGTTGTATGGGCTTGATCAAATGTTATTTGATGTTCTTAAACTCTTAAATTTTTTCTTCATTTTAAGAGTTCCTTTCTTTGATTTATCTTCTTATTTGTCTTCACCGACTTTAATGACAACACATTTTCAGTTCTAGTACGATCCAATTACTTGGAGTTATCATTTAAGTGATCCTCTAAGTGAATTGGTGATTAGACTTGAAATTTTGTATGTATTAAATAGGAAAATGATATTGAGAGATTATTTCATTTAATGGATACCACTTGAACCGATGAACATAAAATTCAAAGAAAAATAAATAAATCAAATTAGCCCTTAAGACAACCTAGGACCGGCTCATATTAATTAATTGTTTTAATTCAAGCCATTTTGTTTGTTTTATTCTTTAAATCAAGTCACAATTTCTTCAAATCAATCAACACCATTGTTGGCCACTTGATAGCCAATCCTGCATCTAATCATAGTGCCTCAAGGTTACTTCATCATTCCCTATGGATTCGATAACCCAAGTCATACTAAAAGAGACCGCTTACACCATATAATTTGGGTAAATTTGGGTGCAACCAAATTTTGGCATTATTTTTGGGGAACAAGTAAGTTATCTTAGACACTCATCTTCTTTTCTCATCCCAAATTATCTATTCTCCCCCTAATTTCTCTTCTCTATTCCCCTTTCTGTTTCTGTGTGTCCAATGAATCCCAAAAACAATTTTCCATCAACTCTAATGGATTATCTTCAAAAATACCCATTGATAGAACAAGGCTATAATCCAATGGAAAAAAAATATTTGGAATCTCCTCACATAGTGAATTTAATGAACCAAACCATGATTGAATACACCACACCAGATGAGATGTACAATTAATGGGATGCTAATTTTTTAAACGATTAATTTCCATACCTCTCTAAAATGATTGAAGAGATCAAACATAACAAAGTTCATTATTTCCAAACATCTATCGATCCTAATTCTGAAAAAATTCTTCAACATTTGTGTGAAAAAATGGTTAAAATGAATTCGGATGTTTCATCACTAAGATTAGAAATACAAACCATTGAGACTTATGAGGAACCCATTCCCACTCAGGATGTCCTTTCCTCATCATTGATAGAAGAATCTTTTATCCCAAAAACCACTCATGAATTTAAAAAAGAACTAACCTTTGGATATGGAATAAATGAAGAAGATCAACGAAATGTTGAAGGGTCTTTAAATCAAGAGGAAATTAATTTTTTGGATTCACAAGGGGAAAATTTTTCTTTATGGATTGAGTGTCCAGAATATTGCTCCAATAGTGATTTTTTAGAATCAGCGATCAATGAACCATTGGGAGAGATAATAAATATTGAGTATATACCCACTCCCGACATTAAAAATAGACAATTTTGTGTCTGAATCATCTTCTCAAAAGGAACCAATTCTTTCAAATGTTTTTTAGAAGAAAAAAATTTGGATTCAAATTTCCATTCTTATTTTGGAAAATTCAGTCAAACTGAACTAATCGTTATAATCCTTCCTTCCACACTCATGAATCCCCCCATTTACTATATCCAAGACCATTCAATTATCATCCATTTTCATCAAGAATCCCAAAAAGGTGGAATAACCCTTGAAATCTTAGGAAGGTCCCCATACGAAACTCAATCAACCATTACCAAATTTACTTGGATTTTCCAACTCAATGTAGAAAAAATTATTTCACATGATCCAAATTATAAAAAAACTATTAATATCAATATTGTTGAAGTGGTGAAGAATGGGGTCCTAAAAATGATTAAAGTTGGAATTGGATAATTTTGGGGGTCCAAGTCGAGCTAATGACGTTTATCAAAAGCGCTGCATGGGAGGCAACCCATGGTTTTCATGTTTCCAATCATTGTGAATCATTTTATTATTATTATTAATTTATAATAAATTACCATAGACTGTTGACATGTTCTTCTTTTATGAGTAAGGATGGTCATGAAAGGGGAGCACCATATTCATCTGTACCACGTGGCGTGATCTTTGAGTAATACCTTACCCATAAATTTAAAAAGAAGACAATGTATCATTATTTTATTTTATTTTTATGATTTTATAGGTTAAAAAAATAAAAAAATAAAAAGGGAAAGTCGTAATTCGTAATGAAAATCCATTCACCACCATCCAATCCGCTGAGACTCGAACCCAGGATTAAAGGGAGGCTGTGGGACATGCTTTCAGAATAAACCACTAAGTGACTTCATTCCATTATTATCAGTTTAAATTTCTTCTTTGAACACCTATCCTACCCCCTTCTAACATTCCTTTTCTTTAAACACCTAGGAACATGTTATTATATGTTGGGGGGAAGATGAAATAAAAAATGATTTTTTTAATAAGAACATGCATGGAAAGAAAAATTACATTAACCTTGAACATGATAACACACATTGCACACTATTAAATTGGATATTGAAAAATTTGGATGCCTTGATTCTGATTTTAATGCAATTTTATGTTCATGAACATAGTTTTTGAAAGTGCGGTTGTCTGATGTAATTTTTCAAAGTTTACATTTTAATCTTCTTAATAAAAATACCACAATGCATGTCTACTGGATCTTGGGTGTAAATTCGAGTTCTTGGGTCCCTTTCATTATAGCATAGGTTCATGGGGTCACTTTTAGTTTAATTTGAGTAAAAAAACAGAATAAAAAAACAATAAAAATTTGAAAAAAATAATGACCACATAGAGAAATGTTTTGTCCAAATGTGGGGTGTCCGGAACTTTGGTATAGTGACTCCATAGTTGTATTGTGGAGAGTTAGGATTTATATCTCTATTTTAGAGAACGGAATTGACAATATGTGTGGCGTCCGACACTTCTGGATTGTGACACCATAGTTGTCTTGCCTGGAGTTAGTCTTTTCATATCTATTGTGGTTAAAAAAACAAATAAAATTTGATAATCATCATAATGTTTAATATGATTCCCACCTAGCACTTCCATTTTTTCCCCTTGAACAATAAAATGGGCCCCATATTTTTGTGATGCACAAAACTTTATCATTCTTAATTAAAATTTGATGAAATGTGGCGATGCATTTGAACAAAGGAATGGGATTGGGCTTGGGATATGCTTATGGAACTACCTTTTTTTATATTATTTTTATGGGTTCCATAATTTTTTTGGTATGAGGTATTTGGGTGAGAAATGTGTATTAAAATGTTTTTAGAAAAGGGGATTCGAATTTCATGTTTTTAATATATTTTTCTCGAGACAAGAAAAACTCAAGTTGGGGTGTGTGATTAGTCACAGAAAGTGGCTAATAATAATTGTTAATATCTTAATATTAATTTTTTTCAAAGTTCATAAACATCAATTTTAGTCCAATTCCGAAATTGAACATCATTTCCCATCATAGGGCAATTCATGCTTAAAATGTCATTTCAGGGAAACTCAATAAATTGCTTGTGAAAAATACATTGTTCATTATTTTAATTTGATATTTTTGTTTATGATTTATCACATTATTTGGAACATTTTATCTTATAGGTCTGATGGATGAATCCCAAGGGAAGATGGAGAGTTTTGCGCCTGAATACAGAAATTTTCTGGAAAAAGCATAATGGGCCTATGGACTAACAAACAAATGTGGGGCCCACAAACCAAGCCCAATGAATCTAAAATTTTTTCAGTATAAAGATACAAATATGGGGATCATTTTATTAAACATTATCCCGAACTAATTCTGTATTTTACATGGAGATATATGGATCCGAATTTTACATTTAAATGGTGGGACCAATATGAACGCCCATAAATTCTTCCAACCATTTCAGGAATAACATTCAAATTGATACACCATATTACCTGAAATTTGGACAGAAGATAGAGGGCACATGGAAGAAGATATTTTTCTTCTATGACTGTTGATGATTATGCCATATTTAATGTCAAATTCGAACGTCCAAAAGGAGGATGAATTTGGACAGTTTTCTCAGTCAACTTCGAAACGTCAATTTCACTTGATTTTCTCACCCTTTTTTTAACTCTCCCAATTAATGGAGATGGAATTTATTGTTCTGGGGTGTCTCTAAGGATTTTAATTTGCCTATATACGGAGCTAGGGGTAAATCAAATTATCATCTAATATTTGTTCTTTCAATTGATGTTTTTCTTTCATCCATTGTATTTATTTCAATTGTAATTTCTCGTTTTCGTTTTGTAATTGCATAAAAAATTCGTCTAATGTAAGATTTTTCTTTCACATTTAGTATTTTAATAAAATTTATTCTTTTTCTTATCCACTTTTTATTTTCCTTTTCTTCACACATTAATACATTTGAATCGAAGTGTCAATTTATTCACACACGCACTTATGAATTCATCAGACAACGATGGAGTGTTCATTTTTCAATATTTGTTTCTTCATAAATCCCACTTGTTTTAGTCGACTACCCACATTCATTGACATAATAGAATTAATGGAGGGATAAAATTTTATGGGTTGATCCTAGGGACTTGCATGGGCAGGATTGAATGTTATTTGATGTTCTTAAACTCTTAAATTTTTTCTTCATTTAAGAGTTTCTTTCTTTGATTTATCTTCTTATTTGTCTTCACCGACTTTAATGACAACACATTTTGAGTGATAGAAGGATCTAATTACTTGGAGTGCTCATTTAGGTGATCCTCTATGTGAATTGGTGATTAGCCTTGAAATTGTGTATGGATTAAATCGGAGAATGATATTGAAGAATTATTTTATTTAATGGATACCACATGAACCAATGAACATAAAATTTAAAGATAAAAAAATACATCCAATCAAGCCCTAGAGAAAACCTAGGATCGGCTCATATTAATTAATTGTTTTAATTCAAGTCATTTTTTTGGTTCTTTAAATCAAATCACCATTTCTTAAAATCAATCAACACCATAGTTGACCACTTCATAACCAATCCCGCATCTAATCGTAGTGCCTCAAGGTTACTTCTTCAGTCCCTATGGATTCGATAACCCAAGTCGTACTACAAGCGTCCACTTACACCCTATAACATGGGTAAATTTGGGTAAAAACATTGATATTAATATAAGTTATATCTATAATATTTATATTATAATAATAAAGAGCATAATTAAGTATGTAATGGAATACACCATTCATGGTGATGGTAAGCCGTACATATGCATGGACGTTGTTTTCCATTTTTATTGATGTATTGAATGAATGTTTGTAAATAACACATGTATATACTTGTATATATATATATATATATATCATAATAAAATTAGAATTAATATATCATATATATATATATATAATATATTCATTAAATCCATCCTTAATACATTCTATGTGGTGTTTTTACGAATCACATAGCTTTGAGGGGGTGGTAATCCACACTTCCTAAAATGAAATTATCGTATTAACACCAAATTGAATATAAAAAAAGTGTGTTTTAAAAATAAAAAAATCTTATTAAAGACAAAAAAATAATATATTAAATATATAAATATATTTTCCATCATAATTTCCACCATTATTGGTGGTAAAGGAGAAATGAACAATCATCGATTTGTGAGGTAGTAGTTCTCCACGCACAAAAATAGTATGTTCAACATATATTAGATAGAGGTGTGTGTATGTGTAGATCATTAAATCTTCATAAATAATCCTTATATATATTATACTATATGTTTCACATAATAATAAATTATGTAGTGTTTCAGTGTTGGAGAAGGAAAATAAAGGAAAAGAGCTTGAGAGAAGGCATTACCTCTTAATTGGGTAATGTTCCAAAAGGCTTCCATTAGAGGGTTTCGTCCCAAAGGCAGTCTGAAAGGATAAAGTTATGATGGTTGGGAGGATACATGGGTAGATATTTTATTAACATAAAAGGTATGATAGGTGTGAGGAATTGGTAGAAGTGGTGGTCGTTATGGGGAAGGCAAATGACTCACACAAAATTTCTTTAATCAAATTGTGTGATCACATGTTCTTACATATGAAAAGTCATAAAAACCCAACCAAACAGAATAATGGAAGTTTTACGAATGATATATGAACCTAAAATGCGTTTCATGTAATTTTATTATTTATTTGGTCCCTTCACAATAAGGTTTAGTGTATAAATAATCTTAATTTTGCCTTAACAGTAGTGATAAATTTTAATCACTTTTAATAATAAATTGGGTCCAAAATTAACATGGTTGTATTAGAATATTAATATTAGAATGAATACAATGTTTTATATCATATTTTTGAAATTTAAATCCCAGATGTGAAAAAATTAACAATAGTGTTAATCCCGTATACGGGACGAAATAACAGGGTTTTAAATTTGGAAAAAGATCATAATTTTGTTACGATTTTTTATTCAGTTTCAAAGTAAAGTTGATCACAAATAATTTAATTGTATTATTAGATGTAATATTTATCTAATTTTACCTTAAAATATATTTATAATACCATTTATAATTAATATTAAATTATTAATAAGACATTTTTTATTTAAAAAACATTATTTATAAATATTCATCAAAAATTGAAGTTTCTTAGAAAAAAACAAAAAATATCACCATATGATAATTTTGAAATTCTTAATTAAAAAATGGTTTTCTCTTATTAAACTCAATTTATAAATGTTTCTAAAATTAATTTCATTATAATGGAATTGAAATAAATTTATTTAAAAATATTATATTTTTAAACATAGAAGGACTTTACCAATAATCCAATCATTTATTATCAATATGATTTATTTATATAAAAAAATTATAAAATATATATCAAAATATGTTATTACTATTCATATTATCTTATTTAAATATATAAAACAATAAAAAGAGATGTTCATAGGAACTCAGTATTGCGTGTATCGTACCCCAAGTCAATGTTGCAGACATCATACATAAAGTCAATATACTGTGTAGTGTAATCCATGTTACTATTGTGTGTATCAAAATACAATTTGGGATTTATTGTGAATTGAATGATTGAATTAGTTTCATAATATATATATATAGAGTGAGAGAGACATATTTCTAGTTTCTTGTGAAAAGAAAAATATTTAAACGAAAAATCAGTTTTAAAAAATTCACAAAATCTCAGGTTGTTACATTTTATCCCCCTTCAAATAAATTTCTCCCATGAAATTATTATGGGTTATAAAAGGTTAAATACTTGAATGTTTCATTCATTTAAACCCACATCATAAAAATTTATTTTAAAAATTTCCTTAAAAACGGAAATTGGGAACCATAACTTTTACACAATGTAACATATAATTCGGTTTCCCATAGGTGAACATTGATTGAGAGTGAAGATTTGAAAAGGAGAGAAAACATAAATATTTAAATGGAGTGATTAAGGTAATCAATAAAAAAATAAATGATTAAATGTAATATAGATGGCATCAATTTACTAAATCTTTGATGATTTCAGAATCCATTGGCTCAACAAAATTTAATGTATTAGGACACAATTTTTCAATAACTTTTAGAAAGTTGAGTAATTATTGATAAATTTATAAAAAATAAATGTTCTTGTGTTTTTCTTTAAAAAGTATCTAATCCATCAATTATCTAAGGTAATGAATATATATAAATTAACATTTATGAATAAAGAACAACAATATGTATTTAACGGATCATGAGGCCCATAAAAGAATAAAAAGGCTAACTATTTGCATTTTAAAAATAATAATTTAATCTATAAAAATTAACAATAATATCTAATCATAAATATTTATTCATTAAAAATAAATACACATTAACTAGAACATCATATAGGTCACTGGTAGGTGTGAAACCCATATCATCCTTCGGTCATGGGTTCAACACCCACAGCCTTTCCAGACATGATTGGTTGTCACTCAACATACATGATGTCCTTTTATAAAAATACATAAAAGATTAACATCCTTGAAATAATGATAATCATTTATTTTACATTTAATAAAGGGTTTCAAAACAAAATCAGGGCACAAATACTTCCTCCAAATAATAACCTAAATTATTCATGATTGGTTTACCTTATAACACTTCTCAAAGGTGAAAATTCATATCTTTAGAAATAGAGTAATAATATTAGCTCAACATTGATTCAATTTTATATCACAAATTATCTCTTCATTTTCACATTCCAAACATATGAATAACCTCATCATATATTCTTTTGAAACATGGTAATAAATTGAATTACCATAAATCCTTATGTAAAACATGAATTCTTACTTATTAAAATGATTACTAGATACATTTATTAAATACAAGAGGTTGTTAAAATCATCCTTGATGACATAGAACATTATTTCAAAAGTCAATTCCTGGGAAACATATACCATCAAATTCAATTATTCATATCTAGTATATCTTTTTCCAAACATCATTATCTGGGTGTTAGAAATTAATTATGGATTACCTTCTCATAATCAAGATATAAATATTCCATGAAATCAATATTCTAGTCCATCGTGACCATTCCACATATTCTTATAAATCCTTAGTAAAAACATTAACTAAAAAATCTATGAAAAATTCACCATTTTTAGTTTTTGAATCCAAATACATAATTACATCAATCCTTAAAATTTAATTTTTGAGATGGAAGAGGTCCTTACACGGTCCAAAAGTAAATACTTGTCATGGGGAGTTGTGTTGGGTAGTTCTGATGTTCTCCACAGATAAGACATTGAACATAATGACAACTCGTCACTCTATGATCATTTTCACCAAAAAATAACATCTTCCCATCCATTTGAGATATTATTCAAGGTTCTTAATCCTTTATTTTTGATAGGAAAGAATTTGAATCTTATTTCTTCTATGTTCCTTACCTTTGATGTAAATATTTATATTATTTTACCTATAATAAATATCCTCCAAGTAAACATTGTTAATCAACAGTTGATTTGGAATAATCGCGATATCTTTTTCTCCACTAATTATCTCATTTTACTTCTCATCATAAAATGTTTCATCACTTTCACCATTCATCTAGTCACTTCAAGTTCTTATCCTTGATTAAAAACATGAATAATAGTGTGATAAATACAAATCGTAGTAGAAAACCACATAGTCATGAAAATAAATACTTATAGTATGTCTAAATCATGACACATTCAATAATCAATGACATATTTGGTTTATCCTATATTATTATTCACTAACTAATATATAAATCATTTATTATGGTTCATGAATTTTTTATGAATTCCTAAATCATATCCCCTTGGAGTATCAATTCAGGAGTGCAATAATGCCCATTGTCCAATACCATATTATCCCGAGTCAAGCCCAGAACTTCTTGTTGTAGTTATTTATCCTAGGTAAATATTTTACAAAGCCACATCCAATTGTATTATATAGACATGGATGTATTTCATGGAAACCACTTACTCTATCCTTTATCTAAATTCCAACGCATTTTCTAAAATGTGGTCTCATCCTTATACTTATCCATAAAGACATCCCTAGACATTTCCTTATAAATATACCTAGGGATCTCACTAATTTTATCTAATACAAGTATCTATAGGATGACTAAAACATTAATTTAATACTTGCTATAGAATCCCACGATTAACATATATGTATATTATATTCTTTTCGATGAATATTCAGTACATTAAAAAAGTATATGCCAGTAGACCGTAATAGTTTAGTGTTGTTGGAATCTATGAAAAAATTATATATCCTGGTGAAAGATCTTTAACATCTCCCATAATGATTTACACCATTAGCAATTCTTCCTAAAACCATTCTTCATAACCAGGAGAAAGGAATCATATGAAGGTGTGGGATCAGATGCTCTTAAAGGGTAAAAAAGGGAGACATGTAATAATAAACATGATCAAAGTAGTATGATAACGTGGTCATGAAATAAGGATATCATACCCTGCATATCTAAAGTCACAAACAAGAGCTAGGGGATAAAGCATTGTAGTTCATAAGACATAAATCATATGGAAATAAACATCATGATCCATGAAATAATAACTAAGGAATAAGACATAAGACTTGTGTAATACATGTAATAATTGATATATTTATGTCAATGCTACATACTAAGACCATTATAATGTGTTATTCTTGGGCTATAACTCATGTACACTTTTAGAATGTATAAAACATATCATTACCCAATGTATTAGAGGAAAATATAAGTCCCACCTATCTCATAGTAAAAAAAATTACACATTTTCCACAATACAATAAAACATTCATCATATTGTGACCCATAAAAAGATATCAGTATTATAAACATAAAATCATGACCCATAAAATGAAATGGGTATCAGTAACATTTAATCACATCCTAAATTATGGAAAATAGATAGGATTCATAACCATTTCATCAAATCATTACCCATTAAGTACAAAAATATTTCATAAACATATAACCCATGAATGATAAGCATGTTTCCTAGAGACCATAACATTAAGTGTGACACATTCATAGAAAGTATATGGATGAAACCATTAGAGAATTATAAAAAATGGAATTATTAACATAAATGGGTTTTATATTATATGAAAAATAATTTGTAAATATCTTTCAAAAACGTTTCATGAGGAAAATATCAATTATTCTTTGAAAAAGGCTGGTAAATACAAAATACTAATAAAAATCATTTTCTTAAAAAATACTTTGAATGCATATAAAAATTAATGGAAAATATTTTGAAAATATTTTTTCTTAAAAATTAATTTTAAAAAAATTTCCTAAAGACTACCCTTTTAATAATGAAAATGACTATTCAAAGGAATAATAGTGGGTAAATCAGTACATGTCAAACAAAGTAGAAAAGAAACACTAATTTTTCTCGGTAAAACGTATAGAATAACTAACTTGTTTGAAAAGAGACAAGATGATTCCCATGAATATATTGGTAAATGAATAAAAGGTAAAAAATATTTAAAAATTATATTATAATGTTATAATATTATTGTAAATCGTTTTTAGAAAACATTTATTTCCAACTGAAGAAAGAGGAATGTTGGGATTTCTTAAAAACAATTTTTTAACAAACTTATGTACCAAATAGTAAAAAATGGAAAAAATAAATGATTATATTATGAAATAAGATATGATAATGAAAATAATAAATATTCTTGAGATATGAATTATAATATTTTATCAATGCAATCATAAATATAAACAATCTCTAAAATCCATGAGATTGTCTCAATAAACTTTTATAACTTCGTATCATGGGATTATTCCCTCCATGTAAGGAAAGATAATTACATTAAGCATATAGTATCATAAAAATATTAATATTCATGAGACAATATTTAAAATGTATATATATTCACCCAGAAAAAAGAGTATAGGTGAATAATAAAACGTTAGTCTTAAAGAAGGAAAATCTTGACAAAAACATTTATACAAATTTGATAACTTTTAAAAATTAAACACCATGAAATAAGGATCATAAAACTGAAATATTAATTAACCTAAATTTAATTACAAGATACATATCATAAAATAATGGTATGTACATATGCCACACAAAATTAAAGAGTGGCGAACAAAGCTTGTATCTCACAAAAACTAAAAGTGAGATGAAATTCCATTATATTGTATCTTGACTCTCTCTGTACTCGTGTAAGATTCCCATTTAATTAATATATGTTTATCATAAATCTTTTTCTGAATAATATTATTATATAAATTACCATGTAGGGTTTTATTATAACATTATATTACCTTATTTTTAATGATTTTAGGTTAAGATTTCACTTCGGGTAATATTCACTTTGTTCTTTATATGTGTCTTTATATGAAACATCTTTGGTTCTTATAATTATATCATGATTCTATAATTTAGAAAATCGTATAAATATAAGATTTATATAGTAAAATTATATTATAATAATCAATATTATAATTATGTACTCAATTAAATAATCTATTCATGGAGACGTTAAGCCGTAGGTATGCATAAACGTTTTTTTCTGTTTTTATTGTTGTATTGAAAGAAAATATGTAAATGAAACATGTATATATATGTATGTGGGGGTATATATATATCATTATTTAAGTAGAATTAATATATAATATATACCATATAAATTTTTTAAACCCGTCTTTAATACATTCTATGTGGTCTGTGAACGAATCACATCGCTTTGAGGGGGAGGTAGTCCACACTTCCTCAAACAGGATTACCGTATTAACACCGAATGGACGGTAGAAATATATGTGTTGTAAAAAAATACATAATAATAAATACATAATAAATATAATATATTACATATATAAATATATTTTCTATCAAAATGGACACCATGATTGGTGGTGAAGGAGAAATAAACAATCATCTTTTCGTGAGGCAATACTTATTTATACATAAAAATAATATGGTCCACATCCATTGGATAGAAGATTTTGTAAGTTTAGGTCAGAAAAATTGGATAAAAACATCCTAGTATATGTAGGATAATGTTTTTTTTAACATTATAACAAATTAATTAGAGTTTAGGAGTTTTATATGGAAAATGTATGGAAGGGGATTGAGAGAAGATATTACCTCTTAATCAGGTAAGTCCTTTTGGTTTTGGCTAAATGGATTCCTTATAGGGTTTTAGTCAAAAGGGAGGAATCAAATTCAAAGTGGAATTGTATTGAGGCTTCTTGGAAATATATTTGAACAGATTAAATGTTTTTCAAAATGTGATTAATGGGTAGAGGTGGTGGCCTTTATCGGGAATGAAAAAGACTCACATGGAATTTTTAGAAACAAATTAGGTGTGTACATGTTCTTACATAACAAAAGTCATACCAAACCAAAGTAAATAAATAATTGACTATTTATGGATGAAATACTAGTATAAAATGGGTCTTTAACATCTTTATAGGTTATTTGGTCTATAATTTTAATATTTAGTCCCTAATTTAGCTTAATTAGGCGTTAACCTCTATAATTAATTTTAATCACTTTTACTAATCATTTTTTTGTGAAAATGAACTTTGAATAATTATAATCATAATATTATAATAAATAAAATGATTTTTTTAGTATTTTTTAAATTCCAATCACAGAAGTAGGAAAATTAATATTAGTGCTAATCTCGCAAAGGGGACAGAATAGTGGGGTTTTAAATCAGGAATATGCTCGAATGATAGTTAAGATTATTTATTCAGTTTCAAAGTGAATTTGATCTTAATTAACTTCATTGTATTATTATATGTAATATTAATAAAATTTAACATTAAAAAATATTTATAGTTTCATTTAGAATTAAATGTTAATTAGTAAAAAAGGTAGTTTGAACAAAAAGGTAGTATTTTTAACTGTTAATCATAAAATGATGTGTCATAGAAAAATCCCAAAAATTCACCTGGGGATATATTCTATGATCAGAATTAAGAAATGAAATTTATTTAATCAATTTAAAATTATATATTTTTCTAAAATTAATTTCATTCTAAGGGAATTAAAAGTGGATTATTTTAGAAAATGATATTTTTAAACATAGAGGGACTTTACCAATAGTCATATATGTTATTGTCAATATGTTTTTTTATATATAAAATTTATTAAAATATTTCAATAGTAATTATTAATATTCATATTATCTTGTTAAAATATTGAAAATAGTAAGAATATTTTTTCCTAGAAACAAAAAGTTGTGTGTCTTGTATGACAACTCAGGGTTGTGTGCATTATACGCTATGTCGGTGTTCTGTGGAGCACAATATAAGTTGTTATTGCGTGTAGTGCAAGCCAGATTGGTATTACTATTGAAGGGGATGTTTGACTTGGTGTCTTAATATTTATATATAAATAACTATTTCCATTTTCATGAGAAATTTAAAATATTGAAAAGTAAAATTACTTAGGAAAATATTCTCAAAATCTTAAGTTGTTGCATTTATCCTTGGATGACCACTAAAAGAGACCCACTTGAGACCTCTAGGTCATTTCAGAGTTTCATACTATAGGAAAAAAGAAAAAAGAAGACCTAAATCAACATCATACATAAATCAAACAAAAAAAGAAAATTCAAATCCAATACTACATGATTTCAATCTTAACATCAATAATGAAACAAAAATCACCTTTAAAAATCAGCCAATTCATTCCAATTAAAAAACCACTTCAAATATCATGATACATTTCAAAAAACATAAAATCTCTTCCAAATCCAATTCAATCACCAAATCTCAGAAAATCACACCATGAAACCAAATTTCACAAAAAAACCCTTTTTACTAGAAAGAATGTACCTTTTTAAAATTCACTCACACCAATTAATATTTAACCAAAACACAAGTCACCCAAAACTCCTGGAATTGGGAAATAGAACTTGTGCATTGACTGATAGTATGGATAGTGGTAAATACACAAGGGAAACACAAAAAACTATGAAAAATACTAAAACATGTGGTGGGATTCACAAGGTTCTCTAATACAAGTTAGTCCACCGCACCACACTAGCTGTATTTTGTATCATCCATAATACTTACAAACATAATCAAAAACAAAGAATCAAATATCGAACATCCTTTAGAAACTTAATATTTAAAATGTATAAGGGTTTCTGAATTCCATCCCATACCACCCAATATAGTCCCAAATGTCATAATATTTTGAATAAATAATTCCCCAAAAAACCAATGACTCCACCAATAAAACTTTTTCACAAACTAGAATGGGATTCAATTATACCTGACAACCGACCCGATCTGAGACAAGGCTTCATAGGTGTTCCTGGTCCTCCTAGGATGGCTAATAACATAGGGAATCAATATATCATAGTGGAAATAATTTATTCCAATAAAAAATGAATATCAATGATCATAATAGATCAAGAAAAATAACCAAAAAAAGACAATAATAAACATAGAAAAAGAGTTTGATACAAATGACGAAAATACAACTGTATCTGAACAAAACAAATACTGAAAATTAAAACAAAACCAAAAAAAAAAACGAAAAAATATCCACATAACCTCTTGGTCATGACCAACATAAACACCTACCTAATAAAAATACAAAATTAACTATACAAGAGATCAATAAAAAAAACATAGGTCTACCAACATCATGTGTACAAAGTAGGTTTTTATTATAAAAAACTCGGTAAAAAATCGTCACAAGTTATATTCATTTATTTTCATGAAATAGTTCAAAAAAGTCTAATTTAATGTAAATATTGAAAATAAGATTTATCATTCAAAAATAAAGACACATATTTCTTGAAAAAAATCCATTATTCTAAACAACACACAGAACTTCCCTTTTTAAAATTGGTTTCCATTTTAAAACACGCCAGTTAGAAAATAAAAAACCAACAAAAAAATCCAAACCAAATGAAAAATGCAATAAGATATAAGTTAATAAAAATAGAAAAAAGGAGAAATACTATAAAAAATAAAAATATGGGATATAAGGTATTAGTTAATTAGGTAATCAAGAACATTATAAATAAACAGGAACATACAAAATAATAATCATTGGAATTTCCTAAACCTATTTAGAATAAATACATGTGTGTAATTGATTCAGACCCACCTATCAGTGTATGCTGAAACTCCAAAGTAAAAAACCAATTGGCATATCTATATGTCCATTCTAGTGGCACATGCCACCATTCCTCTTAGAAAATCAATGGGGGTAACAACCCTTCTAATCAAGGTGGATAAGAAAACATCACATGAACCTATACATGACACCCAATTTTCTCATTATAATAGGAAATAGTGAATGGGGAGGTCCTCACATGTGTTGATAAAACAAATAACACACATAAAAGGATATTTCCTACCATAATCATATAAAAACCCTATGTGATGACATTCTCCATGGAGGGTTCTCCATAGAGGTTCCCATCACCAATAAATCCACACAAAAGTTCCAATAGGTCTTTCATATCCTAGGTTCTTCCAAAACAATTTTCTAAACCATTATGAAATAAAAAATGTGCCTACACATCATGTCACTTCAAAATCAATTACACAAAGAGAACACAATGTACCAACCTGGGCTTTAACATTTCAAATCCAAACCTATCCCAAATAAATCATCCAATTCCCAAAGTGTAAACACTATTTAACTTAAAAGGTTAAAAAATTTCCTTTATGCCATTTGGAAACCCAAAAAATATCAATGTTACAAAATGTCCATGATTCTAAACACAATATTTGGAACCACTTTTATGTTATTTGGAACCTATAGGACATTATAAAAACAATAAAATATTTTAAGGAAACACTTAAGGAGAAAATAGTTGAAGAGGAAAGGAGAATGGGAAAATTATGTGTTTTCAAATACGGTGTTTATGTTGAGCATGTTCATCAGAGACCATCATCATTTGTGTTCCCTTCCATATGTGTATCTAGAATAGAAATGTATATGCCAAAATCTTATGGAACATCCATGTAAACCCATACAAATATATAATACTAAATCAAAATTCACTACCAGCTTTACCAAAATTCCCAACATCCATACAAGAGAAACAATTTAATGAAGTCTCAAAAATGTACCTTCAAAACCTAATTCAGAAATAAACCAATCCACTAAAACCTAAATGAAGGTAAAATAAGATCATCCAAACTCTCAAAATATAGAACTACTTCAAATGACCAATTGACATTTTATCAAACACATTTCATGTATATACACATATATATAAATAAGAATGGAAATCCATTTGAAACCCCCATTTTCATTAAATTTACATCTCTAAAACCGCAAAAACATTTATTTTAGCACACCAAAAGTAATAAATTCCCATTTTGAAAACAATTTGAAGAGTCCAAGACTCTATTACATTTTCCATACAAGAAAATAATAGAAACACAAACATAAAGGACACGTACACACAAAAAACTCATTAGTAATGTAAGAACTATTCCCAATGGATGATCCACATAACCTTAAATCATAGAAAAACTACCCACACATAAACACTAATCTATATGCTTTATCCATGTTAAAACTCCACCAATAACCGACAATAAGTCAAGAGAGATAAAGTAGTGGAGGAAAAAATTGGCAAAATACTATGAGAAATTAACATTTAGAACCATGAAAGATCATCAACAGTGGAATATGAGCCAATGGATAATGGTTTCCATGATCCCCTTGGAGCACCTTTGTTGAGTATATGAGGAGGAAACCCATTTTGGGTAAATCCTAAAATGGGTAGGATGGGAATTTCATGTTTTTTATGACATCGACAAGTCACATTGTTTGATTGTAAGTTTTTCTAAACTGTGTTCCAATGATGCGAATACTATTGGATAAGAGAGACACCCCAAATGGGTTTTCCACAATATTTTAGAAGTCGGGCGCAACCATGAAATTTAGATCTTTCAAATTGAATAGTATCCTTCCACGAATGGAACATGACTTATTCTAACAGTGCACATGTTATTCGCATGGTCCCTCACACCCCCTTATAGCCACAAAGCTTCTATTATTCCTCACATAGTTTGTCCCAAGTCATACTTAGTTCATTCAAGATAACTATACCAGTGGGAAAATAACATGAAAAAAATTCATCCTTCACCAGCCGCACGTTTAACACCGAATCCATGCGTACAAACCATGAACATGCTAACAACCTACTCATAAACTCTAAAACCCAAAAAATATAACATATTACTCAACCTGATTCATCACTAAATCATCTATAACCATGAAAAGATTAAAATAATGGAAAATTTAGGGTCAGGGTGTGATGAATTAACTCATTCATCGAGATATTCATATTCTGAAAATATTGAAATGTGCACATCTATTCAATCAAAAAGATATGCATTATTAGATACAAATTTATACATCCCCGTAATGGAATTATCCAAAGTTCAAACACGATTTTATGGAGGTCTGAATTTGATTTGGTCGCTCTATTAATCTCCTAGATCCTATTGAGTTATGAGAACATTATGGATGAAATAACACATATGTTGATAAAAAACACACCTGCACCCAATCCATACAAGTGTTATAAATGAAATTCTACTATATCTATAATCATCCCCAATGGAGTATCTATGAAAATAGAACAAACATGGAACACAAAAAATTTCTTTATAACCTAATTTTTATAATAATATAGGCATACAAAAGTTGTTAATTTATTAACATTGTATTATAGATCATGATCATATTCTCTATGGTTGATTTAGACCTAAAAAGTGGTGTATATATAAGGATACCTTACCTTGATACTTCCCAACTAACATCAATGGATATGTATATAGAAGAAATCCTAATTGATGAACTTCTTAACACTACCATAGTGACACCAATGTCAATATAAAAACCATCAACATTGGTTGATAATATTAGATATGTACTTCTCCAATAATGAAGGTTGATTAAATGTGAATTTTCATTATATTGTTCAAAAAAAAGTTCAACACACCTATCTATCCCTTAAACCATTTTTAGAATCATGAAATCATAGGGGCTCCAAAAAAATATGTAATTAATTTACCTATTCAACTAAATATCATAATCATCTATCATGTTAATTCTACATAAATGTTTTTTAATATTCCCATGACATGTTAACTAGAGCACCATTGAAGGTACATAAGATATTTATGTTAGTATAATCTTGAACCAACATCAACCATTGCTAATAGATCACAGTTTAGAGTTATTTTCTAATAATCCTAAAAAAATAATGATATTGTCTGATTGGAGTATCTTTGTTTATATGAAAATATGTAACGGGTGTGAATATCACAAATGATCACTCCATCAATCTGAGTGGTCAAACAATCATCCTAATATGAGGGGATTTATTAACATTATTATGTGGATCCTTCAACATTTTTACTGTACCAATAGGTGTTCTATAGGGGTAAAATGTAAATTCAATGGAATTCATCGACATCATCAATACATAAGGATATTTGTTGAACATAAATAATATTGAGAAATTTTTATTTTAAAGAATAATGAGAAATTTTTATGATATTTGGATATTCATAAAATTTAATGTGCTCATACATCCAACCATGAAAAAATCAAATTGGTCCAGTAAGGGTATATAGAGACAATCCATCTTGTATGTGATCTAGAAAATTATAAATTTGATAGGTGATGGGTAAAACCATGTTAATAGGTTCTCCCTATGCCAAGGTAGCATCCATCAACATGGATCAATCCCAAAAAACTTAATGATAATCCCAGACTATGTAAATCCATCTACTCATGAATATGGTGAAAAATCCAACAAGATAAAAATTTAATTTTATATCCATAAAAAACACTTATCCCCATGTTTTTCACTAAACTACTTATATGGTAGTTCATTATGATCCCTATAGTCAATAATATTATTTCTAATGGAGAAATCTTATTTATATCTTCTTAAATGTTATACATAGGTGGTACTGATCACACAATTATGTGGAATTGGGTTCCCTTAAAATTGATAAGCATCCCACATACTAATCCCATCATCACCACCTGGTAGATGGAATGTGAAGTAATATGAAAAAGTCTCCTATCAATTCATGTAAAATCCTTAAGTGTTATTAGAAAATAAATTGGGAAATAAATTATTCGTGTTATAGAATAATGATTTATAATCACATGGGATGTTATTTACATATCATATAAACCCATAAATCTCGATAAAATTCATTAAATAATCTACCACAAGATCTAAAGTCCAACTTTGAACTCCACCCTCCATTGTAATTTTTTGGAAAAGGTTAAAAATGGATGAATAGTAAAATGGAGTATCGTGAAAATACTTTATTTAATGTTTCTATGAAGAGAAAATTAAAACAATGGAATTTCTATGACATGAATATATAATTATATTTCCTGTTGTCAAATGTTTTTCAGGAACATAGTATATGTAAATATCATACCATGAATATAGAAATAATTAGTGAACTATCAGGATTGGAGTTTCATATTTCAGTAAATAATTATATAGATATATTTCTCATGAGATTGAATAATTTTGAAACTCTAGTGAATGAATACCCTTTAGGAGACCATCACAAAGAACAATATGGTTTATTAGGTCATCTACAACATTTTTGACAACAATTAATCTCCATTAAACATTGATTCTTTAAATTAGATTGGTGGATAGGATAATAATTTGTTGAATCAAAAAAATAGATGTAATATATATCTCATTATGATCATAAAAAATTGGATCAATCTAAGAAATTTAAAAATGTAAAAAATTATCTATTGGTGATTAAATGTTATGTGAACCACATGACATACTATGTGTACCACATGACCTCCCAATTAGTATGTGGAATATTCAATTTTCAATTCATAAATTTTTTCAACCTTAGATGAAAAATTTAGTTCATATAATCAATGGTTCATGAATATTTATTTTTTCAATATACTAAAAAGTATAATCAAAAAGGGATATTTCATTGCAATTGAAATGTTAGGATTAAAACATAGTCTATAATAAAGTTCTATGTTTCCACTATGTGACTAATTATTTCTCATCAAACTTATTATATCAGAGTGAAACATATTACAGACAACATGTAAACCATGAAGTATACATCTAGGATTATTTTCATCCTCTGAATAGACTCCTCGTTATGTCAATGACATCCCAATATCTTAGGGTAATATGTTGGCCCTAAATTTTTTAATGAATCCATGAAAATAAATAGGTAGATTTTTGGATCCAAACCCCATATTATGAAAATGAGAAAAATAGTGAAATTGAAATTTATATGAAATTTCCAGATAATGTTTTTTAATAAGATATATAGTATTTGGAACCTTCTACTTCACAAAAAACTTCCACAGACAAAAAATGTTTTTTTTGACGTGATACATTTATTCCCTTTGAAAATAGAAAATATATTTTTGTGAGGTGGTCACCCCATGACCAAAAAATGATAATAATTGAAGGTATACATGATCATTATTACAAAAAACATAGTGTAACTTGTATTATATAGTTGGCCATCCTAATAAAGAATTTATTATTCCATTCGCTATAAATGCCAAATGATTTCCCCAATGTAGGGGTAGAATGTATAGTTGAAATCATTTAGGTGAAATGGGGAAAGACTAAGATCACGAACCCCAAGTATTTTAAATAATATTAAAGGGAAGTAATTTCCACATAAATTAGTAATCTATTAAAAATATTTCTACTGCAAAAGGGATACTAAAAATGGAAAAAATATTTTGGAATATCATTTTCTTTGATATTCCTATCTCGCATAGAAGGGATAAAAATGCTAAACTAGGAGTCCTTAAGATATATACACATCATCTCTCACCAATATCCTTAAATTTAGTGTATTTATTTATCTCAAACCCTCTATAGAGTATCAAAATCATTATTGATGAACAATTCCATGACCCAACGAATTACTAAATAACATCTCCTCCATCACCTATGGACATATAAAATTAGGGCATCATATCCACTGTAATGATCTATCTTCAATGATAAATTCAATTGGTAAAGTATTTTCCACATGTAAAATCTATTTTAGGTTACATCCTTGAGGTGTTTAAAATTATAAATCCCCTTTGTGATGAGGGATTGTATCCTAGAGGTAGCACCATGATGTTTCTTATTTTGATTTGTGTCACTAACATCCTACTTTCTGCTAAAATGTAAAAAAAATAATAAGTATCCATGAATTTTTATTCTTATAAATTGAAATGTATATTCAAACATGGTTTTTATATAATATATGTAAAATGATAATTATTAACCACCATCATTATTCCTTAATTACTCATTATGTCTCACCCTTTTCCACCAGTAAATGAGAAGAAAATATATCCTTTGGAAATTCCTCCTATAGTAATCCACAACAATTTAAATTAGTTCATCACATTACTCAAATCTTCTATATTCCCACCCACATCCACTAGTGTATGTGTAAATAAATTTAACCTCTTTCTTACAAAACTTGTGCAAGTACCTCCCAAATATAGTAACATCCCAGTTTTAGAAGCCACCTAGAGGTACCCCATACCCAGTTGGTCACATGGCCTCAAACGCATTTCCCCTAATGCCAGAGGTTTCCGACTATCAGTGAGGGTATTGGGTGTGATAGTGGGGAAATTATGCCCTCATTGGCAGAGTAACACAGTAGAAGTAAAGTAGATATACATTAGCATAAGTGGTAAAACTACCAAACAACAGTAAACAACAGAATACTAATGAATAAACAACTGGAGCACACACACACACACACATATATATATATATATATAAATGATGCATGATACACATGTCTAGGAAATCATACAAACAAATAACAATTCTGGAATATAGTTCAAAAACCAAGTGCAATGAAAATAGTAAACATCTCAATAGCATCACAAGCTAAAGCTGGGTCCCATGCTCTCCAACTCCCAATGTAGTCAAGAACCTGAAGTATAAGGGTGCTTTCCCTTATCTATACCTGCAACAATATAATCTGTTTAGCCCAAAAGCATGACCCAAATAATGTGTGAAACTAAATCCCAATAGATAGCCACCAACAGATATGTGCCTAACAGTCAGTGAATATATATAGTATACAACAATTAAAAAGAAGAAGTAATCAAGGAAGTACTCAGTAGTAGACATTTCCACAGTTTCAAAGAGTTCACGTTCACATATCAATCAAGTAGCTAATCACAAATAGGTAACCCTCTGGGATGTAATCATAGCCTATCCCCTCTGGTCACACCTAGAAAACACAAGAAACCCTCTTGGATGTCCACACAATCTAACCCCTCTAGTTCAAATTTTGTAAAGGATCTCTAAGGAAGCACTCAACGTGAATTCCCCATATAGCCAAGTATGATTAAAGACTCTCTGAGGAAGAACTCAACGTCAATTCACCATATTGTCTTTTAACATAAACTACATGCACTCTGAGGAAGCACTCAATTTCAATTCCTCATGTGGCCTCCTAACACAACTATAGACCCTCTGAGGGAGTACTCAATGTCAATCCCCCCCTATGGTCTCGCAGCGTGATAAAATAACAGACACACTAGAGAATCTATTACATCTGTTCTCCTTATGGTCCACTACACCAGGTTCTCACAGCCCTGTCTAAGTCAAACAAGCATAGCAATGTGTATTGGCCCATGTAAACCTCAAGAACTACTTGGCTAATAGTATACAACATAATAGCATGTAATATAAAAAAAATCACCTCATCCTAAAATACTAGGCTTTGGAAACAAACAAGGTAGCCTAATATGCTAAGCAATTCCAAACAAACATGCATGTAAAAACAACTCTAAAGCATAGAAATTAACCCTATTATCATTCAATTAAACTCTATTCAATCATACAAGCATAGAAAACAAATAACAGGGCAAGAACAGTAACCACCCAATACCCTGTTCAAGGGTATTGGGTACTTTTGCACATATTACTCAAATAATTTCAACAGAAAGGCACAAACCACCTACCTCAATGTTGTAGGATCGATATAAGTGAACCTCAATCCTAGAATCGCCCAAGAACACTATAGATATACAAAAACATTAAAAACGCTCAACCGACAACAACATGAGAAAGAAAATGAATCATAAAAAAGTGCTCAAGAATAAGTGATAACTAACCAATGCAATTCCAATGCAATTGATGGAGTTTAATTTAGAGAATAGATGCTCGATCAGGGTCTTGGGGAAAGATCACAGCCGTATGGGTTATCTCGGATGAACTCAGTCGAGAAGTAGATGGTTCTGTCCGTCAGACGTGACCTCAGTACGTTTAATGAAAAAAGTACATGGTGTGTACTTTCCTTCATCAGCCCCCACATTAAGATGTCTCCATGTCAACAGACATGGCCATGTGCATGGCCGCTACACGGCTAACACCCGGCCACCCGCGGTAACCGATTAGAAGGCCTATACTCATAAAGTACATGACATGTACTTAAAAAATTTCAAGAAACTTATCTTTTTCTCAAAAACACTAGAAAAAGAAAAACATACATGAAAATAATATTTGGGTTCTGAAAAAATTCCCCCCTTATAGAAATTCATCCTCGAATTTCCCTAGCAAGGTGACATAGATGATGAATCCTTAAACAGCATTGGCCATTGTGATCGTACATCAGTCTCCCTCTCCCAGGTCTTGTCATTTACTCTCCCGTGATTCAATAGCACTCATACCAGAGGAACATACCAGCCACATAGAAACTTCGTACTGTAATCAACAATCCGGATAGGATTCTCCTCGAATGAGGTGTCCTCCTCTAACTCAACCTCCTTGGGTTGAAAAGCATGAGACGGATTTGAGAAGTAATATCGAAACTGAGAAACACGGAAAATGTCATGCATAGCCTGGTACCTCTAAGGTAATTGTAACCGGTAGGAAACATGCCAAAATCTCTCCAAAACCTCAAACAGCCCTGATGTACCTCAGAGAAAGCTTACCTTGTCTCCAAATCCTATTGTGCCCCAACCTCGGTGTGACATGTAAGAAAACCTGATCCCTGACCTTGAACTCCATAGTTCATCTCCACTAATTAGCCTGAGACTTCTGTCAAGACTATGCAGTAGCCATCCTCTTCGGAATCAACTCAATTTGTTATGTGGTCTCCTGGACTAGACGAGGTCCCAACATAGATGTCTCTCCTACCTCCATCCAATATAAGGGTGATCGGCATGGAATACCATACAAATCCACATAAGTTGTCATCTAAATAGTTTTTTGAGAACTATTTTTGTTGGAAAACTCCAGAAGAGGTATGTAATTATCCCAAAAACCTCTAAAATCTAGGATACATGCTCGAAGCATGTCTTCAAGCACCTAAATTGAACGCTCGGACTGGCCATCCATCTGGAGGAGGAAAGCTATACTTAGAAGTACATGTGTACCCAAGGACTTCTGCAATCCCTGCCAGAACCGAGAAGTAAAACATCCATCACATGTCTGAAAAAATGGAGTGTGGAACTCCATATAGATGTATAATCTTGTGGATGTAGAACCGTCCCAGCTCATCAACACTGAAAGTATCCTCGATCAACAAGAAGTGATCATCCTTCGTGAGTATATCAACAAAATCCCAAAAAACATCATTCCCTCAAGGAAACCTCAGCAAACCTGTCACAAAATCCATCACGACATCATTTCACTTCCACTCAGGAATGGGTAACTACTACAAAATCCTTGTTGGTCGCTGATGCTCCTCCTTCACCTGCTGACCGGAGTAACACCTCCTAACAAAACCAGAAACATCTCTCTTCATACCAGGCCAAAAATACTAATGGTTTTGATCACGATAGATCATTGTGACACCAGAATGAACTACCCAAACTAATGATTGAAAGTCCAACATATTCTCCTCACGTATGTCTATTTACACCCATACACACCCATGAAAAATAAAGATCTCTTCCTCTCCTATGGCCCACCCAGTAATAGGGTCCTCTCCTAACACACATTCCTATCAGACTAGGCCTTCAAAAGATGATAGCAGCCTCATTCGCACTAGATCAAGAAGAGTAGAGTTAACATCTATAGAAGAAAGAAACGCCTACCCCTGCCAATCATGCACCTCCAATTGCATTTAGAAAACAGAGCCATAAGCTGCCACTCACTACTGGCCTCTTGAACTTCCTGTATCTGAGTCCTCTTTCTCAATGAATCATCCATTACATTTCCTTTCCCAGGATTATAGGCATGTTCAATGTCAAAATACTGAAGGTACTCAACCCACCTTCATTGTCTCAAACTCAAGTCACATGGAGTGAAGATATACTTGAGACTTATGTGGTCCGTGAAAACCACAAAATGCTCTCCCAATAGATAATGTCACCAAAATATTATGGCATGAACAACCAAAGCCAACTCAAGATTGTGAATCCGGTAATTCCTCTCATGTGTCCTCAACTGATGAGATTCGTACACAACGACTCCTTACCCCTGTATAAGCATTGCTCCATGCCCGATACCTGATGCATCATAGTAAACAGTGTTTATCTTTCCTATATCTGCTAAAACTAGTATCAATTCTAAATTCAACCTCTATTTCAGCTCCTGAAAGGCTGACTCACAAGAATCTAACCACAATAACTTTTCACCCTTCTTAGTCAGGCCCATTAGTGGCGCTGCTAAGCATGAAAAGTCCTATATGAGAATTTTGTAGTATGCAGGCAGCCCTAGAAAACTCCATAAATCAAAGACATTCTTCGGCTACTCCCACAAAAAATACATCTCTCAATTTCTCTGGGTATACTAATACTCTTGTCTCTAAGATAACATGACCCAAGAAGTGAATCTAGTCCATCCAAAGGTGGAATTTTGAGAGCTTAACATTTAACTGATGCTCTCACAGTGTACTCAGAACGATTTCAAGATGGGATTCATGGTCGTGTCAAGTGTGAGAGTACACCAAGATATCGTCCACAAAAACCACCATGAAAGAATCCATGTATGGATGGAAAACTAGGTTTATCAGTTCTATAAACACTGCTAGTGCGTTCATGAGACCGAACGGCATAACCACATATTCGTATAGACCATACCTGCTCCAGAAAGCTGTAAGAGGTATATCAGATGGTCTAACGTGCAATAGATGATAACCAGACCTCATGTCAGTCTTTGAAAACACCCAGGATCCTTGAAGCTGATCAATGGGATCATCAATCCATGGAAAGAGATATTAGTTCTTGACCATCAACTGGTTTAGCTTTAAAATAATCTACACAATCCCTGAGGGTATCGTTCTCTTTATTCGCAAATAGGACAGGTGAACCCCAAATGGAAGTACTTGGTCAGAAGAAACCCTTATCTTGCAACTCCTCCAATTGCTTCTTGATCTCCAGCAACTCTGGTGTAACAATCCTCTAAGGAGGAATGAACACTGGTGCCGCTCCTGGAACGAGCTCAATAGAAAAGTATACCTCTCACTTCAGAGGAAAACTTGAAAATTTGACTAGAAATACATCCCTTAAATGATCCACCACTAGAGGAATGTCCATATGTGAATTCCCCTGGTCATCCAGAAAAAGACTAGCAATCTGGGCAATAACTCCTCCCAACCCATGATGCTTTGGTCTTGCTCTACTTTCCTGGACATCCCATTATCCCTTATGAAGAAATGATCTTCCCTTGCTGATGTGAAAATCACCCTATAGAGATATCAATCGACAACTTCCTCGAAGGGAACTGACCAGTCCATTCTGAGAATGACATCATAGCCTGTCATCTCTAAGACATAAAGGTCCCATATGAAGTGACACCCACCAACCTCAAGTGTACAATCTATGAACTGACGTACAATATCCGTTATTGTCCCCAAGGGTATGTCCAACGTTATGAAATCTACAGAAGAAAGGTTACAAAGCCCAAGGCTCTCCACAACAGAAAGAAATATAAATCTATTGGAAGCCCCTGTATCGAAAAGAGAAGAAGATAAAACTGAGGCAACTAAGATAGTACCTTGAACTGTAGAGGGTCGGGGATCCTACTCTTGCTGGGTCTACTCCACCGTAACAGTATGACCTGAACTATGACATTGTGACCCTACCTGACCTCTCTTAGCTGATCCACCCTGCAATCACTGAAATCATGGTGACTGACTACCACGGTCATGACCTCCACCTCGAAATGAACCTCCAGAATAACTCTAGTTCCCAGGCTGATAAACAATTTGTGGAACTTCTCCTATAATAGGATTCATATAAGAACCCCTGGATCTAGCTTCTAGTGAGAAGGTCTGACAGAAATGATGAAGATGACCCATCGTTCCTCAAGATCAACACTCCACTGGGTCTGTCGGCCAAAGTGTCCTCATATGCCTTCTCTTTCCACACTGGTAGCATACCACCTATCTACCTAAAGGTACATACCTCCTACTCCAATCTCCACCAGTAGAATCCCTTCAGTGATTCCTGCTATAAAATAGTGAAGCACTAACTTTGGATGCAAAACCTCCCTAGCTCATAGCGCCAGAATCACACTAATTATGCTCTGTGATCAGTTCCTAGTTGACAATAGAAGATATCGAGGTCAACCTAAAGATGTTCATTTGAGCTCGAATCTCCCACCTGAGACAATCCTCAATATTCTTTTCTAGGAACAACCCATCACCCCCCAGAAAGGCTATAAAGCACTACATCTAAGTGAAAGGAGAAGAATACTCCATAAGAGAAAGAGTACCCAGCTCCAAATTTTTGAACTCTCAGTCTCGATCACCCCTAAACGTTTCTAGATAGAAGTAATCCTAGAAAGTACACTGAAACTCCTCCTAATGCATGTAATGTTGGATTCACGCCTGTGAGATCACATCCCACCATCTCCGGGAAGAATCATGAAGCATATAGGAAGCGATTTTAACCCTCCTCTTTGAAGGCATCTCCAGATGCTCAATGATCATCAGCATGGCTTCTAACCATGACTCTGTAGACTGAGGTCCTCATTTATCGGTTAAAGTGAGAGGATGTTACTGCTGAAAAATCCATGTTTATTCTTCCATAGAAGGGGAAGGATGCAGAACTCCTCGAAAGGTCTTCATGAACCTCATAATGCCCCCTCGGAACTGTGCATCAACACCTATGTCCGGAATCCTGGTCGGTGCCAAGACTGGAACTACAAGAGGATCTGCTTGAAGTCCTTGATCAGCCATGCCTAGTGTCTGATCATTGCCCTGTAACTGGCGACAACTGGAGGACGTCTCAGTGGCATGACTCTGCAAGGCCAAGGGCACACTTTAGATCATGATTGTCAAGGAAATAAAACTTATAAGTACAAGAAGGGAACATGAAAAATAATTCATTCAAGTTTTTTATAACATGGATACACGACATGTATAATGCCTACATAGCATGTTCCCTTAAGCCTTTCACATGGTCATGTACCTCTTCCAGAACTGGTCATGTAACACCCCATACACGGTGTGTTTTCCTTACACATGACATGTCCTTGAGTCCTCTTCCCCTTACCAAGTTCCCTTACATGGATAGGCCACATGGTTCTATTAGAATAAGACTACACTATGTGTTAGTACCAGACACGGCTTGTACTAGACGTGCTTAACTGACCCTTGTTATTAGTGACATGGCCGGATACACGGCTCACACTACACTATGTGTTCTTGCCAGACACAATGTGTATTAAGAAGATTTCACCGACCTGTGTAATCAGGGACACGACCGAATTTCAGGTATTAAACTACAGGGCATGTTCAAGAATGACAGGGCGTGTATTAGAAAAGACACAGCTGACATGTGTTGTTAATGGCACAACCGGTTATATGGTTCTACGACACTGCGTGTACATCATGTACACAGCGTGTCCTACCAAATATTCCAAACCCCGTGTCTCTACCCACACAGTCTGGGACATGGTTAGAGACTACATGATGTGTTAATATGATACAGGGTGTGTACTTAATAAAAATAGTTTCTTCCCGAACTGAAGAACATATGGTGTGTATTCATCAATACACGGTGTATATTCGTGGTTTTTCTGGACTGTAGGCCTCAGAAACTACTCCAGAACCCAGAAAAACACTGAAATGATCCTTATAGTTCCAAATTGTGATCTTTAGAGGCCCATACTTCTTAGGAATTATGGTTTGGTAACTTATACATGTCATAAAAAAGCATAACAGATCAATGATCCACCAAATTATGGTTCATGAGGACCCATAACACCTCAAGGACCAAAGTTTGATGTTCATTTAAAAAAACCATACACAAAAAAAATACCCTATCAAACAACAGAAATTTTTATCAAGGAATATATCATAACAACATGCATATCTAGCACAACACCTATAACAACAACCTGTAATCTCTAATTCACCCTATATGGCATGGAAGGAATGCAGGACATCTGATCCCTAGAAAGTACCTATATGATGCATGAGATGTCATACCCTCATCTCATCATGTTGAAACTAAAATATATTCTAAATAACACCAACAATAACATCACAAGACATGTGAACCACTCAAGGTGAAATCAAATCAATTGTAATACATGAAAAAATAGAACAATTGTAATAAACGAGGTAGATTGGTTTTTTCCTGTACACGGGTTAGCTACTCCTGGGAACAACTTATTACCAACTAATTATTCCTTCCTATCCATTTCTATAGGCTCTAAACTGTTAGTCAAGAGAAAATAATTCCTCTGATACCACTTGGTAATGACTTGGTTTCAGAAGCGACCAAGTGGTGCCCCGTACTCTGTTGGTCACATGGCCTCGAGCACAGTTCCCCTAAAGCCAGAGGCTCCCGACTAGCAGCAAGGGCCTTGGGTGTGACAGTGGGGAAACTATGCCCTCATCGACAGAGTAACACATGGTAAGTAAAATAGATATACATTAGAGGAAGTAGTAAAAGTACCCAACAACAGTAAACAGCGGAAGACTGATCAAGAAACACCTGGAAAACATATATATATAAATGATACATGATATATATGTCTAGGAAAGTACCCAAACAAATCATAATGGTGGAATACATAACAAAACCAAAGTGCAAAGAAAATAGTAAACAACTCCACAGCATCACAAGCCAATTCTTGGTCTCATGCTCTCTATCTCCCAAAGCGGTCAAGAACCTGAAGTAGAAGGGCGCTTTCCCTTATCTATACCTGGAAAAATATAATATTTTTGAGCCCAAAAGCATGACCCAAATAGGGTGTGAGTCTAAATCCTAGTACACAGCCACAAAAAGATATGTTCCTAATAGTCAGAAAATATATATGGCATACAATAAGTAAAAAGAAGCAGTAAACAAGGAAGTACAAAGATAATAGACATTTCTACAGTTTCAAAGAAATCAATTCCACATATCAAGAAATTAGCTAATCACAAACAGGTAACCCTCTGGGATGTACTCACAGCCCATCCCCTATGGTCCAACTGAGGAAACACAAGAAACCCTATAAGAAGTAAACACAGTCTAAACCCTCTGGTTTAGCTTTTGTAAAGGCTCTCTGAGGAAGTATTGAACATCAATTCCCCTTATAGAAAAGTATGACTAAAGACTCCCTGAGAAAGAAGTCACCGTCAATTACACCTATAGTCTTTTAATGGAAACTACTGGTACTCTGAGGAATCACTCAACATAAATTCCCCTTATGGCCTCATAACGTAACTATAGACCCTCTGTGGGAGCACTCAATTTCAATCCACACTATGTTCTCAAAGTGTGATAAAATAATGGACAGTCTGGATAAGAAATTACATATATTCTCTCTATGGTCCACTACAACAGTTTCTCATGGTCCTATGTAAGTCAAACAAGAATAAAAAATCATATCGGCCAATGTAAACCTCAAGAATAACTTTTCTAACAGTCTTCAACATAACAACATGGCAGATAAACAAAATCACTCCATCTGACAATATAAGTAATGGGAAACAAACAATGCATCCTAACAGGATAAGCAATGCCAAACAAACATTCATTGGAAAAAACCTCCAAAGTATAACAATTAACCATATTCTAACTCAATTAACCCTTATTCATTCATAAAAGCATAGCAGGCAAATAAAAAGGCTAAAACCGTAAACACGCAATACCCCGTTCAAGGGAATTTGGCACTTTTTCACATTATCTCAAAGACATTCAATGGAAAGGCATAAAACACCTACCTTAGTGTTTTAGGATCGATATAAGTGAACCTCGAGACTTGAATTTCCCAAGAACACTTTAGATCTACAAAAGCATTAAATACTCTCAATCGACAATAACATGAGAAAGGGGAGGAATCAAAAAAATGTGCTCAAGAATAATAGAGAACTCACCGATGTGGTTCCAATGAAACTGACAGAGTTTGATTCGGAGAACGGACGCTCGATTGAGGGCTCAGGGAAAGATCACGGTCGTATGGGTTCTCTCAGATGAACTATGTTGAGAAGTAGACTTTTCTGTCTGTCAGACGCGACCCCTATGTGTTTAATGAAAAAAAGGAAGTACACAACATGTACTTTATAAGTACACGACATGTACTTTCCTTCATCGGCCGCTGCATTAAGCTATCTCTAGGTCACCACACATGGTTATGTGTGTGGCCGCTACTCAGCTAGCACCCGACCATCCGTTGTAACTGAGGACACGGTGTGTACTCATAATGTACATAGTGTGTAATTCAAAAAATTTCCAGGAACTCCACTTTTTCTAAAAAACACCAAAAAAAGAAAAACAAACCTGAAAAGAAGATTCAGATTCTTACAGATGTGATCATGCACCATTGGAATATCTATTATCTCTTGTTTCTCACACTAATAATGACTCTCATCGGATAAAAGATCAATTTTGATCATGTTAATATTCGGGTCAATATATCTACGGTATTATTAATTTTAGTGTATGTCAAAACCAATCATATTATGAGGGAATTTATTCTATCCTAAAAAGTTATATAGGAATCCTTTCTGATGTACATTCCAAATATATTCAATCCACCATTATATTTCCAAGTATATATGGATTCATTCCTTCAAGGTCATTACATATCTTCCACATTATATCATATTCTCATCAAGGGCTATCATTATTGGTCAAAACCAATTGTAAGGTAAATCTGATTTAATCAATACATATTAACTAAGGGATCTATGAGAAAGGGTTGAACATGTATAATCCCCACACTAACCCTTTGTAGGGACCATACACATCAATATCCTTTATACACAACATTAAAATACCTTGTAATGTTCTTTTCACATGGCCTAATAAGGTATGACATATCATATTAAGTTGAAGGCAACTATATTGTTATGAATCCTTTCAAAAGTGTAAATAGGTAGACCATATCATGTTCTCAATCTCAACAGATAAACAACAGTAGTCTCCCTATATGATAATAAATTCCAAATTACCCCACTATGTGACTTAAAACCACCATGAAATAAACAAAATGAAATTGAGAACCTATAATTAATGTTTAAGGTACAATTCTTGGATATCCTCGGATATATATTTATATATGGTTGAATATCAACACATTTAAATTATTGATTATTAACATAAGGGTTTCCAATATCATATGTTGTATTTGGGATGGATTAAAAAACATTCCTTCAATCTATAAGAAATCCCTAGATTTGGATGAAATCATCCCCATGCACCCAAAAGGGTGTGATGATACTGACCATCCATCTTCTCAAACAATTTGAGTTACTAAGAATAATTTTAAAAATTATAATGATCACATTCCTTTAGAATGTCTATAAGGGGACCCACACATATGTTCGAATTGTTAGGTGTTTCCAGTTCCACGAATATTCAATGAAAAAAACATTCTAGAGAGCATGAGATATTATTGAGTTATCATTCATCTATCCCCTAAATGGGATGGAATAATATATCAGCTTGTATGAATGAAAAAAATATTAGCATATGTTTAAGAGGATAATAATTTTATGGGTTTCCTATATTTATATATTTTATAGATAATATAAAAAGATTATTAGCAACCATAATAACATTTATAGAAGTTGATATTCCATTATTAGGAGGGTTACTTAAGGACTGATAGTATATATTATCTTTCAACATGAGTGTGTTATATAGTAGGGTATTATAATGGATTTTTTTTGGATTCTGAAGAGGATTCGTTATAAAATGGTAAAAGTTATGAACCATCATGAATGTGGTTATTCATACTCATTCATACAATGGGGGTATGAGAGTTGGGTTTCATGCCACAAAGATACATTATAGGATGGTATAACTAATTAGTAACCACCATAAAATATAAAAAGTCATTACATAGTCATTATTATCCTCGAGTAGAATGTGAAACATCCAAATTAGACTATTATAGAATAACTCTTAGGATGTTAGATTATCATAGTTTTGTGGAATCATTACATTCCCCAACAACATATATTCAATTACTAGAATTGTATTAGAAACATATGAATGATCACACATGGTTTTTTATTGGAATCAGGGATTTCTATAGACGTTTTAGGAATTTAGTATTGATTTAGAATAGAAAAAGGGATCTATATTATTGCCTTTATTTAATGATATTGTTAAAATAATTCCCACTATAGGTCTAATTTGTGGAATAATACCTACTCAGAACTATTGTAAATTCCACATTACTACTACAATAGATGAAATCCCTATAGTGATGTAGTATAATGAATAAAACTTCTTGAAGATAATATATATTGTAAATTATTTTATTAAATTGGAAAACGAAATATGGATAGCCAATATATGGGGAAAATAATGTTAAACCAATAAATTCAACAAAAATAATTTTTATGAGATGATTATTCAGGTAAATGTGGAATATAGATACCACCTTCATTATAGATATATGACCTAGTGAAATTTTAAAATTAATAGTGCGAAAAATAGAGTTTGATGAATATTAGAACATTACATTCATATGGTTGTGAGTGAGGTTAATAGTCTGGTGATATATTTATAAGTATTACATATTGTAGAAATATATTATCATTAAACCATAATCAATATAGATCATATTATAGTGTCGTAATTAATTATAAAAAACTCATTATATATAGTTATAAGAAATAAATATACATAGTTTGTGATATGTGGGGATTATGTGATATTTAAATTTTTAGAAAATCAATAGTAATTTAATGATGATTATGAAAATTGTAGGATGGAACTATGTATTTTATGGATAGAAGGTGAAACCCATGATGTAGTTTATATAGTGAGGGAAATATGGGTATATTTCAATGATGTGTTCATAGTGTTGTAGTTATGGGTTCATTTCATTAATTTTATATAAGTAGCCTATATTTTTTTGGATTGAAATTTTATTCTAGAATGTGAATAATAACTTTAGGTATTAATGTGGGCTCAATGAATTATGAAATATATGATGGTGAGCTTCATGAAATTGAAAATTGTAGATGGAATTTCCAAAGAAACAATGATTTGGGGACTAAGAAATATTCTATGTGAAATATGATGAATTTTTTAGAGTTTGGAATTGGGGTGATTCACTTGAGTTACATCGACTAAGTATGGTTTTATAATATAGAAATGATATAACCATTAGTGCTTGGAATTTAAAATTGGTTAATAAAAAATTATTATCCTAATTACCCAATCATACTTGAGTTTTTGAGTTTAGTTGGTTCTATAGTGGATTATTTGTCAAGGATATTGAGGCATACAATATTAAGGGGTGCATACTAACTCAATTAACATGTTATAGATTATAATGACCAAATTATATAATGTTTCAAAACAGTCAAGAAATAAATGTAAGGTATTAAAACATGATATTGTTATGACAATGAATAATTGAAGTCCATGAGTGGGGATTATTAATCAGGACTCCATTGTAATTAAAGGTAATTTGACACATATGGGGACTCTTCTGATGTATAAGAGTCCTTATGGTATGTGGTTTTTTAGTCCCCATGTTTTTAGGTTTCAGAGCAAGATAGGAAGATTAAATTTATCTTTTCAATTTTTTATTGCTAGAAGAGGCATTATAAATATTTGGGATATTTTATTGGAAAGTTTTACGTAAGAATTATGTGTGGTAAATACTTATAATGATTTAATAGTTTTTAGAAAATTTTAAAGAAACATATATTTACTAATACACTGATTGGGTACATGATTTTATTCCTCTAAATTCCTATAATAATGAAAAATGGGGTTTTTAACCATGGTTAGTAATTGTGTGCTCAGTATCTTACCAATGGGTACCCATAGTGCCATCTGGTTGTCATATCATGTCCAAATGGTAAAAAAGGGGACATTAAATATTTATTATTATCAATAATATGTGATTTTAATATTAAATTTTGATCCTCACATATGGGTAAAAGTTTTACTATTGAAAACATGAATAAGGGTAGACATAATCCCATTATCCTTTATGTAATAATCTTTTTATGATCAAATGTATTTGATAGGGTTTTTTAAATAGTTAACCATGAATAATTCTTATTTCCTCCCATTCATTTGTCTTCCCCCATTTTTCTAAGAGATTATCCAATATTGATTAGAGGATTCCATTATGATTTTTTAAGATAAACGTTGGACTATTTATAAATCAAACTGATTTCAAGAGTTCAATTTAGAATATTTTGAGAATCGATAAACACACCATGTATCTATTCATTTAATTAGGGTTTATTTTTATTGGGTTTTCAATAATTTTTTTCATAATTTTAGGAAATATATTTATATAATCTGGAAGAATATTTTGTTAATTTATCTATATTATAATCAAATCTATTTTGGATGAAATTTGTACATTATTTTATATATTTTGAGAAACATTATGCCACATAGTGAGTATATTTAATGATTATTCTTATCATTTTTAGTGATTATTATTGATAAGATTTTTATAAAAATAAAAATATATATTTTTATTATCTTAGATATCATGTAATGGTTTATTAATTTATGATGAAATGAGTATGAATTGATGTATAAGGTCTGAATATTTGTTTTGGTAGGTGTACTATAATTTGTCCTCTATATTTTATTTCCCTTGTAGAATTTTTTTCATGTTTTTGTTTTCTTTATTGAATCACATGAGTTTCGATAGAGATTTGGTGGTTTTCAAGGAATATGATTAATATATATAGGAAGGGACGGACAATCCACCTGTTTCCCCTTATGTCAGAATCATTTCAAGAATCTATGATGTGATGAGCATTCAATAGATGTGTAAATTGAAATTGTATATGTTTTCCATCCAATATTTAAGATTAATATGACCTAGGGGTATTAAAAAATATTTTATGATGGTTAACATAGTGCGATGATAAATTTTTTAGTCATGAAATTGGTTTCTTAAGAGAGCATTGGTGAATTGGTGTATAAAATTGGTGTAACCATCATGATTATGCTATAATTATCGATATTATCCCATTAGATACAATATTTGTAATGTCTTGGATATTCTATGTGTTATTTTTAATTGTCATATGGAATTATTTTTAGTCATGACCTTTCGACGACATGCAATTCTGAGGCTCGGAGTGCCAGGAATAAATGTTTGAAATATATTAAAATTTTAAACAGTTCTTGTGAGTGGTTTTCCTGAAAAAGTGTAATATATTTTAAACGGGTTCCTGGATCAAAAGTATGAGGGAGCCATTATGTTAAGAGCAGCGACTTTTCCTTAGGTGGGGTCAAACATCGACCAACATGGTTCAATTTCAAAAGTCCGTTTTTTTGCGTATTAAAAGGAATCACTTTAGAAGAAATAAAATAAATTAATAATCATTTTTAAAATCATTATTTTTTGCGCAGTGAACTAATCCTCGCCTATAAGTTCATGCTTATTGAAATTTCATAGGTTTAGCCTCATATCCTTGTGAATTAATAGAGTGATACAGAGCCCCTTCAAGTGTTGGAGAAGGAGGACCAATTGGAAGACGACGACGACATGAGCAAACACCTCTCGGATCTGGCGAATCCTGCCAACAAACATGACACGACGATCGTTCTTCAACCACATCAAGGTCGGGGTTGTTATTTTTTTCCCCTTTCCCCATTTTTTAATTTATATGACGAGCGTGGATCAACCACGAAGATGTTGATCCACGGAATTGTATGGTCTTGCGGGATGATTATTTTTGGTTGATTTTGGGGAATTAATCCATGTTGATTTGTTGTTGATTTCTCATATATTTGATCCTACTAACGGGAGTAGATCAACGTCATGACAAACGAAGATGGTGTTCTGTTCCTCAAAATTTTTAGTGGTTTTATCCTCCTCTATTTTCCTCATGCATTCTACCACCATAGTTGCATTGGGTACATGAGGTCTTCCACGTGTCATAGCTGAAGAGGTGCGTGCATGACCCATAACACATCATCGACTTGGGAATTCTGGACATCGAAGATGGTGAAACCTTTTCTAACTACCCAGTAAAGATATAGGATCAGCAAGAAAGGATCCTTCATGGGTGTTTGATTCCCTTTGTGCGCGTTCGGCGGTAGCACAGGAATCTTCAGGATACCATGTGGGAGTGGGAGACTCAGATCCATGCCCAGTACCCACACCTTTTTGAGTAGCCTTGTTTTGGATTTTCGGGGATGTAAAGCCCCAAAGTGGGGAGAATGTAATGTCTATAATTTTCTGTGTATTATTATTCAATATTATATGGAATTATTTTGAGGCCAGGCCTTCTGATGGCGTGCGATTCAAAGGCCTGGAGTTCCCAGAATAGATGTTTGAAATAAATAAAAAATTTAAATAACATGCGTGAGTGGTTTTCCGAAAAAAGTGTATTATGTTTTAAATGGGTGATGATATCTGAATTCTATGGGAACCTTTGCGTTCATAGTAGTGAATTTACCTAAGGTGGGGCATAACATCAACCGGCGCGGTTCGGCTACAAAAGTTAGTTTTTGGACGTTTTAAAAGGAATCACTTTAGATGAAATAAAATAAATTAATAATTTTATTAAATGTTTCCTTTTTGTGGGGAGACCTAATAATCCCCATATAAGTTCATGATTATGGAACGTTCACATGGTTAGCCTCATAAACCTATGAATTGAGACAGATAGAGAGAGCCTCTTGGAGTGTTGGAGAAGGATGACCTGTTGGCGGATGGCAACAATGCGAACAAATGCCTCTAGAATTCAAAGAATCCCTCCGACGAATGTGATGTGACGATAGTTATTCAACCAGATCGAGGTAGGGGTTGTTATTTTGTTTATCCATTCCCTATTTTTGAATTTAAACGACAAATGAAGATAAACCATGAACATGTTGATCCACGGATTCTTACATTCTTGCGGGAGTATTTTTTTTGGGTTGATTTCAGGGAATTAATCCATACTGATTTTTTTTGATTTATGATCTGTTTGATCCTACTAATAGTAGTGGGTCAAAGTCATGACGAAGGACGGAGGAGGGTTATTCCTCGATTAGTTTATTGGAATTCTCCCCCTCTATTTTCCTCATGTGTTCTTTGAGTTATTCACAGGCTGTGGAACAGAAGATCATTGAACATTCGTTTTGCAAAGAAACAATCCCAAATTGAAGATCTGACATCCTGACGATCTAGCGGAGGTGCGATGACGATAGAGGACGAAGAATCTGACTGGATCGAGAAAGACCGTTCTTTATGTTTTCTTCGCATGGATGGATCATTACTTTTTTTCAGGACCGATCGAAGGCCCAAAATCAACGGAATCAACTTCGTGGTATCGGTGTGGCCAAAACCCATGAGTTTCATGACGATCGGATGACTGGATCGAGGAATAGGGCAGCACGGAAGGTGTAATGGAGGAAGTTAGAAGTTCTGGAAATTTCCAGAATACACGGCTTGTATCCCAAAGAACATAATGTGTGGACAGGATCAGCGGTAGCTACAATGTCAGGAGTCAGATAGGTATCACACGGCGTGTGACCCCAGGTCACACGGCGTGATGGACCTTCCCCAAAGATTATCATGTATTCTGGGAAATACACAGACACATGATGGACTAGACGACATCAGAACATGACATGTGGACCTTACGAAGTATGATAGAGGAAACTACGCAGGGCTCGGTGTGAATCCAGTGGATACATGGACAGGGGATGGAGTACACGATCGTGTACTCCACCACATGGCTAGGTGATACTAGTAACGCGGGTAACCCCGTGTACCGATTACACGGGTTGGAAAACCTGGGTTGAGGCCATGTACAGGCACATGGACAACATACATGGATCCGAACCCAGTTACTTGGACACGGCGTTTAATCCATACCACATGTCGTGTACTGGATTTTTCTACCTGACCAGCCTTACAACACGGGCCGTTGTACACGGGCAATACTCGCGGTTAGAAGGCACGACGTGTGAATTTTATACACGTCTTGTACTTTTTATAAAATTTCTTAGTTCTCTTTTCCACTGTATCATGAATATGTTCTGTTTGGGTTAGTTCCCCATTATTCTCATTCCCCTGAATCTCAGGCATTGTTTCCTTCTATAGGAGAATGATCCCTTCTGCAGGACTATCAGTGATTGATTCAGGCATCCCTCTGAGTGGCCCGAAGTGAGATCCTCTATCCATTCCTGACCATAGGTAGAGTTAGGAATTGATGTGACCAACTCCACCAGACGTCGATACTATACCTAGATGGTGAATCCAGATGAGTCGCGGTATCCTCCATGGCCCTATCATTGATCCTCATCTATGTATCAAGATCTTTCCCACTCATGTATGCGTTCTCCCTTAATGATGTAATGGACCATACCTCTCCAGCCCATTAATTTGTCAAAAAGAAGGTCAAGAAGTGTTATGGAGGGTAAAATGGACTTCTTCCACACTTTCAAGAATTTTGAAACTACACACCGTGTAGTTGAGTACACGTCGTGTACTTACATTCTAGGTACACCCCGTTTTGGAAGCTGTATCCTTTCTGTGTGGAATAATGGGTGCACGTCGTGTGACCAGTTCTACACGTCGTGAAGTCCTTCCCCGCGTACGCATTTCCAGTCAACGGCCGTGTACTGTGTAGGAGCCGTGTCCTCGTCGTGTGCAATGAATGAGAACACATTGTGTGTCCAAACTACACATCGTGTAGTCCTTCCCCGCGTATGTGTTACCCTCAAACTGTGTGTTGACCAATCAACGGACACAGAGCCGTGTTGGAAGCCGCGTGGAGACCGTGTGAAAAAACCGAGTACATGCCATGAACCATAATGTACACGCTGTGTACTTTTGCTTTTCACACCTATAAAAGGAGGGGTCCCCTCCTCCTTTCAACTCACACCTCTCCTCCCCTCTCCTCTGAGCAGAGCTCTCTCAAGAGACTCGAAGGCTCTTCCTACCATAACTTCTTCGTCCGAGCTCTGATTTACGATCCGCCAGTGGATACAGGATCGTAACGACGAGGCGGAACTTCCAAGCCTAGGTCCGTTGTCTTTCCTTCAGCCTTTCCTTTCCGACTTCCACCCGAGGATGTTTTTCCGGGACCCGACAGAGGCGACGGACGCCGACGGACGTCTTCTAAGGTTGATCCGGGGGAGCGTTGCGATCAGGAACATGTTGAAGTAGGGTTCTTACCTTCGTCTCTCTAATTTGTGCATCATGTGGGGTGGGTTTTCTTTTGTTTACGTGAAACACTTTTGAACTTGTTTAATAAAGATAATAAATGGCTTATATAACAGGGATGGGAAGTTGTGATTGTTGTTACTTTATATCATGTGATATTATGTTTTGAATTGAATGAGCTTCTACCTACTGAAAATAACGGTCGTTGGGGGCCTTTGCTTAGGAAATTAAATGTTTCCCTATCCTTCTGTATTTTCTTATGGATGGAATCTTGTGGAATGTGGAAATTTGATAATCACGTAAAGTTGGCTGATTAAATGAAAATCTAGAACCCTTGTGTGATCAACCCGGTTAAACAAAAAGGAATAATGAACATGTGTGTGTTGGCTTGGTTACGTGGCATGTGTTGGGGGTATTTTTGTGGGTTGTTGTGGATCGGGTGAGTAGTGAGGCTGCGGTTGATGTGGTTGTGGGTTGGTGTGAATGTTGTGTTGGTAACGGACACTGGGGCTGCAATAAATGGTATTAAAGGGATATTGATGTAGGGGTTTCAGTGTGGTTGTGGTTATGTTAGTTGGCAGCAGGGCTGAAGGGTTGGGTTTTAATGTGAACGGGTTATGGGTTGTGATTAATAAATAAAATGTGGAAGAGTTAATGAATGGAGGGGCGTGGTAATGGAACGGGTTTAATAATCAATGGGTTGGTTGGTTGATAAGAATGGCTTGGTTGTGCTGCTTGTGTTTTCCTAACTTGATTTGTGGATGACATGGATATGTTTTACGAACGATTGGTGTGGTTGGTTGTGGATAGTTTCCCATTAGTTAAGGAACTAAATATCTATTTCTACCGAAATGTGAAAACCTAAAGGGGGTTGGGTTTTCTTGTTGTGTGCATACTCTCGAGGTAGCAGTGCTAAGGCATGTGCTCAGATCTTTTTTGTAGAAGCCTTAGGTTGGGCTATGTGGTTGGTATATGTATATATATCTGTATCTTTTATGTTTTATCGCACCCCACACATGTAGAGCACTTAGTTCCGAACACTCCCATTTTATGGGAGATGGTGTTTTTCCCTTAGTTACTAGCTCCTTCATGCTCCTTCTCCCCTAGGCTGTGATGGCTTGAGGTGACCTTACACCTAAGACTCTTCGGGTAGGTTTCGATTGGGGTGGTTTTAGCCCAAGACTCTTCAAGAAGGTTATACTTTTTCCCAAGGATCTTCGGGATGAGGCCCAGGTGTGTGCGGGCGGGATACATGGTTGTGAGGCCCAGGTGTGTGCGGGCGGGATGCGTGGTTGTGAGGCCCATGTGTGTCGGGTGGGATGCGTGGTTGTGAGGCCCAGGTGTGTGCGGGCGGGATGCGTGGTTGTGAGGCCCAGGTGTGTGCGGGCGGGATGCGTGGTTGTGAGGCCCAGGTGTGTGTGGGCGGGATACGTGGTTGTGAGGCCAAGGTGTGTGCGGGCAGGGAGAGTGTGGCAGTTTCAGGACGTTCATCGTTAGGAAGAGCATCTAACTAAAGGGAAATGGTGCGGGGTACCCAATACTCTTGTTCTTATATACTATTACTACCTGTTGTGCTTGTGTTTTTGGTGAGTGTGGCTGGTGAGGTTGGGTGGATAGAATTCCTTGCTAGGTTTCTTCTGTTGTTCTCACGGGACATTAGGATGTCTCCCCACTTATGGATGACAGCTTTAGGTTTCCCTACTGATTATACTTGTATGCTCACCCTACGTTTACTTTCAGGCTTCTAGGAGGACTACCAGGGCTGTGCGGGACCCTACTAGTAGGACAGTTGGAGCTGTTTCTGTTGTTGTACCTTTGTTTTCTTTTTGTATTGTACATTGAGATTTATTGTACTTGTAACTTGTTATAAAATTGTTTAAACATGCATGTGGGAATGGTTTGGGTTTATTTCTATACACTTGACCTTTTTCCTTTTTGGTGGTTGACTTGTTCTATTTCCCGATCATTAAAAATAAAAACGGTAATGTCTCCCATATTTGTGAAAAAAACTCATACCCTTGGTGCTCGTAGCCACCTCGGGGCCTACAGGAGGCGGGACTCGGGGGTCATTATCTCCCTTTCGCCATTGCCAGCTCAGGAGGGGAATCATTGGTGGGAGGGGGTCATGACAGAATGGTATCAGAGCTGATGGTTGAGAGATAGGATGGAGTCTGGAGTTAGGCACAGTGAGGATTGCATGGGATGGTAGGGAAGTAGTGTTAGTCAATCTTGGTGCGTGACATAGGCCAAGGAAGACCGCCTAGGACACCGGATTTTAGTGCCCTCCGTGATCCGATTCAAGGAATCTGAGCCTACCGAATGACCAAGTGAGACTACATTGATTGCAGGGTAGAGACCCTAGGGAAGGTACATGCATCATCATGATTGTGTTTTACTTGATTTGGGTGTTCTGGGAAAGAAATTGAAATAAAATGAAGAAATAAAACCTTGAGTTTTTCCTTACTACTTGGTCTTAGGCGATCCTTGTTTACCGTATAACTATGGCACCTGGACGTCGTCCCCGGGTGGCTCAGACGGCCGAGGCCCAGCAGATTCAGGCGGTCGATCAGTTGAGGATTGACCGAGAGGAGGATGATATCCAGGGGCAGAAGACTCTCCGTTATTTCCAGCGGTAGACCCTCAAGAAGTACGCGGGTAGTACTTCGGATACGTAGACGGAGGGGTGGCTTGAGGAGATAGGGATCAGTTTTACCTTGATCCGTGCTTCGAGGGAGTACTGGGTTCCCCTAGCAGTTAGTCAGCTGAGAGGTGCGGTGCGACAGTGGTGGACGCTCTACCTCGGAGAGAGGATAGAGGAAGAGGTTCCATGGGAAGACATTGAGAAGGAATTCCTAGAGGAATTCCTTTCTTCCATGATCAAGGAGGGGAAGCGGCATGAGTTACTCTCCCTTCAGTAGGGAAGTATGTTGGTACGAGAGCTGGGGATCATGTTCATGGATCTTCTGCGCTTTGCTCCAGATCTATTTCCGGATGAGGAGTCTCGGGCGAGACGTTTGGAGGATGCGCTTCGTCCTTAACTCCAGTATGCTATCACCCCCTTCAGCCTTCCGACATACTTGGCAGTACAGAAGAAGGAAGAGGTTGTAGAGAGGATGCACTCGCTGGGAGGTGCACCCCGAGAGGGGATCCAGCCAGGCTCGTCGAAGGGGAAGACGGTCACCAGCAGGGCTCCTGCGATGGGACCTTCCAGGTTCAGGCCAGTGGGGAGAAGGCCCCAGCAGTTCCAGTTCAGATCTTAGGGTCCTCATCCCTTTTTCATGAGCCCAGGACCGAGGTGTTTTTCTTGTGGAGGTTTCAGGCACGTTCAGAGTCAGTGCCCGACCCGAGCTCAATATGGTGGAGGTGGGCAGGTTCAGCGCCCACCTCAGCAGCACCAGTTGCCGGCGAGGCCCATCCAGCAGCAGCAGGACCATGCTCCTCCAAGGGCAGACATTGTGGGAGGAGGCCGACCTCAGGGTGCTCCTCAGGGACCTCGACCAGGGCATGGTCGGGGAGGTGGACGACATCAGAGAGGCAGAGGAGCTGGGCGTGGAAAGTTGCACGCAGCAGAGTTGGCAACTCAAGCAGGACCAGAGGTGGTGCGAGGTACAATTTTTTTGTTCAGAACTCTTGTTTCTGCTTTATTCGATTCGGGAGCCTCACACTCTTTTGTTACACCTAGTCTAGCCCATGCTTTGGGACTAGACGTAGAAAGACATTCCATACCACTGGTACTGAGTACACTAGTTGGAGGTCAGACCAGTGTATCTTGTGTTTGTCGGGGATGTGGGATTACGTTGAGACCACATCGATCTAGTGGGGACCTTCTTCTGTTATAGATGTAGCCATACGATGTCATCCTAGGCATCGACTAGTTGTTTTCTGTTAGTGCTGTTATCAAATTCTTCCAGAGAAGAGTCTTGTTCTCCAACGTGGATGGGCAGCGCTTATATTTTGTTGGCGAGAGGAGCTATCAGGCGGGAAGCCGGCGTGTGGGGCCTCTCCTTTCCTTATTGGGAGGGTTATCAGTAGTTCCAACTGATACAAAGATGATGGATGTCCCAGAGGTTATTGGGGAGTTCCTCAATGTTTTTTATAAGGAGGTTGTAACTCTACCCCCCCCCCCCCCCGACGTGACGTTGAGTTTGGGATAGACTTACAACCTGGTGCCCGTTCGATTTCGATAGCCCCTTATCGGATGACACCTTTAGAGTTGTAGGAGTTGCAGATTCATATTGACGATCTGATGGAGAAGGGTTTTGTTCGACCCGGCGTGTCGCCATGGGGTGCTCCATTTTTTTTCGTGAAGAAAGCAGATGGTGGTCTTAGGCTATGCATAGACTACCGAAGGTTGAACCAGGTAACACTCACGAACGGTTACCCCCTCCCAAGGATAGATGATCTCTTCGTCCAGCTGAGGGGAGAAGGTTGGTTTTCTAAGATTGATCTACGATCGGGATATCATCAGCTGAGGGTGAAGGACAATGACATCTCGAAGATGGCTTTCAGGTGCAGGTATAGGCACTTTGAGTTTGTAGTAATGCCGTTTGGAGTTACGAATGCACCAGCTGTGTTCATGGGACTTATGAACTTTGTCTTCCGAGAGTTTCTGGAACAGTTCGTCGTTGTGTTTATTGATGACATCCTGATCTACTCAAGATCAAAGGAGGAGAATGTTGAGCAACTCAGGGAAGTCTTGGAAGTCCTTCGACACCACCAGCTTTATGGGAAATTGTCGAAGTGTATGTTCTTGACACAGGAAGTACACTTCCTTGGGCACGTGGTGTGTCAACATGGAGTGTTAGTGGACCTGTCGAAGGAGGAGGTAGTTGTTTCTTGGGCAGCACCCAAGAGCGTGGAAGAAGTTCGTAGTTTCCTTGGGTTAGCAGGTTACTATCAGAGGTTCGTTTCGGACTTCTCTCGAGTTTCTTCTCCTTTGACAGCTTTGAAGAGGAAGAACCAGGTCTTCCTGTGGAGCGAGCAGTGCCAGAAATCTTTTGACTACCTGAAGGAGAAGTTGGTCAGTGCTCCCATACTCAGGTTTCCAGATGAAGGGTTGTTGTATGAGGTGTTTTTTGATGCTTCTGGCCTTGGTCAGGGGTGCGTACTGATTCAGAAGAAGGGAGTGATTTGTTATGGGTCTAGGCAGTTGCACCCTCACAAGCGTAACTATGCCACCAATGACCTAGAGCTTGCAGTAGTAGTGTTCGCACTGAAGTTGTGGAGACTTTACCTCTTTGGGGAGCACTTTGTGGTCTTCTCAGATCACAAGAGCCTGTGTTATATCTTCTCCCAGCGTGACCTGAACTTGCGGTAGCGGAGATGGGTCAAGTTTCTCCAAGTCTATGACATAGAGATCTCTTAAAATGATGGTAAGGGCAACGTTGTGGAAGATGCCCTGAGAAGGATGTCGCATTAGAAAGTGGTTCGGGAATCTGCTGATGCTTGGAAGGCGATGGGGGAGTTGGCTGCCTTGCACTTGGATGCCAGGGTAGAAGGTGTTAGAGGTTGTTTGTTTCAGATGATAGTGTAGTCCTCCTTGAGGGAGCAGGTGGAAGAGTCTCAGTGGGGGGACTCCGAGGCGTAAGTGATGCGGGATCGTGCTTATCAGGGAAACGCTCCAGAGGGATGGTCAGAGGACAGCCGACATCGGATGCTTTTCCAGGGAAGGTTGTTGTTCCGGAGGAAATGCGTGAGGGAGTTCTCCATGATTTCCATAGCTCAGCCTTGGCGGTACATCCAGGAGTTTCAAAAATGTACCGAGGCCTGAGGGAATAGTTTTGGTGGCCCGGGGTGAAACGGGCAGTGGCGGAGTTTGTGGCTAAATGCCTAGTGTGTCAGCAAGTGAAGGCTGAACACCATGTTCCCAGTGGTTTGTTTCATCCTTTAGATGTCCTCGATTGGAAGTGGGATGACATCTCAATGGACTTCGTCACAGGACTACCTAGAGCTCATGGTGGTTATGATGCTATCTAGGTGGTGGTGGATCGACTGATGAAATCAGCTCACTTCTTAGCAATCAAGGAGTCGAGCCCAGTGAGTACCTTAGCACAGAGGTACGTTGATGACGTGGTGTGTTTTCATGGAGTTCCAAGGACTATTGTCTCAGATTGGGATACTCGGTTTACCTCATGAGTCTGGAGGGGGTTACAACATGCTTTTTACACCCAGCTACGCCTTAGCACTGCTTTCCACCCCCAAACTGATGGGCAGATGGAGCGGACTATCCAGACGTTGGAGGACATGCTGCGAGCATGCGTTCTAGATTTCAGAGGATCATGGGTACACCACTTGCCTTTAGTAGAGTTTTCCTACAAAAACAACTTCCACTATACTATTGGCATGGCACCGTTTGAGGCTTTGTATGGAAGGCCATGTCGTTCACCCTTTTGCTGGGAAGATGTTGGTGAGATAGGTGATCATGGTCCAGAGGTAGTGCAGAGCACCACAGAGAAAATCCAGCTTGTATGTGAGAGGATGAAAGTGGCTCAAGACCGACAGAAGTCTTATTCTGATCTTCGGAGGAGGCTCTTGGAGTTCGCGGTGGTGGATCATGTGTTCTTGAAGGTTTACCCTCAATAGGGGTAGTGGAGGTTTGGGAAGGGGAGCTAGCTCTCACCCAGGTTCATCGGACCTTTTTGAGGTGTTGAGGCGAGTCGGTGAGGTGGCATATCAGCTGGCCCTGCCACCTCAGTTGGAGAAGGTTCATGATGTCTTCCACGTCTCCTCGCTTCGTCGGTACTTACACGACGAATCCCACGTTATCGACTGGGGAGAGTTTGATATGGGAGTCGACGCGACCTTCGAGGAACAACCAGTAAGAATCGAAGATCGTAAATAGAAGGTGCTACGTGGATGAACCATTCCCTTGTTTTGTGTGTTGTGGAGGCATGGCGGCCTCGAGGAGAGCACTCGGGAGCGGGAGACCCAGATGCACGCTCAGTACCTGGAGTTGTTTTGACATGTGTTTTTCCCTTGTTCTTCTGAGCTTGTGTTGATGTTGTACTCTGTACCTTTGATATATGGAATTTTAGGATGGTTAGTTGTGAGACCTTTTGTTTCCTTGTTCCCTGGTAATGTGTAACATGTCCGGATGTGTGGGAAAGGGAAAAACCTAACCCTTAATCGAGACGCATTAACAAAGATGCGATTGAACCCGTGCAGGCGAGTCAGTGCCGCCTAAAGTGGATAATATCTCGACATAGGTGAAGGAATTTTCCAAACCCACGTGTTTGGGAAGCATGTTGGTTGTGTGGTGTTGGGGTTAGTGCGAGTTGAAAAATCCTAATGTATGAAAGTGGGAAGACCCAATTCTTAATCGAGATGCATTAATGAGGATGCGATTAAACTCGTGCAGGCGAGTCATTGCCGCCTAAAGCAGATAATATCTCGACATAAGAGAATGAATTCCTAACACATATGATTAGGGTTGTTGGTTGGGTTCCTGTTATAACAAGAACCCTTATAGGTATCTTGTCGGGTTCCTCTGGGTTGGTTTTTGAATTCTCGGGGATGAGAATGTTTTAATAGGTATCTGATGTAATGGCCCGGACCTCTCCGGCCCATTCCTTTGTCAAAAAGAATGTCAAGAAATGTTCTTGAGGGTAAAATGGACTTTTTCCACACTTTCCAGAATTTTGAAACTACACGCCGTGTAGTTGAGTACACACCGTGTACTTACTTTCTGGGTACACCCCATGTTGCAAGCCGTGTCCTGCTGTGTGGAATAATGGGTGAACGTCGTGTGACCAGTTCTACACGCCGTGTAGTCCTTCCTCGCGTACGCGTTACCAGTCAACAGCTGTATACTGTGTAGGAGCCATGTCCCTTCCGTGTGCAATGAATGAGTACATGCCGTGTGTCCAAACTACATGCCCTGTAGTCCTTCCCCGCGTATGCATTACCCTCAAACCATGTGTTGACCAGTCAACGGCCATGGAGCCATGTTGGAAGCCGCGTTGAGACCGTGTGAAAGAACCAATTACACGCCGTATACCATAAAGTACCCACCTTGTACTTTTTCTTTTCACTCCTATAAAAGTAGGGGTCCCCTCCTCCTTTCAACTCACACCTCTCCTCCCCTCTCCTCTGAGCAGAGCTCTCTCCAGAGACTCGAAGGCTCTTCCTACCATAACATCTCTGTCCGAGATCCGATTTACGATCCGTCAGCGGCCATGAGATCGTAACAACGAGGCGGAACTTCCGAGACTAGGTCCATTGTCTTTCCTTCATCCTTTCCTTCTCGAATTCCACCCGAGGAGGTTTTTCCGGGACCTGACAGAGGTGACGGACACCGATGGACATCTTCTAAGGTTGATCCGGGGGAGCGTTGCAATCAAGAACCTATAGAAGTAGGTATCTTAACTTCGTCTCTCTAATTTGTGAATCATGTGGGGTGGGTGTTCTTTTGTTTACGTGAAACACTTTTAAACTGGTTTAATAAAGATAATAACTGTCTTATATAACGGGGATGGGAAGTTGTGATTGCTATAACTTTATATCTTGTGATATTATGTTGTGAATTGAATGAGCTTCTACCTACTGAAAATCACGGTCATTTGGGGCATTTTCTTACCCAATTAAATGTTTCCCTCTCCTTCTGTATTTTCTTATAGATGGATGCTTGTGGAATGTGGAAATTGGATAATCACATAAAGTTGGTTGATTAAATGAAATTATGGAACCCTTGTGTGATCACCCCAGTTAAACAAAAGGAAATAATGAACATGTGTGTGTTGGCTTGGTTACATGGCATGTGTTGGGGGTGTTTTTGTTGGTTTTTTTGGATCAGGTGAGCAGTGGGGATCTGGTAGACATGGTTGTTGGTTGGTGTGAATGTTGTGTTGTTAAATGACAGTGGGGCTGCAATAAATGGTATTAAAGGGATATTGATGTACGGGTTCTGGTGCGGTTGTGGTTATGGCAGTTAGAAGCGGGGCTGCAGGGTTTGGTTTTAATGTGAATGGGTTATGAGTTGTGATTAATAAATAAAATTTGGAAGAGTTAATGAATGGTGGGGCGTGGTAATGGAATGAGTTTAATAATCAATAAGTTGGTTGGTTGATAAGAATGGATTGGTTTTGTTGCTTGCGTTTTCCTAACTTGATTTGTGGATGACAGGGATATGTTTTATGAATGATTGGTGTGGTTAGTTGTGGATAGTTTCCCAGTAGTTAAGGAACTAAATAACTATTTCTACCGAAATGTGAAAACCTAAAGGGGGTTGGGTTTTCTTATTGTGTGCATACTCTCGAGGTAGCAGTGCTAAGGCATGTGCTCAGATCTTTTGTGTAGAAGCCTTAGGTTGGGATGTGTTGTTGGTATATGTATATATATCTATATCTTTTGTGTTTTATTGCACCCCACCCATGTTGAGCACTTAGTGTCGAACACTCCCATTTTATAGGATAGGGTGTTTTTCCCTTAGTTACTAGCTCCTTCCTACTCCTTCTCCCCTAGGCTGTGATGTCTTGAGGCGACCTTACTTTTAAGACTCTTCGGGTAGGATTCTATTGGGGTGGATTTAGCCCAAGACTCTTCAGGAAGGTTCTACTATTTCCCAAGGATCTTCGGGATGAGGCCCAGGTGTGTGTGGGCAGGATACATGGTTGTGAGGCCCAGGTGTGTGGGAGAGGGATGCGTGGTTGTGAGGCCCAAGTGTGTGCGGGTAGGATGCGGGGTTGTGAGGCCCAGGTGTGTGCGGGCGGGATGCGCGGTAGTGAGGCCCAGGTGTGTGCGGGTGGGGAGAGTGTGGAAGCGTCAGGATGTTCATCGTTAGGAAGAGCAGCTAACTAAATGGAAATGGTGCGGGGTACCCAATACTCTTGTTCTTATATAATACTACTACCTGTTGTGATTGTGTTTTTGGTGAGTGTGGCTGGTGAGGTTGGGTGGATAGAATTTCTTGCTGGGTTTCTTCTGTTTTTCTCACGGGACATTAAGATGTCTCCCCACTTGTACACGAGAGCTCTAGGATTCCCTACTGAGTATACTTGTATGCTCACCCTACGTTTACTTTCAGGTTTCCAAGAGGACTACTAGGGCCGTGCGGGACCCTACTAGTCAGACAGTTGGAGTTGTTGCTCTTGTTGTACCTTTGTTTTATTTTTGTATTGTACTTTGAGCTTTCTTGTACTTGTACCTTGTTATAAAATTGTTTAAACATGCAAGTGGGAATGGTTTGGGTTTATTTCTATACACTTTCCCTTTTTCCTTTTTGGTGGTTGACTTGTCCTATTTCCCGATCTTTAAAAATAAAATGGGTAATGGCTCCCATATTTGTGAAAAAAAGTAATACCCTTGGTGCTAGTCGCCACCCCGGGGCCTACTGGAGGCGGGACTCGGGGGTCATTATCTCCCTTTCGCCATTTCCAGTTCAGGAGGAGCATCTTTGGTGGGAGGGGGTCATGACAAATGAGTTTATCTATCTATCTTGATCTTTCCCACTTAGGAGTGTGTTCTCTCATAATGAGTGTTTTTATCTCTCGTAGGTTTTCTTGACGAACAGTGCTTCTCAGACAGGCTTCATCAGTGCTTTTAGACTCATGGAGTGATTTCTCCCGAAATGAGTGCTTCGTGAAATATTCGAATTGAATCCCTAGAGGAGGTGTGCGATTGTGTGACATGTCTCTAGACCACGAGTCTGGGTTATGAGTATATCTAGAATTTATTCTCCTATTATATGTTTAGTAGACTTATACTGTGTTGAGATGACTGTGCCTTTCTTTTGGGTTTTGCTTTGTGGTTTTTTCGGAGACCTCTACTGAGTATTGGTATACTCACCATTGAACGGTCTTTTCCTGCACGTGTCATGTCTTGTGTAGATGAGCATCCTTTTGACCGAGTCTAGGGATGACCAGGACAAGACCAATCTTTATGAGTTCCCTACAGACTGAGGTGTTCCTATAGCTACACGAAGTAGTCCTAGTGCTTCTTTGTGTTTACAGTTTAGACATTACTGTTTTCAGACTCTTGTATTTAGAGGGCTTGTATTCCGGACCAGTTTTATTTCAACACATTACATTTTTCATACTTTGTTGGTTGGGTTTGGTTGTATGGATGCATTTTGTTCCTTAGTGGTTATATTTTCTTTACATTTCAACATTTGTGGGCATGGAGATGTGTGTCTGTGTGTGTGTGTGTAGGTTCTTAGTCAATGCCTCCCATGTTTGTAATATGCCTACTCAGTTATGGTCACCACCCCCTGGCCTATTGGAGGTGGGATTGGGGAGTCACGACATGGGCCCCACTGGGACGGTTCGTTACCTAGTGGTATCAGAGGAGTCGGTTCAGCCTTTGGACCAAAAGACTGTGAGATTTGTTAAGGGAAATAGTGTTAAGTGTTTCGAGTTCGACTTTCAGGCCATGGACTCAGGTGTTGGGGTGGGTTGCCGAAATATCCATACACCATGACTCTGATATCATTGTTTTCGACTCGGTGCAAGAAAACACTAGTTTCTGGGAAATAAAAGAATGGTACATGCATCATATTGTAATGGGTTGTGTTTTCCATGTCCTTATGATAGCTATCCAGATATACACATTGACCATGTATATCTTGTTTCCTTACAAGGCGCCTCTAAGATGCATACCCTCTAGGATTCAGTAGTTCGGTCATGAGGATGACCCCCTCAGTGAAGAGGCATTGATACAGGGACCCGTTCTCTAGGAATTTCCATGAGGTGGTTAACCTTCTATACCACCACCAGTGGAGTGGCCTGTGGTAACTACAGTACCGACCGATGAGGATCACAAGCTGGGCATGCTCCATGAGTTCCAGAGATAAAGACCCCTTAGATTCCAAGGCTATCCCGACCCTCAGGCGGCTGAGGACTGGCTTCAGGCTGTGACTAGAGTTTTCCATCTAGCGAAGACATTAACAGAACAGATGGTGATCCTAGTAGCAAGTCTTATTCAAGGTTCGATGGGATGATGGTGGAGTCTGACCACACAGACTCAAAAAGAAGATACTCCTTCGTTGATGGAGTTTGAGAGATTCTTTAGGGAGGAGTTCTCTCCGATTATGGTGAGAGCAGTGTGCATCCAGGAGCTTCCTCAGCTCTAGCAGGGAAGTTTGATGGTATATGACTATTCATCGAGGTTCACCAACCTCGCTTGGTATTGAATGGATATGGTCAGGGATCAGTACATTAGATCTCAAACCTTCTAGAGAGTTCTACAATGGGACATACGAGCTAGTGTTTTACCTCTATGAATTTTGAGTTATGCTAGAGTGATCGAGCGGGCCTTGGTGATCGAGAGATTCTTGGCGGAGTAGAGGCAGCCGACGGCAGTTAGCAGCAGGCAGACAAGTGTGGAGACCTTGGCAGGAGGGATCTGACATCAAGCACATGGATCTGGATGTTGGAAATGTCATTGGAGGACCCAGGATAGAGGATCGACAGTCCAGGGCTATCAGGCTGGATCTTGTCAAACCTCGGAGAAGTGATGTTATGTGTGCAACGGTAGGGTACATCTCACTAGAGACTGTTTGACCCATCGAGCTGCTAAAAGGGAAGTGGTGGATGGACCATCAAGGAAAAGGCAAAGAATGGTTCAGATATACTCGTCAGGCAGAGGATGTGGCAGAGGAGATGGGAGAGCTGTAGGTGGTGGCAGACGCTACGATTTACTTCCACCACATTCCCTAGGAGGTTCGTACCAGGCTAAGGGAGCTGGGGGACAGGGGTGGGGAAAGCTGTATTCGGTCGAGGCGTACGATCTAGGGACTCCAGGGATGATTTGAGGCTTGATCTGTGTCTTATCTACCTTATCTTCGGTACTTATTGAAATATGTGCCAGTAATTCCTTCCTCACCACATGTCTCATGAAAATCCTTGAGATTCTGGTAGAGCCTTTTACTCGATCCTTAAGCTTTGAGACACCTTCAAGAGGAGACTCAATGATAAAATACCTTTTCAGATAGTGTGATCTTACCCTTGGAGGCAAGAGTTTCAGTTATAACCTCTTGTTGGTAGCGTCGAGGCCTTACAACGTTATTCTCGGTATGGATTGGTTATCTTTAGTCCATACCCAAATTGATTGTTTTAGGCGAAGAGTGTGGTGTGTCCATAGTAATGGGACAATATTTTCCTTTTTTTGAGAAAAGGAAACCCATGCAGCACAGAATGGGCTCATGCATAGGTGGGTGCAGCCGATCACTCATGAGTTGGATAGTCTTTCCGTCAGAGTAGTAGATGTTATGAGCTCCCAGTTCCCAGCTGTAGTGGCTGAGTATGAGGATGTCTTTCTCAATGATGTTCTAGGATTAACTCCCCACCGAGGAATCAACTTCTGCATCGACTTACACCCCGGGACAACACCGATTTCCTCACTAGCATATCAGATGGCTCCTATAGAGCTTCGCGAGCTAAGAGTGCAGTTGTAGGATTTTCTGAGTAAGGGTTTTGTATGACCCAGTGTTTCACCCTAGGCGGCCCTAGTCTTGTTTTCCAAGAAGGAAGACGGGGGTTTGAGGTTGTGCGTGGATTACCGGTTCCTGAAATAGGTGACGGTGAAGAATAAGTATCCACTGCCGAGAATCGAGGACCTCTTTGATTAGCTAAAAGGGTCCTAGTGGTTATCAAAGGGTGACCTTCAATCAGGTTATCCCCAGTTATGATTACGGGATGCAGATATACTAAATACAACATTCAGATGCCGCAATAGTCACTTTGAGTACTTGGTGATGTTTTTTGGCGTGACAAATTCCCCCACAGTGTTTATGGGACTGATGAACTAGATCTTCTACCTATACATAGACCGGTACGTAGTGGTCTTCATCGATGGCATCCTTGTGTATTCAGCGTCAGAGGAGGAGCAAGTGATACAACTACGAATGGTACTAGACATAATCTGAGAGCACCAACATTATGGAAAGCTCTAAAATTTCCAGTTCTTGATTCAGGAGTTCCACTTTATGGGACATGTCATCTCAGCAGATTGAGTAGCTGTAGACCCAGCCTAGGTGGAGGCTGTGTTAGCATGGGATCCACCTTGGAGCATGATGGAGGTGAGGAGCTTCTTAGGTTTGGAATGATATTACTGGAGATTCATTCATGATTTCTCTTGGATACTAGCACTAATTCTAGCCTTGAATAAAAAGGGGAAACCCATCTTGTGGATAGAGAAGCGCCATCAGTATTTTGAGCAGTTGACACAGAGTTTGACGAACAACCTGGTGTTTAGATTGCCAGAGGAGGATGTCAGGTACGTAGTTTTATGCGATGCATCGGGAACTAGGATTTGCGATGCCCTGATGTAAAGATAGGCAGTGATTGATTATAGTTCATGCTAGCTTAGGTTACATGAGAATAACTATGCAAGACATGATCTTGAAAAGGAAGCGATAGTCTTCGCATTGAAGATGTGGGGACACTACCTTATGGGTGAGCAGTTTATCATCTACTCTAGCCACAAGAGCCTCATGTGCATCATTTTTCAAAAGGATCTGAATCTTAGGAAGAGGCGTTGGATACTATTCCTCCAATAATATGATTTTGATATCATCTATACTCTTGGGAAGGGAAACAAGGTGGAAGATTCTCTTAAAAGAAGGTCGAGGTCAGTGCTATTGAGTGAGGCGACTGAGAATTTATCCACATTGTAGTTACCCTTCATGGACAGAGAGGATACAACTTACCTACATTTGATGTTTATCACCCCTCCACTCTTACAGCATGTTATTGAGGAACAACTACGGTATGTCGACTATGTGTCTTTACATGATTATTTATCCACAGGACGTGCTCCAGATGGATATTCACAAGGTAGAAAGCACGTACTTATTTTCAGAGGACGCTCTGTCGTACCAGTGGCGTTGTAGGAAGAGGTCCTGAGGGAGTATCACACATCACCCTTGGTGGTATATCTAGGAGTGGAAATGATGTACTGGGTTATCCAACAATAGTTCTGGTGGTTATGCATGAAGAAGGCAGTAAAAGAGTTCGTTTCACGATGCCTTACATGCCAGAAAGTGAAGGTTGAAAACCATGTTCCAGTGGGATTAACTCAGCCCCTGGAAGTTCCAGAGTGGATGTGGTATAGAATATTAATGTACTTTTTGGTAGGCTTACCACAAATGTCCAAGGGGTGTGATTCTATTTGGGTGGTCGTTGACCGTCTCACCTAATCGACCCACTTCCTAGCTATTAGGGAGTAGAGTTCCTTAGAGAGCTTCAGACTCCTCTACGTAAAGGAGATAGTTTGGCATCATGGAATCCCTTTGGCAATAATCTCATAACAATATGCCTATTTCACATCCTAGTTGTCTAAGGGATTATAATAGGCTTTCAGGACTCATCTACGCTTGAGCACAACATTTCATATCCAGAATGATGGTCAGACGGAGTGGACCATTCAGTTTATCGAGAATATGTTGCGAGACTATATCATGTACTTTGATCACAATTGGGGGGGGGGGGGACCACCAACCACTGGTGGAGTTTGTGTACAACAATAGGTACCACTCCACCATTATTATGGCACCATTCGAGGATTTATTTGAGAGACCCTTTCGGTCACCGCTTTGATGGGCCGACCCCAGAGAGTCAACACCCATGGGACCAAAGTTGGTATGAGCTACCACTGAGAAGGTTTATGTCATCCGAGAGTGGATGAAGACTGAACAGTGATGGCATAAGTCTTATGCTGATAGACAACTGAGATTTATGGAGTTTGAGGAGGGAGACCACATCTTTCTTCGGGTATCTCCTCAGCGAGGGTTACAGAGAATTGGATGGGGCAACAAGATATCTATGAGGTTCATCATACCTTTCTAGATACTATGCAGAGTTGGAAGGTGGTGTATCAACTAGATCTACCGCCACATTTGAATCGGGTATATGAGGTCTTCCACGTGTTGTAGCTGAGGAGGTACGTTCATGACCCATCACACGTCATCAATTGGGGTGAGCTGGACATCAAAGATGAAGCGACCTCTACTGAGCACCCATTGGATATTGATGATTGGCCATAGAGGATCCTTCATGGGCGATCGATTCTCTTGGTGTGCATTCGGTGGAAGGACATGATTCTTTAGGAGAGCTCATGGGAGTAGGAGACATAGATACGTTCCTAGTACCAACACCTTTTTGAGTAACCTTGTTTTAGTTTTTTGGGGATGTAAAGCCCCAAGGTGGGGTAATGTAATTTCTCATATTTTTTGTGTATTATTTTTAAATATTATATGAAATTATTTTGAGACAATACCTTTCAATGGTGTGTGATTCCAAGTCCCAGAGTGCCCGAAATAAATGTTTGAAGTAAATTAAAATTTTAAACAGCGTGAGTGAGACATTTTCTAGAAAAGTGGAATAACTTTTAAATAGTTTCCCAGATCAGAAGTATGAGGGAACCATTGTATTCAGAGTAGCAACATTACCTTAGGCGAGGACTAACATAGTCCGATGCGGGTCGGCTGAAAAAGTTAGTTTTTGGGCATTTTAAAAGGAAGCACTTTAGAAGAAATAAAATATATTAATAATTTTTTTAATGTTGCCTTTTTGCATGGAGGCCTAATCCTAAAATATATGTTCATTATTATGTCATGTTCGTAGGGTTATTATCATATCCCTGCAAATTAATAGAGAGAGAGAGAGAGCCAATTGGAGCATTGGGGAAGGTTGACCCGTTGGCATATGGTGATGACGCAGGAGAATGCCTCTTAGATTCGACGAATCCTGCCAACGAATGTGATACGGTGATTGTTCTTCAACTAGATTGTCGCAGTGGTTGTTATTTTGTTTCTAATTTCCCATTTTTTGAATTTAAACAACAAACACGGATCAACCATGAACATTTTGATCCACATATTTGTACGTTCTTGCGGGGGGTTTTATTTGGTTGACTTTGCAGAACTAATCCATGCTGATTTGTTATTGATTTCTGATCTCTTAGATCCTGAAAATAGGAGCGGATCAACGTCATGGAGAACAAAGGCAGAGGTTCATTCCTAGATTTGTGTATCGGTTTTCTCCCCCTATCTTTTCCTCAAGCATTCTTCACGTTCTTTGCGCGACGTGGAACAGTGGATCATTGCACATTCGTTTTGCGATGTAATGATCCCAAATTAAAGATCTGATGTCACTAAGAACTAGAGGAGGTGCGACGATGATAGCGGATGAGGAATAAGACCAAATCAAGAAGGACCATTCTTCAAGAATTCTTCGTACGGGTGGATCGTTACGTGTTTTCAGGACTGATCGGAGGCCTGAAATCAACGAAATCAGCATTGTGGTGTCAGGGTGACCAAATCTAGTGACATTCATGATGATTGGATGACCGGATCGATGAACTGGGTACCATGGAAGGTGTGATGATGGAAGTCTGAAGTTTTAGAAATTTACAGAAAACATGACGTGTATCCCAAAGAACACACCGTGTGGATAGGCTTAGTGGTGTCTTGGGTTTCTAGAGTCAGACAGGTATCCCACGGCGTGTGGCCTCGGGTCACACGACGTGTTGGACCTTCCCCAAAGCTTGGTGTGTATTATGGGAAATTCACAGACACGAGATGGACTAAACGGCTTCGGAACACAACGTGTGGACCTTACGCCACATGATAGAGGAAACTACGCATGGCTTGGTGTGCATATAGGGGATACACGGACATGGGCTGGAGTACACGACAGTGTACTCCACCACAAGGACAGGTGATACTAGTAATGCGGGTCACCCTGGGTACCGATTACACGGGTTGGCATACCTGGGTTGAGGCCATGTAAGGGAACGTGGCCAACGCACATGGATCCAACCACAGTTACGTAGCCACGGTGTTTAATCCATACCACATGCCATGTACTTGATTTTTCTGCCCGACCAGCCTTACGAAATCGGTCATTGTACACAGGCAATACCCTAGGTCAGAAGACACAACATGTGACTTTTATAAATGTCGTGTACTTTTTTGGAAAATGTCTTGGTTATCTTGTCCACCGTATCTTGGACATGTTCTGTTTGGGTTAGTTCCCTCCTTTTCTTGTTCCCCTAAAGGTCAGGCATCATTTCCTTCTACATGAGTATGATCTCTTCAGCAGGACTATCTGTGATAGAGTCAGACATCCCTTTGAGAGGCCGGGATCAAGATCCACTATCCATTCTTAAACCTACATAGTGTCAGGCATCGACGTGACCAAATCCACAAGGAATTGATCCTCTACCTAGCTAGTGAATTCGGATGAGTCACAGTATCCACCATGGCCCTGGAAGTGATCATCTTCTGTGTATCGTGATCTTTCCCACTCAAGAGTTTGTTCTCCTGTAATGAGTGTTTTTACCTCTTGTAGCTTTTCCCGATGAACATTTCTTCTTGGATGGGTTTCATCAGTGCTTTCAGACTCATTGAGTGAGTTCTCCCAAAAGGAGTGTTTCGTGAAATCTTCGAACTGAATCTCAAGCAGGGGTGTGCAATTGTTTGACTTGTCTCTAGACCACGAGTCTAGGTTTTGAGTATATCTGGATTTTATTCTCCTATAATATGTTTAGTATACATATACTATGTAGAGATGACCATGCCTTTCTTCTGTGTTTTGCTTTGTAGTTTTTTTTGGGGTCCTCTACTGAGTATTGTTATAGTCACCCCTACACGGGATTTTCCTGCACATGTCGTGTCATGTACAGATGAGCATGCTTTTGACAGAGTCAAGGGTGGATCAGGACAAGACCAATATTTCTGAGTTCCCTACACGCTGTGGCGTTCCTAAGGCTACGAGTAGTATTCCTAGGGACTTTTAATCTTTACATGTTGGAACTTGCAGTTTTCAGACTCTTGTTTTTGGTGGGCTTGTATTCTGTCCCAGTTTGCTTTCAGCACTTTACTTTCATCGTACTATGTTTGTTGGGTTTGTTTGTATGCATGAATTTTGTTCCTTAGTGGATTTCTTTTTTTTTTAAATTTTGTCATTTGTGTGCTTGGAGATGTGTGCATGTGTACAAGTGCTTCGCGAATGCCTCCCATGTTAGTAATATGCTTACTCTGTGCTGGTCACCAACCCTTGGCATATTTGAGGTGGGCTTGGGGAGTCACAGTGTGGTCCCCACTTGGATGGGTCCTGACAATATTGTTTAGAAAATAATTTATGCATATGTTTTATAACATCCAAAAGACTAGAGACTGAATTCTATTTGGGTTTATTGAATGGAATGAGTTATAAATTAGTTTATGTGACCACCCTAGTTTTTATGAAACTTTTTTTCAAATAAACTAATTTCATGGGTTACATTCCACACCATTATAGGATTTTATTTTATTCTTCACCAATATAACCTTTTTATACAAGAAGCATCAACTTGTCTTGTGTTACATTCAACAATCAACTTCTATGAGAAAAAACATTATTATTATAAATATTTAAAAGAGAAAATTATAACATCACAATTAAAAATTGTAATATGTATTGTAATAACTACTGTTTGAGTATAAATTATAATTTTTTTATAAAAATGAAACATGTTGACAATAAAACACTTATTTTTTGGTAAGGTTATTATATGTTTGAAAAGAATATTTTATCAGATGAACTGATTTTTATGTCCTACGCTGAACAATAGTTAAAATAATTTTACACACTATTTGAAATCTATACTGATAATATAAATTCATATTTTATATAATAATTCCAAAATTATCATAGGGTGATTTTTTAGGTATTTTTTTAAAAACATTCATTTTTTATGAATAGTGAAAATAAAAAAATTTAACTCATAGCTTCTCCTTCGTCTAATTTATTAATGTCACTAAATTATATTATAATTTTGCATTAAAGTGTAATAGGAAAAATATTAGATAAATAAATCTAATTTATCTCATTGGAATTTTTTTATATAAATTGGATATAAAAACATTTCAAATGTTTAAGCATTTTTCGCTTATAAACCATACTGTCAAAACATAATTATAAGATTAAGTTTATATTAATTTTTTTCAATTAAATTATTAAAATTTGGAAAATTTGATTTCATAATTGAAATAAGATTAATTTATAATTTCTAATAAGGTAATAATAGTTTTTTATAAAAAAATTGTTGTTGTTTTTAAATTTAATTAGAGAGATTAAGTTAAAAATAAGATTAAATGGTTTTTAATATTTATTTTAAGGGGCCAAAAAACTTAGAAACATAGACAAAAGAAATTTTACAGAAATATATAGACAATGACACCACATTAATTGATGATTGAAAATTATTGGTGGAAAATTATTTAATAGATACATTTCAGTATTGTTTACGTTTTTTTATTTACAAGAATTCCACTCATCCTCCATAATAAAAAGGGCACTGATCCCCACACTTCCTCACACAAGTCAAAAAAAAATTCTCATACACAGACGACCCGAATATACCCCCAAAATCCCACCCTTCATCTAGGATTCCTTTTTATTGGTTAGAAATCTGATCAATGAATCCATTTTGTGAAAAACACAAGAACTTACCCAAAGAAGTGGTAACATCCTACGATAAAGGATTTGTTTTTGTTTCATTTCCCACCCCTAACATATTGTTAATAAATAATTACATATTAAACTATGAATAATTACTATACTTATATGTTTTTTATATTAAATATTTTATCTTCACTCTCACACACTTCCATTATATGCGATACACAATCATTTTGTGTGTGTACCACAGACTACAACCTCGCAAACTGATGTAGCTCATTCTTCTTTTTCAACCATTAAAGTTAAATAATAATGATGTAATTTATGTTTTTATTTCAAATAAATCTAATTAATGTTTTATTTATTCTTTTTTTAATTATTTTATAACATATAACTTTATACATTCAATGTTTATAAATCTGATATAATCGTTTCTTGATGGGTGGACCACTGCCTCGTCAGATCGATGTGATTCGTTTATACATTAAATAAAATTTATTAAAGACTCATTTACTGAAAAAATATTTTATATATTATATAATAATTCTATATTAATGATATTATATATGTATATCATTTACTTGATATATTTTGATATTTTTATACAATGGAGAAAACATTCATGCGTACGTATGACTTACCATATCAATGAATGGAGTATTTAATTTTTTATTTATATCATTTGTATATTATTATAAAAGAATAAATACTTAATTTATATGATATTAATTTAAAATATATAATTTTACAGATTATTAAATCATGATATAAGTAAAAGGACCAAAAATATTACAAAGCACAACACATGTGAAAGACAATTCGATTTTTACCCGAAACATAATGTTAAGTAATTTTTTTAATAAATGTGTAATATAAGGTAATTATTAAATCATATATGGTATAATATAATTGAAAAAACTTCTTTAATATATTTATAGTAAAACTCTATTTATTATATCGGATTTTATTAATGAGTATGAAGGGAGATAGCACATAAGGTAAGGGGATTCTTAGTTTCACATTTATTTCTAAGAGAAAAATACATTATTCGCCACTCATTTATATTTTGTGGTGTATATACATCTTATGAATGTATTATTTTATTATTATTATTAAATTAATATATATTTACATAACAATTTTAGGATCTCTATTTCATGGGGTTTTATGGTTCAAATGTTACAAAACAGTAAGATTGTTTTTTCTCTATCTTCCTTCTTTGCGATATAATTGTTATGCACCTATATTCATAAAAAAAGTATACTTCCATTTAACATGTTAAATTAGGAATCCTACTCGTTTAATGATATTTTATGCTTCATGTATTTCTATTTTTTTCATGGCCTGTTTTCTTCAATGTTACAAATGTGGTAAGATTTTGTTGTCAAATATCATCATTTATGAGGGTTTTTATGAATATGATTTCATTGAATAATTATTAATAAATTTTTATCCTCTGTTTATTCATGATATCATCATGTATTAGTACCTTTTTCCACTATTTGGTATATAAGATAATTATCATTTTTTTAAGAATATCTAACCTTATTTACATCCTTCATTAAAAGTCTGTTTTAATTCAAAAAAAATGTTTTAAAAAATGATTTCATAAAATATTATTTTAGATGAAATTTAAAAAACATTATCTGGGAAAAAGGATTTAAAATTTTTATGGTTTTTAAATATTCCACTATATTTTTTAAAAACATTTAACACTTGTTTTTGATAAATTATTTCTATTTTAAAAATTATTTTTCAAATAAGAAATGATATTACCCCCAAGAAATGTTTTTCAGTTATTTCATAATTATATACCTTACAAGATAAAATATTTTATTATTACTTGTTATAGAATGTGATTATTATACAAGGGTTCCATTCATATTATTTCTATTATTGTGTTATATTTTCATGGAATGATGTTCGTGAAACCCATTTTTGTTTGATAGGTTATATGTTTATGAAAACCATTTCTCTTCCAAAGGTTATATATTATAAAAAAATTCTTTTCAGTGGTTATTCATTGATACAATTAATATTATACCTTTATAATTTCCATATTTTATGAAACATAGAAATTTTTATGATCCCACTTTAGTTCATGGGTTATGATATGATGTTTCAGAAACCCATCAATTTTAATGGGTCATGATATGATGATTGTTTATGATCTTATTTAACACGTATATAATATTTTATTATGTGATGGATTTGACCTATATCTACGTCCAATTATTATTTTAATGATTTATTTATCTTGATATAATTATGTGAATTTAGTTGATGGGTTGATCCACTATTAGATAAATGGGATACCTGTTCCACTTTTGGAAAAAGGGTAGACATGATACACTGTGGGAAGAGGGAGAAACTGGATACCTTATAAAGGGAGGATTGAAACTGAGGATAGTGGTGCATCCTACCTAATTAGTTTATTCACTATGAAGTACTTTGATATGTTTTTTTGGAAATTATATTTGACTTATAGGGAATTATATTACATTTTTTGTGACTTCCATGATTCTGTGTATGATTCATATATTATGGTTACATATATTGTTTTATTTCTTACCTTATGATTAATATCTTATGAACATCAAATTATAATTCCATGTTTCATTTTTAGGATCTTTTATATTATGGGTATGATAATATGAATTTATGGTCACGTTCTCATAGCTTTATGTGCATTATTATCCTTATATATGCCCCATGTTCACCCTTACTGAGCAACTGAGCTCATCCATTTTCATGATGCCATTACCTAGGTTATGATGATGTTTATTATATATATGGTGTGTCTAAGATGGGGTATAGTCATGAATAACATAGTTATATATAATTTAGCTTGCTTATATACAAGTATTTATGTTTTCATGATTCTAAAGGCACTAAAATAATATGGTCTTTGGGCATCTTATTGTGTAATATTTTAAGTATTCTCAAACAATGTTGTAATGTTAACTTATGTTAAGTTAGTGTCTCAATTGGTGGTACCATATAAAGGTATTAGTTAGAAATTGGAAACTAGGATAAAAAATACTAATAATAACCCAAAGGAAATGTTTAAAGATAAGTCAAATGATGAGGGAATTTATTGGAAAATATGGTGGAATTTTTCTAAAGGATAGAGATATCAATTTTCTCGAAATACCTCACTATATGGATACTAAAATTGTATACAGATATAGAAGATATGTACATATGGGTAACAGCCTGAAATATAATATATTAAGATACACTCATTTGAGAATGGGTTCATGATAATAGACCTTAATGCACACCATGTTTTCCACTCCTGAAGGATATGCTTTGGGAATTCACAAACTCTTCTTGATCCATATTGAAGTATTTAAATAATTGTTGGATATGAATGACCTAGGATAAACATAACGGTTCATTATATAGACATTATATAAGTTGTTTTATCATGATTTTGTGTTTTATCACAATGATAATTGTTTCATTCTCTATTATTTTTTGTTTTGATCAATTGATGGAACTCAAAGGAAATTAATTAATGGTGATTATGATGAAAAAATAAATGATTTTCTCAAGAGTAGTGGAATTATATGGGAGATGGAATAAAATAAATATTTTTTATGATTTCCCAAATTAGTCAAGATATGAATCTTATTAGACTTCAAAATGAGAAAATGTGGGAACACCATTATGTTGAGTCCTCCAAGAGGCAACATCCACATTTTTTAAATGTATAATTACATTGTTTTATGGATGAAAATATGCATCAATATCAATGAAAATTTATTTTTCATCCTCTATAGTTTGGATCATGAAAAAATCATTATGTTTATTTATCATTTAGTAGATAAAGTGGACTGGTGGTGCAATGTAATCAAGAATACAAGTAAGAAAAATGAAACTGAATCCATGGATTAGGATGAGTTAAAGAAAATATTCTTCAATATGTAAATTCCCCATGTTATTCATAGAAATATAGATACGTTGTTCTTTGGGATAAAGTAAAATGATGGTGTATTTTTTTCTACCTATGAAAAAAATTGCAAGAATTATGAGGTATGCTTTTGGTATTTTTATCCAACCATAATGTATGGTTGACCAATTATTTTGTGGGTTAAAAACATTTATCAGAATGGTGTTATCCATAATATACTTTAGTAGCTATGGATAGAATGTGTATTGTGTGATAGTGGTTGAAATAGAGGTTGGAGTTACATATGAATCTCATTGTTTTAACATGAAAAGGATAATTGAGTTGATAGGAATGTCTAAAAACCATGGAGAGAAGAATATGAGCCTTCCTTTATTCTCTAACTGCGGAAAGAAGCAAGGATAAAATTTATGTATGGGGAATAATAAATTTTCTCTGTGTAGAAGAGAATACGATTGGGGAATTGAATGCCAAACTAATGGGAAAATGTGGGATAATGGTTGGGATAGAGGGAAATATGAACAGTATACACCTCCCACTAGTCAGTGCTATATGTGTATGGAGAATTGGTATTATTATAACCAATTCCCAACCTAAGGGTTAGTGATTAACATCTAAGTGAAAAACCTATTAAGATGAGAGGGAATGAGAATTATCACCTTATCATGGATTTTAATGAGGGGTGACATAATGACGTGGTGAAAGGTACACTTTCCATACACTCTAGAACTATTAGATTCTTATTTGAGTTAGAATATACCTACTATATCATATATATTGAGAATTTAATAAGGGTAATAATATTTAACCAATAAAATTATATGTGGAATTAGCTGTAAAATACCCTAGTGGTAGAATGATTTTATCTTATGTCTATGATTCCTCTACCATTGAGGTTTTTGGGAATGTACATCCTATAAATCATTTTATTCTTCCTCAATTTTAATTTTATATCATCATAGAAAAGTATTATATATCTCTACATAAAACCCACATCAATTGTTGAGTATGGTCTATTATGTTTGATATTTCAAATCAAAATATGATCGTATATCAATGTGACAACACTTATGAAATTACTATGGAAATTACATCCCGATAATGGGACATAATTACCATTCAAAAGGCATTATTATCACAAATAGTTGGGTAGAAACTCGACATCGCTGATTTTCCTATTGTTCCAGATTTTTTGGGTGTATATCCAAAAGACTTTCATATCCTTCCAAAACAATGTAAATTTTAGTTATCAATAGAACTCAAACATGGGACCATAATAATTTTATATACTCCCTATATGAGGGATGAAATTGATTAGTAGGAATTGAAAAATAAAATTCAAGAAAACATTAATAAGGGATTCACTCGGCTAAGTGTGTCACACTGGGGTGCACCTATTTAGTTTGTGAAATAGAATGATTGATTAATGCGATTATGAATTGATTATTGGGTGTCGAAAAAGATCAAAATCATGAAAAAAAATTTATTCCCTATAAAGATGAATTGTTTGATCAACCTTATAGAGATAAATACATTTCCAAGATTGAGCTTCATTCTGTATATCATCAATTGAAAGGGGATTATACCTATGATATTATTATTTTTAAGGTATGGACACTACGATTATATGGTTATTCCATTTGGCCATTATAATTCCCTGACATTCTTCAAGGATTTTATGAATAGTTTATTTTTATATTACCTCAATCAAATTGCGGTAATCTTTAAAGATGACATCCTTATCCATTAAAAGAGAATGTAAGAGCATGAAAACAAAATTATAATTTTACTAATGTACCTAAGGAAAGATAAAATGTAAGAAAATTTTACATATTGTGAATTTTTCCTGCAAAAGGATTCATTTTTTGGTCACGTAATCTTAATATATGGTATACCTAAGGATATATCAAAGATAGTGGATTTTTAATGTTGTGCTAGATTAACCTCGTTGACTCTGATCCATATTCATCTTCAATTAGTGGGATATTATTTACTTTTTTTGGATAATTTCTAATGACTTTCTAATTCTATGAAACATTTAACCCGGAAGTGTTCCAAGTTCCAACGAATAGATGAATGTGGGGGAAATTTAAAGGAATGGAATAAAACTTATCTTAATGGACCTATAAATCAATTACCATGTAGTGTATAAGGGTTTTTAATCTATATTGAGGCATAAATGAAGTTATTGGGATGTTTTCTTAGGTAGAATAACATTTTAATTTCTTATTCCATGAGATAGGTGACGATTCATGAGAAAAATTACACAAATCATGATTTTGGTTTAAAATCGGTACTTTTTTATTTAAGATATAGAGTAATTATCTTTAAGAAGAAAAGTTTCATATATACATATATATCGATATAAAATTAGGAAATATACAATCATATAGAATGAGTCGATTGTGTGCTAGAAAATATGGTAAAAGATGATAAAGGACTATGAAATTTTAATAAATTACCACCTAGTAAAAGAGAATAAGGTGGATGAATATTTAATCAGAAATGATCATTCTATCTTATACATGATGAGGATTTAAAATGATAAAATATTTATGTATTTGTATTGTATGGATTTTGAAATCTTGAAGGAAGGAAAAAATATTATCTTTCCCAATTGAATTTCCAATCATCTATCCATGGAAATATTAAAGAGGCAGAGAATGAAGATGGAGAGCAGTAAAAAAATGATAGAAATGTTTTTGAGTTTACCCACGGTCACGATGGAGTGATAAGGTTTATAAACCATTTATGTGTTCCTTATATACCATATTTGAAGGTGTTTTTAGGGTAATCTTATAGTTTATCATTATTTATTCATCCTAGAAGTATAAAGCTGCATAGAGGCTTTAAAAAATAAGTCATGTGGGATTGAACGAAGAGAGATATCATCGAATTGGTATCTCAGTTCTTGGTATGACAACAAGATAAGGCTGAAAGAAAAAGGTATAAGGGGTTTATGAAAATATTATCCATGTTAGAATTTAAATGGTGGGATATAACTATGTAGGTTATCATTAGACTCCCCCAAACCTCTAGAGGGTTTAATGCTATATGGGTGGTAGTCGAACTCCATGCTATTTTGACACACTTTATTGTTATCAGAGAAGACCACCATCAATATAATATTTCTAGAATATACATTTAGGGTGTGTTAAGGTTGAATGATGTATAAAATTATATTATATTTTATTGGGATCTATGTTTTACATAAATGTTCTAGTGAAGTCTTAAATAAAAACTTGATATAGAATTGAGTTTTATAATTTCTTATTATCCTTAGAAGGATTGTTAGTTTGGAAGAACAATTAAAAGCCTATAGGATATTTTATACCTAGTTATTTTAATTTTGAAGGTGGTCAGGATAAAAAATTTACTATATTTCTATTTTCGTACCCCAATAGCTTTCATGTAATAATATAGAAGGCACCTTATGAAGCTATCTATTCGAAGAAATATAGAGCACCAATGTTCTAGGATGAAGGTGGAGAAACAAAGCTATTAGGACCTGAGATCAGGATATAAATTGTGGGGAAGGTTAGAACCATTTTGTAAGATATCAAGGAATCATATAGTGATTATGAAACATATTCTAATAAAAATAATCATGATCTAGAATTTGATGTTGGTGAGAATGTGTTTCAATGAATATGTCTTTAGAAATAAGTTATGAGATTTTGGAAGAAATGGAAACTAAGACCTAGGTATATAAATACCTTTGAAATTATTGACATTTTTCATGATGTATCATATCACTGGACACCTCCTCAAAATCACTCTAAAGACCATGATGTGTTCCATGTATCCGCCTAAGTAATTACGTACCAAGACCTTCACATGTAATGAACACATGGTTCATATCGTGGGAGTAAGATCAAACTTATGAATAAAAAAAGTTTAAATTCTAGATTGAATATATAAAGTTCTAAAAAGACAATAATAATAACCTTTTTAATGTTTTTTGAAGAAACCAATAGTTATAGAAAGCTACTTTGGAACATTAGGATGTGATGACACTTAAGTAGCCCAATTTTTTATATCATAATGATGAATTTCTATTGAGAAATTAATTTTAAATAGGGAAGAATGAAATAAATAGAGTTTTGATGGACTTGTTTTAAAAAATATTAATGTCGTTAATTTCATTCCAGACCATTTAATTTTTTTTATATTTTAAAAATATAATCTTGTGCTACACGTAACACCAACATGGCATGAGTTACACGCAACACTGAGTTTCAATGGAATGAAATATCATTATTATATTTATTTAAATAAAATGGTTATAAGATAGTCATTAAACATATTAATATATGTAATAATAACTAATTTTAATATTTTATTTGTTATTATATAATTTAAATAATACATATTGATAATAAAATATATAATTTCTAGTAAATTTTTTTTATATTTGAAAATACTATTTTCTCAAATGAACATTTTTTATGCACCTCTTAGAACAATAATAAAATAAATCATATAAAATTTTATAATATTAATATGATAAGAAAACATAATTTTTTAATTCATAATTTTAAAATTATCTTAGGTTAATATTTTCGATTTTTCTGAAAAAATATAACTTTTTTCGATGAATAGTAAAAAATACATAACTTTAATTCAAAAATACTATGTCATCTAATTTATTTATATAGTTAAATAATATTTTTATTTAGTTTTAAGGTTTAATTGTATATATTTTACATAAATTAATATATTTAATGTGACTTTAACTAATCTAAAAATGAATTTTTTTATAAAAACATTTCAAACATTTAGAAATTTTCCCTTAAAAACCTGATGTCCTTATATGTGCAATGGAAAAAATTTAAATTAATTTCTACCACCTCTATGATTATAATGTATAAAAATGTATTCCTTATTTGGAGTGATAATAATTTATAATTATTAAAATTTTCAAATTATTTTTTGAGAAAAATATTATTGAATGTAAATAAAATTAATTACACTGATTAAGGTAAAAACAAGATTACACAGTGGTAAAACTTTAATTTAAGGGGATAAATAACCAAAAAACATTCCCAAAATAGATATTATGGTTATATTTCGACCAAGTAAATGTTTTCTACAAAATTGACAATTATTAGAGGAACATTAATTAAGGGACACCTCTCAATAGTGATTACTATTTTATATTTACCAGATTTTCACCTCTCCTCCAATATAAAAATGACACTCACCCCCACACTTATTAAATCATATGAAGCCATTTGTCTCAACAAACCAATACCCTAATCACCTCATAAATTTCATAGCTTCTTCCAAAATAATTTCTACGGGTGAAATCAAATCAAGGAATCCCTTTGATGAAAACCAAAATATGTTTCCCAATAAAGTGGTAACATCATTCAACAATGACATTATTTTTTATTTCATTATCCACCCATAAAATCATATTATTCCTTTAATATAAAATTAAATCATTCTGATAAATTTATTGATATGATTATATATTATTTGGTTGATCTAAAAACACACACACATTCATCAAATGTGATAAGAAATGGTTATTTGTGTTTACGGTGGACTACCGCCTCACAAATTGATTTGTTCATTCTTACATACACACCTTCCATGTTTTGTAAAAATGTGAATTTTATGTTTTTATTTGATATATATATATATATATATATTATTTTGTATTTATTAATTCTATTTTAATTATTTTATTAAATATAATTTCATACATTCAATTTTTTTGTAACTATAATAACATTGTCTGTGGACAAGTTGACAACCACCTCTTCAAAGTGATGGATTCATTCACACATTAAATGGAATGTATTGTGGCTGGGTTTGGTGAAATTATATGTTATATATAAAATAATAATGATACTATAATTATATTATAAACATATATATATATATATATATATTTGTGTGTGTGTGTCATTTTCATTTGTTCATTGAATACGTTAAGATAATGGAATAATCATTCATGTGTATATATGGCCAACCATATCCATGAAAAGTGTATTTCATTTTCTATTTTTATATTTTATATATTATTATAGAAAACAATTTACTTAATTAATATTGCATTTATATACTAGTAATCATTCTATATATTATCAAATCATGATATAAGTAAAAGGAAAAAATAAAATAAAATATCAAAACACATGTGGATGATAAAGTAGTTATTACAATAAACATAACATTCTAATGGAATTGTAAAAACAAAAGAAATATGATATCAAATTAAAATCATATATGATGTGATATTATTTAATAGGGTAATTTAATAGATTTATAATAAGCTTATATTTATTATACGAGAGGTTTGAACAAGTACATAGACTTCCAATACATAAGATATGGGGATTCTTATTCCCACTTTTATAATTATGAGACTTATTCTTTATTCAAAAAAAATTTATTTTTTGTGGTTCATATAATGACCATTAATTTATTCTATAACTATTATCTTGCAATTTATGGGTATTTTATTAAACATTTTATTCTCTCTATTTGATGGGATTTTACAATTTAAAAGGTACCAAACCATTAAAGTAGTTTTGTCTCAATTTTCCTTCATTGAGACACCTATTTTATTATACATATATATTCTTTTACAAGGTGTATATAACACAATTTATCATATTTAATAATTAATTTAAACCCTTTAATAATATTTTATGCTTCATGTAATTTCATTTTCTTATATTCGGTTTTATTCATGGTCACCAATGTGGTAATAGTTTATTGCGATAATATCATCATTAACCGATGAAGTTTTTTTGCATCCATTGACAAAATATTATGAATTTTCTTCATTTATGGTTTTTAATGATATATTTATGTGTTACTACCACTTTTACCCTATTTTCAACTTATTATATATTATAAATTTCTTTTAAAAAAATCTGATAATATTTCTATCTCTATTCAAAAATATGTCTTTTTTTCATGAACCATGTTTAAAAATCCATTTTTCCAAAATATTAAATTAATTTTTATGCTCATTTACAAGAAAAAACGATTTTAAAAATTATTTATTTTTATTAATGATTCCTTTAAAAATTCTCAAATGTATTTTCAATGAAATAGTTTTTAGTTTTTTTTTGTTTTAACAAAATAAATTTAGAGAAGAAATTATATTTTCCTAAAGAAAAGATTTTTAGATATTTCAGAAATTTTCACCATTCATGATCACATAATTTTTTTGTCTATAATTGTTTTCAATGGATATAATACCTGGGTAAAATTTATATTTTTTCTTGGAATTATTTATCTATTAGTGTCATGATGGTAATTAAACTTGTTTCTATTTCATGATTTATGTGTTTAAGAAACTTTTTTCTCTTCCACAAGTTATATACTTTTCAAACAATTTTTTTTCAAGGATTATTCTTTTATGATATTATTATGATACCTATATGTTTTCCATATGTTAGGAGATATTGATATGTTTCTTATTCCAATTTTATTTCATGGGGTATTATATGATATTTAAGAAACCCATCTACTTTTATCTATCAAGATGTGAGGATTGTTAAGGATATTTTGTCACACATATGTATGATATTATTATGTGAAGGGTGGGAATTATATCTTCATATAGTGAAATATTTAAATATTTGTCTCCCATGAGAAAATTACGGGAAACAATTCAATGGGATTGATCATGTATGGGAAAAAGGGGATAACCAATCTATTATAGGAAGAATGGGAAACCCAATTTAATATTGGAAGAGGAGGAAACCTGTTCCCTAAGTAAAAGACTATGATTGGGGATGGTGGTGCATCCAATATAGAATATGTACAGTTCATGATGTTCCCTGAAACGTTTTTGGCAATGAGCATTAAATTAAAGGTAATGATAATATACTTTTTCAACGATAATTCCAGGGCTTCTTCCTTTTTTTATTCATTCATTGATTATTCTCTTGATTACCTTATGATTCATATTTTATAAACAACCAATCATTATTCCATGATTTATGATTATGATATTTGTTATGAAAGGTTTGATCTTATAATGTTTTAATCATGTTATCATACCCTTATGGTTAGGATTATGAATATATATCTTCCTTGTTCAACCTTACAATTTATCTCATGTCACCACTTTTTATGACTCATCTATCTAGGTTATGAATATTTTAATAATTTATGATGTGTCTAATAAAGGTTATAGTCATGAAGAACCTTGTTCTGGATGATTTATCTCACAAATTTACCCATGTTTATGTGTATATTCTTCCAAAGACAATAAAATAATGGTCTTTGGGTGTTTATTTGTGTAATGTATTTAGTATTTCACAAAAAAATATAACGTTAAGGTATGTTAATTGAGGTTCAAAATATTTTTGATTTAAATATAATTTTAATAATACAACTACATATTATAGGTGATTTTTAATACAATGAATAGAGAAATAATATAGGCTAACAATTTTCGAATATTATAATGGATGATTGTATATCGAGGGTTGGACATCATGTGTGTAGTTTCTGAAGGGGCTATATCAAAACATCGGTTATGTGAATTGTGAGTTATGAACAAATTTCCTATATTGATTTATTATTGTTATCTTAGGGTTGTAGGTTGTTATAAGGATGGATGAATCTAAAAATTCATATATTGTGATGAATGAAACAGTTATTATTTTTGATAAAAATATATTATGTTTAGTGTTTTATAATTCAATACCCATTATTTATGGGGTTTTATGGGTTATTAGTTTAAGGTTAGTATCTAGTAAGGTATCACCATGGATTGTGCTTATGGTGAATGTTTTATATTTTATTATTTTTATTTTGTGATTGATATATACATAATATATATGATCTTTTCATCCTTGTTTCATTGGATTTTATTTAATATTGGAATCCTAAATTCTATATTTTATATCTAAAATAATATCTTTTTATGTATGTTTTCATCATATGAAATAAAAAATGATTCCATGGATTGAAAAAAACTACGACATTTTAATTATCCTATTACTTCATCCACATTTATTTTATCATTATAATAGTGTTATATATATTACAATATTAGTTTTTTAGATAATGGTAATATATATTATTCCATAGGAATGGTGTTTTGTAGATAATAATTAATATATTATTTTTTATATTAGGAATATTTTTATCCTATGATTTCTATATATTTTCCACTAAACTTGAAATTTTGAAGTAATGTTTTTCAACTTAATTTGACCAATGTAGGGGATTTTTAAACCTGAGAAACATTTAAAAATGGATGTTTTATTTTGGTTTTCTAGAAAACCAACAAGATAAAAATTATAAAAAAAATATTATCCAACCCTGGTCATTATGATGATATAGTATAATTGGTTGTACCATAACACATATTATTAGAAAAATAATGTCTCACCAAACAATATGAAATATGTGAGGACATTAAGTAATAACTATCATAACAGATTCTTGGGAATCAAAACACATCATATGTATCTTACATATGATTGTTAATGAATTAATTTCATATTATTCATGAATAAACATATATCCTATATTATTTTTGAAACATAATGATTATATCAAAAATATTATGACACCCACAACCTTCCCATGCACCTTGGATTCCATTTAAGAATTTTTTTTGAATGAAATTTAAGGAATTGTCTCTATCACTAGTGAGAGAGGTGGTGTATCTCACTAGATAAACAAAAATTATTCAAGGTAGTTGATGATATTATATAGTAATATCTCCCTTACTTATTCATTTAAAACTTTATATTATATCATGTATATGATTATTTGACTTGGTGATCCCATTTCATATGTATGGCATGTCTGATATGATAAGGGTCTACTATATTATTAAATTTCATTAAATTAATATGATATGATTTCAATTATAATTACAGTTGTTATCACTATTATGGTTATAATGAGATTACTATTGATTAAACCAGGATATAGAGGAAGTATTTACACCATAACTTGTAAATTTTTTTTATATATCAATCTATATAATACTAACATTTATCAATGGAAATTTTGATCCACTTTCTCATAGACATCAATTTAATTCATTTAAATAATTTATGAAATTCCACAAGTGTGCCTACCCTTGATTTTATAAGTGAACATATTCTCCCCCATTATTCACATCCTTTTAGATTTATAGATAATATAACACCTAATAAAACTCAATCATAGTCTACTTACCATCACCATTGATATTTTGGTCTTCTAATAAGACAATTCTGTTATGGCATAAGGAGTATGCTAAATGAGATTTCTCAAATAAGAGGTATAGATCCTAAACAAGATTTGTTGATATTAATTTTTCTTATAAATCCTCTAAAAGGTTTTTATATATTAATTTTTTTTAATATTGTATCACTAATTTACTAAGAATTAATTATGATGTTTTTAAACCATTTATACCATCTTATCAGTTAAATGGGATATTAAAGTATCACTCATGTTTATGTGTGGGCTATATCTTACACATATTGATAAGCCTAATTTTATACCATCATATTTTATGGGATTTTATTATGATATATTTAAATTATATTTTCAATATTTATTTTTTTTAAAATAGTTTTGGTATTTTAATTAATATTTACCATTATTTTAATCCATCTGTCAAAAAAGTGAAACATCACTTCTATGAACATACAAAAAAATATCTACATAGTGATGTAAAAATATTTTAATCAAATATTTATATTAATGTTTATAAATATGTATATAATGAAAATATATGATATATATGTCATTACTATCATTATATAAATTAAAAACACAAGATCAAGGTTCTTAGACCATAACCACCGAAGAAAAACATATATGAAAAATAAAGCATTTAATATTCAAAATGATGATGATAAATAATTATTTTTAGTGAATGTCTTATACGATTTTACAAATAAACCAAATATGGTATTATTTTTAATATTATTGTTCTATTATAAAAAATTTATAAATTGAAATTTATTATATAAGATATTAGAGTGTTTATTATTCAAGATGTACAAGAGATAAGGGTTTTGTGCTACAATCTCAACGTTATTGAGATTTTATTATAATGATTAAATATTATTATCTACCTATAAAAAACCATATTCCGCTTATTTTTATATTCTTTTATTCTTATTTATTTGTTTCATTTCATTCTCCACTCTCTATGTACTCAGGATACTGTAACATTGTTTTTAAGGAAAACCGACACAACATTCCCATTTGGTGAAATATATTATTTTATATTTCCATATTTACATTCAAAAGGATTTTAATAATGTTTTTATTTTTATCCTAAAACTATTAAAAAATCAATTGAATAATACATTTCTTTAATAGGTTTAGAATGAAACTTTGTATCAATTTCAAAATTTTTAATTTTGGACTTTCCATCAAAAATGTGAATTGAATTTTTATTTTAACAAGATCAATGAGAATAGGTTTCAAAAAAATCATGAAGAAAATCTTATTTAAATCATCCTTTATAGTTTTAAAAAAATATTTATATATAAATATATTACCTTAATATTTTTGGAAATCGTTAGATTGTCAATAATTGATTTTAAATTGAAAATGTTATTTTTTTTCAAGAAATGTTCTATTTGTACCATGAAATTACATTTATCTATAAAATATTCATTTTATATTAGATATGATTTACAATGGATATGATTCCCTATTATAATATTTAATCATTATGAATATGGTTTAGTGTAAGTATGATTTAATGTTTGTAAAACTCATATCCTTTCCATGTGTTGTTATTCCTTTATATGTTGAATAGTTTATCATATTTTGGTGCACATGTGCATGGGATTGAATATTTGTTGGTTGGGACCATTATTATATATGCCTCCAATTAATTAGTTAGAGAATTATATATATTATGATAATAAATGATATAATATAGGGTCATCCCAGTTTGATAAGATAATTATTATAATATGATAGTCTTGGTGGTGTTCAATCACTAAAGAAATGATTAAATTTAGATAATCCCAATCCACTATGATAGCATCACTAGTGATACATGTCTTTAGAAATGATATTATATTATTATATGAAGTGAAAACACATTCTTCTTATGATTATGATATGTTTTCATGGATAAATATTTTATATTTAAGATTCGACACCATGTGTTCTATGTCATTCAACTGCTAAAATATCTCTACATGTTACATGATTATTATATTTATATTTGTTGATGGGTATAATTTTCTAATTATTATTTTAAATTCTCATAAACCTATGGATTTCATATTTCCACTTGTGGCTTTTTATTGACATCTCTTATGTTTTCCATTACTTAGAATTTGATCTCACCCTTTTTTATGTTTCCCTTTCCCGTAACATAGAGATTGATTTTATGTATGTTATATCTATGAAATATTTTTTTAGAACAAAATGGGAAATGAGGTAGATATTTTCCATACTTGTTTTTTACATATACATTTTTCTAATAATACTAAATGATTATGATCCTTAGGGTTGTATAATAGTGAAATTTATTTATTATTAATTAAAATTGATGTAATATTTATTTATGAAATGTATGGGTCTATATATTTGGTATTAGAGAAATATTTAGTAACTCTTGGAAACTAGGATGAGGAATCATTAGTGGGAACCCTTAGGATAAGCCTAAGGAAAATTTTCAATATTATGTTAAATAAAGGAGTGTTGTTTTCCTAATCAAATAAATCCCATTATCGATACTATAAGATGACATGGTTTTGGAAAAGATTCATCTATGGTTGAAAACCCTAAAAATTGTTGGTTGAGAATATAATATAAATATTTATGGTTTAGGATAAAGGATCCCATGTTTTGAAACTCTATTTACACTCTCTGATAATATGTAATGTTTAATTCATGTTTTATATAAGATATATTATAAAGGATTTGAAAACCTAATAACCATAAATAAACAAGGATAAAAATAAATTTTCTTAAATTTAAATGAATGTGGAATTATTTATATATCTTATAAATTTATTTTGTGATTATATAATTCCACAACATGATTTTTTATTCTTATACTATGATTTTTTGTTTCATTGAATGGTTCTAATAATAAAGAACTATATTAACATAAATAAAAACCTTTTATCATGAGAACATGTTTATATGCTAATGAATTATTCATATAAGGGTTATTTAAATTAAACTAAATGTGTATGATAGGGTGAACCCCTCTCTATAATTATTTTTACTATTTTGGATAATTGTATAAGAATTATCCACAATCAATCGGTTAATCAATGTAAAATAAATACCATTATTTCCATCAGTAAACTCACTATTCCTTCTACCATTTTTATGTGGCTGAAATCATCTTATTATTACCAAGAGATAAAAGAAACATCGAAAATAATAAATCACCCCACTCACAATGATTAGGTATTTGTATAATCCATGAATATAGATAAATATTTTTTCTTTTGAGGAAATAAAATTCCTCTTTTCTAGAGAATAAAGGATCATAAATGATCTGATAATAAATGAAGGATCATCCCACTTAACTTATCTTCATATTCCTATCTTTTGGGTAAATCCTAGAATTAACTATTTTTATAAAATTGTATAATGACAAATAAAAAAATCTCTTCCCAGAATGGAATGTCCCTATCCATTGATGGAAGAATTTTCATAGTAACATTCAATGTTTTTTCAACATTTTTCTAGCCTATAATGGTCTATAAATGGACCACTGGTCTTCTTAAAAATATAAACAATTGTATCAAAAATATTAGAGTAGAACCACTCTAGAGAGACTGATTTTCACAATCCCATGGATTTATTTCTCTTTTATTCTTTTTAATTTGGGGCTTTGTGTCAAGAACCTTATAATTTTCATTGATTCCAATCAATCCTTGATTACCTGGAATAATTAAATAGAAATTAAATATATTTTAATTTCCATATTGGTGGATTCATTTATAAACCAAAGATAATAAATATAATTTATATGGATTCCTCTATCTCTCAATCAATTAATGACACTTTTTCTAAAATTATGTCTTATTATAGGAGGATGGGTAATATTTAATCCTCTTTAAATTTTTTATTTCATAATTTGAATGGATCATTTCTTATCTTGATAGTTGACCCCATTCACTTACCTACTTATAGTAATATTTCTCTAAATGACCTATTGAACTCTTATTACTTGGATCGTCCCAATTTCATTAATATTATTATCAACAACTATCATTTATTTAGGATATATATGATTTTATAAATTTGGAATCACGAAAGAATGGGGTTTTGGACTCTAAACATTTCTATAATGTTAATTTCACTTATGAAAATCATGATATATATTAGTTAAAAATATTTGGAAAACCTTCAATTATACCATTTAGATTCTCTCTCTCCAAGAGAATAGATCACAATTTAATATCCATTGAAAACTGTTTACAATTATTTTTTATCCCACTTTACACAAAATGTCATCTATAGTACCAAAACAATGCGAATTTGGACCCTTTTTTCTTATCTTATGATACTTCATATGCTTTATAAAAATAAAAATATTAATTTTTTTTATATCCGGTGGAAACATTTAGAATCTATAATGTCACAACAACAATTTTTCACTACTAATAATACATCTCAACATATCAGGCACATTTTCATAGATTTTTTGAGAAACTACTGCATATTTTATGGTAAGATATAAATTTAGTTATATATCCTAAATATACCACTAGTTTTCATCTAGATATTGTGATAATCATCACTATGGTCAAATAGGCCAATATTATTCAGAAAGACACCTTACAAAACTCAATCTAATACATTATTAGTGTACATTGTTTAGAATGTGATGAGTGGAATAGCTATTAGAGGGGCATGTTTATGGTTTTTTTGTGCACTCCCCACCCCGACTATATCAAGATAAATATGGATGGTTCATAAAAAAGGAAATTGAGCATCATGGGTTGTGGTGTAGCCTTCAATGATTACAATAAAAAAAATTATTCCACGATTCATGGTATATGTGTTATTTCATACTCACTTGAAGATCAGATGTATAGTGACATTATTGTGGTTAATCTAGTCAAGAAGCTATGATAGAATAAAATATTCCTTGTTAGAGACTCCACCACCACTATTTATTCCTTATAGAATGGTGTGGTTCATCTTTTGTAGCCTCTCAGAAATAGACAGATGGAATCCCTCCAATTTTTTTATAGGATTAACCACATAGTCACTCATGTTTATCATAGCGATAACTCAATGGAAGGTGGTCTATCCAAAAAAGTATTCAACAAAAACATCCCATGGTTGGAGAATATTCCTCCAAATTTAATTCTTTTTCATAAAAATAATTGTGTTAAAATATCTTCATTAATCCTCATGTAACTCATTATCTTACTATATATTTATGCTTTGGTCTCTTTAGACAAAGAACAACCATTTAAAAAACAATCACTCCACTAATTGGGATGATTTTAGTACTCTAATTTTTAAAAGAAATCATTATATTGTTCCTACGAAGATGGAAACTATATTGATTGAGATTAACTAGAAGGATTAAGGATAATTTTTTACCTATAATAAATATTTTATAGTATTTTTATGTAACAATTCAGGTATTTTTAAAATATATGTGGGATATATCAATTCCTTATTGTCATGAAACTAAATCCAAAAGGGGTTTTATTCATAAGTGACCTTATTATCTTTGAAAAAATAATTATATGTTCTATTATTATAGAAATGGTGGATGGATTCATAGATCAATATCATAGTTTTGATAATAAAATAAATATGACATTCAATAGAAATTATGATAATAAAAACCACAGGTAAGAATTTGATGTTTTCTTTATGCTAGAAGTGTGAAAAAAAGAAAAGATGAAATTTTATTACATGGGACTAGTAAACGCTTTAAGTATTGAAATGAATGAAATTCTGGAAATGAATATTGATTTAATGAGATGATTTTTTTATAATGAAAATGGAGTGGAATCTATAAATATTGTATCACTTTCAACCTAAATATATAATTTCATAGAGTATGGACATTATTATAACCAGTGATAAAATACAAGGGTTAATGATGATGATCAGCCTCAATAACCACTTATTCCTAGACAAAAACCTAAATCCAATGTTATCAATATTTTATATGTGGGACGCAATATTTAAGTGGTTAAATGAATACATAACATTTACTATAAAACATATAATGTCCTATTTGATTTTGGTTCTATAACTCAATAATATCTGAGGAATTTTTAAGGGTATAAAATTACTCCCATTATGACTAGATATTCAAATAGCACTAAAATTTTCTAAGTCTATTATGATAACATATTATGTCTATATTTATTTCCAAATTGATGTTTTTAGGAATATTCTTCTTGAAAATTTTATTACATTCCATATAGTTTAATTTGATTTGAATTTTCACTATATTAGTTTTAATTATAATAACCACATATCAATTTCCAAGGATATGATGTCACGTTTGATATTTTAAAACATTAAATTATAATCTATTTGAATGAGGGTAAATGTGAACTTACAATGGAAAATAAAAACATTGAATAAGTAATTATTTCAATTCAATGTCATTATTTCTCTCAGATACTTGGGTACATCCTTAACATCGATGATATAACTATTTTATGGGAATTTGTTGATGGATCTTTAGAATAGTTTCCTAGTATTACTCGAAATTATACTCTTTATTATTCAATAAAATTCATACCCAGTGTTACACATATTTAAAAGGATCCATAGAAAATATTTTTGATTCATTCATAAGAATTTATGAAGAAATTCCAGTATAATATTGATAATATATTTTATTTTCCCCAGTGTATCATCATGAGGTGCACCTATAATTTTTTTTAGATTGAATATAGATCAATAAAAATATTTTTGATAATAATATACATAAAAAGACCATGATTCATAATATGTATCCTCTACCATGTTTTTAGTATTTGTTTTATCAATTACTATATTCTCAATATTTTACAATGTTTTATCATTAATTTGATTACTGTTATTTAAAGATAAAATTTTAAATCCTACCCAAAATTTTATTCCACTCATGGTATGGAAGAAATGAATATATATTGATAACATTTGGTATTATTAATTATACTGTTATATTGACTAAATTTATTAATAGTGTCTTTAGATATTACATTGATTGGTTTTTTATATTCAGTGTATATGATATTTTTATATATTCCATGATCAAGTAAGAGCATCAATATCATATAGGGATTCAACTGATGACTCTAATGAAGGAAAATTGCTTTGATAAATTTACTAATTTTGATTTTTTCTATAGAATTTTTTATTTTTGGGACAGATATTCTTAATAGATGGTATATTGGTGGATCCATTAGAAAATAAATTATTGATATTGTAGTAGATGAAACAATGTAATTTAAATTTATAGATTTCATAGATTTTATAGATACTACCAATGGTCTGGGATGGATTTCTCATAGATATCTTGATCAAATCGCTTTGGTAACTCTATAATATGTGTTTAACACTCATTTAAAAAATTACTCGACTCATGATTTCAAGTTAGAAGTGGTAATATTTGCATCACTTTTATAAAGGAGTTATTTTGAGGGAGAATTGTGTGGCATATATAAAATAATAAATATTTAATGCATATAGTCACCTATAAATAGTTGAATATCAAAAAATGAATATTATTAAAGAGTAATAAACATTATGACTACATGAAAAATTACAACCCCATGATAATGAACAAGAAGGATGATGATTTGAGTCAAATGAAAAATGGTATAATATTTAAGATGAGGATCAAAAAAGGTAAAATATATTAGTATTTGTAAATGAAATTCCATGAAATTACGAAAGAAGGGGTGAAAAGGTATTTTTCTAATGATTTTCCACCATCTAGCAATGTAATTATTAAAGACACATAAAAGGTGATATATAACACCAAAATAAGGAAAGAAATGTTCTTGAGATAAACCATGATTGTGATGGAATGAATATGATCTGGAACCATGTATGTGTCCCATCAATAAAAAACATGAATAAGGAACTATAGGAAGAAACACATATGTCATAATTCTTAATCCATCATAGATGTATGAAGATATATGGAGATATGAAATATTTTTCATAGTGGGATAACTTGAAGAGTGAAATTTTGAAATATGTATCTTATTGATTACTATGTTAGAATGATATGGATTAGAGACAAATTTCTAATGGGATGTTAAAACCATTACCCATACTAGAATATAAATAGGAAAGCATCACCACGGGTTTCATTGTAATTATTTCCAAAACAAATAAATACCATAATGATATTTTTGTTGTTGTTGATTACATTATGATGTGGAAACACTAGACTAAAATTATATAATATTACACTCTCATTTTTGTTTCTAATATATATTTTAAGGATGTTTTAAGGATACATAGTGTCCAACATTTTATTGTATTTGATTAGGATCCTGGGTTTTCCTCAATGTTCTTATGAATTCTTCACCATGATCTAGATACATAGAAGTGTTTTATTAATTATATATATCCGTATATAAATCATTATTCTAGGGGGAAATTTTATAAAAGAGAAGATTTTTTTATTTGTGATTCTTTATGTTACAATGGTGTTTATGACCAACAACTTCCTCTTGTCAAGTATTATTATAATAACAGGTCTAACTCAAGAATTAATATGGATATTTATGAAGGACTATATTTAATTATATATATACCTCTAAAATAATGTTATGGATATAGATAATAAAATTTATTCGCACCTAATCATTATGAGGATATAGTATAGAGGGATGGATCTATTCAGAGCACATTAAATCCACTCAGAGTCAATAAAAGATTTATAAAAATTATTATTGGTGAGATGGTTTTATTGTGAATTTATATATTTTGAAAGTTATGGAATTCAAATATAATAGAAATTTTAGACCTAGGTATATTTATCCTTTTTATATTAATGATCAAGTAGGGAATATATATAACCGCATGGAAATCCCAATAGTCATCTCTCAGTATCATAAGGTGTTCCAAGAATATCTATTGAGTAATTTCACACATAATCCTTCACATGTATTTAAAGAAATGGTTATAAGATTAGAGAATGAAATTTATTATTAATAAATATCAAAAAAAATAATTAAATATAGAGATAATTTTCTACAGAACAACACTAATCACCCAATCAATGTTCATTAGGGGAATAAATTTTTTAAGGAATCTACATAGAAATATTAGTATGTGATAATATTGATATAACATCATTTATTTATACAAGGGGGGTATAATTTCAATAGGAAAAATTAATCTTAATGGTATTAAAATTTATTTATTCTTCTATAAGTATTTTATAATTCATACCTTCATTTTTCCCTTTTTTGAATACGATAACTTGATTTGTGGATGTGTGGACTACCACCTTCTCAATGTGATGCGATATGTTCAAACATTACAAGGAATGTATTTGAGATGGATTTAATAAATATATATGATATAATATAATTATTTATAAAATTAATGATATAATTATTTATCTATACATATAACATATCATTTTCTCCATTCCATTTCACACATAGAAAAAGTTATAATGTTTTTTGTGGATATGTGGACTACCGCCTCCTCAAAGAAATGTGATTCTTCCATTTTCATCACCAAATAACAAGAATTATATATATATATAATTAAATATTACAATATTTATTAAATAATGATCATTTTTTATTGATAAATGTTATTTACTTCCATTCCATAATGATCATGGAAAATTTAGAATGTTACTCATGTGTATGTATAACTTACAGTCTCCATGATTTTGGCATTGGTTCATTTTTTCATGAATATAATTAATTTATTATATAAAATGTATAATTTATGTACAAATGTGGAAATTATTTCAGTATTATTATTCATAATTTGTTTAAATAATTAACCCTTTGACAATTTTTGTCTTACCAATGTCGTTTTTGACATAAAATCTAATGTGTTTAGAGGACACGATGAAATCTTAATTGTTTTTATAGTTTTATAAAAAAAATTAATAAGTAAAATAAAGTAATTATAAACATGAAAATGATTTTTAACTAATTTAATATTTAACATAAGATTATTATTCGGTATTTCTTAGGACATGCATGAAAAATCTGACTAAATTAGGTGATTTCGTAACTCAATTTCCATTTATTAGGTTAAACATATATGTTATTAGATATGTTATAAAAATAATATAAATTAAATGGTATTCTATTATATTATTTTTATTTATACATTTATTTTTTGGATTATAATTTTTCACACATAATTATTTCATTGATTTATTCCCACACAAATGATATATTCCTTGTATGGGATTTTCACCTCATTGTTTACATCTATAGTATAAATTCCATGTTCACCAGATAAAAATTTTGCATAGTGTATTTACATAAATATTTGATTTATTATATCATGAATTATATTATATTAATTTTAATTTAATTTTTAATTTCATTATAATAACTTTTCCGGTTTTTTATTTTTATGTCACCATAGTTATAATTAGATTTTTGTCTCTTTTTTTCTATGAGTCATATTACATATTCGCTAAAAGTTATTCGTATTGATTTATATACTTACCATTAATTTATTTAATTATTATTAATATCGTTATATTTAATTTGTTTTAAAAAAACATTTTATGATCTTCATTTCATGGGGTTTATTGATTTAATGTGACCAAAGTGGTGATAGATATTTGCCAAAATTTTCTTTCTTTGAGAAATTTTTTATGTTATAAACCTATATTATTTTATAATGTTTATATAAATGTATAATTATATTATATATCATCAATATAATTGTTCTCATGATATTATATTTTTCCATTAATGTTATTCCATCATGGATATTATTATTTAGATGTTTGAGAGTTGTGTGAAACACTTTGAAATGTGTGAAGATTATTTTTATAAATATGTATATAATGATATTTTAAGGTAATTTAAATTCCACGAAATAAAAAAACCATTTTTGTTAATTATTCTCTTGTGCGGATAACTTGTATTGATACCATCATCATTATTTTCAAGATGGATTAAGACAGTTTCGTAAATATTTTTAGGGAACATGTTTCTTTGTCAAGGTTTAATCATGTTTCACATATATATTTATTGAATCCATTTGTAATTCATGGGTTAATCATGATTCAAAATTATCGTTATAGAACCAATTTATTTTACATGGGTTAATCATGTTTCAATGAGTTTTTTGTTGAACCCATTTCTTTTTCTAGGGTTAATAATGTTTCAAAGTTATTGTTATTAACCCCACTTCTTTTTCCAAATTTAATCTTATTCAAATGTGATTGTTATAGATCCCATTTGTTCAGAGATTAATCTTGTCAGAATGTGATTTTTATGGAACCCATTTATTCTCCATGGGTTAATCATGGTTAAAATAGTTTGTAATTAATCTCATTTATTTTTCATTGGTTAATCTTATTTGAAATAAATTTTTAGGTAAATTATTTTTTTAAATGGTTTAATCATGTTTCAAATATATTTTTATTGAAACCATTTCCTTTCAAAGGGCTATTCATTTTTAGAATACATTGTTATAAAATATGTTTCTTTTCCACTATATAATCATGTTATAAAATTAATAATGGTTTTTTCCTTTAGAATGTGATGAAATGTAATATTTTATGTGTTGTGTAATTGTAAAATGTCATTTGATTGGTGGTTATTTGATAATTCGATGACTTGTGGTTCCATGATAAACATGTGAAGGGTGGTTATGTGATAGAAAAATGACGGGTGGTTACATGATAAACCAAAAACTGATAGTTATGTGATAAACCATTGATGGTTGGGTCTATGATAACCCTCTAATGCATTGGGTATGTAAGTAGACTGAACATTTTTTCCATTTTTAGAATTTAATCTAACAGTGAAGTGAATATGATGTCCCATGTTACACAAATGATTTTATTACTCTTACTATAGGGTTATATTGTTTCTAAAGATATTTATTTTTATCCATTGACTTTTTATAATTTTTTATAAAACTCAATAATTTTCAATGTTTATATATTTTATGATATAGGTATTTATGGGTATGAGTACTTTATATGTTTCTCATTCAAATTTATTACATCATTATACCCTTATGAAAATTTATTCTCATTGATGAAATTTAATTATTAATTCTTTTTTACCCATAATAGGCATCTCAACTCACACTTTATATGTCTCAATTTCCATAGGTTTTAAACAATTATGTTGAATAATTTATTTCTATAAAGTATCTCACAAGGATTTTGTTTATAACCAAAAGTGAATCCTGAAATGCTGGGTATAATAGTACATGATGCTAAATATTAGGGACACAATTTTGATAATTAAATATTTATGTGATGTTTTTCAATGTTTTCCTTAATTATAAAAAACATTATACCTAGAATATCTTATAAAATTTAAGTGTTCAATGTTTTCCTTTTTTTGTTTAATGGTTTAGATGAAAAATTTGTTTCCAAAATAACAGCATCAATGTTGAGAAGGTAATTTAATGGATTTAATATCAAGATCAAGGAGTGTCGGTTCTGGGATGTCACATTATTAATGTTTTCTAAAACCATTTAATTCATAATAAGTCATAGAGAAACATAAATACCTTGATTTTTTTTTATAAAAACCTATCATAAAATAGATGCCAATGATAACATTTTATGTGAATATTAAATACATATCACAATTCATCACACCCATGGATCAAATAGGTTTAGTTACTTTATAGACTATATTTATAGTAAAATTATTTCTTAATATATCATTAACATATCCCAACAACATCTTCATATTTTTACACTTCTAGAAAAATTATACAAAGAACCTTCTCCCAAAACATGGGGAATGAAATCATAATTAATAGTGATATTAGATACTAAATAAGGGGAATCATGGGACATGTCAATAATTATAATGAATATTATTATCATAAGGGTATGATAACAAAATCATGTTCATGATTTATAACAAAAACTGAAATACCTAGAAAAACATAGATTATAAATTTGAAAATGAAGTCATATCTAAATTCATGATCAATTTAAATGTAGTAATCACCATTCGAGATTCAATACTTAGGAATTTGGAACTTAAGCAAGGTAAATCATAATCTAATGATCATATCTATTCAAAATAAATTCTCTAAAAAATATTGTGAGAGTGGATAGTTGTAACCATAATCATGCATCAATATGTGAACATAGTTATTCACTACCGTATACATGGATAGTCTTTTGAACTTATCTTAAAATAATCATACTATCACATTATAATCTGAACAATAAAATTCTAAATCCTATCTATGACCTTCATTTTCATGTCAGAGATATAAATAACACATCACCTAATTCATTGGAAAGATATAACATACCCAACACTTAAAAAATCATAATCAATTAATATGTATAGAATAAGGTCATGAAAACATTCACCATTTCATCACAGCTAAATCGTTAGAATAGAAAAAATGATTCAACCAGATTTCATCATCATAAGAAATAAAAATTCCAAAACTAATTTTTTTTTATCATTGGATTATGTCCCCTATGAATTATTAGTAACATAAAAGGATATTGTTATAGATGAAAATAACATTAAAATATATCTAGAACATTTATTGTGTTAAATGCAATATTTATTTCGAATAAACTTGTTTAAAATATAATAAATTAGAATAAATTAGTGAAAAATGTTCCTTTAAAAAGAACAATAGAAAATTATTAATTGAGGTTCATGAAAATGACAAGGAATGTAGGAAGTAAAGTTTTTTTCCTGATGTATACATTAAAACATTTATTTAATTAATGCATTGGGTAAAAACTAACTCATTCCAAAAATAAGAATAATATTTCACCAAATAAAATTTACAAAAATCAAAATATGACTAAAAATAAATTTAGTAAAAAAAATTATAAGAGTAAAAAAATTTCTTGAAATACATGAATGAGAATATGAACATGGGAGAAAATGATTCTTTCCATAAGAGGAAATAGACTCCATTTCCCATAAAACCATTCCCTTGATCAGTACAAAAGAGATGGAAACAGTATTATAACCAAAAATATATAATTAATAAAAACATAATAACAAATTATACTTGGTTTAAAGAATAATAACTATATAATTTCCATACATATAATTTTTTATCGACAATCTTCAAAATAGAAGACGTTATATGGTAAATAAAATTCCTCAAGTCTCATCTAGCATTAGTCAAGTAAAAATTTCTCATAAAATAACTATATATTTATTAAAATACTTTTATGAATAATATTATCATATAACATAATTTTTATTATTCTTGAAAATTTATAATTGATCCTTCATTAATAATTTTATCATTAAAATGAATATTTGTGGGAAATCTGGTATTTTTTACATGCAAGTCTTTATTTGAGGGTTCTGAAACATACACATCGGTAATGGTTACATAATACTGAGAATATTAATATACAAATAAGTATGATATTTATTTTTTAGAAACAATTTTGTAATAATTCATATATATAAATGATGAAATTTTACTTATAACACTTTGTGAAGATGGTAGTTCATACATATGCTTGTGTGATATTTCCACTTTTTTATGGATCTAATGAAAGAAAGATAAATAATAATAAACATATAAAATAATTATTATATCAAAAATAGAAAATATTTTTATTAAGTATGTCCTTATTACCATTATTGTATATAATAAATGAAAAATGAATCATGCAACTTTGTGAAGGTGATATTCAACACATACACACGAGCTACATTATCATTTTCCAACATATAGAAATAAAATAAGATAGATATGATATTATAATTACATATGCATAATAATGTAACAAATACTATATATAATTATTAAAGACATCATAATAACATTTATTGAACGGTTTTATTGAAAAAATACATTCATTTTTCGGGAGGCAGTCTACAGATATGAACAAAATATTATCTTATTTTCCATTTAACAGAGAAAGAGGTAAATAAATGTTTAAAAATAAATATAATAACATATCAATAAATATTAGATATTTAAATTAGTATATAATCATAGTTATAATTAAACAAAAAGTACTACAAGAAAAAATGAAATGGAAACACTCAGTTATATGTTAAAAATATTCTTTGTAAAATATCTTTCAGATTGAACCATATTCCTTATAAAGTTGATATTTTGATCAATATACAAATAATAGATAATATTATGTGATCTTATAAAGGAATTAAGGTTTTTCTTGATATATATATCTCATTATGTGTGAGGATGTGTAAATATTCGGGGTTCTTTATTGGGGATGGAGATCACACAATTGTTAAAATTTCAATAGATTAGAATATATTAATGTCTTATTCAAGCCAGGTAGCTCAAAATTAGAAATATTTATATGGGATGAATATATAGGATATTCATATGAATAAAATTAGTTCTTAGACACTTTTTTATTTATTTTTTACCCCTATCCTTTTTGTTGTCCCCACCCTATCCCACGTCAATCCAATGTAACCTTTACAATCATATTTAATTTTTACATGTTTTAGTAAATATGACAAATAATGAAAGAGGAATAATTAAAAAATAAGAAAATTATAATTAAAATTATTGACTAAATTTTATGATATTGAATTTCTATAAGTGGTATGTTTAAATTCTAAAAAAACCCCACAAAAATCAATTAAAAATTTGTATTATAAAAAATAATTTTTAAAACCTAAAATAAACTTATACCATAATAATGTATAATTTATTTCATTTGACATTAATTTTATTAATTATAATTAATGTAGAATTCTCTTATTAAATAATCAGATGATAAAATTAATAATATATTTAAATCACTTCATTTAATTAAAGAAATGATAGTTTTATGAAAATAAGTACTTCTCGTAGTTCACTCAAAATAAATCATTATAAGAATTTCAATAAAACCAACCAAATATAATATTCATATATTGACATCAAAAATTAAATTCATTTCATTAAATAAAATTTCATAAAAGGGTATAAATTAAATACAAATTATTAAAAACAATTTTTTTGAAGGAAAGAAATTATTTGATGTGTAAAATGACATTAATAATGATATAAAACTTATTTATTATACAATTTCATTTTTAATTATTCTAAAAAATACGGTAAATATTAATTGTATGCACTATTATAATATTATATTATATCACTCTTAATTTAGACTTGTGGTTTCGTGTAAAATATGTTATTCAAAAATTCATAATTATTTAAACAGATGTATATATATATATATATATATATATAATGAGGATGTTACATTCTACCCAACCTAAAATTTATTTCTACCTAAAAGTTATTTAACTTCGATACAAAAATATTGGATATTTATGCTTCATCCTTTCTGGAATCATGATATATAAGTATTTTAAATTTGTAATCACCATTCAAGGTTCATATTATAGGCATGTGGAATCATATACATTGGAAATAATGATCTTGAGAACATATATAATAATAATTTCATCCATTTCCAATCATGTGAGAATAAATCTAGGAAGTCATACTGTTGAATTAGAATGTGAACATAGTTATTCACATTCATTTACTTTCCAAATATTGTGGGGAGAGCTGAGATAAATTATTCACATTTAAGAAAACATGAATAAAGAAATATGAAATCATATCCCCCTTTCCATAATCATCTCATGAGACATCAATATAACATTAATAATGTATTATATGGATATAATTAATCCAAACATAACATAATCACAATCCATTCCTACAACTTCCGCACGGTCATGAAAATATGTAACATTATTTCATTTCTTAACCCATGGAAAAAAGAATTAATTTCATCATGATTTTACTACCATAATTATAACAATATATATAAATAATAATTATTTAGAATTGGATCACTTCCTAAAGAATTATAAGAAAAATAAAAGGTTGTTGAAATGAATGAAAATGCATTTAAAAGAACCTTGATAGATTTATTATTGAAAATTACCATTTCATTTTGAAATCATTTATTTAAAAAACACCTTGAATATTTAGAAAAATAGTATTTTGAAAGTATCCATGACATCTAGTAAATGAGGCTTCAAATAAAATCCTTTTCCTAATATTGGAAAAATTAATTTTTGTAGTATACATTTAAATAATTATTTATTTCACACCTTGAGTAAAAAATATCTATTTCTGAAAATGAAAGTAAAATTCCCATTAAAAATTATAGAAAGTGAAAAATGGATAAAAATTATATCGATATATTATTTTATTATCTTAAAAACGTTCATGAGAACATTTTATATCGAATATGGACATTGAATATATTGATTCATGAATAATGTGTGAGATTTTCAGATAAATATTTTTCTGATCATTTTAACTAAATAATAGTGATAAAATGTATTAATATCTGAAAAATACATTAATAAAAATTTAAAATAATATATATTGATTTTAAATGATAATATTTAAATTATTTTATTCAATGTAAATTTATCATATACAATACTGAAATGAAATGAGATTTTAATGTAAATTTAGGAGGTTAGTAGTGATTGGTAGTTGATGACCTTGTTTTCTATGATGCACTTGGAGGATCTACAATACCACATTCCCATTATTTTAGTAGATCTACCAGTATCATCTTATCTTTTGGAGTGAGCATGTATGGGGAACTCTCTGTTAGAAAGGGGATTTTTCCATGGTAGAGTATCTAAGGTGGGAAACTTCCAACTGGTTGGGTGGTTGATTGGAATGAGACCCTAATCCTTCATGGAAATATCTGAGATCATTTAGACAAAAGGGAGTATATGATTTGGGAATCACGTGGCTCAATTTTGGTAGTCAATTAAGGGATTACTAGGATGTATCGAGCCATGTATCTTCAGTGTTAGTGGTGTGGTATTAAGTGGTATATTTAATGTTTTCTCATAAGGTGTTACACCTATGAGTAGGTGAAGTAGGAGTACCAATGTACCACATAACGTTTATAGCCCCAATCCATTCTTGAGTGGAAATAGAATAATTTCAACATGGATTTTGTGATAGGCATACTTAGAACACCTTGAGGAAGTGATGTGGTTTATATTATCAACAATATGATAACAATGGTAAGAAAATTGTTTCTAATATGGGAGTCCTTCTCAGTTGATGAGCTTAAGTGGAATTATATCCCAAAAATTTTGCACCTTAATGGTTTAATATAGTCTATCCTACCAAAGTGAGATGATAGTTTACATCATGATTATGATAGTGGTTGTAGAAGGAATCGGGTTCCTATGTGCAGCTATGTACAACATATCATCCTCATACTAATGGGTTGTTTTAGAAGACTATGCAGGTATTAGAGAAAGTGATCTGGGCATGTTTCCATAACCTTGGAGTATCATTGGAAAAACATATATGTATCATAGATTTTTCTCAATATAATAGTTTTGAGGAAATGATTCAGATGGATTTTTATGAGATACCTTAGTTTAAGTATTTTCATTCACCTTTATGTCTGTTAGAGGAAGGTGAAGAAGAGTTACTAGGCCCTCATCTCATTCCAGATATTTTAGAGAAAGTATAGATGATTAATAAAATAATGGATACTACTCTATCATAGTGCAAGTATTATTTTGATCATCACCCTAAACCTATATAATCTGAGGTTGGACATAGTGTCTTTCTAGGGGAATCACCTAGAACTTTTAAAAGATGAATATAGTGAAAGATGATGATATCTTGGTGGTATTTCAGGCGTTTTGAGAAAGTGGATATAGTTATACTATTATCTAATTGGTCATTGTTACCTCATATTTGTCATGACACGAATAACATATTTCATGCATGAGAGCTTAACTATTTCCTTATCGACCCATATAATTAATTTTACCATGATTATATATAATTACATGGAATTTTTAGGACAATCCAATATGTATTGTTGATTAGAGAATGTGATCTCTCTAAGATAAGAATGGTCCACTGGTATAGGTGCTATCGCAGCATAAAAAAGTACTAGAAAAGACTTGATAGTTGGGGTCCATGTACAAGAGAATTGTCCATACATTTTCTCAAACAATGTTTTCCACCCTTGGAAGGGAAACTCAGTGATGAGTTATCTTATAGAGTGGATGTTGTAACACCTTGAATTTTTTCAAAGGTAAATCCAACTTTTTCTTCTTTAATTCATTATTTTGGACCATGTAAAATTAACTATTTAATTCAAAGAGCTAAAGGGAGTTCCAAGGGATTTTTTGGAGACCATAACCCCAAAGATTGAATAATAATACTAGGAATATTATTTATGGGTAGCTGTGAATCCCATCCTACGTGATTTCACTATCCATTCATGGTTGTGATAGATTGGAGTAGTGGCCCAATAGATGTTCATTACCATGTGAGACTATGTCCATTCCAATTCATGTTGTAGATAGATTTGGGGAAATGATATTCACATGAATTTTAAATGGTTAGCAAAACTATGTGCCTTCACCATGTGGGGTACCTCATTGAACATAACTCAATACATGGTTGGTACAAAATTTGGCCAAAACATGCATCCCAATAATTAAATTAGAATTGAATCTTTTCCCATGAAATGTTTTTTTAACCCCAATTGATTCTCCCACATGAATGTTACAGTGGACCGTGATCCCATTCTGTTCCCTTCTCCTCCTCCTAGGTATTTTGGTTGCATCCTTATAGTATCTCCAAAATTTTCATCATCAGATGTAGTAGAAATCTTGAGATAATCCCTTTAATCCTCTTTTATTCTTTTCTAAGATTACAATCTCCTCTTTTCACTATTTTTGTGTGAGTTCATATCCCTCATTTTCATGAAATTTGACGATTTCATTGATATCTCTCATTCTAGGTCGATTCAATGGCTAAAAATTGACTACTGGTCTTCTACTGACCAATGGTAGGTGCTTTATATTATTTCATAAAGATTTATTTCTTTCTGTGTCCTGAACCATTATAATGCATGATAGAAAATTCCAGTGAAACCTATTTGTTTCTAAATAATTCAAATTGAATTATTATATATGCCCATTATGAATATAGTGAGTTTGGAATCAACCATTTGGATGATCACTTTGACTTCACACAATCCAAAGGTGACCTTCCCCCACAAATACCTAAATCCATATTATCCCAAATTATAAAACATGTCTATAAGTGTGTTTTAAAATGAAATAAAATCATTAAATTAGTGAATTACATTATGAAAAATGGTAGGACATGATTCATGCCCTTATTCCATATTATTTATGATTTATGAGTTAGGTTTATTATTTAGGAATTATTCCATATGCTTATTGATTTTTTCTAATAATTATTCGCTATTCTGATTGCCTTCTAACATAATAGACATACTTAGATTAAATTATTTATCCATCCTATTCAGTATGAGAAAATTTTAATTCTTTATTTAATGTGATCTATTCATAATTGTTTTGACTTTCCTACTCATGGGACAAGAGATAACACGGTTCCCAAATTAAGGGAATCATGGTTGGGATCACTTTCTTATTTATTAGAACTGTTCGATGTGAAAGGAGTGACAGTTGGATTTTCTTCTATAGCCTATTCGAGGATATTATTTATTCTTATGAGTGTCCCTAGATTCCAAGTGGATACATTTTGGGTTGGTTCATTGTCATGACAGTTGTACCATGCCTTGACTGATACTCGATCACCTATGCGAGAAACATGTGATGGGATATGAGGTTATGCATGCACCATATCGAGATTGATATGATATATTAATTCTATATGCTTCCTTAGATTTACTCTGTGGTTTTAGGTATCTCATTTTTTGCAATATAAAACCATGGGATTCCTTTATGGATCACCTTGGACGGGCACTAGACGCCATACTAGTTTTGATGGATGTCTTTCTTGGTTTACATGTGATGAATTATTATGAGATTATGAGGTTGATTTTTGATGTCATAGGGATTCATCAATCAAGATATATCACAAGATTGGGTTCAGTTCATGCTAATTTCTTTATTTATGATTCCCCCTATGAATACCATATTTTTTTGGTATAGGTTCCTCAGTTCAGAGACATCTGATAGAGGCCAAAGCATGCAGTGAGGGTTATAAATATGAGTGCAATCTAGGAAATCATGTTATATTTATTTATTAGCTTTAAATTACTAATATTGTCACACTACGAATTTTATTTTTAAAAATAATTGATTGATCTATCCATTGTTGGGGGAGGCCAACAGAGTACGTGTCAATGCTTAATTGGGCCTCCTTTGGAACACAAGATGACTTAATGATTGTAATAATTGATAAAGGGAATTCACCAGATTATGATGCATGATTTCATAGTTTTATTAGGTAGTATGTAAGTAGGGGACTAAGCCTATTATTGTGATGAAATTAGTGTATCTATTTTCCTTTTTTACAGAATATGGTATATTATTGTTAACCTTGTACAACTTGTACCATATTTTATTAAATGTTACCTGTAAAGATCAACATCATCATTTTCTATCAATTTATTTTCAAATATTCACTTATTGATTTATCTTGAATGGTTTATTATTATTATTCTTTAACAATATAATTTTTATTACAACCTTATTTGTTTCTTATTATATACCGATGTGCTCCACTATTATCTACAAGGAACTAGTCTCCCCACTAACACACCCTATGATGTCACCATTAGTCTGTATCCCCTAGATTATGGGGAGGAACACTTGAGGTCTTATTCCCACCATCCAAGGGAATCGCTATGTGGCATATAGGGAAGAAAGCTACACAATGCACTAAAGAAACATTAAATTAAAATATTAATAAATTATTTCAAACTATTATAACATTTCATACATCACTTACTGAATTTGAAACCTCATTGGGATTATCAGAAATATTTTTCTAAAGGGTTTGAATATAAATTTATATGGTAAATAAATGTAGAGAAGAATAAAAAGGAGTCAAGTTAAGAATAAAATTACAGTCGTTGATTATAAAAAATAATGATGTAGGAAATGCCTTACCAAAGTACCTAATAAAAATCTTAGTCATCATATTCATGAATTCTATAAGGATAAATACGTACATATCCTTTTCTAGTAATTGTATAAAGAAGATTATGATGAGAAGAAGATTGAAATAATGTAATAACAAGTGTTTTAATAATAGGTGTGATTTGATGGAGGTCATGAATTTTTGTGAGAAAAACTAATGTAAGAGATAGTATAGGTTATATAACGATTGGAGAAGATGTAGTTATATATACTGGTGTAGAATAAGAATATATAGTGTGAATTGGAATAGATGGAGGTACTAAAACTAGAAAATTAAACACATATATATAAGGCTCTAATAGTTTGGTGATGCTTAACACGATTCTAGACACATGTTCTTTACATTATAAGAACTCCTCCTTGGTTAAAAAAGTGATTCAAAAGAGATAATATGATCACTATCTTCTCAATAATATCTTTTATGTTTATTATTATGGTATGTATCATCAATTACTTGGAAAAAGATTAAAGCAATGTCTATAGAAGTATATTGGAGAAACTCTTATTGAGATAATACATTATATAACCCTTAAAGAAATATTTTCCCAATAGAGTCTTCATTTATTATACCTTTGTCATTTCATACTGATTTTTCCCTTGATAAGAAACATCCATATAAACATGATTCCTTATGTCTTTAACAAAGTCAAAATATATTTGGATTTCCTCATGAATTTTGTTGATAAGATTGTCATTTTTGGAATTATAGGTACGTAGTGGATTAAAACATGTATAAGTCCCTGAAGATCTTTTCATAATAGATAGATACCTCATATCCATGTTACCAAGAATATTTATTATCTTTTCATGAATAGAACCTATATATCTATATAAATAATCATACTTTTCTCTAAAATTTAGAGTCTCATGGGTCATATGATTTAATATTTGAAATATCATCGGTTGTATATGAAAAACCACACTCTCAATAGTAACGTAAACATTATATTGTCTATCATATTTATTATAAAATCTCATATTGAGATAAAAAACCTTCATAACATCCAAAATATCATTTCTAAAATAAAAAAAATAGTTCAAGTAAAGATGGTTTTTTTAATAGATATTTTATCATCAAGATGAGGTTCAGTGGATGGAACCAAAGGAGATGAAGTAGGGATACAGTTTTGATTTGAGTCACTAAACTATAAGTAAAAATTTCTCAACATTGAGCTATAATTATATAAATAGATATACTTCTTATTTATAGATTATTTAATTGATCTATCTGAATTGTGATGAATAATAATTTTTTTCTGAATAGAGGAACAAATATGGGATCACCTTAAAAAAGGTTATCTAGGTCACATCCAAGAGAGGGTGTTTTTATAGGTTCTATAAGATATGAGCTAAACATACATCACATGATATAATAAGAATAATGGAAATTCCTTCCATGTTCATCATAAATCAGGTAAGAGGGACTCTATATAATAGGCTCATGACTATTGGAATAAAATCATATGAAATGTACATCAATCTTGGGTGGATTTTCATCATACTTTTCAAACTTTTCCTCACCAACACTATGATCAGGTAGGTATAATATAATAAAAATATTCTTTAGATTAAAACACACTCTATGAGGTGTTGAATCATAAATCAGTGTTCCACCTATCACAAATATTTTTTACTATCTGAAAATTTAACCTCATCACCATCACTCCCATAGTCGGTAATATTTGGTTCAGAATGCAGATATCATGGATTCTTCTCTCCCTCAAGAGTTTTCAATACTTTTATGGTTCTTTAAATCCATATAACCATAAGAGAATAAGGAAAAAAAGATTAAACCTTCAAATTTTCAATATTTATTTATACTTTGACATGTTCATTAATATATTCTGAATATTAACTACCCTTATCTACCTTCACAAGTTCCAAAACTATATAAATTAAATCATTACATATGATTTGGTTATTTTGAGGATTATAATTCAAATATAATTTCTATTCATTAGTAACAAAAAAATTCACCTGGGGATCCACCATACTTTTAATATTTTATAATAGTTTTTGTTCATAAAAATAAAACGAGATAGTAGACATTTCTTCATCACGAGAAATGAAACCTTTAATATTTTACATTGATAAAATAAACATTTTTTTGGCAAATGAATTAGGATAAGATTGTTTTTTACATAGCTCATCTATGTGTCTAATGAGAAATATAATAATACTTATATTCACTTCCATCACCATTAAAAATATAAAGTAAATTTCTCGATGCCTAACAATACTAAAGTCCAAGATTTTGGAAAAAATTGAATATAGGATGAACTTGAGAAAAAAAATAAATTCCTCTCTGAACATCACTACATTCATCCTTCTAAGAGTCATATTTTATTAGAACTCATCCAATACCTAATAAAACTCAAAATTATGATTTTTTATTGGATATAATCATTGAAAATTATAAAAAACACTATTGTGAGGTACATTAATATGTACAGAAAAACTTTTAGAATAAATTGTTTCTTCCTAACCAACAATTATTGTCTATATATGTTCCCAAATTTATCTATTTTCAAGGATAATATTAAAAGAATATTTTCAAAATAATTGTTAGAAAAATAACTCATTTCCTCTAATCCACTTCATATTTCACTTCTTTAAAACAACTATCTATATAAGATAAAAACCTATCTAAAAAAATTCAATAATACTTCCTTATTTGAAGATACTTTTCATGATAAATTGTGTGGTTATAATGGATTTCTGATACCATCCGGGTTTCCCATTATCATTTTGGGGGTTCCTAAAACATAAACCAAATAATAATTCTATAGATCAATTCAACATGACTACAGACAACTAATTTATAGTGATAATAAATATTGGGTTTTAGTTAAGGATTGAAAGAGGGATATGCACAAGGTTCAAAAAATGATGGTCGATTTAGATTCTAATTTAGTATATTAAATTAATTTTGTGTAAAATGCATAGTAAATAATGGGAAAATAGATAAAATATAACTATATCACTATAAAAGAGATATGGTAGAATCAAAAATAAAGAAACATTTGAGAATATATTTAATATAATTTGAACATACAGTTACATATTCGTTATCAAAAGTTTCCTAAAATAATATATTAAATAAATTAGAAATATGATATATCAAATTATGAAAAAAATAATTTATGAATAGTTATCATACATTACTAATGTCAGATATAATTTTATCTTGCACAGTACATAGGAATTGTAAGAATGAAAGTAATATGATATTCATTGCTATGGAATTCAATAGAAATTTCTCAATTTTTGAAAATGATCTCTAAATGTAAAATCTAATAAAATTGTTCTTTTTACATGAATGAGATGTAGGATTTTAAGAAACTTTAATAAAACATTTGTTCTGAAAACTTATAGGAACATTATTGAATTGATATGAATAGTCAATAATGGTATGTTTTGTCCATATAATTTTTTCACAATAACATAATACAGCTATGTATTTTGATTCCATAGTTTTTAACCCAACATAACTATTCTTTTTTACAACACCATGAGACAAGATACTTGTCCAAAAAAAGAAATGTTACATGTGTGATATTTCTATCATTCTTATTACCACCAAAGTCAGCATAAGAATTTATAATTAGATCAAAATAATGTCCATTAGAATAGAATATCCCTAATCTATATATAATTTTATGTTATTTAATATTTCTCTAAAAAAATTTATATATTACTCCCTACGCTTATCTTAAAAATTATAAAACAAAAACATGATAAATATAATATAATGTCATCAGGATTAAAATTAAATTAAAATTCCAATCATACCACTATGAATGTTCTTTTCAATCGGTTTTCAATTTTAATCATGATCTATCTTACATGTACTGATCATTATATTATGGATACCTTTTCTCTATTCAGTCAATAATGTTTTAAAATATCTTTAGTATAAATAATATATTTTAAAATAATTCCTAATTTATTATGACTGATCTAAAACCCATGAAATAATTTTATATCACCCATCAAATTAATTACAAATTAATATTTCATTAATATCTAAAATTCATTACCTTAAAATTTTATTGAGGAAATAAATATAATATTATTAACATATATTTTTGAAACCAAAATTTCTATTGCTGTTATTTGGATAAATAATGTAAAATAAAAAACATTTTAAAAATCATTCCAAATAAGAAGTGTGTATGAACTATCATACTCATCGTTGCGTGTTTTTCAAACCATAATTTGATTTCACAAATTTAAATAAAATATTTGGAAAATTTGTATATCAATAGACATGGGACTTTTCAAAAAAACTATCCTCAATATTATAATCATTTCAAAAAAATCATGACATATATTTTATATAATTTGAAATTTAAATATGATTCCTAAGAAATAAGTGTTATAATATATTAAATATTGCTACATGATAAAAACAATTCTCCTAGTTAATGAATTTTTATTAAATAAAATTTTTTCTTTCTGATCTATCATTAATTCTTATAATATTTCGATATTAATCAGCCTTTATTCATTATACACACTTATACTAATGGTAAAATAGTCATTTGGTCTATATATATGATCTCATACTCTATTATATCCAAATGTAATGAATTTTTCATACATATCTATCACCTAATATTCATCAATAATTTCCTCATTAATATTCTTGGGATAATATAGTTAAAAGAATAATGATGTATGAGTTGGTTTCTAAGTGAGAGTAGAGTTTGAATTCTTCTATTTAGATCTTAAAAAAATCATCTAGGTGATGTTACCTATAGGTTATAATAGTTCTAGGAATACTATATTCATTTATGATTTCATCAAATTATATTTCCACTAAATTGGTGTTTGTTGGTATATTTATCAAATTCACTAGAATTTCCATTAGTTATGGAGGTGTTATTCATATTAAAAATAGATATATCATCATAACGGTTTTCAAGGGAAACATTAGGATCATTTTGATCTATCTTAGTAGATGATATATGAAAATATTTATTCAAATTATTTTTTCTTTTAGTAAACACTATATAGGATTTTCTATATGTAGAACAAATATAAAAAATTCACTCATCATTTATAGATGAAAAATATTCAAAATAGTCTATTATAATGATAATATAAACTTTGTAGCTGAAAAATGTTGTAATTTACCATATGGTTTTCCATTTAATAATTAATATTTATACATATTTAAATGATTGTATATAAAGAACATATTAATTACATAACAATATGTATTTACAAATTAATTCCAAAAAATATAAAATTAGATTATGTTCAATAAAAACGGTCTGGTCTATTTGTTGATGGGTATCAACCCTTCTTTCATCCATCCCATTCTATTAAGGTGTTCGAGGGTATATGAAATTATAATTATAACAATGTTTTGAACATATGTATTTAAAATATTTATTTTCAAACTCATTTTCGTTATAACTTTTCACAATTCTAAAAGTAAGTTAACTATGTTTCTCTATATATTTTTTATACTTTTCAAAACATCTATAAGATTCACACTTGTGAGTCAGATAATATACACATTTAATTCCTTAATAATAACCAAAAATTTCATATGTATATGTTTTTTGTCACAAAAGTAAACTCTAGACAGTGAAAATTTTCATATGAACTAATTCTAGTGGTTGTTAAAGAGAATGTTATTTTATGGTTTTAATGAAACATAATGTTATTTTTCCTATTCTCGAGGATTGTACCCTTTGTCTTTTGTGAAATATAGTATAGTTAAATCATTAACTAAATCTTTTTCACTATATCACAAAGTGATTATAAAATATAGTTTCACAACTATCTATAACACAACCAAGATTCTTGATGAAAGGTATTAAAACAACACTCATTTTAAGAATGAAACGAATTCAAATCAATATGAATATTAAAATTTCTTAATACAGTACCACCAAACTAAATAAATAATCATATATATAACAAGAATTATTTTAAAACATGTCTTGGAAACAATGAAAACATATTCGGTATATGCTTAGTAAATTATATTATAATCCATCAACCAATAAAACAATTGAAATTAAACAGGTTTTAAAATAACCAAATTGAACAAATATACTACTTTCTGACTATTTTATTTTAAAAAATGTGATATGACCACCATATGTATTGTTATGACATTGTAATATGGATAAGTCCCATGTCTTGGGTCCATAACACCCACACTCTAGCTACCATATCTTTTTATATGAACTTTTCATACTGGTTTCATGCATTCAATAAAATACACAATGACTTTAGTACCCATATCATTTTGGTTCTAGTATTGTTTTAAGTTAATGGTTTTGGAATACACATATTTTTGACATATTTATTCCAATATTTTTTATTATATTTTAAATAATCATAAAAATATGATCGTTTTGGTCCAAACTGGATAGTCCTATATTTAAATGTTCTAAATTTTTCATTTACTATTGATTTATTTACCTATTTCGAATGAGGAATAAATAATATTTTATAATGATTTTTATGAAGACTACTAACTAAAACTCACTCTTCATTTTGGTACATTATAACTACCCAGATTTAAATTAAGGGACATTGTTCTTATTACCAAATCTTCAATATATTTTATTATCTTCTTGTTCACTAATTTATTGACATTATTTTATTTAGGAAGATTTTTTTCATCTATTATTCAATAAAAACATAAAAATTCCCATTAGCATATAAATAATGTTGTTTCTTCATAATTTTATATTTATCATTAATTTATTTATATATATCATTTAACATAATTCAGTATAAAAATAAATCATCATTGGACATATCATTTTCATCATTTTTTTCTAGTTCACAGTGATAAAAAATACGATCGTAATAAATAGATTGTAACATTGGATCAGTATCCAAAAACTAATTTATTGATTACACATTTATATATTTTTGACTAGTACATGATTCATTAGAGCTATCCTCAGAAGAACCCCAAGTGGACATCATTGATTTATTCTTATTTTCTTCCACTATCCTCATACATTTTCATATATTCCATATTTGTAGAGTCTTTCTGGATTTTTCATTTTATTTTACATTCATAATAGCTATCACCTCAAAATTTACCATTATTTATCAATTATATTTCCTATCATACATTTCCTTGATGTTTTATTTCCTAAATTACGACTTCATTTTATTTTTTTAATACTTGTTTTACCAAATGTTATATTTATTCATCATTATTAGGGTAACCAGAACATCCTCTAAATCTCTCTTCAATGCTTACTTCATTAGATTTTAACTAAGATTCATTGAATAAAGTTGATTTATTTGATTCAATATCGTCATTAATTGCCTTATGTTCTTCCTCATACATAATAAATTTTATAAGAAGGCCCTTTGTTGGTATATTTCTTACATCACATCATTCTATAGTAGATAAAAAATTTCATTTACAAATATCTAGTATTCAGTTTAGAATTCTCAAGAATTGATATATTCCATCTATAGTATTTACTTGTCAATGCATCATATTTTTAATCTTATTAAACCTGATAATTTTTTTCCCAATGGATTCTGTTGTATTTATCATAAATATATCATAATTAATAGTATTCATATTTTAACAAAATTATTTAAACATTGTTGTGGTTTTCTAAGACATAGATAACATATCCAAAATTTTAAATTTTGTAGCAAATTCTAAAATACCATTAAATGAATCTTCTCAGAGTGTATATTATAAATCATCTATTATATTAAAGTTAAATTCATTGGAATCCTTAGTGGAATTAATTCATTTATCTTATGTATATTTTGGTATTCATATTGGTCTTAAAATACAATCCATATATAAAATACCATAATTTCAAGATATATTTTCATTTTTATATTCCATATATGAAAATTAGTACTATTAAAATATAGGGTTCTGTTAGTAGCAGATCACTCATGTAATATATTATCAATAAAGAACTAAATTTAGAGTAAATTGGTATTTATATATTTTAGTAATAACATTATCATAGTTAAAAATATACCTAAAAATTATTTTGATGCCATATTATAGTCATATTAGAGTACTTAGGGGGGTTGATTATTTATCCAATCAATATTTCTGTTAAAGAAAAATTTAAAACATAATCCCCCAATCTAAAAAATAACCAAGCTAACTAATATAGTAGATGTATCTAATGTAATGTTTTGAAATAACCACTAAGATAATTTTTTAAATAACATTTATAATAACCTTTGAAAATCCAAATATTTTCATATTACTTTCATGAAATTAAATAAAAAATATATCAATTGTAAAAGATAGTTGTCAATGTAATGTTTAAAATGAAGATTTTAATGTAGTTAAAAATATATTAGAATAAACCTTGAAATGAAAAGAAAGAAAATAAATACAAAAGGTCCAGTATTAAGTTGTTATTTAATCCTCTCTGCATATAGGTGACATACTTCCAATAATTTTTATTAAATAATAAATATATCTAGAACCTAGATTGACTATATAGAGACAACAGTCCATAAGGATGTCTAAGATTATCACTGTGACTCTTAATGAAAATTTATGGGAGTGTATACATATTTGAAATAAAAAAGAGTATTTAAGTACTTAATTATGCTATACAATAGTTTTTTATTTGAAATATTTATTGAAATGATTATGGAAAACTCAAATGTAATTAAAAACATTGATAGTGGGAGTGGAAAATTAATGTTTGGTGCTATAAAAATTTAATGTTCAGATGTTATATTATTTTTTATTATCTTATGGATTAATTCCATCAGTTATGAAACAGAGATTTTAAGAATGGAGAAGTTCTCAGATCGTATGAGGAAGTTCTAATGAAAATATAATGTCATGTTGTTTTAAAGACAGTATTGGTTCATGTTTTTCTCTCTCATAAAAACACTCTATATAATATTTTGAATTCTATATTTTTTTAAAAGAATTATTCCCTTAAAATTTTAAATTGGGAATGAATCATTACCAATACTCAAACATCACATGAAATTTATAATCAATAAATAACTCTGACCAAGAATTTAATTGTACATGGATGGTGTCTTGGAAATATTATATTAAAATATAACCCCACTTTCTTCATGGTCACTTAATGAGTTTCATGCCATATTATACATTGTAGCTTCAATATTTTGATATAATTATGAGTTCGGGAACGTTATATATTACATGGTTAATGAATCTAGAATATTGTAGATTCAAATGAACATGTGGTTGGTCCATGTACATATGGTCACTTGAGTTCCTTTACAAAATATAACTTTAAAAAATGGTGGATTTATATCAATGATTGGTAACTTGAAGTCACAAGATATAATTGGTATTTATTTGAAAAACCCATTGTTTCAATGTGTTCTATTGAAACTTCATTAAGATTATCGTTTATGTCTTGTGCTTTTTTATATACCAATGTTGATGGTTGAGAAATTTTCATGAATTCCAGTAGTGTATATCAATTGGGAATGTTGTGGATCTAAATGTAATACAATCACTTCAACCCTTTTCAAAAATTTAGTGGTGTTCAAAAAAATTCTTGTGGTTGAGAAAATAACCTTACAGTCAATCCATTATGCATATGATCGCTTGTACCTAGAAAACTTTTTCACTTTTTCACATAATATATTTGATCTATCTTCAACACTAACTATCTATCCAATTTATAATTACATTCATTACCTTCTATAGGAAAATATAAAATATTCAAAGAAAAATATTTAACATCCTTAATAATAAAATATATTATAAATAAAATAATCATGATTTGTGATTAATAGAATAATAAATTTTTTTGAATATAAAAAAATGGTCTATTTGATATATTAAATTTCTATTATATATATGTATCTATACATAAATCTTTGAGATCATAATTACATCGACAGAACCACTATCTCTCCAGTATAGTTCCACATGACCTCATAAACACCTCCCTGAATACAAATGGATAATGAATAAGAGTGAGGGTTTATATCCATTAGTTTTGAGACTGTACCTTTAGTATGATTTCATTGTAAAATAATAAAACAATGTAACAAATGGAATAAATAAAGTAACATGTGAAAAATAAAATGTGGGTTATCATTCATACATGTAATAAATGGTTTAAAAAGTGGCTAGCTAAACCCGAGTAATAAAAGTAGTATATAAATAAATAAATAAAATAGTGGTATCTTCTAGAATATATATCAGTCAATTTTTATCTCCATACTCATCTATATATATTTATATATATCAATTTCGGGGCCTATAACCTTACTCAGATCCCAATATTTGATACCATTATGTACATTTTGATTATTGTAATGGGTGTCCATAATAAAACCCTATAGGAACCCATTAATGCATCCCTAAAAAATGTTAACAAGTACAAAAAGTGTATTTTTGTATAATTATAACTGCATAAAAATCATTATAGAACCCAATTATTTACTGAGTGGCTATTCTAACTGATATGTCAGAATTCCCTGGCTCTACATTCCTCAACACCAAGCCATAAAGAAAACAATTAGATATCGGGAGTAACCAAAACAAGTCACAGAGCTATAGAACAAGTCACTTAAAATCTCCATGGAATTGGGCATACATGCTACTTTGTATCCCCTAGTTTTCATGTATGTCATGTTAGTCTGTGTCCTTGGGATTTCATGTAACCATGTTACACAGAATCCCCATGGTTTCCTTGGGTGACATGGTACTTGACATTTAAATTGAACACGTGAGTGTATCCCCAATATGGAATCCATTTAATCTTCATAATACTACCCTATAATCGGTTACATTGTATCATAATTCACAAGTCATGCACACACACCAATAAGGTCCAATCATATCATGACTGTCAACCTATTATAATGAACCAGAATCATTCCTTTGAAGGCATGGTATAATAAATTAAAAGGTATATAATTCAAGGAAAGATTACCTTTTGGAAAATTATGTAGCATCATTCATACATGTTGTCATTATCAAATATGTTCAAACTATATATAACAATAAATATTCCATTAATTATCATAAAAAATTCTCACATACAACACACACCCACATGCGATCATAATCAAGCATGATTATTGAGTTATCACATCACGGGAACCATACCATAGAAAGGTGTATATTATAGCACCATATGATAATAAAAATCTAACTTCATATTCAATAATAATGAATATTCATATTTCATTATAGAATCATGACCCAAATATTTTCCCCATATTATTCAGTTTTAACCACTCGCCAAGTTATCTTAAGACTGATAACAACTATTTAATTTCTAATAAGAAATGAAACACAACATATGATAATAGTTTATCTCTCATTGATAATATCAAATTTATCAAATTTTCATATCGTAGATGCTAGAAATATCTATACTAGATAATAATTATAAAACCAACTGTTATAATATCCTATCTATCTGGAATAATCAAAGATAATAATTTTGTGTCATCATTATTTTTATTCTTATAAAATTCATTCTTATTATCATTAAAATTTTGTTAGGTCCACAAGGCTGAATACCCTGAGAGGTGGGGTGAATCAGGGTATGACTAATTTAAAATTAATGCCCGTTCTGATCTTGTTTCGCTGTTGAGCAAAACTCACTTCTCTCTTTTTCCTGCTGCACAAAGTAAATAGAATTCAAAGTATGCACAGGGCACAACAATTTTACTTGGTTCACCGCAAAGGGCTACGTCCAAGGAGCATACGCCGACAAGTTGTCGGTCGTACCAAATTCCACTAATCTTCACTAGCTGTGGATTACAAGGTTCGGGCAAGATCACTTTTAATCCCAGGCTCACAGCCTTTAAAAGTTTAGGGTCAGCTCACTGCTTTCCCAAGGGTCACTCCCTGTTTCTCTCTCTCTCTGGCTCACTGCCGGTGGAGAGGATCACCTTCTTCCTCTTCCTAAGCTCACTGCTTTTGGAAGGAATCCAGTCACAGTTTATAGACCTGTAGGTCTCTTCATTTGCATGAATGAATGCATCTTCCTCTATGAGTAGATGATCTGTTGAAGTACAACTTTCACCCGTAGATGAATATCTCTTTGCACCGAAGGTATCAGGCAACGTACCCGCTTCCACGCAGTCCGAGAAGCACCGTTGGAACAAAACCTTACTTGGCGCACAAGTCAATCTTGGCGCGCAAGTATCGGCGCACAAGTCACAACGGGTGCGCAAGTCCTCCTCAGACACTTGCACAACTCAAGCTTCCTCAACTCCAAACGTGCACGACTCTCTTCCTTTTACGCCCAAACCAATATTGGCGCGTAACTTCCAACCGGCGTGCAACTTCTAACACCGGCACAAAACTTCAACTACTGGCGCACAAATTCACCTGTGCGACCCACACTCACCACTTGCGCGACCACCACACATGCACGACGGGATCTCTGATTTCTCAAAGTTTTGAACTCCATTAGAAAATGAGGAGGGGTGGTCCAGTATTTATAGGCAATCTGCCCACCCTGCGCGACGGCGTGCAAGTCACCTGCGCGACCCAGTTTTGGCGCGCAAGTCCCCTATCATTTTAGAAACTTGCGCGACCAACTCTCAAAATTGCGCAAACCTCTTTAATTTTCCATATTTTGATCTTCTGATATTGAAAAACATATGGCGCGCATGTTTCCTTTACAACAAGTCCTCGGCGTGCAAGTCCTTTTGCCAAAAACACTTTTCTTCATTTGCCAATTTTCAGGCCCTAAAATTTGGTAAACACTAGAAAACGGCGCCACCTTGAATCTATTTTTTTACCGCCTCCAGATCATCCATTCCTTTTATCGACGTTCTTGAATCAAACATGGATCGTTGACCTCAGCTCTTGAACTCGACATTCCACCATGAAATCCTCTTTGTCAACAAGTTTGTATGTCATTGTTTTGATTTGTCTATAATCACAACTCAGATGTCCACTTTGTCAACAAACACAATCACCTCAAAAATACTTCAATGATACCTTGAGTGATTTTTGCCCAATAATCTCCCCCTTTGGGTTTGTTGACAACTCTTCTAAAACAAAGATACGTCATTGATTCTTTAGCCTCAATTCGACTCATTGCGATTCTGATAGCGATCATGGATTTACTCAACACATACTCTAAGCCCACATGAGCAATGCTCGGCGTGAGAAACAAGAGTAAATGAAAAGTTCATCAATGAATCACTTTATCTCTGACATCCACTGTTGACATCAAACTGATACCAATTTGTACTAAACTGATACCAATTGTTGATGGATTTGTTGGAAGACCAATGTTTGGTTTGGAAATAGTCTTACCACTTTCCAACACTACACTTCTGCTTTTATCACGATCCTCAGATGTCGTGATATCTATTCTTTGATCGATCACTTCTAGCATCGTCAGATTGAATACACTCCCCCTTTCTCATCGCTCCCCCTTTCTGGCTGATCCACCTGTCAGCTTGTCCCCGTATCAATTATGATTTATCAACAAATCTCCGCACTGTCTCCCCCTTGAACAATCACTATTTTCTCCTCCTTTAACAAACACTTTTCTCCCCCTTTGTCAACGAACCCAAAGGACACTCCTTTGTAGTCTGTAACATAATAGAGAACACATATCAGCATATTAGGGAAAAACACATCATACCTCGGGGAGAGAGGGGGGGGGGTCCCACATCCACACTATTTCAAGTGCGGGGAATCGAATGAACTCCCAGAGCCAGTCGATGCCTCTCAAAAGCTTCCTTGGGTAAGGCCTTTGTCAGAATGTCTGCAACCTGTAGCTCTGTAGGGACATAATCCAACTTCACGATGCCCTGCTCAACCTTCTCCTTAATGAAATGATACTTGATCTCAATGTGCTTTGTCCTGGAATGATGTACTGGATTTTTGCTAAGATTTATAGCACTTGAGTTATCACACTGGATTCCGATCGGCGACTTCACTTCAACTCACATATCTTCAAGCTGCTGCTTCATCCACAATAACTGTGTGCATGCTTGAGTGGCTGCAATATACTCAGCTTCTGCGGTGCTTAATGAAATGAAATCCTGATTCTTGCTCAACCAAGCAATACATAGTCTGCCAAGATAAAATGCACCTCCAGATGTTGATTTCCTGTCATCTGTTGAACCGGCCCAGTCTGCAACATTATATCCCAATAATTCTGTCTGAGACTTGTCGTTATATGTCAGCTCGAAGTCCACTGTGCCCTTGATATACCAAAGTATTCTTTTCACTGCAAGCATGTGACTTTCCTTGGGATTACTTTGATATCTCGCTGCTTGGCATGTGGCGAAAACAATATCAGGCCTTGTCATGGTCAAGTACAACAGACTTCCGATAATTTGCCTATATTCTGTGATATTAACTGCCTTGCCATCCTCATCTTTTGATAATCTCATCCGGGTAGCAACCAGAGTCTTCATCTCCTTAGAATTATCCATTCCAAACCTTCTTAGAACCTCCTTGGCATATTTGGATTGAGAAATAAAAGTGCCATTACTTCCTTGTGTCACCTATTAACCAAGGAAAAATTTTAGCTCTCCAATCATTGACATTTCAAACTCATTTTTCATGAATTCGGAGAACTGTCTGCATTGAGCTTCATCTGATCCGCCGAATATTATGTCATCAACAAAAACCAGCACCATCATCCGATGATTACTTTCATTACTAAAATAGATATTGTAATCAACTCCTCCACGCTGAAAACCAAGCTTCTTCAAATACTTATCAAGCCATGAGTACCATGCTCGTGGTGCTTGTTTCAGCCCATACAATGCCTTCTTCAGCCTGCAAACTTTGTTCTCATCCTCATGAATAAGAAAACCATCTGGCTGTTCAATGTACACCTCTTATTTTAGAACCCCATTCAAGAACGCGGATTTGACATCCATCTGGAACACTTTAATCTTTCTTTGCACTGCTATGGCCAAGAATAATCTAATTGTCTCTAGCCTTGAAACTGGTGCAAATGTCTCATCAAAAACTATTCCTTCGATCTGGGAGTACCCCTTACACACTAGTCGTGCTTTGTTTTGAATCACAGTTCCATATTCATTTATCTTGTTGTGATAGACCCATTTAGTCCCAATGACATTCTTGTCTGCTGGTCTCGAAACAATCTCCCACGTCTGGTTCTTCTCAATCTGATCAAGCTCTTCATTCATAGCTTGAGCCCAGATTTCATCTTCAGCTGCATCGGAAAAACATTTCGGCTCCACCTGAGATAAAAACGATGTCTGCTGTAATGACTTTATTCTTCGAGTCTGAACTGGTGCTGTCTGGTCACCAATGATATTCTACCTATCAATTTCAGCTCGACTCTTTGGCTTCCTTGTAGATATAGACTTGACACTTTCTTGTTCATCATCAGTATCTTCTTCTAAGTTAGCCACTGCAACTTCTGCCGCCCCTGTGTTGCTTTCCTCATCATCACTTTCATCTAAGAACTGTTCACTGGATCGTTGAGTATTTTGTTAATTTTCAACTATAGTGACATCATTGCTCTCAACGATTTTTTCCAGCCTCTTGTTGAAGCATTTATATGCTTTACTTTTCCCTGAGTAGCCAAGGAATATCCCTTCATCTACTCGTGCCTCAAACATCCTATGATTTTCTTTGTTGAGAATGAAACACTTACTTCCAAAGATTCGAAAGTATTTCAAAGTTGGCTTCTTTCCATACCATAGTTCATACGGAGTCTTCCCTTGCTTCGGACACAACAGAGACCTGTTTGAAACATAGACCGATGTTAAAACGGCTTCCTTCCAAAATTTCTCTGGTAGGTCCTTATCAATAAGCATTGTTCTGGACATGTTGTTAATGATCCGATTTCATCTTTCAACCACTCCATTCTATTGGGGAGTTCTTACTGATGATACTTGATGCCTTATCCCATGTTTCTCGAGATAGTTTTCAACCTGACTGTTTGTAAATTCTGTACCATTATCAGAACGAAATTTCAGGATTTTCTACCTAAGAATCTTTTCTGATTCCCTCATATACTTCTTTATACAACTAAACACCTCTATCTTATGGGTAATGATGAATACCCAGGCCATTCTGCTATAATATTCAATGAAAAGAACATAGTACCTTTGCCCATTTATATCTCGTGGTGAAATAGGTCCACATACATCAGCATGAACCAATTCGAGCACTCTAGTTGATTTCTGTTCCTTTGGCCTGTATGTCTTTTTGATGATCTTCCCTTCTTGTCAAGCATCACACGTATGAGTGCGATCACGTGATAGTTTGGGAAGGTCTCTAGCAGCATCACATTTTACGAGATCCTCCATAGATGGTTGGAATAGATGACCAAGTCTCTTATTCCACAGCTGGTTTTCTTCCTCTCTAGATAAAAGACAAGTACCTTCTTTCCCACCTACAAGGTATAGATTTCCCTTTGACCTTTTTCCATGCAGAACAACTGCTCCATCTTTTCCTTTCACAACACACATCTTCTTGGTACATTGGATAGAGTGCCCAGAGTCACATAGTTGACTGACACTGAGTATGTTATGACTGAGACCCTCTACTACCAAGACATCAGCATGTCTTATCTCTTTGCCCCCAAACTTGGCTTTCCCTGAGCCAATAATCTTCAGGCCTTCATCATTTCCAAATTTGACAACTCCTTCTTTGTCATATTTGATGCCTGTAACAAGATCCTTATTACCCGTCATGTGGGATGTGCAACCACTATCAAGGATCCAAACACCAGATCGATCTGATGCTTTAAGGGCAATATCCGCCACCACAGCCTTCTCATTTTTCTTCTTCTTGGTCCATACTTTTTCTTTCACACTCGGCATGGATTGAGACTTCTGTTCTTTCTTAGAGTATGATGGACCACCCTCATCTTACAGAGCTGCAAATCTGTTATGAACTTTTAACTCACTTGTTGGTTTATTGATCTGCTGCTTGCAAACATTTTGATTCTGCTTTGACACATTTCTCTGAATGGTTGAAGTGCAATACCTATCCATGTGTCCAAATCTTCCGCACCAAAAACAGTGTCCTTCAAAATGTGTTCTGGAAAACCATTCTCTGTTTGGCCGCCATATCTGTTCATGTTCCCTTCTATATCTCTTGGCTATGGAACACACATACTGTGAATGTCCCATTTTCCCACAGCAATAACACCTGATATAGGATGCATTCCGTCGTGATATTTCAGCACTATGATTTTCCCTTTGAGATCTCTAAATATTCTGATTCTATTTTGTGCCCAAATCAACCTTCACTTTCGAGATGAGTGCTTGCAGTCTGACTGCAATTGTCACAAATTTTTGTTCTTGACTAAGCCCAGAAATGACCTTAACATCAGAACTCAATTGATGCTTTTTCCCTACTGAACTGCTAGGCTCCGCTTTCATCTTCTCTGTCTTCTGAATGGCCTGCTTTTCGGATATCACATTGGGGGTCAAGAGTTTATCTTGATCCTTAAGTTTTTGTCGCAGACCGACCACTTCTTCTTCAAGCTCTTTGATACGTCTCACCTGATCTTTTCCTGTGTTGGTCAAACAATCAATTTCCTTCTTTTGTTCCTCAACTTTAAGCTTATACTCAACAATATTTTCTGAGTTATCTAGTGTTGAGGATTTTAGTCTTTCAATTTCTTCTAACAGCTCAGACTTTTCTTCATCTTTTTGTTGCATATAGAGTTTGGCATCACGAACCACTTTATTGGATTTATTCATTTTGGCTCTCCAAACGTCTATCTTTTCAAGAGCTGCTTCCAATTCAGCTTCCATATCAACTCTCCCTTCAATTTATTCTTCTTCTTTAGCATCATCTTCTTCTCCCTTTTGAGAACTACCAACAATCGCCACCAAGGAATTTACCCCATGATCTCTGCAATTTTCAATTTCTTCAACCTCTTCATCCTCAGACTCATCTGAACTTTCAAGTTCTTGTGAGAGAAGATTATTTTTCATGAAGAAATTTCTCTTGAATTGCTTATTCCCTTTCACAAAAGCTGAAGTTTTCTTCTTGGGAATTTCAACTTCATCATCATCATCATCTTGAAACTTCTTTGGGCATCTTACCGCAAGATGACCAACCTTTCCACATCAAAAACATGCTACTGGAAGTTTACCTTTAAATTTTCCTCTTCCTATTTGTAGATTTGAAGAAAGAAATGACATCACCTAATCTGTCTCTTCTTCTTCATTAGAATCTTCAATGGTGAGCTTCTTCATGGACTTAAATGGCACCTCTTTAGACTTCCCCTTTTCCACAGCCTCATTATCATCGTTCCTCATTTCATATGCATCCAAGGTACTGTAAAATTGTCCAATGTCAGCTCCTTTGGATCTTTATCTTCTAGTACTGAAACATTCGGATTGAACCGAGGTGGAAGTTTCCTCAAGATGCGCTTTACAATATTTATGTATTCAATGACTTCTCCAAGACCTCGCATATCTTCCACAATAATGTTTACCCTGTCAAAGAATACGTCAATAGACTCATTCAGGTTCATTTTCAGATCTTCATATTTGTTCCACAACACCTGCAGCTTTGCCTCTCTGAATTTTGTGTCCCCTTCATATATATTCAAAAGCCTTTCCCACATGGCATGTGACGTTTTGCATGACATCACCTTCGTGTAGATGGGATATGAAAGGGCTCCCCCTAAGGCATTTATTTCTTTGGAATCAGCACCCAACTCTCTATGCTCTGCTTCTGATAAAGAACCACTATTAATATCAGATGTGATACCATGCATAGCTGCTGAAAACACATCCATTCCCAAGGACCGGAAATAGTGTTGCATCCGATTCTTCCATATCTGAAAATTATATCCATCGAAGATCGGAATCCCTTTATGATTGGTGACCTCCATTGAGAGAAGAACAACTTTAAACCTTTCCATATGATACCAATTGTTAGGTCCACAAGGCTAAATACCCTGAGAGGGGGGGTGAATCAGGGTATGGCTAATTTAAAATTAATGCCCATTCTGATCTTGTTTCGTTTTTGAACAAAACTCTCTTCTCTCTTTTTCCTGCTGCACAAAGTAAATAGAAAGAGAAGTATGCATAGGACACATCAATTTTACTTGGATCACCGCAAAGGGCTACGTCCAAGGAGCATACGCCGGAAAGTTGTCGGTCGTACCAAATTCCACTAATCTTCACTAGCTGTGGATTACAAGGTTCGGGCAAGATCACTTCTAAGCCCAGGCTCACTGCCTTTACAAGTTTAGGGTCAGCTCATTGCTTTCCCAAGGGTCACTCCCTGTTTCTCTCTCTCTCTCTGGCTCACTGCCGGTGGAGAGGATCACATCCTTCCTCTTCCTAAGCTCACTGCTCTTGGAAGGAATCCACTCACATTTTATAGACCTGTACGTCTCTTCATTTGCATGAATGAATGCATCTTCCTCTGTGTGTAGATGCTCTATTTATGTAAATCATTCACCCGTAGATGAATATCTCTTCGCACCGAAGGTATCAGGCAATGTACCAGCTTCCACGCAGTCCGAGAAGCACCGCTGGAACAAAACCTTACTTGGCGCGCAAGTCAATCTCGGCGCGTGAGTATCGGCGCGCAAGTCACAACGGGTGCGCAAGTCCTCCTCAGACACTTGCGCGACTCAAGATTCCTCAACTCCAATCTTGCGCGACTCTCTTACTTTTACGCCCAAACCAATATTGGCGCGCAACTGCCAACCGGCGCGCACCTTCTAACACCGGCGCACAACTTCAACTACTGGTGTGTAAATTCACCTGCGCGACCCACACTCACCACTTGCGCGACCACCACACCTGCGCGACGGGAGCTCTGATTTCTCAAAGTGTTGAACTCCGTTGAAAATGAGGTGGGGTGGTCCAGTATTTATAGGAAATCTGACCACCCTGCATGACGGCGCGCAAGTCACCTGCACGACCCAGTTTTGGCGTGCAAGTCCCCTGTCATTTTAGACACATGCACGACCAACACTCAAACATGCGTGAACCTCTTTACATTGCCATATTTTGATCTTCTGATCTTGAAAAACATATGATGCGCAAGTTTCCTTTACTACAAGTCCTCGGCGCCTCCTTGTATCTATTCTTTTTTACCGCCTCCAGATCATCCATTACTTTTATCGACGTTCTTAAATCAAACTTGGATCATTGACCTCAGCTCTTGAACTTGTCATTCCACCATGAAATCCTCTTTGTCAACAAGTTTGTATGTCCTTGTTTTGCTCTGTCAACAATCACAACTCAGATGTCCACTTTGTCAACAAACACAATCACCTCAAAAATACTTCAATGATACCTTGAGGGATTTTTTCCGAACAAAATTTCACCCAAAAATTTATTCAAAAATTTATTTCAAAAATTATATATGATATAAGAAGAATTATAAATATAAATACCTATAGGGAATACATCAATTCCATGCACTACACAAATGAGGAGAGTAGAGATGTTTCTTACAGGCCTATAATTTTGAATAATGGTTCATATTGATTGAAGTATTCTTCACTAATATTGACTTAAAGAATTTTCAGGTTTCTTAGACTCGAAGAAATTACGAATGAAATGATGGATATAAAAGGGTTAACTGTTTCTAAAGAATTCTAACCACATGATGATCCAAAACATTAAAATCATTTGTTCAATATAGCATGTTGTTTTTCTTTTAAAAATTTCAAAATTTGGAGTGTTAAAATTATCCCACAGTTTGAGTCACACACTTTGAATGAGACACAAAAATTATTTCAATTAGTTTAGGATTTTAGTATTATCAAAAAAAAATTTTAGGTTCATTCTGGAAGGAGAAAAGGGAAAACGTGGTTTTTAAAAATATTTTTCCAAAAAATGGAACTATGTAAGTGTAACATGATTATAACCTTATGTATATCATATTTATCCTATAATTTTAAGGGTTTTTACCCTTAAAAATGTCTCTTTATATTTCATAGCACATTGGAATTCTTATTTACCCTTACAAAAGTAGAATAATACCATTATGAAACCTTTATAAACCACATGTTACCCATTCTCACCACATAGGTTACCCCTACGTAACATTTATAAACATAGGGATACAATTATATAGTTACCAGACTTCATTTATTAATCCCTTAAGAATTTATGGTTACCCTTACGCAGCCCATAAAAATTTGTCTTACCTTTACACAACATATTGAAACATCTTCTAATCCTATCACAGTGGAAAGGTTCCTTTTACATGACCCTTATAATTTAGATTTATCCTTATTAGACTCCCAAAATCATAGGAATGGTACTTTTTAACATCACATAGGAATTATGCCACATATATGGGTAATAATAAAATCGTAATTTTTAAAAATTTCTAAAATAATATCTTATATATTAAAACCAAAAGTGGGTTTTGAGAATATAATAACCTTGTAATGTTACAATTTATCCCTTATAATGATGTCCTATCACATATAATTCTCTACAATAGACGTTCTACAACAACTCGGGCCACTGGGGTAAAGAATCATACTCACACTCCCACATCTCCAACTAAATCGATCTATACTACCATAGAATATGGTCATGCAATACCACCTTCCCTATAAGTGAATTATCTCTCTATTCTATAATTCAAAAAAAAATCTCCCCATAATATGAGGTCAACACTATCACAATGATCTCATGTCTATATCCTTCATAGGATTCGGTATATATCTTTGAAGGTGGGAAATATTGAAAACATCATAAATTCCTTGATAATATAAAGGAATGACAAGATGTTATGCCACCATCCCATACCATTTTATGATAAAGAGGGTCCATAAAACCATTGTTCTTGCTTCCATTTCTTCTAAAAATAACAATCATAGAACTGAGGTGACACTCGCAAGAAAATTATGATTCTAATAATGAACTCCATAGTTTAATACCTCATGTCAATATAAGATAAATTATCTCTATTAGTGATCATAAAACTATTCCTAATCAACTACACACTCACTATGGTATCTTGAACCACACAAGGCCTAATAAATACTTCCTCACCCACCTCCTACCAAAAATAGTGGTGATAATCCCAACCCAATATTAAGTTCCTCAAATGGTTACGTTTATATAGAATTCTGATAACTATTATTTTACCCAAATTGAACTAAGGATAAGTACTCATCCCATTTTACACCTAAACCATGAAAAAAAGCATGGAGAATATCCTCTAGTATTCAGATTGTTTTCTCCAAATCTTTATTTGTCTAAGGTTGGCGCACAGTGATCAACTGAAACTGAGTCCCAAGATCTTTTTATAAGAATTTCCAAAATAGAAGAGTGAAATTTGAATCTCTATGATATAAAATAAACATTTAACTTCATGTAAGTGTTATATAACATGTATAAAAACAATTCACATATCATTGACAATGTGAGGATCTCAATTCGGTAATATTTGAGCTATAATTTTCAGATGATTGAAAAACATAAATACAACATCAGGAATCTTCGATGTCTTCAGTAACTCAATAAAAATTTCCATCATTATATCCTCCCACATCCACATGGGAATTGAAAAATGATAGAATAGACTACCAGGATAATAGTTCTCATTTATTACCCTATGGAAAGTAAGGAATTATGAAAAAACCAGTGATGTTCCTCTTCATATATTGTAACATGAAATTTCACATGAATTCATGGTGCATCATTTTCCCTATAGTATTCACCAAAAACCATGATGCGTGGAATTATATCCTTATATAATCCATTAATAAAGTAAAAAACTGAATCTCTTCCATGTACAATGATGACATTGTCGCCATCCATCAACCACCTATGAATCAGGTCAACTCTTTTTCTCACGAACCAAGCTGTAGTTCCTTCAAAACAAACACCCAACCCCATCTATGGCCTGGATTGAAGGGTTTTCCTAATCCCCATAGGCTAGCTACTTGTTCCTAGGAATCATTAATAATCTTCGTAATGATTTCAACAATTTTAATAATCAAGGATAACTAATAGAAATAAACGTCACAATAATAAATAACCAAATCCAAATAAGGCATAGGAATTTCCGTATTTATTATTTTATAATTTTACCAACAAATATTAATGATAAAATATAAAAAATGTAAAAATAAAACTATCCCATCCCTTCATAGAACATGTGGGTAATCACCCTAAATCCACCACCACCAACATGTGTGACATAAGGAACACATGAAACCTGGATCTATCATAATCACCACGACACATCTTTCCTTTCCATGGGTCATATATAACAAAGTATACATAAAACTAAAGGTTTAAATAGGGTGTGATCCAAATATCAGTAGGATTTCCCAAAAAATAAAATATTCCAAGCTACAACATTAATAAACAAATAAACATGCACATTTGTATAAAATACATTGAAACATTTTCAATAAAACCAATTTTTAATAAAAACCATACTCAACAAAACACTATCAAAGAAAATAATTTTTAAACATAAATTATTGAAAATTGAATACTAAAAAATACACACAAGGATCACCATATACTAATGGATGTAACCACAGCACATAAGAATCATTTAGTAGTAGAGACCCATGGGTATTCCCCTAAGGGTAACTTCTACAAGTGGAACTCTAGAAACCATGTACCTCAGTGAAACAATGGTATATCAACCATAAACAATATCTCTCTTGTGTACAGTCCACTAGGAGGTAAAATCCTAAGGTCCTTGTGATCTATGATCATATCCTATGTTTATTTAGTGTTTAAATGTCAATTAGGCTATGTAAATATGGGATTTTCTAGTTCTGAGTTAACTTTCATAAATCCTCTAAAATAATATGAGCATTCTACTTCTAAATCACAAGAAAATAGTTATAGTTTTCCTACTTATGTACCCTATATTACTATTGTACCCATATTTCATTATCACAAAACCATCACATTAACAACACCTTCTATACAACATATGTACACAATGAAGTCACTATTTTTCATAAACAAACCATTTCCCAGTTTACACATGAAAAAAATTTTAAAAATAATTTTTCCACCATTTTCACAAACCAGAAAACCCATTTTGACCATTATAATAAATGGTCACAATCAATTTAATCATTTTTGTGGTCTACTCCCTTCGAAATGAACACATAAACCAATTTCACTTTAAATCATGTTTCTCATAAGTTAAATAGTTCACCAATCACATTTAAAGACCCAAAATAAAAACTAACATTCCACAATAATCCATTTTTCATTAAAAATCCATTTTAAAAACCTTAATTTTTCATGAAAATTTGGGAAAAAAATTTCGCGCCATTCACATAATAATAAAAACACTTTCCAGAAACACCTCAATGAATCACACAACGAATGTAAAAAATTTCATTTCAATAACCTGATTCTATCAAATATGCATCATGAAACTCATAAAAATATGATTCAAACAAAAAAATTATTCTGTAAAAAACATTTAAAAATTCAAGAGATAATGTTTAACTCATCAAATAATGTAAAATCATGGAAACACCACCTCACACTTGGAGAATTTAGAAAAATTGGTGTTAAAATATAATTGAACTACCACAAGACCCTGATAATGAAAGATAAACTAAAACCCATCACTATCCTCCCTAAATTCATATGATTGACCCCTCCCACCTCTAATTCAAATACCCACTGGAAAATAATACCCCAAAGAAAGAGGAAGAGAAACCCTATAAGAGAAGGGGAAACTAACAGAGAAATCAACTATTTGATGTTTCTTTGATGAATCTGCACAAAATACATCAAAATGAGGGTTTCCACATGATAAAAGTGGATAAGGGGGTGTTCATAGAGATGAAGACCTATAATGGGATGAGTAAGGGGTTATTTTGGGAAAAATATTGAGAGAAAACAAATGGAATTTTAATGTTTTAATGACCAGGATAATTCACAACGTTTTACCTCATAGTTGTCCAAATAGTGTGGTAATAATGTACTCCTTACTATATGAGAGTAACATTATGCATAGTTATCCCAAATTTTTACAACTTTTATGCTAACTCTGTAGTTATCCACTGTCTAAAATGTTACTTTGGTTGCACGGTTTCTTATGCAATTTGCATTGTTTGTTAAACGATGCACCAATGGTGTGACACCTATTATTAACCCAAAAAACAAATTTTTTATCAAAAATAAAGTGGGTAAACCCATGTATTTGCACTAGAATGAAAATAAATAGAGGAAATAGCTCAAAATTAAAACATGGATAACCCATAACTTTTGAGAAAAACTGATGCCCAAAAATGAACTGGGACAAATGAAGAAAACAAAAAATCGGGTGTGAAAATTCTCCCCACCATTAAAAATTTATGCCCCCATAAAGCCATTTCACTGTTTGATCTAGAAAAGAAAAAAGACAATCCTCCACAACTCCATAAATCACCTGAAAAACATCAATATTAGAATATTTGAAGAACACCCTAAACGAGAATATAGAATCAAAAGGTTTAAATTGGTTTGCTAGATTGGAATCCCCACCATACACCTTCTACCCCTAGAAATCCACAAAATAATCAACCAATTTATGAAGAGAGTCATAAAACTAAAACCACAACATCAACCAATCATGATTCAAAAAATATTTTTGCGTGCACACCAAAAAGTACCCATGTTTTATCAAAATTGAAAATCATGTCCAACATATCAAAATGAATATTTTCAATACCAAGGTACATAAGACAGTAGACAAAAATATTGTAATGGGAGGTCAAAATGGAGTCCCCGCCATAATTTATTAGCTAGAATTGAAAAATTATAGATGGGAAAACACTGAGACCCATAGGGGGTATCCCGGCCATTTCAAAATTTCTACAGGTTTCCCAATCCACAACACCAACCCTGGGACACCCTGGAAAGTATTCCCACATATGAACAAAACCCCTCAACATGGTGTTTGATAAATTGAAACTCCAAACTGAGATGAGAAGCACATTATAATTTACTATCCACATGGATGTAATGACCCGTCCTCGTGGCCCGTGCCGTGACTACCCCAAGCCCGCCTTCCATAGGCCAGGGGCTGGTGACTAGCACCGAGGCGTAAATCCCTGTAAAAAGGGAAGGCCTTACCTTGGTAAAGTAAACAAGAACCACAGAGTAAGCAAGAAGAAGAAGTAAACACTATGTAAAAACTGGTACAACAGTAAGTGCGGAAAAGTAAAGGGGGCCGGAAATACAAGCCCAACTGTAATGTTTAACTGAAAGGGGAAAATCAGTAACTGAAAAGTAAAGCCGCAACGTCGAGCCGTCCACTAGGAGTCCCACCTCAAGGGTGGGTACATATATCCTCCACTGCTCCTCGGGTCCAGCCGACCGCTCCAAGTACATCCCACCTAGTGGTCCACCTCCAGGTACCGTCCTGCTCTGCAAGCCTCCACCACGATCAGCGCTGTCCGTCGTCTGCAACCAAAACAACGTAGTGCGGGCATAGCCCGTGCAGGGGTGAGTATAAGCTACTCAGTATGGACCCCGAGACCCCCGAAGGTCTCCCATAATCCACAAAGGAAAGATACAATCAAGAATTAACATCCGACACTGCTTAGGTATATGACCATACATATACCTAAGTCATAAATTCTCGCTCGGCTCAAACATCTGAGCCCAAGTACAACCCATTCCACACAGGAAAGCAAAACGTAAATCCACACAGGATAGCACAACACAATCCAAAAAGGAAAGCAAACAGGATTTCAGCTCACACAGGTATACTTCTTCGAATGACGATAGAGATGATCACTGATCTATCTAAGTCGTCGGACCCACAAAGGATCGATGGGTACTAACCCCCGCAATGACCCAGAAAGGATCTGACCCACAAAGGATCGATAGGTAACAAACCGCCGAAAAGATCCACACAGGATCGGACCCACACAGGATCTGTAGGCACTGGCCCACACAGAACCGCTGAGCACTGACCCACATAGGATCGGACCCACAAAGGATCTGTAGCACTGACCCACAAAGGATCGCTGAGTGCTGTAGTCATCGCCGTCGAATCCACTAAGGATCTCTGCACAGTCGTCGCCGTCAAAGTAGCAGTCGCAACCAGCTCTAGGGTTCCCGCACCCAGAAAGCTCGTTCAGGAGGGTCCGCTCCACGAGCCGAGAGGTTGATACATCAACTGACACATAGTCTAGAGTGGATGTATCCAAAAGTTCCATATCATCAACAAGAACTCAACGTCGTAGACTGCACGTCAATCGGACGCCCAGTCTGAGAGTTATTGGATTTTTTTTCCCAAGGGCCCGGTTGGTTTTTAAGGGAAAACCAACCCGACCATACTCCACCTACGTCCAAACCTCGGGAGGAGTATTCCAAAAGATCCGTCTCACTTAGATAAAAACAACAAAGTCGACGGCACGTCGATCGGACGTCCGAAGCTCAAGATATGAGCGTTTCCGCTCCGAGGGCCTGGTTGGATTCGTGTACGAACCAACCCGGCCGAACCCAAAGTATTCTGACACCCTGACTGTGATATACCGAAATGACCCTCTCGATCCAAGGATCGCATCGCTGCTGACGGCGTGTCGTTCGGAGGCCCGTATCTCATGTTATGAGAAAAATACCGAAAAGGTCCGGAAACTGGGGGTCTGGTCCCGGACCGACCCCCCTGGGTCGGCCCAAACCGGGTCCGACCCGGTTGGGCGGGACCCGGCCCGGCCAGGGTGGCCCGGCCCGGCCCGGGCGCGACCCGGCTCGGCGGGTCGGCATGGCTCAGCTCGGTCGAGCGGCCGAGCAAGGAAACCGCAGGGGGGCGTGCTGCCCCCGCGTGAGAACACTGCTGCCCCGCGTGGGGCTGCCCTTGATCAGCAGACGCGGCAGGGCCGCGTCCCGTGTCTCGCCGGACCCGCGCGGTCGCGGATCTGTCAGCCGCCGCCGCCTCCGGCCGCCGGTGGAGTCCACGGGCCACCAGAGTTGCTCCGGTGGTCTAATTTCATTTCTGTCTGTGCCGTAGCTCATCCTGGGTCTCGCCCTTCACTGTGGAATCAACAAATCGTCTCTGCGGCCAGTTTTGTCATCGTACAACATTCCTCACACCAAGAACAAAAGGGCGGTGGGTTCGGACATGTTTGTTGGTCCGCTCAAACCGCGTTAGCGGTTTGAAACAACACCATAATTCCCAGCAATTGACAAACCATGACCCGCAAGAATAATCCGTGAACCAACTTGTTAATTGGTTGGTCCACGTTCTTGCCTTGGGGAAAAACAAACATGGGTATAATCATTTTCAAAATGACCCCTAACTCGTCGTAATCTTCGGACGAGTTCTTCACGGAATTGAACATCGCGGTAGAAGATGATCGTCACGTCGTGAAAGGGCATCACGTCGTCGCGGTAAACGGCGTCGCGTCGACGAACTCCGAGGATCAATGACATACAGATTTAATTATAACAATTAAATCCATGTGATGTTATAATCCACAATGAATTAAAAGGACCACAATCCCCTACCTCAAGATGCCGATCGAAGATTGTCGCGGGGATGGATCGTCGGGGAAGAAGCATCGCGGAAGGAGAATCGTTAACGTCACATCGTCGATATCTGGGGGTCGGGCATTCTTCTTCGCCCATCGTCGGAGGCTGGCGCTGTTCGCGTTCTTCGAATTCTTTGCGTTCTTCACGTTCTTCGTGAAGGAGGATGAAGAACATTAGAAGTTCTCCAAAGGTTTAACACAACAACCAGATAATAAAAAATAGTCCTCATCTTATTTTTATTATCAACTAAAGAATTTGAAAAACAAGGGTAAGTAACGAACAATTAATTCAAAGAATTAATTGAAACGAACTAACTGCATAATTAATAGGGGCATTAAGAAATTATAAAACACTTCATTTGACTTTCATTCAGTAGGGGTTTTTGCGGGTGCGTTACATAGCAGAAAAGAAACAGCGGGGCTCGTGCGGGCCCCACCTCACAAATATCCTACCAAGATGGTAGGATATTTTGAATTGAACCCCATCCGCTTCAACTCAGCTCAAGCATCTTTAAGTGTCTTTAAGCAGCTTTAAGTGAAATAAAATAAAGTTTATCGTACCACATTATTTTATTTCTTAACTTAAAGCCCAAAAATTAAAAACCACACCCGAGAAAACACAACTCCGAAAGAGGCGTTTCTAAGCAAATACCGGTGCTGTGATTCCATCGGTGCCCTCGAAATTCGATTCCGAGAACCGGTTCAATAGTTAGAAAAACCTGCTTGTTCGTTCACTGAACGTACCCGAGCCAAACTTCAGAACATGATTCCGGGCACACCGGGCCTCGGAATCAGGTGCCGTCAGAAACTACGTTCTTGTAAAATTCCAAAAAAAATTATGAAAAAAAATTTCCTTAAAATTTATGGGTCTTTTAATCCCTCCCACCTTAGGTATTTACATCCCCGTAAAGATACATCATAAACTAGGGAAACAAATGTGGGTACTGATCACGCATCTGAGCCTCCCACTCCCAAGTGCTCTCCAGGAGGTTCCCGTGCTGCCATATGATGCGCACTAGAGGAATCAACCGTCCACGTAGGACCCACTCCTGTCGATCCCCAATCTCCACCGGGACCACTGCAAATGTCACCTCATCATCAACGTCTAGCTCCCCATGGTCAATGATGTGTGTCGGGTCGTGCACGTATCTCCTCAGCTGGGATACGTGGAAGACGTCGTGCACCCGGTGCAACTGAGGTGGTAGAGCTAGGTGATAAGCCTCCTCACTAATCCTACTGAGGAACAGGAATGGTCTGATGAAGCATGGAGACAACATGCAGCCTCAGCCAAATCTCCGTAATCCACGTCGAGGTGAGACACGCAAGAAGACGTGGTCACCATCCTCGAACTCTAGTGGCCTCCGCCTCCTGTCAGCGTAATACTTTTACCAGCTCTGAGCTGTCCTCATCCACTCCTGGATGACCTGGACTTTCTCTATCATGGCCCGGACCATCTCTGGTCCCCCAAGTGCTGACTCCCCAGGGTCTGTCCAGCACAAAAGAGATCTTCAAGGTCTGTCGTACAACGCCTCGTATGGTTCCATCCCGATGGTAGAGTGGTAGCTGTTGTTGTACGCGAACTCCACCAAGGGTAGGTGGTCCTCCCAACTGCGTCCAAAGTCGAGGACACATGCGCGGAGCAAGTCCTCGAGTGTCTGAATGGTCCTCTCCGTCTGACCATCTGTATGAGGGTGAAAGGCAGTGCTTAGACGTAGCCACGTCCCGAACGCCCCCTACAGCCCCTTCCAAAGCCGAGAAGTAAAGAGAGCATCTCGATCGGAGATGATAGATGATGGAACACCGTGAAGTCGTACAATCTCCTGAACATAGAGACGTCCCAAGCTCTCCACTGAGCCCTGCTCTCTGATGGGTAAGAAGTGAGCCGACTTGGTGAGTCGGTCGACAATCACCCAAATGGAGTCGTGACCTCTAGAAGTGCGTGGAAGTCCAATCACGAAGTCCATAGATATCTAGTCCCACTTCCACTCAGAGACCTCCAAGGGCTGTACCAAGCCTGCCGGTACCTGATGCTCTTCCTTCACCTACTGGCATGTGAGGCATCAGAAAACGAACTCTGCTACATCCTTCTTCATGCCCGGCCACCAGTGCTGTCGTCTAAGATCCTGGTACATCTTCGCCACTCCAAGATGTACCACCAAAGGAGAAGTGTGAAACTCTCTCAGCACCTCCTCTCATAAAGCGACTGGTACTAAGGTATGTCCTATGAAATGGGTGTCGTGCTCTGCTCCAAAGTAGAAGACATCAGGTGCCTATCCTGAGGATATCTGCGCACGTCGCGTCTCAAAGTCAGCGTCCCCATGTTGTGCCTCTCTGACCCGCTGCAGTAGTGGAGGGGTGACTGTGAGAGACTGAAGGAAGGCTTCTCCATCTCTATCCATGAAGGATATCTGCAAAGTGGCTAGCTGCTCTATCGCCTCCTCAAGTAGCTGAATGCCCGTCCTCCTGCTGAGAGCATCGGATACCACATTCCCCTTCCCAGGAGTATAGACTATCTCAAAGTCATAATCCTGAAGGAACTCGAGCCATCGCCGCTGTCTTAGGTTCAGGTCATTCTGAGAGAAGTTGTACCTGATACTCTGATGGTCATTAAAGACTGTAAATCACTCGCCCCTTAGATAGTGCCGCCATGTCTTCAGAGCAAAGACCACTGCTACTAACTCCAGGTCATGGGTAGCGTAGTTTTGATCATGCGGCCTCAACTAACGTGATCCATAGGCGATCACTGCCTGCTCCTGCATCAGGACACATCGGAGTCCGGTCCCTGATGCATCACAGTATACTACGTACCCTACTCCCTCCTCAGGAAACCTCAAGATAGGTGCGCTGGTCAATCTCTTTCTCAGCTCCTGAAAGCTCTGCTGACATCTGTCTGACCACACAAAGGGTTTCCTATTTTCTGTCAAAGCTGAGAGTGGTGCTGCAACTCTGGAGAAGTCTGGCACAAATCTCCGATAGTATCCAGCTAGTCCCAAGAAACTCTGCACCTCCGTCACGCACTTGGGTGGCTCCCAAGCTATCACTGCCTTGATCTTCGCAGGATCCACAACAACTCCCACCTAAGAGATGATGTGTCCCAAGAAGGGGGACCTCACGTATCCAGAACTGGAACTTCGAGAGTTTTCCATAAATATGGTGCTCTCGGAGTGTGTCTAGTACAACCCGCAAGTGGTAGTTGTGCTCCTCCTCAGTCGTCAAGTATATCAAAATGTCGTCGATGAAGACCACGACAAATCGATCAAGGAATGGATGGAATATCCTGTTCATGAGGCCAATTGAACACTGCGGGAGCATTGGTTACGCCGAATGGCATAACCAAGAACTCATAGTGGCCATACTGACATCTGAAGGACGTCTTCTGCACGTCCTCGTCCCGAACTCTGAGCTGATGATAGCCTGACCTGAGGTCTATCTTCGAGAACCACCGTGCTCACTTGAGCTGATCGAAGAGGTCATAAATCCTCGGTAACGGATACTTGTTCCTCACCATCACCTGGTTCAGGCGATGATAGTCGACACATAGTCGCAAGCTCCCGTCCGCCTTCTTGGCGAACAATATCGGGGAAGCCCAGGGTGAAACACTGGGTCGGATGTATCCCTTGCCCTGCAAGTCCTCCAACTATACCCGTAGCCCTCAAAGCTCAGCGGGGGCCATCCGATATGATGGAGTGGATATCGGGGCTATCCTGGGGTACAGATAAATATAAAAGTCTACCTCTCTGTGAGGAGGTAGTCCTGGAATGTTATCGGGAAAGACGTCCGCATACTGATCCACCACTGCAGGAAAACTAGGACTCTGCACGTCAACTGCTCCTAGTATGAGGCTAGCCAACTGATGAGTGATGGGATGTCCTCTCCTCTGAGGATGTCCATCCTGTGCTGTGAAGACTCCCTTCTTGCCGGTGAAGGTGAACCTGCTCCCGTCGGTGCATACACATCACACCTTGTGCCTAATACAGTCAATCTAAGCATAGATGGTAGATAGGAAATCCATGCCCAAGATGACATCGTAAGGCCTTGACGCCGCTACAAGAAGATCCCAGCCGAAGCTCTCGCCTCCTAGAGTAAGATCACACTGCCGGAACCAGTGCGTAATCGTCGAGTCTGCTCCCGTTGGAGTCTCTAGCCGTAAGGATCGAGCCAACGGCTCTGTTGGAATCTCCAAGCTCCGAACAAGCGCAGCGGCTATGAAATAGTGACTCGCCCCTGTGTCTATAAGAACTGCAGCAAGAGTGGAATTGACACAGATAGTACCTCGAATCATCTCGGGAGCGCCGTGGTCGTAGGCCTCCGCTGCCTAGAACTGTGCCTGTCTCTTCCCGCCATCACCCTGTGGCCAGGGTGGACCTTCTGGTGGTGGTGGTGGTAGAGCCTCAAAGAGTCACCCACCACCTGCTGCTCGGACAGCTCCTCTACCTCGTCCGCCTCCTCCCTGCAGACCGCCACGGTCGTCCCTCTGCCTCTGCCTAGGTGGCCCCTCAACTATCTGCTGCTCCTCGGCACGGTGGGTCGGGCAGTCACGAGCCATGTGGCCCTACCCACCGCATGAGTAGCACTGACTGCCTTTCGAAAGACTGGCTCCACGCTGTGTGCCCCGCACTGCTGAGCCAGTTTCCTGAGGTCATCATCCTGAGGGTTTGGTCTGACTGAACCCATGAGTCATCCGTCGACTGCCTACTGCAGAAGACTCTGCTACGTGCCACCCTACGGTGGGTCTCGGGGCTGGTGTAGACTCAGAAAAAAATCTCTCGATCAGAAGGGATCTCTCCAGTACTCATGCCTGAGTCGGAATGCTGAGGGAGATCAGCGATGCCCTGATCTCATGTCTCAATCCCTGCTCAAAGGTCAGGTCCCGGAAGAATGGGTCATGTACCATGTCCGTAGAGTAGCGCGAGAGATCGGTAAATCTCGCTGAGTACTGGGCGACTGTCATGCTGCCCTGCCGCAGCTGTAGAAGCTCCTGGATGCACACCGCACGGAGGGTGGCTGGGACAAACTCCAAGCCGAAGAGGCTCTCAATGTCCGTCCAGAGAAGAGATGCCTCATCATGCACCTGGAGCATCAAGATCCACCATCGGCCCACTGCTGCGTGCAGTAGGCTCGCTACGAGGATCACTATGAGGTCTGCTGGTGTCCTCACTAACCGGAAAACTCTCAAAATTGCCTCCAGCCAGTCCTCGGCTGACTGGTGGTCCGTCTCCCCGCGGAACCTGGCTGGTCGCTGGCGCTGGAACTCATGCCGTGCACTGAGGCGACGTGCATTGTCAGCGGCTGGGGCTGGAAGCATCGATGGCTCGGCGGGTAGAGGTATTGCCGGTGCCTCAGCTGTCAAAGGGCCATGTACCAAGGCCTCATCGCTCGGCGGGCTGTCGTCACGCTCTACTCTCGGAACCCTAGCTGGCTGCCGTCGTGGGGCCATCCTGAAAAAAAATAGGTGTGCCACAGTCAGAACAATATACCTTGTGAACTGACACAATGTATTCACAAAGAAAACTAGAAACACACATGCAATCAATGTTTTCGTGCATTAAGTCGGAAATTAGAAGTCAGGGTCCTGGTATATGGATACGTCAGCCTCCGCACCAACACTGGACTCTCTGGACTGATAACCACACCCAACACACTTAACACTATTAGTTCACATAGAAGAAAGATCAGAGTCTGCGGTAGAACCTAACTCCTCTGATACCAATTGGTCACGACCCATCCTCGGGGCCCGTGCCGTGACTACCCCAAGCCCGCCTTCCTTAGGCCAGGGGCTGGCGACTAGCACCAAGGCGTAAATCCCGGTAAAAAGGGAAGACATTTCCTTTGTAAAGAAAACAAGCACCATAGAGTAAGAAATCTGAAGTAGTAAACACTAAGTAAAAACTGGTACAACAGTAAGTGTAGAAAAGTAAAGGGGGCCGGAAATACAAGCCAAACTATAAAGTACAACTAAAAGGGGAAAAACAGCAACTGAAAAGTAAAGCTGCAACGTCGAGCCGTCCACTGGGAGTCCCACCTGAAGGGTGGGTACAGATAACCTCCACTACTCCTCGGGTCCAGCCGACCGCTCCGAGTACGTCCCACCCAGTGGTTCACCTCCAGGTATCGTCCTGCTCCGCAAGCCTCCACCACGATCAGCGATGTCTGTCGTTTGCAACAAACACAACGAAGTGCGGGCATAGCCCATGTAGGGGTGAGTATAAGCTACTTAGTAGGGACCCCAAGACCCCCGAAGGTCTCCCAGAATCCACGAAGGATAATCCACAAAGGAAACATACAATCACAAAGTAACATCCGACACTGCTTAGGTATATGACCATACATATACCTAATTCATCAATTCTCGCTCGGCTCCAACATCCGAGCCCAAGTACAACCCAGTCCACACAGGAAAGATAAACGTAAATCCACACAGGATAACACAACACAATCCCCAAAAGATAAGCAAACATGATTTCAACTCACACAGGTATAGATCTTCTAATGACGATAGAGATGATCGCTGATCAATATAAGTCGTCGGACCCACAAAGGATCGATAGGTACTAACCCCCGCAATGACCCACAAAGGATCTGACCCACAAAGGATCGATAGGTAACTAACCCCCGCAAAGACCCACACAGGATCGGACCCACACAGGATCTGTAGGCGCTGGCCCACACAGGACCGCTGAGCGCTGACCCACACAGGATCGAACCCACACAGGATCTGTAGCACTGACCCACAAAGGATCGATGAGTGTTGTAGTCATCGCCGTCGAATCCACTGAGGATCTCTGCACAGTCGTCGCCGTCACAGTAGCAGTCGCATCCAGCTCTAGGGTTCCTGCACCTAGCAAGCTCATTCGGGAGGGTCCGCTCCAAGAGCCGAGAGGCTGATACATCAACTGACACATAGTCCAGAGTTGATGTATCCAAAAGTTCCGTATCATCAACAGGAACTCAACGTCGCTGACGGCGCGCCAATCGGACGCCCGGTCTGAGAGTTATTGACTTTTTCGTCCCAGGGGCCCGGTTGGTTTTTAAGGCAAAACCAACCCGACCATACTACACCTCTGTCCAATCCTCGGGCGGTGTATATTAAAAGATCCGTCCCACCTAGAGGAAACCAACAAAGTCGACGGCACGTCAATCGGACGTCTGAAGCTCAAGATATGAGCGTTTCTGCTCCGAGGGCCCGATTGGTTTTGTGTACGAACCAACCCAGCCGAACCCAAAGTATTCTGAAACCTTGAGTGTGATATACCGAAACGACCGTCTCAATCCAAGGATCGCATCTCCGCTGAAAATGCGTCGTTCGGAGGCCCGTAGGTCATGTTATGAGAAAATGACCAAAAAGGTCCGGAAACGGGGGGTCTGGGCCCGGACCGACCCGGCCCAACCCCCCTGGGTCAGCCCGAACCGGGTCGACCCGACCCAGGTCTGGGTCTGACCCGGTTGGGCGCGACCCGGTCCGGCCTGGGCGGCCTGGCCCGGCCTGGGCGTGACCCGGCCCGGCGGGTCGGCTTGGCTCAGCTCGGCCGAGCAGCCGAGTAAGGAAACCGCGGGGGCGTGCTGCCCCCATGAGAGAACATCGCAGCCCCGCGTGGGGCCGCCCTTGGTCAGCGGACGCGGCATGGCCGTGTCCCATGTCTCGCCGGACCTGCGTGCTCACAGGTCTTTCGGCCGCCGCCGCCGCGTCTTCAGCCGGGGCGCCGTCGCCTCCCGCCGCCGGTGGAGTCCGCGGGCCACCGGAGTTGCTCTGGTGGTCCGATTTCATTTCCGTCTGCGCCATAGCTCATCCCGGGTCCCGTCCTTCTCTACAGAATCAACAAATCATCTATGCGGCCCGTTTTGTCATCGTTCGCCGTTCTTCACACCAAGAATAAAAGGGCAGTGGGTTCGGACTTGTTCGTTGGTCCGCACCCACCGCGTTAGTGGTTTGAAACAACACCATAATTCCCTGCAATTGACAAACCACGACCCGCAAAAATAATCCGCGAACCAACTTGTTAATTGGTTGGTCCACGTTCTTTCCTTGGGGGAAAACAAACATGGGTATAATCATTTTCAAAACGACCCCTACCTCGTCGTAGTCGTCGGACGAGTTCTTCGCGGAATTGACCGTCGTGGTAGAAGATGATCGTCGCATCGCGGAAGGTCGTCGCGTCGTCGCGGTATACGACATCGCGTCGACGAACTCTGAGGATCAAGGACATATAGAATTAATTATAACAATTAAATCCATGTGATGTTATAATCCTCAAAGAATTAAAAGGACCGAAATCCCCAACCTCAAGATGTCGATCGAAGATTTTCGCAGCGATGGATCGCCGGGGAAGAAGCCCCGCAGAGGGAGAATTGTCGGCGTCACGTCGTCGATCTCCGGGGGTCGGGCGTTCTTCGTTGCCCTTCGTCGGAGGCTGGCATTCTTCTCATTTTTCTCGTTCTTCGAATTCTTCGCGTTCTTCGCGTTCTTCGCGTTCTTCGCGTTCTTCACAAAGGAGGATGAAGAAATTTAGAGGTTCTCCAAAGGTTTAACACAACAACCAGATAATAAAAATAAGTCCTCATCTTATTTTTATTATCAACTAAAGAATTTGAAAAACAAGGGTAATTAATGAACAATTAATTCATAGAATTAATTGCAATGAACTAACAACCCAATTAATAGGGGCATTACGAAATTAGAAAACATGTCAGTTGACTTTCGTTTAGTAGGGGTTTTCATGGGTGCGTTACTTAGAAGAAAAGAAACAGTGGGGCTCGTGCGGGACCTACCTCAGAAATATCCTACCAAGAGGGTAGGATATTTTGAATTGCACCCTATCCACTTCAACTCGGCTCAAGCAGCTTTAAGTGGCTTTAAGAGGCTTTAAGTAAAATAAAATAAAGTTTGTCGTACCACATTATTTTATTTCTTAACTTAAAGCCCAAAAATTAAAAACCACACCCGAGAAAACGCAACTCCGGAAGAGGAATTTCTAAGAAAATACCTCGGAATTCGATTCCGAGCACCGGTTCAAAAGTTAGAAAAACCCACATGTTCGTTCACTGAACGTACCCGAGCCAAACTTCGGAACATGATTCCGGGCACACCGGGCCTCGAATTCAGGTGCCGTCAGAAACTGCGTTCTTGTAAAATTCCAAAGAAAATTAAGAAAAAAATTTCCTTGAAATTTACGGGTCTTTACAATGGAATTAAATCATCTATATATAATCATAAAACAAGGCTGAAATAGATTTTCCAGACTTATTACCCCAGGATAATCAAAAAAATATTCTAACCTAAAAAGACACAAACATAAGAATGTCAGTAATGCGAGACTGCCCCGCCGCCTCACAAAAAAATATGAGATTTCAAAACTCGTGGTTCATAATAAGAAAATGTGTCCTCTATTTCTCTTCCCACAAAAAGGGACCATTAAATACAGAATACCTATACAAGATTCTTACAATTCCTCCATTTCCTAGAGTGAAGCCAAAATTTTAGACTAAGGTCCCTCACACCCTTGGGATTCTAAACTGTTTGCGAGCTTCACTCTAGGGCCAATGGCTAGATATCTAATGTTTGAACCATCTCCTACCACACACCAGATACTAGAAATCTCTGACTGAAAAAATGGATCCATGAGCAACCACACAACATTCTATACAGAACCACAAGAATACAACACACCATGGAACTCACTTCAGACTAACATGGGACTTCACTCAGCTATAGATTTAGATAAAACATATGAATCATCATGTTTTATTCCAATGAGAAACATAATGATCAAGAAACATGTGGAAGACACCTTTATATATAGTATAGAAATTTGGGATTTAAAAAAAGGAAAAAATTATCCCATTAAAATGGATGTTCTCAAAAGATTTAACAATATAAATATTTTTATTTCGATACATAAAGTTTACACAAAAAAACACCATAAAACACAACCATTACAGCAATCGATGCACTCATAGGATATGAATTTATACTAGACACGAACAACACCCTTCTCCTATGAATGGGTTTATGTTACTTCTGGAAAACAACCCGATAAATTTGTATACATCAGATTAAATTTATATAGGTATAGTAGTTATTTAGAGCATTTAGACATGATGAATTCTTATGACCATTCATCTCACACTAATGGCTCAATAAAATTATATGCTGAATGAGATGAATGAAATATCGAGAGGCCCTTTTATTTTCACAACCAATAAAAAAGGTTCAGTTTGATTCCCCATTTTCTTAATGGAACTCCTTTAACTAAATTTAGAGACTGGGAAAACAATATGTTGCCTTGAGAATTTCGACTTCATACCTCCTCAAAATGAACACCATGCCTTAATAAGTCATGAAATGAGACAAAATCAAAATGTAAAACCTTTGAACTTAAAGCTGTAAAATATAACATTTAATAACTAACATTTCTCAAGAAAACTAAAATTTCACTCAAAATTTGAGACTCAAGAATATAGTCTATGAATTGATCAATTATAGGGTCATTCGACGGTTAACCACTTGTTTCCAAACATTAAATGTCGAAAAAATCTAATGGGGGTGTACACCAGACCACAAGGAATCTGGGGACCCAACAAAAAAATCAATTGGAAAAAACATTCCCAAAATAAACATTGAACACACAAAGGGTACAACTCAAAAACCTATGAAAACATTTTTTAAATGAATGTAATAAAAATTATCTCAAAAAAAATTCATCCATAATAACTATAACATGAAACACCATTCAAACATTAAGAGTTTTCAAACTGAAAAAATGTCACTAGAATCATTCAAAATAACAAGGAGATACACAACACAACTATTGGTCATCAAAACACCACATTTTCTCTTTAAATCACTTTTTAAATAAAAGTAGTCTTTATGGTTTTTACACTCACTAAATGTATTCCAAGGAGCCTCAAACATAAATATTATTGTGACAAAACTATCACTCATCCATTTTTTCACATATATCCACACATAAGGCCACTCATGGAAATAGAAAAGCTCAAAATAATCTCCCAGATAAAATATCCAACCCAACGTTTAATCTTCTCAACAAACATGAAATTTCATAAATTCATAAATCATTTAAAAATAACACTATCCACCAAATAAAAACCCATTTCAAACTCTACACATCAATTCAAAAAACCTCATTCCATTCAAAAACATTTCAAATAACAATTCATCCCATAAAAAAAAAATCAGCAGTTTAACCAATTCCATTCCATCAAATCTCATTTTATTAATAATCTTTTCTTATTATTTGATAAAAAATTCCAAAACACTAATTAAAATAAATTATATTTTTCAAACAAAATTTTTTTAACAAGCCAAAGGTTTTGATTAAAAAAACTCAAATCTAAATAAAATTATTCCCTCTTTATTAGAAATTCATTTTATAAGGAAACAATTTTTCAAAATATTTATTCAAAATGATTTCAAAAAAAAAATCATTTTCATTATTCTCAAAACCAAATCTTTTCCACTTTAAAATTTGGTTTTCAAAATTTTCAATGATGGGATTACAAAAACAATCTGAACCAAAGAATACATTACACACTATACAATGGTAAACTATCATCAATAAGTGAATTGTTCATATGGTTAGAGGCCACACGCTAATCACACCACCATCACAAAGACTATTCAGGGAATATGTCTTTAAATCCACATGGTTTTCCTGGCCCTATGAGTACACTGGAAATATTGAAAAAAAATTCTATTTTCATTTATTAAACACAAAAAAAACCCACAAGAAAAAAAGAACCCAAATAAAATAAAACTCTTCATAGAGACTTGAGTGTTTTAATGTGGTGTGTCAGCTAGAAAACCTACTCAAAAATTGATCCTCAATCCCTGAAATTACTAGCTCCATTATATCCAGACTCTTCCCTAAATAATGTAACCTAAAAATAGAGTGACCTTCTCTTAAACAATATTTTCACAAACCAGTCCATAGTATAATCTTACCTAAGACCTGAACCGATCAGTGGCATGATTTGAGGGGATTTCATGATCCCCATGGGCAATAAACTAATTCTTGGGGATCATAATTTATATTTGGGAATGATTTAACCCATTTTCATAAGCATGGATAACCAACATAAATAAACATACCAATAATAAACATCCAAATCCAAATGAGGCAACACAATTTTCAGATTAATTTTTTTACAATTTTATTCAAAAATGAGGAAGGAAACAAAATAATGGATCAACCAAACTGTTATAAACCATGCTAAAACGTGGGGGTAATCACCCTAAAGAAACCACAACCAACACCTACAACAAGTGAATGACTACCAACCTAGATCTACCGTCATCACCACGACACATCCTTCCTTTACCTGGTTCAAAAGTAACAAAGTATACAAACATCAAAATGTGTATGTAGGGTGATATCCAAATCCCAATAGGATACCACCAAAAATAAAAGAATTTTGTGCCATAAAAATAGTAGAAAAATCGACATGCAAATGTTTATATTAGACTTTGAAATTTTTTTCAAGAAACCAAATTTTTATGAAAACCCGTACTAAAAGAAACACTTTTTTAGAAATTTTTTTTCATAAAAGATATTTAAAAATTAAATACACAAAAATACATAAATATTCCAGTATATAATGATGGATTTCTCCACAGCACAAAAGAATAATGTCAAATTAGATCACCATGCATAAATCCATAATGGTAACTATCACAAGTGGAACTCATTAAACCTTTTTCCTCGGTGAAACAATTGTATTGAAATCGTGACTAGTAGCTTCCTAAGGAATGATCAACTAAGAGGGAATATCTCATGGTATTAGTGGTCTTTGATTGTATCATATGATTATTTAGTGTTTTAAATTTCAATCCAAATATGTGAATCATGGATTTTACACTTATAAGTAAACTACAATCAATCTATTAGAAGAATAAGGGCTTGCCACTTCATAATCACTAGTTTACTAATTCTAGTTCTCGCACATAGGTTCATGGGATTCAATTTTTTCATAAGTTTTATTATCACATGACTATCACTTTCACAACACCTACTATACCACATATTCACATAAGAACATCATCATTTTCCCAAAACAATCCCTTTCCCATTTTTCCACACATCAAAACCATATAAAAACACTCTTCAAAATATTTTCACAACCCAGAAAACCCATTTAGAACATTATAAGAAAATTATATAATCAATTTGTCCATTTATCTAGTAAATGAAATTTCCAAATACACAAATAAATAAATTTTACTTGAATAGATGTTTCTCATCATTTACATAATTCACCAATAATATTTAATGGAATGTAATAAAAACCCACATAAAAATATATTAAATTTTCTAAGAAAAATTCTATTTCAAATCCATTTCATGTCATGATATTTTGGAAACACATTTATCACCTTTAACATAATCATAAAAATGGTTTCAAGAAACAAAACAATGAGGAACACAATAAATTCTCCTAATTTTATTTCAAAACACCAATTATATCACATATGCATCATGAAACCTTTTAAAACAATTATTAAAACCATATAAATATTCCATATAGCATATTCAATATTTCAATAAAAAAATTTATACTCATCCAAAATGTAAAATCATAAAACCACCAACCTCTCACTTGGACACTTCAAGAAAATTAGTGAGAAACCATAACTGCAACACCATAAGATCATAAAATAGAAAGATAAACCAACACACATCACACTCCTCCCCAAAATAACATTATTAACTCCCCCTCTAGTTTAAATACCACTTGAAAAAACCTCTAATTAGGAATAGAATTCCTATAAAATAAAGAGAAACCAAGGGAGAAGCCACTTACATGTTGTTCCCTTTAAGAATCCTTCCCATATCCACCAGAATGAAGGAGTACAAAGGATCCAATAGGGGAAGGGTATCTTCCTATGTCAATTAAGATCGAATGGGGTGATAATGGGGATATTTGTTTCTAAATCTCATGAGGAAAGAAAGAGAATTTTTTGATTTTTAATGATTGGGACAGGTTTCATGGTTTTCCCACACAGTTTTCCAATCTATTCAGTAACCATCCTCCCCATACAACCAAAGATGAACATGTTTTATGGTTATCCCATATGGTTTACAAATTTTTCTCTAACTGTGTGGTTATCCACTATCCAAAATTTTCCTTTGTCCATATAGTTTCCTGGCTAAGGCACATAGTTTTTCAAATGGAGTTCAAACTATGTGTCACCCATTCACCATGAGTTGTTATCCCAAAAATAATTTCTTCATCAAAACTCAAGGGGGAAACTCATTTCCATCCACTAAACAAAAAATAAATAGTATGTACCTCAAAATTCAATTCCATCATAATATGAATTGATGATTGAAACCTAGATCAAACAATGATCCATGATAAATGAGGAAAACAAAAATGGGGGTCTAACACTTGCTACCATCTCCCACATCAAAGTTCACTCAAGGTAATAATTCTAATTATCCTTCCAGTCTTTGAGAAAAACTATTATCACCAGAGTTTCACATTTAATTGATCCCTAATCCTTTGAATCATCTATCCTTTAGTAGTAAAACAATATCATCAAGCATCATATATAATTAAATTGAAACTCACCAGGCTCCTGAGATACATATGTATTATGACAAAAATAATTTTTTATTAATTTAATATTACTAGGTGAATACTCTATCTCAGATTATATAAGATATTTATATGATACCAAGAAAATATACCTCAGGTTAATCTCCCACTATATGAAGATGTAACAAAGACTCATGAAATAAGTGTACAAAATAAAATTGTACCCAAAAACTACTAAATACTCCCAATCCTTGGGTTGGGTAGTTCCAATCATAAGGTCACATATGATAGTACCCAAAAACTACTAAATACTCCCAATAAACATTTAATACACCCATAAAATTGTATTATGCACCTGATTAAATTTAATATGTGTTCCTCTCCTTAGGGAGAATCGGCACAAGAGTTGTATTCAACCTCCTCTTCAGCTCAAGAAACACTTCTTCACACTAGTCCTCCCATTGGATCTTCACTCTCTTATTCATCAGTGTAGTAATAGTTTCTCATATATAGAGAATTAATATATAATAATTGTTAGTATCATGAAAAAACTAATAATCCTCCCATTTCATACATGTTATAGGTATGTTTCTAGGTCATCACATACTCCAATTTATTTGGGTCCATCAATATACCTATCTCATAAAGAAAATTCTCTATGAACATAACCTCATGAATCTAAATGTAATAATTCAAATATTTGGTAAAACTTTGATGTACTTGGTGCCTACTAAATAAAATATCAATATATATAGTATATTAATAGCCTAATATTTTCATAAATGAAAATTAAATCATTATTGGTGAATGTTCCTTAGAAAAAGATAAATCCACACCAGAATCATATAGTTATAGAGAATTTGGAAATATAGAGACACAAAAAATATAGAAATTAATTTTATATATCATATCCCACTATGTTATTTGTAACCGGCACCCTTCTTGTACACATAATTTTGAAAAATTATCTTTACATCCTTGGAAATGAAAACAAATGAAAGGATAATATCAGATGCTAAATAATGGTAAAATTATTAGATGTAAATAATAAAATAAAAATGAATTTTGAATAATGGTTTGATATCATCATATTAATATTTGACATAAATAACACTCATATCATAGATCATTATCTAGAGTCATGTCATGAATATTGGTAGATCGAAAGAAATGAAATTGTACCATACACAAAAACATATGAATTTTTGAATTTTTATAATTGGAAATAGGTTCACTCCTTAAGGTAGTGAAATGATACAATATTCATGAATAAACTTATAGGAATGAAACCAGGGATATGCATAATCTTATGGATAGGAAATCCAGGTCCACGCATAAAAATATGGGCATAAAAACAGGGTCCATTCATAGAGCTGTGAGACTGAAATCATCTTCATTCATAACTTTTTTTATGATTTATCTATCTTTACCCAACTCATATGAGATATATATAGGTTCCACATATCATATAATGAATCCCATACATATGTGTGACACTTGAAAATAAATCATTCATCATATCACAACCCATGAAAAGAAATGGGTTTCACAAACATTTCACAAGATAATATAAATTGGAAATATAACGAGACTCATAAACATCATGACATCATAAACATAAACCATATATAATAAGTATACTATCCTTAGATAATATACTTTTCTAGTCCTAAATAACATCAAATAATATTTTCATATATGTAAAATAATTTTTTAATGTCTCTTGAAATAATTCAAACGGAAAATATCCTTTCAAATTTGAAAATAATTATCAAAAGTCATGAAATTAAGAAGGAAAATTTATTCATTTAATTGAAAATTATATGATTTTATATGAATCTTAAAATCATGAAATCGTCCTGATGGTAGAAAATTCCTCTTATCTCATATAATTTAAAAAAACATTAACTTCACATTTTTATTAAAAAAATATAATGTAATTTGAATGGAAAATGATAGAAATATTACTTTCATTTTTAGAAAAGGTAAAAAGGGTTTAAATGACATTAAAGAATCATTTTTTAATAGTAAAATCATTTTGAACAAATATTTTAGAACACATGTACATGGAAAATAAATATTCCTCAGTATAGAATTAAACAAAAAATATATCAAATAATGTTGATATTGTGAAATAGACCCTTAACACTTTATAATTAGTTGAATACTATTCCCAATAAAAATATAACATTTAAAAATACATAAAATATCAAGATATTGAGTAATTTTTTGATATAACATGTCAATCAGGGGTTATATACACATCATAAAAGAATATAGGTTAATAACATCAAAATATTCCTCAATGAAACAAGATTGACATGAAGTACATTAAGAATATCACATCGTTAATGAAATTGATATATTCTATGTATAAACTATAAATACACTTAAAAAAAATGAAAATATAGCACACGAAAATAAAATTTCATTTTACACATAACTTTAGAATGATAAAATCAATGAAATAGAAGTTCAACCCATGGAATAAAAATTGAGTTCATAAATACTTTACCTTGCACTTTACATTAATTGAACATTAATGAACCTCATTTTTAATAGTTTAAAACATGTTATTAATTTATACCAAAACCATATCCATATTTATGGAACCAAATATGATCATCTTATATCATCTTATCAAACATTTGTTTAATAATATTATATTGTTAGCCTTGTTTCTATTGTTAATAACATTATATTCTAATGCATGTTTTGTTATGTAAGTCCACGTTCTTGAGAATAGGATATAGATCCATCATATAAAGAATGGTATTAAAGTAATAGATATAATATTTATTCATTATATGTATTTTTAGAATCATTATTGAATGTTTAACATGAAAAATAAATCGCATTGCGTCGTGGAGACTATAGTTTGTACATACGCACAGCCGACGATATAATTTCATTAATGGGTGAAATGGTAAAAAATTTGTGGATATAATAATGTTAAATAATCAATATAATTTCATAACAACAATAAATATAGACTATTTCTATCATCATAACCATACTAGTAATGTTTTGAGGAAAAACAAATTACACCACTATGTGGAGACCAAAAGATGTACATACGCATGTGTGGTGCTTTCATTTTTAATAGGATGGATAAAAGGTACAATATAGCTATTTCAAAGTCTTAAAAACATATCAATATATTTATTTTACTGGTGTTATTATTTTATAATGTAAACAACGCATGAATAGAAATTATAAGAAGAAATAAACTTGAAGGAGTTGGTATAAACGATTTCCTCTTCTTCAGTGAACTCCCTTCAGATCTATTATTAGGGAACAAAAATAAGACTTTTTAGAAGACCATAACCAACAAAACAATTTATAAGGAGGTTATGAAGATAAATGGGTTGGGGTTGGTTGCGTTTGGTGGCTCAATTTATTGAAACTAAATAAACAAAGGGGTTCCCATTTATAATTTATGGGTGAGGCGCATTAGTATTTTTTTAATATATTTATTTAATGATAAAAATTTTCAATTAAAAATGGATCCCAACTTATTAATTTCCACTATAATATTATTAGTGGTCTAATTTCCCAGATAAAATAAAATCGATAAATTTTTTAACAAATTTTATTCTAATATCATTTTATTTTTTCCCTTATATATCCTCTTAAATTCTTACTCTAATATCATGGATTTTTACTCTTTGAGGGTTAGTACAGTTACTATAAATTTCCAAAAGACCCATTAATGAATAATTGATAAAATTTTAAACCATATCCCAATTATTAGGCCAAATTTATTATTTTTATTTACTTTATATGATTTTAAAAAATATTAATAAATTTAAAAAAATCATTAACTTAAATTTTGAAACTATTCATTACATTAACTTTAAAGAATATAACAAAAACATTTAAAATTAAAGAAAAAATTAAATTATATCACTAATAAGACAATGAAATGAAAAAAAAATCTGACATCTCCTTAATTATCTTAAATTATAATACATTTAAAAATTTCAATATAATTATTTTAATTTTTTTATACCTGAATAATTACTCCATCAGTGTTGTGTACGAATTTAGTGTAATTATTTAATTCTTAAAAATTATAATTAAGTTACCATAATAAATATATAAATTTTAATTTTAAAAATTTATATCAACAGTTGAATTTATTCTCTTGAAAGACTCATATTAAAAATGTTACATTTATTAAAAACATGCATGTGACATCTTAGACTTTTCGTTAAATAAAATATTATAAAGTTCATAATCTCATCCAAGTGGGCCAAAAATTCAAAAAAAATTATATCATTAAACTTTGTTTATTATGATCAAAAGGGATACTAAGAATCATTCATATCTTGCTTTCCTCATGTGGAAGCATAATAGATTTTTATGGCGGTTCATGGAACATTTTGTGACATTCTTAATAAAAAATAAGTCGTTTTCATGGACATGTTTCCATTAAACTATTAAAATTTAACCTTATATGTTTATGTTATAATTAAATTTATACATTAAGAAATAGGAAGATAAATTATGGTCTAATATCTTATTTTAAATCCATATTATCCTTTTATACCCATTACCAAGGTAATAAATGTTACAACATTTACTATTCATATTAACTAAAAATAATTGAGGACTACTTACCATTATTGAACTACCTGATTCGAAATATGAAATTAATTTTAATTAAATACATAACTATAAATGTAAAAAATCAATTTAAATTTAATTGTGTACAAAGTGAAAAAGACCACTTTTTAGGAAAAAAATATTTTTGAGCATAACGCTGGATTTATTCTTATCATAAAATTACAAAAATCATATTTTTTGAATATTTATAATATTTTATAAAGAAAATAATATGTAATTTTTTTTAAATAATTCACTAAGATTAATTAAATATATTTATATAAAATTTATTTCACATATAAAACAATTTTTTAGAAAACATCACTATTATATTAATTTAAATATTTTAAAATTCTAATCATTTTATAAATAATGAATTTAATTTATAATGTATATACCATTAATTCATAATATTATTATTACTATTCAATAAGATAATGTTAATTGAAATATGATAATAGTAACATAATAATGTTATTCATTTTTTTACACTCGTTGTTGCGTATGACATAAGTTATCAAAGATGTTTAAAATATTTGAAAGGAGATATTCATAAAATATTAGGGTGCTATATTCTCACCTACATCCTTAGTAAATATTTTCATCTACATTTTATCTCAGTGATATAATTTTATTCATTAGGAAATCCATTTGGGGGAACCCACATCTTATTATGAGTTAACAAAATATCCTCCTGAAATGGAGAGAAAGGTAAGTACGAATGCCACCTAGAGTAACACATAAGTACATTTCCAGATAAGTTATCATATATGGGATGGAAAACATATATATATATATAATATAAACCTAAATACTTAGGATATTTATAGAGGGATATATATCATGTCTTGGATAATGTTGACCATCACAATATTGTAACATTTTATGGATTAAAATACCATTTATTTCATGGTAATATATCTAAATGGGTAACATTATTATTTCATGTTCCTTCTGCTAAAGTCAGGGTATTCCATTAAAATCAAGATGAAACCACCAAAGAATGTAAACATTATTTAATAATTTATATATCATAAGAATTATATCATCTTTTGGTTGTGCATTGATATGTTTCCACCAAATCACTTACTCTAAGAAACTAATATTTGATATTAACATTATATACCTGAATCAATTTTAATTGAACAGTAACACTTATATGTCATCCCTTTATCTAGTAAATATTTACCAAAACCAATATGTTTAGTATAGTATATGATAAATCATAATTTATACTCCAAAATTATCTAAACATTTAACATGATTAATAATAATTTAACCTTACGATTCCTCTATAATAATACTGACCGTATTCAAAATCCAAAAATAATTTGATCTCAAATATTTACATGATCAATATAAAAATAATTTTATGTAATCATAATGTATCATACAAAAATTTATATTCATTGATATTATATTCTCCATTGTGTAGAAATCAATTCCAAAAATGCCACAATCAATTATTTTTATTTTATTTTATTCACCCTTTATTATTTATATAAAATATTATTCTTATACTGATGGATAAGAATCGGATGATTTAGAATATTATCTCTTTTTTTAATATTTATATAATCAATTTAAAAAGATCTATTAAATTACCATATTCTTATAAAATTTTACTAAAGGATATTATTTTCATAGGGCTTGTTCATCAAAATATAATCATGGAATACATTTTTCCATAGTGGATAACAATTTGGAACTAATTTCATGAGTATCATAGACAATTTTAATTTCATAATCTTTTACTTTTTCTATTGAATACAAAAGTTGTTGTGTCTTTCTATATTCAATATCCCATGGATTAATATATTTTTCATAGTTCCAAAAATCATTTCATTAATAACACTAATGTTTTAGTGGATTAGTTTTTTGACCTTTATCTCTATTAATTTTATTTAATAACCTGTTAATATCACTATGATTCTATTTTCATCAATGGACTGGATTCCCACATTTTACACATGTTCTTCTTCCTTTTATACGTTCACCTGAGTTCTCCTTCTGTAATTTTTGTAAAGTAAGAGGTTGAATATTTTTCTCCTCCACATATTAGAGACCACTGTAGTTTCCATTAAGATCTATCTTCATTTTATTATCACCATAAAATTGAGGGTTACCAACATCCATTTCACCTTGAAATTCACATCCAACAATTTTATTATAGATTCTTGATTCTTTTATGGAAAACTAGTATCAAATTGTCTGCATCAAGACACTAAATAATCTTATAATTTCACTTCTAGTGCAGATGATTAATCCTGAAGAATACCATGATGGTCATGTAAAATTATACAAATAGATACTAATGGATTTATCATCCTTATACTTATTCTAAAAAAATTGTTCTCCTTTTTTATATATAAAAAATGAGAAGCATACTAACCAAAGAAATTCCCTTAAATTCATTCCATCTCATACAGCTAATTTTCACATCTTTCTTCATATTTTAAATAATATTCCACCATTCATCTAGTTCAACATCAAAATGATAAAAAAATCAGATAATGTTTTCATGTTATAAGTTCTAAATAAAGAAAAATATATTTCCATCATATTTATCCATACCTAAAATAACATTGTATTTGAATACACATTGATGGATAGTGGACATTGTCACATGAAATATTCAATAACATGTTTATTCCTCCATGATGGATTTGTAAGCTCCACGTGATCAGTGTTCCCTCCAATATCTTGAGAGAGTTGATTTAGCATAGTCAAAAGATATTTCAACCAACCTCTTAATGAATTTGATTTATCATGAGGATTTTAGTTTCATTGGTTCCCAGATTCATTGTTAATATAATTCCTTCAAAATCTATCCATTGAAAAAACAAATAAGAATAGTGTATGAAATGATAATCATAGTGAAAACCTAATTTATCATGAAGCATAATTCACTGTATGTTTAAATCCAGACAAATTATTTTAAATCTATGAAACCTTAGATTAAACCACTATCATCAATGATTCAAACATTTATGATGTTATCTTATTCTTTGACCTACCCCTGGGATTTATAAAAAAATTGTTATCCTATTTTCAAAATCAAAACTAAACCATGCTCTACTACCAACTATAAAAAGTCATATATTTTATACATAATTATTAAATCTTTATAGTTTCACATTCATTAGAACACATTTTGAACCTTGGAAGAATCGTATAGGTCTAGTACATTTGTAATCATGTACACACAAACAATTAATCCATTAATTATCTATATCATATCCCACTATTTTCTTCATAACACTCACACATATGAGATCACTACTTTCTAAAACATTTATCCACTACCTTGGGAAAGGAAACATAAGAATGGGTTTTCTCATATGCTCAATATTGTTAAACAAGGAAGATATAAATAATCACATAAACATAAAATGGGAATAAGGGATTTATAACATGAGATTAATATTTTACATTTATACCCTACCTATAATATATTATAATCTTGAGTAATGGAATAATGATGGGTTGTTCATAAGAAATAAGCTTTTGTGAGCATAAGGACATGAAACCATGTCTATGAATAATATTATTTACAAGAATATTGGGTTAATGAATAAACTTATGAACATGAAAACAAAGTCCATGCATAAAATTATTATCATGAAATCAGGTTTACGCATTACATATTTCACTCATTAGTTATCCATCTTTATCTAATGAATTATAAGGATATATAGGTCTCACCAATTATATAATGAAAACCCATCATATTTTTTTCTATAAAACATAAATCATTCATTGTATTAGAATCTATAATAATTAATGGGCATCATAAATAATTCATCATAGCTGATATCATAAGAATGTAATGGGGCTCGTAAACATAAATCATCAAGAATAAGTATGGTATCTTTAGATCATATCCCCAATAAAGAATAAATAACATCAAATAATTTTGTATTGGATGGAAAATAATTTTGAAATATCACTTCAGATATTTACGGAGGAAAACATCCTTTCCATTTTCAAAACAATAATTTTATGAAAAGCCTTAAAATTTTGAAGGAAATTATTTTCTTTGAAAAAAACCCAATAATATTGTAAGGTAGCTTCAAATATGTAAAGTTTCATGATGGTGTAAATATACAATCATGTTTTATTAATTAAAAAAATATTCTCTTCACATTATTATAATAAAATTCATAAAGTAACTTTTTTGGGAAATGGTGAAAAAATTACTTTAAAAAAAGTAAAAACAAAAAAGGGATAAAAATGACATTAGATAATATTTTTTTTAATATTGGAATCATTTTTTAAATAAAAAACTAGAAAAAATGACATGGAAGAGAAATATTCCTTACAATGTAGTTAAAAATAAATGATCTCGAATAATAATGAGATTATGAAATATAGCATTACCACGTTGAAGTTGGTTGAAATGTATTCCTCATGGATGGATAATATTTTAAAAAAAAATATCATGAAGATATATAAATTCATGATGTGATATGTTGATAGTAAATTGTATATATCTCAGAAAAGAATATTTTCACATGACATCACAATTTCCCTAAATGAATGGACATTAAGATGAAGTCCCATACAAAATTAATATCTTCAATAAAATGAATTTATTATGGGTATCTACAATAAATAAACATAAAAAAGTGGACATAAAAAATTATATAATCAAAAATCACTTCACACATAACCTTACATGGTATAATCATTGAAATAGTGGTTTAACCAAATGAATAAATATTTAGTTATGAAATCTATTACCATGGAATTTAATTTAATTGAACATTATTTAGCATCATGTATAAAGGTATAAATATTGATATTAATTTATAATAGAACCATATAAATATTATGATATCATATATAACCGTCTTTTATTATCTTATCACCCATTTGATAATAATATTTTTTTGGTACTCTTGTTTCAGGTGTTAACTACTTCATTTTATTATGTGTGTACTATATTATAAGTCTTGGTTAATATGAATAGTATATAATATCCTCATATCCATAAATATATAAAGGTAATAGATATCATATTTTTTCATTATATAGTTTTTCAGACTCAACCTTGAATGTTTAACATGGAAAATGGTAATGAATTATGTGATACATTAATTTTAATCGATAAATATAATTTCATTTGTAACACATATATATACATTATTTCAATTTTAATATCCATCCTTTTTAAAGTGGTGGTAAAAGAAATTACACCATTATGTTGAGATTGAAATGCATACATACGCACGTTTGGTACTGCCATTTTTTATATGATTGATAAAATGTTTAATATAGTTATTTCATAATAATAATAAAATATAATTATATATAAGATACTATATTTATTATTTTAGTATAGAAAAAACACATTAATAGGATGTAAAGAAGAAATAATATTGAAGGAGTCGGTAATGACGATTACCACTTCCTTGGAAAACTTCCTTTAGATATCTTATTAGTGAAACTGTAACGCCCCGACCCCAGTTTCCCAGAGTCGGTGCATTATTGCGTAACATTGGCATGATCACAAAAGTTCAAATCTAGAACGACTGATTAGTTTATTAGCCTTGGAAACACTAGATACATTCATAAATGTTACATTACATCATAAAGTGAAAATCTATAATAACAAATTCTCCATAGTCCACACTCATATCCTCTTCTGACTATCCCTGCAGGTCATTCATAAAATACTTCTTCACATCCTGGAAAATATTAAATCATTGAAAGGGGTGAGCTCAGATGCTCAGTAAGGATAATAATATCCCGGAAGCTTTCGTAAATAAACATTAAAATTTAAGGCAATGTATAACTAAAACAGAAGCCTTTTTAAACTTTAACTTCAGCATAATATGGAAAAGAAAAATTAAATAATTCCATTTACTTACTTGCATGGATATTATACTAGTGGAATAATGACATGCAATATCAATAACCACTTTCATAATGATGGAATTCATAATTCCAGACTATCATAACCACGTAGCCAAGGCCTCGTGCCAAGACCACAAATAATATTTTGTCAAGGCCTCGTGCCAAGACACTAGTTTGTCTCAGGAGACCTACCGATGCATCAAGGAGCTGTAGCGGGCTCCACCCGTCACTTATTAAGTCCAATGCATTCCTCATATGAATAGGTTTAGACATATCATAAACCATAACATAATCGTATCACATAAAACATCCATAAATGAAACATAACATTTCCACATTTCAATCACAAGATATCAATACAACACATTTATATATTAAAAACACTTTCAAAACCATTTTCAATACCAAAATAAAAGAAAGTTAAAACCTTGTATATATTTTTCATTTAAAAAAGTGATGGCTTATAGAGGAAGCTGAAACTCAAATAATGGTCACGGCAGCGGAGAAGTCGTTGTCTCCACATATGTACGGAAAGAAAAACATTCCCTTTTTGTCGTTTAGTAAAACGCTTCGTATAAAAAATATTCCTTTTGAATCAACGTAAAAGTCAAAGGGGTTTATACACCATATAAAAGAAAGTTGTGTATAAAACCAAATATGCCTTAATTTGAGACGAAGTCCTTAAAAAGATCATTTTTAAAATAACATATATATGTTATGTGTATTCACTATATGTACACATAAAGAATGTACAAATACAAGATAGGACATAATAGTATCATGACATAATTTGAAAGTAGGAGATTAACCCAAACAATGGAAATTGGGTTAAGAAAAAATTCTCTTACCTCATATCCGAATTCACTCGACCGTTCTTTGATCTCCTGAATAATAAACTAGAGTTAATATATACCTTCTTAAAAACCTTTTTCAATTTCATTATTCCTTTTATATCACTTATTACCTTGTCATTAATATTATGTAATTATTTAAGTTTATAACAGTCGTTTTTTCGATCTTAGGTACTTGAGTCAAAAATAAACTTCTTATAATTACAAGTTGTTCATGTGGTGAAATATCCATTATATCCAGAATTATATTCATGAAGTAGATATCATATATATAATATATATCCTGTATATACATTCATTTATAATATTACATAACATTTAGTGGTGAGAAATGAAATACACCATTCATGGAGACGGTAAGCCATACGTACGCATGAACGCTACTTTCATTTCTATTTCGTATTTAATGGAATGAAATAATAATAGTATAAAGGTGTATTATAATTCCATTATAATATCATATAAAATATCATTTACTTCATCCTTTATACATCCCACATATGGAATTAACGATTCAAATCACTTTTAGGGGGCGGTAGTCCGCACTTCCTAAAATAAAATTATCTCGTTTACCCATAATGGAAATCATAAAGTTGGCCATAAATGATAAATAAATAAGAATAAGTAAACCATAAACATAATATATATATATCATATATGAAAATAGTGTCATCAAAATGGCCACCATTAGAGGTGTTAAAAAAATATTGAACAATCATCGTTTCGTGAGGCAGCATTTCGCCACCCGCAGAAACAGTATGTCCTTTAACCATTAGACGAAGGTGTGTGTAAGTTTAAACCAAATACTTATCATAAAAATATCCTAGTATATTTTAGAATCTGGTTTTATTACAAAATAAAGGAATAAAAAGATTGTAAGGGGTTGGAGAATCAAAATAAAACAAAACAACATTAGAGAAGACATTACCTAAAAATCGGGTAACTCTTTTTGATTTGAGCCAAAGGCTTCCATGGGAAGCCTTATGTCCAAGGTGAGGCTTCTAGGAGTAAGGTAGGGAAGTTGGGAGAGTATTTGGGCAGAGGTTGGCCGAGCCAAAAGGCTTTGAAATTGTGAGTAAGGTGGTAGTGGTGGGGGCTTTTTATAAGTGGAGAGGAGGGGCACTCTTGGAAAGTAATAAAATGTTACTTTATTATACAATTTTTTTCGGATTCTAAAGGTCCCGCACTTATATAATTAGAGGATAAGGTGATAAGGGTTCTAAATATTCTCATACAATAGGCTTTGGACAAGTTTTATGGTTATATTTTACATTTTCTTTTCATTTTATTTAAATCGTTAATTAATGAGGTATTCGCTGCATCATCATGGTGTCATAAATAATTTAATTTATTTAATGTCTAAAAATTATAAAAAAAATATCATGATGTAGGAAATATTTTTATATTTCTAATTAATATTTATAGTCAAAAATATGACTTGTATAACCCCATTTAAAAATTGTTTTAGTAAAACAACTCTTGTTTGTTACATTTTTATTTTAATATTAAATAAAATTTTTTTAATGTCATTTTCCTACCAAAGTGGCTCCATGGGGTCCCCAAGTTGACCCATGGATTTTCTTGGTTGGCCATGACTCATCCAATAGGGGTAGGATAAGTGTAAAGGTATTTTCATATTTTTATAATATCATTTTTACCATAAATTTCAATAATTACCTTTAATCGTGATTAATTAAACTTAAAAGTTACTATTCACCAAAAATTATTTTAATCCCATTGAACCAAATTTTACTTATTAATTACAACCATGTATGTCGGATTTTTGAAAATCAAATCACAGTAGTGGTAATGTTTCATTTAAACAAAAAATCAGTTTTTAACTACCATTTAGTGGTTTCACTATTCATCAAAAATTGAAGTTTTTCAGAACAATGCCAAAATTTCACACTAAGCTATAATTGACATTACGAATGAAAAAATGATGTATATTTTACAAAATTCCAAAAATATAAGTTGCATTAATTAATTTTATAATTAATTCACGTTGTCACAACAAATAGCGTGTTTTTAAGAAACAATATATATCAAAAGATTGACAATTGTTTATGTCTAATTTCAAAGTGAAATTAATTATAATAACACCATTGGATAAAATGGTAAAAATATATTCTAATTATACTTTAAAACCACTCAATAGTATAATTTATCACTATAAATTATTTTGATTAAAAAAGTTGTTTTTAAGTATTTTTCACTATTCATAAAAAATTGGATGTTCTCAGAAAAATACAAAAAATTAAACATAGGCTAATTTCGATATTCCGAATCCAAAAACGAAGTCCATTTGGAAAGATAAAATTTATAAAATTTCAGAAATTAGTTATTACTATTCATAACGGCTTCTTTGATTGGTTGTGGCGTTTGTTAGAACTCGAAGCTGCGTACAACACACACTACTGTATTTTTCAAAGAGATGTGTACCGTGGAAACTTGGGGTGTTACATTCTCCCCTCCTTCAATAAAGTGTGTCCTCGCAATTTGAAAATGTTCTTCGAAAATAAAAGGTTGAAAATTGAAAATACCTTTCTGGAAAACCCACATCAGAAATAGGGTTAATAAGAATATAACATTAAAAAAAGAAAGAGAAGTACAAAGGTCACCCGAGATAGCCCATACTAGGATTATATGAAAATATGGATATGGAAGAAAAACAAACCGTCAAGTTCTGATGGAGAGTTGTAGAAAACTGGATTAGGAGAAAGTTAACCATTAGAAAATCACAAACTTGTGATTGGTTAAACAGTCATTGAATCCCCAGTTGTAAAAGTTAACCGGCAATGTTTTTGTTTTAAGTTACCTTTTATAAAGTTGAGAAATTTATTTAAGAGATTTACTAAGAATTTAAGGGAATATACATACTTGTCATGTAGACTTTCATTCATTAATAAATTTTTACCACAAACCCATCTTTCACTCTAAAAGGTAATATAACTCAAAAATACTATATTTATCCTAATTGTATATGGTTCCAAATATTAACACATACCATTTAGATTAGTAAAACTATTTTGTAATAACCAGGGTCTTCATGTATTCTAGTGGTAGGTAATAAAGGCCTGTCGCACTATGGTTGTGGGTTCGATCCCTGCAGCTTTGTCCAACGCGACGGGTTATGCCCCACCCTGCAGGTTTTACTTTTCCTAAAAATATAGTATTATAATATTCCAAAAATAATCTTCAGAAATGTTTTAACCATAAACAATAATATTCAAAGTTCAACTTAATCAATCCCAACCTTTATAGTTATCCAAAATACCTCTATCCATACTTTCTTTAAAAGGTCTCTTAATTCCAAAATCAATTTATCAGATTCCCCAAAAAATGTAAAGTTTCTCTTATTTTCACATACTAAAAATATGATTACCTTTATCATATTAAAACCTTAATGAAAAGAACAAGTACTTCAGTACAATATTTATATATATCACATTATTCTTATAACCAGAATATAATACTTGAGTCCAAAAGCACCAATACATTAATTATTCCGCTTCAACTTTAGTCACAGAAAAAGATTGGCCTTGATCCATTGGCCTTTTATGAGGTATGTTTCTCTGATGCTTAGGACATTCATTTGCATAATGACCCATTTCTCTACAATTGTAGCATTCAACATTGATAGCCTCTTTCTTTCCGTTGCAATCATGCGCCTGGTGACCTTTTTCTCCACATTTATAACAAACTCCCAATCCTTTTAGGCAAGTACCATGGTGATTCTTCCCACAATTATCACATAATGTAAAATCCTTCTTTCCCCTTTTCCCTTTATCTGTCTCTTGTTCCACCATTCTCTTATTCTCTTGCTTTACTTTATTATCATAAGATTTAGAGAATTCCTTTTTTGTCTTTATAGCACGTGAGACAATGTCTTAGTACGAAGAGAAGGTTTTTGAGACTAATGATCGATGGAGAAATGGTTTTATCCCATCAAAGAAACGATCAATCTTACTTCTTGGGTTACATATATAATCTGCAGCATGCCTCGCTAACTTTGTAAAGTTAGCCTCATACTTTGCGACATTCTCATCCTCCTTCTGCCTCAGACTCAGAAATTTCCTTTCCATATCTTCTCGATGGTCGCGAGGATAGTATTTTTCTAGGAAATGATCTTTTAACTCCCTCCATTCCATATTTGATACTTCATCATCTTCTTTTGTGTTTTGAATCAGTGACCACCATTGATCGGCATCTTTAGTGAGGCGGTAAACTGCCATGATAACATTCTCCCTTTCGCTACTCCCCAAGGCGTGGAATATTTTCTCTAAGGAGTTTATCCATTGCTTAGCTACTAATGGATTTGTACCCCCATTAAATGTTTGTGGTTGTTGCCTCATGAAGCGGTCTAACATTGTTCCTCCATGTTGTGGATCAGGGTGCTCCATACGAGTAAGGTTATTATTCATAACCTAAGTGAGTTTTCCCCGTATGGTAATAAGTTGATCAGCAACAATTGTATCTCTAGCTCCACAATAATTATCTTGAGCAGGAGGGCAATCCCTACACAGAGTGCGTGCATTGATACGGTTTCCATTCCCCCACAAGGTGCCATTTCTTAACAATGTCATAAACTAGATTAGTTTATGAATTAAAATACATAATTCCATACTTGTAAGACACTTAACATAAATTGAACTATTAATGGATATAATCCATAATCATAAAAATAAATGTTTTCTTTGAAGAAATATATACTCATAAACCCTTCATAATGGTTTGTAAAGAAAATAAGAATTATCCTAAGAATATCCCCCGGGAGTGTCGTAACCAAGAGTGCAGCAAGGCCCATTGTCGTGCACCAGTTCCCGTTCGATTCTAGCTAAAAGCGGTGTTTTTGGGTTTTACGTCTAGGTACATCTTTGCCAGAGACTCCTCTACCTGCTCGTATCCAGACAGGGATGTATCACTCGGAAAACTCACAACATCTCTATAATACTAAAATTCTAGGATGTTCTTCTATACTAATCCTCAAAGTCTATCTTCGGGCTATGTGCTCTAATCAGAGTTTATCTAAATCTAGCATCCAAGGTTAGTACTAAACTGCCTCTGATACCAACTATAACACCCTGAACCCAGTTTCCCAAAGTCGGTGCATTATTGCATAACATTGGAATGATCACAAAAGATCAAGTCTCGAAAGACCGATTAGTTTAGTAGCCTTAGAAACACTAGATATATTCATAAATGATACATTACATCATAAAGTGAAAATCTACAATAACAAAGTCTCCATATTCCACACTCATATCCTCTTCTGACTATCCCTGCAGATCATTCATAAAATACTTCTTCACATCCTGGAATATATTAAAACATTGAAAGGGGTGAGCTCAAATGCTCAGTAAGGATAACAATATCGCGGAATCTTTCGTAAATAAACATTAACATTTAAGGCAATGTATAACTAAAACAAAATCCTTTTTAAACATTAACTTCAGCATAATATATCAAAAATAAATTAAATAATGCCATTTACTTACTTGCATGGATATTCTACTAGTGGAATAATCACATGCAATATCAATAACCACTTTCATAATGATAGAATGCATAATTACAGACTATCATAACCACGTAGCCAAGGCCTCATGCCAAGACCACAAATAAGATTTTGTCAAGGCCTCGTGCCAACACTTGTTTGTCTCATGAGACCTACCGATGCATCGAGGAACTGTATCAGGCTCCGCCCGTCACTTATTAAGTCCAATGCATTCCTTATATGAATAGGTTTAAATATATCATAAACCATAACATAATCGTATCACATAAAACATGCATAAAGGAAACATAAAATTTCCACATTTCAATCGCAAGATATCAATACAACACATTTATATAATAAAAACACTTTTAAAACCATTTTAAATACCAAAATAAAAGAAAGTTAAAAATTTGTATTTATTTTTCATTAAAAAAAGTGATGGCTTATAGAGGAAGCCGAAACTCAAATAATGGTCACGGCGGCGGAGAAGTCATTTTCTCCGCATATGTACGGAAAGAAAAACATTCCCTTTTTGTCATTTAGTAAAACGCTTTGTATAAAAAATATTCCTTTTGAATAAACGTAAAAGTCAAAGGAGTTTATACACCGTCTAAAAGAAAGTTGTGTATAAAACCAAATATGCCTCAATTTGAGACGAAGTCCTTAAAAAGATCATTTTTAAAATAACATAGACCTGTTATGTGTATTCAATATAATTACACATAAAGAAAGTACAAGTACAAGATAGGACATAATAATATCATGACATAATTTGAAAGTAGGAGATTAACCCAAAGAATGGAAATTGGGTTAAGAAATTCCCTTACCTCGTGTCCGAATTCACTCAACCGTTCTCTGACCACCTGAATAATAAACTAGAATTAATATATACCTTCTTAAGAACCTTTTTCAACTTCATTATTCCTTTTATATCACTTATTACCATGTCATGAACATTATGTAATTATTTATGTTTATAACTGTCGTTTTGTCGATCTTAGGTACTTGAGTCAAAAATAAACTTCTTATAATTACAAGTTGTTCATGTGGTGAAATATCCATTATATCCAGAATTATATTCATTATTTAGATTTCATATATATCATATATATCCAGTATATACATTCATTTATAATATTACATAACATTTAGAGGTAAGAAATGAAATGCGCCGTTCATGGAGACGGTAAGCCGTACGTACGCATGAACGCTACTTTCATTTCTATTTCGTATTTAATGGAATGAAATCATAATAGTATAAAGGTGTATTATAATTAAAGTATAATATCATATACAATATAATTTACTTCATCCTTTATACATCCCACATATGGAATTAACGATCCAAATCACTTTGAGGGGGCGGTAGTCCGCACTTCCTAAAATGAAATTATCACCTTTACCCATAATGGAAATCATAAAGTATTCCATAAATGAGAAATAAAGAAGCATAAGGAAAACATAAAAATAACATATATATCATAAATGGAAATAGTGTCATCAAAATGGCCACCATTAGAGGTGTTAAAATAATATTGAACAATCATCGTTTCGTGAGGCAGTATTTCGCCACCCACAGAAAGAGTATGTTCTTTAACCATTAGACGAAGGTGTGTGTATGTTTAAACCAAATACTTATCATAAAAACATCCTAGTATATTGTAGATACTGTTTTTGTTACAAATGAAAGGAATAAAAAGAGTTTAAGGGGTTGGAAAAGAAAAATAAAACAAAACAACATTAGAGAAGACATTACCTTAAAATCGGGTAACTCTTTTTGATTTGATCCAAAGGCTTGGTTGGGAAGTATTCTTCCCAAGGTGAGGCTTCTAGGAGTAAGGGAGGGAAGTTGGGAGAGTATTTGGGCAGAGGTTCGCCGAGCCAAAAGGCTTTGAATGTGTGATTAAGGTGGTAGTGGTGGGGGCCTTTTATAAGTGGAGAGGAGGGGCATTCTTGGAAAGTAATAAAATGTTACTTTATTATACAATGATTTTCGGATTCAAAAGGTCCCACACTTATATAATTCGAGGATAAGGTGATAAGGGTTCGAAATAGTCTCATACAATAGGCTTTGGACATGTTTGATGATTACATTTTACATTATCGTTTCATTTTATTTAAATCGTTAATTAATGAGGTAATCGATGCATCATCATGGTGTCATAAATAATTTAATTTATTTAATGTCTAAAAATTATAAAACAACTATCATGATGTAGGAAATCATTTTAAGTTTCTAATTAATATTTATAGTCAAAATTATGACTTGTATAACCCCATTTAAAAATTGTTTTAGTAAAACAACTCTTGTTTGTGACATTTTTATTTTAATATTAAATAAAATTTTTTTAATGTCATTTTCCTACCAAAGTGGCTCCATGGGGTCCCCAAGATTACCCATGGATTGTCATGGTCGGCCCTGAATCATACAACAGGAGTAGGACAAGTGTAAATGTATTTTCATATTTTTATAATATCATTTTTACCTTCAATTTCACTAATTACCTTTAATCGTGATTAATTAAACATAAAAGTTACTATTCACCAAAAATTATTTTAATCCCATTGAACCACAGTTTACTTCTTAATGACAAACATGTATGTCGGATTTTTGAAAATCAAATCACAGAAGTGGTAATGTTTCATTTAAACAAAAAATCAGTTTTTAACTACCACTTAGTGGTTTCACTATTCATCAATAATTGAAGTTTTTCAGAACAATGCCAAAATTTCACCCTAAGCTATAATTGATATTCCGAATTCAAAAATGATGTCTATTTTAAAAAATTAAAAACATATAAGTTTCATTAATTAATTTTATAATTAATTCCCGCTGTCACAACAAATAGAGTGTTTTTATGAAATAATATATATCAAAAGATTGACAATTGTTTATGCCTAATTTCAATGTAAAATTAATTATAATTAAAAACATTGGATAAAATGGTAAAAATATATTCTAATTATACTTTAAAACCACTCAATATTATAATTTATCAGTATAAATTATTTTGATTAAAAAAGTTGTTTTTAACTATTTTTCACTATTCATAAAAAAATTGGATGTTCTCAGAAAAATACCAAAAATTCAACATAGACTAATTTCGATATTCCGAATCCAAAAACGAAGTCCATTTGGAAAGATAAAATTTATAAAATTTCAAAAATTAGGTATTACTATTCATAACGGCTACTTTGATTGGTTGTGGCGTGTGTTAGAACTCGAAGCTGCGTACAACACACGCTACTGTATTATTCAAAGAGATGTGTACCATGGAAACTTGAAGTGTTACAGAAACTATAGTTGGTCTTTTGAGAATACCATAAATTCCATTACATGGATAATAATGTTGGTAATACAAGTTTTAAGGTTTTTTATGAGATATATTTTTCAATTTGGTGTAAAAAATTAATGAAAGGGCTGCCATTTTATAGTTGTGGTGAGGGACTCTTTAGAAATTTAATAAAATATTTATTTAATATAATTAATTTAAATTTTAAAATGGATAAAAACATATTATTTTTTAATATATAATTTTTATAGGTCAAAATACCCTCATTAAATAAAATTTATATATTCATTGACTAGATTTCTACATTATGTTTTGGTTTTTACCCTTATTTAACATCATTAACTACTACCATGACAAAATTAACTGTTATGTTTTGGGGATTAACATAGTTAATATTAAATTTCAAAAAACTTATAAATGGATCATGTATTAAATATTAAACCTTATACCAATAATATTAATTAATTTAACATTTTTATAAGTTTTATGTCATTTAATAAAATATTGGATATTTTAAAATATCATTAATGTAAATCTTGAAACTGTTCACTACATTTATATTTAAAAATACCAAGACAACATATTAAATTAAATCAAACTATTTTATTATATACTTATCATACCAATATATTATTAATAATTATTGGATAGCCTTACACATATTAAATTATATAATTTTTTTATTTTTTAACATCATTTGTTTAATTTTTCTGTTAATTGAATAATTCCTACATCAAGATTTTGTAAGCATTTAGGGTAATTATTTAATTCCTAGAAATTATAATAAAATTTACCTGATTAATATAAATGTTTTATATTTCAAAATATAATTTTTATTTTATCACATCCTATGTATAACCACATTTTAAAAAAATAATATTTATTACAATTAGGAATGTGTTTTCTTAGAATTTACTTTAAATAAATTGTTATAAAGGTTATAATATCTTCCAAGTGGCCCAAAAAAGACATAAATAAATTAATAAAATGAAACTAATATTATTATGTTTAAAATAAAAACTTATAATAGTTTATAGCCTACTTTTTTCTACATATAGACTCATAATAAATATTTAACACAAAAGAAGATGGCATTTTGTGACTTTCTTTAATTTAAATTATATGTAAGAGCATTTCATGGAAACGTGTCTATTAAACAACTAAATATTGAAAATTATCGATTATGATTTAAATTAAATTAATAAAATAATAAATTTGAATAAAAAATATGGCCTTATTAGTAATATTCAATCAATATTAACATATTGTCTACTTTACGAGGGTAATAAATTTTACAAGAGTAACTATTCTTGTTGAATAAAAATATAAGGGTAATAATTAAAAAAAATTACCCCCTTAATTATAAATATTTAATTAATTTTATCTAACTAAATACATTTAAATGGAATAAATTAATTTAAATTTAATTGAAAAAAATGTGACAAAAATATATTTTTTAGGAAAAATACATTTTTTATCATCACACGAGATTTATTATTATAATATTAATATGAAAATATTTTTTGAATGTCTAAAACATATTATCATGTAAATAATATAAACATTTCAGTCAAATAATTCACTAATATTAAGTTAACATATTGATATAAAATTAATTGAATGCATAAATTGTTTTTCAGAAAGTATCACTTTTATTATAAAATAATCTTAAATTTAAATTATAATTACTTGATAACTAATTAATTTATTTTATGATGTATAATTTTTTCTTAATATAATTATTACTATCAATATCCACAAATGTAACTTCAGTATGATAATTATTACATAATTATGCCATTTGTTTCATTGAAACTATTTGTTACGTTCAATAAATGTCCTAAAAATGTTGAATATATTTTCATGAAATATCTCATAAAATCACGAGGTGTTATAGGTATGTTGTTATAGTGATATAAGTTAGATGAGTATTTCATTAATTACAACTATTAAGAGTGAGTCTTGTTATTGATGAATTGTAAATACCCAACCCTTGTTGCATGGAGCTTATTCCTTAATTCATTAATTTGGCATGATTAAAAGAATGTTGTATCCTAATTGAATTAATATTTTAGTATTTTTGGGAAGATATATACATACATAAGTTCAACATTTCAACATTAAAGGAAACATAATTTATAATGTCCTTTGACAACATCCATATCTCCTTGGTTATTTCTACATGTCATTCATAATTTACCTATTCCACTCCTGAAAAAATGAAACATAAGAAAGTTGTGAGCTCAAATGCTCAATAAGGGTAAGAAATATTGTGGATTATATCATAAAAATAAACATTAAGAATGGTGAATAACTAAAAACATATACCTTTAAAAATGAACTTGAACACATTGTAGCCGGAATAAGAGATGAATAAATAATTCTAGAGTAAAGCATAATCATGGGATTCTACTAGTAAACTAACCTCATGAACATTCAATTAAAAGTTTCATAATTATGGAATGAATAATTCATGACATCATAACTATATTGTCAATGCCTCATGCAAAGACGATAAATAACCATTTTGTCAAGGACTCGTTCCAACACCATAGTTTTTTCTCAGGAGACCTACCGATGCATCGAGGGCCTATAGAGGTCCCCACACATCAGTTAGTAAGTACAATGCATTACTATTATAAATATTTAAAAACATAAAAAACATATACATTCATATTGAAACTAACATATGAAATGTAAATAAATTTCCTTAAACAATAAGCATAAACACAAACCATTCCGAGTAAATTGTTGAATTTTTTTAAGATGGTACATCCACATTCCAGCTATTAATAAACCATTAAATTAAATATGGTGGATGATATCATACATAATAATCAACAAGACTGTTGAAATAGATTAATATACTCTTATAAAATCATCGAGTAATTCTTGAGATAAATACAGTTTTACCTTAAAAAAAGAGTTCTTTTATTAAAGTCACTGTATAAAACCATATGTGTAGTAAGATAGTATCTTTATAACAAAATGTGTGATTTTAAAAAGACAATGGGTGATAAAAATAGATTATAGGGTTCCCTTGAAAATAGATATCAATTTGAAAAATTCCCTTGAATCTGGCTTGAATTTCAAGAAGAATTTTTAAAAGATCCTTTTAAAACAAATAACTCCCCTTAAATGAAACTAGTGTTTTGGTTGGTACACATATATATAAAATTCTCACATAATACATTATAAATAAAAATGAATAAATAATAATTAAATTTAGGTGAGTAGTGAATAAGAGTAACCCGAATGAAAATTGAGGTTCCGATAGAAAACCCTTACCTTAAGTACGATTGTGTTCTTCACAAGATCTTACAGTCCTAGATAACCAAATTTATTTCATTAATTAATATTCCCAGAATCTATTATTTATTTAATTTATTTGTTATATCCTTTTTATGATCATTCATGGCCTTTTTTATGGGTTTATAAAATTCAATTTTATTGTTTAGGAGCATTTTCTTCCTTGATGTTCCTGGCTGATTTACTTATATACATGTAAATAAAAACATGTTATATGAGATTGGTAGTCTATAAGAGACGTTTTATTTTATTTATACACATCCAAAAGATAAAATGGTTATAAAATTCATTTTGTTATTGTGAGTGAAGATGAATCATTAAATAAAATATTAGTGATAATTGTTTGGGTTCATTGGCGGTTTTTTTATAACAATGAACTCATTTTGATTTATAAATTAATATAATGTTTAAAAACAGATTATATAACCTTACATAAGTTATAATGATATATTATAGTCTAGTTTAACCATAAAAATGTTTGAATTACTATAATTGAAGATGATAATATAAATTAAAAACACATTGTCCTTTAATGTGATAAATAACACATCATTGATAGTGTTTTCATTTCATGTATAAAAGAATGGGGAAATATGAAATGATGATGAATAATTACATTATCAAATAAACATTATATCAAATGTAAGGTATTTTAGTTATCAAAACATTTGGATGAAACAAGGTGAGGAAATAAAATGAAAATAAATGAACTTGAAATAAAAAGGAGAAGTTGAGAAATCCCTTATGAAAATTCAACATCCTAATAGCATCACATTAAATTCATAAAATATTTTGATGAGATAACAAGGGGTATATCATCATTCATACATAATATGGATTGTAAGGGGAATATGGAAGTACATATCCCAATATAATAAAATTTAAATTAAAATAGAATAACATAAAAAAGAGTTCTTGAAAAAGAGAAGGGTGGTAGATTACCTTACCATGTATAGTAACTCCGAAAACATGAAGGTTTTGGATACATGGGACACTGAATTTTGTCTTTAATTACTCAATATTTGACCAGAATTATTACATCAGGATTACATCATTAATGATATCATTAAATATACTGAAAACTCAAAACTGTATTTTTACTATTCATGAAAAACAAAAGTATTTTATAATATTAAAATAAATTTTTCATAACCTAATATAAAAATTAAGAATTCAAAAATGAACTCCAGTTTTTGAACATACTTTTCTAAAAATTATTAATTATGTTTTACATAAAATCAAAATTCAAAAAAATAACTATTTTAAAACTATAATTCATTTTATATCACCATGAAAAAGTAATCAAGATATCCTTATCTTATAACCTTAAGATAATAAAATAATAATATTATTTAATATTCATTGGGGGAATATTAATATTCATAAGGGTATGTGACTATTCAAAAAAATTATGTTTTACTTATCAGACTCTAAATATCTTACTGAATGCAACCGTGTATGTCAGTTATTCCAAATTAAAATCACTTAGGAAGAAAAATTTTTCTTAGTAGATATGTCATAACAAAGTGGTGTTTCATGGATAATGAGTTTTTATTTCATTCAATATTAAATTAATTTATAAATCCTTGGATTGTTTAATTCTCCTTTCCTTACAAAAATTTCACACTTAAAATTACCAGAATGTTGCCACATAAAAATATTTGGGAAATTCTTCGTAATAAGATCCCGAGGCTCCCATGTTGCCTCTATGATTTTATGAATTTTCAAAAGTTCCATTACCAATAGAGTCATCTGATTCTTCAACATGTGTTACTTAGTTTCCCGAATTCGGATAGGCACTTCATAGCAAGATATGTCAGGTTCCAATTCTATACCTTTTGAAGTAAGGACATGTGTTGGTTTTGGCTTGGACTTTCTCAACAATGTGACATGGAACACATTGTGTACCTTAGAAAGGCTAGGAGGAATTTCCAAATGATAATCCACAACTAAAATTATCTAATGAATTTCAAAAGGGCCTATGTACCTAGGGATCAATTTCCCTTTCCTTCCAAATTATATAACACCCTTCCATGGTGATACTTTCATGAAAACGTGATCTTCCTCTTGAAATTATAAAACCTTCCACCGATAATCAGCATAAATCTTTTTTCTACTTGGAGCTTCTTTGATATAGGTTTGAATAGTCTTTAACTTCGCTGTTGTTTCCTCCATAAGCTCTTGACCCACATGCTTCTTTTCACCGACTTCATCCCAACGTGTTGGTGTACGACATCTATTTCCATTCAATGGTTCATATGGTTCTATTTGAATGATTTGAAGGAAATTATTATTGTAGGAATACTCCCCCATAGGTAAATACTGATCCAACATAACTTAGAAATCATGTGATCATGATATAAATATTTCTTCTATAGTTTGGATCATCCTTTTGGGTTGGTTGTCAGTTTGATGGTGATAGGAAGAACTCAATCAAAGCTCAGTATCCAGGTCTTTCTAAATAATTTTCTAGAATTTTGATATAAATCATGTATCCTGATCATTCAAAATTTACATAGGTTCTCCATTAATTCTCAAAAAATCATTGATATAGAGTTTTTCATGGTGATCTAGTGGAAATTCCTCCCTTATAGCGAGGAAATGTGAAAATTTGGTAAATTGATCCACAATTACCCATATTGCATCATTCTTACATGGTGTTATGGGTAATATAATCACAAAATTAATGGTGAATTCATACCATTTACATGTAGGAATAGGTATATGATTCATGACTCCTCTAGGATTTTGTCGTTCAGCCTTCACATATTGACTGACTAAACATCTTGATATATAATCAGAAATTTCCTTCTTCATGTTGTCCCACCAGAAATATTCCTTCAAATATCTATACATTTTACTATTAACATGGTTTATAGAGAAATTAGAGCTATGGGAATAATTCGATAACTCTTGTTTCATCTCAGGTGGAGAGGTAACACATATCATCTTCCCAGAATTCAGAATTCCATCTTCACATACGAAGTCATCCAACTTCCCATCATTCACAACATTAATTTTCTTTTGAAGGTAATCATAAAGATGTGAGATTTTAATAATTTATAATAAATATGGTTGGGAAAATAACTGAAAAGGTAAGTATATTTTACCTTCTAAGATAATTCCCATGTCTATCCTTATTAGATCCATGAATAAGAGATCCCTCTCAATCCTTATTTTGTTTAAAACTCCATGATCCTTCCTGATCAATACACCAGCTACCTTATTTTACTTTTCCTAGTTAGTAGTGTATGAAACACTCATAATCCTTGAGTAGTTCGATCCATCTCCTCTTCCTCATGTTGAGTTCATTCTGTGATAATATATACTTTAGACTCTTATGATACGTATATATCTCACATCTATCACCATAGAGATGTGTCTCCATATTTTTATAGTAAGGATCATAGAAACTAACTCAAGATAATGATTAGGATAGTTTTGTTCATGAATTTTTAACTTCCTTGATTCATAGGAAAAAAATATATCATTATTCATAAGGAAACAACCAAGCCCTTTATTTGATGAATCACTATAGATCACAAATCCTTTTTTTCATGATGGTAGAGTTAGGATCGAATCATTCTATAATATCATCTTCAATTACTCAAAACATCACACCCATTCTTTTTACCATTCTAATATAAACCTGTTATTTGTAATTTGGATCATTGTATTTTCTAGATGAGTAATGTTCTGAACACAACGACGATTATAACCTACTAAACCAATAAAACTATGTACCTCAGTTATGTTCATTGGATTAGTCCATTCTCGAATAACCTTTTTCTTCATAGGATTAACACATATTACATACCATGAGAAAATGTGGTCTAGAACGTAAACAGATTGAAGCCAAAATTCACACATGTTAAACTTCTAATATAATTCATTTCCTTTAAGAGTGTTCAGAATAGTGTTCAAGTGATTTTCATGATATTAATAGCTTTTGGAGTATACTAAGATAACATCAATAATTACACCACAATGTCATCAATATATTCCTTGAAAACTCCATTCATTAGATCCATGAAAACCAAAGGTGCATTAGTCGGTACAAAAGGAATTATTATAAAATCATAATTCCCATACCTGGTTCAAAATGATGTCTTTGGAATATATTACTTCCTCACACAAAAATAATAATATCAATATTGAAGGTCAATCTTTGGAAAATATTGGGCTCCATGAAGTTGATTAAATAATTCATCAATGTGATGTATGTGGTCATTATTCTTTACTGTTATAGCATTGATATCCCTATAGTAAATGCATAAACTTATTGAACCATATTTCTTCATAATGAAAAGAACCTGGGATCCCCATGGAGAGACACTAGGGAGAATAACTCCATTATCACTCAATTCCTATAGTTTATTCTTTATTTCTACTAATTCCATAGTGTCCATTCTATAAGGAGCCTTTTTTGGTCTTAAACAATTAATTAAATCAATACCCACTATAGAGGATGTCAAGGTAAATCCTTTGGAATCACATCAACATATTCTTTCACAATAGGTGCAACCTTTATTTTAACATTACTTTCCTCACCAAAAGGTATTTTTTTATCTTCTTCCCAAATAATTAAATTCATTAGACCTACTGGGGTGGATCTAGATAAGAATCAGAAGGACATGTTTCATCCCAAAAGATTAGGGCTTCCACAATATCCTCAAAAATTGTAACCTCCTAAGTACTGTAATAAATTTTCACATCATGGTTCAAAATCCAATCCATAATATGGATTATATAAAATTAAATAATTTGTAGGATAGTAAAATAATCATATAAAGCACATTTATATGCCATAATGGGGACTTCCTGACACAACTTTGATTCAATGATACTATGCTTAAGAGTTTTGACTAACAACTCCCTGATTAAATAAAATAGGAAATATCTAATTTTCTTGGAAAAATAAGAAGATATAAATTAATTCAATGATACATAATCAAATAAAACATTGTATATGTTTGAGGAAGTAGTTAAATTACCTACCACCACACCCTTATGAACTTCAATATCAGTAGTTTTGATCGCATAAGCTTGGAATTTCTCTCTTGGACTTCATAGGGGGAACGTTTCTTTGAATCCTAATATAATCGTTTTTAAAATTTCCTATATACTGTACATTTTATAATTGAACATTGGTAGGTTATTTATTCCTCTTACAATCCCAGGATATGAGGCCTTTTTCTCCAAACATATAACCAACACCCATACCCTTTAAAAAAGTACTTGGATGTCTCTTCCCATAATTATCACAGGGTGGATGTTAAATTATTCCCTTCATCCCCATTTCCTGATTTCTGTTTCTTGAGTATTAAACAACCATATTATTCTCTTACATTCCCTTCAAATCATAAGACGTAGTTAATTCATTTTCCTTATTGATATCACATGAGACTATATCTACATATGATTATAAACATTAGGATACTAGAGACATTAATAGGAATGGTTCTAAAACATAAAATAATTTTTCAAACTAGCTCTTTGGATTACATATATTGTATGAAAAATTTCTTTCTAACCATCTGAATTTAGCTCCATACTATGAAACATTCTCATCCTCTTTTTTCCTTATAATAAAAAACTAACATTCCAAATATTTTCGATGTTCATGAGGTAAGTAATATTCAAATAATATTTCCTAAAAATACCTCCATTCCATTGCTTCTATTTCTTCCACCTACTTTTTTTTAGTTATAGACCACCACTGATCTGCATCTCCTGATAGATGAAAAATAACTATGATAAACTTCTCTTGTTGATTAAATACCAAAGAGATAAAAATTTTCTTTAATAAAGTTATCCACTTCTCTACAACGAATGGATTTGTAGTCTCATAAAATGATGGAGGTTGTTGTATCATAAAGAGATCTAACATAGATCCTAAATGATGTGGACCGGATGCTCCAAATAGGTAAGGTTATTATTCACAACCTAAGTCAACTTTACCAATACAGTGATATGTTTCTTAGCACCAATTGCAGCACCAAATCTAACATCATTATCTTGCATCGGAGGGAAATCCCTACATGTGACATGTGGGTTCATGTGGTTTTCTTTCCTTCTACTAGGCCTTATTTCGAAATAATGGAATACATTAGATAAGGTTATGAATCATAATGTATAATATCAAAATAAAAAAATATGTAGCATAAATTAAAATCCTACACATATCTAATCTCATAATCATAAAAATGTTTTCTAGGAGGATCAATTTACATTTAAAATACTTATAAGGTCTTATAAAGAAAATGTAAATTTTACTAGGAATATCCACTGGAAATTTCAAACTAGGTGCACAGTAAGGCTCGTTGTCAGGTACTAGGATACCCTAATTTAAGCCTGAAACTCCTTTCTAGTGCTACTACTCCTAGGTACATCTTTTCAAAAACAATGTCAACTTGTAGTATCTAGATAGGGATTTTTTTTCTAGAAATATCCAAATAATCTATTCCTAACCAAAAATTCTAGGATTCTTTTGTATTTTTATCCTCAATGTATATCTTATGAATTTTTTCCCAAATCTATGTTTTCTAAATCCAGTTTCCATGTTTTCTACTAAACTTCTTATGATACTAACTGAAAAGAACCGGCCCCAATTTCATAGAGTTGGTTCCATAATCCATTGCATTAGAATGATTACAAAAAAAATCTCATATCCAAAAGGAATGAATAGTTTTTTAGTTTTGGAAAACCAGATACATACATAAGTTTAACATTACACCTTGAAAGGAAAACAATATAGAAATTCCTTTGATAACATCCATAACTCCTAGGTTATATCTGCATTTCATTCATAATATACCTCATAATTACATTGGAAAATTAAACATAAGAAAGGGTTGATATAAAATTCTCAGTAAGGGTACGAAATACAATGGAAGATATCATAAACAAAAACACTAGGCATGGTGGGTAACTAAAAACATATACCTTTAGAAACGAACTTGAACATCATAAAGAGGGAATAAAGTTGAATAAAAAATTACATAATAAAGAATAATCATTGGTATTCTACTAGTTGAATAAACTCAAGAGAATTCAATTACTCGTATCATAATGAGGGAATGCATTATGCCGAACATCATAATTATGCCGTTAAGACCTCTTGCTAAGACCACAAATAGTCATTTTTTCAAGGCCTCCAGCCAAGACATTAGTTTTTATCATTAGACCTATTGATGCATCAAGAGTCTATAATAGTCCCCAACCATCACATATTATATCTTATTTATTCCTCATATGAATAGGGATAAACATAAACAACATATACATTCATATTGAATCTAGTATATGAATTGTAAATAACTTTTAAAAACATTAATCATAAACAATAACCATTCAGAGTAAATTGATGAATGAATTTAATATAGTACATCCATAGTCTAACTAATAATTAACCATTAAATTAAATATGTTATATGATATCATACATAAGAATCAATAATGGTGTCGAAATAGATAAATATACTTTTATAAAATCATCGAGTAATTTTGGAGAAGAATACACTATTACTTTGAAAAGAATATTTATTTTGGAAAATTATTTGTATGAAACCAAAAGTGGATAAATATTATATCTTAATAATAAAATGATTTATTTTAAAAATATAATTTTTTCTAAAAATAGATTATTTATTTACCATGAAAATAGGTAATAATTTCATAAATTCCCTTGAATTGGGCTTGCATTTCAAGAAGAATTTTTTAATGATCCTTTTAGAAAATATAAATCACCATAAATGAAAGTAGGATTTTGGTTGGTTCATATATATAGAAAACAATAACATAATATATAAAGATTTCATATCAATAAATAATAATTTAACTGAAGAAATTAGATAATATGAGAAACCCGATTGAAAATGAATATTCAGGTAGAAACCCATTACCTTAAGTCTGATGGTGTTCATTACTTGATCTTATTATTTGGATGACCAAATTAAATTCACTAATTAATATTCCCAAAGCATATTATTTATTTAATTTATTTATTATATCCTTATTATGTTCATTCATGCCATTCTTGATGGGTTTAATAGGTTCAAATTTATTGCTTGGGTGTGATTTCTTCCTTGGTATTCATGACTAATGTACTTATATACATGTATGGTTAAACATTTAAGATGAGAATTATTATCTAGAATATAAGTTTTATTTTATTTATTAAATTTCATAATATTTCATGGTTATAAAATTAATTTTTTTGGGAGTGAAGAGGAATCATTATATTAACCATTAATGATATTCGTTTAGGTTAATTAGTGGTTCTTGATCACAACGAACTCATATTGATTTATATATCAATATCATCTATTCAAAAAGATTCTAGAATGTTAATTAAGTTATAATAAATATATATTAGTCTATTTCAACCATCAAATTTCTTTCATGACTAGAAATGAAGATGTTAATTGAAATTAAAAACCCGTCGTCCTTGAATGTGATAAATTAACACATCTCGAACAGTGTTTTCAATTCTAGTATAAAATAAGGGGAAAATAGAGATGATGATGAATTATTTCATTTTCATAATAACATTATAGTACATGTATAGTACTATAGTTATCATAATATTTTTATAAAAGTAGTATTGGAATGAAAAGGAAAATAAAGGAACTCAAAATATATGGATATGTTTAGAAATCCCTTATAAAAATTCTATAGCCTAACAACATAACTTAAAATTCATAAAACAAATTGATGCATGAAAAAGGGGTATCTAGTAATTCATAAAAAAATATGTACAGTAATGTGAATATGGAAATACATATCCCAACAAAATCTAATTGAAATTAAAATAGAATAACATAAAAACATTGATTGAAAAAACAGAAGGGTGGTATATTCCCTTACCTAGTAGAGTAACTCCTAAAAAATGAGGGTTGGGACCTTGGGACCTTAAGAAAACCTTGTTATGACTTCTAGTGAGGAAAAAATGCTACTAAATCTTCTTGGATGATTATTTTTTAATGAAAGAAAATGAAGGAATGGGTGGTTATTTATAGTCAAAGAGAGGGATTTGTTTATTAATTTCCAATAACACTTCATTAGTGGTATTTGAAAAACCATGTGCATTCTCACCATATTTTCCCTTGGTTTTGGTCATGTGGGAAACCTCATATAATATTTTATTACTCAATAGTCGACCAGAATTATTACATCATTATTACGTCATTAATGATATCATTAAATATATCGAAAACTAAAAACTGTATTTTTACTATTCTTGAAAAATGAAAGTATTTTATAAAATTATCATAAATTTAGAATAACCTAATATAGAAGTTATGAATTCAAAAATGATTTATGTTATTTGAAAATATTTTTCTAAATATTATTAATTTAATTATTCAATGAAATTATATTTTTTTGAGAAATAAAAATTTTAATACTTTAATTCGTTTTATATAAACATCAAAAATTAATCAAGATATTGTTATCTTATAACCATAAGACAATAAAATAATAATATTGTAAACAATTCATAAGTTTCATATTACTATTCATAATACTATTCATAAGGGTATTTCACTATTCACTAAATGCAACTGTGTATATCATTTTTTGAAAATTCCAATCAAAGAGGTGGAAAAATTAGTTTTACATTCTAGGTTATAAAAAAGTGGTGTTTTTTGGAGACTTAGAATTTCATGCGTTCTATATAAAATATATTTATAAACCCTTGGGGTGTTACATGAATGATCTTGATCATGAAGTCCAAGAAAACTTTCAACACATTTGTCAAACCAAATAGTATCACTAGATAATTTTACACCCCAAAATATACCTATAACAAAATATTGAGGATTTCCTCCAATATAAAATGTTTTTTGTTGCCTAATTGAATATTAATTTCATAAAACTAATAGACTCCCCATAACTTGCCAAAAAAATCATCGATCCTAGGAAAATGAAATTTATTCGACACATTCACCAAATTCAACTTCTTGTAATCGATGAAATGTAAAGGGATAATATCCCCCATCATGGTGAAAAAAAATAATTGAACCCTAAGGAGGGATAATAATAATTATAAATAAATTATTATATATGTACTCTATTTGAACCCTTTGTTCCTTTTACTAGGATAACAACATATGATAAGGGGGTAACAAAATGGGTTGCAGGCCAACATGATCCCTATCATAGTCTACCATTTTTATCCATTAGATTCTCTACTTGTTAAAAGATTAATATAATAAATTAAACCCATTAATCTCAATACTATAGATATCTAGTTTCCTATAGGTATTAATAATGATAGAATTAAAATTCACGGCATATATATCCATAGTTATGAACTCCATATGGATGAAGTGTCTCTTCTTCATAAACCACAAAGTACATGTGGGATCATGATCTTATTAATACTCCACATGTATAGTATGAGATAAATAAAATCCTCCCTTGTAATATAATTTAATCACCAATTTTAAATTAGTATTATTAGTCAATATTTAGGTGAAATCTTCTATAATGTCTTAGAACCACTTCAAAAAATGAATCCATTATGGCATATCCCATTTAGTCTATGGGATCACAAAAACTCATTGAAATTTACCAACAATATGAGGTATAAATATCAATTAACTATTAAAATTATATGTCCCTACATTTTAGTCATAATCACATATATATACAAACACAATGGTAATATCAGGTTCTACTTGTTAATTCTTGCACATAAATATCATAACAACATTGAAGTAGATATATTTTAAAATGTAGAATAAAAGTCTATTCTAACTAAATATAATAATTATAGTAACAAATTTAATATTTAATATATAGAGAAACAAAATAAATATCTATGTCATGTGATCCTACATCCATGTTTGGATGCAAGAGGGGACATTAAAATTTAATAAATCTCTAATAGTAATATGTTAATAGAAACTTAGAGGTCTCTTGAAAATTATTTGTCTAGGAACATAGAAACACCTGTAAATCAGTCCCACTAAATGATCTATGTTTTGACCATGTATCATGTTATTAAAGAAAATAAAATATAAAACTATCCTCAAATTACATTTTGTAACACCATATCATAAACTAATAGGTCTGAAATTGAGTACCACATGACCTCATGTATGCCTCCCCATATTCAAGAGGTTGATAACAAGATGTGAGCTTCTATGTCTTTAGGTTGTATAGTCATTAGTCTGATATTTGACTCTTTATGGTGTTATCATGTGGTGTTTTTTAAGTAACCTAATTAATTAGGGAGAACAATGGGGTAAGATGATTTTTTTCATATCTCGGGGAGGTTGGGTAATGAAGTTTATCCATATTAGAGAAAATACCGAACTAGATGTATAGAGACACTACCTACGTTTTATTTTTATGGTCCAAAAGGAGGAAATTTTGATTTAATGGGATAAGTATTGTAACATACCTAAAATTTTAGTATTTAAATGGGTAAAAGTTACTACCCATGAAAACATGTTGCACTATTTTTTTATGTTCCTTCATGGTGAAACTCCACAGTTGAAGAGGTTTTTCATAGAGTAGTAATCAGTATGGTTAAGCAGTAATGAAGTTTCACCAGGTGTGTGGGGGTAACGTTAAAATACAATTAAATTAAATTTGTTGGGTTGTGGATATATTAATTTCTCTAATTACCAATTTGGTCATATGGGTGGGCCATAGGAATGAGACAACATGTGAATAAAAAAATGGGATTACAAGGGGACTGGATCATACAATGCTATATGAGACTGAAATGAGATAATTTAAAAGGATTTTTGTAGGTTCCATGGTCAATATACAATGTTATGGTCTATTCATAAACCATTGTAAAACCAAAAAAGGTGAACTTAGTGAAACAGGGGGATCCAATGTCATTGAAGACTATGCATGACATTCCATGAAAATCTGAGATATTAAATTAAAATTAAATAATTTATGTATATATCCTTTTATTTTTCATGGAAAATTTCATTATATAATTCATTTTATAAATATTATACTCTAACAAATATTAAATGAACCATGAGTTATAAGTATTTGTGAGTACACAAAGTGGTTAGTGAATAACTTATAACATGTAAAAAATGAAAATGTTATTGTCTTACATGTGTAAATGGTATATTTTTTATCATATATATTATAGTAATTAATTAGGAAGAGACAAATTATAGTTATATTATTTTAGAAAAAATTTGGTTTTGGTTATAAAATGGTTTTCAAAATTGAGTTATATTAAAATAGTGATTTGTGAAATTCCACTCAAAATAGATTTATCTATAAAAAGATTTAATTTATTTTTTTGGATTATAAACATTAAATGGTTAAATTTTCATGATAATATAACCTTATAATATGGGTGGTTATATTATGGGTTTAGGTGGAAATTAAAGTGTGAAATTACTAAGTAAGGGGAAATCTTCTTCTATATGTTTTTGTGGTTGTAGAGAGTAATGTTATTGTATGGGTTGATTAATTTTTAAGCGAAAATTTATAATGACTTTGAATAGTTTTTCATTTGGTTAATTTTGTAAAATATCATTATATTACTAATATATTTAGTATATTTTACAACCCAATAATAAATAAAGATGGGATTTTTCACTGATCCATTAAATGAGATAATGAAAAATGAATTTGTGATTTTCATGTACATTGTAGAAAGTATTTATGGAGGGAATATCATCATGACATCATGATATCAGACCTACTAGAGGGAAATATGTAGACTAAACCTTGGAGCCCAAATATGATGAAATATTTCTCGAGAGAGTCTTGATTCCATTGTATTAGTTCACTGTATGGGTATTTTTCTTATCACTATTTATGTTGGAATGTGATATGTATTATTTTTCAAGACATGTGAATGCCTTTTAGGGTAAAGGCATGGATATATACTTTATGTGATAGAAAGAAAACATGAGATATTTGTGATTTTTTATGGGATAGTATATATGGATTACATCGGTAATATATAAAAATTAAAACAACAAATTTTTCGATGAGATAGATGTGATTGATATATTTGGGATGCATAATAAAAGTTTTCAGGTTTTCAGCCAAAAATAATTGGACATAACTTATTAATTTATAAAGTGAGTTTTATATAAGTGTAGTAAATGGTTATACACCTTAATGGGATTGATATTTTATAAAATGTGGTCATAGTGGTTTTGGACCATGTTAGGATCTTTAATACCCAATGGTCCTACAATACATGTATGGGGTATCTACTTCCCAAAAAAGAGGACCTTTGTTAAATAAAAAGAGGTTTTGGACCCAACAATAAAGAAAAACATATTGAATGGAGAGTTATGATGATCTTATAGAATGATATAAACTTCTAAAATTAATAACTCTTCAATTTCCTATAATGTTTTTGAAATAAGCTATGGGATTTCAGTGAGACCTAATAAATGAAAAAGATTAAGTGTTTATTAATGGTATGTATAAACTAATGTAAGGGTTAGAGACGCCATATCATTTTTGAACATAAATAAGTGGCTTATCACTTATGATGTTGTGTCATGTGTGATTAATAGTATATGTTACACTTGAAATGGTCAAAAAAAAGTGTCGAGTGGGAAAAGTGGATTAATTTATGATAAATGTGTGAAATGAGATCCTTATGAAATCATGGTATATAAATTGTGGGTCAACATGAATCATTTTAATTAAGTATTTTTGGGTTTTCTTGATAAAACATGACCTCTATGTAATTTTGGATTGTAGAGAGATGATCGGTAAGTTATTCATAGTGATAAAGAGCGAAGAGACATGTTTTGAGCATCAAACAATTTAAATAACATATCTACTCTATTGAGTTTTATAATTATGGGAGTTGTAGAATTTATAGTAAGATAAGGGGGTTTTTATCAAATGTTTCAACATTAGTGTTTCATTTTAGAAAGTGAATTCACTAACCAGAAATCATATTTTTGAAAACTCATGTGTTGTAGTGATATAATATTGATGTAGTTACTCATCAAAATAGTGAATCACTATGATGGTTTTAAATGCTAGAGTGGTTTTTGGGGAAGGGGTTTCTCCACATATAATGAAATTATATTTTTTGTGAAGGTATAGTGGTGATTATTGAATCTAGATAGGTTGAAGATTATAAAACAATGGTAATAAAAATCAATATTTTGGTGGGAAATATTAGGAGGTTATGGGTATGAACCTCATGAATTTTTTATAAACATATAGGTTAAGAGTATCCAGGATGATGGTCCCAAACCAATGATATTTTTGGTTTCACATTTTCACTATGGTGCATGTGTCCTAGATATTTTGTTTAGTGGATAATAAAATTGTACCATTGTCATTATATGATAACTATGTGATTTCATGATATCCATTTGTAATCATGTGTGATATTTGAGAATCTTTTAGATATAATACTCAATGTCTTTAAATAATTATTACTACAAAGACCATTAGAATAGATTGAGTTAAACTTTACACTCTAACTTCAAATTAATGTATGTGAGGGATTCCAAAAAATGTTTTAATAGTCAAATATGGGTGGTAGGAATAGTAATATTTTTCATTGCATTTTTTGTAATTTTATGCTTTTCTCTTATATGGTAAAAAATGGATTATTGAACATGTTTCAAAATTCATGTGGGTTAGATCACCACGATATTAAGAAGATGAAAAAATATAACAATGATGGTCTTAATATACATGTATGAAGAAAAATATTGTCATGTATTCAATAAAAATCATTACATGTTGACAAGAAAAGACCTATGATATAATCCGCTAGTGGGAAGGTTATAACAATTTCATATTCTAGTTTAGATTTTGGGACAATATTTTGGTGGATTTTTTGTTGGATTAAAAAAAACATATAATAAACATGACATTATTTGGGTATTTATTGATACATTATTCACATTATATTATCTTATACTAATTTAAGTGATATATTTAGTTCTTAAATCATATGTATGAACATTTAATAAGTGGTTAAATTTTATATAGTTTTGTATTTAATTGTTTTCAATAAGAAAAGTAGGTTCAATTCATGGTTTTGTATAATATTTATGTAATTGAGAAGAATATTATTAATATCCAACACCACAAGATATAATAATATGAATAAGTAGTGTAAAATTTCTAAGTGTATATTGTAGGAAATTCTTTGGTCATGTATAAGTAATTTTGGTGGTTTATTAGATTAAAACGTGTCATTATTAGAATAATCGTATAATTAATGTTATCAAAACACTAATTTCAAATCCCCCTTTAAGGAGATCTATGGTATTTCATGTATTTATAAATTTATTTAGGTGTAATAGGCACAATATTCCTTAGGGGGATATTAATGATTTAGAAAATAGTGGAAAATATTTAATTCCAAATCATTTGGAGATATTTGAAGGTATGAAACAATTATATGATGATCGTTATGGATTAAAATCATAGTTCATCTTGGATTATCATGTATCTATAATAGTGTTACAATGATTTGAAAAAAAAAGAAATGGTAAGTAGGGAATGTTGACTTCATGTTATATTAATTCATTTTAAATTATTTAGTGTATAATTCATCTTTCATATTGGTTTAAATTTCATCCATATTATTGTGTTAGGAGTTTCATGTTAATAATTTTTCATTTCTCTATATATTTCACTAATTTTTCACATGTTGTGGTATAGTATTAGTTAAAGATCAAACCAACTTTTAGATGTGTAAAAACATTTATTCATATAGGTGATGAATATATAATAAATTATCGGTTAACTGATGCCAATAGTATAAATTCTTTGCTTGTGTGAAACCATTCAATAAAAGCCTTGGATGTATATATATAGTGACCCATAATTTATATACATTGATATTAAATCTAATTATATGAATATTCATTACATTAAATTACATTAATATCAACAAAAATATATAGATCTAGTATCTTTGTAGGCATTGTAACATAATAAACTAGTTCATAAAAGTCTTACATCATCTCCATAATTGATATTCTCAAATATAACCCTTCATAGGAATATCATATTTAAAAACATTTCTTAATAGCTCTAGAAAGGAAAAAAATAAAGGGTGATCTATGACTCTTGGTAATTATAAAAAAGGGTGATATCAATGATTATATAAACATAATGTGAGAAAAAATGATATTAAAACACAATATTAACATTTGAAAACATTTCCTTGGATTTCATATATCAAAATATTGAGTCGTGGAATAAATATTGGAAGTAAATATGACATTAATCCTAAACGTATCAAAGAACATGATCAAATAGAGAATAAAATTGGCATAATACATAAATTTGTGTCTTTCACATAATCAAATAGAATCAATTCCTTAGTATTCATGATTCATTTATGAGAATATCATAGTATATTGGGTTTAATTCCCAAAAAATCATAGTATTCAAGGGTAAATCCCAAGAATATCAAATTTGATAAAGTCTATAGAAACCCTAATTTTTTTTAAATAACTATCACATCATTTTAAATATAAAAACATAATAGTTATTTATTCAAGGATCGAATGTTTTTGTATCATGTAAATCCTTGGATCATACTTCACTTTTATGTAATAAAACTAAAACATTTATTTATATACATCACATTTTTTCATCGAATATATGATGTTCTCCTTGGTATATGTAGTCAACTGATCATATATATCAATGAAAAGTGGTTTCTAAAATCTTAGTAAGAGGAAGGATAACATAGCTGAAATAAGAGACATTAATCAACATTAAATGGGTGAGAAGAATCTCCCCAATCATTTTATAATCATTGGGTAATATTTATAATAATTAGGTGGATATTTGGAAAATGTATTGGATTGTGGAAATGCATAAAAATGAAACATCATGTCATAGTTTTCAAATACAACACATAGTTGTGAAGAAATCTAGCATCATGTTCAAGTATAAAATATCGTCATAAATCATAACATCATTATTGAAAAATATTATATCATAACATTCATTAATAATACTCATAATATCACGAGATATATCATATTACCCAATACATTTTCGAGATATATAATTATAGACCCACCCGTCACATCAGAATATTTACATAATGTTGTATTCCACTTTGAAATTATTACAATCATAATCATTAATTAAAACATGGAATGAAATGAGATTCATAAAGATTTTTTAAATATTACATTCATTAATAAAATTTTTGTATTATTAAATAAATAAGAGAAAACATTTTTGTTATAAATATCATCAATATTGAGAAAAGAAGAAGAAGCTCAAGAGTAATTAATATGTATTTTGGAAAGAATATTCATCTGGGAAAATATTTTTATTTTGATTAAACATAAAGGTTAAAATGTGTATATCCCAGAAAAGAAAGTGAAATTATAAAGAAATGATATTAATTGAACACTATAATAATATACATACCAAATATTTTTAGAAATATGAATAACCTAATGAGAAGTTGTTGAGTTTGATAATCCCCTAACAAAAAATATCGAATTATTTCATAGCATTTTAGGCCTCGTGAATAATAAAAATAGGATTATTAAAAAATTACTATAAAGATTAATTATAATCATTTAAAACACTATATATCCATTATAATTATTGTATTAAATTTTACAACACTATTTAGAAAACATGAAGTGTTTTGATATCATGTTTTCACTAAATTTACCTGTTTTGTTTCGATGTCCGTATTTTCTTATGGTCGATTATGTATTAGTGAAATTAAATATAAGTTCATAAAATATATATTAAAAATTTATATTTCATAAATAATTTATTTATTTCTAGTTAGAATTATATTGTTTTAAATTTCCTCATTAGTAGTTAGCCATCAATTGACTGGACATAGTCTAAATAGTAGGAAATATAAGTTTGAAATTTATGAATAACATAAATATGACACACAGAGTAGTTTAGCATTGTTAATATAATGTTTAAATACAAAATAATTATTTTTTCAGATTTTTTTAATTTTATAGGTAAAAATAAATAAAATAAAAAACGATATATTTATTAATAGAAACTTACACTTTTCTTGGTATAACTTTTCTTTAAGAAATTAAAAAATCATCATTTTTTGAGTTAGTTTACTCCTCAAAATACCTAGGTATTCTAATAGTCTTAAAATATATGATTTTATAAGATATGTGGCTTGGGTAAGGGTTGGTGTAGAGGTTTACCAAGAGGTGATATGTTGTTATTTATACTTGGGGAGAGTGGTATTTTTAAAATAAAATATTCAATATAATATTACATCAAATTTAAATCTTTTAATAGTGAAGTATTTATGTTTAAATAATATATAAATTTAATATAATTATTTTAATAATTTAATACCCATTATAATTCTAATTAACTTATTTAGCTAAAATGAATGTGTAAAAGAAGAAAAATTGTTATTTTAAGGAATCATTTTTGACTTTAGGTTCTAGAAATTTCTTTTTAGGTTTGAAAATTATGTTTAATGTATTTTAATGAAACATTTATGAAATTTAATATTTCTTTGTTCAAGGCTCATGTACTATATATTATTAGTAAATTATTAAATAATCAATGATTTAATTTGAGATACACGAGTTATGAAAAAACAGTAATTTTATTATTCATCTAAAATTTTAAGTATTTCAATAAATTACAAAAACAAATATCATTGGATAAGTTTATGTTGATGAATTTGAAAATGATATTATATAAATTTATATCATTGGGAATTTGTGTTTTTAATACAAAAATATTGAACTTTATGGAATCCTTTTAAATAAATTTTATGAAAAATATTTTTGTATTTTCATTGAGTTTCAAATCATGATAGTTATTTTTGGGAATTATAATGTTTATATTTAATTACATTTATTATGATAAATATTATTTATATTACTTGTTTTTATTTTTATGTAAAATTATAATTATAACAATCATGTTGGTATTCTCAATATTCCAATTAATATTCCAATGGCCATATAACTATTCCAATGGTCACATTACCTCATATAAATACTAATACATTCCTTAATTCACCAATCTCATAAAATCCCCTTTTATTTATACACATCCATTTTCAATAATTATTTTTATTTAATAATATTTCCTTTTTTCCATGTGGTTGTTCGTGGGCATTGTGTAACATCCTGAGTTTTTAAAAATACACAATATGCTCAATAGCATACATAAAATGCCACATCAAAATTAAGAATTATTATGCTACCTTATAAACTTGATATCAAAATGGAGGTAATGAATAGTATTAATTTATTTATGAAAATATTTTTCAGACAGTTACTTAATTAGTTATTTTGTGAACAATTATTTATAAATGAAAATAAACTCTTTTTTAATTAAGAGGAAATGTTTTTTTTTCTGAAAAACTATTTAAATGAAAATAAGTGAGTTTATAAAATAATAAAATCACTATTTATATGTTTTATTAATAAAATATATATATATGTAATATATTAAATTTAATGATTAAAATTCATCTTATCTATTTTATTGACATGATATAAGAATAAATTAATTTTTACGTATAAAATGAGTGTTTTTCTAAAAAAAAGTTTTAACGCCTTTCGATGGAGAAACCATTTAAAATATAGTTTTCTAAAATTTTATAAGTTATTTTTATGAAAATAAACCTATTCAATGGATGTGGGGCCTCAAAATTTTCTTTGATGAATTTTTGGTATTATTTTGATAATATTCAATTTTTAATTAATAGTTAAAAATTCTGCATTTTAATTTAAAACTACTTTTTCATCTGATTTTATTTATACCAAAAGGTTATATTTTTAATTTGTTTTAAAGATTAATTAAATTTTTATTTTATAATTTAATCCATTTTCTTAATGGATGTAATTTCACATTGAAATTAGATATAAATGCACATTAATCTTTTAATGGGTTTTACTTAAAAACTTGTTTTCTCACTTTGACAAAAAGAACTAATTTTAAATTAATTAATGTATCTTCTCTATTTTGAATTTTGAAAAATTGATTCTATATTTGGAATAATTGGGTCAAAATTATGTCAATATGTCAATTTTATTTTTTATGGATATTTTGACTAGTAACTAAGATAATTTTTATTTACCCTGGTTAAAGGTAAATTTAGTGAATTAGGGTAAAAAACAATATGATAAAGATAATAAAGTGACCCTAACACTTTCTAAAATCCTATTATAATAATTAAATTCAACCAATATAACCAAAGTGTCTTAATTGATTCATTTAATGGATTTTTTTCCATGAAAGTGATGTAATTATAATTAAAAGAAAAGAAAGTGACAACATGTCACTCTATAATCTCTTATAAGTATAGTAATTTTAATGAACTGATAAAAAAGAATAATATTAAAATTTTAAAGTCTCATAAAATCTAATGAAATTATCTACATCATATTAATTTATTTATAATTTTTAGATATTAAATAATTACCGAATATTTTGACACAATAGTCATACAATAATTATTTTATTAATAGAAATATAAAATAAATGATATTATGAATAGACAAATAAATATTATTTGAAATAATTTATTTCATCCACATTTTTTCTACGTGAATAGTAAATTTTATAATAATATTAAATTATTTTTTGGAATTAATATCCCTATTTGGATTTTATTTAATTTCAATAAAATTAATAGTGTAAAAATTAACATAATTGATATTTTATAAAAAAAATAATATTTTTTTAAATCAATCATTTAAAATTATAAAGTATCTATGTTAAGGAATAAATGTTAATTTAGTGTCCAATTATGGTAAATAGTTTTTATATGTGAAATTAATAGCACCTTAATAGTTAAAATGTTTTTACCTTAAATAAAATTATAAGATAATAATTAAGGGTAAACCGAAAATGTATGTTTTAAAATAAATTAAATATATGTCTAAAAATTATTGGATGAGATTATTTAGAACTATACTCATCTTATATTATAAATAAATGTGTTTTGTATCATTTTGAATCCAAATTGATATTATTTTAATTTAATACTTTTCATAATTCCAAAGCATGGCCCTCCTCTCTTATACAAAAGGCATACATTACTATCTATTACTCACACTACTAATAACTTTTGGTTCCACATATATCTACCAAAAAATCTTCCTAGAATATATCCAATAATCCTAGAAGCCTCATTTAGGATATAAATCCTCCCAAATAAGCCTTTTGGTATAAACCAAAATAAGTTACTCGATTAAGAGGTAACGCCTTCTCTAAAGATTTTTTGTTTATTTTCCATTATACAATCCCTATACTCTTCTTATTTTATGATTAAATAACAACAGAAGTATCATAAATATACTAGGATATTTTTATGATAATTTTTTAAGCTACACTTATACAGACCCCCATTTAAAGGGTAACGAACATACTATATCTTTATATAGAGAACAAATTTCTTACGAAATAATGATTGTTCAATTTTACCCTACAGCCTCTAGTAGTGGCCATTATAATGGAAAATATATTTCTATATTTTATATTTTATATTTTTATTGCCTCTATGCTTCTGTAATTTTTATTTAAAACATACATTTATGATTTTCATGTTTTGTAAATACAAAAATTTCGTTTGAGGAAGTGTAGACTACCTCCCCCTCAAAGCAATATGACTTGTTCCCTCTATACATGGAATGTATAAAATATTGTTTTATTAATCATATGATACATATATGGAAACAATATAATACTGTGATTAATATTTATTTCTTAGTCTTTTAATATGAAAATGAAATGAATGTAATGTTCATGCATATGTACGGCCTAAAGTCTCCACCAATGGTTCATTTCATTTATTATATCTAAATATTATGGATTATTATAAATAAATATATATACTAGATATATATTATATTTATATCATGAATATTTTTTTTGAGATGATGTACTTTTGACCACATGGAAAATTTATATCAAAACAGATTTATTTTTTACTCAAGTACCCAATATCGATAAAATGTCGGATATAAACATAAATAGTAATGTAATTTTTATAACATGGTAATAAGTGATATAAAAAGTAATAATAAACATAAGAAGGGTTCTAATTAATGTATAAATTAACCTAAGTTTATTATTTGGGAAAATAAATCATGTACGAGACAAGTCGAACTTAAGGAAAATGAAATCTTAACTCAATTTCCATTCATTGAGTTAAATATCAAATTAATTTGTTTTGTGTTTCCAATAATATGTATGAATTAACTGTTATTTTTTATACTGAATATTCACTTTTATTGGGTTTATTTATAATTCTAAAACATATTTATGTCATTGATTTATCTTAAATCTAATAATATGATCATTGTAAGAGACTTCGCCTTAATCTCTTTTCATTGAGGAATATCTGGATTTTTTGCAACATTATAATCCTATATGGTGTATATACAGCACTTTTTACATGTTATATCATTAATTTTTATAATATTAGTATATTTAAAGTTTTATTTAATGTTATTCTTGATTATTTTTATTCAACTGCTTCTCTAGTGGAAATGGACTCTTTAACTAAAACATCGTTTTAAATATTTTAAATATGTATTCTTATAAATATTTCTAATTAATGTAAATGTTTTAAAAATGGTTTAAAGGATTTATTTATATGGAAATTAATTTTTTAAAAATTTATTTACTTTAAAAGTTTAATTGTGTAATGGGACACATTGGTTAAAAAATCTTCTTTTCAAATGTTTTAAATGTGTTTTAAAATTAGATTGATTATTTAAATAACATGGTATGTTTTTTTAACATATACTTCATTAATGGAATATCTCAATTTTATGTCACAATTATGTATTTATGTTTACTTTACATGTTTACCGTTTCATTTTAAAATATTTTGTTTTCATTTATGAGTACGCGGCTTGTAAATATGAAATGTGAATTCAAATGGGAAATGTTATTTTTTCTTTAATCATGTTTTGTGTGTAATGATTATTTCATGGTTCTTGGGAATTCTATATGAAAATGGGTGGTTCCATGATTAATTGAGGGCTGGTTAGCCTGTGATATCTCTCCAACGTGTTGGGTAACATAACCATGGTAAACGATAAGGTTTCTCTTAAGCGATTTAGGGAATATACTATGATGGGTAATCAAAATGTAACCATGATGGTTACTACCTATATATCTATGAATGATACAGTGTGAGTATGATATGGATACAATATTCTAGCATTATGATTTATGATTTCTAATATTTTTTTCAATAAACTTCTGATTTCATGAGATAAGTTTAAGAGTTTATGTTGTATTGGTAAAAGTTTGATTTGGTGAAAATATTTTCTTGGGTTTATAAATATTCATGGAATAACATTTTGTATCATTATTTTATATCCCATAATGATATTTTTATTCTCAACCAATGTTTTTGAAAAAAAAATTCAATAGAGTATAAGGATAGGTAAAAGAAAGTAATAAATCAAGAAGAATTTTATCAAGATATAAATCATGATTATATTTAAAAAGATTATTAATGTGGAAGAATTGTATATTATTTTAGTTGTATCCACTCTATATAAATTCGATTTTTTATGTAATAGATATGGCCTAATTATCTAAAACTATAAACCCGAAAGGATCATCAATGTGAAATATTGTCAAATTGTTAACTTAACTCAAGATTATTTAATGTTTAAGGTTGGGGCCATAAATATGGTATCTAAGGATGGTTTAAAAAACATTATATATTTGGATGTTTTATTAAGAGTTATGGATATACTCATTGGTTTATAATTTATAGGTTCATCATATGTTCAATGTCATATAAACCCCTTTTTGGGCTTTATGATTGTAAATATTATGGTGTCTAACGGTTTTTTGGATATATTCACCTTTGAAGAAATTATGGGTTTTTCATTTTTGTGATGAAAAATGTGAGGTATGAAATAAACTTTATGGTTAAAAAATGATATGGCTATTTTTAGTTCTTTATAATATTTTTTTAATATTAAATGAATTATATAGTTTTTTAAAGGACATCACATAGACAATGTGACAACCCATTGCATCCAACAAGGATATTGGAATAAAACCCACAACCATATTTTGACTGGCCTTTTTCTCCAACCAAAGTCTTACATGAAGTACATAGTTAGTATGACTTTATCTTTATTGTCAAAAAATATGATTAAATAAGAAAAGGTTGATTTTAGAAACTTGTGTTTTATCAAATGCATATCCTTGGTATAGTAAAATGATTTAGGGATAGAGTGATAAATATTATTTTGGAAGATGTTCCCTACTATGTGAACCCAATATACCTATGTAAAATAGCATACTATTTGATTTTATTTTAGGAGTAATATTTTGTCTATATTTTTTATGAATAAATGTTTTTATTATGGACTTATGGTGATTCAGATTACTTATGGAAGTGATTAACCTATTTTAGAGAATATGTTATTAGGAAATTAATTTTTGGTGTGAGACATTAAGGGTGGTTGATGTTATTTGGATAAAAATGTTAAAACGTATACGAGAATACTAAGTGATCAAATCCTTATAAGTTTTGTAATCAATATTATTTTTTATTATTTGAATAATTTATTGGAAATTTATTTGTTCAATGATCTATGTTGAGCTTTTTATATTAATAATTAATTTTGGAGATTAAATGAATCTTTTATTGATACAATGGTTTATTATTTTTGGAGAATTATATTATTTTATCATAAATTTTTTGGTTTTGGTTAATGGTCCAAGACATGATGAATAGATAGTTAAAATTTGGTGTATTAAGTGATTCTCTAGAAGTTGATTTGAGTGCTTCAGGTGTGACCAAGTCATATTTAATGCTCATTATTTTGATAATAGATGATTTTTTGGAATAAATTTATTATCGATGAAACTCTACATTATAAGTAAGTATTTTTCATTATGTTCTTAGTCAATATCATAATCAAATTCCTCAACTATATGGAAAGAATCTTAAAATAAAAACATTTTCTATTTACTTTTCCTACTATGAAATCAAAGACTATTTAAACCAACCCAAGTTTGTAGTTTTTTGATAGTTAACTTTCTCCTTATGATGTTTCCTATTTATTTCCATGAGAACAAGATGGTTAATTTTTCTTCCATATCCATGTTTTTCCTACATGTAATCCTATTATGTGCTATTCCGGGTGACCTTTAAAATTGTCTTTCTTTCTTTTAAAGATATAGTTTTATTAATCATTTTTTCAATTTGGGAATTAAATAAAGGTATTTTGAAGAGATATTATATATTTACCAAACCCAAATTCAAATTCTGATTACTCAAGTTCTAAAAGGGTGGAATAATGTAACATCATGAGTTTTTAAAACGAGACAATATGTTGACTATTATACATAATATAGCACATTGAACGTAAGAATTATTATTTTACCTTATGAAATAGCTGTTAAAATAGAGGCAATGAAAATTATTAATTGATTTATGAAAATATTGGTCACACATATATTTAATTAAATATTTTTTGAACAATTTTTTATAAATGAAAATAAATGTTTTTAAATTAAAAAAATAGATTTTTTCTGAAAAACTATTTAAATGAAACTAATTGAGTTTATAAAATAATAAAATCACTATTTATGTATTTTATTAATGAAATATATGTGTAATATATTCTATGTAATTTTAAAAATTCATCTTATATGTTTTCTATACATGATATAAGAACAAATTAAATTTTATGGATAAAATGAGTGTTTTTCTAAAAATACAGTTTTACTGCCTTTTGATGAGGAAACCATATAAAATCTTTATTTTTACACTTTTATAAGTTATTTTTGAAAAAATAAACATTTTATTATTAATAGTTACAAAAAAAATTGGAATATTTTTTGGTATTTTTCTGATATTATTTATTATTTAATGAATAGTGAAAAATATTTCATTTTAATTTAAAATTGCTTTTTCACTTGAATTTTTTATATAAAAAGGTTGTACTTTTAATTGTTTTAAAGAATAAATAGATTTTTTTTTTATCATTTAATCAAATTTTGGCCATTTTTAGTAATTTTACATTGAAATTATATATAAATGCACATCAATCTTTTGATGGTTTTTACTTTAAAAAACTCATTTTCTCCCTTTGACAACAAGAATTAATTTTAAAATAATAATTGAAATTTTTGTGTTTTTAATTTTTAAAAATATATTTAATATTTTTAAGTAGTGCTTCCAAATTATATTTATGGGTTAATATTATTTTTTGTGATATTATGAAAAGTAACTACGATAATTTTTATTTACCACATTTAAAGGTAAATTGGGTAAATTAGGGTAACAAAAAATATGATTAAGAAAATAAAATTACCCTAAAACCTTCCAAAATAAATTTGGATGAATTAAATTCGGCCAATACCAGCAAAGTTTTAGAATTTATTCATTTAATGAAATTTTTTCTATGAAAGTGATGTAATAATTATTCAAACAGACCCAAATGACAACATGTCAATAACTTTTCTCTTTTAAGTGTAAAAATTTTAATACAGTGATAAACCTGATGAAACATTGAACTTAAATAGTATTCAGATATCTAATGATATTATCTACATCATTTAAATTTATTTAAAATTTATACATATTAAATAATTACCATAAACATTGACACAACAGTGAAATAAAAATTAAATTTTAAGAGAAATATCAAATAAATGATATTATAAATAGTAAAATAAATATTATTTGAAATAATTAATTTCATCCATGATTTTTATATTTGAAAATAATATGTTATAATTATATTCAATTCTATGGATCAATGTTACTTCTCTTTTTTTAGATTATTTAAATTCAATAAAATGAATATTAGAAAATTGACATAATTGATGTTTTATAAAACTAATATTTTATTAAATAAATAATTTAAAGTTAAAAAGTAGCTATTTTAAGATCTAAAATATAATTATGTGTCCAATTATGGGAAATTTTCTTCATATAAATTAAATTAATATCCTTTTAATAATAAAAATGCCGTTTCCTCAATTAAAAATAAAAGAGAGTAGTTATCAGTAAACCGAAAAAGATAAGGTTTAAAATAAAATAAATAAATGTCTAAGCATTATTGGATGATAATATTCAAAACTAAACTCATATTAGCTTCTAAATATATTTTTTTTACCATTTAGAATTTAAATTGATTTTATATTAATTTAATACCTTTAATAATTTCGAAGGGTACCCCTCATCTCTCCTACAAAAGGAACACATTACTCTCTATTACTCACACATCGAAAGCCTTTTGGATATTCTATGAACTACCCAAAACACTACCTAGAATACCTATACTCATCCTATATGCCTCCTTTAGATCATAATGCCTCCCAATGAAGCCTTTTGGTATAATCCAAAATAAGTTAGCCAATTAAGAGGTAATGCCTTCCCTCATGCTTTTTAGATTATTATCAATTATCCACTCCCTATACTCTTATTATATTATTTTTACATAACCACACATGTATAATAAATATAATATTATTTTTTTACGATAATTTCCCAACCTACCCATACACACACATTCATTTAATGGGTAACGAACTTATTGTTTCTGTGTATGGCGAACTACTGCCTCACGAAACAATGATTGTCCAATTTTTCCCTAACACCTCTCATAGTGTATATTATGATGGAAACTATATTTATATATAATATATATTATATTTAAATTTTATGAATGGTTTTTTATGTTTTATTTATAACATAACTTTTTGCTTTCAGTGTTTTGTAAATATGATAATTTTGTTTGAGGAAGTGTGGACTACTACCCCCTCAAAACAACATGACATGTTTCTATTATAAGTGGGATGCATAAATGATGGTTTTATTAATACTAGGATAAATATATTAAAATAATATAATACAATAATTATAATTTAATTCATATTATTTAATATAAAAAAAATAAATGAAAGTAGTGTTCATACGTATGTACGGCCTACCGTCTCCATGAATAGTGCATTTCATTTTTTATCTCCAAATATTATAGATTTTTCAATATAAATATATATACTGAATATATATTATATTTAAATCATGAATATTATTTCAAAGTTGATATAATTCTGACCACATTGGCCGTTTACATCAAAATAAGTTCATTTTTGACCGAGGTACCCAATATTGAAAAACGTCTGATATTAACATAAATAGTTTTGTAATTTTTATATAATGGTAATAAGTGATATTAAAAGGAATAATTAACTTTATAAAAATTAAAAAGAAAATATAAATTGTCTTATTTTTATTATTTATCAAAAAAATATTGAATGAGACAATTCAGGGTCAAGGTAAGGGAAATCTTAACTCAATTTCTAATCATTGAGTAAAAGATACATTTCATTGGTATTGTTAATAAAATAATATGTTATAATGACCTATTATTGTTTTACACTAGATATACACTTATATTGGGTGTATTTAAGACTATATCACTTATTTATGTCATTGATTTATCCTCAATCTAATGATAAGATCCTTGTATGGGACTTCGCCTCAATCTCTTTTCATTGGGGGAATATTTTGATGATTTCACTTTTATTATCCTATAAGGTGTATATAAAACCATTTTGACATGTAATATCATAAATTAGTATATTATTATGATATTTAATATTTTATTTAATATTATTCCTTAATTATTTTTATTCAAGTGTTTCTCTAGTAGTAAGGGAATCTTTAACTAAAACATCATTTAAAATGTTTTAAATATTTATTATTATAAATCATTCTCATTAATGTCCATGTTTTTAAAATGGTTTTAAGTATTTATTTATATGAAAATTAATTTTTTAAAATGATAATTCCTTTAAAATTTTCAATGATATATGGGACACTTTGATTTAATAATTTTCTGTTAAACTTTTTTAATTTTCTTTTAAAATTGGATTGATTATTTCAATAACTTGGAATGATTTATTTAACATATACATAATGAATAGAATTTCACTCTTTTATGTAAAAATTATACATTTTTGTTTACATTTCAAGTTTACCATTTTATTTTAAAATATTGTGTCTTCATTTATGAGTTTGAGTCTTGTAAATATGAAATTTGTTTTCAAAGTGGAAATGTTATTTTTCCATTATATATGTTTTATGTGTTATGATTTTGTTATGGTTCTTGGAAATTGTTTAGGTATATGGGTGGTTTAGTTATAAACAATGGGTGGGTGATCCCATGATATATCTATAATTCATTGGGTAATTTTATGGAGGAAAACGGTAAGGTTTCTCCCAGTACATTTAGAGAATATACTGTGATGGTTATTCCAATTGTAACTATGATGTTTACTCGCTATATAGATGTGAAAGCTAAGATGTAAGTATTATATGGATTCTTCAAGTTACCATTATTATTTATGATTTATGATTTATGATTTCTATGATGTTTTTCAAGAATCTTATCATTTCATGAGATATTTTTAAGAGTTTATGATTTATGGGTAAAAATTATGATTTTCTAAAAATGTTTTCATGGGTTTATAAATATTCATGGAAAAATGGTCACATTCCTTATTTTATATGGCTTACTAATATTTTTTTGCTCAACCCATGTTTTTTTGAAATTTTTTCACTCGGTATATGGATGGGTAAGATGAAGGAAGAAGTCAAGAATAATTTTATCAAAGAAATCATTTTTTTCTTTAAAATGATTTATGTTGTCGAATAAATGGATATTGTTTTAGTTGTATACACTTTGTATCTATTTGATTATTTATGGAATAACTATGGCCTAGTTGTCTAAAACTCTAAACATAAAAATATCCCTCATGTGAAATAATTTTAAATTATTTACTTAACTCAAGATTATGTAATGTTTACGGTCAGGGCCTTATAGTTGGTATTATAGGATATTTTTGAGAAATATGAATATTAGGATGTTTTCAAAAGAATTAGGGATGTCCTCATGGGTTTATAATTTTATGGTTGATCATAATTTCAATGACATAGAAACCCCTTTTTTGGATCCATGATCTAAAATATTAAGTTGACTAATGGAATTTTTTGGAGACATTCACCTTTTAGGGAATTATGGGTTATTTGTTTTTTAGGATGAAAATTTTGAGCTATGATATAAAATATGAGGATAAAACTTCTTCTGGTTATTTTTTGGTCTTTATAATATTTTTTGGAATATAATTATAATTGTATAGCTTTTTAAAAAATGAAAACACACAGAATGTGTGAAAACTTGTCACGTTGGACAAGGCTGTGGGAATCAAACCCACAACTAGAGTGTGATGGGACATTATCGCCTACCACAAGCCTATATAAAATCCCTGGTTTTTATTAATTTATATTTTTACTCAAACAAGTTGATGAAAAAATAAAACGTTTATTTTGGGAACTTATGTTTTATCAAATTGATATCCTTGGTAATGGAAATTGTTTTGGGTATTGGGTGATAAAAGTTATTTTGGAAGATGTTTACTACTTTGGGAACCCTATATACCTATGTAAAATAGAATACTATGGAATTGTATTTTAGGAGTAATGGTTTAAGTATATTTTTTTTAATAATCCATGTTTTTGTTATGGACTTATGGATATTCAGGTTATTCATGGATGTTCTTAACTCATTTAGGAGAATATGTGATTAGGAAATTACTTTTGGGTATGAGACATTAATTGTGGTTGATGTTATTTGGAGACAAATGTTAATAAATATCCTGGAATACTATCTGATCATGTCATTATAAATTTTGTGTTTGAATATTTGTTTGGGTTATTTGATGAATTTTATTGAATGTTATTTGTTGAATTGTCTTTATTTATATTTGGATATAATTGATGTATTTTAGAGATTAAAAGTAGTTTTTCTTGATAAAATGGTTTATTTTTTGGAAGAATTATATTATTTTATCCTATTCTTTTTTTTCGGTTAATAGTTCAAGATAGTATTAATAGATATTTAATACATTAAATATCATACATAACCAATTGTAGAATTTCAATACCACCTTTAATTAATAATCCTTTATTAAAATCATCATTTACAGTTGTTAACTATTTCATTTATCCTAAGTATTTCAATTCATTAATTCCAGTCATTGTAAATTTATCTTGGTTCAATCATATAAAAAATATTAATAATTATATAAAAATTATATATATTTATTATATACATATTTATTTTCATCCAGGAAATTTATAGTAATAAAAATAAATTCGCCAACTCATGCAGACAATAGTTGATATGCATGCATGAGCATTGTCTTCATTTTATGATGGAAGTAATGAAATAATGTCAAATATTAATTCACCTTTTCAAGATCATTATTATGTCATATATATTCTTAAAAGTGTTACTTATTACCAAAAATATGAAATATAATTTAAAACTGAATCATGTCGCTTCATTGATGTGTTAGCCCACATGTATGCATTACCGATGTTGTCATTTCCCATTGGATTGAACAATAACATGATAGACATAATATTATCACTGTATAAGTATATTAATTTCTAAAATATCATATATAAACAATAAAAACATCATAATAACCACCCATAAAATATAGTGATGAAAAATTAGTTTTATAGCTATGTGTAAGTGGTTGGTCATACCTAATAACAAGTGATACTTTCACTTTTCATATGATGAAAAATAGGTTGATAATGGTATTATCATTATAATAATTAAATTTAGTAATATTTATATTTTTTAATTTATTTTTTATGATAAATAACATATAATTAAAGGTTTTAATGATTATTATTAATCAAATTCATCAGTTAAATCAATTACAACTTATTAAAAAAGACTCTTTTAGATATCCTCAAATGGGATCTCTAATGTTTGAAATTTTGGAATAACAGAACATCAATAATGTATATAATTATTTTTCGAAAATAAACATGTATATTTTTGTAGATCTGTAAGGTTCAATGTGGTGTGAAGAAGAGCCGGAGGAGGTTCCCTTTTGTATTTTAGGTGAGGGGAACTTTTTGGAACTTCTTAGATGGTTAAACTATAATATATTAATTCTCAAGACAAATGAATACAAATGTCCTTGTATTAGATGATAAGATAGGGAGGTTTTGTAAAACCACATAAAATACACATTTGAAAAAATTTAGTGTTATTTTAAACCTTAACATTTTGAAGGAACCTTATTTAAAAAATGATAATTTAAAATATGGGTTGAAAAAATTCAAATTTTGAAGGGTTTTAATTTTCCTTTATATAGAGAAAATTGGAACATAAAATAACTATTTTTGATATTTTTTACTATATAATATTGAAAGTTTCTTAATTAATGTTTTTTATCATTTTAAATAATAAAATATATTAAAGATTAAATATCATTATTTTCAAATTTCACATGACGAATTTAATTTGGCCTAAAAGACATAAAGTTAAATTTATAACTAAAATATATTATTTTAACACAAAAAATAGGTATTGTTGAATATATAGTTAATGAAACACTATTAATTACTCATATTATATAACTATAAATTTTTTAAATTTTTTTTCATTCTTTCACTAATTTAATAATTATTTTTTGGTGTTGTTTAAGTATTTAATGTAATTATATAATAACAGAAAATTAATAAAAAATTACCTTCATAAATATAATTTAGTTATTCATAGAAATAATATTACTAGTTATTCAAAAATCTTCTTTCCTTCCAGAATACATAAAGGATATTTAAAACTAATAGACTTGACATTTTTCATGTTTCTTTGATTTTAATAATATATTATGATTAACCTATTCAATTTTGAGCCTATGCATATAATGGTAAAATTAAATTAATAAAATATAAATTAGGATGAAAAATTATGTTCTCATCACTTTTTTTTAATCAATATTAATCACATATACCCAATAAATTTGAAAATGTGTCCATAGTTACTATTCAAATTGAACAATATAAAAGGTTTATTTTTACCAAATTTGAACCTCATAATTCTAAATATGTCATTAATTTTATCTAATTCTATAAATATAAATTAAATTATATAATTTTATGGGGAAAAATGTGACAAAATATTCTTTTTAGATTAATATATTTTTAAGCATAAAACTAGATTTATTCCTACCATATACCTAGAAAAACTTTTATTTTATTTTTGAAACATTTGAACAATTAAATTATATATATATATATATTACATTAAAATTAATTAAAAATAAGTATAAATTTAAATTCCTTATATAAAATTACATTATGCCTATAAGAAAATCTTCAGAAAATGTATCAATTTTATTTTCAATTAATTTTTGCTCTTAATTATAATAATTTGATAACTGACGAATTAATTTTATAAATGTTAAACCCATATATTTTTTTTATTTTAGATATTACAATTCATATAGAAGAATCCAATGGTTAGGTAATAATTTTTATATAATATTTTAATTATGTTGTGCGGTTCATCTAAACATGTTATTCTGTGAAACTCTATCTATCGATGAAATAAAATTATTTAAAGATAAATATTTCATAAATATATCAGGTTATTACATTATAACCCCTTAAAATAAATTTCATCCTAAAAAAACCTCACTTTTATGAAAAAAATGATGGTAATTCTACCTCTTCGAATCCTCAGGTTCCCGCATAGCTTCCTCAAATAGGTGGTTTCTCCATAAAAAATTTCCAGGGTGAGTGGTATTGTTTAATATCACTTTCTCTCTATGATATAGAATCTATTAAGTTTTCACTTCATAATAATTATATTTCACCATTGGCATGACATATTATTTCAGTACATGTGAAAGATCAGATATGTACTTCTTTTGTATAGATACATGGAATGCATTATGAACTTGAGAGAGATATTTTGAAATAAAAAATGTATAATATACCATCATAATATGATTATGAATTTCAAATGACCAATATACCTATGAATTATCTTGTCCTTATTTCAAAACCTAATCACTATCTTCCAGGGATATAGTCAATAGAATACCTTGTAACCAATATCAAACTCTATATCATTCATGTGATTGTCTACAAATCTTTTTTATCAACATTGAGTTTCTCTTATGTGATTTTGAATTGATCTAATCTTATTTTCTATTTCATCGGCTAGATAATGTCCCAATATACATATTTATCCAACATCATTACATTTTTTTGAATTTTAAAATACATAACAAAAGTGGATTTATAAAGACCCATATAAATTTTCTAGTGAATTTTATTATTTAAATATAATTCAACAAAAGGAAGGTATTGATCCTGGCCACATTTGAAATCTAATGAGAATGATAGAAACATTAATTTTAGACAATAAATTTTCTTATCATAGTGACCATATATATTATGATAATAGGTAGTAATGAAACATTACTTTGTATCTAATAATATTGATGACGTATCCAAAACATTTAGTTAAAAAATGGATCCTGATAAGATATTGTTGACAGTCGTACAATATGTAATATTACAAATTCCTTATTTTATAACTGAGAAAGTGTACCAAGAGGTGAATATTTTCTAAAGGAAATAATTCTATCAAGTTTGTAAGGTGATAAGTTGCAACCCAAATATAATTATTCAATTATGTTGTTTTGGGGAGTCAGAAGAAAATTCCAGGGTGACATTTTATCATTTTAATTATAGTATGTGTAATGGTTTTACTATCCCATTATAATTATCCCTCTCAACATTAAAATGATGACATTCCAAGGATCGAGAAACATACTCTAAAATATCTATATCCTTTGATTCCCATAATAAATACTCATTTAAATATTTATGCATCTTCATAATTACAAGATTAATATAGAAATAAGAAACATATGCTTCATCAATTATCTCCTACTTAAAATATGTTGTTATATGGAAATATTCATAGTTCGCAAACCATACTATTTTATCATAGTCAAGGTACACCCAATATCATTTCTCACATAGCATTGTATCTCTAAATCTTTATCTTGTACCTCATTAATATTCACATAGATATATGGTTGAATTATCTTTTGTTAAAACAATATTTCTTCACATAATTTATGTTTTCAAGATCTATACACTGCATTACATTATTATTGGATGTTTTGTGATCCTCATTATTTATAATCTAGAATGATCATTTTCCCATATATCATCTCTCACCTTGTTTTATTTCCCATCATTGCAATGTATTATGCAGTCACAATCATTAATTAGTGCCAAAAATAATCTTTGGAGCATTTTCATATCTTTTATATTGAAAATACACCTTAATTTTTTTTTGATCACTATATATTTAACACCATTCTCCATAGTGATAATTATTCCATATCATTAATATAAAATTATATATACTTACTACAAATCTTAATTTGGGTAAAATTCATCATGGGTCTTTAATTGTTTGATTCATAATCAATAAAGATATCTTTCTACACGAGGATTCATCCCAATATCTTATTATAGGAATAATTATAGATTAAAAATTATTCCGTGCAATAGGGTATTTTAGGAATAGGTTTGTTTAGTAGAATTCTCTTTAGTTACTTAAAAATTTCCCCATATTCATCCAACCAACAGATCCTGGAACCCTTCTGGGTTAATTTTGTGAGTGAATTAAACAGTGGTAAAAAGTTATCCAAAAACTGCCGATATTATCCGATAAAGAAATGAAAAAAATTAATCTAAGACATACTTGTTTGTTTCAGACAATTTTTAATAAATTCTATCTTATAAAGATCTTGTAACATACCCTCACTTATGGATATATGACATAATAATTAAACTTTTTCAATAAAAAAATCACAATTGGTAATGTTATTCATAAATTCTCTACTTTTATAGGATATTAAGAATAATTCTATCGTACTTATTTATTGAGTAAATAATAACAGATTCAACAAGAACCAAGATAAAGTGATCAAGGGGATATCTAAATAATATATTCAGAAAATAAAAAAATACAGGGGTATAATTAGTAAGACCAAATGGAATCACTTTGAGTTCATTATTTCAATACCTTGTATGTAATATTTCCTTATGTATATCCTCCTAAATGACCCTCAATTGATGATATCCAAAATATAGATCAATCGTGGGAAATAATTGAGCCATGTACAGTTGATCAAACATCTAATAAATAAGGGATAGAGGATTTCTTTTTCTTGATAATTCTATTATTAAGTTCTTTAAGATAAATACAGATTCTCATTGATCCATATTTTAACATATCAAAAAGAACATGTGCATTGAATGGTTGCACACTAGGATTAATGGATCCTTTTTCATGATTTTCCTATAGTTTATTTTTAATTTATCTACTCAATCCTAGCCAGTCTATTGGGAGTCTTGGAAAGAGTTTTATCACCTGGTATGATCTAAACTGAACACACAACTTAACCATTCATTGGGACACCAATAGACATTTCTATAATAATATTAATAAACGTTATACTTTAGGTATATAAATGATGTTGAGATTCTCCCCAAAAATCTGAGATAAAATCCCATTTTGAATTGGTATCATAACCCATTTTATGGATCTAATTCCATATAAATTTATATATTTTCATTAAAATAGTAGGATATCATAGGTTGGTTTCAAAATATTAAATATCACTTCCATTCATCATAAATTTATGTGGTATTTTCATAAACAAATCCATTATATGCCCAAAAATATCATAAAATTAAACAATATAATGAATGACAAGATTTATAGGAAACACATTCCCACAATCATCAATGGTAGAATAATCATAGACATGGGATGTGGCCATCATACTCGTAGGTTTTCTTACTACTAACTCAATGTCAAAGTTTTGAGGTGGTAGTTTGATTCCTTTTGAAAAGAATTTAGATATAAAATATTGAGTAGAAAAATAACCAAATAATTTATTATTACTTATATAGTGGGTGGTAATTGTACATTTCCACATTTCATTGTCATACGTTTCTTTAAAAATAGTCATATAATTGGATTTTACTTTTTCTCTAGGATTTAGAGGTTAATAAAAACAATAATAATTGATAACATTTTGAATTGGGAATTAATAGAATAATTCACATAATCCTTAAATTTAAATCACTAGAGAATGGGTGGCGTATTATGTAGAGATTTTTCACTATTTCCATCATTAATGAACATCCTCCCGTCACATTGTAATTATATTTTCTTATTACCTCCCTTTTCACATTTGAACCATTTATGAGTTTCCTTATAAAAATTTCCCCTATGTTTCATTACACTTTGAGCTTAATAGAAGGCTCATATTATTCTTTATATAGTTTTTATATTTTTATTTGAACTAAGATTTATATTTCTTATCAAACCCATTAGATTTATGGGTAACTCAAATCTCCATATCCATATCGATTAAAGATCAAATAATTTATTTGTATAAACTAAATTAACTTATGGTTTATTCCCTTAGGATACTTTTTCATAATACAATACTAAATTTATCAACCAAAAATTCAATTTTCATGGTAATACCATAAGAATACTTCAAAAGACTTGTGAAATTACCCTCTTAAGTCCAAACATATTCTACACTTTTATATTTTAACACAAGTAACCATTTACCTATTTCCATATGAGTAATATAAGAAAATTAATTATTGAAAAATAATCTTTTAAATTCATCCCTTTATATATAATAAATTTCATCATATTCTATAATGTTCTACATAATATTACACCACTAATCATTATTTTCTTCTAATTGATGAAAACCAAAAATATCATTATCATATTCTAAACACTAATGGATGTAAAATATATTTTCAATGTTACTGATCCATTTTCTCGCAACTAGTGGATTAGTGGACCCACTAAAATAATGTGGGAGTTTACTCATGAAGGACTCAATATAAATATGTTACCTAATTTTCTCATTTATAATATAATGGATATTCCTTGACAGAGAAAAATGTTGGATCGAAGAAACAACATTAGTCAATCAATCTACCAAAATATTTGGTTTCTATAGAAGATGGTGACTAAATTTTCTATTACATTCATTATAAAAATGATTTCTTCATTTTTTATCCTTTGAATAAACACAAAACAAATTGTGGGAGAAATAATAAACATTGGTGGAATCCACGTGATCATGAAAAATAATTTAGATTCTTTCTAAATCATTAAAAATTTAATTATGTAACCTTAGGATTAAACTATTTCAGTCATAATCATTACCGAAAATAGTCACAAAATATGTTATACATAAACTTATCTCTATGGATCTTACTAAGGTTTTTTAATCATTATTTCCCAAGTTTAACTAAACTGTTCTCTAATACCAAATATATAAATTCATAATCTTTATCAAAAACTATTAAATATAAATATATGAATTTTCTTTACATATCATAATGATCCACACCCGAATTTTATTGGTGTAGTATCTTTGGAAACATGTTAATATAAAAAATTTCTAATTGTTACATATTGTATCCTAGTTTGATATTTATAACTATAGGACTTCTAATACATATCATAGCTAAAAAATTTATTCATAACATCAGAATGGAAGAAAAAGAAAGGGCTAGATCTGATGCTCAATATAGATAAATAGTGGAGATATGGATGATTAATTAAGAATAACATGAGAAAAATGGTATGGGAACATGAGATTAACATTTGGAAACCATTCCATGGATATCATAGATCATAATATTGAGTCATGAAAAATGAATTGATGTATATAATGGATGACTAGGAGAGAATAACATTGGATTTATATGTGATATTTTAGAATATAAATAATCATATAAAATCATTTTTCAAGTAGTTAATATTAAATTCCAATAATAAAAAAGTGTATTTTTTTACTCTCTAATAATAATTCTAGTCATGGATCACTTTGAAGACTATTATAGTGTATAAATTCCCTTACTAAACATCGATCACTCCACATTCCAGTCATGTTTATCTATAGAGATTTCAATATTTACACAACGTATTACAGGGAGAAATTGGTTCCACCTATATCAAAATGAAAATCATTCACACATAATCCAAAAGATTATAAAGCATTTATCAAATCCATTCCAATGAAAATAAATTGTTTTCATAAACATTGCATCACAATATAACACATGGAAAATTAATGGGTTTCATAAAAAATTTGTCACTCCATCATAGTATAACCTGTGGGAAAAAATGGGTTTCATAAACATATTTTCCATGATTATCATAATACATACATATAAATAATAATGATGGTATCACTTCATCATATCCCGCATGAATAATTTGTGAAATTGAGGTTTTTTCCATTGATGAATGAAATCATCATTATGAGATCATCAATACATTCATGAGGAAAATAACACTTCCATTTTGTAATCATTTATTAATGAAAATCTAAAAGTATAAATGAAAACATATTCATCCAAAGGAGCCGTGTAAACCATTCAATTATGATTAAAATTAATGATTAGTCATGTTGGTGTGAACATTTATTCATGATGTATATGTTAGAAAAACATTCCTTCTATATTTTATTCGAAAAAATCACAAACTACATCATTTAGAAAAAATAAAAAATTATTCAATTAAATCCATTATTTTGAAATTAAATCATTTGTAAAAATAATATGTGGATATTAAAAACTTTATTTAAAATATTTTTACAAAATATTCAAATGTAATAAAAAATTTCAATTGAAGTGACAAATTAATTCAACATTCCTCAAAATAAAACTTTTGATTTCGTGAGTGCATTAGATAAAGAAAATAAATCTAAAACATATATTTTAATGAAATTTTCTTAGTATAATAATATTTATAATTTTCATGAAGGTTATATCATAATATTTCATCATCGATTTCATTTTCATAATCAATCCTGATAAACAATATGATTATTACATAAAACCCTTACGATAAGTTCATCTTACTTCCAAATAAAACTAATAACCTAAATAAAAAGTTATTTATTTTATAATTTGATACCATATTATTTTTCATGCTTACAATATAATATATTATCACTTTATAACTTTTTGACACACATTTTATTAATAATTTCGTATCAAAATTATCATTTTCGAGTGTTACCTATTTCCATTATCGTGAGTATATCAGTTTAGTATTTCCCTTACTTATACATTTATCTTTGTTCAATAATCTAAATCATATAAATCATGATATAAATATAATATATATTTATTTTGTTCATATTTGGATACATCCATAAAATATAGAGATTGCAAAAAAATTGCACTGTTCTTGGATAAGGTAGGTAATAAGTATTCATGAATGTTGTTTTCATTATTCAGTGAATGAAAAAATAATGTTAAATATTAATCCACCATTAATTGATGTTTATTTTATCATATATATTATATATTTTTATAAATATCATCTATATTTCTATAAATGTATAATATAAATCAATAATTCATCACATCACTTCGTGGTGGGGGTGGTCCACACGTAAGCACGAGTGACATTGTTAATTCCCAATGGATATGATGGTTAGAATTTGTAAATTATATAATAATTAAAAATTATAATTAATTCATAAATATTATATATAAACATTCAACTCAAAAAAATACCCATTCATAATAGATGATGATTAAAAATTAATTTTATCTCTATATAGAGACAATAAGTCATATCTACGCATGTGAAATACATTCACTTCACATTTGATAGGAAAGGGGTGTATAATTATATATTAATAATCACAATAATATTTCATCATATTTTCATATTTTAAGTTAAAATTTTATGATAAATACCCCAAATTTGGAGTAGTAAATGAAAATTAAAAAAAATGATAGGTTAAGGTGATTTTAATTATTCTTTGAAACGACTTTTCTTTATCTCCTATAAAGGAATCTATGTAACGCCCCAAACCCAGTTACCCAGAGTTTGTGAATTATTACATAACATTGGAATGATCACAAGGGATCCAAATCCTAAAAGACCAATCAGTTTAGTAGCCTTAGAAGTACAAGATACATTCATAAGTTTTACATTAAATTATAAAATGATAAATAACAACAACATTGTCTCCATTGACCACATTCATCCCTTAGACTATCCCTGCAGGTCAGTCATAATATAATTATTCACATCTTGGGAAAAATAAAACATAGAAAGAGGTGACATCATATACTCAATAAGGATAACAAAATAGAGGAAACATTCAAAAATAAGCATAAACATTTAAGGAAATGTATAAGACTAAAACACATGCCTTTTAAACTTAAACATCATCATAATATGGCAAAGATACATCATATAATTCCATTTACTTATTCTAAAAAACTATTTTGTATCATAAGACCAACTGATGCATCGAAGAGCTATAACGGGATCCACCCATCACTTACTAAGTCCAATTCATTCCTCATATGAAAAGGTTTAAACATAACATAAATATTTATATTAAAACTAGCATATGAAATGTCAATAATTTATCCATAAAGCATGAATGGTGTAAAAATAACACATCTACAGTAAAACATATCACAAAACCTTCAATACATTATGGGTGACTTGTATCATAATAAACCAACTTTAAAGAAGCTTAAAATCCATCAAAGGATGTTGACATAGATGAAATAAAATCTTCTTGTAGAGAAATATCTTTTTATATTTTGATATAATTTAAGAGTCATACAATTTTAAAGGAAGACATCTATTTTGAAAATATTCTTATAAGCTTGTATGGGAAGCTTTGATGATGTTATAATGGTAGAAAATAGTAACACCCACCGTATAATTTGAAGAAGACATTCTTACCTTAATTTTGTCGAGAAGGTCTTAAAGTACCTTGTTTGGAAAACAACGAAAAGATTCCTTTCAAAACATATGTGGTCAAATAAGGGTATAAATAACTATAACCCATAGTCTAGTGAATAGTAAAAATGTTTTGAATTACATTTTTATGAAAACACGGATGTGGATGATAAAGATGTCGCAGTAGATACTTACGTATTAACAACCACAGATAAGTAAAGAGATTGTAGAATTAAAAATTACCTTGTACTTTTCCTTAGTTGATGGTATGTTAAAATTATGTATAATAGTTAAAAATTTTGTTTTTAAATTATACAAGAACTATATATATAAATATTATATCATATATGATCCTATAATATTTCATTGTTAAAAATATTTATGTAGTATCGTTGTTTTGGGTGCTAACTGATTCGTTTTCCTTTATATGTGTGGTTACGTAAGTCGTGTTTTTTATGGATATGACTTATTTGATTCATATATAGACTGATATTATATTAATAAACATTATTTTTAATCATAAAATAATAAGTATTCTTGAATGATTGTGATGGGGAATGAATCATATCACATTCGTGGAGACTGTAATCCGTATGTATGCATGAGTGACAATACGATTATATTGATTATAAAATAATTTTTAATTAGATGTTATATCATATATATATAATCTTAAACCTATTATATTTATTATTTACATAATTTATACTCATTATTATACCCATCCAAATAATGAAGTGTTTGAATAACAAACTACACCCTGACGTGGAGATGGTAAGCCGTACGTACACATGTATGGTGACTTTGTCATTTATAGGATGGATAGAATAACAAATATGGTTTTACCACATTTATAATAACATCAAAATATGTATAAGTTATTGTATTTATTATTTTGGAATGGAAAAAACAAATATAGGGGATGTGGATGAAGAAAATAACTTGAAAGAGGGTGGTGGAATTATTACCTCTTATTGGGGTGTTTCTTTTTGAGTTGATAGAAACAGCTCCTTAGGTTGGATTTATAATGAACTTAAGGCCTATAGGTTGGAGGGGGAAGTTGATAGTATATTTGGACAGGTTTTGGTCGATCCAAATGGCTTTGGAGGTGTGAATTTAAGAGAAGGGAAGTACCATTTTATAAAATAGGTGAGGTTCACTTTAGGAAAAGCTTGAAATATTATTTTATAAAAAAATCATTATCAGTTTTTAATGGCTTTAAAATAATTTATTTTGATGTTAAGGTGGTTATGGGTCTAAATCCTTTCAACAAATAAGTTTTATACAGGTTTAGGTCACCATATTAACCTTATCTTTTAGAATTAACTCTTTGTTAAATAGATTGACATTTACCATTTCTCTCTTTATTTTTATATTATATGGTTAATAAACTTACTATAAACTTTCAAGAGAACCCCATGTGGTTCATTATTAATATATATAACCTTATATATGTCCTTTTTCCTAATCTTATATTTTTAGGAATATTATATCAATTAATAATATAGTATTTTTTTATAATCTCAATTATGTCAATTTTGACACTATTTAGTATTTGATATTTTTAAAAACCATAAAAACATTATCACTTCGAATAAAATTTATTTAATCAAACCTAACATGTCATATTAACCTAGAAAATTATTTTAATTCATTAAAAGTCTAAATTGACATTTATTTTGATATTTATAATATCAATTATTTTAATTTTTCATTATTAAGGTAATTACTGCATCTCCACTATGTCATAAATAAATTAAAATATTTAATGTCTGAAAATTTTAAATAAAATACCATTGGTTTAGATGTTAAACATTTAATTTAACTCTTTTAACTCTTCTTTAAATAAAATAATAATAAATTACCTATTCTAATCCATGTGGAAAAAAGAGGATCATATTTTCATCTTAAGGTTTTTATGTCTAATTACACTTATTAAATAGAATAATGACATGTGTTAGAGAAATTATAATATCATTTTCACCCTTAATTAACCTATATACTTTTAACCGTGGTAAATAAAAGTCAAAATTTACTATTCACCAAAAATTATATTCATCTTATTGAACCATATTTTTCTTATAGATGTCAACCATGTCTCTAGGATTTTTAAAATTCAACTATTAGAAGCAGTAAAATTATTTTTTATGCAAATTGCAAATTCTCCTAGAAGGTGGGTAAAAGATGGTAAAAAGTTCAAAAAATTTCATATATCTAAACAAATTATAAAATGAATCCAATGAATTTAATTAAATATATATAGATATTATGTATCTATTTTGACCGAAAATAAATTAAAATAAAATAACTAATTACTTAAATAAAAAACAGTTTTAATAAATAACGCAAAGTTTTTCACTATTCATCAAAAATTCAAAGTTTTTAGAATAATTCCAAAAAAAATCACCCTAAGATAATTTCAATATTACTAATTCAAAAATATAGTCCATTTTGAAAAATAAAATTTATAAAATTTCAAAAAGTGGTTATTACTATTTATAACGTCTAGTTTGATTGGTCGTGGTGTGTTAAGACTCCAAGTTTCATACAACGCAGGATAGTGAATTATTTAAAGGGAAACGTATTGTGGAAGAATGGGGTGTTAAATTCTCCCCTAATTAAAATAATTTCATCCTCAAAATTTCTAGAATATTACTGCATAAAAACATTTAGGTGTTACTTCATCAAAAGTTCCTTGGGTTCCCACGTTGCCTCTTCCATCTTAGGGTTTTTCCATAGAACTTTAACTAGATGAGACATCCTGTTTCTCAGCAGTTGTTATCTGGTATCAAGAATCTTTACGGGCTCTTCACAATAAGACAAATCTAGTTCCAGTTCAATTTCATCTTAGGTGAGTATATATGTTGGGTCAGAAATATATTTTATCAAAAGTGATACATGGAACACATCATGAACATTGGAGAGACTTGAAGGTATTGCCAAATGATAAGTCACAACTCCAATCTGTTCTAGAATTTCGAAGGTATGATGTACCTAGGACTCAATATACCCTTCTTACTGAATCTTATAACACCCTTCCATGGAAATACCTTCATGAAAACCTGATCTTTTACTTGAAATTATAAATCCTTCTTCCTATTATCAACATAGATCTTTTTCCTACTTTGAGCATCTTTGATGTGGGTTTGTCTAATCATCACTTTTTTCATTGTTTCCTCAACATGTTCTGGGCCTACGAGTTTTATTTCACCAACCTAATCCCAACAAGTTTGTGTGCGACATCTCTTTCCATATAACTCTTCATATGGTGCCATTTGAATACTTGAATGGAAGTTATACTTATAGGAAAATTCTACAAGAGATAAATATTGATCACACATACCTTTAAAGTCAATTGAGAAGGATCTAAACATGTCTTCTAAGGTTTGAATAGTCTGTTCTGATTGTCCATCGATTTTAGGGTGGTAGGCCGTGCTGAAATGAAGTTCAGTATCCATGAACATCTGAAGACATTTCAAAAATATTGATGTAAAACTGGGATCGTGATCAGAAAATATTGATAGGGGTACACCATGGAGTCTTAAAACATCATTAATATATAGTCTTGCTAGAAATTCAAGTGGTAAATCTTCTCTTATATTAAGAAAATGTGCTGACTTGGTAAGATGGTCAAAAATGACCTATATTGCATCATTCCTTCTATGAGTGTTTGGTAGCCCCATGAAAATGCCCATCGTAATATTATACCATTTCAACTTAGGTGTGGGAAGAGGTTGCATGACTCCTCAAGGTTGTTTCCTTCCAGCTTTAACTTGATGACAAACCATACATCTTGACACAAAATCAGCAATCTCTCACTTTATGTTGTCCCACCAAAAATGTTCCTTCAAATATTTATACATCTTGGTTCTCCCATGGTGTATTGAGAAATTGGTGCTATGAGCATCATCCAACAATTCCATTTTTAGATCAGGTATATCAGGAACACAAAGTCTCTTCCTAAACTTCAAAATTCTATCTTCATATATGAAGCCACTCAATCTCCCGTCATTTACTGCTTTAATATTCTATTGAAACTCCTCATCATTAGTCTGAGAACTTTTTATCCTTTCTAGTAAAGATGGTTTGGAAACTATTGGAAAGATTATTGTTGTTTCACCATACATGGTTATTCCTATATCCATATTTACTAGATCCAGGAAAATAGGATTCCTTTCAACTATCATCTTGTTCAAAACTCCATGATCCTATCTGCTCAAAGAATTTTCCACCTTATTTTCCTTCCTTGGGTGGTAGTGTATTGTGAAATCATAATACTTTAGTAGTTCAAGATATATCCTTCACCTCATGTTGAGTTCTTTTAGTGAGAAAATATACTTCAAACTCTTTTGATCAATATAAATCTCACATTTTTTCACCATAGAGATAGTGTCTCCATATCTTCAGAGAAAAGATTAAATCTTCTAACTCAATATCATTATTTGTATAGTTTTTATCATGAATTTTTTATCTATCATGATGCATATTCAATAACTCAATCATTTTCTATAAGGACACAACCAAATCCTTTCTTTATAGCATCACTATAAATATCAAACCCATCATTCGCTGATGATAGAGTCAAGATTAGAGTGTTGACTAATCTTATCTTTAGTTCTACAAAACATTCTTCACACTATTTTTTCCAAATAAATTTAACTCCATTACATGTGATCTTGGTTAATGGGCTATCCAACCAGGAAAAATTCCAGAAGAACCATTGATAATAACCTTCTAAACCAAAACAACTACGTACCTTAGTTATACTCGTCAGTGCTGTCCATTCATGGATTGTCGTAGTCATTGAAGGATAAATAGATATTATATACCTAGAGAAAATATGGCCCATAAAATATATCCCTTAAATCCAGAATTCACACACGCTAAACATCTCATATCATTCATTTCTTCTAAGGGTTTTTTGAATAGTGCGCAAGTTATTTTCATGATGTTTTTAGCTTTTTGAGTATACCAAGATATCATGAATAAATACTACAAAAAATTCATCAAGATATTCCTTGAAAACTATATTCATTAAATCCATGAAGATAGAGGGTTCATTAGTCAATCTAAAAGGCATTATTGTAAACTCGTAATTCATGTAACTGGTTCGAAATGCTATTTTCAGAATGTCTTATTTCTTCACATACAACTGATGATATCTAGATTGAAGGTCAATAATTGAAACATATTGAGCTACATGAAGTTGGTTGAATAAATCATCAATGCGAGGTAGGGTATACATGTTCTTTATTATTATAGAATTTATCTCCTTGTAATCAATGCACAACCTCATAGATTCCTCTTCATTTTTAACAAAAAGGATAGAGGATCCCCAAGGAGAAACACTAGGGTGAATAAATACCGTATTACTCAACTCTTATTGTTGTTTTTTTAGTTCAACTAATTCAATAGTGTCCATTCTATAAGGGTTCAAAGATATGGGCCTTGAACCAAGAATTAAATCAATGGAAAACTCAATTACTCATTCTGGAGGATGTCCAGGTAAATCCTATGGAAACACATCAATATATTCTTTCACAAAATATATATCCTCTATTTGAAAATTCTTTTCCTCACCTATAATTATTTCATTCTCTTCATCACCAATAATTGAATTTAGTAGAGCTACTTGTGGTAGATCTTGATAAGAATCAGGTGGGGACGTTTTTGCTCAAAATATAAGGTACTCTTTATCATCATCGAAAATGGTAAACTACTTCTTCTTAAAATAAATTTTTACATCATAGTTCAAAAGACAATCCATTCTGAGGATTATATCAAATTCAATCATGGGTATGAGGATGAGATCAACAGATAAAGAACATGTATATTCCGTAATGGTAACTGATTCACAAAACATTGTTGCAATGATACTTACCTTAGGAGTTTTTACTGACAACTCCCTTGTTAAGTCAAATTGAAAATATCTAATTTCCTAAGAAAACTAGGAAGATATGAAACAATTCCATAATCCAGAATCAAATAAATAATTTTCTAAACTTGATGAAACCATTAACTTACCTGCAACTATGTCTTTAGGAGCTTCATCCTCAGCAGTAATGATCGCATAAGCTTGGTATTTTTAACTTGTCCTTTTCTAACGTAAGTTCCCTTGGTGCATAAGACATTAATTTTCATAATGTCCCTTTTCTCTGAATTTGTAGCATTAAACATTGACAGCCTTTTTCTTTTACTTGCAATCACGAGCTTGGTGGCCTTTTTCACCACACTTGTAACATACTCTCATTCCCTTCAAGAAAGTACCTTGGTGTTTCGTCCCACATTTACCATAGGATGGATATTAAACATTTCCCTTATTCCCCCTATTTCCATTTCCAGAGTGATCAGCAAATCTCTATTTATCTTTCCTTTCTTTGAAGTCATAAGACATAGATAATTCATTTTCTGTCTTAATAGTGCATGAGACAATATCTTCGTTTGATGAGAAGGATAGTGAGACTAATTCTATACTGAGAAATGGTTTTAACCCATCTAAGAATCGATCAATCTTACTTCTTGGGTTATGTATATAATCTACTGCATGCCTTGCTAACCGTGTAAAGTTATCCTTATACTTTGCGACATTCTCATCCTCCATTTTCCTCAGACTCAGAAATTTTCTTTCCATATCTTCTCGATGGTCACGAGGAAAGTATTTTTCTATGAAAATCTCTTTAAACTCCCTCCATTACATGTTTGATACTTCTTCATCTTACTTTGTGTTTTGGATTAATGACCACCATTGATCTGCATCTCCCGTGAGGCGATAAACTTCCATGACAACTTTTTCCATTTCGCTACTCCGCAAATCATGAAATGTTTTCTCTAAGGAACATATCCATTGCATAGATATTAATGGATTTGTTATCCCATTTAATGATGGTGGTTGTTTCTTCATGAATCGTTCTAACATTGATCCTCCGCGTTGTGGATCAGGGTACTCCATATGGGTAAGGTTATTATTCATATCATGAGTGAGTTGTCCCAGTATAGAGATAAGTTGATCACCACCAGTTTGATCACCAGCTCCACTATAATTATCTTGAGTAGGGGGTAAATCCCTAAATGGATTACATTCGTTGATACGGTTTCCATTCCTTCCACTAGGTTCCATTTCTAACTAATGACATACACTATATTAGTTTATGAATTGCAATACATAATTCCAAACTATTAAAACACTTAACATAAATTGAACAATTATTGGATACAATCCATAATAAAAAATTATTTTCTTTGAGGAGGTATATACTCATAAATCCTTTATAATGGTTTGTAAAGAAAATGTGAATTATCCTACGAAAATACCCCAGGAGTGTCGTAACCAAGAGAAATCAAATATTTTTGTAGAGAAATATCTTTTTTATTTGGAAATAATTTAAAAGTCATATAATTATAAAAGAAAACAATTATTTTGAAAATATTCTTATAATCCCATATGGTATGCTTTTAAGATGTTATGACGGCAGAAAATAGATACACCCATTGTATAAGTTTAAAAAGACATTCTTACCTTAATTATGTCGAGAAATTCATAAATTACCTAGTTTAGAAAAAATGGTGGAAAGATTCCATTTAAAACATATGTGGTAAAATAAGGATATAAATTACTTTAACCCATAGTCTACTGAATAGTAAAAATGTTTTGAATTACATTTTTGATAAAACACGGATGTGGATGATAAAGAGGTCTTAGTAGATACTTACGTATTAAGAACCTCAGATAAGTAAAGAGATTGTAGAATTAAACCTTACCTTGTACGTTTCCTTAGTCAATGGTATGTTAAAATCCTATATAATAGTTAAAACATTGTTATTAAATTATACTAGACCTATATACCTAAATATGATATCATATAGGATCCTATAATATTTCTCTGTTAATAATATTTTAGTAGTATTATCATTTCGAGTGTTAACTGATTTTCTTTCCTTTATATGCTTGGTTGTGTAATCCATGTTTGTTATGTATATGATGTATTTGATTCATATACTGAATAATATTATGTTCATAAACCTTATTTTTAATCATAAAATAAAAATTATTCTTGAATCATTATGATGGGGAATGAATCTTATCACGTTCGTGGACACAGTAATCTGTACGTATGCAAAAGCGACAATATCATTACATTGATGGTGAAATCGTATGAAATTGGATGATATATCGTATATACATTATCATTAAAATTTTATATTTATTATTTAAATAAGTTATACTCATTATTATAACCATCCAAAAAATGAAGTGTTTGAATAACAAACTACCCCACGACGTGGACACGGTAAGTCGTATGTATGCACATATGGTGCCTTTGTCATTTATAGGATGAATAGAATAACGAATATGGTTGTACCATATTTATAATAACATCACTATATGTATAAGGTTATATATTTATTATTTTGGTATTGAAACAATAATGAAATAGTAAGTGGATGAATAAAAGTACTTGAAAGCGGGTGGTGAAATTATTACCTCTTCTTTGTGTGTTTCCTTTTGAGTTGATCAAAAGGGAACCATATGTTGGATTTTTAATCAAAGTAAGGACTCTAGGTTTATGGGGGGATAGTTGAGATGATATTTGGGTAGGGTTTTCCATGAAAAATGGCTTTGGAGGTGTGAAATTATGAGAAGGGGAAGTAACCATTCATAAGAATGGTGAGGGTCACATTAGGAAAAGCTTGAAATATTATTTTATAATAAATTTTTTTTCGATTTATAATGGCTCTAAAAGGATTTATTTCGAGGATAAGGTGGGTATGGGTTGAAAAAATCTAAAAAATAGGTTTTATACAGGTTTAGGTCACCATAATAACCTTATCTTTTATATTTAACTCTTAGTTAAATAGTTTGACATTTACCATGTCTCTTTGTTTTTGTATTATATGGTTGATAAACATACTATAAATTTCCAAGTGACCCAAATTGGTTAATTATTATTATATTTAACCTTATCTTAGTCCTTTGGATGAACCTTAGATATGTAAGAATATTATATCAATTAATAATATAATATTTGTTTTAAAAATTCAATTATGTCAATTTTGATGCTATTTAGTATTTGATTTTTTTAAAAGCCATAAAACCTTTATCACTTCGAATAAAATTTAATTAATAAACCCTAAAATTTCATATTAGCCTATAAAATTATTGTAATTCATCAAAATCCTTAATTTACATTTATTTGGATATTTACAATATCAATTATTTTAATATCTAATTATTAAGGTAATTACTGCATCATCATTGTGTTATAAATAAGTTATATTATTTCCAGTATAAAATTATAAATAGATAACAATTTTTTAGGAAATATTTTTATCTTTATAATGAATCTTTATAGTCTAATTTATATTTTGTGTAACCCTATATTAAAAATGATTTAGTTATTAAACATTGAATTTAACTCTTTTATCTCTTCTTTAAATAAAAATAAAAATAAATGTCCTAATCGAATCCAAGTGGACCAAAAAGGATCATATTTTATTCCTAAGATTGTTTTTGGTCGAATTACACTAATCCAATAGAATTACGACATGTGTTAAGGTAATTATAATATCGTTTTTACCCTTAATTACCCTATTAACTTTTAATTGTGGTAAATAAAAGTAAAAAGTTACTATTCACAAAAAATTATTGTAATCTTATTGAATCACATTTTAAGTACTTATGTCAAACGTGTCTCTCTGATTTTTGAAATTCAACATACAAAATCAGTAAAATTATGTTTTATGTAAATTTGCAAATGCTCCTAGAAGGTGGGTAAAAGATGTTCAAAAGTTCAATAAAATTTTATATATCTAAACTTATTATAAAATGAATCCGGTGAATTAAGTTGAACATATATATGTATTATGTATCTATTTTGACCTAAAATAAATTAAAATGAAATAAATAATTAGTTAAATAGAAATTTGGTTTTAAACAATAACGCAGTATTTTTCACTATACATCAAAAATTGAAAGTTTTCAGAAAAAAACCAAAAATTCACCCTAAGCTAATTTCGATATTCTGAATTCAAAAATGATGTCCATTTTGAAAAATAATATTTATAAAATTTCAAAAAGTGGGTATTACTATTCATAATGGTTATTTTGATTGGTCGTGGTGTGTTAAAACTCCATGTTGTGTACAACCCAAGCTACTGCACTATTCAAAGGAAAACATACCGTGGAATCTTGGGGTGTTACAATATATGCTTTAAATATTAATAAGAATATAACCTATATAATTTATATAAATAATTTTATAGTAGAAATTAATAGTTTTTTGTCATGATAAAAGGCTTCAATTTTTTTAATAAATTAGGGAGAAGATACCCTTTTATAATTAAGGTGAGAGACACTTTTTAAATTTCTAAAAATATTAAATTATATTAATTTCATTCTCAACCAAATAAATCAAAATACCCATTAACTCAAATATAATGTAGTATAGATTTTTTAATCCCATAAAAGTATATACTTTATAGAAATTATGGTTTCATTTCATGCCTTATCATTTTGATTAACCATTAGATAACTAATTTTAATTTTAACTACGATAATGAATTTTTCAATATTAAAGGGCCCTAATTTTTTACATATAAGCTTAAAATTGAACTATATATTGACATGTAATAAAATAATAGACCATATAATATCTACCTTATCTTATTTCAATATTTTTAATATTTTTAAATAATTTAATAAAATATTATTTGGATAATATATTATTATAATCAATTTTTATTCATCTAATTCATCCAATAAGACGTAAATAAAAGGTTTTAATTTTAATATAATTTTGTAAAACAACAATAATATGTTATTTTCACCAATAAAATTCTTCTAAAACTATAAATTACTCAAATAATATAACTTTTAGTACAATTAATAAAAATTACTTTGTCTTCCTATTAATTGAATAAAAAATGTTTTTTCATTATGAAAGTATTTATGTTTTTTTTATAATAAGTAAAAAATAAAAATAAATTTTAATCATGAATAAAATTTAATTATCCAGAAACTAAATATTAATACTAATCCATGAATTGTTTTTATGTACTTGTTAATATATAAATAAATTATAACTAAGAGAGTATTACTTTGTAACTTTATTTGATAAAAATAATATATAAAATATTTTCATTTAATAATATCCATAAAACTAGTAAATAAAATTAATATGGTGATATAAATCAAATTTAATTATTATAATAAAAATTGGGATTAAAAATTATTCCCTTATCATTTAATTTTACCCAATATTATGCTGATTTACCCTTTATTGTGGTTATAAATTTTAAATAGATTGTTATTTATATTGACCATAATAAAATGGTCCCATTTACCTTATTTGGAAATCTATATTTTAAATATCTAATTAATTATAAAAAAATATATTTTAATATAGTTACTCAGTATGGGAAAAATATTATTTTTATGAAAATACATTTTTATGCATTAAACTGGATTTATTCTTATCCCAAGTATAGACAAATATTTTGTGAATGTCTAAAACATTTTCCATGAATATAATAAATACATATCCTTAAAATCATTCACCAATAGTGAATAAATTAGTTTTTTAATACAAAAAAATCCAATAATAAAAAAATCATAAAAACATTACTTTTATTTTCAAATAGATTTTAATTATAATTACAAACATTCCATAATAAAATAAATCCTGTTATAAATGTTTCAACCATATTTTACTCATACTTTAGTTATTAATATTGATATCCACTAATCAAAAGGCTTGGAAATATCAAAATAAATTATTAATGTTACATGGTTCTTCAAAAAAAAATATTGTGTGTAATTCATGCCACCAAAAAAATAAAATTATTTAAGGATAAAGACATTATACAAAATCGGGTTGTTATATGAGATCCTTAATCAATCACCAAAAATGGAGAATTTCTATATCATCAATAAACTATAACTTTCCTTGAATGTGAATTTCAATGTTCCTTGTATTGTAATAAATCATTTAAAGAATAGAATGCATTATATATATATATATATGAACTTTTAGGTGTATGTGGAGTGTAATGGGATAGTTTTAAAGTATTTTTGAATGATGTATGGTCAATTAATTATTTTTGGGGTTGTGAATAATCCACAAGAAAACCATGAATGTAATTTTGGTTAAAATTGAGATGTATTCATTATTGATGAAATTTCACCGAGGACAACTAGTAACCAACCATGCATGTACAAAATTTGGAATATAGTGATAGATACATAATCAATTCATAGAATTCAGGACCATGTAGTTGTGTAGTTCAACCAACTAAAATAAATATTGAAACTAATATTTTTACCCATTTTTAGATATTTTGGTCAATTTTTTCTAGAATACTTAGATGTATCATCATAGAGAAACTTTGAAGGAACATTTACATGGATTTTTTATTATGATCAAGGATCATATTGTGTAATTTATTCAATTTAAGGGAAATCATTATATCTCTTTACCCCCCATTTTATGTTCTTAATTTTTTCTAATAAAAACCCCAACTGGGTAGGTTTGGGAATAAATAAATTCTTTTTTCTTAAATATGATGGTCCTTTTATATTTTAGATCTTAATAAGTAAAATAATTTTATAGATCATAACATTATTTTGGTGATTCCATGTTTTTCATAGTTGATGTTTGTGGATCCTCATATGCTTGATTTTTGGAAAAATATTTTAATCATACGTGTAATTTTTTTATTTAAATTAATTAATTGATAAAAAATTATTTAATTATGGTTGGATTTATTTAGTGTAGAAATTTTTTTTGTAAGTGTTCCAGGATAAATTGAAAATATAGAGTTTTTTGAAGACTATTTTCTAGAAATAAAGGTTAAATTATAAGTGGGGATTGATGTTGTAATTTATGGTTTCGCCAACTTTCATCGATGATATGTTTTTATGGATTAATCATTCAGTTTCAAGATTCAATAAATTTTCTAGTTTTTACATAATGTTACACATTTTAGATATAATTATTCTTTTTTCCATTTAGTTTCACGGTATGAATTTAATTTTTTGTATATTGGGGTTCAGGGTATAAATACAGTGGGGTTAGATACATTTTGTTTTATGGATCTAGTGTTGTTTTTATATTTTTCATCAGTTTTCATTGAGATGGTTTGTTATGGTATTTTTGAGTATGATTCATGGATTTTAATATTTTGATAATAATTTTTCAAATTCAAGGTATATAATTTTGATTTAATAAAATCATACTTGAGTGTATGTGTCTTTTGGGGAATAAATATTTTTAATTCCTTATATAATGTCGGTGCCTCAACATGGTTTATGTTTATGTGAATAAGTTTGGGTCTATATCCACTGATCAAAGGAAATTATCCTCCAAAAAATCATTATGAAAAAGATTCCAGAAACATTATGAAAAGAAGGAACCCTTATCAGTGATGTTTATACAACTATAAAATACAATTCACTATATCCACCCACTTAAAAACTAACATAAAAACAATACAAGAACATATTGAATAAAATGATATGGAAGGAAATAAAATTAAATAATAAAGGAAGTATTTTTTTCCTCAAACTAAGAAATACTCTATGGGGGAATGCTATAAAATTTTATTAGGGAAGTGAAAGATGATTAAAATTTAAACATATGTAAAATAAGACCCCTATACAATAATTTATAGCAGTTTCCATTAGTTGAAACCAATCCAATTGAATCTCAATTGTTATAGGTGACTTTAAACTATTGTTAGACCATTGACTCAGTGCTACCACCTAAAAGGACTCATTCATTAAATAATGATCACTTCTAGATACTCTTTGAGTTGACCTTACATATCTATTAAAAGAGTCCCCACCCAACCCTCATTAATTACAATAACAACATATATTACATCATATAATATTATTAGGAATGAATTTTATGTAACATCATATACTTCCCCATCGAAGACTCACTATAGAAATCCCATATTTCCATTCTTGGTGTTTTTTATCATTGGTTCCCCTATTATACTATCACAATATGGTTTCAAAATGGGTCTTCTAGATTCACTAATTCTGAAATTTATATCACATAACTAGAAAAATGGTTTTCAAATTAATGAACATAACAATATTTTAGTTAGGATTCATTTTTTGGATTCATAAACAACTCCTCTATCATCATCCAAAAAATATTTACATATCTCAATATTCCATTTCAGCGGGGTGGTTCTCTAAATATTCTTTTGATCATCCTAGATAAATTGGGATATATCACGAAACAATATTTTAGATTACAACCTTAATAATAATATCAATTGTAACTTCCCTAACCCATAATACACTAAACCAGTGATCTAATATGAGTGGTTACAAGACTTTAAGCACGCCTCCTTGTACACCAATGGTTACCGACATGCAGCAGGGGACTAAATAGTCAATTGGGGAGACTATACCCCCTTTTATCAGAGTGTGCCACAAGAGAAGATAAAAAAATAGTTGAATAACAACCAATAATACCATATTATGAATAAAAATCCATTCCCCAAAATTGGGTATAACCATGTCCAACAGTAAAAATTCCATTCCATACTCCAAGTACAAAAGTAAACAAAACCCAAGATGAAGACAATCTACAAAATCCCAAAAATGGTACTGACAACAAGTCCGTGTCATCCTCCATGATTACTCATGCCAACCCAACTCCCTAGAAAGATCATTTTCCCTTTACCTGACCTACAAACATGATGTCTTCTTAGGTACCCAACAATGGCCTGAGAAAGGTGTGAGTAAAACTCAGTAGGCCACCACCAACGATGTCTATAAAATATCCAGGTATAAACAATTTTGAATGAAAAAAGGGAAATTAATAATAAATGACATAGAAAATATTAATTTTCATAACCAGTTTAGGTCCATTAACAACATTTATTACCACTTTCTTATCTTAACAATTCATCCCATTTCCCATTACTTCCATTTCCAAATCATTAACCATGGGTTCATCAAACACAACATGTTACACAGTCTAAAAGTACACAATCACATGCATGAGGAAAACACGTTTTTATCCTATCTCTATAGGATTAACTTCTACATGTAAACTGTATCCTCACCTCAAAGCCATAGTCTGGGTGGATGAATCCATTAGTCGAACAGAGCCTCAGTTCTCATCACTAACTCGTGCATTAGGGGTGGATTTTAGAGCCTTAGTCAAACTCGACCCATGGGTGTAGATCCTAAAGTCAGTACCCAACTCTACCAAGCCATGTGCACTTTCTAAATATATATATATATATATATATATATGTGTGTGTGTGGGTCCATCAACCATTCACACAACATCACAACCATTTCCCAAGGCAATCATAACTCATAAAAATAACACGAGATTTAATACCATGCCTTTACCCATTAACACATTTACCACATTTCACATCATTTAGTCATTTATCCCAATCCCCTTTCATTAGACTTATCTCACTAATAATTCATTCATTATACGAATCTCACTAGGCTTCTTTCATTATACCTAACTCACTATGCTTCATTACCATACTCATAATCCATTCCCTTATGGTCTTTAATCATTTCATCATATTATCCCAGTATCCCTTAGGTTATTACTAAGCCTAGTTGAATCACCTATCTTCTATTCCAACACAAACAATCACATAAAAATGTTTATCAAGGGATCTATATAAATACTCACCAATCTCACTTGTTCTACAAAAATCCCTAGGTCCAGGGAAGTCGGTGCACCCCACGGGTGGCCCTAGATTAGTCTCATCACCCATGACGCATCCCATGGGGATCGTGAGAGTTTCCGTTTAACTTATTAATAACCATTTTTCTTAAACATGTCAAGAATGATCAAAACATGTCAAGAGACACCCAGGAACCAAACCACACATGCATAAATCCACAAATAAACCATGAGATATAACTTGTAGACCACCTACCCTGATTCCCTGGGTGAACACACACTTAATCAAGCCCTTATATCCCACTTCAAACAAAACTTGAAGCTTCAACCTATATCTCACCCAAATAATATGGTATTAGAGCTTCAGAAAGAGAGGAGAAGAAGATACAATCCCTAAACTCAAAAGAGAATCAAGGATGGGATTAGCCTTACCTATAGCTTCGATCTGCAACCAATGGAATCAAAAATGCCTTAGAAATGATGGATATTGATCTCTTGGAGCTCTTGGAAGATTTGGTTCATTATTAGGGTGATGAGGGGTGAATGGGGTGGAAATCCCAAGATGGGGTTTAAAATACTGGAGTGGAAAAATATTAATTTTTAAAACTTTCTGGGCTGCACAGTTTACCCACACAGTTTTCCAAAACGTGAAAAAACCATGCGAAGGGCCCTGTCCAAAATCCCAGCTCTAGTATGGTATCTTGGGATGTCCCCACAATAAGCACTAACCACACGCATACCTTGAAACCTACTTAGAAAACCCCCTTATCTACCCTTTTTTGTCTCCCGAACCCTTGTAACTCCCCCAAGCCTCCACAAGTGCTTGGGTAAGCACTTAATTAACCAAAACAAGATATTAAGACCAAAACATAAACAAGATAATACCCTTCCATGATCTGTGATCTTATAACCTCCCCACCTTATAATGTCTCATACTTGATCCAAGTTTTCATGCTTCAATGCACTTCTGAGGAAAAGAGATTAGGCCACTGATCTCGCATATCAAATTCCTACCCCCATGTTTCTTCCTGAACCTTCCCATTCTTCTATAGTACTCGCACTAATGGAACAAACTTACCCCACAATAATTTCTCACTATGATCAACCATATTAACCGGATGCTTCTCAAAGGATGCATCAGCCTCAAGCTCAAAATCCTTGACACCCACCATGTGAGTTGGGCCAGGGTTATACTGCCGAAGCTACAACACATGAAAGACATAATGCATCCCGCTATACCACTATGGAAGATCAATTTGGTACACCACTGGACCAATCCTCCCCACAATCTCAAACGATCCCACATACATGGGCACCAAATTTCCCTACTTCAGAATCAGTTGGTGACCCAACTTTGGCGACACCTGAAGGAACACACTATCACCTGCCTTGAACTCAAGAGGTCTACTTCTTTGATCTGTATACAACTTCTGCCTACTCTGATCCATTTCCATCCATTTCTGAATCAACTCAACTTTATCTGAGTTCTCTTGCATGAGACTCAATCCCAACATCTTGGATTTACCAGCCTCCAACCAACATAGTGAATATCTACACGGTCTCCCATAGGAAACCTCAAATAGTGCCATCAGAACCGTAGCGTGAGAAGTATTGTTGTAAGATAATTCAAAAATAAATAGGAGATTATCCCAGGAACCACCAAAATCCAATACACATTCCCTCAACATGTCCTCCAACACTTATATTATATGCTCTGATTTCCCATCCATCGGTGGGTTCGAAGCCATAATTAAATGCACCTGTGTAAGAAAATCCTTCTGCATCTCTTTCCAGAATCATGATGTGAATTGAGGATCATGATCTAAAACTATAGTATATGGTACACCATGAAACTATAATATTTATTGAACATACAACTCACCCAACTGGTCACCTGTTTAATTCTCCTAAATCAATACAAAATGAGCCACTTTCATTAGCTGATCCACAACCACCCATATTATATCATTCTTCTGAGGCATTCATGGAATACCCACCACAAAATACATCCTCACATCATCCCATTTCAATTCTGTAATGGGAAATGGATATAACAATCCACCTGGGCACTGATTCTTAGCCTTCACCTGTTGACAGGTAAGACACCATTCCACAAAGACTGCAACTTTGTTTTTCATTCATGGCCACCAAAACTGTCTATAGAAATCATGATAAATCATGGTCAAAATAGGATGCACTTCCCATTTCGATTCATGGAAATCCACCATCAATTCCTCTCACATGTTTACCAGCACAACCACATGACCATGAATACAAACTGCCCTGTCCACACAGATGGTCCAACCAAAATATTCCTCCACACCTTTAAGTCTTTCCTTTATGTCCAAATATTTTGGATCGTAAAGCTGACTTTACTTAACTCGACTCAAAACTATCGACTCTACCATCACAGAAGAAATATTCACCTGGCCATTTCCCTCATGCACCTCCAGGGGCATCTATGAAAACAAATCCATCACCAATCACTCGATGATGGATTCTTGAACCACCTGTTTATGAGCCTTCCTTCTCAAAGAATCAGAAACATTGTTCCCTTTCCTTGGAGTATATACCTCTCAAAGTTAAAGGACTAGATATACTCAACCCATCATCACTGCCAAATATTCAAATCCCACTACGAAAATATATACTTTCGAATCTTGTTATTGGTATACATTATAAACCATTCCCCCAAAAAGTAGTACATCTTGCACATTAAGGAATACACTACCTTAACCAACTCAAGATCATGAGTGGGATAATTCTTCTCCTGGGGTCTAAATTATCTTGACCCATAATCCACCACCCACTCATCTTGCATCAACACAACCCCAAACCTGACACCGGATGCCTCCCAAAATAGGACATACTTCTTACCTAGATCAAGTAAGATCAAGATCAATGTGGCCTTAAATCGCTTTTTCAACTCTTAAAAGGCATTATCCCAAGCCTCATACCACTAAAATGTTATTCCCTTCTTAGTCAAGCATGATAGTGGTGCTGCCAAGTGAGTGAAATTCTGAAAAAACCTTCGGTAATATCCAACCAAACTGAGAAAAATCTGAACATCTCAATCAATCTTGGGATAATCCCAAGACAAAATAGCCTACACATTCTTTGGACCCACCAAAAACCTACCTTTGAGTTTAAGTGACCCAGAAAATCCATTTCTCCAATCCAGAACTCACACTTTGATGTCTTGGAATAAACCCGATTCTCCCTCAGTGTACTCAGAATCATTTCAAGATGTTGGACATGATCATCATGATATTTTGAGTACACTATGATGTCTTCAACAAAGACAACCACAAACTGATCCAGGTAAGGATGAAATATTTGGTTCATCAAATCCATGAATACCACTGGTGAATTTGTCCAGCCAAAAGGGATCACCAAAAACTCAAACAGCCTATATTGATTCCTGAATGCTATCAATAGTACGTTAGAAGGTCTCAACGTCAATTGATGATAACCCTATCTCAGATAAATATTAGAAAACATCGATTCACCCCTTAACAAGTCAAATATTTAATCAATTCTTTGAAGTGGGTACCAATTTTTCCCCATCATCTAATTTGACTTCCAATAATCAACAAACAGTCTTAACGACCCGTCATCCTTCTTTTAAAAAAGAATGGGATATCCTCAAAGATACATAATAGGACGTATGAAACCATTAATCTCTAACTCCTCAAGTTAATCCTTTAAATCCTAGAGTTCTAATGGTTCCATTTGCTATGGAGGAATAAAAAATGGCTTTGCTTCTGGAAACAACTCGATCGTGAATTCAACATCTCTCTCAGGTGGAAAACTCAAGAAATACTTAGGAAACACATCCTAAAAACGATCCACTACTGGAGGGAAGAAAAACTATTTCTCCCTTTCGTCTTTGAGCATAAGAAAAGATATATGAGCCGTGAGCCAACCCAACTGCAGGTAAAATGGTCTCGTGCGACCTGTTCGAACATCCCATTCTCTATGATGGATGTAAGAATCACCCTCAAGTGACTTAAATGATACCATATGGTGGTAAAAATTTGTGTGTGTCCATTATAACACCAACCAATCCATACCCATGATTAGGTCAAATCCTGACATCTCAAGAACAAACAATTGCGACATGAAACAATACCCACCAACATCTAGAGAACATCCCTTACACTACCTGATATCTTCAGTTCTCACCCCCGGTAGAGTCTTAATTGAAATAATCTCGCACACCCTCTCTATAAGAAAACCCAATGATACTAAAAACTATGAAAAAATAAAAGATTGTGTGGCACCAGTATCAAACAACATACTAGAAAGCATATAAGCTGTAAGTATCGTACCTCAGACAGTCGATGGACCAACCTCTTCATCACCAGGTGATGACTGAACTACATGAAGCTAACTAGACACTCTACCATGGGAACCAACCTATATTTCCTACACTGCACTGCCCTACTGATGTGGGAAATCCTTCCATGAAGTTCCACATCCACTAACCCTACCAGTACGGCCAATGGAGATCCAAATGCCTTTCTGATAAGGATAAATTTATCCCTTGCCTCCACTTGTCATCTTCCTATCACCAAAATCTATGCTCACATGCTGAGGGTTCCTTCAAAACCACTGCATGTGTCGCAATCTGCTGCACGACCGACACTCAACAGGAGGTCGAAGAAACTGGCAACGCATGTGCCCCGGCATGCCACACTAATATCAGAACACCTTATCACTTCCCTGAGAGGCTGACCGTCTCTCCTGACCACAATGCACACCTCCTCCTTACTGAAAACATCCAAAATGATGCTTACAACCCTCATAAGTTGCACCACTTGTCTTCCCAGCTGGCACGACAAGACCACTACCTATTTATCCCTTTAGTTTCCCTTCTGATATCAAATCTTGATCCACTACCTTTGTAATCATCTTAAAGTGAAATATATTAACCTGAGACCTAATATTGTGTATCATTCCATCATAGAAATTCCTAGTAATTGTTGCCTCATCCCTTACAATGCTGGAACAAAGAATCATTGGTTAGTGAAACAGCTAGAATACTCCATCACCAACATCAATCCCATATTGAGGCTCATGAAATCTATTGATTACTCTTACCTCAAAGTATCTAGGTAAAAATGCTCTAGAAATCTTTCCTAGAAATCTTTCCACAACATCCCCATAGCCAGATCAGTTTGAGCTAGGATGCCCCACCAATGCTTTTCCTAGCCCCACAACATATAAGATTCCATCTCGACTTGCTTACCATCAGGAGTCTCCAAATGATCAAGTATTTTCTAGACAGACTCTATCTAGAACTCTACTGCCTCTGGCCAACCCAGTCTAGTAAAGGTCAGAAGGTGTTGTAGCTGAAACTCTTTGGTCCGCTCAAACATACTCAGTGCAACCCTTCCTGGGTCTTGATCCATCATCTACATAAAACCAGTCAAGTTCCTTTGAAACTAATATTCTCTAATTTCCTAGATCACCACATTCTCTTTCTCTTCTACTGGAGGAGTGTTCTCATGAAAATCCTCTTATTTCTCAACTGGCACTTGACATTGTGGGGTAAATTATATACATTTCCAAACATGAGGTTTAGAACACATACCATTAAATTTTCACAAATTCATAACAAGCGGGATCCCCTCCAGCCATAACAACCCACCATACTAGCACCATCCCAACAAACCATAACATTTCAAAAACACCACCCCAACCTCCATACCACGAACCATGGTCCACAAGGGGAAAAACCATAAACCATCACAAGGATCATAAAAATGTTGCAAAAACATTTCTAATTCATTAAAACCCCTTAATTACACATATTTCATTAATCATCACTTATCATTATTTTATCTTCCCCCATTGATATTGTTTTGTTTGTGACATTTTTCATTTTTAATTACCAAGATGAAAGGTGCATTCCATCTTTCATGCCCCACACACCCAACCCGTGTGTTCCTACTATGATGCATGTCACCTATCTCTCTCTACGTGCCTACAATGATTCATGAATATACAACCTCGTGTCATTGAGGCCATGATCCAAATACAATAAAACAATCAGATCACACAACATGTGCGTCACCCAATGGTGAAATATCATCAGTTGTAACATCACACAATCAAGAACAACAATTCCCACCTTGTATGACTTGGGTTTTCCCTCGTACATGGGTTAGATACTTCCAGGCATGAGCTCATTCCCAAGACCCAACACATCCTAACTCCCTTATACCATCCCAAAGAACAATATTGGAGAGAAGGAGAACAAAATCCTTCTATGATACCAATTTTTGACATCCCTGGCCCAGAAGCCACTAAACTGGTGCTCAGAGCTGAGTGGTTACATGACCTTAAGTGTGCCTCCCCATACACCAAATGTTGTCGACTAGCAGCGGTGGTCCAAATAGTCAATTCGGGATACTATAACCCTTTTTATCAGAGTAATCCACACTAGAAGATAAAAAAATATCGGAATAATAACCAATAATAAAACAGTATGAAAAAACAACCATTCCACAAAATTGGGCACAACCATGTCCTACAGAAAATATCCCATGCAACACTTCAACTGAAAAAAGTAAAAAAATCCCAAATGAAGACAATCTAAAAAATCCCAAAAAAGGTCCTGAAACCAAGTCTTGGTCCTCTTCCATAAATACCCATGCCAACCCAACTCCATAGCAAGAGCATTTTCCTTTTCCCTGACCTGCAAACATGAAGTCTGCTCAGGTACCCAATGGCGGCCCAAGAAGGGTTTGAGTACAACTCAGTAGGCCACCACCAACAGTGTCTACAAAATATCTGGTATAAACAATTGTTCTTGAAAAATGGGAACCAAATAATAAATTACAAAAAATATATTAAGTTCTTCAACCAATTTAGGTCAATTACAAACATTTATAACCACTTCCTTATCTTACCATTTCATCCCATTTCCCATTACTTCCATTTCAGAATAATTTACCATGGGTTCGTCAAACACAACAAGTTACACGGTCTTAAATTAAAAAATCCCATGCATGATAAAACCACATTGTTATCCTATCTCACCCGGAATAACATCCTCATGTAAACCATATCCTCACCTTGAAGCCTCATTCCAGGAAGATACAACTATTAGGGGAATAGAGACTCAGTAATCTTCCCTAACTCGTGCATTAGGGGTGGAGTTTAGAGACTCAGTCCAACTCGACCCATGGGTGTAGATCCTCAAGTAAATACCTCAATCTACCAAGCTATTGAACATGATATATATTTCTGTGTGTGTTTTTGTGTTTATATCCATCAACCATTAACACAACATCACAACCATTTCCCAAGGCAAACATAAATCATAACAATAATAAGAGATTTAATACCATTCCTTAACCCATTAAAACATTTACCACATTTCACATAATGTAGTCATTTAGCCTAATACCCTTTCATTAGTCTTATCTCACTAAGAATTCATTAATTGTACATATGTCACTAGGCTTCGTTCATTATACCTAACTCACTAGGTTTCATTACCAGACTCATAATCCATTCCAATATAGTCATTAATCATTTCCAAAAATTAACCCAATATCCATTGGTTATTACTAATTCTAGGTACATCACCTATCTTCAATTCAAACACAAACAATCACATGAACATGTTTATCCAGGTCTCTACATAAATACTCAATAATCTCACTTGTTCTTCACAAATCCCTAGGTTTGGAGAAGTTGGCGCACCCCCTGGGTGGCCCTATATTAGTCTCATCACCCTCGTCACGTATCATGGGGATTTAAGGGTTTCCATTTACCTTATTAGTAACCATTTTACATAAACATTCTAAGAGTGATCAAAACAAACCATGAGACACCCAAGAACAAAACGACACATTAAAAAATCCACAAATAAACCATAGGATATAACTTATAGATCACCTTCCCATGTTACATGGGTGAACACACTCTTAAATGAGCCCTTAGATTCTACTTCAAATAACCTTTGAAGCTTAAACCAAGATCTCACCCAAAGAGTAGGGTTTTAGAGCGTCGGAAAGAGAAAGAAGAAGATACATACCCTAAACTCAAAAGAGAAGAAAGGATGGGATTAACCTTACATGGAGGTTTGATCTATAAATAACGTCACCAAAATGCATTAAAAATGAGTGATATTGATCTCATGGAGGTTTTGGAAGATTGGGTTCCTTCTTAGGGTGAAGAGGGGTGAATAGTGAGGAAATCCTGGGTCGGGGTTTAAAATCTTGGAGTGGAAGATTGTAAATTTTTAAACATTTATGAGTCGTAAAGTTTACCCACACAGTTTTAAAAATTGTGTGCAAACCGTGAAGAGTCCACTATCCAAAATCTATCCTCCTACAAGATTTTCTGGGATTTCCTCACGGTTAGCACTAACCATGGACAGACCATATGACCTACCATAAAAACCCATTTTCTCCACTTTTCGTGTCCCAAACCCTTAGAACACCCCTGAGCCTCCACAATGACTTGGCTAAGTACTTAATTGACCAAAAAATAAATTCAAACCATAACATAAATGATAGAATACCTTTCCAATATCCGGGATCTTACATCAGTGGAGTTACAAAACATCACCCACCATTCCGAAATCTAGTACTTTATCCCCCCCAAAAAAATAGAATGAAGTGATACTTTATCTGAATATACATTACCTTGGATTAGAACCTTTTCTTTTTGGATATGAGGATCTAAATTTTTGAATAATATACCACCATCCTAATTTCTATCCTTATGATATCATCCAAAATCCCCTTCATCCAAAACAACATCTTCCTAGCTTCTATACATGTAGCTATTATGGCCATACATTTTACTATATATATTTCCTTAAAATAAATATAATTTTTTGATAGCTATGTCTATATTATAAATTAAAACAAATAACACATGAAATATTAAATGAATATAATTATGAAATTTATAATAATAATATTAAATCTACTAATAAATGACATTATCCAACTTAAATTGATTGTATTTAGATAATAAATAATTAATAAAATTCAATGAAAAATGTATTATTCTTTATCATTTTTTTTAATTTTTTAATATTTTAAATTAATAAATTAAACAATCCAATTTGGAGAAACTATTTTATATGAGATAATATATTAACATTGTTTAAATTGTAAATTGATATGAAATACTATTGTGAACACTTAAAAATCACATTTTTCAATAAAAATGTTTTTTTATTATAATTTGTATTTTTATTAAAAATTATGTTCATGAATTTTTGTATGATAATATAATAAAATTAAATCCATTAATAAATTTATCATGTCAATTTTTTTAGGTCTAATTTTTTTAAATTTTTCAAAAATGTTGAATTTTGGTGTTAATAATGAAAAATGATGATATTTCAAGTACTCTCACATTTATGAAAATGTCATGATAAAAGAATTATTTTAATTTTTTGAAACAATTTTATTATAATATATATAAATATTAAAATAAATTATTTATAAAATATAAAATATATAAAACCCATTATTAAAATTTTTGTCATTTATGTCAAAATTTACTTTAATAAGAACTATTTTTTATATGGATATTTCAAATAATTATCCACAATTTGAAATTAATTTATTTAAATTTTAAATCCAAATAACTCTAATTTGGTTAATAATAAACTAATTAATTTCAAAATAAATAAAAAACCTCAATAATTTAATAAAAAATTGTATGCAAAAAAATACAATTTTTTATGAAATGGGTTTGATGTGTTGTCTGTGGTGTTATAAAAATTAACTCATATAACACTTTGAAATTTTATTATAAAAAAATATTTAATATTTTTAATAATTAGGTAAAAATTATTTATTATTTTCCAATTTATTTATATGAATTAAATGTGAAATACTAATGAGAAATTTAGTTACCATAGTTAGAAACAAAATATTTTAACAGCGAAAACCATTGACTAAAGACATAAAAAAGGTGCCAAGATACACATATGAGGATACCTCAACCTTAACCATTCCCTAAATCAATTATCTTCTATTATGTTTTCCATTTTACACCTTATTAATTTCATTAACTTTTATATTATTATAAATATTTCACTAATATCCCTTATAAAAGGACACATCACCACCACACTCCTCATCACTCCTCATCACTCCCCAGGAAACATATATTCAACCAAAAACTATCCAAATTAATCCAAATAACTCTTCTAGACATGCTATACGTTTGATTATTCTAATAATACCACCTCTCAACTACTTAATCTAGTTTACAATGGAGCTATTCTATGGAGTAAGGTAAAAATATCAATTTCAAATTTTTATTTCCTTTTTAATTAATACTTAAATAACATAATCCAAATATATTATAAATATATTTATATAAATAAATTATTATCATATGTTAACTTAAAAATTATTTTTTTATGGTATCAATATTTTTAATCCTCCTCCCAACCAATTGTTAAATGAAAATGTTGCTTGTGTTATGTGTGGACTTACGCCCCCTAAGCTACGTGTTTCATTTTCATACCATACATACATGTCCAGTTAAAGGGGGGTATTTAATTAATAAATATTAAACATAATAATGTAGTAACTTTATACAAAAAATACAATTCAAACCATCATTATATTCCATAGAAAATAAGATCGATTCACATGTGTATTTGTGGACAACCACTTCCAAGAATAACATATATCAATTTTCATCAAAATGGTCATTCATTATCCAACTATATTAAAACTAGATAAAAAAATGTTAAAAATATCCAAATAATATTATTATAATTAATTAGTAATTATATTATTTTAAATCAATAACTTTATTAATCACATTAACCCAATGATTATACAATGTTCTTATTTAGTTCATTTTAACCACCTATATGAACAATGGTATAAATTTTTACATCGGCTGGCTATTTAAAAATTACTAATAATTTTATTAGACATAAATTAGAAATTAATATTCCATTACATTTTCAAAAAAGTTTATTTTAATATTTCATTCATTATTAGCTTACCAATTATTGTTCAGAAAAATTATCGAAACAACCTCATTGTCGATTTTTTCATCATAATTCATGCCCAAAATTTTCATGGAATTAAATTTAATATTTATGAATTATTAAAAAATATTCTATTACAATTTATAATCCAATAATGATGAAAAATGTATCATAGAACAATATTTGACATCAATATTTAAAGGCGTATTGTGAAAAATCAAAATCGCTATCATCTATTGAAAAAAATATTACTAACTAATTCATATATTATAAATAATTTTTTATGAATAATAGAAATGTTAATAAAGAGGAATAAGTTTCTAAAATAGGTGATTAATATTTTAAATAGAAATATATTGGATATTAATGATCTTTCATATAATTTAGAAATAAAGGTAGTTGGTTTTATTGAAATAACTTCGTTTCATTAATAATAATGATTCCTCATTTTCTATGTTTTAAAAATGTGGTTTTATTATAATCATTGTTGATATTATAATAACATTCCTCATTTTCTAGTGAATTACATTTCTTATTTCATTATAAATTTGTATGTTATTATTAACAATTCGCATTCACTCCAAATGAGATCTTTATCTTCCATAATCATATCCACTCTTCTAAAAATGTTCTCAATTATAATTTTGAAAACACAATATGATTTATTTTTATTTATATTAAAATTTACATTTACATATTTTCAAATTTAATTTTTATCACTATCATGAAGATGTGGGTTTCAATTAACATGTCTTTAAAAATATTTAAATGAGTTTTCCTTTCTTGATTTTATATTTTATCCAACACACAACATTTACATTGAAAAAAAAATCATGGATATTCCAAGGCTCCATTATAAGATATGGTTTTTAAAAGTAAAAGTAAGAAAAAACAATTTTCCTTTTTAAAAATATCTTCTAAATATTAATCATAAATTTATTTTTATGGACTATGGTAATAATGTTTTCTAAAGTCCCCATTATGGTTTCATTCACCTTAATAAGCATTCTTCTTTAAAAATAATCCTTTCAACTTTTTAAAATGGTATTTAAAATGATTTAATTATTAAATATTTTGAATAAAATGATTTATTGCTATATTTTTCAAAAGTAAAATTTTCATTTAAAAAAAAATATTAATTATTAAATGGATTTTAGAGGATTGTATTTTTATAAAATAATTATACAATATCTTAAGTATTATAAAATAAAACATTAAAAAATGAATTTATTTTATAAAATTTTTTATCTGTAAAAAAATTCTTTTTGAAGAGTAATTATAATAATATTTTATCCAGATAAATGTATTTTATATTTATGTTTACATTTTTTTGGAGTTCTCAAGCATTTTAAAACATCTTATTTCACTTAATTATTAAAATTGGTTTTTCCAAAAAAAATAAACATTTGTTTAGATCTATGTGAATACCCTTTTAAGTTCAATATGTGTATAACACCCCAAGATTCTACGGTACGTTTCCCTTTGAATAATGTAGTAGCTTACATTGTATGCAACTTGGAGTTTTAACACACCACGACCAATCAAACTAGCCGTTATGAATAGTAATACCCAATTTTTGAAACATTATAAATTTTATTTTTCAAAATGGACTTCATTTTTGAATTCGTAATATTGAAATTATCTTAGGGTGAATTTTTGGTATTTTTCTGAAGGTTTCAATTTTTAATGAATAGGGAAAAACATTGTGATATTGTTTAAAACCAACTTTTTATTAAAGTAATTATTTATTTTATTTTACTTTATTTTTTATCAAAATAGATACATAATACATATATATGTTCAATGTAATTCACTAGAGTCATTTTAAAAAAAAGTTTAGATATCTAAAATTTTGTTGAACTTTTTACCATCTTTTACCTACCTTCTAGAAGCATTTACAAATTTGCATAAAACTTAATTTTACCACTTTTGTGAGTTGAATTTCAAAAATCCAAGAGACACGATTGACATCAGTAAGTAAAATGTGGTTTAATGAGATGAAAATAATTTTGGGTGAATAGTAACTTTTGACTTTTATTTACCACGGTTAAAAGTAAATAGGGTAATTAAGGGAAAATATGATATTATAATTACCCTAAACATGTCATAATTATATTGGATAAGTGTAGTTAGACCAAAAAAACCTTATGAATAAAATATAATTCTCTTTGGTCCACTTGGATTAGATTAGGGCATTTATTATTATTTTATTTAAAGAAGATTTAAAAGAGAAAAATAAATTTTTTAATAAATAATACATTTTTATCATAGGGTTACACAAAATATAAATTCTACTATAAATATTCATTAGAAAAATAAAAATATTTCCTACATAATGGAATTTTTATAATTTTTAGACATTAAATAATGTAATTTATTTATAACATAATGATGATGTAGTGATTACATTAATAATGAAATATAAAAATAATTGATATTATACATATCCAAATAAATGTAAATTAAGACTTTTGAATAAAAACACTAATTTTATAAGTTACTATGACATGTTATGGTTTATTAAATAAATTTTATTCAAAGTGAAAATGTTTTTAGGGGTTTTCCAAAAATCAAATACTAAATAGTGTCAAAATTGACATAATTGAGTTTTTAAAACAAATACTATATTATTAATTGATATAATATTTCTAAAAATATATGTTTAGGAAAAAGGACTTATATAAGGTTATATATATTAATACTAAACCTCTTGGGGTTATCTTTCCAATTTACAATAACTTTATTAGCCATATAATGTAAAAATACAAAGAGACGTGGTAAATGTCAAACTATTTAACTAAGAGTTAAATATAAAAGATATGGTTAATATAGTAACATAAACCTATTTAAAACCTATTATTTGAGTTTTTGTCAACCCATAACCATCTTATCCTCAAAATAAATCATTTTGGAGACAATATAAACCGAATATTACATTATTATAAAATAATATTTCAAGCTTTTCCTAAATTGACCATCACCACTCTTATAAAAGGGTACTTCCCTTTCTCTTAATTTCACACCTCCAAATCCATTTGGATAGGACAAAACCTAACAAAATATCCTTTCAACTATATCCTCTTCAACCTAGATGGATTACTTTGATCATAAAGCCAACCTATGGATCCCTTTTGATCATCTCAAAAGGAAACACCCGAAGAAGAGGTAATAATTTCACCACCCTGTTTCATGATCTTTTCTTCTTCCACTGAATCTTTCATTGTTGTTTCCATACCAAAATAATAACTCCAGTACCTTCTACATACTTTGATTTTATTATAAATATCGTACAACCATATTCATTATTCTATCCATCCAATAAATGACAAAGTCACCAAACGTGTGTATGTACGGCTTACCGTCTCCACAGCGTGGTGTAATTGGTTATTCAAACACTTAATTATTTGTATGGGTATAATAATGAGTATAAATAATGTAATAAATAAATATAACATATTAATGATTATGTATATATGATATAACATCCAATTACATACAATTTCACCATTAATATAATGATATTTTCGCTCGTGCGTACGTACGGATTACAGTCTCCACGAACGTGATAAGATTCATTCCCCATCGTAATCATTCAAGAATAATTTTTTTTTATGATTAAAAATAATGTTTATAAATATAATATCATTTTGAATATGAATCAAATACATCATATTAATAACAAACATGGCTTACGTAAGGAATTATATAAATGAAAATGAATCAGTTAACACCTGAAACGATGATACTACTAAAATATTATTAACAAAGAAATATTATAGGATCATATATGATATCATATTTATGTATATATTTATTTTATAATTTAATAACAATGTTTTAAATATTTTACACAAGGTTAACATACCATCGACAATGGAAAAGTATAAGGTAAGGGTTAATTCTAAAATCAATTTTCTTATCTGAAGTTGTTAAAACGTGTGTATTTACTGGGACCTCTTTATCATCCACATTTGTGTTTTGTTAAAAATATAATTCAAATAAATTAATATTTACTAGACTATGGGTTAAATTCATTTTTACCCTTATCTCACCCCATATGTTTTGAAATTAATCTTTTCGTCATTTTCCAAATAGGGTACTTTATGACCTTCATGACAAAATTAAGGTAAGAATGTATTTTTTATCTTATATGGTGGGTGCGATTATTTTCTGTCATTATGACATCATCTAAGCTTCCCATACAAGCCAATAATAATATTTCCAAAATAAATGTTTTCTATTATATTTATATTTCTTTTAAATGATTTCAAAATAGAAAAAGATATTTCTCTACAAAAAGTTTTGATTTCATCTAGGTCAACATCTTTTGATGTATTTTAATCTTGTTTGAAGTTGATTAATAATGATAGAAATCTTCCATATTATATTGAAGGTTTTGTGATATGTTTGACTGCAGTTGTGTTATTTTTACACCATGTATGGTTTATGGATAAATTATTAACATTTCCTATGCTAGTTTTAATATGAATGTTTATGTTATATTTAAACCTTTTCATATGAGGAATGAATTTGACTTAATAAGTGACAGGTGGAGCCCACTATAGATCCTCAATGCATCGGTAGGTCTCATGAGACAAACTAGTGTCTTGGAACAAGACCTTGACTATGTTTTATTTGTAGTTTTGGAACAAGGCCTTGACTATGTGGTTATGAAGTCTTGAATTATGCATTCCATCATTATAAAACTGGTTATGGAAATTTCATGTGATTATTTGACTAGTATAATATCCATGTGAATAATTAAATGGAATTATTTTATTTATATTGGCCATATTATATAGAATTTTATGTTCAAATGTCTTATTATTTAGTCTTATACATTTCCTTAAATGTTTATTCTTATTTATGAAAGTTTCCACTATATTGTTATCTTTACTGAGCATCTGAGCTCACACCTTTCTATGTATTATTTTTCTCAGGATGTGAAGAAGTATATTATTATTGACCTGTAGGGATGGTCTAAGAGATGAATTTGGTTAATGGATAATTTTTTTTTGTTGTTTATCATTTTATAATGTAATGTAAAACTTATGAATGTATCTAGTACTTCCAAGTCTACTAAACTAATCGGTCTTTCGGGATTTTGATCCCTTGTAATCATGAAATTGTTATCTAATAATGCACCGAATTTGGGTAACTAGGGTTCAGGAGTTATAGTTGGTATCATAGGAAGTTTATTACAAACCTTGGAAACTAGATTTAAAGAAACTCTGATTAGAGCACATCACCCTAAGATATACTTTGTGGATTGTTATAGAAAAACTTCCTAGAATTTTGGTAATGTAGATATTTTGTGTATTTTCCATGAAATACATCCTTGTCTTGATACGAGCAAGTAGAGGCAGCTTTGGCACTGATATACCAAGGAGTGAAAACTCTGACATGCAGTTTGGGGCATGACCAGGGGTATCGTGGTACACGATAATGGGCCTTGCTATACTCTTTGTTACGACACTCCCAAGGGATATGATTAGGATAATTCACATTTTCTTTACAAACCATTATTAAGGATTTATGACTATATATCTCCTCAAAGAAAAAAAAAATTATATTGGAGCTGGTGATACAACTGGTGCTGATCATCTTATCACCATACGGGGAAAACTTACTCAGGTTATGAATAATAACCTTACCCGTATGGAGCACCCTGATCCACAATGCAGAGGATCAACATTAGACTACTTCATGAGGAAAAAACCACAAACATTTAATGGGCGTATAAATCAATTAGTAGCGGAGCAATAGATAAGTTCCTTAGAGAAAATATTTCATACTTTGGGGAGTAGTGAAAGGGAAAAAATATTTAGGGCAGTGTATCGCCTCACAGGAGATGCAGATCAATGGTGGTCATTAATACAAAACACAAAGGAATATTAATAAAGATATAACTTGAAATGGAGTGAGTTTAAAGAGATTTTATTATAAAAATAATTTCCTTGTAACCATCGAGAAGATATGGAAAGACTATTTCTGAGTCTGAGGGAAATGGAGGATGAGAATGTCACAAAGTATGAGGCTAACATTACAATGTTAGAAAGGCATAAAGCAGATTATATAAGAAAGAAAAAGAGTAATATTGATCGATTATTTGATGGGTTAAGACCATTTCTCTGTTGAGAATTGTTTTCACAATCCTTCTCATCAAACGACGATATTGTCTCATGCACTATTAAGACTGAAAAGGAATTATCTATGTCTTATGACTTCAAAGCTAAGAAAGAGAAGAAGAGATCTATTGATCACTCTATAAATGGAAATAAGGGGAAGAAGGGAAAGGTTTAATATCCATACTATATTAAATGTGTAAAGAAACACCCTGGTACTTGCCTGAAGGGAATGAGAGTATGTTACAAGTGTGGTGAAAAAGGCCACCAAGCTCATGATTGCAAGGGAAAGAAAGAGGTTGTCAATGTTAAATGCTACAATTGCTGAGAAAAGGGACATTATGAAAATGAATGTACTATGTGCCAAGGGGACTTACCTCAGAAAAAGACAACGGAGAAAGTCCAAGCTTATCTGATCACTACAGCTGAGGTTGAAGCTCTGAAAGATGGGGTGGAAGGTAATTTACTGGTTTCCTCAAATTTATCCCTTGATTTTTTTGATTCTGGATCATCGCATTGTTTCATATCTTCCCAGTATTCTAATAAAATCAGATATTTTCAATTTTACTTAACAAGGTATTTTTTCAGTCAAAACTCTTAAGGGAATTATCATCGTAACAAAGTTTTGTGATTCAGTTCCCATTTGGGCATATAAATGTTCTTTATCTACTAATCTCGTAGTCATACCCATGAAGGAATTTGATATAATCCTTGGAATGTATTTTCTTTTGAACCATTATTTCAAAATTTATTGTAAGAATAAGGATGTTACCATTTTTGATGATGATAAGAAGTACCTTATCATTAGATCACAAATGTCACCACCTGATTCTTATCTTGATCCACCCCCAGTAGCTCTACTAAATTCAATTATTGGGAAGGAAGACAATGAAATAATTATGGGTGAGGAATATAATGTTCTAATAGAGAATGTACCTATTGTACAAGAATATGTTGATGTGTTTCCATAGGATTTACCTATACATCCTCCAGAACCAGAAATTGAGTTCTCCATTGATTTTATTCCTTTTTCAAGGTTCATATAGAAGAACCATTATAGAATGGCCATTGTGGAATTAGTGTAACTAAAGAAACATCTAGAGGAATTGAGTAATGAGGGATTTATTCTCCCTAGTTTTTCTCCATGGGGATCCCCTGCCATTTTTGTTAAGAAGAAAGATAGATCTATGAGGTTCTTCATTGATTAAAGTAAGATCAATGCTATAATAATATAGAACACGTATCCCATACCTCGCTTTGATGATTTATTTGAACAAATTCATGGAGCTCAATATTTTTCAAAGATTGACCTTCGATCTAGATATCATCAGTTGTGTTTGAAGAAGGAAGACATTCCGAAAACCACATTTCGAACCAGGTATGGGCATTACGAGTTTATAGTAATGCCTTTTGAATTGACTAATTCACCCTCTATCTTCCGGAATTTAATGATTAGAATTTTCAATGCATATCTTGATGACTTTTTAGTGGTATTTATTGATGATATCTTGGTATAATAAAAAAAATACAAATATCATGAAAATCACTTGAACAAAATCTTAAAAACCCTCAGATGAACTGAATTATATGGGATGTTTAGCAAGTGTGAATTCTGGCTTCAAGATATTTCTTTACTTGACCATATTATCTCTAAGCATATAATCTTTGTTGATCCTTAAAAGACCAAGGAAATCCAAGAATGTAAAGCATTAATGAGTATAACATAGGTACGCATTTGTATTGGTTTAGCATGTTATTATTGACATTTCATCCAGAATTTTGCCTGGTTGGCTAACCCATTAACCATGCTCACACTTAAAGGGGTTAAATTTGTTTGGACAAAAGAGTGTGAATAATGTTTTGAATAATTGAAGATAATATTAGTCAACTCTCCTATATTTATTCTACCATCATGGAACGATGGGTTTGTTATTTATAGTGAAGCTTTAAATAAAGGGCTTGGTTGTGTCATTATGAAAAATGATAGAGTTATTTCCTATGCATCACAATAGTTAAAAATTAATGATCAAAACTATCCCACGGATGATATTGAGTTAGCAGCTGTAATATTTACTCTGAAGATATGGAGACGCTATCTCTATGATGAAAAATGTGAGATTTATACAAATCACAAGTGTTTGATGTATATTTTCTCACAAAAAGAACTCAACATGAGGTAAAGAAGATGGCTTAAACTGCTCAATGATTATAATTTCACAATACACTACCACCCAGGGAAGGAAAATAAGATAGTAAATGCTCTGAGTAGAAAGGATCATGGAGTTTTGAGCAAGATGAGAGTTGAAAGGGATCCTATTTTGTTGGATCTAGTAAAGATGGATATGGGAATAACCATGGAAGGTGAAACATCAATGCTTTTTTCAAATGGTTTCTAGACCATCTTCACTATAAAGGATAAAAATTTCTCGGACTAATGATACGGAGTTTCAAAAGAAGACTAAAGCTGTAAATAATGGGAGATTGAGTGACTTCGTATATGAAGAAGGAATTTTGAAATTTGGGAAGAGAATTTGTGTTCCCAGTATACCTAATCTAAAAATGGAATTTTTGGAAGATTCTCATAGCTCCAATTTCTCTATACACCCTAGGAGCACCAAGATGTATTGAGATTTGAAGGATCATTTTTGGTGGGACAACATGAAGAGGGAGATTGCTGATATTGTGTCAGGATGTATGGTTTGTCAACAAGTGAAAGCTAAAAGGAAACATCCTGGAGGGCTCATGCAACCTCTTCCCATACTTGAGTGGAAATGGTATAATATTATGACGGTCTTTATCATGGGGCTACCAAAGACTCCTAGAAGGAATGATGTAATATAGGTCATTGTTGATCGTCTTACCAAGTCACCACATTTCCTTGTTATAAGAGAAGATTTACCACTTGAATGTCCAGTAAGAATATATATTAATGAAGTTGTAAGACTCTATGGTTTACCCCTATTGATTTTTTCTGATCATCATCCACATTTTACATCAAGATTTTGGAAAATTATTCAAAAGGTCTTGGATACAGAACTTCTTTTGAGCACTACCTACCACCCTCAAACCGATTGACAATTAGAATGAACTATTCAAACCTTAGAAGACATGTTGATATCTTGCTCCCTTTATATTCAAGGTATGTGTGATTAATATTTACCTCTGGTAAAATTTTCCTATAACAATATCTTTCATTCAAGTATTTAGATGGCACCATATGAAGCATTTTATAAAGAGAGATGTCACACAATAACTTGTTGGGATGATGTTGGTGAAATAAAACTCGTAGGCCCAAAACTTGTTGAGGAAACAACAAAAAAGGTGAATATTATCCAAACCCACATCAAAGCAACTCAAAATAGGAAAAAGAGCTATTCTGATAATCAGAGGAAGGATTTGGAATTTCAAGTAGGAGATCATATTTTCTTGAAGGTATCTCCATGAAAGGGTCTTATATGATTTGGTAAGAATGGAAAATTGATTCCCATGTACATAAGAACTTTTAAAATTCTAGAACGAATTGGATTTGGGGCTTATCGTTTTGCAATGCCTCCAAGTCTCTCCAAAGTTCATGATGTGTTCCACGTATCACTATTGAGAAAATATATGTTTGACCCAATGCATGTACTCACCTATGTGGAAATTGAACTCGAACCTGATCTATCTTATTGTGAAGAGCCTGTCAAGATTATTGATACCATAGAACAAGTGCTGAGAAACCGGACGACTCGTCTGGTAAAAGTTCTATGGGGAAACCATAAGATGCAAGAGGTAATGTGGGAACCCAAGGAACTTATGATGAAGAACCACCTAAATCTTTTAATGCAGTAATATTTTTGAAATTTCTAGGATGTCATCATTTTAAGGAGGGGAGAATTTAAAAGCCCAAGCTTCCATAGTACGTTTCCCTTTGAATAATGCAGTAGCTTGCAATGTACACAACTTGGAGTTTCAACACACCACAACCAATCAAACTAGACGTTATGAATTGTAATACACAATTTTTGTAATTTTATAAATTTTATTCTTCAAAATGGACTTAATTTTATAATTTATAATATTGAAATTATCTTGGGTAAATTTTTGTTATTTTTTTGAAAACATTCAATTTTTGATGAATAGTGAAAAACACTACGTTATTGTTTAAAACAGTCTTTTAATTTATGTAATTAGTTATTTAATTTCAATTTATTTTAGGCAAAAATAGATACATAATACATATATATTTTAAATTTAATTCATTGGATTCAATTTATAATAATTTTAGATATATAAAATTTTATTGAACTTTTTACCATCTTTTACCCACCTTCGAGAAAAATTTGCAAATTTTCATAAAACATAATTTTAATGCTTCTTTGAGTTGAATTTAAAAAATCCTAGAGACACGGATGAAATCAGTAAGTAAAATTTGGTTCAATAAGATCAAAATAATTTTTGGTGAATAGTAACTTTTGACTTTTATTTACCACAGTTAAAAGTAAATTGGTTAATTAAGGGTAAAAATGATATTATAATTACCCTAAAACATGTATTAATTATATTGGATAATAGAAATTCAACCAAAAACAAACTTTGGAATAAAATATGATCCTCTTTGGTTCACTTGGATTAGATTGGGAAATTTATTATTATCTTATTTAAAGAAGAGTTAAAAGAGTTAAATTCAATGTTTATTAACTAAAATTTTTTTAATATATGGTTACACACAATATAAATTAGACTATAAATATTAATTATAAATATAAAAATATTTCATACAAAATGGTATTTTATTTATAATTTTTATACCTTAATTAATTTAATTTATTTATGAAACATTGATGATGTAGTCAATACCTTAATAATGAAATATTAAAATAATTGATATTATAAATATCCAAATAAATGTAAATTAATACTTCTGATAAATTAATATAATTTTATAGGTTAATATGAAATATTACGGTCTATTAAATAAATTTTATTCCAAGTGATAATGTTTTTATGGCTTTCAAAAAAATAAAATACTAAATAGTGTCAAAGTTGACATAATTTAATTTTTAAAACAAATACTTTATTATTAATTTATGTAATATTCCTAAAAATCTATGGTTCAGAAAAAGGACATAGATATGTTTATATATATTAATAATTAACCAATTTAGTCTCTCTTGGTAGTTTCTAGTATGTCTATTAACCATATAATATAAAAATACTAAGAGACATGGTAAATGCCAACTATTTAACTAAGAGTTAAATCCAAAAGATAAGGTTAATATGCTAACCTAAACCCATCTAGAACCTATTGGTTGAGATTTAGTCCACCCATGCTCAACTTAGTCTCTAAATAAATCATTTTTGAGCCATTTTAAACCTAAAATGATTTTATTATAAAATAATATTTCAAGCTTTTCCTAAAATAACCCTCACCTCTCTTATAAAAGGGTGCTTCACCTTCTCTTAATTTCACACTTACAAAGCCATTTATATGAGCCAAAACCTACCAAAATATAATCTCAAATATCCCTTCTTCAACCTATATTCCTTACTTTGATCAAAAATCCAACCTAAGGATCACTTTTGATCAAATCAAAAGGAAACACCCCAAGAAGAGGTAATAATTTCACCACCCTCTTTGAAGTTCTTTTCTTCTTCCAATTCCTATTTCTTTGTTATTTACATAACAAAATAATAACTTTAGTACCTTATACATACAGTGATGTTATTATAAATATAGTAGAACCATATTCGTTATTCTATTCATTCTATAAATGACAAAGCCATCATATGTTCGTACATACGGCTTACCGTCTCCACATTGTGGTGTAGTTTGTTATTCAAACAATTTATTATTTGGATGGATATAATAATGAATATAAATAATTTAAATAATAAATAAAACAGGTTAATTATTCTGTATATATGATATACTATCCAGTTATATACAATTTCATCATCAATATAATGATATTTTCTCTCATGCGTACGTACAGATTACCGTCTCCATGAACGTGATAAGATTCGTTCCCCATTGTAATCATTCAATAATAATTTTCATTTTTTGATTAAAAATAATGTTTATGAACATAATACCATTCAGTATATTAATCAAATACATCATATCCATAACAAACATGGATTACATAACCAATAATATAAAAGAAAACGAATCAGTTATCACCTGAAATGATGATACTACTGAAATATTATTATCAAAGGGATATTATAGGATCATATATGATATCATACTTCTCTATATATATATTTTATAATTTAATAACAATGTTTTAACTATTATAAATGAGGTTAACATACCATCGACTAAGGAAAAGTACAAGGTAATGGTTAATTCTACAATCTCTTTACTTATCAGAGGTTGTTAATACGTAAGTATCTACTGGGACCTCTTTATCATCCACATCTGTGTTTTCTTAAAAATGTAATTGAAACCATTTTTACTATTTACTAGACTATGGGTTAAATCCATTTATACCCTTATTTTACCACATATGTTTTGAAAGCAATCTTTCCGTCTTTTTTCAAACAAGGTACTTTATGACCTTCTCAACAAAATTAAGGTAAGAATATCTTTTTTAACATATATAGAAGGTTTGGCAATTTTCCGCCATAATAACATCATAAAAGCTTCCCATACAGGCTTATAAGAATATTTTAAAAAGAAATGTTTTATTTTATAATTATATTACCTTTAAATTATTTCAAAATAGAAAAAGATATTTCTCTACAAAAAGTTCTGATTAATTCTATTTCAACATCATTTGATGGATTTTAAGTTTTTTTCAAGTTGATTTATTATGATATAAATCTTCTATATTGTATTGAAGTTTTTGTGATATGTTTGAATGTAGATGAGTAATTTTTACAACATCCATGTTTTATGGATAAAGTATTGATATTTTGTATGATAGTTTTAATATGAATGTTTATGTTATGTTTAATCCTTTTCATATGAGGAATGCATTAGACTTAGTATGTGACTAGTGGAGCCTGCTATAGCTCCTCGATGCATCTGTAGGTCTCATGAGACAAACTAGTGTCATGGAAAAAGGCCTTGACAAAATCTTATTTTTATTCTTGGCCCAACGCTTTGTCTATGTGGTTATAAAGTCTGGTATTATGTATTCCAACATTATGAAATTCGCAATTGATATTACATGTAATTATTAGACTAGTATAATATCCATGTGAATAAGTAAATGGAATTATTTGATTTTCATTTTCCATATTATTATTATGTTTATGTTTTGAAATCATTTTTTAGTCTTATATGTTTCCTTAAATGTTTATGTTTATTCTTGTAAGTTTCCGCTATATTGTTTTCCTTATGGAGCATATGAGCTCATCCCTTTATATGTTTTATTTTTCCCAGGATGCGAAGACGTATATCATGACTGATCTACAAGGATATTATAAGGGATGGATGTGGTCAATGGATAAAATTTTGTTGTTGTTTCTCATTTTATAATGTAAGGTAAAACTTATGAATGTATCTAGTACTTACAACGCTACTAAACTAATTGGTCTTTCCGGATTTTGATCCCTTGTGATTATTCCAATGTTGTGTAATAATTCAACGACTCTGGGTAACTGGGTTTGGGGTGTTACAATGTCACACTTAGTATATTTTCTTTTTATACCACCTTTTTCATTTTATTTTATAAATTATGAAATTGTTTATGAAAGTCTTCCTAAAACTCATCAATTTTCAATGTGTAAATTATTTGATATTTGAAATATGAAGAACTAATATCATGTGACACATGTATATATAGATTGTTCAATTTTTGGTTAATATAAATTCCTTAAATGGTTTTGTGACCAATAAATCAATGAGATGGTTCAGTTTGGATAAGAAACTAAAACATTATGGGTCTGATATTGTCCTGAGGCAATTTTTTTCTAATAAACACCTAAAATGGTTTAGACATATTAAATCCCTCCAATGAATTATTTATAAGTTTATAATATAGATTATATTTATAAATTGGTGAATTTAAGGTTTTCAATAGGCATGGGTGTGGGTAGTGACTCACCAAGGTGATGTTCCCTAATTTTATGTTTGCGCCAAATTTCATTGTTATTCTATGTTTCATTGGATGTTACATTTCTATACCATATGCTTATGATTATTATTCATGGATCAAATCTATTATATTAATATTTTTATCCCTTATACATGTTATATGATTATTCAATTGAGATTACATGTTCTTTTATCAAGACTTATGCAAAAATCTAACTATTGCATGTTCTTTTTAATAAGATATTTATCCCCTATTCTTGTGTTCTCATATTTTTATGATCTAAAACTTAAAAAAAATATTTATAATTGTCCCATACTGAGTGTATAATAACAAAAAATACTTATTTTTTCATTACCTAGGTTATGCATTTGAGTTTAACATATAATAATTCTATAATAGAGTCTAGTGTGGATCAATTAGGGAGAACTAGTCATAATAATTATAAAATAAGTCTCTAAAATAGTTAATCCTAAAATACACTAAACATTATGTTATAGGGACTGTGGGGTTATTATAAGACATAATGTTTAAATAATTTAAATATAAATTAATTAAACTTGTCTCCTTTAACCTGGTATTCAAATCTAGATTGTATTGAATGTATTTTTACCAATAAATCTAAGAGTATGGGTCTAGGGTACCTTTAAATTTCCCAAAATCAGGTTCCACTCAAAGGTGCCACAAGCCTGATTGGACACAAGGCCTCAATCATATCTCCTTGTACACGATAAGATTTTGAATAGATAAAAGGGAAAAGTGTGTGTTTGTGGGCTGACTATTCCCTCATTTATAGAGTTTAGAACAGTGGATAAATAAGATAACTAGTTAATATAAGAAGTATTATAATTAAACAGATGAAAAAAAATAAGAAAACTAAAAAATAATGAACAAGAACTACTATTATAATACTATAAAGCTGATGATTGTATATGTCATGTATCTAAAATATTATAAAACATGGATAAAACATCAAAAAAAAATACAAGCTATATAAAATAAGAAAAAAAATAATCCCAAAACAATCCAAGCACATTGGGCTCCCACTCAGTCATCTGCTACACAAATCCATCCTAATTCAAGAAATGAATAATGTTATTGACATAGTATGATGCCCTTTCCCAACACTCACATTCATGTAATCTTCCCCGGTACTAATGTCAGCCCAAATATGGTGTGAGATAAATCTGCGTATGCCACCACCTATGGAATCTATAATATCAAGCCCATGTAATAAAAATTTAAACAGTGTACAATCAGGAATATATGAAAGTAATATAGTAAACTAATGTAAATAAACATGTACCTACTTTATCTTCAGCCACTGTCCAAAGATATAAATATTTCATTAATTAATAATTTTCATGTTTATATTAGTCTCTTGAGGTATAAGTGACACTAACATCCTGAAATGATTATTATAAGTAAAGGATCCAAGATATATCAAGGAATTATGTGATGATATTTATAATTAATGTAATCCAGGTAATTTGCCAAGGAATCCATGATATTCAGTGTCAATCCAACTCTATAGTAACATGTATCTCGGCTAAGGGGTAAGAGTTTAATCCAAGGGAAACTTCCAAGGCATTCCAAAATAATTTAATTCTAACTGATTCCAAAGATCTCATCAAAGGTAAAATGGGTTAGTAGTGACTTATCACAATGGGTGTAACCATGAAGCCATATATCCATAGACATCATGTTGGTTCCATGGACTGTATCCCATGCATCCTGTAATGATAATGGAAAGATCCTATAATGTCAAATATGGAATCCATATATAGGAAAATATATGTTTCCAAGATGGGCCTTATTTTTGGAAACTACCCTCTCTAAATCAGAATGACTTCCAAAATTGATCAAGGCATTCCATTAGGAATACAAGGGCAACTCAATTCAGGCCACTCCAAAGGTAATTTCAAGTTACTTATATAAAAGTAACCTTATTATTGATTAATTAATTAATTAATACTATGTAATAATCATTTGATTTCATAATTGATTTGGTCTCATCCCTTTATTTTCATACAAGTGACAAGACTACAGGGACATTTAAAACCTCATTGGTTCATATATATATATATATATATTAATTCATTGTGTTCACACTGATACCACCAAATATAAATGGGAAGGAATGCTATGGATATGAAACAAAAAAATTTTCTTACATTTAATTAGGCTGAGTCATTTACATAGTATACATTTAAATTACATTTAAGATTCATTGATTAATTTTAATCAATTTCCCTAGAAGGGCCAGGGGATATTATCATATGCAAGGTATCATAAAAAAATTCAATTGTCATTGAACTATTTATGTTATTAGAATTAGATGGGTGAAGAAAAAGAAACCCCTAATGGTGGAACATTAAAATACCACCTAATTCATACTCATACGACTCTCCTCGTACAATATCACAACTAGTTTGGCCTAGATCTGAAAGATATTTTAAGAGCATATCAACTCTATAAAAATAATTCATATAATCTTTCATTTAAATAAAATTATCGATAGAAAAGAGAATGATGAACAACTAAATATGAATTAAGATCCTACATATGTGGAACTCTTTAGATAAAAGGAGCTTTGATCAGACTCCAGATAGATGAACAATATCAAAATATACGAAACTATATCAATGGGGAGAAAAAAAAGTAAGAGGGAGCTCCTTCTATCCACATGATAGAAAATGAAAGGATATGGTTTATTAAATTACAACATAAAGGGTATTTTTGATAAAATATCCCATAAATAGGGTTCGCATGGTTTGGCTACATAGTTGGCCAAAACATGTGCCAAGTTTCATCCATATACTGTAATGAGGGGAACTCCACACAGTTAGGATACACAGTAAGAGAAATCATGTGAAAACTATAAAAAACACCTATAAAACAATGGCTGAAGTTTTTTCATGTTTGTGCAGGCCCTATAACATAGATAAATAAAATTGGGTTCCCTTATTTACCCCACTATACATCCCCACATGGTTAGGAGAGACCAAGTGGGTTGAGTTTATCAGTTTCTAAAAAACCATTAAAACCCATTTATTTTATCCACCTTTAAGGGTTCTAAGCTCTACAAAATCCATATAAACCCCCAGAAACATTATGGAACTCATTAGGCATATTTAATAGATAAAAAATATATAATTTAACCCAATTTTACAGGTTATATAGTTGAGATAAAATGTTTTCTCATAGTCTACCCCCTTAAAGGAACTTGTCCCTGAGTTCACCATCCAAGGCTGAAAAAAAAACTACTTGAGAAAATATTTGGCCACTGGGCTTGAATCTTTTCCTCCCTCTCCCAATTTTTGTATAGTACATTATGGTGTAACCACATCACCCATAATAAAGGGGTAGACCTTCCTCATCATAAATTTTGGATTTTGTAAATAATACATATAGTACAATCCTTAATGGAAGAATTGTTATCTAACTCATCTTACTTGAGATCAAAAGTGTGAGACAAGTCATCTTGATAATGTAAAAGATATGAAAAATGGATGATATCATTCATGGAATGGTACCTATGATGTGGTAACAACAGATAGGATATTTTCATGACAATCTCTATAATCTCAAACGACCTTATATGATTAGGTGACATATTCCCTTTCCTCAGTATCCATCAATTCCCTAGCTTGGGAGATACCCAAAAGAAAACATGATCCCTAACCTCGAACTCCAATGGTCTTTGATAGTGAATGAAATAAGATATTTTCTATATGGAAAAGTATACATACACATTTTAATCATATGAACCTACTCTGAAGTCTCTTACATGATACTAGAACCTAGTAGGGCTACCTCACCAACCTATATCTATTATATGGGTGAATGAAATGACCTACCATACAATGCCGCATGTGGATACACATGAAGTATCACCTAAACGAAATTGTCATAGGAGAAATCAATGAGATGGACATGATTCTCCAATGAATTTTATAAATTAAGGACACATGCATGTAGAATGTCATCTAGAACATGTATCATCTATTCCAATTGAACATCCAATAGACGGTTAATAGTTTTTCTTAGAAGAACCTTTGTCCCCATAGATTTCTATAACCCTTTATAAAATAATGAATTAAAATTGTCATCCCTATCTGAGAGGATAGAATAAAGGATCCCCTATAGTTAGATGATATAACAGATAGAAAATATGGGAATACTTCTTAAATATTAATATGGTTGGATACTTTCATCATTCTATCAATGAAAACCCATGTTGTTTCATCTCTCCTATGAGACCTTGGAAAATTGACTATAAATTCCACAAAACCATCATCCCATTTCCACTTCGAGAATGAAATCATCTCTAAAAAACCCATAGGTCTCTAGTTCTCTTCCATCACCTTCTTAGAGGCAGAACACATAGTGTTAAAGAATCTAATTAGACATTTCTTCAGAGGACACCAATACCAGAGTCACATATCTTAATACATTTTAGGGATTCCTATACAAACATCCAACTGAGAAGCATGTGAATCTTTCATCAGTTCTTTACACAAATCTATAGATTACCAGACACTTACACATATAGATAGTATTTCGTCTCTATCTATAGACAAATGCGTAGGTGGGTCATCTCCTTAATTACTATCAAAGAGAACTAAGCCTTCAGAGGCCAAACACTACATAATCTTCACATTATCAAGGTGGGAATATGTAATTTTCATGGATGAGAGATAACACTACTTGTTACTATCATGAAACACCAAAAGAAACTCAAATATTAGGGCCATCAATTTCCATTTATTATTGGATTCTTGTATAGTCTATACCAGATTTTTCCAACACAGTGAATCTGCTACTTTATTTTCTTTTCCAGTTGCATAGGCAAGATCAAAATTAAAGGAATGAAGATACTCAACCCATATCCACTATTTTAGGTTTACATCTTGTTGTGAAAAGATATATTTGGGGATCTTGAAATATTTATACACCAAAAGGTGGTTAACTATAAGATAGTGTCTCCAACTATAGAAATTAGGGACAACTATGGCTCTCCCAAGGTTGTGTGTTATGTTGTTTCTATCATGAGGCCTCAACTACTGAGATCTGTAGGCAATGACTCTATCTTATTTCATCATCATTGCACATATCTCAATTCCAAATTCATCAAATAATATTTTATTACCTATGATAGGATTTATAATAATAAAAATATGTGTCGATACATGCCTCAATTTTAGATCATGAAATGATTTATCACAATTTTCAAAACACATAAACTTTACTCCATTCATTGTAAAACCAGTTAGAGGTGAATCATGGTGAAAAAAGTCTTTTATGATGTTCATTTAATAACTAGAAATCCCCAATAAGCTCTGTATATCAAACATGTTCTTAGGATTCTCCATGGAGACCACATCAGTCACCATATCTAGGTCTATAGATGGTCCTGATTCTAAGATAATATGACCTAAGAATTGAAATTTTATGATACATAAGTGGTACATAGAAATCTTCATATAAAGATACTTCTCTCTCAATTTACATATAATAATTTCAATATTCTTAGCATGGTCTCTATGATTATGAGAATACACCAAGATGTGATCATTAAATACTGTGACAGAAGAGTCTAGATTGGGGTGGAACACCCCATTAATTAAATCCATGAAATTAGTAGTTAGTATTATAACACCAAACGGCATAAGGACATACTCATATAGAAAATACCTACTATGAAGGTTTGAAAAAGGTATTATTAGTGGCCTAAATTGCACCTAATGATAGATGGATCATAGATTGATAATAGAAAATGCCCAAGATACCCTGATCTGGTAATAGATATCATATATATTATTTAGTGGGTACCATTTATTGAATGTAATATGGTTCAACCGTATGTAATTCACACATATATGAAGGGTCGCATCATACTTTTTTGATGAAAAGAATAGTTAACACTAGGAGGATGTGTTGGGCTATTTAAAACCTTTCTACTATAAATCATCTAACTATCACTTATTCTCTTGGAGCTTAGTATGTTGTCTTCTATTTGGAATACTATAAATTATAGGTTCTCCTATAATGAGTTTAATCATAACTCTATCACTCTCTTAAGAGGTAAGCTAGAAAAATAATCAGGAAAGATGTCCCTAAAATGATTTATAACAATATGGAATTCAACTTGATATAAAACATGACCCACCATAAATATACTATCAATATGGTTGTTCCCTACATATATCCCATGATGATCTAGTATAGCTCTTAGAATATGAGGAAAGAAGTTATCATAGAATGAATCGTGAAAATCAGACCAGATCAAGTCCTGATAAAGATTATCTTGGGAAATTACATCCAACCGTTACTTAGATAAATAAATATTCATGTACACAAAAATATGGACCATTAACTCTATATGCATCTCTATGCACACAACGATAAATAGAGGGGACTTCATCGAAGGCTCAACAGCCTATGGACCGCCATACCCTAAGAAGGTATGAGGTTTCTAATGCTAGAACTTAGGGGGTCAGATTTTCCATAATAGGTGTAGTTCATGAAGAAACTTTTATAGAATAGATAATAAGAATGAAACTATCATGAAGCTGAGCATCCATTCCTATATTGGCTACAATACACGGTGCCTAAAATTTCAATACTAGGAGTATGAATGTAAGCTCAGGTCCCACCATGTTTGGTGTATGCTCATCTCCACCCTCATGAAGCATGACACGAAGACATCAAGTTGTAATTTTTATACAAATTCCAACAAAACTCCTTATAAAAATCATAAAAGAAGATATGTAGATATAGAACAATATGAATGAAAATAAAGGGATTAATACACATGTAATACTTTCCCAACTACCAACATTGAATTCTACATAATGATATGTGTCCATGTGTAAATTACAGGGGTTCGAATAAGGGAAGGGTAAATAGTACATTTCCACTTCCTCTCTATAAACATTTTTTGTCATAATAAATGTTTCACATTTACAATTTTCACTTTCATAATTCTATATATAAAGGTTCATTTGAAATGGATCACCATTCCGAGTGAATCCGGGCCCATACACCATATCACTAAAATCGACACCCATTTAATTCTTTTATAATGGATAGACATAGTGAATCAACCATTCCAATACCACAATTCCCAATCCAACTCTTGAATTAAAACAATAAACCACTACATCATTGAGAAATATAATAACATTCATATATACAAAAAAATGTTCACTCAAAATTCATAAGTAATTTAGGAAAATTAATGTAGTGAAATGAACCTATATGGTGTGGTAGTATGCATGTAATGTGAATTGTAGATTACAATGAGGATGAATGAAACAGTTTTATATTCCATCATATCATCAAGATAAGGATGAAATGAAATACTCAATAATAATAATAATAATAATAATAAACAAAACACAACATTTTCATCACCCATTGGTGAAATTATTTACATTATAATAACAAAATATATTACAAGAATTATAATTTATGTAACTCCAAAATTATCCTGAACGTGGGTTTTCTACACCCAAACATGGCTCGTAACCATTTTCCAGTGACTTCCTAATATTTAGTCTATTTTATCCATATACTAAAGTAAGAAAGAAACCCACTTTCATACCACTTTGTGACGACCTAAACAAGGTTTCCACTCAGAGGTTTTTCATGCTCGGTCAACCACAAGGACTGAAGTGAATCTCCATGAATTCTAGAGTTTATAAACTTGCAGTGAGGTACCAATGTATGTTTATGGGGATACTATTACCTCATTACCAAATTTTAGAATAGTAGATAAATAACATAACTGGTAAATAGATAATGATGTATAATTAAACATATGGGATGGTAGAAGTAGATAAAATAATAATGAATTGGAATAACTTGTTATAATATTCAAATTCTGATGATGATATAAGTCAGGTATCTAAAAATTTTAATAATTTAGATACTAAGAAGAATAAAATAAATTCTATAAAAAAGTTGAAAATTTTAATCCAAACAGTATCCATGCATCCCAAGTTTCCACTCGGTCAACTGCAACCCAGATCCATCCTAATGCAAGTAGGAAATAGTGTTTCTAAAGTAGTATTCTTCCATTTGTCGACATGATCATACATGTAATACACTCGAGTAATAATGGTATTCTATATATTATGTGAGATAAATATTATTAGGCCACCATTAATGATGTCTATAACATCCTATCCATGTAAAATAAATCCAAACAGTTTAAAATCATCCATATAGGAAAGTAAATAAATATTGAAATTTAAATAAACATGTACCTGATTCAGTCTCAGATAGTGTCTAAACATATAACTCTTTAATTAATTAATTATGATTTAGTTTATATATTTAATTCAAATTATGTATATCCATCACTGACATCCTATCATGATAATAATTTTTAAAGGATTCATGATATAACAATGAAACTTGTAATGATATTAACAATTAAAAGGATCTAAGGTAACAAAAAAGAAATCCATAATGTGAGGGGTTGATCAACCAGATTAGTAACTCATATCCTAGATAAGGTTTATGAGTATAATCCAAGGATAAATTCCCAAGGAAATAAAAAAAAAATTAATTCTAACTGAGTTTTTGGATCTCATCCAATGTAAAATGGGTAAGGAGTGACTGGGCCAAATGGGTGTAACCATGGAACCATATTCCGATAGACATCACTCTGGATACAAGGAGTGTATCCAAGGTATCTTTTAGTGACAATGGATCGATTATACAATTTCATACTAAGAATCCATAGATATAAAAATATAGGGTTCCAAGGTGGGTCTCACCCCTGGCAATCAGCATCTATGAATCCAAACAATGACCATGAGTTCACAAGGAATTCCCTCAAGAATCCAAGGGTAACTTGAGTTTGTCCAATTATATTGAAATTTAATAGTCCACATAAAAAATTAACCATGTTTTTTATTTAATAATTAATTAATTCCATGAAATAATAATACAATTTAATATGTCATTTGGTCGATACACTTTTCTTCCATACAATTGACAATGTTATAGGGATATTCATCTACAGATTGGTTTATATATATATATATATTAATTTGGTTTACTCTTATACCTTTCATTATACATGGAAATGGGTGCATTTAACATCTAAACAAAATGGTCATTTACATTTAGTAAGGCTATGTCATATGCATAGCATACATACAAATTACATTTAAGATTCATTGATTAATTTAAATCACTTACTATATAAGGGATAAGTGACAATAACATATTCAAGGCCTAGTCAAAATCCAATTCAATATTCATTTAACTATGGAAGGAATTTCTATTAGTAGGGTTAAGACAAAGAAAACCTAAATAGTGGTGCAGACACACATAAGAAATCTCAAAGGAATAATTAAGGTAAACACAATACTTTAGGTGGTGTAAGTTGACGGAATATCCTACAAATTTGAATAACATATAGGAAAAAGGTAATATAACGTGGTTCTAATGACTATAAACAAGAAACATGAATTAAATAATAAAATCCTGACAAAAACGGTGCACACACATGATAATTTATAAAATGTTGAATCTTGTGGAAGGATTTATAGACCATATAACTCATACTCATACAACACATCTCATATATTATCAACCAATGTTTGGGCTAGATTATAAGTGATATGAAGAATGGATCCATACCCTTAAAATAGGGCATATGATCTAACATATAAATACCATAATTGATAAAATAAACAAAGAATAATGGATGAAAAGTAATGAAGATCTTATTGATGCATATCTAATAAGATGAACGGTGCTTTGATCAGACTTTGGATGGAAGAATGGAATTAAAATATAAAAATTAACATATAAGAGGAGAAAAATACTTGGGGAATCATCTATCCACTATAGTGAAAGGGAGAGGATATGGTTTAATAAATTATATCATTACAGGTATTTTGGTAAAATAAACCAAAAATATGGGTGTTACGATTTGTCTGCATGGTTGGCCAAACCATGAACCAACCATTTACCATCTTCTATAAGGAGGGGAAGTTAGTATGGTAAGTTTTCATGGTTATAGAAACCATAATCTAACTATTATATCCCCCTATGCATTAATTTCCATAGTTTTTTCATGGGTACGCATCCCCTGGTGCATGGTTAGGGAAAACTGTGTTCCCTGCTTATTCTAATTCCCCAACCTCTCATGATTAGGGTAGACCATGTGATATTGGTTTCATGGTTTCTAATATCCTTGTTCAATAATGATTTTCACCACCAGTCGTGGTTCTGAGATCCTAAGAATACTCAGAAACCTCAGAAACTTTCCTGAACTCATTGGGAATCTGTATTAGGTCCAAAATAAAGTAGACTGAAATTAAAGGGATCCATACCCAAGTGAAAACCAATCAACATACAACAGCTTAGTAACATATTATGCCTCTTTTGTTTGATTTGAAACTTATGATGGAATATTTGACAAACAACTCGCATTTTTTACATCATGAGTAAATAGAAAACTAGTGACGTTCATGTGAGTATTTACATCTACACCAAAATTGAAATATGAAAATCCCTATAATGGTTCATCCATTCCAAAAATAGAGTTAAAAACCTTCTTGAACCATTGAGTCTTTAGAGTATCCACATTAATAAATCCTATTGTTTTATTTTTGTATTTCTTATCAATATAATAAAAACTACCAATGTATTTAAAATTTCTAACCATTTGCATGCCATTTAATATATAAATATTTCAACTAAAATTAAAATGTACCTTTTCTATGTATATAAATAGTACTTTCAATAAAGGATCTTTATCCTCACTTATGTAAATATTTTTTACCATGGTTTTCGTAACATGAATTTTCTCCCTCATTCTTTAGTTTTCCAACACATTTCAAATATAGTCCCAATGAGATAGGAATAATGTTATGAACTTTATCCACATACAATTTGTATCCCTAAAATCAGTACTTCTAAATTGAAATCCTCCATCTTGAATCATTCAAAAATTATGGTCATCATCTCAGATATCACTTTCTATAATATTCTAGAAATAATAATTCCATTCACATAGATAAGTAAAATTATAAAATTACTATAACCATGCACATTTCATTAATATTAACGTGTTGGATTTCTTGGAAAATGGTTATTCTTCTAGAAAGGAATTAAAATTCAAGTCCCACTACATTTTTTTTAATTCAAACCATAAAGTATTAAATTTTGATTCTATATAGGATCAATGTTCCATATATCAATTAAAATCATAAACTTCTCCAAATAAATATACTCATCCAAATATCTATAAAGAAATTCATTTTTCTATAAGATTTCTCTCAATGGAACCCATACAAGAAAATCAATCTGAGTTCTACATAATTGGTCATTTTTTATCAATTGGAAAAAATATTAAACAAATATATACCTTCCATTTATTGAAAACCCTTCATGAAAAAACCTTAATTGTGTCACTTTCCAAAATATTCATACATATTTAACTAATAAACCTATATTTTCTATAATACACTTATCCTAGTTGGTTTATCCATTTTCTCCCATGTCTTTGAATCATGTAATGAATCCATTTCATTAATCTTGCCTAATGGTAATTGATTAAAATCACTCATAATTATAGCCACATCAAAATATATAATTTCTCCATAATCTTTGATAAGCACGATGTGTGGGACATTTCGAATTTATCCTCACATAGAGATAGATCTTTTTAAATATCCATAACTAACTCAGCAGTTATACTACTTCTGAAACCATAATTTCTTGAACTATACCTTCTATAGATCTCTATAATTCTTCAAAATTCCATGAGATTTTTAGTACTTATATTCTTTTTATAATCATCAAAAAACAACTTCATTCTAAAATTTCTTTCAAATAGTCTTGTATTTTTGAAACTATAATACTCATTTTCTTTTTTTGGAATATCAAGAACATCTAAAATTATATTTCACTAAACATCAACATGTAAGGAATTTTTATTCTCTTATACAAATTTCTCATGGCTATGTGGTAATAACCTATCCTATAATATAAAAAATAGGCATTAGTAGTGGTTTTTTCATGGACTGGTATTTATTTAAACCGCCCCCTAATAATATATTGGTGGCTATTTAAATCACTGCACATTGCACAATCACTAGTCATTTTGTGGTGGTTTCTTTAATTTCAATTTTGTTCTGTAATATGTAATGTTTGGAGAATTTAGCATCGGATTATAATTTATTTAGTGGTTTTTTTAAGAAAAGTATTTAGGGGAATATAAATTAAATGAAGCAATTCATCAAAAAATACAGGATTGGTGGTTTGTTTTAGCTGTGGTTACTCTTAACTACTACTAAATAACATTTAATTAATGTGTTTAGCGGTGGTTACTAAAACCTCATCAAAATTAGATATTTTAAAAATATTTAAAAGTAAGTGTAAATATAAAATACAGAAATGAAATAAAATAAAACATGAATGTATGATAATCTCATCATACATACGTCATGCATCCACATTCATATACACAAAAATCTATAGTAATAACTACCTCAATCATAGTCAACCCATACATATATCAAAAAATTCCTCATTCATCAATATATTTATATAAAATATGTCTAAAAAAACTCATTCCCAATATACGTCCATGTCACAAACTCCACTATATATTTCTACCTCCACACCATTTCATCATCTATAACAAAAAATAAAACACAAATTAAAACTAAACATAATAAGTAATAATTAAAGTAGGATAATTGATAATATTTTAACATATCATTGAAACTAAGAAACATCATGATGGACTTCTGAATAAATTTATAGATCAGAAAGTTCAACCCCATACCTAATTTCATCATCTGTCACCAACAACTAAATCCATCACATTTAAGAAAGTAAATGTGAAATAGAAAAGGCATATAATATTATCAAAATGATGTATATAAACATTTATATTTTATTAATCAATCAGAATTTTTTTTTACATAAGACAAATAATATATAATTAAAAACACATTATAAATATTCAACTATCTATTTTTGATAAGATTCAACACATGAATCTAAAAAAGGATATGTAAATATTCTAATTGATTTTTAAATTCACATGCGGTGTTCTTGAAATTTACTTAATAAAAAAATTAGATATGTTAATATCACAGTAGGAATTATTTTATAAAAACAAATCATCTGTCAATCTCCCATGATTCCATGTCAATATGAGGTCGCTTGCTACGGTTTTGACCATTCCACACATGTTTTAGTGTTTTAAAATAATAAAAATGCAGTTATAAACATCCTGGGAGAATTGTAATTCAGAATAATTTGACATTGGTTTCTACATGTCATAATTAAATATAGGGTCATTATCCAATGATTTTATGGAAATCCGACATCGTTTTCTATCTTTTGACCCCCCCAATCTTGTTTTTAAAGGCATTTATAACTTTAATTACTGTTTATTGAGTAATTTCAACCAAACTGCACATCGGATTGACATGTTATCTTTGTGTACTTTTAAAAAATAACTCCCAAGTGGTTCAATTGAGATTTCACATTATTATAATGTTTTTATCTATGTTGTTGACTGTTCCATGCACGTTTTAGTGTTTTAGAATAATAAAAACACATTTACAGCCATCCTGAGAAAACTATAATTTGTAATAATGTGATTTTAGATCCTACAATTAAAAATTAATTTTTTGGACATTTTTCCTTTACTTTAGGGTTATCTAACTTCTTTTTCCATGTTTTAACCCCCCCCAACAATTTTATAAAGGCTTTTTTACCATTAATAAGTGTTCATGAAGTGTGTAATATGACATAATATTAAAATCTTTCCTATTTGTACATGTCAAAAATAACTCATTAGTTATTTTCCGATTATTTAATGACAATACCAGGTCTTTTTCTAAGGTTTTCATCGTTCCACACTCATTTCAGTGTTTTAAATTTTTAAAAAGTTTTTATGTGAATCCATGGAAAACCATAATTAATAATGACATGTATTCCATTACAAAATTTTAACATTCAAAATATCGTAGTTTTAACTTGATTTTAGGGATACCCTACAATTTATTCCTAGTTTTGACCCCCCTCTCCCTCCCCAAAATACTTGTTTTTTAAGGCTTTTGTACCTTTAAAAAGTTTTTTTAGAGTCATTTTAACAACACAAAATGTTGGATTGACGGGTTTTATGCATGTATATGTAAATAATTACACAATAGTGGGTTTTCCATGAATATATATCAATTTGAGGTCATTTTTATAATTTTCACTGTTCCATACATGTTTTAATGTTTTAGAACACTAAAACATGTTTACGTCTGTCTTGGGAAAAATAAAATTCCGAATGACATGTAGCCAATTAATACATTTTAAAATTAATTACATGTTCATTTTCCATTAATTTTATGGATAAATTTCCTAGTTTTCTTAGTTTTAAATAGGTATATTGTTATTTATACTAAAATTCATGGAAATTTAAATAAAAATATGCTCTAGAAGACCTACCAGTAACACAGTGTGTTGGATTAAGGTATCATTGATTCCTTAACATACCAACTAAATTATTTATGACTTTTATAATGTATAAAAACAAAATGAATTTGTTTTCTTGGTTCAGAGTATATCACATTTCTTTTTTACAAAAATGTCATTTTTAAACAAGAAACACGCACATTGACTCTTACTGGTCACAACAAGTATCAGTTGAACATAAGACCAATTATAACACATAATAAATTATTTTTGAATTAAATTAAAAAATTATAAATTCAATCCAATAATGTTTCATAGTTTTCAATAAGAGACACTTTTTTTAAAAAAATGTACATTTTAAATTTATAACTGATATATTGAGTCATACTGAGCACATCATTTATCAGATTGAGGTCTAGCTAATTCATACTAATCTAAAATGAATAATTCATTATATTTATAAAGTATCAATACAATATAGATAGTTTTTATTGGTTTATAGTATGACAGTTGTCTTTAAAAAAATTAATTTCATTTTAAAAAAAAGAGGCACTTGGAGTAATATTGGTCACACAATGTGTTAAATTGAGGTGAAATTAATTCCAACATATCCCAAAGTCTCAAAATATTTCTAACTATCAAAGTTACCATGAATTAAATTTTAATTCTTTGTGGAACTTCCAACACTTCATATTGAGTCTATGTTCTCAGCCGAAAACAAAAATTTCATTGTTGAAAACTAGAAGAGTAGAGGAAGATCTGGTGATAATTATATCACGATAAGTCACCAAATTGAGAACATAATATTAATATAATCATTTGGATTTAAATAAGTAGAATTTTTTTCATCTAATAACATAAACTCTATATTAAGTGTTCACAGTTCAAAAAAAATGCAATGGAAATTGTGGTAACATTGGTAAAAAGGAAACTTTTATCTCCTTTTTGACTTCTTGCAGATAGTTGAAAGTAAAATGTGACTGCCAAAAAGGTATATGAAAAAAACCTAAATATGTATTTGATTAAAAATATAAATAAATTAACTAACAGATAGTAGATAAAATGATGAATTTTTTTAATTAAATAAGAATTAAAAATTCACCTTTTTCTATTCGTTGTATGCATTCTTGATGAATTTCCTTTTTTCATTATCTTAGTTGTAGGCTTGAATTTCAATATCTCATGAGCACAAGAAGCTTCGAACAAACCACCCAAACTCAAAAAAAAAGTATCCATGTGTAAAATATATTGATTATTATATGATTAATACCAAAAAGAAACAAATTAAACCTAAATATGAAATAATAAAATAATTTTATAGATAATAATTTTACTTTGAAAATATTTATATTACCTCTGTGGTTGACTAGTATAGAGAACATGAAGGAAATTGATAAATGTAAAATATAATTAAATATAAAAATTTAAAAAATTATTTTCCAACAAAAAAATAAACCATCGTAGATAATTAAAACACAAACCATTAAACCATTAATGTTTTAAAATAATTAAGTGAAATAAAACAGAATTCAAAATAAAAACATCCCAAATTTTTTAAAAACATTTATCATAACACCAAATAAAATTTTTAAAATGATTAGAGTTATAACAAAAATTATTCTCAAATCTAAATTTATTACGGGATCTATCACATACAAAATTACATTAATTTAAATATAAATTAAACAAACTTTTTTTGTATTAATGAATTATTATAACATATTTTAATATATAATTACTATTTATAAAATAAAATATGTAATCAATGAGTTATTATTATTTATAAAATAATGAAATTAAAAAATTAATTAATATACCAGAGTGAATTAAAACTATTAAAATAGGTTTCATAATATTTCATTATGATTATAAAATATATATCAATAATAATATCCATAAAATATACAGACATATTCTCAAAATAAATTGATGATGTAAAAGGGATAAAAAAAGATACCAATAAAAAATAAAATGTAAAATATATGAAATGTTGTCACATTGGTAAATATCATAAAGTTTTATAAAAAATCTATAAAAATATTACCATGCTCTGATTTCAATTGATATAAGCATGACAAGAAGATGAAAAAAATACAATCATATAAGTGAAAATAGTCGAGGTTTTTGTGAGAATCTAAATCAATTTTAGTTGGGTAAATTAAATATTGTTTCATTATTGTGAGTGATGGTAGTGGACCAATATTGTAATTCCCACCCCATGGTTGAGATAGTGAATTTGGGATTTTGTTACAACAACTATAGGTTATTATTATAAAATTTTTGTACCTGAACACTTTAATAGACAAGGAATGTCATGTGAAATAAAATACATGCCCCAAACTGAATTAAAAAAATTGTAACATAAAAAAGGTATACATAGAGGATATTAAATTAATTTGATATGAAGAACCCTAAAATTATTAGAAATAATTTATTAGTGAAAATATAAATACAAAATATAAATTCATAAATATAAATTATCAAAGAAGATATAATTATTTGTACCTATCATACGTTATTTTCTTCTTAATGAAATTAAATTAATGTGGATATTGAATATCATCACCTTTTTAATTTCAATAATCCAAATCAATAAAACTCATTATGATATGATTTGAATATTTATCAATATAATATCGAAATATAATTTTTTACATATAAATTCATTATTATAGGAATCATGAATTAATACTATAATGTAATTAGAAAACAGAATTTTGATGACTTTTTGATGAATATGTTGTGTAGTGAAAATAATTATTTAACTAATATTATATGTTATTATGTATTGATAATGGACAATGGAACTGTTGAATGAAATTTCTATTATAGTTTAAGAAAATAATTGTTGATATATGTCATGAATTTTAAAGAACAGTATCAAGAAAACTTCATAAAGAAATTCTCCTTATAGTTAAAGACTTATTCAAATATATCCATTAAATATTTTCACTAATATTCTCAATTCAATTTTTATTTTAAACAAATAAAACACTTTTTAAAATTTATTGACTTTATACCCAATTTTTTCCATTGAAATTAAAAAAAAGTTTTATAACACATTTTCAAATACATATATGAATAATGAAAATATAAATTTTTTTATAAATCCAGAAAAAAATTCTTTTATTAATCAGATATTTCCCCAGTGGTACTTGGTTACAAGAAAAGAAATATACCACTTTTTAAACACCATCTTATAAATAATACATTCTTCAGGGAGAACCAATGAAACTACCAATGATGAGTATCCCTACAAATGGAAAAATAACTCTTGAGAAAAACAATCAAGAACATTAACGTTAGTAGAAACAATACATAGAACTATTTAAAAACATATTCCCAAAAATAAATAACAAATTAATCAATTATTATATGAATATTGAAAAACAGAAGTTGTATTTTTTCAATTTAATTTAGTTTTTTTCATACCACTTTATAACACACCCCACAATCAAGTAATCAATACCTATAATCAATGTTTTAATTTAAAAAATTTAAAATATTGATTCCCTATATCAAAAAACACCTTGATGAGCGATTCAATTTTCAAATCATGATAAGATCATTAAATTTATATTTTGAGGAAAAATATATATATTCACATATCTATTCATCACGGGGTTGTTCTTAAAAATCAATGGAATAACAAGGTACTGAATTTATGGGTTTTAACATACCTTAAAATTTATTATCATTATAAAGAATATGTTATAAAGTATATAATTATTTATAAATATGTGGAATAGTGAATAATGTAATTATTATGGAGAATACATCATAAGTATGTTCTCTTGTAATGTGAAACATAGATAAAATTTTAAAAATTATTCATACCTATGTTTCGTGATTTAGTAGGGGTGGTGATGGATCTGGTAGAGGTCATTAGTGCTTGGTTGGGAGTGGATGTAAGGGGGAAAGTGAAATGTGGAGACCACTATTGTGTATAAGGGGGGTGATTTTCCATGGGGATTAGGGAGAAGTGACGTAGCGGAAAGCGGTTCGATAGTGCTGGTTAGAGGGAGAGGGGTTCTCAGGGGAGAATGGGGTGTCCAGTGGTGACAGGGGAGCATTGGGGGGGGGGGGGGGAAGTGAGGGATCAATGGTGAGGGGTTTCTTGATAGGGAAGGGGGACTGTCTGGTGAGAGAGAATTGTCTAGCGGTGAAGGGGAGATGTGGATAGAGGGGGAGGTGATCGTACCACGATCACTGTGTCATTTTCACCCTTACACCATTGTATTAAACTAAATTTGTATTTTAAATTCAAAAAATAATAAAAAATTGGATTACATGTTTGAATCATTTATTTTTTGTTTATTTCTATTAAAAAATAAAATTTTACATGTCATGAAAATTTCATTGAAGGTGAAGGTGATTTGGAGGGCCCATGATGATGTCCAAGAAAAATGGACCAAACTGCGCAGGATCCAAGCACACTAGTATATTAATCCACACACTGCTTCTAGACCGTGCATCCAATTGGGCTGAATTTTTTTTGGAATGGTCCAAAAATCATTTTTCTAAATTTCATATGATGAAAAAGAAGACTCATTCATCAATAGGATGGCCATTCTAACCAGATATGTCCATCACACACAAACTGCACGGATTCAAAGTGGTGTGTTGTGATCTTTCCATATCTCAGGCTATAGGTTTCCAAATTGTGCCACACATTCAATGGAGACAGCCAAAAGGTGGGGATAAAACTTTTTTTATTTTCTCTAAATCAAGATAAAGCTATCTGGAAGTCGAAACACTTTTGACAAGTGGTTTTAATAATTCTGTGTGCTCAAAACCACCTTCTCTTTTTCCTATAAAATGGAACCTTGGGATCCTTATTTTCATGTTCGACCAGGAGTCAAAGCTATGGTATTTTGGAGACCCAAAGTATTTCTCTCCTCATACATGAAGTTTTGGAGGTCCATATCATCATATGGGGTTCAACTATGAAGAAGGAGCCCCCCCCGAGCCTTCTCCTCCTCTCGATGGTGAGCTAAACGTTGGACAATCATTTTGAGAGAGCTACACATACTTGGGAGGGAGTTCACGCACTTTATACTCTAATGGTTTTTTGTAATTTTTGTTTGTATTATTTAACTTATGTTTTATAAAAACATGTTTCTCCTCTGAGTTCATTTTTTGGTTTAATTAAGTGAACCACTTTTCATTTCAACACCGATTGGGTTGAAATTTCAAGTGGGAAACTTGAGTTTTTCCAATTGGGAAAAACAGGGATCCTCTTTCTCTCACACATACAAAATATTTTAGTATGATTTGGTAACCTTTAATATTTTCTTGAAGTCCAAACCTTGACCACACGATTTTTGTGTCACGAGTTGGTACTTTGTGTAACTTTTAGATATGCAAGAGGGGAATCAGGATCTTGACAACCCTCAACCAAGGAATTAAACAAAACCATGTGAAATTTTAAGAACAATGAACTATACAAGATGTGCAGTGAAATTGAATTGATCTCATTATCTCATAATTCTTAAACCACCACCTTATTCTATCAACTATTAAACTCTTTAAGTTAAGTTATTTTCTTAAAACTGTTTTCAAAATCACCCCATCTTTTAGTAATCTTTATTAAAAATACATACTCAAAACCTATCAATGATCCTCGAGAGAAGACCTAGGGTCTTCCCTAGACTATAAATTAACCTTAAAACATTATTAATTTGATGTTTCATGATAGCACAATCAAATTTTGGCATCTTTTCTGGGGAGCGCTTTCATTTTTAGTGCGTGTTTTTGAAAAAAATAACTTTTGTTAATATTTATCTATTTTATACATCTACCTATATTTTTTTATTCTAGTATACTTTTTTGTAGATTTAGTGCATGACGCATTTTAATCTGGGAGATTTATCTCCTTTTGAACCTGAACCAGAGAGGATCTTATGTCAGCGACCCCGAGACGGCCAAGAGAACCCATCAAAGGAGGACACACAAAACATTGACACTCTTCTTGATCCTTCCTTCACTTCTTCTAGAACCAATATAAAAACTAAAATAAACATTCATAAAATGGATGAAAACAACTGAACATTAAAATAACTAACCTCGCCTTATGTTGATATCCAACACACCTATATTCAATTACTAGGTGAGGCACCCAATTTTGAACTAAAATCTAGCTTAATTCATCTATTACCAAGATTACATGGAATTCCTGGAGAGGATCCACACAAGCACATAAAAGAATTTCATACTATTTTTTCAACATTAAAAACTACTAATGTTGATGAGGAACATGTAAAGCTTAGAGAATTCCCATTTTAATTGGAAGAAAATGTGAAAGATTGGTTATATTATGTTAATTCTCCAATAAGAGGCTGGGCGGACATGAAACGCCTTTTTATTGAAAAATATTTCCCAGCCTCTCGAACTGTAAAAATAAGGAAAGAAATTTGTGGGATAAGAAAATCTCAAGGGGAAACATTACATGAATATTGAGAACATTTTAAACAGTTGTGTTCAAGTTTCCCACACCACCAAAAAAGTGATCAACTTTTAATTAAATATTTTTATGAAGGTTTAATCCCTATTGATCAAAATATGATCGATGCTGCTGCAGGTGGTGTGCTAGTTGAGAAGACCTTGACTGCTGCAAGAACCCTGATTGAGAACACGGCTTAAAACACACAACAATCTGGTTCAAAGACCAATGTACTTATTCGAGGTGTCCATTAGGTGAAACGTACAGAATTCGAGAAGAAGGTGGACACAAAGTTTGAAGAGGTATGTACCCTTCTTCGAAAACTTTATCTTTCAAAGAGAAATCCCAATCTCCTCCTCATATCCATTGTGGAATATGTTCTTCTGACACCCACTAATTTGACCAATGACTTCAATTAAGGGAAACATCTGAGAGTTGTGAGGCAATATTTACAGGCCGCCCCTATAACCAAACCGTTATGAAAGAACCTTACTATCCATCCAATCCTAGGAGGAAAAAGAAACCAAGCCTATAGCCAAGGGGGGTATTCAAACCAACCTCAACAAAAATGGAACCAACTGGGGCAGATTAGTCATCAACCACCACCACCTAGAAACCCTCAACCATCCCAAAGGCCTTTCCAACAAACCCCTCAAAAACCCAAGACTAGACTAGAAGATATGATGAAAAAAATGGCTGCTAACAATATCCAATTCCAAAAAACCACTCAGGCATCCATACAAGACCTCAAAACCCAATTAGGCCAACTATCTTACTCTGTGGGTGAAATTCAAAGTCATGGGTCAGGTAAACTTCCCTCTCAACCAATAGTTAACCCTAGGGATAAAGGAAATGTTAGTTCCATCACCCATAAGAGTAGAAAACAACTATAAAATAAAATGAATCCTCCATTAGAGTCATCCCCTCTTAAGGAAACCTTCATCCCAACCATTAATAATGTTCCAAATGTTGAAGAACCTTGTCCTAAGAGAATTCCTTCCAAAGGAAAAAGTGTGAATATAGATGAGTCACCTAGCCCAACCATTCCACTTCCATTTCCTTAAAGGGACACCCATCCAAGAAAACAAAATGAAACTGAACTTGAAAAGGAAATATTGGAAATTTTCAAGAAAGTGGAGGATAACATCCCATTGATTGATGTTGTGAAGAAAAATCCATGGTACACTAAGTTTCTAAAGGAGATTTTTACACACCGAAGGCGATTTTGAGGTGATGAGAAAGTGAGATTGGGAAGGAATATTTAAGCATTGATAGAGCCATCTATCCCCACCAAGTCCAATGATCTTGGAACATTCTCAATTCCATGCACCATAAGGGAGTATTCTTTTTCTAATGTTATGATTGATTTAGGTGCCTCTATAAATGTGATGCCTCACTCCATTTACTCTAAATTGCAGGTCAGGTAACTAAATCCCGCTGGAATTTTTGTTCAACTAGCTATACGGAGTACCGCACAACCCTCCAGTGTGTTAGAGGATGTTCTTGTGAGGGTCCAAAATTTTATTTTTCCTACTGACTTTTATGTGCATAAAATGGAGGATGATAGGATGAATGGAGATGCCCTGATTATATTTTGGAGACCTTTCTTGAAAACTGCCAAAACCATAATTAATGTCCACAATGGTACATTATCTATTGAATTTGAAGGTGACATAGTCCATTTTAACATCCTTGATGCCATGAAGCACCTCTGAGAAGAACATTCCTCTCTCTCTGTTCATTCAATTGATGTACTCCCTACCCCTAAAAAAACAACTTTTCTTTCCCCCGATCATCTTTATGTGTTTCTTCATTGATAGAAATGCAAGGAAATGATTCATGCATTGATTGTTGTAGTGATCTAGAAAAGTTTCCTACATGTTCATTGATTGATGATTTCTTGAACACAGATGATCCACTAACCATCGATGATACTGCTAAGCTTATAAAAGCTCATTCCTCATCCAAGGTTGATACCATTATGCAGTTAGATGAGATCAGTGACCTATCAATTTCACACACACTCCCATCAATCCAAAATCCACCTGAATTGGAACTAATACAACTGCCTCAAGATTTAAAATATTCACATCTTGAGAATAGAAACAAGTTTCCCATCATCATTTCTAGTTCACTCCCTCCTGAGCATGAATTGTGACTGCTTGATCTTTTGAGAGAGTATAAAAAAGAATTGGGGTGGACACTTGCTGACATTCCAATTATTAGCGCATCAATTTGTACACATCATATTTTGTTAAATTATGAGGCTAAAGCAATGAGGCATCCACAATGTTGACTGAACGCAAACCTCCTATAAGTTGTGAAAAATGAGGTAACAAAATTATTGGTTACTGGAATCATTTACCCCATCTCTGATAACCAATGGGTCAGTCCCCTTCAAGTAGCTCCTAAAAATTTTGTTCCTATAGTAATTAAAAATAAAAACAATGAATTGGTCCCAAATCGTTTGTAGAATAGTAGGCATGTCTGTATAGACTATCGCCGACTAAACCAACACATGAGGAAGGATCATTTCCCTTTTCCATTCATTGACCAAATTCTAGAGAGGATAGAGGGTAAGTCCCACTACTGTTTCCTTGATGGGTATTCTGTATGCTTTCAGATCCATATTTCCCAAGAGGATCAGGAAAAGACAACCTTCACTTTCCCCTTTGGCACATTTTCCAATAGAAGGATGCCATTTGGTCTGTGAAATTCTCCAGGTACTTTCCAATGATGCATGTTTAGTATTTTTTCTAATTACATAGAGGATTTCATGAAAGTATTCATGGATGATTTCATTGTTTATGGATCTTCTTTTGATGAATGTTTGAGTAGTCTTGGTTCATTCCTACGTCGTTGTATGGAAAAGAATATTGTATTAAATTATGTGAAATTCCATTTCATGGTGCGATAAGGTATAGTTTTGGGGCATGTCATTTCTGGGGATGGTATCCACGTAGATAAATCAAAATTTAATGTCATTTATTCCCTTAAATTCCCCAAAAATATGAAGGATGTGCGATCTTTTCTAGGTCATGCTGGATTTTACCGTCGTTTCATTCACAACTTTTGTAAAATTGTGCCCCCCCTCTCATCATTACTCCAAAAAGAAAAAGAATTTGTTTTTGATAAAGATTGTGAGGAATCTTTTAATAAATTAAAATGGAGTCTCACATCACCCCTCATAATGTAACCACCTCAGTGGGATTTACCATTTGAGCTCATGTGTGATGCCTATAACTATGTAGTTGGGGCAGTTTTTTTTACAAAGGGTCAACCGAGCTCCACATGTCATAGCCTATGCCTCCCGTACATTGGACCCTGCACAAGAAAACTACAACACAACTGATAAATAATTCCTTTCTATTGTGTTTTCCTTGGACAAATTCAGGTCATATCTTTTGGGGTCCAAAGTAATTGTGTTCTCAGAGCATGCATCCCTCTAATACCTCCTTAAGAAACCGAAAGCTAAACAAAGTCTCATTCATTGGATGCTCCTCCTTCAAGAATTCAATCTAGAAATTAGAGATAAAAAAGGAGAAGAGAATGAGGTGGATGACCATATCAGTAGGATTCCCCCATCCTCGGTAATAGACTCATCCCCCTATATTCCCATTAATGACATGTTTCCTGATGAGAAATTTTACTGAGTTAAAGATGTTATTCCTTGGTATGCCGAAATTGTAAATTATTTGGTAGCATCTTTCATTCCTATATATTTCAATAGAAACCAAGCCAATCATCTAAAACATGAGTCCCTTTTGTATATTTGGGATGACCCCTGCCTTTGGAGAACCTATAGTGATCAAGTCCTTAGGCGTTGTATTCCCGATAGTGAGTTTCAGTCCACCCTTAGATTCTTCCACACTCTTGCTTGTGGGGGCCACTTTGGTCCCCAACGGAATTCTCGCAAGGTCCTTGATTCTGGTCTATTTTGGCCAAAACTTTTTTGGTATGCCCATACTTTTTTCTTATCTTTTCCTCTTTGTCAAAGAATGGGGAATGTCTCTAAAAGAAATGAAATTCCACAACAACCATTGCTCTTTCATGACATTTTTGATGTTTGGGGTATTGACTTTATGGGGCCATTTCCAAATTACTTTGGAAACTTGTAAATTCTTCTAGCAGTTAATTATGTGTCAAAATGGGTTGAGGCACGAGCTACATGGACTGATGATTCTAAGGTGGTCTTAGAATTTTTGAGAACCCAAATCTTCTATAGGTTTGGCTTACCAAGGTTCTTCTTCTGTGACTAGGGTTCTCATTTCTGCAACCGAACAATGCAATCACTTTCTCATAGGTATGGGGTCATTCATCGAGTGTCTACTGCATATCACCCACATACCAATGGTCGAACTGAGGTGTCAAATAGAGAGGTAAAATAAATTCTTGAAAAAATATTTCAACCCAACAGAAAATATTGGAGTCTTCGACTTGATGATTCATTATGGGCCTACCGTACTGCTTTCAAAACTCCCATTGGATTGTTACCTTATCATCTTGTGTTTGGAAAGAGTTGTCACCTACCTATTGATATTGAGAACCAGGCCAACTAGGCCATCAAACAATGCAATTCTAATATTTTTGGTGCGGGTGCCCAAAGGAAGCTACAGATTCAGGAGTTGGAGGAAATTAGAAGATATGCATATGAAAATTCCAAGATTTATAAGGAGCGAATGAAGGCTTCCCATGACTATCTTATCCTTCATCATCAGTTTAAAACTGGGCAGAAGGTCCTCCTTTATAATGCAAGGCAGAAGTTGCATCCAGGTAAGCTTCGTTCCCGCTAGTTTGGACCATACACTATTACTAATGTTTCTCCATTTGTTGTTGTCTAGGTTCAAAATGAATAAACCAAGAAAACATTCACTATCAATGGGCAGCGGATAAAGCACTTCCATGAATCCCTTCCAGAGTCCCCGAAGAAGGAAATCCATGTTCAAGAAGCAATCTATGAATGACACTCACTAGTTTTTTTCCTTCCTTTCCACATCCTATTTTCTTAGAGTGAGGACACTAAAATCTTCAGGTGTGGGGGGATGGGTACATTCCTGGGATAGTTTTCATCATTTTTTTTCTTTCTTCTCTTTTTCTTCCTTCTTTATGGTATTTTCACTATTCCCCATCTTTCTAGGTTCATTAGGATTTCCATTGTCTTTCTTATTTCTTCTCTTTTTCACCTTCTTTATGGTATTTTCATTTTTCTCCCCATCAATATTTTTTATGTTCCATGATTTGGTGACAATAAAAGGGGGAAAGGAAAAATACCATAAAGAATGGTGAAAAAGAATTTTTGTATGAATTTAACATCAGGGAATTGTTTTTAGTGAATTGGATTTTTTTCAAGGATATAATTGGTTTTATCATTGTGAAACATTTGACATGATTGATACCCCTTGTGTAAGTAGTTTTTGGGAAAACTGTTTCCCTAATATCTCCATAACTTTTTTCACCAAACCATGAAGTTTGAATATTTCTTACTTAATATAAGGTAAATATATGTTATGTTAATATTTTTCATCTTTAAATGATATTTTCATACATTCGTTCCTTACCCGATTAGTTTCGTTACCATACCAATTTGACCTATGAGTGTATACCTAATGTCCGACTGTTGTACGACCTCAAAAAAATTTGTGTCTTGGGCAGATCAAAAACCACTCCTCCTCAACCTTTAATCTTTTGATAACTATTTCAATTAGTGTTGTAAGGAGATCAAGGAACGGTTGAGAGATGAGTGTGAGATTTGTTCCAAATGCAACATCAAAAAAAATAAAAATAAATGAGGGGAGTGATGAAATGTGAAACATATGGGGATATCTTGGTAAAGAGATTATGGTATGACTTCTTGGAATTCTTAAGTGAGCGGGTCTTGAAATATGATTTCAAATGATGTAGGAAATGTTTGGTGAAAAATCATTTAAAGATGAATAATGGTAAAATAACCTATATTTATTTGATAGAAAGTGGAATGAATTTCATGGAATGGTTTTCACACACACACATGGAGAGTTAGTGGAATGATTGAATTTTTAATTCCTTTCTCATGTTGGTGTCATAAATCACTTGGAATTTTATTATCATATGATTTAGGAGACATCTGTTTCCATTTTCACTAGGAAGAACTCCTTGGTGTGGTTCGTGCATAGATAACTTTACTTTAGTGAATTAAAATTTCCTCAAATGTTAAATCTTCATGATTTTTAGGATATTTATAAATTCATCATTTTATTTGGATATGTGACTTTGACCAGAAGTGCAAATATTTAGGTGTGGTGTGTGATCATACCACGATTCACTGTGTCATTTTCACCCTTACACCATTGTATTAAACCAAATATTAATTGTAAATTACAAAAATAATAACAAATTTAAATCCATGTTTGAATCATTTATTTTGTGTTTATTGCTATTAAAAAGGCCAATGTCACTTGTCTAGAAAATTTCATTGAAGGTGAAGGTGATTTGGAGGGCCCATGATGATGTCCAAGAAAAATGGGCCAAACTGCGCAGGATCTAAGAACACCTGTGGATTAATCCACATGATACTAATAGAAAGTGCATCCAATTGGGATGAAATTTTGTGGGATGGTCCAAACCACATTGGTATACATTTTATATGAAGAAACCCAAGACTCATTCGTCAATCTAATGGCCATGTCGACCTGATCTGTTCAGCACACCAAATCTACACAGATTCAGAAGTGGTGTGTGTGATCTGTCCATATCTCGGGATATAGATATCCAAATTGTGCCAAAAATTATGTGGAGACAACCGAGAGGTGGGGATACAACTTTTTTATTTTCTCCAAATCTAGATAAATCTTTATGGTGGTCTAATCACCTGTGACAAGTGGTTTTAATAATTCTATGTGCTCAAAACAACCTTGTCTTTTTCCTATAAAATGGATGCTTGGGCTCCTCATTTGCAAGTTAGAACAGGAGGAAATGCTCTGGTATTTTTGAGATCTAAAGGATTTCTCTCCTCATAATTGAATTTCTAGCAGCCCCTATCATCATATGGGGTTCAACAATGAAGAATGAGTTCCACCCGAGCCTTCTCCTCCTCTCGCTGGCGAGCTAAACGGTGGACGATCATTTCGATGGAGATACACATACTTGGGAGGGAGTTCTGGAATTTGATACTCAACTAGTTTTGTGTTATTTGTGTGTGTATTATTTCACTTATGTTTTATCTAAACATGTTTCTCCTCTGAGTTCATTTTGGGGTCTAATTAAGTGAACCACTTTTCATTTCAATATCGATTGGTTTGAAATTTCAAGTGGGAAACTTGAGTTATTCCGATTTGGAAACATAGGGATCCTATTTCTCTCACACATACAAAATATTTTAGTATTCTTTGGTAACCTTTAATATTTTCTTGAAGTCAAAACCTTGACAAAACGATTTTTGTGTCACGGGTTTGTACTTTGTGCAATGTTTAGAGAGGCATGAGGGGAATCATGATCTTGACAACCCTCAACCAAAGAATTAAACAAAACCATGTGAAATTTTCAGAATAATGAACAATCCAAGATGTGTAGTTAACATGAATTGATCTCCTAATCTCATAATTCAAAAAACACTAACTTATTCTATCAACTATTAAACTCTTTAAGTTAAGTTATTTTCTTAAAACTGTTTTCAAAATCACCCCCCACTTTTAGTAATCTTTATTAAAAATTAATACTAAAAACATATCAACGCTCCTTGAGAGATGATCTAGGGTATACCCTAGACTATAAATTAACTTTAAAAGATTATCAATTATATGTATTATGACCGCACTATCAAATTTTTTCACCATTTTCGGGGATCACTTTGATTTTTAGTGTGAGTTTTTGAAATTTTTTTGTAATTTTTGTGAATATTTATCTATTTTATACCTCTACCTATCTTTTTGTATTTTGGTATATTTTTTGTGTAGGTTTGGTGCATGATGCTTTATAATCCAATAGATTTACCTCCTTTTGAACCTGAACCAGAGAGGATATTATGTCATCGAACGCGAGACGCACAAGAGAACCCATCGAAGGAGGACACACAAAACATTGAGACTACTCTTGATCCTTCCTCATATTCTTCTAGAACCAATATAAAAACTGACATAAACATTCATAATATGGCTGAAAACAACCAAACATTAAAATAAATAACCTTTCCTGATGTTGATATCCTACCCACCTATATTCAATAATAAGGCGAGGAACCCAATTTTGAACTAAAATCTGGCTTAATTCATCTATTACCATGATTCCATGGACTACCTGGAGAGGATCCACACAAGCACTTAGAAGAATTTCATACAGTTTTTTCAACATTAAAACCTGCTAATGTGGATGGGGAACAAGTAAAGCCTAGAGAATTCCCATTTTCATTGGAAGAAACTGCGAAAGATTGGTTATACTATGTTAATTCTCCAATAAGAGGTCGGGCGGACATGAAACACATTTTTCATGAAAAATATTTCCCAGCCTCTCAAACTGCAACAATAAGGAAAGAAAATTGTGTGATAAAAAAATATCAAGGGGAAACATTACATGAATATTGGGAACGTTTTAAAAGGTTATGTTCAAGTTTCCCACACCACCAAATAAGTGGTCAACTTTTAATTCAATATTTTTATGAAGGTTTAATCATTATTGATCAAAATATGATAATTGATGCTGCATGTGGTGCGCTAGTTGATAAGAACCTGATTGTTGCAGGAAACCTAATTGAGAACATGGATCAAAACACACAATAATTTTGTTCAAGGACCAATGTACCAATTCGAGGTGTCCATGAGGTGTAAAGTACTAAATTCGAGAAGAAGGTGTACACAAAGTTCAATGAGGTAAGTACCCTTCTTCGACAACTTGCTCTTTCCCAAGGTAAATCCTAATATCCTCCTCCTATCCATTGTGGTATATGTTCTTCTGACACCCACTACTCAGACCAATGTCCTCAATTGAGGGAAACATCTTAGAGTTGTGAGGAAATATTTCCAGGCCGCCCCTATAACCAACCCTTTATAAAAGAACCATACTATCCATCAAACCCTGGGTGGAAGGAGAACCAAACTTATAGGTAAGGGGGTATTCTAACCAACCACAACAACAATGGAACCAACCAGTGCAGAGTAGTCCTCAACCACCACCACCTAGAAACCCTCAACCACCTCAAAGGCCTTTCCAACAAACCCCTCAAAAACCCGAGCCTATCCTAGAAGATATGATGAAACAAATGGCTACCAACATTATCCAATTTCGAAAAACCACTCAGGCATCCATAAAAGACCACAAAACCCAATTAAAAAAACTATCTAACGTAGTGGGTGAAATTCAAAGTCATGGGTCAGGTAAACTTTTCTCTTAATCAGTAGTTAACCCTAGGGATAAATGAAATGTTTGTTCCATCACCCTTAAGAGTGGAAAAAAATAGAAAGTAAAATGAATCCCCCATTAGAGTCATCCCCTCATTAGGAAACCTTCATCCCAACCATTAATAATGTTCCAAATGTTGAAGAACCTTGTCTTAAGAGAATTCCTTCCAAAGGAACGAGTGTGAATATAGATGAGTCACCTAGACCAACTATTCCACTTCCATTTCATTAAAGGGCCACACAACCAAGAAAACAAATGGAAACTAAACATGATAAGGAAATATTAGAAATTTTCAAGAAAGTGCAGGTTAACATCCCATTGATTGATGTTGTGACGAAAATTACATAGTATGCTAAGTTTCTAAAGGAGATGTGTACACACCGAAGGCGACTTCGAGGTGATGAGAAAGTGAGCTTGGGAAGGAATGTTTCAGCATATATAGATCCATAACTCCCCACCAAGAGTAATGATCTTGGAACATTCTAAATTCTATTCACCATAGGGGAGTATTCTTTTTATAATGCTATTCTAGATTTAGATGCCTCTATAAATATGATGCCTCACTCCATTTACTCTACATTTCAGGTCGGGGAACTGAAGCCCACTAGAATTATTATTTAACTAGCTAACCTGAGTACTGCACACCCCTATGGTTTGTTAGAGGATGTTCTTGTGAGGGTCCAAAATTTAATTTTTCATGCTGACTTTTATGTTCTTGAAATGGAGTATGATAGGATGAATGGACATTCCCCGATTATATTGGGGATACCTTTCTTGAAAACCACCAAAACCAATATTAATATCCACAATGGTACATTATATATGGAATTTTTTGGTGACATAATCCATTTTAACATCCTTGAGGCCATGAATCACCCCTCAGAAGAACATTCCTCTCTCTCTGTTAATTCAATTGATGTACTCCCTACCCCTAAAAAAGCAATTTTTCTTTCCCCCGATCCCCTTTCAGAGTTTTCTTCATTGATAGAAATGCTAGGAAATGATTCATGCATTGATTTTTGTAGTGCTCTAGAAAAGTGTCATGCATGTTCATTGATTGATGATTTCTTGAACACTGATGATCCACTGACCATCGATGATACTGCTAAGCTTGTAAAATCTCATTCCTCATCGAAGGTTGATACGATTGAGTAGTTAGATGAGATAAGTTACCTATCACTTTCACACAGACTCCCATCAATCCAAAATCCACCTGAATTGGAACTAAAACAACTACCTAATGATTTAAAATATTCATATCTTGAGAATGGAAACAAGTTGCTCATCATCATTACTAGTTCACCCCCTCCTACACATGAATTGTGACTACTTGAATTTTTTAGAGAGTATAAACAAGCTTTGGGGTGGACACTTGCTGACATTCCTTGTATTTGCCCAAAAATTTGTACACATCATATTTTTTTAAATGATGAGGCTTAACCAATGAGCCATCCACAATGTTTACTAAACCCAAACCTCCTAGAAGTTGTGAAAAATGAGGTAACAAAATTATTGGTTGCTCGAATCATTTATCCCATCTCTGATAGCCAATGGGTCAGTCCCATTCATGTAGTTCATAAAAATACTAGACTTACAGTAATTAAAAATGAAAACAATTAATTGGTCCCACCTCGTGTGCAGAATAGTTGGTGTGTCTGTATAGACTATCGCTGACTAAATCAACACATGAGGAAGGACCATTTCCCTTTTCCATTCATTGACTAAATGCTAGAGAGGCTAGCGGGTAAGTCCAACTACTGTTTCTTTGATGGGTATTCTGGATACATTCAGATCCATATTTCCCCTGAGGATTAGGAAAATACAACCTTCACATACCCATTTGGTACATTTGCCTATAGAAGGATTCCATTTGGTCTGTGCAATTCTTTAGGGACTTTCCAATGATGCATGGTTAGTATTTTTTCAGATTACCTAGAGAATTTCATGGAAGTATTCATGGATGATTTAACTGGTTATGGAACTTCTTTTGATGAATGTTTGAGTAGTCTTGGTTTAGTCCTATGTCTCTATATTAAAAATAATCTGGTATTAAATTATAAGAAATTCCATTTCATAGTGCTACAAGGTATAGTTTTGGGGAATGCCATTTCTGGGGATGGTATTCAAGTAGATAAATCAAAATTTGATGTCATTTATTCCCTTCCATTCCCCAATAATATACATGATGTGCGATCTTTCCTAGGTCATGCTGGATTTTACCATCATTTCATTCAGGACTTTAGTAAAATTGAACTCCCCCTCTCTCGATTACTCCAAAAATCAAAAGAAATTGTTTTTGATAAATAATGTGAGGAAGCATCTAATAAGTTAAAATGGAGTGTCACATCACCCCCAGTAATCCAACCACCTCAGTGGAATTTACCATTTTATCTCATGTGTGATGCCTCTAACTATGCATTTGGGGTAGTTCTGTCACAAAGGGTTGACTGAGCTCCACATGTCATAGCCTATGCCTCATGTACATTGGACCCTACCCAAGAAAACTACACCACAACTGAAAATGAATTCCTTGACATTGTGTTTTCCTTGGAAAAATTCAGGTCATATGTTTTGCAGTCCAAAGTCATTGTGTTCTCAGACCATACAGCCCTATGATACCTCCTTAATAAACATGAGTCCAAATCACGTCTCATTCGTTGGATGATCCTCCTTTAAGAATACAATATAGAAATTAGAGATAAAAAAGGAGCAAAGAATGTGGTCACTGACCAAATCAGTAGGATTCCCCCATCCTCAATAATAGACTCATCCCCATGTATTCCCATTAATGACATGTTTCCTGATGAGAAATTGTACCGAGTGAAAGATGTTATTCCTTGGTATGCTGAAATTCTAAATTATTTGGTAGCATCTTACATTCCTACTGATTTCAAAAGAAACCAAGACAATCGTCTAAAACAATGGTCCTGTTGGTATATTTGGGATGACCCCTACCTTTGGCGGACCTGAAGTTATCATGTCCTTAGGCATTGTGTTCCTGATAGTGAGTTTTAGTCCATCCTTAGATTCTGCCAGACTCTTGCTTGTGGGGGCCACTTTGGTCCCCAATGGACTGCTCGCAAGGTCCTTGATTCTGGTCTCTTTAGTCCAAAAATTTTTCGGGATGCCCATACATTTTTCAAATACTGTCCTCATTGTCAAATAATGGGGAATGTCTCTAAAAGAAATGAAATTACACAACAACCATTTCTCTTTCAGGAAATTTTTGATGTTTCGGGTATTGAATTTTTGGGGCCATTTCCAAATTCCTTTGGAAACATGTATATTCTTCTGGTAGTTCATTATGTGTTAAAATGGGTTGAGGCACGATATACAAGGACTGTGGATTCTAAGGTAGTTGTAGAATTTTTTAGAACCCAAATGTTTTGTAGGTATGGCTTACCTAGGTTCATCATCAGTGACCAGGGTTGTCATTTCTGTAAATTAAAAATGCAATCACTTTTGCGTAGGTATGGGGTCATTCCTTGAGTGTCTACTACATATTACCCATAGACCAATGTTCAGGTTGAGGTGTTAAATAGAGAGGTAAAAAAAATTCTTGAAAAAACGGTTCAACCCAATAGAAAAGATTAGAGTCTTCTACTTGATGATTCATTAAGGTCCTACCGTACTGCTTTCAAAACTCCCATTGGAATGTTACATTATTGTCTTGTGTTTGGAATGATTTCTCACCTACCTATTAAGATTGAGCACTAAGCCTACTAGGCCATCAAACAATGCATTTATAATCTTTCTGGTGCAGGTTCCAAAATAAAGCTGTAGATTCAAGAGTTGGAGGAAATGATAAGAGATGCGTATGAAAACTCCTAGATTTATAAGGAGCGAACCAAGGCTTCCCATGATCGTCTTATCCTTAATTGTCAATTCCACATTAGGGAGATGGTCCTCCATTATAATACATGGTATAAGTTTCATCCAGGTAAGCTTCGTTCCCACTTGTTTGGATCATACACTATTACTAACATTTCGTCATTTGGAGTTGTCCAGGTTCAAAATGAAGAAACCAAGAAAACATTAGCTGTCAATGGGAAGCAGCTGAAGAACATCCATGAATCCATTCTGGGGTTCCCGTTAGAGGAACTCCATGTTCACGAAGCAATCTATGAATGACACTCACCCGGTTTTATCCTTCCTTTCCACATCCTCTTTTATTATAGGGAGGAAACTGTAAACTTTCGGTGTGGGGGGATGGGTACATTCCTGATATAGTTTTCAAATTTTTTTTTCTTCTCTTTTTCTGCCTTCTTTATGGTATTTTCACTTTTCCCCATCTTTCTAGGTTCATAAGGATTTCCATTTTCTTTCTTCTTTCTTCTCTTTATAGTATTTTCATTTTTCCCCCATCAAAAATTTCAAAGTTCAATGATTCGGTGACCATAAAAGGGGGAATGTAAAAATACCATAAATAATAGTGATAAATAATTTCTTTATGAATTTAACATCAAGGAGTGATTTTTAGTGAATTGGTTTTCTATCAATGATATAAATGGTTGTATCCCTATGAAACATTTGAGATGATTGATGCCCCTTGTGTAAGTAGTTTTTAGGAAAACTGTGTCACTAATATCTCCATACATTTTTGCACCTAACAAAAAAGTGTGAATATTTCTTACTTAATATAAGGTAAATATATGTTACGTTAATATTTTTCAGCTTTAAATGATATTTTCATATGTTCGTTCCTTATCTGATCTCTTTCATTACTGTACCAAATTGACCTATGCAAGTGTACCTAATGTCTGACTGTTTTACGCCCTTAAAAAAATTTTGTCTTGGGCATATCAAAAACCACTCCTCCTCAAATTTTGATATTGTTATAACTATTTCAATTAGTGTCGTGAGGAGATCAAACAAGGGTTGAGATATGAGTGTGATATATTTTCCAAATGTAAATTCAAAAAAATATAATAAATGAGGGGTGTGGTGAAATGTGAAACATATTGGGATATCTAGGTCAGGAGCTTATGGTTTGAATTCTGGTAATTCTTAAGTGAGAGGGTCTTGAAATATCATTGCAAAGGATTTAGGACGGGTTTGCTGAAAAATCATTTAAAGCTGAATAATGTTAGAATAACCTATATTAATTTGATAGAAAGTGGAAAGAATAGCATGGAATGGTTTTCACACAAACACATTGAGAGTTTGTGGAATGGTTGGATTTTTACTTCCTTTCTCATGTTGGTGTCATGAATCTCTTTGAATTGTATTTTGATATGATTTATGAGACATATATTCCGATTTTCACTAGGAAGAACTCCTTAGTGTGGTTCGTGCATTGATAACGTTACATTAGGGAATTAAAATTCCCCAAATGTTAAATCATTATGATGTATGGAATATTTATATATGCATCATTTTATTTGGATATGTGACTTTTCCCAGGAGTGAAAATGTTTTGGTGTTGGGATGTGATCGTACCATGATTCACTGTGTCATTTTCACCCTTACACCGTTGTATTAAACTAAATTGGTATTGTAAATTCCAAATATAATAACAAATTTAATTCCATGTTTGAATCCTTTATTTTGTGTTTATTAATATTAAAATTTCCAATTTTAGTTTTCTTGAAAATTTCATTGCAGGTGAAGGGGATTTGGAGGGCCCATGATGATGTCCAAGAAAAATCGTCCAAACTGAACAGGATCCTAGAACACCAGTGGATTAATCCGCAGACTGATACTAAACCGTGCATCCAATTAGGATGAAATGTTGTGGTCTGGTCCAAAACTCTTTGTGATACATTTCATATAAAGAAACCCAAGACTCATTCGACCATCGTAGGGTATTGCCGACCAGATCTGTCCAGTGCACCAAATCTGCACGGATTCAAAAGTAGTGTGATGTGATCTGCCCATATCTCAGGATATAGGTGTCCAAAATGTGCCAAACTTTCTGTGGATACATCCAAGAGGTGGGTCTACTACTTTTTTATTTTCTCAAAATAGATATAAGGCTTTATAGAGGTAAAAACACCTATGATAAGTGGTTTTAATAATTCTGTGTGCTCAAAACCACCTTATCTTTTTCTTATAAAATGGAACCTTGGGATCCTCTTTTACAAGTTCGACCAGGAGGAAAAGCTCTGGTATTTTGGAGACGCAAAGGATTTCTATCCTAATACTTGATGTTTTGGAGGCCCCTATCATCATAGGGGGTTCATCAGTGAATAAAGAGTTCCACCTGAGCCTTCTCTTCCCCTTGCTGGCAAGCAAAACAGTGGATGATCATTTTGAGGGAGCCACACATACTTGGGAGGGAGTTCCGACACTTGATACTCTACTGGTTTTGTGTAATTTGTGTGTGGATTATTTCACTTATGTTTTATCAAAACATGTTTCTCATATGATTCCATTTTTTGGTTTAATTATGTGAACTTCTTTTCATTTCAACACCAATTGGGTGGAAATTTCAAGTGGGAAACTTGAGTTGTTCTGATTGGGCAACACAAGGATCCTATTTCTCTCACACATACAAAATATTTTAGTATTATTTGGTAATCATTAATATTTTCTTTTATGTCCAAACTTGACAACACGATTGTTGTGTCACATGTTGGTACATTGTGCAGCGTTCAGAGAGGCAAGAGTGGAATCAAAATCTTGACAACCCCCAACCGAATAATTAAACAAAACCAAGTGAAATTTTCAAAACAATGAACTATCCAAGATGTGTAGTGAACTTTAATTGATCTCTTTATCTCATAATTCTTAAACCGACACCTTATTCTATCAACTATTAAACTCTCTAAGTTAAGTGATTTTATTAAACCTGTTTTCAAAATCACCCCCTCTTTTAGTAATCTTTATTATAAATACATACTCAAACCCTATCAATGAAACTTGAAATATGAAAAAGGATCTTCCCTAGACTATAAATTAACCTTAACAAATTATCAATTTAACATGTCATGATAGTGCATTCAGGAGGAAAGTAGCTGGGGGTAGCGGTGGTGCCAAGCGACGAGTTGTGAAGGGGGAGAAAGGGGGACCATCGGTGTGAGGGATCGGGGAGGGTAGGGGGGATCTAGAATAGGGGCATCAGTGAGAATGGAAATAGGGATTGGTTGAAATTTGGTTTAAAAAAAATTAATGGTAGTTTTAATAATACAACTACAAAATGTTAACAAAAAATATATAGCAGTAATACACTATAACCACTTCTATATTATATGTTTTTTAAAATGTGACTTATTTTGAAATATTAATTAAAAATATAAAAAAACACTTCTAAGACTTGTTTAATTTATTATTAGGTTGTTTCAAATGAATATTTAATTTCTTAATGTAACACAGAGGATGAACATCGATGTCTCACTTAAGGAGTGTCATTTTCATTTCAATTACTAACTCAATTCCACCTAATCTGAATCCTTATTTCATTTTAATTATTTATTCAAAACAATAGTTTTTGGTTTTAATAAAATAATGTAATGAACAAATAAAAATTAATAAATAAGTATGAAAATTCATATATAATGAAATTATAAATGAATGGTCTTGGTCATAGGGGTCATTATATAGGTTCATTCATTATTTTTTTGTTATTGGAAATGAATTTTAAAATTCATTTTATGAAACATATTTTAATAAATTAAATTCTTCAAAATTATTGAGTGAGTGATTTTATCATGGCTTTGGAAAAATAAACACCACCACACCTTATATTCAAATATAATAAAACCATAATCGATATTGAAATTGCTTAAAGGAATAGTTCCACCATATACCATTTTATCCCTTCATAAAACCCCATCCCCACCGTATAAAGAGTTTACCTAAAAGAAGGGAGGGGAAAGATTTAATCTAATAAAATGAATGGAATTGAAAATATTTTTCATAGTGGATAATTACCATACATCTTCAATACTCTTTCATCTACCACAAATAAAAAAATATGATGAATTGAAGTCTATAATTAAGAATGTACTTAATCCTCTCATAGGGATAAGCCTAAAGTTATTCACATCCCATTTTAGTTTGAATAGATATCCGGAGGGAAAGATACAATATTAATATAATGTGATAAGGTTTTTATGAGAATGAGAGGTGGAATATGAAAATTAAAACATTTTAATTAAAAACTATTCATTTTTATTTCATTACAAGGGAATTAAAAATAAAAAGAAATGAATGAAATACTAAAGCAGTTGCATCCCTATATAATAGTTAAATAGATGATCCTAAAAAAATAAATCATTTCTCTAATATATTATCTCTCTATTTATTATCTTAAAAAGTAAACTTAGGAACCATTAATTGCATCAGAAATGGGTCACCTATGGTATCAGGACATCAAGGGGGTATAAAAATGGGGTTCAGGAACTAAATTTCATTAAAAATAATTTTATTTTAGCATTGACCAATGGATTCACATCGTGTAAATGTTACCCAATGTGTAATGTAATGGGAAGGAATGACATATGACGATTGAGGTTGTTTAACTACTCCATTCACACCAAATCAACCTAATTCCCAAATTTTAAGTTATGGAATCAGTCCTTGAATTTTATTTTTCTCTAAATCATCTACAATCTACTTTCAAAAATATGATTTCATGTCATACCACCTCAAGGTGGGGGTAAAGTGTTTGTGAGACGTTATATTTGTAACCTTTTTCTCTATTTTTCATCAAAATATATATCCTACCCCAAAAAAATTATGTATATACATGTTTAATCAATTAATTTATACAAACATACAATTTAATAACCAAAAATACATGCATTAAATGGTTTTATTATTATGATAATTCAGTTTTAAAAACACTATACATGATCTGTTAACGGAGATCCAAAATCCAATGTATTTATTTCCATACCCATCAAAAACACATTTAAAACATAACCTCAAACATTTCGTTTTTATGAGAATCAATTATGATGTTGATGAGTTAAATGAATACCTTCAGATAATAAATTTTAATATTTTTTCTATACTGACATGATTTAATAAGTACATGCCCATTAGAGATGTTGGACATATATTTTTAATGTAGTCATTATAATTTATGTAATCTACCCAAAAATTATGGAGGGAACCAGTATATATTATCATACCATGTTTATCCTACACTATAGTCAGATTCATCATTTTTATATCTCTTTTTTAGTTAAAACCTGGTATATGATGAAAATAATGATTTATTAATTATTTATTTCCAAATATTATTATACCTCAAATATTTCAATTTACTTATGTTCAAATTTTATACTATGGATGTAAATTGATCAAAGGTTCTAAAAACATTAACAACATTCATGTGAAAGAACACCCACACATTCTGTGTTACATTATTCATATATATAGCATTGTTTAGTAAACCATCATGTGAAAAACTGGAATCATTACCCATATGTCTATATGAACTATATTTAACTTCTAATATTGATGTATGTAACCTTTTGTTTTGAAATAAACCTTTAACAAATTACTAAGATTGAAATCTTTTCATGTCCATATTGCATTCTTCTAATCATCAAAATTATTTTTTCCGAAAAAAAATTCAACATTTTCTCACTTAAGTGAATAATATATTCTTGAAAAAATTTCAAAAATAAAATTGTATGATATGTATTCATCATTTTGATACATCTGTTAGGTATAATGTTCCATCCTTTACTCTTTTGGTTGCCACAATAAAATCACATATAAATTTCCAATATCAGAGAAAAAATATATAGAAACCTATATCATCTAATTTTTTAATAAAAATAAAATTCTATAATAACATTTTTAGTTTTCACACTCTTTTATATTCCTATAATATTTTTTCCTATGACCCAATAGAAACACCACCTTTTCCCACAATCTCAAGTGTTTCAGAGTCCATAAGATATACCATTTCATATTTTATAGAATTATATTTTCTACTACTCCTTCCATATTATTTAGAGTGAAATGAAACCCATGATTATTTTATCAAACACTCATGAGACAGATAATCACTCATAATAAACCCATTAATATAATTTAAAATAGGATTTTGGTATACACTTCTAGTTTTTTATCTTTTCAAATAAACACTTTCCACACAATTATTTTTCTTCATAAGTTCTTTCATGCCACTCTAATATAAAATTTTATCACCATCAATGAATCTAATCCATCATAAAATTATTATTATATTTCATTTCTATAGACACTTAGGTGTAGCAAAACAACCCCTACCTTATGGACTATATGATTTTGTTATATAATCCAGAATCTACTTAATAAAAATTTTGTATTTGGAATGAAAATCCATATCCTCTATAGACACTATGTTTTTCATAAATTATGAGTTACTCTATATGGTTCCCTCAAATCCCATTATTACAAGAGTGATGATAGATCAATAATGACCACACGAGATATACAGAATTTTCCTTTACTAATTCCCAAAGAAAGTAGATCATACTAAAGTCATCTCTACCATCAGTTATCAACTATAATTTTTATATAATAAAAAAAAAACCACATCAGTAGAATAAATTTGTTCATTACAGTTCGATTCTATTTTTTTTTAACAATTTTCATCATAATCTTAGAACCCCACTTCTCATAAAATATGTAATAGTCAACGCTATATGATAAAGACATCTAATTCAATCATAGTGAGTTATTTTCCATAAATTGTTATTATTTTTTTACATAACCTTATTTATGGATTCAATCAATATAAAATAAATATCTTTATTCAATATAATTTCATTTATCTACATTATCTAGTATCCAGAATCAGTCCTCTTGAACCATCCCACCTAGACCTTACACAAAACCCATTCCATTTTTTGGAAATCAATAGACACCATCTAAATATGATAACATATATGAGGGATATTAGACTACTAATCATGACTATTCTACATGTATGGGGTTCAACTATGAAATCGAACCAAGAACTAAAATCCACTTTGTATGGTATGTTCATAAAAAACTATGAAACACAACTCTGTTTCCACTTTTTTGGTTTGGAATCACTAACCACTAGAAATTATCCTCTCAGATATTCAAGGTGGAAGGATTCTCTAGATATTCCTTCCTAATAAAGAAACCCCATATATGATCAATAAAAAATAGAGAAATTATACACCACATCCATTAACCATAAAACTCATATAAAAACCAAAATAAAATAACATTTGAAAGAAAAAATAATATGAAACAAATAAAAGAAAAGAACAACACAAGTATTTACATGGTTTAGACTAAGTCTTACTCAAATGAGGGAACCCTGGAAAATATTATTCCATTTTTTTAAGCAGAATATAATTTAAAAAAATATATTATAAATAACCTCAACAAACAATTTATAGATTGTCCTAGTAGGTGAATATGATTCCAGCACCTTCTAAAATTTGTGAGAGATTATCCACAAAATTTTGGAAATTTAAATAGTTCCACGCCCTCAATTAACTCATCCAGAGGAAAATTCATTATTATGGAAACTTCATATTTTCTAGAAACCTGAAATTATATATAGTCATTATATAACTCTGATGAGATGTGAGATCATCTAAATAAACTACAGAAAATATTATTACATAAGTATTTTGAGTCTTCACACTTATTATCCCCACCCCCTCAAGACTGACTATTATAATAAATTATTTCTCTTCATATAGACATCAAATAATTTTTTATCTTAATCTGCCATCTATATAAGGTTTTGAAATTAGACATTTGGATTGACTCCTTCTAAATGTTACAAAACTTATACGAAGAAAAGGTTTTCAATAAGAATAATCTAAAAAGAAAATGGTTCGTTGGATGGTCAAATCATGATTAAATTTTTTCCATAGGGTCTATTAATGGGTTTATCATTCTATCCATTTTCCATTAGGAAATGGTTTAGGTTTGGTCTTATGAAAATTTTTCTATAAGAATTATATAATATTTAGTTGTTGTTTTTCATTTGATTTGATTTTGATAAATGTTTTAATGGATGATATGTTACAATATACTACTTAATTTTAAAAAAGCTTATGGGTGAGTAATTTTTTATAAAATAAATTAAAACATAGGTTTGTTTTCTCATTTAATTTTTTATAAGTATTGGGGATATCCCATAAGATATTGTAATTGCCCCTTACTTGTCAAATTTAGGGGAATCATAGATAGTATACAGTTCTGTATATGTATAGAAAATACATCATTCCTTACTAACAGTCTTTCATATCCATGATGGTAGATATATGGATAATGATGAGCTATTTGGTGGATGGTGGGGAAAGGATTATGTGGAGACATGGAAAAAATGTTCAAGTACTACATTTGGGGATTATACCAATTGTCCATTTCAACCTTTATTTTTGGGTTTTGTGCACTTATGAACATGTTTTCCCTAGTTTAACTAATATATTTAGTTTTAAAATTATTATTCATGAATCATATAAATAAACCTAAAATAATTTTAAATTATGTATATTTTTTTCTATAGGTTGCGATTTTCTTGTATACAGATACCTCATGTTGTAATTTTAGTGGAATCTTATCATAAATTGTAAAATTAATTCAAGGTAATATAATCCCTCAATGGTATTATCTAAACCCTAAATAATTATTTCGGAGCTTTGGTGATCAGAGAGACACACATAATTACAAGTATCATTTCTATTTTAATCATGTGATTTTTATGGTTGGCTTGTCAAGTTAGGATGCAATAGTGTAATATTAAAAGAAATCCAATTCCATTGATTCTAAAATAGATTAATCATATACTGTGTCTTGTACTATTTTTGAGGCCCATGAAATTTTTGAGAATCAAAAATGTATTGGTAATAATTTGCACACCAACAACAAATAACAAATGGATGAAAATCAGAGTTGATTTTATAAATGGAAATAATCTAACATATCATCTAGGATATTTTACATAGAAAAAATGATCTATGTAAAGTCCTACAATTCACATAGACATTGAATGTATTTTGGAGGCACGCTAACTCTCCCCCTCCCATTAAAATATATTACATTTTCAGAGAGAATTAGTGATTCCTTGTCCAATATAAATGAATAAAATTTATAAATCATGGTTGTAATTCACTAACCTATAAAAATGAATTCCATTTGGATAGAAAATAATATTATTCCCTATCCTATCAAAAAGAATTTATTATATGTAGAATTTTGATGATGTACCACCCTCCATAAATGAAATTCATTGATGGAGTGATGTGGTGATTTTCCACCCTCTGCAAATGAATTTCCTTTGTATGGAAATTCATCAAACTATGACCCCCTGATAGAATATACTGTCTTATATGGATAGTCATTTTAAGAGAGTTGTTTCATTGAGACCCCCTATAAAGAACCATTTATTACCCAAATAAAATATTGATATATAGATAGATATGCATAGATACAAAGATAAATAAATATAGAGAGAGAGTAATAGAATTACTAGGAGTGATAGGATGAGATTTCCATTCATGAACAAGCCTGAGTCTTTAACCATGGTATAAACATAGGTAATAATCTCACTAAAATGTAGGAAATTTACACTGAAAATGATTAATTCATGAAAGGTTCATGTCCACAAAATAATCCCTTTTTGATGGAGAATATCACTTTTCCATTCATGTAGTAGTGACTCTTCATCATGACGGTAGAATATCACAATGGTCCCCCTTTGTGATTTATCCCATTTCAAATAGAAAGATTTATATATGATGAAGGGTCACCGTAGATTATTTATATCCCCAATCTAAAATCACTCCTCTTTTATATCATTTGAATCTTTCTTTGTCCCTTCCATGATGTATCCATATGGAATTCGCATTCCAATTCAAAAATGTAAGGATGAAAAATTTATGGAATCCCAAAGAACATTTTATTCACAAGATTAGGGTTTAGGGAACAACATCATGCACCTTTGGGACCTTTCATTCCCTTATTAAAGGTTTCCCCTTATTTTCCTTCCAAATTGATGGGATACATAGGGTATTTTCCATCATGAATCACCATAGTAATGATGCCCCCCAATACTAGAAGTAGGGATGGGAGTCTTCCTAGCTGAGTTAATTGAACATACATCATGTATGCGACAAGAGGCATAATGAAATAAGGTAAACATCCTTGTTATCTTACTTATAATCAAAGGAAATATAATACCCAACTAGGGGATTATAAACTATCAATAATAATCATAATTTAATCCCTCCAAGAATAATACCATTGTCATTATTATTGGATACCATATCATTTCCCTCATCCATGAGTGGACTAGAAGTAGATTAACCCCAAGAAACCCCATTGTATAATCCTCATTGAAATCTACTGTCACATTCTTATAAAATGAATCTGATCCTACCTTATCTCATGCTTCTTACACCAATATTTATTTAAAGTGTATTAGATATCTAGTCAGTCATTCCAAGTATTTTAAACTTTATAATGGGCCTCCTCCTTAGGTGTAATCTATTTTTGTATTAAATTCTTACCTAATGGGCTATAATACTCATGTTACACTCAACCAAAGGGCCACATTCCCAATAAATAGTCTAAAGAAAAATCATATATAAAATCCATGCACAATATTAACATACCTTAAATGGAATTACTCTTCACATCCCTATATATTATTGTTAAGCTACGTACACAATGTCCTAGATTCACAATGTTAAACTTCACAACAACATCCTTAACACTTGAATTTAAAATACAATGTATATTCCCTCCACATGGAATTAAAATCTAACACTCAAACTACATGATCTTAGACACGTTTCCCAACTAGATACATAGGAAGAATTACCAAGGTTCTAAAAAAATATTATAAACCCCATTAGCATAACTATCAGGACACAATTCTGATAAAATCTGACCCCGACAAGAAGGGTCATGCTCTATTTGGATAATGGCATCCCAAACTCATATATCTAGACACCCAGTGGTAAATATCTTCACTATTATATATTTCTTATAAAATCAATTAAATCACATAGGGTCACATTCTTTTTCGGGTCAACCACAAAGGGACACTCATGCATAAGTCCCAAAAAAACCAAATCTTGAGATGTTTCTAATAGTATTAACTACCATGTGAAAATTGAACTGCTTGGATATGTAAGAGTTGGGGTCTTAGAACCAACTAGTTTTACTTTGATTACATGGATATTTAATGTATTATTATATATTTTTCATCTTTCTGTATGACTATGATATAATAATGTCCTAGAGTATTTGTTGCATTGATAAGGTCATGGAAGTTCCCCACTATGATGAGAACCTTGAAATGATATAACAATATTCTTAAATATAGTTCTATAGTTAGATGACATACTATTATGGGACACATAGAATGAAAACCGTCAAGTTCGAGTACTCGTAAGAAGATGATACTTCCTCTCATGATGTTCTCACTTGGTAATCTCCAAGATAGAATATTATGAGAATAGAACTGCTAGTATAAATTCTGCATGTTTTGGTATCATCGAATATTTCTATCTACGAGCATGTGTAATGATACATAGATATTAATATTATTATTAATATGTTTCATGACTCTCACACTTTGATTTACTGACGAAAACAATCACATAGATAGTTGGTGGGAAGTAGGGTACGTTGGGTGCATCATGAGTGGCATGTTATTAATGGATAAGTCGAGGAAATATTTGTCCCTTCCATTTATGGAAGTCGATATCTCGTACCTTTGATTGAAATAGAACTGTAGTGTGAAATTCCATGGCCATGGTGAAACAATGAGTTTAATTCAGGTAGTCAAAGAACAACGTGTCAAGCATTAAAGTTGATGACACAATTATGAAACCTTCTTGATGAGATATTGCAACAAAGGGATTATATTACATAGTGAGTGTTATTATGAGGATGTCATTGTTGTAACTTTATGTTCTTTCTCTTTGGTTCCTTAACCCATTGCTAGACAGTACTCTTGGACTTTAGGAAAGCCCACCTAATGCCAACGAGAAAAAATCCTAGAGGGTTACACACTAAGTGTTTTTTGTGGTCTCGGTTAAATTCTATAAAAATTTAATTAATGAAATAAATATAATTCTCAAGACTATGGAATAATTTTATTCAAGTTAAAATGATCACATAAATTCAAAAAATATACTTTATTGAACATTAAAAAAATTTATTTACTCATTTGTAAATAAAATATTTATTTCAAAGAATAAATTATTTATTTATTTATTCAGGTGTTCAATAAATGGAAGTGGAGTTCAAGCGGGCCAAGTCCGGTCTGGTAGTAAAATAATTATTTATTGGATGGTAAATATTTATTTAACTGGTGGGAAAAAGTTAAAATAATAATGACGCTACTATTATTTTGTAATGCGGAATTTTATTTATAATTCCACTTTGCACAAGTTGGTGCACCATAAATAATGACATGGTATTATTAATATGATAATGTGTTTTATCTAAGTTCAAGAATTTATTTAATTGTTCCTATGAAATTAAATATTGTAACTAAAGATCCATGCATATAAATATACATGTGCACCTATTGTGCCAGAAACCACATGGCACCACAAGCTTGGTTAATTGATAATTGTTGAGCCAAACAATTTCTCTATTAAATCCTCTTCTTCCCCCTCTCCAGAATGAGAGATGTTCTTCAAGGACAAAAAAAAGTGATCAAGAAAAACCTACACAAGACACTCGCTTCCCCACGCTAGCACCCAGAGAACGAGCGGTGTTGATCAGAGGCCATCGGAGCATGTGTGGATCACCACTAGATGGATTCTAGTTTGAATCCTTACAAGCACAACGAGATAATATGTAAGGGTCATTACCGATGATCAACGTCATCAAACAAAATAATACTAAATATCCAGGTATTATTTTCTTTATGAAATTAATTAAATTAATTATAAACATGATGTGCAAGATCATATCTAAAGGTTTTGGGCCTCTTCCTTCTTTATCTAAATCATTGATTATATTCCATGGAGACAGGAACTCATCGTCGTTTTTATCTTGGAATAATCATTGATCAGGGTAAAAATCAAATTTGGGTCTCATCCCAACCAAACTTTCGCAGTGCTTGGAACCTTCAAGTGGTATCAGAGCGGTTACATCAAAGTTTATAATTATTTAAATATTTCTTTAATGACTTATTCATTTAATAATTTAGTTGTCACAATTCAATTTAATCGTTCTGCAAATTGGAATCTCGAAATCTATTCCTCATATTTCGTTTTGCATTAAACTTACAGAAATGATCTTTAATATTAATTTTGATTAAAATAAAATAACGGATCTCATATGGAGGTGTCAAATATTCCTGGTCATACAACACCAGAACACATGATGTGTATTCGGCAGTACACGCCATGTAGTCAAGATTAAATTGATCGGACTAGTCTGCCAAATCAAGCCATTTGTTGGAGTCTTTCTAAGTCTTAAATGACGTTGGGTGTTGACCAAGAATAGGTGGCACACAGTTTCCAGATTACATGTTATTTAGTTAACTGAACATGGCGTGTAGTCCCTTCAGGTTAGGGTTAGACCGTGTACCCTGTACACGGCTTGCCTAACTAGAAAGTGTGTAACGTAGATACTACATGGCATGTGGCCTACAGAACACGTTGTGTACTCCAAATATTTCTAAAGAACACTCTCACATCGTTTCCCTAGGCGTGTAATTTAGATGGACGGTGAAAAATATTTCACACTGTATATTTGGAACTACACACCGTGTACTCATCCAAATTATGCAGATTTATTAAAATTTATTATTATATTATAAAAAACCCTTGAGACATATACCATCATGTTGACATAAAGATGAGGCACAACACGTGATATGTGTTTTATATATATGTGTCTAATTTAACATCTATGTAATGTTCATTTATACTCATTGGGTAGTTATGAATAAGAATTCATCGAGTTTCCTCCAAGGTACATGTTACGTACAAATTTAATTTTAAATAAATCTTTTTTTTAAAATTTAGGGTGGATGAGAATCTCATGGAAATTTAGAAAAAGGGTTTAAGATAAAAGGATTGATTAATTAAAGATGATAATAATTGATTTAAGAGTGATTTATCTTAAACAAGAATGATTAACGAATTTAATGCTAGTTTTATTTATGTGTAAACATAATTGGATGTACGGATGATCATGAGCAAGACCAAGACCTTTGTATGGGGATGGTTTCTTTTAATTTATTTATTTAAATTAAATTTCTTGCCATATGATTCATCTCTCCTCATTAATATGTAGTACTTGTGTTCCCATGGTTTATATTATGTAAAAACCCCTTTTACCCCTCCCCTACATGTGAGTTAAAAAAATTAAAAAAACGGAATATGTAATGGATAGAACTCCCAAGATAGTGGAGGTGGTTCAAGCTGAAGCTGAGACTAAACCATTCCCAAGAGATACAGAGGTGGACAGCTGGAAAGCTGTAAATACAAACCCAAAATGTTCAAGATGTTTCTCTCCTAAGTCAGGGTCATTTTATCAACATCTTGATAAATTAACCATTATAAAACTAATGATCCTTCTCTTTATATTATTTCTATCAGTTGTATGGTTTATCATTATGGTTGTGTTGTCAGGATCACATAATTAATGAATTAAATAATCATGCAAGATAGAACAAAAATAAACCCTACTTATGGATAAATATTATCAAGATATGGTTAATCACTTAAGTAAGATCCACTTAATATTAACAAGAATGTGATAATAATAATAATAAATTCATGCATAAGAGATAAGAATTCCTCAAATAAAAGATTAAGTCTGACCAAGACTTTCGTTACTTGATTAAGGAAAAAATACAATAAATCTATGTGTTTGACCAACCCTTGTTGGGACACATACTTTTATAGAGGAATACCTTATGAAAATTTTTGGGTTGACTCAACCATATTAAATCAAGAGGAGTATCCCTTGATAGAATTGGTGTAATATTGGAAGGAAGAGTTGAGGAAATCCAAAGTGATGATTTCAGGATTGGGGAGTCCACTCAACAGATCAAGGAACTGCATGCCCACAGTTGGGAAAGTCCTACCTTCCTAAATACCTTCTAATAGCTTGAACAACCTTTGTTGGGGTTATGTGAAGGGGAATATAGATCCTTTACACTAGAATGTCATGGAAACTGGACATTACGAGTTCAATGGTGAGGTACATTGGGACTTGATAAAATAGTGGTAGACTTAATAAAATTTATTATAATCAAGAAAGAACAAATGATCTGCTCTTTTAAACTTTAGAATAAAAATGACAAGCTCGTCAACCACACTATCCATGTGATAAATTCTGGATAAAGGAAACATCCTCACTGGTAGTAACTTCTAGGAATGGTTTAGATGCCTTCGGGTTATCCTATGCCATGAATAGAAGTCTTACATGCTAGAGTCAGCATTACCTGATCCTCCTACCAAAGAGGCAAGTGATGAGGATTTCCGAGTATATAAGAATCATATGAACAACATGGTAAACATTCAATGTTTTATGTTGTCATAAAAGTATAGTGAGCTCATTATGTCTCATGAAAATATGGATTATTATATAATTCTTGAGAATCTATGTGGTCTTTACTAGGAGAGAGTAAGATAAGAAGGTTTGAGATCTCTAAGTAACTCTTTTAGAGTAATCTTGGAGATGTTTCCCCAGATAGGCCTCATGTAGTCAAGCTCATTGGCTACATTGAGCACCTGGATGTTCTAGGGTTTAAACTCCTTGAATAATTGGGCACCGATCCCATTCTCTCATCACTCCCTAAAATCTTTTATAACATTGTTGTAAATTTCAATATGATCAACATTGAGAAGTCTCTATCTGATCTTATTGTCCTTATTCTCGAGGTGGACAAAGATATGAAGTGTGAAAAGCCTTCTATACTTATAGTGAATAAGAGGAAAGGGAAGAAGAATATATTTATGCCCAAAGCTTCTTCACGGCCTTCCAATAAAAGTAAGATCAATGGAGAGGCAAGGGAACAAGAGGCTTTTTATTTTGCATGTGTCAAGAAGGGGCCCTAGAAGAAGAAATGCACCCAGCCTAATAAGTAAGGTGAAGCTTCAGGTTCATTTGTTATCAAATGCAATCTATCTATTTCTAGAAATTGGATATTAGATACCGCTTGTGGTTCTCACATATGCATACAATTATTGGAACCAAGTAGATTCAGGAATATTGATCGAGGGTAGGTTGATCTACGAGCAGCCAACAGAGCCAGACTTGCTATTGTTGCTGTTGGGGACTACCACCTCAAATTGCCAACTGGGATTATCTTGGTGTTAAAGGGTTGTTTTCTGTGCCTTATGTAACCAAAAACATAATTTTTGTATCCAGACTAGATATAGATTGCTTTTTTTCTAGTTTGAAAATGAATTTATCTTATTTTATAAAGATAAAATTAGTTTTGGTAGGGAAAATTTATACAATGGTATTTATATGTTGGATTACACAAACCATGTAATGGAAATTGATGACAAAGATACATCACATGAATCATACTACATCCAACTTTGGCATCATAGGCTAGGTCATGTAAATGAGAAATGCTTGAAAAATGTTACATCAAGATGGATATTTAGATTATTTTGATCTAAAACCACTTGGTGAATGTCATGCATGTTCACAAGGAAAAATGACCAAAGCACCATTCATTGGAAAAGGTGACAGGTCTAAAGAGCTTCTTGAATTGGTTTATACTAATGTGTGTGAACAATTTCTAGTTGAAGCAAGGGGTGGGTACTCATACTTCATAACTTTTACTAATGATTTTAGTAGATATGGTTATATATACTTAATTAGGTATAATTCAGATTCCATTGATAAGTTCGTGGAATACAAGAATGAAGTTGAGATCCAACATGGTAGAAATATTAAGAAACTCTACTCAGACCGAGGTAGAGAATATATTAATCAGGACTTCATTGATTAGTTACAGGAGTTTGGGATCCTATCCCAACTCACTCCTACTTACACACCTCAAAGGAATGGTGTAAGCGAAAGGATGAACCGCACCTTGTTAGACATTGTGAGATCAATGATGAGTCATGCAAGTATTCGATTATCCTTTTGGGGGTATGCATTACCAAAAGGAGAACACATGCTAAACCAAGTACAAACTAAGATGATAAATGGTATTCCATATGAGTTCAGGATTGAAAGAAAATCCATGTTATCGGATTTACATGTGTGGGGTAGCGAAGCATTTGATAAGGCCTCTTTAGGTAACAAACTTGCGCCCCAAGGATCAATGTGTACCTTTATAGGATACCCCAAGGAAACAAGGGGATATTACCTATACAACCCCTCAGACAAAAAAGTAATAGTGGAAAGACATTCCATATTCCTTGAGAGGGAGAACATCTCCAATGAGATAGTGGGAGTGAGATAAATTTCGATTAAGTCGATGCTCAAGGTACAAAAGAGTTTGTACAAGAACAGATTCCACAAAGCCTAGTGGAATAAGAATCTATTCTAGAGACACAAGTACTACGTAGGAGTACAAGAGAGGTTAGAGAACCAGAATGGTATGGTGTTTTTGTTACCGAGGATGGTGACTCATTATTAGTTGATAATAATGATCATGTAGTCTACACGGAAGAAATAAGTGGCACAGATGTTTCCACATGGAAAAAATCCATGAATTCCAAAATGGATCCCATGTACCAAAACCACGTCTAGATTTTGGTAGATACTCTAGTTGATGTAAAGCATGTTGGTTGAAAATGGGTATTCAAGAAGAAACAAAACATGGTATGACAAGTCAGTACCTATAAGGCATGACTGGTTGCAAAAGGGATTAAATAGTGTCAAGGAATTGACTATGGTGAAACCTTTTCACCAGTTGCGATGCTGAAATCCATCATAATTATACTTTCCATTGAGGCATATCAGGACTATGAGATTTGGAAAATGGATGTCGAAACAACATTCCATAATGGGAACCTTCAGGAATATGTCTACATGACACAAACTGAAGGGTTTGTGACTCCAGAGGATGATAATATGGTATGAATGTTGTAGAAATTCATTTATAGATTAAAGAAATCATATACGTCATGGAACATTAATTTTGATGAAGCCATAATTGAATTTGGTTTTATCAATAATGAATGTGATCCTTATGTCTACAAACAGTTTAGTGGGAATGCAATCATTTTCCAAATAGTATATATTGATGACAAATTACTTATTAGAAATGATATACCTGTCTTACAGTCTGTTAAGGCATGGCTGAATCAATGCTTCTCCATGAAGGACATAGGAGAGGAATAATATATTCTTGGGATCAAGATCCATCATGATAGATCAAAGATATTTTTTGGCCTATGTCAAAGTACATACATTGATATGATACTGAAGATATTTAGTACAGGCAAATCCCAGACTGGATTGTTTCCAGCATCACATGGAATTCATCTTTCCAAGAAAATGTATCCTCTGACACATGAGGAAAGAAAGATAATTGTATGGACTCCATATGCATCGGTAATTGGGTCAGTCATGTATGCCATGCTATGTACTAGGCTAGATGTCGCCTACACATCGAGTGTGGTAGGCAGATATCAAGCTGACCTAGGTAACTCCATTGGATGGTAGTCAAGACTATCCAAAAGTATCTGAGGAATACTAAAGATATGTTCCAAGTTTATAGAGGAGATTAGGAAAGAGTAATCATATTATATGCAGATACTAGTTTCCAGACTAATCAAGATGTCAGGAAGTCACAAATGGGATACATATTCACTTTGAATGGAGGTGCAGTGAGCTGTAAGAGCTCAAAGTAGAGTGTGGTCATAGATTCTATAGCAGAGATTGAGTATATCATAGCTTCTATAGAAGATAAATAAGTAGTTTGGATGTGAATCTTCATCCAGGATCTTGATATGATACCTAGTAGAAAAGATCACATCACATTGTACTGTGATAATACTACAACGGTGGCTCTTGCAAAAGAGCTCAGGTCACATCAATGGAAAAAGCACCCACTTTGGAAGTATCATCTTTTGAGGGATTTTTATCAGAGTGGTGATGTTGGAATGATAATTATTTCCATAGAAGAAAATGTAGTGGAACCCTTGACTAAAGCCTTGACTCAGTAGAAACATGATCACCATGTCAGGTCTACTGGACAGAAAGTCATAGGTAGTTGGCTCTAGTCTAAGTGGGAGTTTGTAATAGTTTGTGTCCTAGAAGTAACTAGTTTTACTTTGAATACATGAATGTTTAATGTATTATTACATATTTCTCATTGTTATTCATTACTATGATGTAATAATGTCTTAGAGTTTTTGTTGCATTTATAAGGTCATGGAAGTTCCCCGCTATGTTGAGAACCTTGAAATGCTATAACAATTTTCTTTAATATAGTTTTTCGGTTGGATGACATACTATGATAGGACACATGGCATGCAGACTGTCTGATGTGAGTACTTGTAAGCATATGATACTTCCACTCATGAATTTATCATTTGGTAATCTCCAAGATAACAGAATATGAGAATAGGCTAGCTGGTATGAATTTTTCATGTTTATGTGTCATCATATATTTCTATCTAAGAGCTTTTGTAATGATCCTTATACTTTAAGATTATCATTATTATGTGTCACGACTCTCGCACTTTGATTTATGGATGAAAGTCGTCATGAAAATAGTTGGTGGGAAGTAGGGAATGTTGGGTGCATCACGAGTGGTATGTTATTAGTGGATAAGTCTGTAAAGACCCAGAAATTCCGTGGAAATTTTTTCCTAAATACATGGAAATTTTACGAGTCTGTAGTTTCTAACGGTGCTTGATTCCAAGGCCCGCTGTGCCCGGAATCAATTTATGATTTTTTTGGTACGTTCAATAAATGTACATATGAGATATTATAGCTTTTGAACCGGTGCTCAGAATTTAAATCTGAGGGCACCGTTGGACTCGCAACGTTGGTGATTTCTTAGTGAGACCTTTATCGCAGTTGTGTTCTAACGAGAATGGAAGTTAAATTTTGGGGTTTCTAAATAAAAAAATTAAAAAATATAAGTGTAACTAATTTTTATTTTTTTGGTGGTTAAAACCTCCAAGTGGAGGTTAGAGGTGGGTCCCATCACACCCTTACCTCCCTTGGGAGGATGTTATTATGTGGGGCCCACCCGAGCCCTTTATCTCCTCTAACCCCCCTTTTAAACCCCTTAAACACCCCATAAATGGGGGAACTCTTGAACTTCCCCATAATGGTTCCAATTCACTTAAAAATTAATTAATGGATTCAATTAATTAATTTTTTAAATATTTTGAATTATTTTGAATTCATGTCAATAATAAAATAATAGATAAAGCTATTATTTTATTTTGGGTTGGCAATTCTCTCTTTTGGTGGACCCTTGGAGAAACTTGGGAGATCTTCATTCTCCCCACGAAGAACCATCGAAGAACGACGAAATTCCCCTTTGATCTTCGACTGAGTCAAAAGAGAAGGATCTGACCATGAAGAATGCCAAAGATGCTTCTTCCTCGGTCTCCTACCCCAGACGCTTCTCGAGGTCAACAGAATGACTTCCGCCTTCCACGACTCCGTCATCGATCACCGAAGATAAGGTAGGGGATTTGTGTTGTTTCTGTACCGGTTCATCATCATTCTAATTTTGGAATATGAATTTCCTTTGGTTTATCATCATAACGTGGAGGGTATGGTTCACACGAACACGGACCAACTCCCCCTTCGATTATCTTCTCTTGATGGCGACAGTGGCGGCGCAATGGCGCCGCTGGAGGAATGGGCAGCGGCCGAAGGGCCACAGAAATACTCATGGCGATCGGCAATGAGTCGGCCGTGAGAAGAACCAGCGGCAAAAGGGTCGCCAAGTTTCCGGACCAGCGCAACGTCATCGCGCTGCATGGAGGATCAAGTCGCGGCCAAGTGGGACGCAGGGGTGCTGGAGGGGCTTGGTGTCGTCGCAACGCGCCGAAGGAAGAAGCTGCGGCCACGAAGGCCACAGTGGTCGGACGGGATGCTCACGGCGCCGTCGCGCCGAGCCGGAGAGGAACCGTGGCCAAAGCCCGCGTCGGATGGAGGAGGGTGGCCAGCTGAGCCGGCCGTCGGCATGCGCTCCACAAGGTGCTAACCTATGGGTCATGCGATTCACTGAATCGTCACAAAGCACTGCTTCCTGGCCTTGCCGCGTGGGCCAGCCGGCCCGGCCCTGCCGGCCGGGCCACGCGATCCAGCCTGCCAGGTCGGGCCGCCACCAGGTTAGGCCTCCCATGTGGGTCAGGCCTTCACTGGGTCGAGCTGCCCTTGCGGGCCGGGATGCCCCATCTGGTCGGGTCAGACCCGCGGACCGGGTCGGACCCCTGTCCGGACCCGTTTAACCCGAAATCACTTTTTCATCTGTATCATGGCCTATGGGTGTCAGATCAACAAAACGTCTGCGGTGACGGGGAGGTTAGTGTAGGACGGTTCTTTTGGAATACCCCACTTGAGGTTTGGATGCAGTTGGGTATGGCCGGGTTGGTTTTAACCTAAAAAACAATTGTGCCCCTTGAACGGAAATTCCAATAACTCACAGACCGGGTGTCCAATTGACACACTGTCTATCACGTTGGTTTCCTTATGATGTGAAGGAACTACAATATAAATCAACTCAAGACTTCTTGGTAGTTGATGTATCGAAACTTGACTCGAGGAGTGGACCCTCTCGGAATCGAGCGTGCTATGTGCGGGAACCTTATTGTTGGCTGCGACTGAGATGATAGGATCTTATCTGGACCTACTATTGTACCAGGATCCTCTGTTGGTTCGACACTGATGATAATATACCAGGATCCTCTGTGGGTTCGACAGTGATGACTTCTATACCAAGATCCTCCATGGGTTCGACAATGATGACTTCTGTACTGGGATCCTTCGTGGGTTCGACATCGTAGATATTGTTCTAGGATCGTATGTGGGTTCGATAGAGGAGATGATTCAGAGGCTACACCTAATCATATTTACCCCACTACATGAGTTTTATACCTGTGTGAGTTGATTCTTCTCTTTCAGTTATTATCATTGAGATGATTGACTTTACTTCCTTTGTGGAATGGGTTGTGATTGGGATCGAGTGTTGGATCCAGACAGTGATTGGTAACTTAGGTATATCTATGGGCATATACCTAATTAGGGATGGATGATACTTCGTGATTGTATCCTAATACAGTGGTTTATCCTTAGTGTATTTTGGGAGACCCTCGGGGGTCTCGGGGTCCTGTACTAAGTATTGTTATACTCACCCCTTCACGGGCTTCACCCACACCATGTTGTGTTCTGGGAAGACGACGGTCAGCAGTGATCAAGGCTGAGGGTGACAGACATGAGGTTGCTTGGAGCTGGGCTAGATGGGACATACCTCAAGGACATGTTGTTCGAGTTTTGTACCAACGTTTCAGGTAGGATTCCCTAGTGGACAATCTAGGATCTGTTTTCCCTTTTTACTTGTACTTGTACTTGTTGTTTATTTGGTTTTGTATACTGGCCCACTAACTTTTAGCACACATTTATTTTCTATATTAGTACTTGTTTCTTCTACTTCTTGTGTTCAGACAGTGTGTGTTACAGTTTTAAAGCCAATGCCTTCCCTTTTTATCGGGGATTCACTGTTGGTGCTAGTCGCCAGCCCCTGGCCTATGGAAGGTGGGTTTGGGGTAGTCACGACATGGGCCCTGAGGATGGGTCATGACAAATTGGTATTAGAGGAGCCAGTTCTACAATATAATATGGACTCTAATTCATTTAATGGAAATAGTGTTAAATGTTTTGGGTGTGTTTATCAGTTTAGGGAAACCGGTGTTGGTGTGGCGGCCGACGTATCCATACACTTGGACTCTGACTTCTGATTTCCGACTCAGTGCATGAAAACACTGATTACGTGTGTGTTCTCTTTGAAAAGTTTTCTTCGTGATTAAATTCTATCATCTCACCAGGTATATTGTTTTGAATGTGGTTCACTAATTTCTTTTCAGTATGGACGCACGTAGGCATCCAACTAGGGTTCCGAGTTTTGTACGAGATGGTAGCCCACCGAGCAATGAGGCCTCGGTGCAGGGTCCCATCAAAATGGAGGTACCAGTGGTACCACTACCCGCTAGGCCACCGATACCACCTACTCTAGCAGTAGAGAGTGCACATCGTATGAGTGCATTGCATGAGTTCCAGCGCCAGAGGCTGCCCAGGTTCCGGGGAGAGACGGACCCACATGAAGCTGAGGATTGGCTGGAGGCTATTGTGGGAGTTTTCAGATTGGTAGGGACACCAGCCGATCTCATGGTGATCCTTTCCGTGAGTCTCCTGCATGCAGCAACAAGCAGATGGTGGATCATGATGCTCTAGGGGCATGACGATGCATCACCACTCTGGGAAGACTTCGAGAGTCTCTTCTGGTCAATGTTTGGCCTATCCACCCTGCGTGCTCTGCAGATACAGGAGTTACTGCATCTACAGTAGGGTAGCATGAAGGTACCTCAGTACTCAGCGAGGTTGACCGACCTCTCGCACTACTCTACAAATATGGTATGGGACCCATTCTTCAGAGCCCGAACCTTTGAACACAAACTCAGGCATGAGATCAGGGCTCCAATAATCTCCCTCAGTATCTTGACACAGGCGGTGGTGCTAGAGCGAGCCCTTCTTGTGGAGAGTTTTCATGCTGAGCAGTCACCAGCACCAAGGCCCACCAAAGGACGACACATAGCAGAGTCTTCTACATCCGGTAGTAGACAGATGTTGCAGAGATCCAAGCGGACCAGGTCATCAGGTGGGAGAACCTAGGATATAGGTTCGATTCTGCAGGGCACATGAGATAGAGCCAACCATATGAGGATTAGGCAGTGCTATGCATGCAGCGGGTAGGGTCACATGGCTCGTGACTTCCTGACCCACCATGCATATGAGAAATAGTTAGTAGAGGGACCTCCCAGACAAATTCAGAGGTTTAATAGTGGTGGTTCGTCGGGAGCAGGCGGACGTGGCAAAGGAGCTGGCCGAGCAGCAGGTGGTGGACAACGCTTCGAGGTGCTACCACCACCACCACTAGGAGGTCCACCCCGACCACAGGTAGCTGGCGGACAGAGGTGGGCTCATCTCCAGGTAGTCGAGGCCAACGACCACGGCGCACCTGAGATGATTCGAGGTATTATCTGTGTCCACTCTACCCTAGTTGTAGTAATTATAGACATAGGTGTGAGTCATTTTTTTATTGTCACTACCCTCGTTCTGAGTCGGAGAATTCGACAGAGCCGTTGGCTCGATCCTTACGTCTACAGACTCCTACGGTAGAAGACTCAATGATTTCACAATGGTGCCGGATGTGTTAGCTTACTCAAGGAGGCGATAGAATCAGCTGGGATCTCCTTGTATAAGCGTCGAGGCCTTACGAAGTCATCTTGGTTATAGACTGGTTATCCACAGTTCATGCTCAGAATGACTGCATTAGGTGGAAAGTGTGGTGTGTCCGTGAGGATGGGATGAGGTTTACCTTCACCAGAAAGAAGGGATCCTTTGCAGCGCATGATGGACTTACCCTGAGGAAGGGGAAACTAATCACACATCAGTTGGCTAGCCTCATTCTCAGAGTGGTGGATGTGGGGAGTCTGAGTTCTCCTCTTGTGGTGGATCAGTACGTGGATGTTTTCACTGAAGATGTTCTAGGTCTACCTCGTCGTAGAGAGGTGGACTTATACATTGGCATATACCCTGGGGTGACACTGATATCTACTCTAGCATATCGTATGGCTCCCACTGAGCTTCATGATCTTAGGGTACATCTGGAGGACTTGCAGGGGAAGGGATTTATCCAACCCAGTGTTTCACGTTGGGCATCCCCAATTTTGTTTTCCAATAAGGTAGATGGGATCTTGCGAATATGTGTTGATTATCGGAGCCTGAACCAGGTGACCGTGAAGAAAAAATACCCACTTCTAAGGATTGATGACCTCTTTGATCAACTGATGGGAGCGCGTTGGTTCTCGAAGATAGATCTTTGGTCGGGCTATCACCAGCTCAGAGTACGGGGTGAGGATGTGCAGAAGACGGCCTTCAGATGCCGGTATGGCCACTATGAGTTCTTGGTTATGCCATTCGGCGTAACCAATGCACCAGCAGTGTTCATGGGACTCATGAACAGGATCATTCAGCCATACCTTGATTGCTTTGTGGTAGTATTCATTGATGGCATTCTGATCTACTCAGCTATCGAGGAGGATCACACCTACCATTTTCAAGTAGTATTGGACACACTCTGAGAGAACCAGCTTTATGGTAAGCTCTCGAAGTGTCATTTCTGGATCCGTGAGGGACACTTTCTGGGACATGTCATCTCAGAGGATGGAGTTGTAGTGGATCCAGTGAAGATCGATGCAGTACTTTCATGGGAGCCACCTAGGAGTGTGATGAAGGTATATAGTTTTCTAGGATTGGTTGGGTATTATCGGAGATTTTTTCCAGACTTCTCTAGAGTTGCAGCACTGCTTTCAACATTGACAAAGAAGGGGAAACCCTTCTTGTGGTCAAAGAGATTCCAACAGATATTTGAGGAGCTGAGGCAGAGGTTGACTAGTGCCCCCATCTTGAGGCTTCCAAAAGAGGGTGTTGGGTACGTAGTTTACTGCGATGCATCAGGGGCCAGACATGGGTGTGTTCTGATGCAGGATTTATCAGTGATCGCTTATGGATCACGGTAGTTGATAGAGCACGAGAAAAACTACGCTACCCATGACCTGGATTTAGCAGGAGTGGTCTTTTCCTTTAAGATGTGGCAGCACTATCTGATGGGTGGTCATTTTACAATCTACTCTGACCACCAAAGTCTCAGGTACATCTTCTAACTGAAGGACCTGAACCTGAGACAACAGCATTGTCTTGAGTTCCTCTTGGACTATGACTTCGAGATATTCTATACTCCTATAAAGGTGAACTTTTTAACAGATGATCTCATTATGAGATCAGGCATTCAGATGCTAGGAGAGACGACAGAGCTGTTGGCCGCGTTGTAGATATCATTTGTGGATAGAGATGGAGAAGACTTTCTACAGTCTCTCACATTCACTCCTCCACTTCTTCAGAAAGTCAGGGAGGAACAGCGTGGGGATGTTGACTGTTAGATGCGACATACTCAGATATCCACAGGCCATTCACCTGATGGATTTTCTGAGGTGGGGAGCATGGCATTCTCTTTAGAGGACGTACCATGGTACCAGTTTCACTTCAGGAGGAAGTGTTGAGGGAGTCCCACACATCTCCTTTAGCGGTAAATCCAAGATTGTCGAAGATGTATCAGGACCTCTAACGATAGCATTGGTGGCTAGGTATGAAGAAGGCAGTAGAAGAGTTTTTCTCAGGATGCCTCACTTATTAGCAAGTGAAGGCAAAGCACCAGGTTCCGGTAGGATTAGTTCAGCCCTTAGAGGTCCCAGAGTGGATGTGGGATAGGATATCCATGGATTTCGTGACGAGAATTCCACGTACATCCAGGGGACACGACTCTATATGGTTGATCATTGACCGACTAACAATGTCATACCACTTCCTACCGATTAGAGAGCAGGGTTCATTAGAGAGCCTAGGACACCTCTACATATAAGAGATCGTACAGCTTCATGGTTTTCCATAGACAATCGTCTCCGATCAAGATGCTCGTTTCACATCCCAGTTATGGAAGGCATTGCCGGAGGCTTTTAGGATGCAGCTTCTCATTGAGAACTGCCTTCCATCCTCCGAAGGATGGTCAGACTGAGAGGACCATTCAGACTTTCGAGGACATGCTCCATGCATGCGTCCTTTACGTTTGATGTAGCTGGGAGGATCACTTACCCTTGGTAGACTTTTCCAATAACAATAGCTACCACTCCACCATTGGGATGACACCTTTCGAGGCACTTTACGGACGACCTTGCAGATCGCCTCTGTGCTGGACTGACCCAAACGAGTCACCACTTGTGGGACCATATATGGTGAAGTCTACGATAGAGAAGGTGCAGATCATCTAGGAGCGGATGAAGATGGCACATAGCAGGCAGAAGTCCTATGCTGATAGGATACTGAGGCCTCTGGAGTTCGAGGATGGTGACCATGTCTTTCTACGGGTCTCTCCTCAATGAGTTCTACAAATATTTGGCCGAAGAATCAAGTTATCTCCATAATTCATCAGACCTTTCGAGGTCCTCAACAGAGTAGGTGAGGTGGATTACCACTTGGCTCTTCCACCTCCGTTGCACCAGGTGCACAACATTTTCCACGTATCTCAGCTGAGGAGATACGTGCATAACCCTTCTCACATCATCGACCATGGGGAGCTGGACATCGATGATGGGGCGACTTTGACAGAGGTTTCACTAGAGATTAAAGATCGACAAGAGCAGGTCCTACATGGACGGTCGTTACCTCTAGTGCGCGTTTGCTTGCAGCATGGGAACCTCCAGGAGAGCACATGGGAGTGGGAGGCTCATATGCGTGCTCAGTACCGCCATTTTTTTCCTTAGTGTGAGTTCTATCTTACGGGGACGTAAATCCTTGAGGTGGGGAGAATGTAAAGACCCAGAAATTTTGTGGAATTTTTTTTCCTAAATACATGGGAATTTTACGAGTCCGCAGTTTCTGACGGCGTTTGATTCCAAGGACCGGTGTGCCCGGAATCAATTTATGATGTTTTGTTCAGGTACGTTTAGTAAACATACGTATGGGATTTTATAACATTTGAATCGGTGCTCGAAATTGGAATCTAAGGGCACCGTTGAACTCATAGTGTCGGTGATTGCTTAGTGAGACCCTCACCGCAGTTATGTTTTAAGGAGAATGGAAGTTAATTTTTGGGGTTTCTAAAAAAAAAAATTAAATAAAAATAAGTGTAAATTATTTTTATTTATATGGTGGTTAAAACCTCCAAGTGGAGGTTAGAGGTGGGTCCCACCACACACTAACCTCCTTTGGGAGGATGTTATTAGGTGCGGCCAACCGAGCCCTTTATCTCCTCTAACCCCCCCCCTTAAACCCCATTAACTCCCCATAAATGGGGGAACTCTTGAACTTCCCCATAATGGTACCAATTCACTTAAAAATTAATTAATGGCTACAATTAATTAATTTTTGAAATATTTTTATTTCTTTTGAATTCATGTCAACAATAAAATAGTAGACAAAGCTATTATCTTATTTTGGCTCGGAAAATCTCTCTTTTGGTGGAGCCTTGGAGAAAAATGGGAGAACTTCATTCTCCCTACGAAGAACCAATGAAGAACGACGAACTTCACCTATGATCTTCGACCAAGTCAAAAGAGAAGGATCCGACCCTGAAGAATGTCAACGACGCTTATTCCTTAGTCTCCTACCCCGAACGCTTCTCAACATCAAACAGAATGGTGTCTCCCTTCCGTGACTCCATCATCGATCACCAGACTCGAGGTAGGGGATTTGTGTTGTTTTTGTACCCGTTCGTCATTGTTCTAATTTCAGAATTTGAATTGCCTTTTGTTTATCATCATAACGTGGAGGGTGTAGGCCGCACGAACACATCACAACTCCCCCTCGGATTATCTTCTCTTGATGGCGACGGTGGCGGAACAACGACACCGCCAGAGTAATGGACCGTGGCTGAATGGTTGTGGCAATACTCATGGCGACCAGCAATGAGCCGGCCGTGAGAAGAATCGGCAGTGCAAGGGCCGCCGTGTTGCTGGAGGAGTGCGGCTCCATCATGCCACGATGAGGATCGGGCCATGGCGATGCAAGACATGACGGTGCCATCACACCACGACGGAGGAAGAAGCTGCAGCCACAAAGGCCGTGGCGGTCAGACTGGATGGGTGTGGCATCGCCGCGCCGCATCGGAGAGGAATCGCGGAATATGGAGTAGGGTGGCCGGTTGAGCTGGCCGCCGGTGGGTGATCCACAAGGCGGGACCCTATGGGTCCCGCAGTTCACCGAACCGGTGCATAGCACAGGTTCCTTCGGAAGCCGGGGGGCGTGGAACCCCCCAGCCGTGGCCCGCCTGGCCATGCTGGCCCGTCGGATAGGCCACGCTGGCCAGCCCCCAGGCCACGCGGCCCAGCCCGCCGTGCCACGTGGGCCGGCCAGGCCGGGCTTCCCCATCAGGTCATGTCGGACCCGCGGACTGGGTCGGACCCCTGTCTGGACCTGTGGACCGGATCAGACCCATGTCCGGACCCACGGACCGGGTCGGACCCCTATCCGGACCCGTTTAACCCGAAATCACTTTTTCATCCGTATCTTGGGCTACCGGTGTCTGATCGACGAACCTTCTGTGATGACGGGAATCTTAGAGCAGGAATGTTCTTTTGGAATACCCACTTGAGGTGTTGAAGTAGTTGGGGTACGACCGGGTTTGTTTGAACCTAAAATCCAACCGGGGCCCTGGAAGGGAAATGCCAATAACTCACAGACTGAGCATCCGATTGACACGCTGTCTATCGAGTTGGGTTCCTTATGATGTGATGGAACTATGGGATACATCAACTCATGAATTTTTGGTAGTCGATGTACCAAAACATGACTCGAGGAACGAACTCACCCGGAATCGAGAGTGCTGTGTGTGGGAACCTTATGGTTGGCTGCGAATAAGATGATAGGATCCTATATGGACCTACTATTGTACTAGGATCCTCTGTGGGTTCAACAGTGATGATATTGTACCTAGATCCTCCATGGGTTCAACAATGATGACTTTTGTAGCGGGTTCCTCTGTGGGTTTGACAGCGATAACTTCTATACTAGGATCCTCCGTGGGTTCGGCAACGCTAATATTGTTCTAGGATCATATGTGGGTTTGATAGAGGAGATGATTCAAAGGCTACACCTAACCATATCTACCCCTATACATGAGTTGTATACCTATGTGATCTGAGTGTTTTCTTTTAGTTGTTATCATTGAGATGATTGACTTTACTTCCTTTGTGGAATTGGTTGTGCTTGGGATAGAGTGTTGGAGTCGTACTGTGATTGGTAACTTAGGTATATGTATGGGAATATACCAAAGTGAGGATGGTTGATACTTCGTGATTGTATCTTACTACATTGGTTCATCCATAGTGGATTTTGGGAGACCATCGGGGGTCTCAGGGTCCCCTACTGAGTATTGTTATTCTCACCCCTGCACGGGCTTCACCCTCACCATGTTGTGTTCTGTACAGACGACGATCAACAGTGATCGAGGCTGAGGGAGACAGACGGGAGGCTTCTCGGAGCTGGACTAGATGGGACATACCTCAGGGACGAGTTGTTCGAGTTCTATACCAACCCTTCATGTAGGATTCCCCAGTGGACGATCCAGGAGATATTTTCCCTTTTTACTTTTACTTGTACTTATTGTTCAATTGGGTTTGAATACTGGCCCACTTACATCCATCACACATTTATTTTCTATATTGGTACTTGTTTCTTCTACTACTTGTGTTTAGACTGTGTGTGTTATAGTTTTAAAGGCAATTCCTTCATTTTTTATCGGGGATTCTCCTTTGGTGCTAGTCGCCAGCCCCTAGCCTATGGAAGGTAGGCTTGGGGTAGTCACAACAGTGGCCCCAAGGAAGGGTCGTGACAAATTCGATGAAGGATTTTTTTTCTTTTCCATTTATGGAAGTTGATATCTCATCCATTTTATTGAAATAGAAACGTCGTGAGAAATTTCATGGCCATGATGTAACGATGATTTTATTTCAGGTATTGAAAGAACGACATATCAAACATAAAATTTGATAACACTATCATGAAACCTGCTTGATAAGATATTGGAACAAAGCAATTATATTACACAATGATCGTTCATATGTGGATGTCATGGTTGCGACTTTATGTTCTTTCTATTGGGTTCCTTGACCTGTTTCTGGACAGTACTCTTGGAATTTAGGCAAGCCCACCTAATGCCAACGAGAAAGAATCCTAGAGGGTCACACACTAAGTGTTTTTTCTATCTCAATTAAATTCTATTTGAATTTAATTAATGAAATATATATTATTCCCAATACCATGGAATAATTTTATTCAAGTTAAAATGATCCCATAAATTAAATAAAATATTATTTTTTGAACATTTAATAAATATGTATTTACTAGTTTGTAAATAAAATATTTAATTAAGAGAATAAATTATTTATTTATTTATTCAGGTGTTCAATAAATGGAAGTGGAGTTCGAGGGGACCAAGGTTGGTCCAGTAGTAAAATAACTATTTACAAGATGATAAATAATTATTTAACTAGTTGGCACAAGTTAAAATTTTAATGACACTGCTATTATTTTGTGACACGGAATTTTATTTATAATTCTATTTTGCGGAAGTGGGTTCACCATAAATAATGATGCAGTATTATTATTATGATCTTGGGTTTTCTCTAAGTTCATGAATTTATTTAATTTCTATTATAAAATTAATCATTGTATCTGAAGTTCCATGCATATAAATATAAAAGTACACCTATCGTTCTAGAAACCACACGACACCACAAGCTTGGTGAATTGAGAAATTTGATCCAAACAATTTCTCTCTCAAATACTCTTCTTCCCCTATCAATAAAAAGAGACATTCTCCAAGGCCAAAGAACAAGAAATGATGAATGACAGACACAATACACTCACTTCACCACGCTAGAACCTGAAGAAAGAGCGGTGTTAATCAGAGGCCATTAGAGCACATGTGGATCACCACATGAGGGATTCTAGTTTGGATCCTTACAATTTCAACAAGGTAATATTTAAGGGCCATTCCGGATTATCAACATCATTAATGAATAAAATACCAATGATCCATGAATTATTTTTTTGTGAAATTAATAAAATTAATTTTAAACATTATGTGCAAGATCGCCTATAATGGTTTTGGGCCTCTTCCTTCTATATCTAAATATTTGATTATATTTTGTGTAGACTAGAATTCATAGTCCTATTAATCCTAGAATAATCATTGATAATGGTAAAAATCAAAGTTGGGTCTCATACCAACAACGCTTCTATTACGCCTGGAACCTTCAAGATATGTCTTTATCATAAGAACACAAAAGTTACAATGTTTTCTAATAAGGGGAACCAAACAAATTAAGTTTTAATTCATTTCCCATGCATACATAAGAATCCCCATGACAGTATTGATACCAACCTTGAAATAATTATCACATTACTAGAGGGATATAAAATCCCCAGTGCCATAATTTGTGGCATTAAAATATTGTTCCAAAAAATAAATAATCCCCAAGTAATAAAAAATCAAGATGGATAACCTTAAATATATACATATGGTACCATTGATAAAGAACCGATGAAACATTAATATGTTATCATCAATGGGATACCTATTACATTTCCATTTGTTCATTAAAATGCAGGATAAAAACTAATTTCTACCAAGATTGTAACTAATCTCCTATTGGGATTTGGGACGGATTAATTGACAAGAAATAAATCTATAACAAAGTCCCAGAGTATGAAATAATTACCTTTAATAGGGTGTGATGAACCTAACCACTAATACTATAGACTGATGTGAGCTATTAATAATCATTGTTAGGACGCAGCGTGTATTTGGAAAATATGTCTATATCTCATCATAGATAAGTGAACCAAAAGGTTGTTCAAATTCCCCAAATAATCACTATTGTAAACTATCCAAAATATTAGTAATTATCAATACATGAAAAAACACATCCTTCATGTTGAAAAAAATGAAGAACATAATGTAAATATATGAATCATAAATCAATCCATCCATGCATGAAATTGTTTAATTATGATGCTACTTGGATGGGTTTTCATGTTTATTTTGTTTCTTCTCAATCATAAAACCATGACTCTATTCAATCCAAATTGATTCTTGTAAGATACAATGTAAATACACATCAACTATTTAACAGACTGAGTTCTCATTGAATCAGAGGAAATTATTACCCAAAATATTCTCTTCATACTAAGAGGTGAATTTAGTTATCCAAGAATGCCACTTGAATGATTCCATAAGAAAAAATGGTTCAATGTGAATCCCTCCAAAACATGAATCCCCAAAAAATATCTTCTCTAGGGTGAGTGGTGATGAAGAGTAAAATTTAAACTATCATAGTTTCAAACCATTTAGGGACACTCTTCACCAAACACTTTAGCAAGTACCTCTATTATCTCAGAACGATGGACCAAGATGTTGACATTTACCTTGACACAAAATGATTTTTTCAACAATTATCTTATAAAAAAACAATAATCATAAACATCATGTGGAACCAATCCCTCAGGGGGTAACTAAGGAAGCCTCCCTGTGGATTCTAGCTTAGGTTACTCAGAACCAAGAACCCAAGAAATCCTTTCGAGATTTAAAACAAATCAAAAACTATTGATGGGTCTATGTCCAATAATTCACCAAGTAATCCAGCTTATATATTGGAACATTAAATAGTGAGTAGGCATACCATACCACCCTTATATAGCAATCCTTCTAGCATATTTTGGAAGCATCAAAAGAATCATTTTGGTATACTCTAACAATGGATTAATGGGAAAACAGAATCATAATCTCACACATGAATCTTATCCTAATATTCTAGTTTTATCAAGATTATAGGAGGAGGAACACATTCCTTCTTGTACCACGAAATGGAAGAATATTGTCATTCTAACCATGGATTCCCACCAACACATTATGGCTGCAATAAAAGGGTTGAATTATATAAATATCTATATTTTATAATTGTGTCATCTTATCATGGAAAATATAGAAATTATAGAACAAGAACATATCCCCTACCCATATTCGTTTTACCTCATCTATACTCCTCAATAGTTACTGAAGAGTTGGCACACATGACTACCCCCTTCCACGAGGATTTTTAGCACACCCTACTGATTAATGTACAATGTTATTGGTACATATTCTCATTAAATCTAGAGATAAATATCCCATTCCAATGGAATAAGCATGGTAGTAACACTTCTATAAGAAACAAATCTATAAAATTTTGAATATTCTAGAATATCCTGGGAAAAAGATAGGTGGGCTCTTGTAGATGAATTTTTCTGTTCACAACATGTGAATTTGGCTTCCTTATGGAGAATATGTAAGAATATGTATCACCATGGAATATATAAATTCTAGAAGCTGGTCTATATCCCTGGTCACATTAATGTTGTTATTATTGATACCTTAAATTATTTATCACTGGTGGATCAAAATCCTACAAGAAACATACTATATTAGGGAAGTATCTTTTCTTGTTATGGTGGTCCCCCGATTAATTTTTTTACTAACATCCCAAGTGTTCCTCCCAATAGATTTTACCATGATGTTCTTCATCTTGGATATTCTATAATAGATCATTGAAACTTTTTTGAAGATGATCACTACATAATCCCTCTTTGTGATCATACTATCAGAAGACTACAATGTGTTTTCCCTTATATTGTCCATTATGAAGGTACTCGCTATGGTATATGTTATAAGATTACACCCTGGGGTCAGAAGTTGATCTATGATGGTTATAAAACCCATGATGATATTTTTTGTGATGTTAATCTTCATGGTGATACGTTATTTTGTATAGAAGGGTCTTCCCTTAAAGAATTAACTTTAAGAATCCCCTCATAATGTAATTTACTAAAAAGGATAAGTCATGACACACATAATATCATGTCTATGAGATGTAATATTCTTTCTCAGGTAGATAAAAAAATAGGTTAATGGTAATTCTATAAACCACGTTGGGACCACTATCCTTTCAATATAATAGAGAAGACTCATATTAATTGTGATTTCTAAAATTAGGGCACGGAGTAACAACAACATTGGTCAAAGAAAGTGAAAGAATCACTATTGGAAGATGAAGAGAACTCACAAATTATAAGGAAACAACTAGGAAAATATAATATACTAATCATGTTCTAGCCTTTGTATACCACTCATTAGAGCATTCTGGAAACATTGGAAAAGGAATATATTCATTATATTCATTTAAATATATGGAAAACACTTTATCATTTGAAAATGACGTTCTTACCTAACAAAGGATTTGAAAATCACATTAGGGGAATAAAATAAATTTCCAAAAATATTGAATTTGTTTCCATTTTAGTTATGAAAATCCCAAAAATAGAAATCCATTAGAAGAATCTACAATGTGCATGCCTAGATTCCTTATAAATCTACATTAGTTGTTCTCTAATGCACCACCTAGAGAATATACTAGAGGATTTCATGATTATGGTGGATTTAATTTTACCTCACTATATAACTAGAAATTTCTTCCCACAATGACATCATGAAATGCCATTATATTAGGATGACTCTCAAATTATTTCATTGTAAAATAATATCATCAATATTAATATAGATAATCCATGGGAAAATCAAAGAAATGTCAGTACCAATGAGTGTAGATCAGTAATGGACTCAATCATCATGGTTCTAAAATGATAGACTAATATATTATTTAGAGAAAATCCAAAACCCATGTTCCATTATTACCTCTAGTATAAATTAAATAACAATCATAATAATGATGTCATCTATATCAGGATAGGGTAAATATTTCTAAGATTAAGAGGGAAGAAGAAATGGTCATAGTAGTGGTAATCTGAGAGCATCCCCAACCAACACTAGAAGGAGAATTTTGACCACATTTTCTTCCCCCAATATTGTAGAGACCCAAAACTTGACGTAAATGAAAATTACATTAATTTTGTGAAATAGTTAATACATAACAAAAACAAACACCGAAGGACCATAATAGTTTAGTGTCTTTGGAAACTCGGAACATAATCTTCTAATCGCGGTGAAAGATCTTCAACATCTCTTATAAAGATCTTCCCCTTTTAGTTTTTTTACCTAAAACCTGTCTTTAAATCGTGGGTAAAAGAAAAAATAAAAAGGGTGAGCTAAAATGCCCAGTAAGGGTAAACATAGATAACATAAAACAATCCATAAAAATTTGAATGAGAAAACTTGAACATAAAATATAAACATCAAAATCTTGAGCGAAGACATAAATCAGGAAAGTACGTATGGCATATATCATAATGGAATATCAATAATGATAAAATAGCATGGGAAGAAAACATGTAATTATGGAAAACCATTAAGAACATGATATGGTTTCCATAGTAGCTAAGGAATTGCTACCAAGACCATATTAGTGAACAAAGTCCCTTTCTGAATAGAGTTTACTCCTCATTCCAATCATGTATCACTGAACCGGATTAACTTAGCATTCCAACCATGTCTATCTCATGAGATATAAATATTTACCCAATGAATTGGATGGAGATATAGATCCCACCCATCTCAAAATGAAATCATTTTTACTTGTGTCACAACATAAACATAAATCATTCATCATAACCCAAAGAATAAAATGGGTTTCATAAACATCATCCCATCATAACATAATCCATATAAAACAAATGGATATCATTTCATCATAATAAAAGTGAAACCATGTAAATCATATAGAAATTATACTTGAAACATACACATATGAAATAATTTCATCTTATATGGAAAATGGTTTTGATAAAACAATTGAAATGGATTCTTGAGGAAAATATCCTTTCTTCTTCAATATCATTTTCTTTTCACAAAATACCATGAAATTTTAAAAGAAAAGATTTTTGTTGAAAATAGCCATGAAATATTTTAGATTCAACTTCATGAAAATAATGCATTATAAAACCATAAAAATCCATTCATTCCGTATAAGTTAAAAAAAACATTATCCTCGTACTTTTGTCGGAAAAGTCAAAAAGTTCCTCATATGGTAAACAAAAGAAAGATTTCTTCCATAACACAAATTAAAAGTAAAAGCGGGGTAAACATGAAATTAAACATACATTTAAGAATATTAAAAACTTTATGAAAAACATTTTATGGGAATGGATGAAAAATATAACCCCAGTAAATACTTACGTATAAGAAATCTCTCGAATAAAAATGAGTTTTGCAAAATTATCCCTTACCTTATGTCCGATATACTTCGTACGTATCCGAACCTCCTGTATAATGATTTAAAAAATTTCATTTCCTTATTAAAGAATCATATTCCTTGTTATTATATCATATATGGTTCACTTATGACTTTATATTACCCATTATTTTGTAAATTCCATGTTAAAGCAGCGTTTTGGGTAAAATCATTATATTTATCATACTTGTTTGGACTTCTTGTTCTTGATATTATTATTACATATATCATGATTTAATTACTTCAAGAATGTTAATCATGATTTATATATAATATATATTCAGTATATATATATATATTAGATAGATAAATGAAATGAAATACACCGTTCATGGAGACGGTTGGTCGTACGTACACATGAACGTTGTTTTCCTTTCATTATTGACTTGAAAGGAATTAAGTAGATGACATACATATATATATGCATAAATATAGTAGCATTATTATGTCATATATTTCATGATTACTTATTATATATACTTTATAATCATTCTCGAATTGTTAACATGGAAAATGAATCTCATCGCGTCAGGGAGATGGTAATCCATACATACGCATGAGAGATGATATCGTTCCCATATTTATTGAATGGAATTGGAGTAGATGATATAATATCTTAGAATAAGTATTATGTTATAATAATCATATATATTAATTCTTTACAACATTATACCCATCCAAGTAATGTGGTGGTGGAAAAACTAATTACACCACGGCGTGGAGACGGTATTCCGTACATACGCACGCGCAGTGATATCATTTTTCATAGGTTGGATAGAAGGTGAAATATGGTTGTTTCATATTTATAACAACATATCAGTATATAATTAATACTGATGTTATTACTTTATAATGAAACAACTAATAATATGGATTAGAAGAAGAAAGAAACTTGAAAGAGTCGGTAGAAGAGATTACCTCTTCCTCGATACACCTCCTTTAAACTTCTTCTTAGGGCACTAGAGTTGGTCTTTTGAAAAGACCAGAACCTCTATGTTATAACTAGAGAGGTTTAGAAAAGTAATTTTAAGGGGTTTTCCAAGATTCAAGGCTCAAAATCTTGTGAAGAGGAGAGGGAAGGGGTGCCCTTTTTATAAGGGAGGAGAGGGGCACCTTTTGAAAAACTTAAAATATTATTTTATAATAAAGTCATATTCGATTTTTAATAGCTCAAAATTGATTTATTTTGAGAATAAGGTGGGGGTGTGTCGAAATTCTCTCAACCAATAGGTTTTAGACAAGTTTAGGTTACTATTTTAACATTATCATTTTGATTTAACTCAAAGTTAAATAATTTAACTTTTACCATGTCTTTTTTCTTTCTTACAATATTTGGTTAATAAACTTACTATAACAAGCCAAAAGAAACCCCATGTGGTTCACTATTAATATATATAACCGTATATAAGTCATTTGGCCAAACCATAAATTTTTAGTAATAGAATAACAATTAATAATATAATATGTGTTTTAAAAACTATTTTTTGTCAATTTTGACACTATTTGGTACTTGATTTTTGTAAAAATTATAACAGCATGATTAGTTCGAAAAAAATTAATTAAATAAACACTAACATGTTATATTAACCTATAAAATTATTTTAATTCATAAAAAGTCTAAAATTACATTTATTTTGGTATTTACAACATCAATTATGTTTATATTTCATTAATAAGGTAATTACTGCATTATCATTATGTCAAAAATAAAATAAATTATATAATGTCTAAAAATTATAAGTAAACATTAATTATGTATGAAATCTTCTTATCTTTTTAATGAATATTTATAGTCTAATTTATTTTATGTATAACTTTATATTAAAAAGTTTTTAGTTATTAAACTTGGATTTTAACTATTTTAACTCTTCTTTAAATAAAATAATAATAAATGTCCTAATCTAATCCAAGTAGACCTAAAGGGTAATATTTTATTTCTAAGGTTGTTTTTGGTCTAACTAAAATTATCCAATAGAATTAGGACATGTGTTAGGGTAATATTAATATCATTTTTACTGTTAATTAACCTATTTACTTTTAACCGTGGTAAATAAAAGTAAAAAGTTACTATTCACCAGAAATTATTTTTATCTTATTGAACCACATTTTACTCCTTGATATTAACCGTGTCTCTCATATTTTCGAAATTACACTCACAAAGGGGGTAAAATTAACTTTTATGTACATTTTCAAATTCTCCTAGGAGGTAGGTAAAAGACGGTCAAAAGTTCAAAAAAATTTATATATCTAAAATTATTATAAATCGGCTCAAATGAATTATATTGAACATATATAGGTATTATGTATCAATTTTTACCTAAAATAAATTTAAATAAAATAAATAGTTATTTAAATAAAATGTCAGTTTTTAAATAGTAACCTAGTGTTTTCACTATTCATAAAAAATTGAAAGTTTTCAAAAAAATACCAAAAATTCACCATAGGATAATTTCGATATTACGAATCCAAAAATGAAGTCCATTTTGAAAAATAATATTTAAAAAACTGGGTATTAATATTCATAATGGCTAGTTTATATAGCATATCGTTGTTTAGTGAAACTCAGTATTGCGTACAACATACACTATCGTGGAAGGTCGTGATTGCGTGTAATGCAAGCCATGTTAGGGATGCGTGTAGTGAAAGATCATTTTGGTGTAGCGTACAACCCAAGACAACGATGACATTAAAAATAACATTTTTCATAAAATTATGGGGTGTAACATTCTACCCCCCTTAAAATGAATTTCTCCCTCGAAATTCGCCGGGGTTATAAATGGTTTACTACTCGAATGTTTTAATAGAAACCCACATCGTAAAAAGGAATACCAAAACTTATCTTTAAAAACTAAAGTATGAAACATAATGGTTACCCAAATTAACTAATCACTGGGTTTCCACATAGGAGAACATAGGTGAAAATATGGATATGGAAGAGAAATCTAACCATCAAGTTCTGATGGAGAGTGGTGGAGAACATGGCTATGAAAAATCCAACAATCACAAATCCATAAATTTGTGATGATCTAAGGTACCATCTGATTCATCGGATATAAGGGCACTAGGACAACATTTTTTGTGTTCAAGGCGATTTCCCTAAAGTTGATGAATTTGAATTAGAAGAAATACTTACTTTATTGCAGTATAATCTCACCGTTGTTTGTGCCTTGAACAATTTCCACTTCATCTCTTAAAGAAATGAAGTTGAATTTTCCATTCGTGAATTGTTAGCAGATAATGTGATAGAATTATGGGTCATTCCATATATCTCAAACAAAAGGTTAGCAAAATTTATCAAATATACAAAAGTCCATCTACGGTGAGGTTAATCGTATATTATTCCAAAAATGGACTTATACTTCATCTATCATACTGCTTAATAAAACTAGTTTCTACTAACTAGGGACTTCTTGTAGGCCAGTGGTAGGAAATAAAGGCCTGTCACACTTCGGTTTTGGGTTCTATTCCCACAGCCTTGTCCGATGCGATGGGTTGTCGCCCATCCTGCAGGTTGTCCCTTTTTCTAAAACTACATTATAATAAAATTCCTGCAATAAAATAGAAAAAAGTTTTAGCCTTAGACAATACTATCTTATGTCTAGCATAATTCATTCCAATCTTTAGACTTATCCAAAATACTTCTCTCCAAGCTCATAGTATAAAGAAAACAATTACTTGAAATTTCATCTACCGAGCATGTGAATACCATCATTCATCCCCCATATATCATACGATATATCTTGTTGGTCACATTACAAACATGTGAATACCTTAATCATATATTCTCTTGAACCATAGTGAAAACATGCATGTTGTCACAAGGTAACTTTTTCCATATACCAAAATCCCAAAAATTCTATATACTCAAACCATGAAATCACTTTTTCCTTATATTAGTCATGAGCACATTAATACTATCAAACATTTCATTATCTTCTTATCCCTTCATTATGCGCATATTAGGTTCTTTCTAAAAATATCTGAATAACCTTTCATGGTTATTGGTACCATTCAACATATACTTTCAAAATTCAAGCAAATCCAACAGTGTAACAATCCTTCGATTTTTCTTTATTAGATAGTACCATACATTATTCTTGATTACACTACCTTCTTAAACTGCTGATTGAGCATCATCATTTCTTCCATATCATATATCATTTTTAGTCTCTTTATCTACATAAATACTACCCATATGACCATGTTGATTCTCTTTATGATATTTTCCCTTAGGGAATTGGTTTACATAATGCCCGTACATTCCACATTTAAAACACTTAACCATTGCTGATGTCTTAGCAATACCATTATCCTTTTCAATGGTGTTACCTAAACCTTTTTCTTTTAGAATTACTAGCTTTGTGTCCTTCTTTTCCACACCCAAAGCATCTTCTAGTTTCTTTGAAACATTCTCCCGGATGCCTCTTCCCACATGATTTAAATGAGGGAAATTGACCTTTCTTTCATCTATGATCATCATGAAACTCCATCTTTCTCTTATTAGCTGAGTCGAGAAACTTACCGAAGTTGAGATTATTGATCATATTATGAGATTTCTGTTTAGGCGTAATAATGATATGTGGAATTCTAGATCCAATTTCATTTGGTTTTTCATGAATAATATCATTCCATTTTCCATCATATCCTCCATTATCGTGAATCTTCCTGTTTCCAGCCATTTTCTAAAACCCAAAAAGAACAGTGTGAGAGGAAAAATCATGCTAGGAAAACGACATAATAAAGGGGGAGTACCTTCAATATCTAACATCTTAGGTTTAATTCTAATATTGTTTCCTTAATTCTAGTACTATAACCTATACTTATACTTAATCTTAGGAACATCCCTAGACATACCTTAGAAATATCTCTAGGGATTTCACTAAAGTTCTCGCATCCTAGTTTCCAAAGGTTGACTAAACTGAACCTATAATACCAACTGTAGAGATCCAAAGCGTGATATACATGGAAATTACATTACTTTTGCGGAATACTTAATAAATAACAAAAACAAACACTGAAGGACCATAATAGTTTAGTGTCTTTGGAAACTCGGAACATAATCTTCTAATCGTGGTGAAAGATCTTCAACATCTCTCATAAAGATCTCCCCCTTTTTGTTTTCTTACCTAAAACCTTTATATAAATCCTAGGGAAATGAAAACATAAAAAGGGTGATCTCCAATTCCCGGTAAGGGTAAACAGAGAGAACATAAAACAATCCATAAAAATTTGAATGCAAAAACATGAACATAAAATCTAAACATCAAAATCTTGAGCAAAGACATAAATCATGGAAGTACGTAAGGCATATATCATAATGGAACATCAATCATGATAAAATAGCATGATAAGAAAACATGTAATTGTGGAAAACCATTAGGCACATGATATGATTTCCATAGTAGCCAATGCATTGCTTCCAAGACCATCTTAGTGGACAAAGTACCTTTCTGAATCGAGTTTACTCCTCGTTCCAGTCCGGTATCAATGAACCGGATTAACATACCGTTCCAGCCATGTCTATCTCATGAGATATAAATATTTACCTAATTCATTGGAGGGAGATATGGGTACCACCCATCTCATAATGAAATCATTCGTACTTAGGCCACAACATAAACATAAATCATTCATCATAACCCAAAGAGTAGAATGGGTTTCATAAACATCATCCCATCATAATATAATCCATATAAAAAAAATGGATATAATTTAATCATAATAAAATTGAAACCATGTAAATCATAGAGACATTATACTTGAAACATACACATATGAAATAATTTCATCTTACATGGAAAATGGTTTTGATAAAACATTTGAAATGAATTCATTGGGAAAATATCCTTTCTTCTTCAAAGTCATTTTCTTTTCACAAAATGCCATGAAATTTTAAAAGAAAAGGATTTTGTAGAAAATAGTAATGAAATCTTGTAGATTAAACTTCATGAAAATAAGGTGTTATAATACCTTAAAAATACATTAATTCTGTATAAGTTAAAAAACATTCTCCTTGTACATTTGTCGGAAAAGTCAAAAAGTTCCTCGTATGGTAAACAAATGAAAGATTCCTTCCATAACACAAATTAAAAGTCAAAGCATTGTAAAAATGACATTAAACTTACATGGAATAATATTAAACACTTTATGAAAAACATTTTCTGGTCATGGATTAAAAATATAACCCCATTAAATACTTACGTATAAGAAATCTCAAATAAAAATGAGATTTGCAAAATTATCCCTTACATTATGTCTGATATGCTTCGTACGTATCCAAAACTTTTGTATAATGATTGAAATAATTTCATTTACTTATTACAGAATCATATTCATTGTTATTATATCATATATGTTTCACTTATGACTTCATATTACCCGTTCTTTTGTAAATTCCATGTTAAAGCAGCGTTTTGGGTAAAATCGTTTTATTTATCGTACTTGTTTGGACTTCTTGTTCTTGATATTATTATTAATTTTATCATGATTTAATTACTTCTAGAATGTACATCATGATTTATATATCATATATATTCAGTATATATATATATATAATATAGATAAATGAAATGAAATACACCGTTCATGGAGACGGTAGGTCGTATGTACGCTTGAACACTGTTTTCCTTTCCTTATTGACTTAAATGGAATTAAGTAGATGACATACATATATATATATAAATAAATATAGTAGCATTATTTTTTCATATATTTCATGATTACTTATTATATATACTTTATAATCATTCTTGAATTGTTAACATTGAAAATGAATCTCATCGCATTGTGGAGACGGTAATCCGTACGTACGCACGAGCGATGATATCGTTCCCATATTTATTGAATGGAATTGGATTGGATGATATAATATCCTAGAATCAGTATGATGTTATAATAATCATATATAGTAATTATTTACACCATTATACCCATCCAAGTAAGGTGGTGGTGGAAAACTGATTACACCACAGTGTGGAGACGATATTCCGTACGTAAGCACGCGCGGTGATTTCATTTTTCATAGGATGTATAGAAGGTGAAATAGGGTTGTTTCATATTTATAATAATATATCAGTATATAATTAATACTGATGTTATTAATTTATAATTAAACAACTAAATAAGAGGAATTAGAAGAAGAAAGAAACTTGAAAGAGTGGGTAGAAGAGATTACCTCTTCCTTGATGCACCCCCTTTAAACTTATTCTTAGGGAACTAGAGTTGGACTTTTGAGAAGACCAGAACCTATATAATATTACTATAGATGTTGAGAATAGTAATTGGAATGTGTTGGACGATCGTCATGTCTCAAAAGTTTGTGAAGATAAGAGGGAAGGGGTTCCCTTTTTATAAGGGAGGAGAGGGGCACCTTTGGAAAAACTTAAAATATTATTTTATAATAAAGTCATATTCGGTTTTTAATAGCACAAAATTGATTTATTTCAAAGATAATGTGGGTATGGGTCTAAAGTATCTCAAAAAATTGGTTTTAAAAAAGTTTAGGTTATTATTTTAAACTTATCATTTAGATTTAACTATAAGTTAAATAATTTAACTTTTACAGTGTCTTTTTGTTTTCTTACAATATTTGGTTAATAAACTTACTATAACAAGACAAAAGAACCCCAAGTGGTTCATTATTAATATATAATGCCTTATCTAAGTAATTTGGCAGAATATTATATTTTTAGGAATAGAATAACAATTAATAATATAATATTTGTTTTAAAAACTATTTTATGTCAATTTTGTCACTATTTGGTACTTGATTTTTGTGAAAATCATAACAGAATTATTTGTTCTAAAAACGTTAATTAAATCAATACTAACATGTCATATTAACCTATAAAATTATTTTAATTAATAAAAAGTCTCAAATTATATTTATTTTGGTATTTATAACATCAATTATGTTAATATTTCATTAAATGTTAATTACTGCATCATCATTGTGTCATAAATAAATTAAATTATTTAATTTCTAAAAATTAAAAATAAAATACCATTATGTATGAAATCTTTTTATCTTTCTAATTAATATTTATAGTCGAATATATCTTATGTATAACCCTATATTAAAAATATTTTAGCTATTAAACGTTGATTTTAACTATTTTAACTCTTCTTTAAATAAAATAGTATTAAATGTCCTAATCTAATACAAGTGGACCTAAAGGGTAATATTTTATTCCTAAGGTTTTTTTTGGTCAAATTAAACTTATCCAATAGAATTAGGACATGTGTTAGGGTAATATAAATATCATTTTTACCCTTAATTACCCTATTTACTTTTAACTGTGGTAAATAAAAGTAAAAAGTTACTATTCATCAAAAATTGTTTTTATCTTATTGAACCACATTTTACTCCTTGATATTAACTGTTTCTCTTGGATTTTTTAAATTCCACTCATAGAAGCAGTAAAATTAAGTTTTATGTACATTTTCAAATTCTCCTAGGAGTTAGGTAAAAGATGGTCAAAAGTTCAATAAAATTTTTATATATCTAAAATTATTATAAAATGACCTCAATGAATTAGATTGAACTTATATAGGTATTATGTATCAATTTTGACCTAAAATAAATTTAAATAAAATAAATAGTTATTTAAATAAAAGGCATCTTTTTAATAGTAACCTAGTGTTTTCACTATTCATCAAAAATTGATAGTTTTCAGAAAAATACCAAAAATTCACCCTAGGCTAATTTTGATATTCCAAATCTGAAAATGAAGTCCATTTTGAAATATAAAATTTCAAAAAGTGGGTATTACTATTCATTATGGCTAGTTTATATAACCTATCATTTTTTACTGAAACTCGGTATTGCGTACAACATACACTATCGTGGAAGGTCGCGATTGTGTGTAATGCAAGCCAAGTCAGGGATGCCTGTAGTGCAAGCTCCTTTTATTGTAGCGTAAAACACAAGACATTGATGAAATTAAAAAGAACATTTTTCATAAAATCTCTGGGTGTTACAAATATCATTACCCTTTCAATGTTTCCACAATATCACTATAATGGTACATGAGCTTCCTTGGACCATAAATCTATAAGAATTTTTCCCTCAACGACCTCCATCTGGTGGAACATAGTATTTTTTCAAGTTGAAGGAACATTTATTTAATGTTTTCTAGATAATAGATCTAGATTACAATTTATTAAGTAGTTATATGATATTCCTTAAATAAAAATAAGATACCTCAAAGAGTTGATAATTTAAATTTACCCATAAATAGAGAAAATACTATAAAAGACCAAGACTCAGCACTCAAAGTAATCTCTAAAGATGATCAATATTTTTATCATTATGATGATGATGTGATATAACAAACACACTACGAATCGGAATATATCATTAGAAATTCCCTTACAGATGTAGTGGAGTAGGAATATTATATAGGAGAAAAAGAGGAGGATATTTATATTCAAAAATTTTGTCCACAAAGAAACCATTGAAGAAGGTGTGCATACTACTGATCAAATGAAAGAATAAGTTTGAGAGCTCCCTCAAATTATCAGTTTCCACCACTATGGTGGTTTTCAAAAAAGAGAAGGGTTAATTTAAGAATGAATAACACCTTTTGAAAAATAAGTTAAAACTATTACTATTAAGGAATGATTTTCATAGTATATATTATAAATGAATGAATTGAAAAGGCATAATGTTGAGTTATTTAGTAGGAATATCTCTTTTTGTTATGTTAACCAGGAAGATCCCACACATTACTCTTTAAAAATATCACCCTCAATAAGAAGAATGTTAAATACAAATAAAATAAGATCAAAGTCATCCACTCAATTTGGGATCTAGAAGAATATTTATTTACACCTAGTAATGGTGTGATGTTGGGATATACCTTGATTAGGAAAATAGTCAGGAAAATGTCTATTGAATTACCCTAGGCTAGCCTATACCGGATATCATTTCTTAATGAATGTTGTCATGCCATGTAAGGGCTCCACCATCATAACCACTACACATGTTCCTACCCAACCTGCTCTCCCACTAAAACTCATTAACACTATTGAGTCACTAACATACAAACATGATACTATAGGAGGAAGGTATGCACTAGTGTTTCAAGAGAGAAATACTTACCATGAATGGTCAGATAAGAAACTCCCTCTAACCCACATTGGGAATACTATATTCCTAAAATTTATTAGAATGGGGGATCCAAAATAGAATTTGGTACATTTTTTTATTTGTGAATTCTAATTATGGGAACCATTAATAAAACATAAGAAACCATTTATAGATGATTTGTAGAGACAACATATGGATAAAAACATTTATGTGTACACATTCATTAGCAAATTCAACCATGGTGTGGGAAGACCTCATATAGAAATTAATTTATAAATTCTTCACTATACTATGAAAGAAAAATAATATTTATCTCTCAAATTTTAAACAACATTATATTGATAGAATCTATGATGTCAACTATGGGTTGAAGGGTTTTTCATACTCACTAAATCCATAAATTACCCAAGAATAGTTAATGAGAATATTTAGAGATAACCTCCATGATACATTATGTAAAACCATCTAGTAAAATATTGAGGCAGATTTTGTGAAATCTCTATTATTTCATTAATATTAGAAGACACCATTTAGTGATCTAAGACCAATCCATGACCAACATGATCATCCTAGGGGAGAAAAACTAGAAAAGAGGGGAAAATTTTTTACACATAAGACAACTATGAAACCAGATCCATTATTAAATCCTATACAATATCATGAGGGACCTCCCCGTGAGTATAACCAACAATAAAAACATCTATATCATAATGTAATAATTGAACAGAGTAACCAACAATATGAGGGTTATAAGAATTATGTTTATTAATTATGAGATGAGGAGGTCCCAGAAAACTTCATAGTAGCTATAAAAATTGATTTCTTGAGATTATCATAACTTTAAATACTAGATGATTTTGGCCTTAATGATCACCCAAATTATTTCCCCTTCCACTGAACATTTTGTCACATCATCAGTAATTTCATTACATTTAAATATATCCCATTCAATATTGTTTATTTTATAAAAGTGTATTTGGAAAATCCACCATCCCACATGGCATGTGTTTCTATCACTCTAAAAAATAAAGATGATGAAAAGAATTTCTGATTACGGGTGAACAAATTTTTGATAATTGGAATAGAATAAAATAGTTAATTGGGATATTTATAATCTCTAGGAATATCTAAACCCTATTTTCACCTATTACAACATGATCTACTTCATCGGAACTATAAACATTAATGATCCAATATTATAAACACCGATGTAACTAGAATAAAAGGGGCAATGTAAAGGAAGATAAACCTATATAAATTCCTATTACAGTATAAACCCACATTAATTTCATGAATTTATTAATAAAATAATGTGAACAACCCATCCAAATATTTCCCCTAATGGATGAAGAGATACACTTATGTTTTGTTAATGTTACTCATTATATAAAACCTTTATTGATGATGAGTGTACATATAAACTCGAGTTCACTATATCAGACAAAGGTGATGGATGATGATTTTATAGAAGTGATGGAACATAGGAAGGTACAGTCCTGGATGAATCTATAGTACATTCCACATACTAGTTAAAATAATATATGTTTTTATACCCATGTACATGTACTTGTGGTATCCCAATAATATCATGGAAATAACTAAGAATATTTCAAGATTTTTCAATACCAAATTATTTTTTAAGACCTACAACTGAATACCAAATAATATGATCAATGAAGATGAGTGGGTAGAGTAGTTCAACTTAATATTTCAATAATAGGTTCACCTTCAACTTATTTTCAAGTTACTATCCTATCCACCTCAATCATGTAACCATCTAAGGAACATGCCACATAGAAACATCAAAACCACATTGGGAAGAACAGTCCTTGATACCTAAATTATGGAATCTTAAATCATTTGGTTATTTTTAAATTAATGATTTTAATCCTAGAATCCATAAATCTATCAAAATAGATCTAGTAAACACTTTTGTATAAAAAATTATGTTCTTAAGAGTTCAAATTTGAGATTTTAATAATTGAATTATATCATGAAGAGACTGATCTAGTGAAATTTCATGTAGTATTATACTTCATAGAAAAATACATTGAAATTATTACTGAATAACATATCACACCCTTGAATGTTCTTGAGAAACTAGTTCACATTATCATGGAATGATATTTCATTAAAAATTGATTACGAATCAACCTTTTCCAGTTTATAAACTCCATATGATGTTTTAAATAGATTATCATTTTCCCCATTATCTTTAATAATTCATGGTTTTGATAATCATGTGTAGATAAATATTGATAAATTAATCCCATGGAACAATTTAGGGACCTAATATAAAAGAAAATTAATTTTTTTTATATCAGACATTTTTAGGAAAAAATTGAGAAACTAGGCGTTCAACCAAAAAAATAGATAATAGAATCATTAAAGAACAATTTAAGACTACCAGAATTGATCACCCTAAAAAATTTCCAGGATATAGAGGATAAATGAGTGTTTGGTTCATACAATATCAGATCTTCAAAACCATATTCCAGTATATCCCATGACTAAATGTACTACTCCAGGTTGATCTTCCCATTGTTAAATCCCACCAACATCAATTAGTTCATTCTTATCGATCCAAGTGTATTGATACTCATTAAGAGGCCCCCTCAGTGACCTTCCCACCATTTTAGAAGCTTCCAATTTAATGGCATTGAGCAAAAGAACATGATCAAACACTTTGACTTCATAACTCAAAATCAAATTCAAAGGTTTTTCACACACAACACCTGACTCCTCATGAAAATCAGCCTCACTTTCCGTCTTCTAGGAATTAGAATTATTGGATGAATGAGTTTCCATTAGAGGTGGAATGGAATAGTAGTCATTACCTTTATGGGTAACCTTCCTCCTTCAATTATGCCTTGGACTAGAAGGTTCACCAACAGTAATGTGGGTACCATCTTTTTTGGGCTCATTCGAGAAGACCCCATCATTGGACAGTTCTGGTTGATCTGTGTTCAATCCTTCCAATTCAAGCACATCAAAACTATTTACTATTTGAACCGGAGTTTGGGTAACTAGGATGGAACCCCCTGCCTTCCCAAAAGTGGTTTGATTTTCAACATCCTAGACCATCACCTACACCCCTCTATGATCAAGGCAACACTACCCCATCTTACTACCTCTGAAAATGAAGTACCATAGGTTGTGAAGGGGTGGCTAATCTTTCTTGTCTACCCCTCACTAGTAACATTATCATCACAGCCTTCCACCTATAACATAACACCATTACTCACATCTAACTAAACCTTTCTCATAGTAGCATTATTCTAGATGGATCCACTATTATCCATGTACTGTGCATTACGTTCTAAATGACCATCTCGGTCCTGTCTCAAAATACTAAAAACATCATAGATATTTTGATTAGAAGGTGGTACCATTTTCTGTTTCATTCCCATTGTAGCATATGAGTTATTACTACCCATGTCCTTACCATCTTTTTGAACTGAACCTCCACCTACCTCATATGAGTTATTACACTATTCATTCAACAACTCACCAACATGAGGATTATTCGAAAGCGGAGGCACCTGACCATCACCCGAAAACACTGACCACTTGCACTTTTATTCCTCCATGATGTTTCCTAGTTTTAAACATGATGAGAAAAGTGAAAACTAGGACTCGAACACAACCCATTTCCTATACTGAAACTCCTCACCCATGGAAATCAAAAAATACTCTATAGGCAGCTTAGAAACATCAACTTCAACATAGATTCTTGGTGAAAATGAATGATATAATTGTTGGGAGCCTTCCTGGTTAGCGCACCGTATAACACCTCCTCAAATGGAGAACCAAACTGTTTCTCTTTTTATGAGTTGTTTTTAATGTGGGCCAAGACTGTGTGAATTAATTCACACAGTGACACGCTTTTGACGTGGAGACATTAATTGATGCATATTATTTTTCCTACATAAGGAGGTTGTGTCAAGGCATTTCAACACACCAGCATCAACAACACCAAGATTAAATCCCATTTGCTGAATTCCTTTCTTCGACAATCATCTTTCTTTGTCTATTACTTTTGATCTAAACATTTATTCTTGAGTATTAATTTTTAGATCCCTTCCATTTTGGGGAGTCTCTACCATGTACCTATTGATTTTAGTGGATCCCTCTTTCTAGACTAGGTATCATGGTTTCTCCCTTTTGGGTTTTTCCATGTAAAAATTTTGGGTGTCTACTTTATTTTTCTACACATTTAATTTTAGGTCGTTGTGAATCCGTTTTATTTCGGTGGAAATATTTTATTTCCACTGCATGTTTTCTTTTCATTTTTTTGTGCATTCATCGCTTTCTCGTATTCCCCAACATCTGGTATCAGAGGGTTTCATTTTTTATTTCATATTTATTATGGAGGCCAATTACAGTCAGATGATTTTTATAAATGGTACCAACTACCATATGTGGCAACTTAAAATGAAGGATCTTCTTTTTGTCAAGTGATTGTATATTTCAGTGTTTAGTACCCAGAAGCTAGAGTGGATGTTAAATGAAGAATGGGAATTTGAGCATGAGATGTTTTGTGTCTTGATTCACCAATGGGCCTAAGACAACATGATGAACCACATTTTAAACATCTATCATGATAGACCATTCTGGGAGAATCTTGAGACTACCTATGCTTCCAATATGGGAAACAATAAGCTATTTATTCTCAAGAAAATGATAAAATTCAGGTACAAAGAAGGTACATCTATTTTTTATTATTTAAGTGAATATCAACGATGTTTTGATTAGTTTTCTGGCATGAGTATCAATTTTGAATATGAGGTTTTAGATATTTTGTTTCTTAACACCTTACCCAATACATGGGATAATTAATGTGTTACTCTAACCAGTTATTCTCTTAATAGTCTTGTGGCATTTAGTTTTTTCAAGTCTGCTATTTTAAATAAAGAGGTCAGGAGACGTACTCAAGAGAAATATTCTTAAGAGATTTTAGCCACAGAGAACAGTGGGAGAAGCCAGGACTGGGGGCAGTGTAGTCAAGGTAGGAGCAGAGGTGGAAGAAAATTCAGACCAGAGCAGAGAGATTTCTAATGTCATCATTGTGCTAAGAAGGGGCTTGTTAAGAAGTTTTGTTGTCATTTTTAAAGAGAGAAAATATTGAAGGAAAATCCCAGAAGAATAATGGAAATGGAGATTATCATATCATTGCTACAGTAGGGGGTGATTTTTTTATTTGTTATGACTCCATTAACATTACTTCTGATGATTCTTATTGCATTATTGATAGTGGTGCTTGTTTTCACAAGACATAGAAGGAGTTCTTTACATTGTACAGCCCAAGTAATTTTCGGATTTTGAATATGGGAAATGATGGTCATGATAACATTGTAGGCATTTGGACTGTTCGTTTAGAGACCAATACAGGAAGTAAGCTGATTTTAAAGAATGTTCAACATTCACCTGAGGTTCATTTGAATTTTATTTCTACTAGTGTTATTTATGAAGAAGGGTTTATCAACACTTTTGGTGATTTCTAATGGATTATTTCCAAGGTCTCTTTGATTATGGATAGAGGGAAGAATCAATAAAGTTTGTACTGGACTTGAGCTTCTAGTTCTTGTGATACTTTTTGCATTGTTGATTATAGTGTTTTGTCCAAGTTGTGGTATAAGAGACTCAGTCACATAGGTGAGAAATGACTTGGTTGTTTTTTCAAGAGAAATATTTTTCTATATTTTTAGAGTGTCAAATTGGACACATGTAATCATTTCATGGCTGGGAGATAGGGAAGAGTGAGTTTCAGTAGTCATCCACTACACAGGAAGTCACAGGTACTTGAATTGGTACATTATTACATTTGTGATCCTTTTAAATCTAAGACCTTTAGTGGAAGTATTTATTTTGTTAAATTTAATAATGACTACTCATGAAAACTGTGGGTTTATGTTTTGAATGCCAAAAGTTAGGTGCTCATTTTTTTTAAGCAATTTCAGGTTTCTTCTAGGAGGGAATCAGAAAAGAAATTGAAATTTATTCACACTGACAATGGAGGAGAGTTTTGTGGTCCTTTTGATCAGTATTGATGGTATGAAGGTATTCAACATCAGAAGACGCCATCCAAGACACCTCAGCTGAATGATGTAGATGAGCGGATGAAGAGGACTTTATTGGAAAGAGTTTATTATTTTCTTTTAGAATCATAGTTTCCTAAACATTCTTGGGGTGAGGCTTATTTACTGCTGCTTATATTATCAATTTATCACCTGTGGTTTCGTTGTAGATATACACTCCCAAGAAATTTTGGTATAAAAAATAGATCAGGTATGATCACTTGTATGTTTTTGGTTGCAAGGATTTTAGTCATGTGCCTAGAAATGAGAAATCCAAGCTGGATGGTAAGACACACAGGTGTATTTTTATGGGATATGGACATGATGAGTTTGGCTATAGGTTCTATGATCCTGTTTTGAAGAAACTTTTCAAAAGATGCAATGAAGTGTTTAAGGAGGATCAGAATATTGTAGACATTGATAAGAGATAAAATGCTACTTCTCTAACTTCTTATTGTTTTGTAGTCTTCATCCCGGTTCTGATTCACATTTACCTCATATTATTGATTCTGATGATAATTTTGATGTACAAAATGATGATCAAGGTGAATAGTTTATAGTTTATGTTTTGGATGCACCTTCTGTTTCAGATGATCCGATTTTAGGGGTTATTAATGAACCCGCAGTTCCACTCAAGAGGTCATCTCGGCATAGAACCAGATTTACTCGATATTCATCTGATGAGTATGTGCTCCTTGTTGAATGGGTAGAACAATAATATTTTGACGAGGCAATGGAAAGTGAATAGAAAGACATATGGGTTGCAGTAATGGATGAAGAGACGACATAATTTCACAACAACCACACTTTTGAGCTAGTGAAGTTACTGATAGGGAAGAGAGCTTTGCAAAATCAGTGCATTTATCAGATTAAAAATGAAGAATCTAGTTCTATTCCATGATACAAAAAATGTTTAGTTTTCAATGGATTCCATTAGAATAAAGGTAATGATTTTGATGAGATTTTCTCATCAGTTGTCAAAATGTATTCCATTCAGGTTGTTCTTGGTTTTGTTGTTAGTTTGGATCTACAGATTGAGTAGATGGATGTAAAGAAAACTTTCCTCCATGGATATTTAGAGGAGAAGAATTATATGAAGAATATAGAAGGTTTTTTTGAAATAAGTAAAGAAAATCATGTCTTCAGGATGAAGAAGAGTTTGTATGGTTTGAAACAAGATCTGAGGTAGTGGTATAAGAAGTTTGAATCTGTCATTTCTCATTAGGGTTTTAGGAAGACATCTTCTGATCATTGTGTTTTTGTTGATAGATTTACTAATGATGATTTTATTATAATATTTATTTATGTTGATGATATTCTCATTGTTGGTGATGATACATCTAGAATTGATAGATTGAAGAATGAACTTTTTCAGTCTTTTACGATGAATGAATTTGGGCCAGCACAATAAATTCTTGGCATGACAATGTCCCATGACAGTAAGGCCAAGAAGTTGTGGTTATCTCAGGATAGATACATTGAGAAGGTTCTTCAGATATTTTCTATGGATAGAGATTAAGTGGTTAGTACTACTCTTAATTTACATTTTAATATCAATGTCAGTCAATCACCTTCTACTGATGAGGAGAGATAAGAGATGCAGAACATACCTTATTCATCTGTTCTTGGTTGTTTGATGTATGCAATGGTATGTACTAGACCTGATATAGCTCACGCAGTTTTTGTGGTCAGTCGTTTTCTATCAAATCCTGGTAGAGAGAATTGGAGAGTAGTGAAGTGAATTTTTCATTATCTTGATGGTACTTTTGATCTGAGATTGTATTTTGTCAAAGGGGAACCAAAGATTTGTGGCTTTAGAGATTTAGATATGGAAGGAGATATCAATTCGAGGCAGTCTACTTCAGGATATTTGATCACTTTTGCAGGGGGAGTTGTATCTTGGTGGTCTAGATTGCAGATATGTGTTGCATTATCTACCACAGATTCATAGTTTATTGCAACTATAGAGGCATGCAATGAATTTTTTTGGATGAAAATGTTTATTCGAGATCTCAATTTAAATCAAGATTGGTTTTTTTTATTTTGTGATAGTGAGAGTTCTATTTTTTGGGAAATAATTCCACTTTTCATGGCAGGTCGAATCATATCTATGTTCGATATCGTTTGATCTGCAACATCCATGATTAGAGACAGTTAAATCTTGAGAAGATCCACACTGATGACAACAGGTCAGAAAAGTTAACCAAGAGTTTACCCAGAGAGAAATTTGAGACATGCCTACTTATTACAGGGTTGGTGTTGATCCACACCTTAGTCGGAGGGAGAGTTTGTTGGGCGCATTCCTGGTTAGCACACCGCGTAATTCCTCCTTAATTATAGCACCCAAATGTTTCTCTTTTTATGAGGTGTTTTTAATGCGGACCAAGACCATGTGAATTAATTCACATGGTGACACAATTTTGAAACTGAGACATTAATTGATGTGGATTATTTTTCTTATATAAGGAGGTAGCAGAAATGAATTTCAACACACCAGCATCAACAACACTGAGGGAAAATCCCATTTGGTGAACATATTTCGTAGACAATAATCTTTTATTCTCTCCACCTTTTGATTCACACTTTTATTCTTATGTATTAATTTTGATATCCCTTCTATTTTGGGAAGTTTCTCCCTTGTACCTCTTGATTTTAGTGGATCCCTCTTTCTGGACTAGGTCATGTGTTTTTTCCAGTTTGGGTTTTCCACGTAAAATATCTGATGTCAACTTTATTTTTCTGCACATTTAATTTTGGGTCACCGTACATCCATTTTATTTGAGAGAAAAATTTTATCTCTATTGCGAATTTTCATTTCAATTGTTTGCGCATTCATCACTTTCCAATATTTCCCAACAATAATTTCTTAGTCCTACTATCCGAGCATAAGTATCCTTCTACCAGATTATCAATCATACAAATGATTGAAGGATTTTTAAAGAAAATAATAAATTATTCACATCCAACCAAGACCACCATTTTTGAAGAATCCCTCTCCATATCATACTAATAGAAACATTTGAATAGTATAAAGAAATCTCTTTCACATATGTGAGGTGCACTCGACCAGGAAAGAATTAGGTCTTCCTTGGATGCCAACTGGATCATAATGTTCTTGGAATCAAAAAGCTCCATTGTATCTTGTTCCTACATCCCTTGAGATTTTAATATCCACCAAATTAAGGAATCCACAGCTAGATAATGATTTTTGAAGTGCACAATTAAAGTAATATTTAGTAGAGAAGATGCATCTGTAAACTATGATGTTGAAACAGAAAGTTATTGAGTGCCTTTAAAAACTTTGAGAACCTTGAGGTTTAATGAAATCAAAGGGAATGCATGTAAGATCATAGGGTTAGAATAAGGAACAAAGGGTTTCAGTATCACTCTAGAAAGAGGCATCTAAGTACCCTCCCCAACCAAGGTGGGAGGGTTCAGTGAGAAACCCATCACCGCCTAGGGAATTCTCTATTTAGGGACCTAATCTAAAAATATAAATTCATTGATTTAAGATAGGTTACATATTTCAAAGGCCTCTTATGGATACCTTGGATACATCATCATGAGGCAGTTCCCTCATCATACAATCAATAACTAAAATACTTGGTTAACATAAAAATCAAGACATCTCAATGTGATCAGGCTACATTTGAATCTTTTGAGTCTCAATACATTGATGTATTATTCTAACAAATATAATTAGGACAACCCATTATTGATTATTAAGATTTAATTACCACTATAAACACTTTTGAAATTATCATGTATAACACATTTAAATATCTTCTTAATGAGTGTATTTACCATCAATCAAATAAAATACATGAGTTTGGATTTGTAAACATTTTCATTGGTTTACAATTTATTAGTCACATCACCCAAATTACTGAAAATTTAAATAGATTATAGTCCTCAAAATATTAGAAAAGCTGTGGTGAAAAATCCTACCCATTGTCCCTAGATTTCCAAAATACCCATCCTAATCAGATTGATTTGAATTGTCTCTCATATCACCAATAGAAAGTCACACCAACCATACATTATTTTTCAAAAATGGGGATGTTGGAACCCCATATACCCTTACTGACATTGATCATGAGGGAGAATGATAGTTCATTGAGATTCAAACTGATCATACATATTGTATGGTGATAACGTTTGTATCTGGGGAAGCCACATAAAATACTATATGGAACCAAAATTTCATATATTTATCATATATCTCATAATATTCCCCTATATAATCCATTATTCATGAAATTGTCATATAGACAAAAAAATAAAAGGATCTTAAAGATTCTCCTCTAGCCTTTGAGGAAGGTGTCTCCTCTACTAGTGATATTCATGGAAACAATATTGGCATAGATGAAGATTCAAAAACCATGTTGATTTGTGATGAAATGTATTTAGAACAAAAACTATTGTATACCTATTTTCTAAAGAAGAACTAATATATGTTTTCTAGATTTATATATAATTTGACAACATTTATCCAAATAATTCTATAAAAACATAGTCCTGTTAGAGGATCACTTTTGTTACATGTTGGAATTAGGAAAAATTAATACTACTCATTTTGATAAGGTATAAGATGATCTTGATAATTCTATAAAATTTAACTTCATTCAGAAGCTTTAAGATCAAAAATTTCCCATCAATCATTGTCATGATAAAAAAATAATGGAAAGATCATATTCTCCATTGAATTCATTGATATAAACTGGCATTTTTTGAGATATGATTCTCAATCTTAATTATAGAACATAATATTGATTGAGTTACTAGGTATTATGTTATTTCCTTTATTTATTTATATTTATAATAAAACAAAATCTAAATTTCTAATAACGATAAAAAACAAACTACTTTTATGAAAACTTATCTAATATATAGTTATAGATTTTTTTCTTTTAAATTTGTTTAAAATTATCAGTACATATTGAGAATACATGAACTGTATTATGACACCCTTCTTGGTAAAGGTTATTTAATTTTATTTATTTCATTTTGTGGTAAAATCCTAACAACATTTGGATTATCTTTCTTATATTGACACTATTCTCAACATGTTATGCCAGAATAACCATAAAATGGGCCCCTTAAAATGTTTTTTAGGGTTACCACTATGATTTTTCTTAGATTTGTATTATTCCATCTTGGAATTGAAGTCCATCCAGGAACAAATATGGAAATACTAAACATTTTACCAAATCATAACCAAAAATAGTTGAGAGCACATTAAGAACACATCACTTACATATGATGCTTCATATAAAATATTAAAGGATATGGGTCATCCTTCACTAAAATTATGAATAATGGAGTCACATATTAGTGGATAAATTATTTTCATTAATATTTCAATAGTATAATGAAATACCATTTGATTTCACTAGTATTAATACCCTCTCTTAATATAAATCCAATCCTTATAAATTCTTGCAGCCTCATAGTGATCACAATATAACTTTATTTTCTCAAATAAGTATGCATGGATTGAAAATGGTATTTATTATCTCAATAGAACCATTCATAATACTATAACATTATAATCATATATCGTAAAAAATAACTTGTGTTAATCTTCACTGTCCAAAAGTCAATGCATATTCTATATCATCACAAGTTACACATGGTCTCTCATAATGAACATCTAAAATTTATCCTCACATATACCATTTTAAAATGATATTTCCAATTGTGTGAATTCAATTTAAAATAATTTTAAATTTTATTCATACTATTAAAATACATAAAGTGATAGGAATTGGATGATTTTATGATGGTACATCCTTCATTAGAATACACAACATTGGGAACCAAATTTCTTAATAAAGACGTATTCTATTTTCATGACCGTAACTAGAAAAGAGAGAATTATATTGATGGATCATTAACAATCCCTAGGGGTAAATGAATAGAATTCCCTAAATTCAAAAGATTAAAATTGGTAGTCATCCTTATCTTTCTATCAAAGGTACTTTTTCCCTATTATATCTTATTTTATGAATGTTTCACAAATAATGTGGTAGAGTACCAACCCCTTGTTGAAGGCTTTGAATTAGAACTAAATATATTACAAACCCACATTATGATCAATCTTGATTTTTTTGTTCATCATAAAGTAGATAAATTGTGAATATTCTTTCAAAATGAAAGAACTTATTCCACTTCTCGACTATGTGTGATGATTAATAGCTAAGTTCTTTATAGATAAAATATATACCCACATCATGTATTTATATAACACACTCTAAGATGCATTGGATAATGAAACTATGGCCTTTGTAGATCTATATCCAGATGAAACAATCATTATCACTACACATCATAGGGTTTTTTATCATATCACTAGATATAACTTCAAATCAATCATTGAGTTTAATTACACCCCCAGAGAAAATAACTTTTGGAATGGATGGATGGACCCCAAATTATAATTCCATAAAAAATGGATTCATTCATAAAATATAGTAATCAAAGATAAAATATAATGATGGGTGATCAAAATTACCATTTTGATGGCTTGAAATCATAGAATTTACATTATAATGAGGCTTTGAAAAAATATCTTTTGTTGCATTGAAGGTGGGTAAACTCTAATTTTCTTATAGGAAGTAAATATAGGTGGTTCTGGTGATCATCAATTTGGGACTTAGAATTCCCTCCAGATTAGTATTCTTAGGTATTTTTATAAATAAATGATTTAGGATTGATTAGAGATCCCCAGAATTTCCCTTTCAGGTCTGGTACATGACAACATCTTTCATCAACACCCATAATTATTGCACGTCAACAAATATTCATGGAAATATTTTATTTAGTGAATATATTCTATAGGTCCATATCACCCAAAAATATCAATGTAGTGTAAGTACATACATACTACCATATACTTATTATCTATGTGGGAAAATTATTTATACCTCAAATAAGTTGTAATAAAGTCTATCATTAGACTTTTGATGGTAAATATTATTACTAGATTTTTCATCCCCAGTACATTACTGATGGTAAAAGGAATTATTTCCTAATATTATGAACTCATAATTCTATATAAAATATATGTAATTTAGTCTAAAAAATAATTATAATACCATGAAGTTTAGAAACACTATATTGAGGCATTCAAAAAAATCTTTATACAACATTCTCAAGAGAGATAGTTGCAAAGAAAATAAGTCATTTCCAGAAAATTTTATTATTTCATTGTAGTATTATTGAACAACCACCCATATTGGTTCAAACTAAAACCCATATTCACTTATATATGAGACATAGGTAATTCTAACCATCGAGGTCCAATTAACTTCACTCTGTAATTTATTGTTTGATTAGTATTCTACGATTGAGAAATCTTTGAAGTGATTGGTTGAGTTGCAACAGGTTGATGAGAAAAATGTTATGTTTCCTACATAATGTGGAAGTTCATTAAAAAAACTAGTTATAACCTTGAACAAGAAAATTTTCCCTCATTTATTTCACCATGTGTAATTGGTATTAAATCTAATAGTCCTTATGATACATAGTGATTTGAATCGAAAACATCAACCAAAGTCAATTGGATCACGTGACCATAATATTTTATATTATAATGGATCCAATTTCATAGTCCAAATATATGGAAATCATATCACACCACCTACCCAAGTAATATTTGAAAAGAAATATTTTTAATAATTTTCAATTAATAGTGAATGGTCTTGTGGAAAAACATTAAACTAAATTTCACCCATGTTCCTACATCATGAAATTTAAATACATGTACAACATCCTAGTATCACTATATTAAAATACTTGAAAATATCCTTCCATTATAATTTTATACTATATTATTAGCATAATTTTTTCATTACATTAAACTATGAGGTTGAATTCCATCTTAGATGGATTTAAATTTTGAATGGTGGCACATTCAAAATGACATATTTATCCCCTGCAAAAGATATCGATACAAGTTTTTGTATTTGGCACAAAAACCATATATGCCTTAGGGAATTAATATCTCCTCTTGCATAGGAGCCAGGTCATTCCAAGGGACCTATTTATAAATAACTACATGTGCCTTGATTCCGATGAAAAAGGTATATATTGCAGCAAGTAAATCCACTATCCTGGATCTGGATGTAATGTTTAAAATCAAAATTTTATTTTCCTTAATTCTATCAAAGTCTATATGGGTATTTTAAAAAGAATAACTATTTGTGGATTGATTTTTATCAATACAACATTTTCATCAATTCCCAGATCCCATATCATGGGCCATGCTCAATGTTTCAAAAATAAATCCACATTCACCGCATATGAGATAAAACTATGTGGGGAGTTACTTATAAAGAACTATGTTTAGATTGATTATATTTATGAGTAGATACATAGTAACATAAATATATCCTTGCCTAGGCTCATCCATATATTCAATAATAATATTACATCCTTTATGAAAATGGTCTATATCAATGCTGGGAGTTTCTTTTAAATAACTATGTCTTCCTTGATCTTTATTATGATGATATTTATAGTAATTTATGGATCCCTTATTCTATGAAAAATAATACATAGATAAAATTCCCCATTCCTTTCACAAATTTTAAATCTATGAAATACTATACTTATGAGATCCCCATGGGATTATACCCTACCTCTCAGTAAGATCACAATCACCCATTCATGCTAAGTCCAAGTCTAAATGTCATATACTAAACTTGGTGTAGTGAGAAAGTTGGATCGTCGCAAACCTACATTGGCTATTGGGGAAAGTATAATCAAAATCCTAAGTATACTTATGTTTTAACTATTCAAACTATACCCTTAAAATGGATCCTCATATACAACCCAAATATGCACTATATAACTTGATGCATTTTCATCCTACTGAGAAAATAATTTTATCTTTGTATGTCCTGACAGCAACATAGTAAATACTTCTTTATGAATATGGATTATGTCACCCCAAATTTACGTATTCTATAACACCACTTAAAATACGTGAACAACAACTTGTGATTTATAATTTCTCCTACGTGTTTAAAATATCATTGGACCATTCATAGCCTGTGATCCCCAATTAGACCATTAATCCTATCTCCTTGGCCCATGAACAAAAATCATAAATTTTGTGAATACTATCATGGTATTGGTTATATAAAATATTATCAAACCATCAATATGTTTAGATATATAGTGATATATTTATGATGGGGTGTTGAATCCTTCTTGAAAATTTTTTCCCTGTACAAAACTTCACGACAAAAATGTTTTAATCCTCATGAATAATTATGTATATTGGTGATAATAACATCTAATTTGAAGGTATTTTTTTAACTGATCATATATTACCCTTAAATTTATTTGAATATGAGAATTTAATGTGGAATATCCACCAAGGCCAACTGAATCATGAAGAGAAGGTATTTTTTATCTTCATTGTTCTTGACTCTATTGTAGTGAAATCTATCCTTTGGAAATTGTATGTGATCTGCTACATATTACATTACACACTCCATATATCCTCATTTATGCTTATTTTATTATGAATTAATAAATCTATAATCCATATATTCATGAATATTCAACACCCTCAATATTACACACATGTGTGTCATGCCTATTTCTTGAACAAAAAACATATTTTACCCAATGAGAACATCGATAAATCTTCATCATGTGACCATCAAACATATGATACAATGGATTTATATTCACAACTGGAAACTAAATTATATTTTATTCTTCATTGAAAAACTCTAGATCATGTCTACTTTTTGAGATTAAATAATCATGTTTTGGGAGAATCTTAGCGAATTAATGTTTGACATCAACGAAGGAGATAGTCACTCTAATTGGGAATCATGACCATGTATTTAATTGAATTATTCATGAGGTTTCCAATGATAGTTAAATTAAACTCACTAACTAATGGTGGGTTTATCTATCCCATTTCAGTGAACATTCTACCTTACTCATTTTTCAATGTTTTTCAACATAAAATACCATCAATTCATTGTCAATTAAACACAACCTTAAATTTAATTTTTTGAAGATCAATGTTGTTTGACCATAAACATTAGATATATTGTGATGTATAACATAACCTTGAAATAATAATAAAAAGGTACATAGGAATCCCTAAATTAAAACTCAAAAAAGTAATTCTTGATAAATTTCAAGTTTATACTCACTAGATATGTGATTTACATTTTCTATACAAAATTAGGTACTTGAATTGTAAAGTTATGAAACATGTTAGGTTAAACACCCTAAAAGGGGGGCCTAAGAAAAATCCATATAATAACATCTTAATTGTTATATATATTAGGATTAGGAAACAATATCAATGACATAAAAGACAGAATACTCTAAGGGAGCAGAATAAATCCCTAGAAAAGGTTAAAAGTATGATCACTAGGTCCCTTGTCCAAGAAAAAAGTTAAATTTCATATGATCCTAACTTATAAGTTTAGATTAATTTTGTAAAAGAATCCAAATTTTTTATATCATATTATAAATCCAAATGTAAAAGCTCTGGTTTTATGGTAGAGAAAAAATATAACTATACAAATCTGTTATTCACACCAACGAGGTGAGTTATTTTTTGACTCAATTGTTTTTTAGAACCAGGACTGACTTCTTCCACTTTCAACCCAATATCCACATGGTTTCATATTATCTTTATGTTTCCAATTGAAATATTATAAAATGCTTCTATGAAGTGATAATTTACTAAATAGTAACCAGTGAACAAATAAAAATTAAATCAAAATTTTATTTTAGTAATAAATATGAATGAGGATAATGTATAATATAAAGTCTCTCATTGATGTTACAATCTATAGGGAATGGAATAAAAAATTCTATAATAATCCTTGATTATACTTTTCCAAAAAAACACCCAAAACCTTTTGGGATGTATTTAGGGACTATTGAATGTTCACTCATTGTATATCTTATTTTCTAGAAAATGATCATGTTCATTTGACATAATATTTTAAAGCTTGCCTCCATCATCTAATGGATTCAAGACCAGTACCTTCTGATAATAGATTCACCTTAACTCATCCCATGTGAGAATTATATTCTAATAAGTATAAAATTTTCATATCTATATAATCATGAAGTTTTTCATACTCAACAAGAAATGGTACACCTACATATTATCAACATCCATAGATTAGATGTGATGGTTTGTAATATCAAATTGGATAAGGCCACATTCTTGAGTAGCCAGTTCCTCTAAATAGATGAAAAATATGATGGTTTCTAGCATCCATGGGAAAGATTTAAAACCGACATATTCAAGAACCATAAAAGAGTTAGTGAAGGTTCTCAAATTTATAAAAAAATATATTTAAGGAGTATCCATGATAAAATCAAAAACATATCACCAAGAGATTTTTTGTTGTCCCATGTTTTTGAACCAGATGAAATTCCAAGGGAATTGAAATTTTTTGATTTTATGGAAATGAAATTATTTATATTGACACTGATAATGAAATTATGAGGGTTTTTACACTAAAATTGTCTTTTTTAGAATTGGATGAGAGACCAAGAGGTGTCACAGGTGTCCAAATGAGTTTTAGGAGCCTCATACCAAGAACCATAAATATAAAGAAGGATAAAAAGGGCACATGGTTTTTTCTAAAACTATACAACCCTTCTGTAGAAAGTATCCATCTGTCTCAATAAGGATGAGGGTATCCCACGTTTTTGTCAAAACATGTGCACCATGTCTCTTTTCCATGTGGATTTCTTCACATCTTGAACAAGGGAAAAACACAGTGTGTTCATGGTTTCCTAAACTATGCGTATGAACTATGAGACATCCCTCCAAAGGCCGTGGAACTTACACTATGGGCACATGGTTTGGATAACCGTGTGGCTGTACCATGAAACTCATTAAAGGGGATTAAAATTAATATTTTCCTTTCATAATTATTTAATATCTCTCTCTTTTAATTCTTATTTGTGCACAGCAAGGTCACCCCCTCAATCCCCTTATCCTCTTCTTCTTTTGGTATGGTGGTATCTCCCTTATCTGGCCTATAATTCAACCATAATTTGTTATGATGGATAACCATAGGTAAGTCTATGAGTCCCCCTACCTCTATTATTAATTTATATACCCTTATTAAATTTTATCTCAATGTGAGATAATTCTCTCTAAATTCATGGTGTTCATTTGTTTCTTCATTTTCTCATTTACCATAATGATTAAAGACTCGATATTTTACAAATGGTTCATTCATGGTATAAGGTAGGTGGTTTGTAGCTTCTCCCCTAAATTATTAGTGTGTTGTAATCTACTCTACTGTATTGTTTATCAGTATTTCTATTTTACACTTGAAAATTTTTATATTTAGTTTTTTGAAACTATCATGTTATGTCTATTGTCCTTTTTATATTAAATTACCATCACTGTTGGTCATGAACCTTATATTTGGAACTGAACCCCTATTTTAACCCTTGATTACCTATAATTAATTAATAGTTTGTCAAATAAAACCCTTAAATGAGGTGTTCTATCTCTTAAATTGTAAACGTGTTTTTTAAATGAAATGTGGTAGGATGTTTCACACCCATTTCATATATTAGTCTCTAAACCATCTTCTAAGAGGTTATGGAGTTATTCCTCTATAAAAAACATGATGATTATAAAATGGAAGTTGGTTTATCTTGATATATTCATTTCATGTATGGTGTTATCTTTAATGGGAATACCACCTAAATGTAACTTTTAAATCAATTATTGTCACTACTTAATAATAAATAAGACTACCTGATTAATTAAATTAAATTTTATACGAATAGACCTACCTTTAGTTTCATTATTATGAGTTATGTCATGATTAGTGCATATACCATATTTCATTATAACTAAAATGGTTTGTGGGATATACCCACATTAAAATTACATCAATTGTGTGATGGAATGGTACTACCCATGGCCTCTTTTTTTATTTTAAATTTTAAAGTGAATAAATAAATTTTTTACTCCATGAGTAATACCTAGTTTCCATTATATCGGATTCCAATGAAGGCCTCATGGGTAGTCGAAAATTTTTATGATAGGATAGATACATGGTATATCTTATATGGGATCTCTAAGCTAGTTAATTACCTCCAGATGATTGATATTGATTCCCATGGGGTCACCCATGGATGGGATCATTGGGAAGATAGTTAGACCATTTTATGGGTGATATTATGACACCAATTTGATATAAAAAGGAAAATATTAGTGGAGAAATAATTTACATTATGTCAAGAGTGATACATGGGAATATATTAATGGATGTACATGGATGGACTCCTTTGACCTTGAATAACTGTTACACTTCTAGAAAGATACTAGAATTCCTTTATAATTTTCACCTTGTATGGTCCTTGTATGTTGTTTAATTGATTACAAGATATCCCTATTTCAGTTAAATTCAATGTGATAATATATTAAATAAAAAGACTTGTATGTTAGGTCAAATCACATTTTTGGGCTCAGTCCATCCTTTCTATGTAGTTATGATGACCCTTTAATAGTTTATATCTAATTTTCAAAATTTCATATTATTCAAAGACAATATACATTAGGCTAAATTATGTATGGTCATCCAGGTTTCCATGAGGAAATTAAATAGACTTTTTTTGATTATTTATTTATTTATTTATGTCATTTAAATATAGCTGCTTAGGTTAGTAATTTATAATCACAAATAAGATCGTGATTTACAGACCATTGGTGTTGACCTACTGAGTATATCTCACATCCTTATCGGGATATCATTGCACTTGGGGTACCAGATAAAAACTCACTGGTTCTAGGATTAGTATCCTAGGATGATTTATTATGTTGTGAAATATACTTGGGATCTTAGAAGCATAGTAATTATCTAGTACACAAGATGCTCATGGTGTTATCCTTTGGGATTCAATTCTAACAGTAGTATTTGTATTGTTCTATTTTAGATCACCTGTCATATGATTCCCAACATATATTCTATATCATCACATAGACATGCATGCATAGTTGTATTTTTAGTGTTGGCCACTTTTCTTATGTTATACTATTATCTTTTGTTGCATTGCCTTTTTTATTTATTACTACTTCTGATGCTTTCTATTGATGATTATCTCTTATACAATTGTGATACTATGATCATGAGGGTATAGTCCCCCCATAATATCAACATTATACCCATTATTCTAGTTGGAAACCTCTATCGTATGAGGATTTTCAATTGGGTCCATATGGTGACCGGTTCGGCTACTAGTTACATAGTCATTCAGGTTGGGATGTTACAAGGTAGTATCAAAAACTTTTTTTCTATTGCCATACTATTTTGTGATAGTATAGAATAGACTAGGAATGTATAGACGCTTGATAAATAATAAATTGTTGGAGTGATCATCCCATGTATGGGGAAAATACCATGTTTCTAGGGATGATATTGTTCATGAATTTTGTTATTAAAGTGGATTATGATTTCACCTTAAGTGATTGAAGTATTTTCCACTACATACTAATTTAGGAGTTTGGTGTAATTCAACCCTTATCCTGTTATGATAGGGAAGTAGAATTACATGAATCATTATAGGAACATAGGTATTCACATTCCATGAATATTCAATGGCATATGGACTTCATTTCTAAGATATTTAAAAAAATTAATGTCACTTGAGTGTTATATTAGCATGCTTTTTATTTCCCATGTAAGGAATGTTAATAACTTGCCTGTTTTATACCTTCATAGGAAATTTATTATTATTCATGGTTGTATTACAAGATTTGTAATTTAATTATTATTATTTCCTATAAAACATTTTTATCTAATTTATTTATCTTTATTTTCCTTTATATATCATGCTTGGGTGATGTCCCTGCTTACATAATAGTTTTACAAGTTATTTTGTAATGATTTATTTCTTATTCAGCATGTTTTTTATTTATTATTTATTATTTCATGCCCTAATATAATTGTGATGCAAAGGTGGGTCAAATAAAATTCCATAATAAATATAAGTGGTTTCTTCCATGATGAATGGATGGTGACATTCTATTTGGAAAAAAAATCATGGCATGTTTGATCCAAGAACCACTAGTTTCATGGGATAAAATAGATTGGTTGTGATTACATAGGATCCAATTTTCAATTTATATAGTGAATGAGTGATTTATAAACTGAAAAAAGGTAGATCATATAATTAAACCTTTTTTATGCCCTTTAGATACTTAAAAACTTATGTATTAATGATAAAGATAATGAATTTTTCTATTTATCTTACATAAATTGGTTTCGTGTTGAAATGTTTCATGGATCGACCCAAGTTTATCAGTCATTTTCTATTGTAATTATGAAGTAGATTTAACCTTACCTACGTATGATGGTGATTGTGCATATTCTTATAATAGAAACCCATTAATGTTGGTTTAAATATTAACATTTTAGAAAGTTATGGTTTCATATAGATGAACCAAAAATGATTTAATTGGACCCTTTTTGGTCACCTTTTATTTTAATGCCTCATTTCTTAACCCCATGACAGTATGTTGTGTTATATAGATGTGGATATTTATTGTTTCGGGAGCCATTTATATGTTTTACATATAAGTGTATATTGACATCATACTTGATCAGTAACTCTTTAATGAATAAATGACCTTTTATTTTCATTTTAGTTTTGCATATATGGGTCATCAGTTAATTAAAATTACGATTTCAACCAAAATGGTGTTTTCCTCTATAGATTATAATAGATATTTTATTTAACTAAGAAAATTATGAAAGCTTATAAATAAATTAATTTTGTTTAAAATGAGGGAATATCTAATCAAAATCCTAATTATGAATAGATGTTTTTAGAATAAAAAAATTACAAATGATGTTGATAGATTTTTGTGGTCCTAGGGCCATTTTATAAATAATGTACCTTGTATAAATTTTTTCCAAACTAGTACTTTACCTTAATTTGATCACTTAAATTCTTAAGAAACTTATTATGAATTATGCTAATAGAAAAAATTAAACTTTTGGTGGTGGTCATATATTTCTCTCTCGAGTAAGGGTAGTATAAATCTTTCATGGGGTTTTCCTAGAAATGGAGATGTGAACGTTTTCCATAGGACTCTTATCTTATGTTTGAATCAAAAAATAGGGCCCTAATCCAAGTAAAATTATATAGGAAAGACCCTTTTTTGACTAGATTCTTTCTACTTTGTTAAGTGGTTGGACCATGGTAAGAAGTTTCCTCGGATCTTGAAATCCCTTGTTAGTATATATATAGAAGTTCCTAATATGTGGTGCCATTTATGTTCCTTTTCCCTAACAGGGTTCCATGTTTTTAAAAAATTAACCATTATCTTAATAGTTTATCACCCATATTTTTTACCCTCATTACAAGCATCAGAATAATTCAATATTATGTTTTAGTGGGATATACATGCCTAAGTCATGGTTAGAATCCTAGTTGGTCATGTGACCCTTCATTCCTCCACTTTAGTTTTGGAAGAATTAGTAGGTATCCTTCCAGTTTTGTAGGAATATGGGATAGTACTACATCAGGATAAATCTTTTTTGGTTTATCGGATAGTATAACTCAATGTGATGATAAGTCTATGGATATTGTCAATGACTTTTCATTTTTCTTGTGAACCTTGAGGAAGTTTGCATCGATACACGCGATACCTGTTGATTTGATAAATCATGTGGTAAACTGTTTATTTTCAATGGATAAAATTATTGAATTGATTTGTTACATCAAATTTTTATTTCACATTTGGGTAGAGTGAATTTGAAATTAATTGGAATCAGACTTGTCGTAATACATTGGATGATATCGTAAAGGGGGATGGGTGTTTTGGAACACCGGTCAGCTGGCTTTGGATTTTATGCCTAATGTTATGTCATGTGTGGATATAACTTAGTAGGATTTCTACTAATAAGTATAAGGTAAGATCTAGTCTTGTTAACATGTATTTGGACAGAACTTTCAATTTTCAGTTTAACGCTTTCTAAACCATGTTGTAAAAGTCTTGGATAATGTACAGTGATCGATAGAGTGTGTTCCAAGGGAAGTGTTTCCTTCCTTAGTAAATGAATACAATGAAGCTCCCATGGTGGGTAGTGTCATTTAGAAACTCTATCAGTATTCCCTCAAATTAGAGGGAATGAAACCATTAAAATACCATTTATAAATGGTTGGGTATTCTTTAAATTCCCTTGAGGAAGAGGGTTTTGAATCATGTTGGTGCTTGTAAGGTAGCACAACAATGATATGGCTAGGTGAGTATGCATCCCTTGAAAAACCTATGTAGTCATGAATTGACCCCAGCAGTTGTGATTATGAAACCACAAGATTCCATGGTGGAGAGGTCATCATGGTAAATTTATATCAACATCTCTTCATTTTTATCTGAGTTTCCTCATTAGAGTTTTTTCATGTGTGGTTCAGTTTTTCTTTCCATTAAATTGTTGGGCATGGTTAGGAGTAGAAAATATCGATCACTTAATATTAAGTACGATGGCAGTGTCCCCAATATTATTGGGAATTCCTAATAGCCTCTCTGGGTACCCTTTTCTTAATGACATTCTTGCTTCCTATCTTGACATCCTTAAGAGTACACTGAGAGAGAATCATTCATATGATGTGCTAGATTTTAAAAGATCTTTTTGTTGTAAAGTGGTTTCAATCAGTTTTGTGATTCAAGAGAATGGTTGTAATAGAGTTATGGTTATTATTGAGTGATCCTTGGGATCCCAAGTAGATATTACTTAGATGGAATTAAGTACACATGTTGTTTCCTTTAACATTATCACCATACAGATTCCACTTTAGGTTTAATCAGTGTTTTTGATAGGTGGATGTTTGTCTTCTACCAACATATCATTTGTAAAAATAAGATTATGGATTTCCTTGGATGAGATCCTTGGACTCCATTTTATGGTTCTAATGATACCCTAGTTCCTAGTTGAGATCGGATGAACTGTTTTAAGTGTAAAAATCAAAGTGTGATGGATCAATTTTGAACCCATGTTCTTAATGAGACATGAAAACTCAAGTGAATGAGATAGTTCTCCAATGATCTGTCACCAAATGTCTGGTGTAGTCTTCAGTGGATGTTCACAAGGTAATTGCATGGTGAAAAGGAGGATGGAATCATTTTCTGTTATGTTCTACACTACCTATTTACTCAAATTATTTTGAGAATAATTGATTGGTGGTGGATCAACTAGTTATCCTATTGTTAATTTATTTTTTGTTAGTACAATACTATTTTAGGCATAGTGTCAGGTTATGGTTGGTGTGATGTCAATGAACACAGTGCCATTCAAGGAAATTATGGTCAACCAATTTCATTATGGTTGATCCAAATTCTACATTTTAAATTGAATGAGGATTATATTACATCCTCAGATATTTTTGGTTTGTCATGTTGGAGAAATCATACCAATAGCATTGTTAGAATTCTTTGAGTGTTCTTAGTAAGACAATTATGATGATGGAGTACTGTAGCATAGAATTAGCCTTAAAATTTTATATCCTTTTTTGGTAAGTTCCATAGGCTAGATGATGAAATAGGTGATGATTTGATCATGTATCGGATTATATGCATTCATATATGACCCACATCAATGTTAAGTTTGAAGTATGAGCATTGGCTCTAATTTCTAAAACTTATATATCATGTTCTTAATGTGATGTTTGGAGGTGTGTTGGGGATTTCGAAATAGAACATGACTATTTTTGAATGGGTTTCATGATCTGAGTAGGTCAAGTGATCTTGTTTTTATTTCTCTAAGGCCTCTTAAGGATGCGAAGTTATAACTAGGACCATTGTTGCATTCCATGTTTTTTAACCAAATAAAATTCCAATGGAATTTAAATTTTATCATTTTAAAGAGGGAAAATTATTTAAACTAATCCTTGGAATGAAATTATGATAGTTGAAACACTCACATGTGTTTCTTTTAGACTTAGTTGGGGGCCTGAGAGTTGTCATTGGTGTCATTATATGTTTTTGGACCTCCAAACCAGAAATATAAAATTCTGAGAAGGCTAACTCAAGCACACGGTTTGTTTGACATCATGTGCTCCTTTAGTAGAACCTTTGTTTCCTTCTTAGTAATGTCGAGGATGTAACATAGTTTTTTTAAACATGCACACAAGTTTTCATAGTTGTTCAGCTTGTTTTTGGTCTTGAATAGAGAGAAAACACATGGCTTGTGCACAGTTTTCCAAAACATGCACAAGAATCATAAAACCTCCATCATTGGGTAATGTATATTTCATTTTTAGTTCATGTTTCTTCAAACCATGCTACCAAATCATGAACCTCATTAAATGGGTGGAAAATTACCATGTTCCCCATATTCATTATTTCTTCTCCCCTTCTTTCTTTCTACTTTCAGTGCATCAGGGGAGCCCCACTCAGTCTCCCTCTCATATCCTCATCTAAAAGTGGTGGTATCTCCCTCATCTATAATTTCATTCAAGTTCCATAATTTGAATTGGATATCTCTCAGTATTTCTGCAACTCCTAATCCATCTATTTTTATGATTTTGATTCCGTGTTTAATGTAATCTATAGGCAAGAACATTCTCCCTATATTGAGGGAATTCTTAAATTCCATCATTTTCTCTCAAACCAATCTGAGTTAAGCCTCAATATTGGATGTTTGGGTCATCCATGGTATAAGGTACATAGTTTATAGATTATCCCTTAATGTATTAGTGTTTTATAGTCTATGAATTTATGTTGTGTGCTAGCATATCCATGGTAAACATTCAAAAGTGTGATATTTAGTTTTATGAACCTGAAACCTTAAGTCTAGTGGCCCTTGTATATTAAATTAGAATCTATGTTGTTTATAAACCAAAATTTCGGAACCTCCAGCCTAATGTGACCCTTTATTACCATTAATTAATTTATTGTCTTTCTAATAAAACAACTTAATGAGTTGTTTTGTCTTCAAAAATGTAAAATTGTTTTTTAAATGAAAAGTGTGAGGAGGTAAAACCTTCCATGTTATACCTTATCCTCCAAATCATCTTACAAGTGGTTATAGACTTTATATTCTAGAAAAGAACTTTATGCTTCAAAAATTACAGGTGTGTTATCATGGCTTTTTATTACCCTTGCATGTATCATGTTATCTTTCAAGGGATAACCAGTTGGCCTTAACTTAATAAATAAATTCTTCAAACTCCTTACTAACGAATAGGAATACCTAAATATTTAAATGACATGTTATTAGAATTTCACTCCCATTAGTTTCATTATTATGAGTTGTGGAATTTTTAGTGCATGGACTTTATTTCCTTATAACTAAAACGGTTTATGGTCTTGACCCTCATTAAAACAGCTTGATTAGTGTAATAGAATGGTCCTACCCATCGACTCTCTTGTTTCTTTTAAAATTTAAATTGAGGAAATGTTTTATTACACCTTCAGTAATAATCATGTTCCATTATACTAAAAACCAATAAAGGGATCATAGGTTTTCAAGGCGTTTTACATTGGGGGAAAGACATGTTATTTCATAGATGACCTCTCTCTATAGGTTACATACCTCCATATGAGAGATATTGGTTCCTAGGGGAGCACCCATGGAATGGATCTATAGAAATATTATTACACAGTACAATGATAGATAATCATGGGCCTTTTGAGATACTAGGGATAGGCTCAAAGTTTACATTATTTACATTACGCCAATTTTAACACCCCAACCCTAGTTAACCAGAGTCGGTGCATTATTAAATAACATTAGCATGATCAAAAGGGATCAAATCCTGAAAGACTAATCCGTTTAGTAGCCTTGGAAGTACTAGATACATATATAAGTTTTACATTACATTATAAAATAAAAAACAAAAACAAGATTTTCTTCATTGACCACATTCATATCCCATAGACTATCCCTACAGGTCAATCATAATATACCTCTTCACATCCTGGGAAAAATAAAACATATAAAGGGTTGATATCAGATGCTCAGTAAAGATAATAATATAGTAAAAACTTTCATAAATAAGCATAAACATTTAAGTAAATGTATAAGACTAAAGAATAATAATTTTGAACATAAACTTCAGCATAATATGGCCAATATAAATCAAATAATTCCATTTACTTATTCAAATGGATATTCTACTAGTCGAATAATCATAGGAAATATCAATAGCCAATTTTATAATGATGGAATGCATAATGCTAGTCTTCATAATCACATAGTCAAGGCCTTATGCCAAGACTACAAATAAAATTTTTTCAAGGCCTTGTTCCAATACAGTATTTTGTCTCATTAGATCTACAAATGGATCGAGGAGCTATTGTGGGCTCCACCCATCTCTTACTAAGTCCAATGCATTCCTCATATGAAAAGGTTTAATCAAAACATAAAAATTCATATTAAAACTAGCATATGGAATTTCAATAATTTATCCATAAACCATGAATGGGCTAAAAATAAAACATCCATTGTCAAAAATATCACAAAAACATTAATACAATATATAATATTTGTATCATAATAAATCAACTTAAAAACAAGCTTAACATCCATCAAAGGATGTTGACATAAATGAAATCCAAACTTTTTGTAGAGAAATATATATTTCTATTTTGAAATCATTTAAAATTCATATAATTTTAAAAGAAAACATTTATTTTGAAAATAATATTATAATCTTGTATGAGAAGCTTCGATGATGTTATAATGATGGAAAATATCTTCACCTGTCATATAAGTTAAAAAAGTCATTCTAACATTAATTTTGTCGAGAAGGTCATAATGTACCATGTTTGGAAAATGGCGAAAAGATTCCTTTCAAAACATATGTGGTCAAATAAGGGTATAAATGACTTTAACCCGTAGTATATTAACTATTAAAAAAAATTAAATTATATTCTTAAGAAAATAGGGATGTGGATGATAAAGAGGTCACACTAGATACTTACGTATTAACAACCTCAGATAAGTGAAGAGATAGTAGAATTGACCCTTACCTTGTACTTTTCCTTAGTCGATGGTATGTTAACCTCATGTATAATAGTTAAAACATTATTATTAAATTATACAAGAACTATAAATATGATATCATATATGATCCTATAATATTTCTTTGTTAATAATATTTCTTTGTTAATAATATTTCAGTAGTATCATCGTTTTGGGTGTTAACTGGTTCATTTTCCTCTATATTCTTGGTTAGGTAAGCCATGTTTTTTATGTATAAGATGTATTTGATTTATATATAGAATGATATTATGTTCATCAACATTTTTTTAATCATAAAATGAAAATTATTCTTTAATGATTACGATGGGGAATGAATCTCATCGCATTCGTGGAGACGGTAATCCGTACGTACACACGAGTGACAATATCATTATATTGATGGTGAAATCGTATGTAATTGGATGTTATATCATATACAAAAAATCTTTAACATGTTATATTTATTATTTACATTAGTTATACTCATTATTATACCCATCCAAATAATTAAGTGTTTGAATAACAAACTACACCAGGACGTGGAGACGGTAAGCCATACGTACGCACGTATGGTGACTTGTCATTTATAGGATGCATAGAATAAATAATATGGTTGTACCATATTAATAATAAGATCACAGTATGTATAAGGTACTGGATTTCTTATTTTGGTATCGAAACAACAAATAATGAGGAAGTGGATGAAGAAAAGAACATAAAAGAGGGTGGTGAAATTATTACATCTTCTTCATGTGTTTCCTTTTGAGTTGATAAGAATGGATATTTAGGTTGAATTTATGATCAAATTTAGGCCACTAGTTTGAAGGATGATAGATAAAAGGATATATTTTTAGGGTTTGGCTGATCTAAATGGCTTTGGTGGTGTTAAATTAAGATAAGGGGAAGTATCCTTTTATAAGAGAGCTGATGGTCACTTTATGAAAAGCTTGAAATATTATTTTATAATAAAATAATTTTCGGTTTCTAATGGCTCCAAAATGATTTATTTTGTTTATAATGTGGTTAGGGGTCTAAAACCTCTCAAAAAATAGGTTTTAGATAGGTTTAGTCCACCATATTAACCTTATATTTTAGATTTAACTCTTAATTAAATAGTTTGACATTTACCATGTCTCTTTGTATTTTTATATTATATGGTTAATAAACTTAGTATAAAAAGCCAAGAGAACCCCATGTGGTTAATTATTAATATATATAGCCTTATCTAAGTCTTTTTTACAATAATTATATTTTTAGGAATATTATATCAATTAATAATTTAGTATTTGTTTTAAAAACTCAAATATGTCAATTTTGACACTATTTAGTATTTGATTTTTTTGAAAGCCATAAAAACTTTATCAATTCAAATAATTTTTTTTAATCAACCAGAACATTTCATATTAACCTATAAAATTATTTTAATTCATCAGTAGTCTCAATTTACATTTATTTAGATATTTATAATATCAATTATTTTAATATTACATTATTAAGGTAATTTCTGCATCATCGTTTTGTCATAAATAAATTAAATTATTTAATGTCTAAAAATTATAAATAAAAGACCATTATGTAGGAAATATTTTTATCTTTCTAATTAATATTTATATTTGAATTTATATTCTATGTAACCCTATATTAAAAATGTTTTAGTTATTAAACATTGAATTTAACTCTTTTAACTCTCCTATAAATAAAATAATAATAAATGTCCTAATATAATACAAGTGGACCAAATAGGATAATATTTTATTCATAAGGTTTTTTGGTCGAATTAAACTTATCCAATAGAATTAGGACATGTGTTAGGGTAATTATAATATTATTTTTACCCTTAATTACCCTATTTAATTTTAATCGTGGTAAATAAAAGTCAAAAGTTACTATTCAGAAAAAAAATAATTTTTCTCTCATTGAACCACATTTTACATACTGATATCAACTGTATCTCTTATATTTTTTAAATTAAACTCACAGAAGCGGTAAAATTATGTTTTATGCAAATTTTTAAATGCTTCTAGAATGTCAGTAAAAGACGGTAAAAAGTTCATTAAAATTTTATATATCTAAACATATTATCAAATGACTCCAATGAATTACACAGAAAATATATACGTATTATATATATATTTTAACCAAAAATAAAATAAAATAAAAAAACTAATTTCTTAAATAAAAAATTATTTTTAAACAATAACGCGGTGTTTTTCATAATTGATCAAAAATTGAAACTTTTCAGAAAAATACCAAAAATTCAACCTAATCAAATTTCTATATTCTGAATTCAAAATTGAATTCGATTTTGAAAACTAAAATTTTAAAAATTTTAAAAATGGGTATTACTATTCATAACGGCTAGTTTGATTGGTCGTGGTGTGTTAAAACTCCTAGTTGTGTACAATACAAGCTACCATATTATTCAAAGGGGAACGTACCGTGGAAGCTTGGAGTGTTACACCAATAGTGATAATTGGGATTCAATTAATAGGGTACCATGGATAGACACCTTAAACCATAAATAAATGTTTTTCTATTGGTGAGATACTGTGATTCCTTTTTATAGTTTTCCATGGATAGGACTAAGACTCTATTTAATTGACTACAATAGATACCTCTTTTAATTAAATGGAATATAATATTATATTAAATCAAAGGATGGATTAGCTAGGAAAAATCCCATGCTTAGGATGGGACCTCCCTTTCTACCTAGTTATGATGACCCTTTATTACTTTATATCAAATATATATAGGTTAAACTCGGTTAGAGACATTTTATCTAAGTATGACGTAGGTATGGTCTACCATATGTCCTTAAGAAAACTGAGCTAACTTGTTATGTTTATTTATTTATTAATTTTCACCTTTATATTATACATGCACACCACTGTAATTTATAATAATGTATTGGAAAATTATATATACATCATTGGTGGTGTCCAAATAAGTATATTACACACCATTCTTGGACCACTATTATTTTTGGGGTACCTAATCCGACCTCATTAGTTGCAGGATCAGGATCCTAGAATTATTTATTGTGTTAAGCAATGTAATTGGGAGATTAAGATCATAAGACTAAGTTAATACTAATTATTCTCAAGGAATTAGCCTTTGAGAATCTATACATTTACTCATATATTTATTGTTCTACTTTGGATAATAGGTCTTATGTTTCCTTGCTTGTATTCTCTATAATTTCAATGATATTCGTGCATATTTGTATTTTTGACATAGTCCACTTTATTTTGTTATAATTTTGTATTTTTCTCCACTGTATTGTTTTATTTATTAATACTTTCACTGTTGTATGTTGATTCATATCTGTTATACTATTATGCTTCTCTGTTCAAGGGGATATAGTATCCCGAATGTACCATCATTATAACCTCATTGCTAGTTGGCAGCTTCTGGTGTATGTGGAGGTGCACATGAGGCCATGTGAAGAACTGTCTGTCTACTGGTTCCATGGTTAGACAGAATGGGATATTACACATTTTTTCATAACCAAATTTTCAACAATTTAATTAGGATCTAGAAACAATTTACTCATTGTTACATTTATAGACCTAAAAACAATTTTAACATTATGTGAGTTTTATTTAACAAGTAATAAGAATACATAGTGTCCTTTCATCATTTCATTATGATTGACTTCACAGAAGAATTCCATGGAAGAGAAACACACTATGGACTTATTCATCACTATCATAGAAAGATAAATTCTAGTTAAAAAATCAGAAACCATGGCTAACAATACAAGGAAATTACTCTAACACCCCAATATTATAGAATTTATTTTAGTCAAATAATATATATGATAGCATGTGGTATATGAAAAAATGATCTAAAAGGAACCTTGATATAGTATTATTTAAATTTGATTGTAGTGGCCTAACCATTAGTTTAGCCAGAATAAATATGAATAGCTATATTATTGTCAAGACTCATCCTAGTGGGGCCCATTCTACAACTCCCCAAGCCTGCCTCTAATAGCCTAGGGGCTGGTGACTTGCACTGAGAGGGTATATCAATAACATGGGAGGCATTGAATATGTACCTATACACATGTACACATTTTCAATCCCACAAAATTATAAAATGGAAAAAACTGTTAAAAACCAAAAATGCATATGACTTTATCCCATACAATAGTGTATAATAGGAATGTCACGTAAAGTGAAACTGGGACAAATAAATGCCCACCAAAATAATTATGTGACCACAAATCCAACCTATATGAAATTTTACTGATAATGTTATATGTCACCATAGGAACACACCTTAGCCTACCTGATCTCACAATGCTCTGTATGCTCCTAGTCCGCCTAGGAAGCTGTCAAAAGTTTGATCATATTCACAAGAAAAAACAAGTTTGCGAAAAAACCATGCAAGGGAGAGTATAAAAATACTCAGTAGGACACCCTGAAACAAAAATCCATTCCATAATGTAAGATACAGTCATCTCTATACAGTATATGTCAACAGAACATATATGAATATCTAGATATACTTAATCCAAGATAGACAGTCTAGAGTTAAGACATTATTACTGCATACCATCATTAGGGATTCATTATAAAGATTACATGAAGCATCTATCCAAGAGAACACACTCATGTGTCTGATAGAACAGATGAAGTTCGTGTGAGAAATAATGTTATTAGAGAACAGTCAGGGGAGAGATATTCTGATTGATCTGAAGATATAGATAAGATACAACATATGAGGATCACATCTAGGGCCATGGGGTGATACCAACAACTCCATCTTTATTAACACACTAACTATAGGATCAAATTCTTATAGTATTGGTCATGTCAATAATAAGGACTCCACCTAGGGAATGAAGATGAATAGGGGATCCCACAGTATGCATGTCGATGGATTCCAACAACACTATCCAGGATGTTAGGTTGAATGGATCATACTCTTATGATTATGAAATGATACCCACCAACCGTTAGGGATGAGATAAAAATAAAAAACCAATGAAACATGTATAGGTTATGGTGTACAAGATATTCAATCAATCTACAAAGGTATACATGGCGTGTAGTAGGGTCACACACCATGTTCCTTGATCCCAGGTACTACCCGTGTAGAATTGCAGATATTATTCCAATTGTGTTATGTAGAAGATGTGTACAAAGTGTGTATAATAAGTCAAAAAACATGTCCTTCAATCTAGGGTCCACCCATGCACTTCAGCCGTGTCTTAGTACACAGTTTCAATCTGGGTGTCTCTGCCCATGTACCAAGAAATGGGGTAGTCTGTGTACTTGGTCCAGGATAATTTGTGTGGGGGGGTACACTCCGGGTAGACAACCAGTGTACTACAACTCATTTATGTGTATCTCCTAAGATACATGTTGAGCATCATGGAATGAAATACAATCCATGTTCTATTTATCTATCTATCGAAACCTTATATGTTTCTCAGTGGGAACTACAGGACGTGAAACCCTAGGTTTCACACCGAGTTCATTAGGATTTTCTAGAATGATAAGTTATTCTTCCTTGACATCGTCCAATCATTTGGGTTCCACTCTAGTGGTATGTTCTCCTCAAAACACAAGATTGATGGTCTTCAAATCACCCAAACACAGAATTGAGGTTCTTCAGGCATTCAATCAGCTCATAAAACTTCATTAAATCCATCTGACTAAAACCTCCTAAAGAAATATACCACCTGAATTGCTTTAATTAATCCATCATTGTCATCATCTCATCTCCATTAGGGCATCCCGGATTTGGATCATAAATTTTGGATCATTTCTCCATGAAATGATGGTGAAACAATAATTTGTTCATAACCCCATGAATAATGAAGAACATGCATAGTAATCATGAAGTGAAATTCACATAGAACAAAAATGAGAAATGAACCTCGACTGTTTCCCATTCTAGGATCGAATAAATCATTTAAGAATGATCAAAATTTGAATAAATATAATAATAAACCCCATAATCTCTAAAATTAAAACCTATCTAACAAGAATGACCGAATCATGTATCAACTTGTTCATTGATTCATCTGAATTCGTAGTTAAATATATGAATAGGGAAAGAAATCCAAAATAATGCATCCTACTAATGATTTGGATCACTGGATAATGATGATCAGTAACTTTGTCATTATTTTTTGTGAGATCTATCATGAACGGAATTCATAGATTGTCAATCTACAATCCCATCATCACCTACCAAGATAAATCTCTAGGGTTTCTCTCCAGAGATTCCACGTAGTTTTAGGGTTATAATCCTAACCATGGATCCCTGCCTAAGAGATTAATTAATAGAATAAGTGTCTCTTCATCGACATAATATCTAAATAAAATAAATCTATAATTAATAATATTCATTAAAAAGTGTGAAAACTACTTTTAATATCTTACCCATGCCAATCGAAGTTATGATGCACCTAAGGTAAATTTGATGTTTTAGACCAAACAGTTCCCTCATATTTATGATCTGGGAAAACATTTAGAATTTATTCCAATTTTTCAGGAAAACTATGCATGCATGCTACTTAATATTTTAATATTATTCAAACATTTATTCCAGGTACACTAGGATTTAGAATCTCTCATCGTCTCATCACCTATTCTCTAATTAATCCATAAAATATTTAACAATAATAATTAGAGAATCTGCGACATTACATTCTTCTAACCTTGGGGATTTACATCCCTAAAAATAAAAAACAAAGGTTACTCATAAAGATGAGGGTCCATAGCATGTATCTGAGCCTCCTAATCCTAAGTGCTCTCCTTTAAATTCCCATGATACCACCAAACACACACCAAAGGAATCGATTGCCACTGCAAGATCATCTCATGTCATTCCTTGATCTCCATTGGGTAGTATGAAAAAGGTCTCTCCATCATCATTGTCCAACTCACCCTATTGGATGACATACGATGGGTCATGCACGTACCTCCTCAGCTACCACACATTGAAAACATCATGTAACCGATCTAACTATAGAGGTAGAGCTAAGTGGTACTCCACCTTTCAAAATATACATAGTATCTTTAAATGGACAATAAACCTTGGAGATATTTTTCACCCTGAAAAAATATCTCTAATCCCCATTGAGGTGAGACTCAGAGGGACACGTGGTCTTCTTCCCCAACCTATAATGGCCATTGTCTCCTATCAACATAAAAATTTTGATGCATTTGTGTTGTTTTTATCTTCTCATGTATGATCTGAACCTTCTTTGTTGTAGCACACACCAATTATCGGCCCATGATTACTGACTCTTATGGTTTTGTCGAACACAATGGTGACCTGTAGGGTCACCCGTAAAATTCCATTAATGGATTAATACCAATTCTGGAATGGTAGCTATTATTATATGGTAACTCCACCAATGATAGGAGATCATACCAACTATTGCTTAAGTCTAACTTGAATGCTCACAACATATCCTCCATAACCTGAATAGTCCTCTCCATTTGGTCATTTTTTTGAGGGTGAAACATTATGCTCCACTGAAAATGGATTCCAAAAACCTCTTGTAATCCCTTTCACATCCGGGAAGTAAAACTAGCTTCATGATCTAAAACAATCGTCGATGGAACTCCATAGAGTTGAATTAGCTCATGATCATGGAGGCATCCCATGTTCCCTACTATACACTTCTCTTGGATAGCTAGGAAATATGATGAATTGATGATTCAGTCAATGATCACCCAGATTGAATGTTTTCCATTGGTCGTATGTGGTAAACTCATCATGAAGTCCATCGATACCCCATCCCACTTCCATTATTTCTCCTAAAGGGATTGATCTAAACCCACTAGAACCTATTTCTCAGACTTCACTTGTTGACAAGTAAGACATTGAGAAATAAACCCTTCCACCCCTTTCTTCATCCATAGCCACCAAAACTAATGTCAGAGGTCCTATTACATTTTCACCGCTCATGGATGTACCACCAAAAGGGGATGTATGAAACTCCGTAAGAACCTCCTCATGTAATGCCACTAGTACTACCTTATATCATCTAAAAAGGAAAACATGCTCCCCTCATTTCGAATATCCATAAGAAGCAATCCCGGTGGATATCTAAGAATTTAGAGTCTCAGAGTCAGTATCCTCAAGCTATACCTCCTTGACTCACTATAATATTGGAGGGGTAACATCTATCAACTAGAGGAAATATACTCCGTCTCCATCCAGTAAGGATAACTATGACAAGGAAAACTTCTATGATGCCTCGTGAAGTAATGGAGAACTATATCTCCAGCTGAGAGAATCTTCCACCATGTTCCCCTTCCCAGGAGTACAGACAATCTTAATTTCATAGTTCAGGAGGAACTCTAGTCAGAACATCTATCTCATGTTCAGATCCTTCTAAGAGAATATATAATTGAGACTCTTGTGATTAGAGTAGATGGTAAACTGCTCTCCCATCAGGTAGTATCTCAACATATTCAATGCGATGAAAAACACTTCTAAATCAAGATCATGGGTCACGTAGTTCTAATCATGTGTTCTCAACTAAAACAAATGATAATTAATCACCTATTGTGTAACAACCCAAACTTCTATCAATTAAAATTACTCTTGGTCTAATTAAATATATTGTTATATATGATGGTTATATAACATATGCACATACTTGGTTTTCTGTTTTTTAAAATTGTTTTATGAATTGTAACCATTGCTAATATAGTTTTTGAATAGTGATCACGTGATTAGTATAAATATAGAGCTTTGTCAAATCCAATTTACATAGACAAAGGAAGTTATGGCCTCATCTAGTAGACTTGCCTCATATAAAGCCCATTTTTCAGAGCATATAAAGGAGGTGGTGTCATTGGGATTCTCTCTTGACCAAGCACAATCTGAGCTTCAACATGTTAAGCTTGAACGTAACTGCTTACGAGAGAAGTGAATTTTATATAGATTACAGCCCGAGTGATGCTATCTGATCCACCCCAAGAGTTTATCACCATCACACACCTTACCCTTTAGTCTTATGTGGGTGTTATACGGGGTTATGTTACAATACTTTTTCACTATGATTATGTGCATTGTTTTTTTATATAATAAAGAATATACATTCATTTTATTACTGTTACATTGTAAATAGTTTTTAAAGCACAAATAGTATTTTTAGTTAATATTCAACTAAGAAATATATTTTGAAAAATTAATGGATTTTTTAAATAAATAAAATTTTAATAATATATTATTATTATTAAATTACTTTTTATTAAGTATAAATGATCATATAATTCTTATTAATACAATTGTAATTTTTATTTAGGTTTGAAAGCTGTTTTTGTCAAAACCCATGAATATTAAATAAATGTCGGTTATTACTTTAAAAGAGAAAATTCACATATTTAGAAAATTATTTGGATAAAATTAATATTATTTTTGGAATCATGAAATCAAAATTATCCAATGGTGAATTTTTCATAATTTTCCGAGACATTCGAATTTTTTGGTAAAAATTAAATATCATTTAAATATATAATTTGTTTTATGACATCATAATGACCCATAGTGATGTAATAAAATACAATAAACATTATTTTCGGATAATATATGTTTTACCATTAAAATAATGTGATTTTAGGTTTGTTTAATTTATTTTACAAAGCCTTACTGGACTCTCCAAGCCTTATAAAACATTTTATCTTTTTAAATTGATTTCCTTGAGAACGTGACTCACCTCCAAATAAGAAACCCTATTATTTTAAGAATTTTGTACATTGGACTTAGAAAATTTTCCACTCCCCTTTTAAGAAAAACATGGGAAAAAACCTTGGTCTGTTTTGTGGTTTTCATTAGTTTAATGTGTGGTGTCCTAAACCTAAATAATAAATAATTTTCTCTCCTTTCCTATATAAACCCACCCAAGATCCCACATAATCTTCACTCAAAGCCTTTGTAGTTAGTCCAAAATATTCTCTACTCTCTCTAAAATCCTCCCAAGGTTCCCCAATCTCCCATGAATCCTCTCTCAATCCTCTCCCAAGCCTTTGTGATCACACTTCCAAGTAAGGGATTCCTTCCTTTCTCATTTTATCCAAGTTTCTTAATATTGTTATGTCCTTTTACATTCAATTATAAATGTTGGGGTATGATTTATAACCTCCCCATATTGCCCTCTTTATTTTTGAATGATTATAAACCCCTTTATCTCTCAATAATTCCTCTCATGAACACTCGTTACCATGCTGAAATTTAGTAAGGAATTTCTCTCTCCTCATTTACATTCAAACAATTCATTTGTATTATGAATCCAAATTCCATTACTTATGTCGGGACATGTATCTATATGACCGTTGTTACTTTCCATTTCATATACATATGATGAGAAACCCCTTTCTCTCTCATCAACCATTTTTATGAATTCTTATGTTACGTCGTTATGCTGCTGAAATTGTACCACGTTTTTTCAAACCAAAGTCATTATGTAGTGAATACCTTGCCCATTTCTCTATCAAGGGTATTCACCTTTATGCACATTTATGTATAGATTATATAGTTTCATTTATAAGTTACACATTCCTTTATCATTGAATAAATTATGATGTTTAATGAATCCAAGTTTTATGATCTATGTGGCACACTTATGCATGAAATAAAATTTTTAAGAAGGGTGTGCCCTGATAGTTCTCCAATGCATTAGCTAAAGATTAGTATCATGATACTTCAAGTGAAATAACGATTTAATCCTGATAATTAAAGTTCAAGGAGGATTTAATCATGCTAATTCAAGTGGAATGAGGGTTTACTTATGCTTCATGTGCAATAATCCTTGTCTCATGCTAATTCCATGTTAAGTGTTGTTGCCATATTTCTTTGTTATGATAATCATGTTATATATTGCCTTTATGTTCATGTTTTTTATGATCCATTGATATTCGTACTACCTAACATGTATTTTATTCTTCATGTTATGCCTTGTTTACTCTCTTACAGCGCTTTATAGCTCACCATTTTATTATGCATGTCCCCAGGTTATCCCATGCAATGCTAAGTATGAGAGAATGTAGTGGTCATGTAAAGAAATATTTCAATAAAGATGTTTTGTTTCATGTTTTAAATAGTTATTTAATGTTTATAATCCCCAAATACACTATACCTCTTTATCTTCTTTGTTGTATCAAGTAAGTATTTTATGTAATAAATCATCTATAAGTGTGTAATAAAAATTTTGGTTATCATAGTTGGTATTAGTGGATAGGTTTAGTTATTTTTTGGATTAGGATTAGAAAAACCTAGTTAAATCCTTAGGGATAATACAATGTATAATAAAAACATCCATAAATTTTTGTGATTATTGAGTAAGTGGTTTATCAAGAAAATACATCCATGTCTAGATACGAGCAGTTAGAGGCGGTTCGGGCACAGATGTACCTAGGAGTGAAAACTCCGATAAAGAATTTTGGGCTTGACCTATGGTATCTTGGTACACAAAAATGGGCCTTGATGCACTCTTGGTTATGAAACTCCTGAGGGATATGATTTTTTAAATTCACAAGCTTAGTGTGAACTATAATTAAGATATTTTAAAAACCCTAAGAATATATGTTAGAAAGTGGATCATGGATAACATATATTGAAGCCTATAGATTCAAAATTTAAGGAAATAAAATTAATTTATAAGTCATCTGTTTTTTCCTTAGTTTACCCTTTATGTGTTACCCCCATCATTCCTTTTATTTCATCCAATGACCAGTAATAAGAGGACTCGATCTATCAACCGATGAGAAGACCAATGTGATGATTGTTCTAATGAGATGCTCAATCCGATGGGAGCGGGAATCGTGAAATTTGTCACAATATTCTCTCAGTTAACTCAAGATTTGAATATAAACATGGGTCAAGAAGAACGTTCAACTACCCTAAGAAAGAATAAGTGACTATCGAGAGATTTATGAGACAAAGGCCTCCTACTTTTAATGGATCATATAATCCCTCAATCGTTGAACAATAGATCAACTCCATTGAAAATATCTTCTCTATACATCAATGTTCCAAAAAAGATATGGTTCTTATGGATTCTTATCGTAGGGAGGGTGAAGCTGATCAATGGTGTATTTTGATCAAAAATATAAATCTTGAGGAGGAGATCGATGTGTTGGAATGGAAGGATTTCTAGAAGATGTTTTTTGATAAATATTTTTCACACACCATCCGAATAAAGATGGAAAGGTACTTCTTTTCCCTAAAGAAAAAGGGTGATGAATCCATTAGAAAATATGAGGAAAAAATCAAAAGGATTTCATGATATGACTTTGTCTTTGTCATTACCCCTGAATGTAAGGTCGTACACTTCTTTGGTAGGCTGAAACCTAGCCTGTGGAAAGCCCTGGTGAACCATTACTTCGACAGATATGAGGAAATTTTCTGATGTTCCCTCAAGGTCTAAATAGAGATCGGATAATCTTATGGGTATCATGGGGATAAGAAGCTTAATGTGGACTTTAATTCTGATAATCCGATCAATAAATCCAACGGTGCTAAGAAAATACAGCACCCCACTTGCCAAAGGTGTGGAAATAAGCACCCCAGAAATTGCCTGAAGGGGATGAGGAAATGTTATAGGTGTGGAAGAGAAGGGAACCTAGCTGTTAACTTATGAAAAATACTCATAGCTATGATAGAGAAGAGTAATGCTCCATTTGACTCTCAATGCATTCTTCATTTCTTCAACTACAAAGAACTAGGAAACCTTTCAAATTAGTGCCCAAAGCCGAGGGTTTTATGAGGTAACCAACAACCTCCAAGGCAGCAAGGGAGATCTTTTTCCATCACTACCACCGAAGTGAACCCCAAAAATAATGTGGTTATAGGTACGATAATTATTCATTCAATAATAGCGAATGTAAATTTTGATTATGGTTCTGTGCATTCTTTTGTATCCTGGATGTTTAGTAGAACAATCCCAATACCACCACAAATCATGGAAGAGAAGTTTTCGGTGAGTATGAAAAATAGGGAAAGCATTTCATCGCATGAATATAACTCCTCCACTATCATAATTTTTGGACTGAACTTCCCAGAAAACATCATCATACTCCCTCTGGTGGAATTTGATGCAATTCTTGGCATGGATTTGATTTCCTTATATAGACCCAACATAAATTGTCATGAGAGGGAAATCAATCTCCATATGGAGAATTGACCCCTGATTCTATACAAGTGCAAGGAGGAAGATGAATCTTCTTTAGCACCATCATCTCAAGCATGGATATTACTGCCCTATGAACATATATATCTGGTTCGGATGATTGAGTCCAAGGAAGGAACCATCATTGAAGACATACTTATTTTGAGGGAATTCCCTGAAGTGTTTCCCAAGGATTTCCTGGTCTTCCTACTAGAAGAGATGTTGAATTCTCAATTGACCTTATGCCTAGGGAATTTCCAATATCCCAGATTCCATATAGAATGACTTTTGTGGAGCTTGAGTATCTAAAGAAATAACTACAAGAGAATCTTGATAAAGGGTTTATACACCCAAGTGCTTCACTTTGGGTTACCCCAGTCCTCTTTGTCAAGAAGAAGGATGGGTTAATGCGCCTTTGAATTGATTATTGTGATCTCAACAAAATCACAATTAAGAACAAGTATCCTCTTCCATGAATTAATGACTTGTTTGATCAGCTGTGTGGAGAACAATACTTCTCCAAGGTGTATTTACAGACGGGATATTCTCATGTAAGGGTGAAGAAGGAAGATATCCCCAAGACTGCTTTTCATACAAGATTCAGGCACTATTAATTCATAGTAATGCCTTTTAGACTCACTAATTCTTTAGAAATATTCATGGACTTGATTAATAGAGTCTTTAGAGATTACCTAGATAAATGTGTGGCATTCTTTATAAATGATATTCTAATATACTCCAAAAATGAAGAGGATCATGAAGAGAAACTAAGAACTGTACTAGAGACCTTGTGAAAGGAGAAGCTTTATGAAAAGTACAGCAAGTGTGACCTTTGGTTGAAGGAGGTCTCATTCTTGGGACATATCATCACAACCAATGGGATATCTGTGGATCCCTCTAAGACAACTGTAATTGAGGGATGGACGAGGCCAACATCGGTAACAGATATATGTAGCTTCTTGGGGTTAGCTAAATATTATCACTGATTTTTTAGATATTTATCATGATTTTCCAACCCACTTACCAAGATAAATCGGAAGGGAGAAAAGTTTACTTGGAGTGATGAATGCGAAGATAGGTTCAAGGAGTTTAAAAGGAGGCTTATCACTACGCCCGTGCTCACTTTACCCACAAGTGAATAAATATTTTTGGTATTAATTGATGCTTCGAAGATGGGACTAGGTTGTGTGTTGGTGAAAAATGATAAAGTGATAGCCTACGCCTTAAAGAAGCTAAAAATCCAGGGGCAAAACTATCCCAAGCATGATATGGAGTTGGTGGCTGTGATCTTCATGTTGATAATCTTGAAACATTATCTCTATGGGGAGAAGTGTGAGATATATACTAATCATAAGAGCCTCAAATATATATTCACACAAAAAGAGATTAATATTAACCAATTAAGATGTATAGAAATCATCAAGGATTATGACTTCTCAATCCATTACCACCTGAGGAAAGTGAACAATGTGGAGGATTCTCTAAGTAGAAGGGATCCTACATCTTTATCAATGATGAGAATTGAAAAGGATCCAATCTTCTTATATTTGTAGAGGATTGAAATGGGAAAAATTAATGGAGGAACATCATCAATATTTTCTCAAATGATTACTCAACTATCAATCATGGAGAAAATAAAGGATGCTCAAAGAAAGGATGTGGAAATTCAGAAAAAGGTGGAACCTATTAGAAATGGGAAATCCTTAGTGTTTGTGGTTGATAAGGATGGAATTATGAGATTTGGGTCACAATTATGTTTTCCATCGGATCAGGGGATAAAGAAGGATCTTGTGAATGATGCATATACCTCAAACTTCTCTAATCACCCTGGGAGCAAAAAGATGTATCAAGATATCCGAGAAAAATTTTGGTTGGACAAAATGAAAAGGGAGATTACTGAATATACATCAATGTTCCTAGTATGTCATCAAGTAAAGGCTGAGTGGAAAATTTATAAGGGGATGATGTAAACACTACCCATACCAACATAGAAGTGGGACAATATTACCATGGACTTTGTCACTGGACATCCAAGGAAATCCATAGGAAACAATGCTATATGGGTCATTGTGGATCATCTTACAAAGACATCTCAATTTATCACGATTTGAGAGGAATTCTCATTGGATCAACATGCACGAATTTAAATCAAAAAACTGGTAAGGATTTATGGAGTACCACTATCTATTGTATCTTATCTTGATCCTAGATTCACCTAGAATATCTAGAAAAATCTCCAGCATGCTCTAAGAACAGAACTGAACTTCGGTACGGCCTATCATCTTCAAAATGATGGAAAATCTGAGTGAACTATCCAGACAGTAGAATATATGTTAAGATCATGTTCTGTGGACTTCAAAGGAGGATGGGGCCAACATCTTCCACTGGTTGAATTCTTCTACAATAATAGTTTCCACTCAAGCATCCGAATTGCACCATATGAAGCCCTTTATGGGAAAAGGTGAAGAACACTAGCGTGTTGGAATGAAGTTGTTGAGTGTAATCTTCTAGGACCTGAAATGGTCGAAAAAATTGTGGAGAAGGTAAAAACCATTTAGCGGTATATCAAGGAATCCCAAAGTTTCTAGAAGAGCTATGAAGATAACCATCAATAATACCTTGAGTTCAAAGTTGGATACATGGTATTTTTACGCATATCTCTGCAGAAGAAGTTCACGAGGTTTGGAAATAAAGTGAAGTTAAGTCCTAGGTACATCGACCCCTTTGAGATTCTTTATTGTGTCAGTGTTGTGGCCTATCGACTAGAACTTCCACCCACCATGCCCAAAGTATATGATGTCTTTTTTGTATCCCTATTAAATAAGTACATAACAAACCCTTCACTTATAATTTATTCAGAGGTTGTACAATTAGAGGATGATCTTTCTTACAAGGGGAAACCAGTGAAGATCATTGATCGTAGAGAAAATGTTCTACGAAATAAGACTATAGCCCTTATCAAGGTGTTGTGCCGAAACCCCAAGTTTGAAGATGTAACTTGGGAATCTGTTGAAGTGATCAAGTAGAGTTACCCACATTTGTTTTAGTGTGGGGAAAGGAAATTTCGAGGGAGAAATTTCATTATGGGGGGATGATTGTAATGATCCAAACTTCTATCAATGAAAATTCTTCTTGGTATAATTAAATGTCTTATTATATAAGATGGTTATATAGTGTATGAAAATATTTGGTTTTATGATTTTTAAAATACAGTTAATAATTTTGATTGTTTCTAATATATAAATTGAATAGTGATCACATGATTAGTATAAATATAGGGCTTTAAAAAAATCCAATTTACTCAAACAAAGGAAGTGATGGCCTCATCCCGTAGACTTTCCCCGTAAGAAGCCCATTTTTCAGAGCTCAAAAAGTAGGTGGCATTATTAGGGTCCACTCTTGACCAAGCCCAATCTGAGCATCAACATGTTATGCTTGAATTGAACTACCTATGGGATAAGGGGAAGTTGATAGAGATTTCCACCTGAGAGATGTTATCTGAGCCACCCCTTGAGTCTATCACCATCTCACATGTTACCATTCGGTCTTATGTGGGTGTTATAAGGGGTTATGTAACAAGACCTTAGCACTATGAATATGTGCATTATTTTTTTATATAACAAATAATATACTTTCATTATATTATTATTACTTTGTAAATAGTTTTTAAAACATAAATAGTATTTTTAGCTAATATTCCACTATGAAATCTATTTTGATACATTAATGGATTTTTCAAATAAATAATATTTTTATAAAATATTATTATTATTAAATTAATTTTTATTAATTATAAATTATTGTATAATTTTTATGAATACAATTGCAATTTTTATTAAGGTTTGAAAGTTATTTTTGTCAAAACCCATGAATTTTCGATAAATGTAGGTTTTTATTTTAAAAGTGAAAATTCACTTATTTAGAAAATTATTTGGATAAAATTAATATTATTTTTGGAATCAGGATGTCATAATTATCCAACGGTGAAATTTTAATAATTTTCTAAGATAGTCTAATTTTTGGTTTAAAATTTAATACCGTTTAAATATATAATGTGTTTTATGACATTATAATGCCCCAATAGTTATGTAATAAAATTCTAATAACATTATTTTCAGCCAATATAATTTTTACCATTGAAATAATTTTTTTTAGGTTTTATTTATTTATTTTACAAAGCCTTAGTTGACCCTCCAAGACTTATAAAACATTTTAGCTTTTTAAATTGATTTCCTTTAGAGTGTGACTCACCTCCACATACGCCACCGTATTATTATAAGAATTTAGAACATTGGACTTATAAAATATTTGTTTACACTCCCCTTTGGGAAAAAACATAGGCAAAAACCACAGTCTAGTTTGTGGTTTTGATTAGTCTAATGTGTGGTGTCCCAAACCTAAATAATAAAGAATTCCCTCTCCTTACTTATATAAACCCACCCATGCTCTCACTTCCTCTTCACTAAAAGCCTTTGGAGTTATTCCAACCTCTACCCTCATCTCTCTAGAATCTTCCCAAGGTGCCCCAAGCTCCCAATAATCCTCTCTCAAGCCTCTATGAAGCCTTTGGGATCACACTTCCATGTAAAGGATTCCTTCCTTTCTCATTTTATCCAAGTTTCTAAATATTGTTATGTCATTTTATTTTCATTTATAAATGTCGGGGTATGATTTCTCACCTCCTCCATACTTCTATATTTATGTTTTAATGATGATAGAGTCATTTATCTCTCATTAATGCCTCTCATGTACACCTATTACCATGCCGAAATTCTATAAGGAATTTCTCTCTCTTCATTTACATTCAAGAAATTATTTTGTATTATGAATAAAAATTCCATTACTTATTTTGGGACATGTATCTATATGACCCTATACAATCTAATTAATGTAAATATTATGATACATCCCTTTCCCTCTCATCAACAATTGTTATGAATTCTTATGTCATGTCGTTATGCTGCCGAAATTGCACCGTGTTTTTTCAAGCCAAATTCATTGTGTAGTGAATACCATGCCCATTTATCTATCAAGAATATTAACATTTATGCACATTTACTAATTTATTATAGATTTTCATGTATAAATTCCACATTCCATTATCTTATAATAAATTATTATGTTTAATGAATCGATGTTTTATGATCCATGTGGCAAACTTATGCATGAAATGAAATGTTTATGTAGGGTGTGCTCTAATAGCGCTCCAATGCATTGGGTAAGGATTTGTATCATAATACGTCAAGTGGAATGAGGATTTACTCATGATAATTCATGTTAAATGAGGATTTAATAATTCTAATTCAAGTGAAATGGGGGTTTACTCGTGATCCATGTGTAATGAGCCTTGGATCATGCTAATTCAATGTTAAGTGTTGTTTCCACATTTCCATGTTATGATAGGCATGCTATATCTTGCCCTTATGTTCATGTTTCTTTTATGCTCCATTAATATTGCTACTGCATAACATGTATTTTATTCTTCATTTTACGCCTTCTTTACTCCCTTACTGTGCTTTATATCTCACCATTTTCTTATGAATGTCCTCAGGTTATCCCATGCAATGTTAAGTATGAGGGAATGTAGTGGTCATATAAAGGAAGTTTTCAGTAATGATATTGTGTTTCATGTTTTAATTAATTATGTAATGTTCCTAAGACTCAAAGACACTAGACCTCTAGACCTTATTTATTTTATCAAGTGAGGGTTTTATGTAATAAATCATGTCTAATTGTGTAAAAAAGCAGGGTTTTTATATATTGCCTCTTCATCAAGAAAACACTAAGATCAGTCACTAATGCATCACAGAAAACTATGTAATCAAAAACCTTCTCTGATAATCTCATGATCATAGCACTAATAAAACTATTCCCTAACTACTAAAAAGCATGGTGTAACTTCTCTATCCTTATGAAAGGATTCCCCTTTCAAGTAAAAGCTATCATTGGTGTTGATACCCTACAGAAATCAGGTATGAATCTCCAGTAATATCTTTCCATCATAAGGAATCTCCACATCTTTGTCACACTCCTAGGTGGATCTCGTGCTAACACTACCTCGACCTTTTCCAGGTTCACAACCACTCCATCTGTTTATATAACATCTCCTAGAAACTGGACTATCTGAATCTAGAAATGAAACTTAGAGAGATTCCCATAAATCTAGTTCTCTCCGAGTACATCTAGAACCGTCCTTAATTGTCTCATGTGCTCTTCCTCAGATAGCGAGTACACAGGGATATCATCGATGATGACTTCCATGGACCAGTGTAAATAATGCTAAAATATATATTTCATCATTCTCATGAACTTTTTTGGGGTGTTCATCATGTCAACGGGCATAACTATGTACTCATAGTGACTATAGTGACATCGAAAAGTGGTCTTTGTAATATCCAAATATCATACTCGTAGCTGGTGATATCCTGGTCAAAGGATAACCCTCAAGATTAATGATCCCCCTCTCAACTAATCAAATAGGTAATAGATATTTGGTAGTGGATACATATTCATTATGGTCTCCTAGTTCAGATGCCGATAGTCCACACACAACCTCATGCTCCCATATTTTTATTTAGAAAACAACACTGGGGTCACAGAGGTTGAAACACTTTGTCTTATGAATCCCTTCTTCTACAAGTCCTCCAACTACACTATTAGCTCACAAATATCCATGGGATCCATACAATATGCTGGGGAAGATATCAGTTCCATCTCTATGTAAAAATCAATGTATAAATGTATCTCTTGGTGGAGAGGTAATGTTGTAACTTCTTTAGGAAAGATTTCCTTGTACTCCACCACCACAACTGGAAATTAGAATCTCATAATATCTGCTGCACTAATGGTTAGGCTAGCCAACTAATGAGTAATTGGTTAAAACCTCATATAAAATACTCCATCCTTTGATTCTTGGGGTTTCCTCTTCCCTAAAAAAAGAAAAAACACATTTCATCATTGTGGACACACCACACCCAACACCTAAAATAGTCAATCTGGGCATGGACAGCGGATAACCAATACATACTAATAATGACATCGAAAGGCCTCAACACTGCCACCCATAGGATCCAACCAAAAATCTCACATATAAGGGTTATCTCACACTATTGGCCTAAATTTTTGATCACTTAGTCTTCAAAAGTATGTGTCTCTAAGAGTAAGGGTCGATTTAATGGTTCAAATGAAATATATAGGCATCAAACAAGATATGTGGAGTGAAAGGAATGAATAGAACATATGTTTATGAGTATTGTAGGTAAAGTATTAAAGGAACAGATCATACCTCGAATCATTCTTGGAGCCCCTAGGGCATATTCCTTGACCACATGAAGTTATACCCTCCCCTATCCTCCAGCCCCCTAAGCCTAGCGCAGACCACTTGGGGGTGGTGGTGGTAACATGTCAAAATATAGAACACCTACAGCTTATCTCCCAGCTCCTCTTCCACATCTACCACCCTATGAATCTTCCTTCTCTTATCATTGTATATGCCTCAGTGGTCCATCCATTTTCTCCCTATCAGTTGCATGGCATGACGGACAATTTCGAATGAGATGTACCATACCATCACATGAACAGAACCACCTATCCATATGTTTGTTGGACCCAGCCTGTGACCCCTGAACTAGAGATCCTCTACCCAAGGACCTCCTTCTGAAAAATATTCCATGTCCAGGTCTCGAGGACTAACATCGGCTCCCTACTGTCAAGGTCTCTGCATCTACTCATCCACTACTGACTACCACCGACTATATCTTCCCATACAATAAGCTTATATCCACAAAATCTCTCTCAAACTCCCCATCACATGTAAAAATTCAAAGAGGGGTAACAATGGTTCATATTCCTATTTATAGACCTCACTCAGTGGTAAGAGTGCTAAAGTACAGATATCTAACCATATACAACAAGTAGCTAGAAAAGTTTGTGAACCATGCTGAATAATTAACCACTATCATGATAACCTGCTAGAGTTGAAGAAGCTCCGATATATGAAAAGATCACAATATAACTGGGGAGAAATCATCTCTGATTTTATTCTCAAAAATTTTCCATGAAAGATTCACTAGATCATGATTTTGGATAGACAAACTCTTCCATCGGCCTATTGAGACATGTAGAACAATTTCCACTAGGACTACAATCTAATAAGATTGTTTCCCAACAAGATATAAAACAAATCTTACTACCTCAAGACATTCCTTAGACACCTAATAGTTTGGCTTGTCAAAGAACCTAAGGAGTCTCTATCTCTAAAAAACATGAAGTCTTCTCAACTTGCACTCCACATATGCTAGTACTCCATGTACCATGCACTTCTCCACAAGTGGTATTATAGCTAGTGCACTACCTATGGTGATATTTAGAGAACTAGTCCATGTATTATGGCCTTATTACTAAGAAGTCATCCTTCTAATAGAGCTACTAAATCCTCTATGATATGTGTCTCGGGTGGCATCGTGTATGTAAACAAGTTGAACCACAATTAATTAGTATATATAGAGAGATAACTCTAGAAGGACATGAAACCACAACCCATTAATATATGTTGCATGTACCATTATTTTCCCTACGGTCATTTTTCTTATGTACCAAGTTGAAAAGAAGGTTATCAGATTCCTGCTGTATGGATACGTCAGCCTCTCACACCAACACTAGAGTGCCTAGCATGAATACTGAACTCAAAACACTTAACACTATTTTCCCATACCAATATCATAGATTTCCAATCATAATGTAGAACCAACAAGATATAATACCAAAATTTCATGACTTGTCCCAGTGGGGCTAGTGCCCCATCTCTCCAAGCCCAACTCTAATATTCTAGGGGCTGGTGACTAGAATATAGTAGGCATATCACTAATATAGGAGGTATTTCTTATGTACCTGTACGCACACACACTTATCCAAGCCCATAAAATGTTGAAATGTTAAAGCCCGCTAATAACAAAACATCCATACCAATGTATCCCAACAAAAAAAGTATGACAGTAATGTAATGTAATGTAAAACTGTGCCAAATACACAACCACAAAAAGAAGTCTATAACCACATGTCCAACCTATAAGAAAAGGTAATGGGACTACTTTATATCTCTATATGAACAAACATCAGCCTGCCTTATCTCACAAAGCTTCCTTCTTTCCTGGTCGGCCTAGGACTCTACAAAATGGTTGCTCATCTGCACAAGATAGGATACGTGCAGAAAAATCTGATGGGGGTGTGTATAACAATACTCGGTATGATACCCTGAAATCACATAACAATACAAAATGGAACATATAGTAATTTTAATATAGTACATGTGTATAGAACTTATAAGAATAACCAGATATACTAAATCCAAACATCCAGTGTAGAGGTAAGTCAAAACTATTGCATACCATCACTAGGGATGCAGTACAAAGATTCCACGAAGCACTGATCCCAGAGAACACATGCCTATGTCCGATAGTACTGATTAAATCCTTCTGAAAAGTACTATTCTTCGAGATCCTTCTTGAGAAATAGATACACTCATAGATCTGAAGAGAGAGATATGATAAAATAGATGGGTATCGCAACCAGGTCCATGGGGTGATACCAACAACTCCATATAGATAAAAACTCAATGTATAGGATCGACATATGATAGTATTGGTCCTGTCAATACCAAGGACTCCACCTAAGGCATGAAGATGATTAGGGGATCTCGCACCGGGCCTCTCGGGCGATTCCAATAACCCTATCCAAGAATTCTAGATAAAGGGATCATAATACCATGATTAGGAAATGATACCCATAATCATTCTTGGAAGAAATAAAGTGCATGAACCCTAATGAAAATTTTATATTGTATGGTGGAAAATAGATTCAATCCATTTAAAATGGTGTACATGTCATGTTATAGGTTCACACACCATATTCCTTAACCCTATTTGTTGCCTATTTACAACGGCTCATGTTATTCCATCTGTATTGTTTAGAAGATGAGTACACAACATGTAAAAGAAGTCACATGTTGGGTCCATTTATATGGGGTCCACCCATATACTCCATCCATGTTCCATTACATGGTATCAACCCGTGTGTCACTTCCCATGTACCAGTACATGGGATAGTTTACATACATGTTCCAGGCCAAGTCATGTGGTGGGGTACATGCCAAGTAGACAACCTATATACTAAACACCATGTCCATGTATCTCCCTAGATACGCGCAGAGTCTCTGGAAAGGGATTACATGTCATGTCATAGGGTCACATTCCGTGTGAAATTTAACTATCTCCTGAAACTATAACCACCTCTCAATGGGGTCCAAAAACCATGTAACCCTGATATACATGTGGTGTTTATCAAAATTTTCTAGAATGCCAAGTTCTCCCTCTTACACATCAGCTGATCTATTGGGTTCCTCTCCAGTGTTCTCTTTACCTCAAAACTCAAGATCAATGTTCTTCTAATCACCTTAACAAAAAATAGAGTTGATTCAATCCTTCATTCATCCCAGAAAATAACTTAACTACATACAACAAAAACCACCAGAAGAACGATATCTCCCAATTTTATTTGATTCACCTATCATCGTATTCATCGCACCTCCACTAGTTCATCCCGGTGTTGGATCTTTATTTTTAGATCATTTCTCTATAAAAATAAGATGAAATTATCATTCATTCATAACCCCATGAAGAATGAATAACACATGTAGAAAATGGGGAAGAGAAATTCACATGGAACAAACTCTAGTAATGAACCTCAATTATTATATGTTCTAGAATTGATATGTTCTTGTATGAATGGTGAAAAATTAAAGCAATATAGTAATCAAACTTGTAAATCCAACAATTAAAACCCATCCTATAAGAGCGATCAAACTATAGATCCACATGTTCATTGGTTGGTCCACGTTCATCGTTAATTCTATATATGAGGAAGGAAATCCAAAATAATGAAATGTACCTTTGATTTGGGTCACTTGTTGAAGAATATCAGCCACTACATCACTATTGTTTTTAAGATCCATCAAGAATGGTGTTTGTAGATCATCGATATGCAATCACGTTGTCCCTAGTTGAGAGAAATCTCAATGGTTTTTCTCTAGATCCTATAGGGAATTCCATGGTTATAACCCAAACCCTGGATCAATGTCTAAAGGATTAATTAAAATAAGAAGCATCATAACATTGTTGTGTCAATGAATCATCAAAATAAAAATAAATCCATAATTTATTTTATTCGTTATTATATCTGAAACTACATTTCACAACTGGCCCATGTCAACCGATATTAGGCCGAACCTAATGTAAAGTCGTTGTTATGAATGCAATGGTGTCCATGGATTTCTGATCCAGGAACCCATTTAGAATTTATTTCATTTTTTTTTTCAGGATAATTGTGTGTGCATGATATTTAATATTTTAATATTATTCAAACATTTATTCCAGGAACTCTGGGCCTTGGAATTACACATCATCTCAATGCCTGACCTTACAATAATCCAAATAATATTTAATAAAAATACATGAAAATCTAGGAAATTACAATTATGAAGTATATGTATAAATATTTTCATTTCTAAATAAATAATCTAAAATAAATTCATTATCAATTTTTTGGAAATGAGGATAATAACTTTTAAAGGTCAAATAGATGTTTTTCATAAATATATTTTTATGTACCCATTGTATTTTTATGTTAACAAATTAATTTTATCATTAATTATATATTCTTATAATGAAATAGGTGAATTATTTATTAAATTTAATATATTAACGTTAATTTAATTATGGTTATTAGAAAAATAATAAGAATAATTTCATATTATGATTCCAAAATACATTTCTTTAAAAAAAATGTTTATATTGAATTTTGTGCATAGATGTTATAATTAACTTCATCCACTTTTAGAAAGAATATTTGAAAAAATAGGATTTTTAAATCCTCATTTCCATATATTCTTACAATATTTTCTGGTATCTTTTAGAAAATATTGTTTTTTAATTAAAAATGAAAAATATCAATGGTTGTAACACTGTCATTTCATTTCAATAAGAAATTAATTTAAATTTTTCATTATATTTATAATATTATCCTAAATTAACATAAGTCTCATTTTTTAGAAATAATATTATTAGTTATATATTAATCATGATTATACTTTATTTTGGTATACGTTCATTTTTGTGTTTAAAAATACATTTTCTAAAACCTATTTTTCATTGTGATTTAATGAATTTAAATTAAAATAGATTTATTATGTATATATATATATATATATTCAATTTTGAAAAATTTATTAAATTTTTTTAACTAAGATATTAAAATATGGTATATATGCCACCTTTTAGTTTTGGTTATTATGAATAGACACCATGGAAGATAGTTATCATCACAGTAAGAGAAAATGAGTAAAAATATGGGTAAAAATATGTGATACAGTGACAAAATCAATCCAACAATTGATTTTATTTATTTTCTTTAGATTATTTCAAACATATTCATTATCAAATCGAATATATTCCATTTTAATGCCATTTTTTTATAAGTAAATTTATATTACATTAAGTAAATAATAAATAGATAATGTTATTCTTTTGATTTTAATTTCATTTATAATATTTCAACGGGATATAAATAAGTCATGAATTAATTTAAATGGTTATTTTGAACATAAATTTTTTTTATGGTAATAATTTTTTTATTTTTAGTGAGGATATAATTTCCTTAAACTATTATGGGACGTCTATACAGCACTTGTACAAGCTATACAAAAATAAGTAAATGAATTTAAAAAATTTTAATATGATTTGGATAAATTTTGGTAATAAATTAATATAATATGAAATTATGAATTAAAAATGGTATTTAATATCATTATATTCTAATTACCTTACTTTCCTGATTCCTTTGAAGTTAAATAAAATGAATAGTCCCAAAAATGACATTACTGGTATTTTATATTATATTATATTAAATAAATGATTTAAAATGTAAAAAATAATGAAATGGGATCATTAGAATGGGACATAATCACAAATTTCATACATAGACCATTTTTATCCACTTATCACCATAAATGAAAATTTTTGACACTTAAATTCTAAATAATGTGTTATTATGGTTTATATTAAAAAGGGTTAACTAAGCTGTTCAACCAAAACATATGGATTGAAATACCATTAAATCCTATCAATACGTTATTTTTATGATATATATTGCTTAAACACTGAATTTTTTAATCCATCTCCATTTGGATTCATTTTACATGAGAATAAGATAACATATAATTAAATATTTTAATTAATTTCATGTGTGTTCTCTCCACACTTATAAAATGTAATTCCATATCCTCTCTTCTTCATTCCTTTTAAGCACTGTATCCCAAAAAATACATACCCAAATAATTTCACAATCATCAGTATTATGACATATAATATTTATTTGTTATCATAATACCAACTAAGAATGTTCACTGCGCATGCTAAGGGGGTTTTCTGAAGAATAGATATAACTCTTAACTGATAATTTTCATTTTATTTCCTCTTGTAACTCATTCAAATTATCTTAAGAACTGATGATATAATAAATAAATTTATTAAAAATATAACAAATTATGATTATGATTATTTTAAAACCCTTTTTCATATCATTTTCTATCTTATGAAGAGTGAAAACATAATTTGTGTGTACCTATGGACTTCCACCTCCACGAAGCGGTGTGTTTAATTTTCCATTTCTGCCTCACTCATTTTCATAATTATGAATTTAAAAAATATATATTATATTCATGAAAAAATTATCATTAGTGAAAGATAATATATTATTTACCTTATAAACCTACATCCTTTTAGAAAATGATAATGTCACTTGTTCGTATGTTTGAAATACTATAACCTCAAAGAGATGTGGTTCATTTTTCATGTATGCCATTGATGGATGATTATTTAATTTTATTTAATGTATAAAAATTAAAATTATTTCATAATTAATATTATATAGATGATGGAATAATTACCCCATTCCATGGGAAACCTACAAAATTTTTAATTCGATTATGAACCGAATGTCCAAAAAACACCCAATGTGAACTTATTTGATTTAGTAACCCTATAAGAAAAAGGAAATAAATGAAATAAAAAATACTATGAATAAGTAAATAATTATGTATATTAGGATAGTAAGTATTTAATATATGTTAATTACAGGGTGAAAAAGAACATATGTGACATGTTTGGATATGAGTGAAGTGATTTCTCATTAAAACATAATGTTAAATGTTAAAAAAAATCAGAAAAGTTTCACCAATTTTCTTGCTCTTTATAATTTATCAAGTATTTTATTAATATAATTGAATAAATTTCCAGTTAATTTTAAATAATGTTTCACTTTCAAAAAGATGAATTTAAAATAATACTTTTAAAAGTATTCTAAACGGTTTATTTTTTACATTTCTACCAAAAAGTGAAAGGAATTTTTTGATAATGAATATGGCATTAGCAGAATTTCATGTTACCATGAAAATTATATTTTAATGAGATTAATTTATAATTATAAATGTTTTTTAAAAATACTATCATATTTCTCAATCATCTAATATTATTTATTTAAATAGTTTTCAATTGATAAGGATTGTTATCTTTATTTTAAATTAAATCCCAAAAATTATTTTGTGTTTCTGTTAAATAGAATATTTTAAGATATTATATTATGTAAATGAATGATTCTATGTTTTTTATGTTTTTTATGGTCCTTTTATATTTTTTATAATTGTGTTTGATCCATTTATAGCTCTCCAATTTATTTTGTAATGGTTTCGTTCTTGAGAGTATTATATTAGAAATAATTAAGTAGGTTATTCAATTTATAAGAGTTATATGAAGATGTATCTTGGGGAACCTGAATGATGTTTTCTATAAATTAAAATTACAATTCATAAAGAAATTATTTCATAAGGAATGTTAAGGATTTTTAGATTAAATAAATTATTATGTACTTTATGGGTAAAAGGTGTGTTTATAATAAAATGTATTTTATGGGTTCTCTAGTTTTTTTAGAGAACCTCCTACTGATCAGTTTCTACCACTAAGAAATAAATGGATATTTTAACATTCTATTATTTATATAATTCTAGGTCAGTAAAAATATCATCAAAATAGAGTTAATCCATTGTTCCTTGATGAGGGGATTATAATATCCAGAAAAATTTGAGAGATTTATCACATAAAAGACTCAACCAAAACCCTCTCTTTTTTAAAAGAAAGAGGTTTTTTCACATGATTCGAGATTTTATTAAGAACATGAGTTTGTTGAGATATTACTTCAATGAAGTTCCCATGTCCAGTTCTCATATGTCTATGTATCTCATTAGAAAAATCATCACAATGCATATTAAATTGGTTGTTGTAATAACTACTTGTATTACCCATTATTAACTAAGAAAATGAAAACTAGGGATTTGAATATTCAAACTAATAAGAATATAAAATGGAAACTATGATAATATATAGATGAAGTCATATATATATATATATATATCCTTTCTTATGAGTCTCTATATTTCAATCGAGTTTTTCCATAGTAATGTTCTTGTTATGATTTTGTCCCTAAAATTATATTCTAGTCCATTATAATGGTTGGTAAAGAGTATGAATTTTATAAAGAATATACCTCTAGAGTTCCAAACTAGATGTATAGTAAGTCTAGGTTTTCACACACTATGTATATTTCAATTTAATTCTCATGGATACTTTTCCATATTATTACGCATAGGTACATCAATACCCGATTGACATCCATATATAGTATCCAAAAACTGATTTCATTTCTTGGAAAACTAAAACTCTATACTTTACCCAAATTTTAGGGTGTTATCCTATACATAGAATTATCACTAGAGAATTTTACTAATATATTATTTTCATAATCCCCATAAATAATTTTAACTTTATATTATACCAATTATTGTTTTACAAGCCTCTTAAATATATTATTACATGATTTTTAATATGAATATCCAACATACCCAACCCAAGGAACCATAGGCCTAGTTTTTTCCAAAGATAAAATCAATAAAACAGAACTGAATAAACAAAATATTTATTTTTATCCTTATTGGTCACCTAAATCACTTTAATATTCAAAATTATATAGCAGTAGCTAAGGAATACATAAACAAAATGGGTGATCTATATATCCCAGAAAGGTAATAAGCATGATACCGAAGCGTAACATCTGAATCAAATGGAGAAATATGATATCACAAAATTAAATGACAATAAAAACTAATTTATAATCATGAAATAATTAGTATTAAAAAAATAATATAATTGAATCATAAAAATGTGGCATAAACATATAACACAACATAATCATAAGGCAAGCCTAATTGACAAAACAACATAACATAGTGGAAAAAGACCCATTGTGGATTATGTTTACTTTATAGTCCCCTATATTACATTTGATGAGATATGTGCATTTCAAAATTAATTGGATTTATATCTAATTATACCCATGATAACTTTAATATGAATATGTGTGAGACATAATAAATAATGATATGAAATACTAATGAAAATAAATTGTCTTCATAATCATTCCTCAAATCGTAATCATATTATATCTAATAAGTATCTAAAGTAGAAGAAGAAGTTGAATAATTTGAGTTTCAATATTTTTATAAACCATAAAAATTATAAAATATAATGTTTATTTGAATAATATTTCATTAGAAATGGTGGAGATTTATGTTTTTTAATCGAACTTGTTCATGTGGTTTCTAGAAAGTGGTAAGGAATCATTAAAGATGGTAAGAGATTTATATTTTCATAAAACCAAAAGTGAAATAAGGGGGTTAACTATAAATTAATGAATACTTATTGAATACTATTTATTCAAAAAATATGGGGTGTTTTATAACATGAAATATGAAATAGTAAGCTTCCTTAAATCTCTTTTACTTAAAAGAAATATTTTGGAATATAACATCAAAATAATGTGTATACCCACCACAAAAATTATAAAATAGGAATATATAAAAGGTATATGTATTGAAAATAAAAAATTTCCCAATGATAAAACTACATTTATAAATTAATTTAAATATTGATAATTCATAACCCAAATAAAATTCAGTGCTTCAAATATTCACTTACCTAAGGTCGTGATTTTCTATGTACTTTTACTAAAACTTATAAGTTGTAAAATTATATTTTTAAAATAAATTATTTTGAAACATATTTTATTATGTTTTATTTATTATAAATATTTAAAATTATTTTTGGGTTATTTAATTATGATATCATTTTTGGATCTACTATCCCAAGGTCGTTCATTTCACAGTTCAAAGGTCGGATTAATTTGTATATAATTATGAGGATTATTATGGAATTATTACCTATTTCTATAAGTTTAATATAATGTATTTAGTGTGTTTCAGGAAGTTTTTATTTTTTTTAATATTTAATTATATTCACAAATAGGCATGATTTATATGCTAATTTTTTACTACTTTCTGTTTATTTTATTTTTGTGGGTTTTTTGAATATGATGAAATTCTTCATTTTATAGTAATAATATGGATATATATCCATTTAATAATATTAAAAAAATAAAATATAATTATTTATATCATTTTAAACCATAATAAGCGAAATTAAATTTACTTGAAGGTGGTTGTAGAATTTGAAAATCATTGTTTACGGGGGTAGTGGTCCTACCTTAATGTGGAATATATTTTCATTTTAAAAAGAAATGAGAACATGATTGATAATGGGTGTTATATTAACATAATAAAATTATAATATATTCATTATATTTGAGTCATTATTACATGTTGTAGGTAATTCATTTTTTGGATGAAGAAAAAAAGATTAGAAAAATCTGTTGACAGTATTACCTTCTACATTGGATTTCTGATCTTTATCCACCCGTCATGTTTAATAATTTATTATTTTGACTCAATTATACTAATATTTAGGATTCATGTGTCATAATAAATTATTTAGTGAATGTGATTTCAAACTAATAGCCTCTGAAATCTTCCATGACTGATTTAGTAATGTATTTATCATATAATGATAAGTATATTGTCTTTCCATAATTCTCTAGTCATTAAAAACAACTATTTAAGATAAAATAAAAAAATATTCATAACCATTTTTTGACATGTAGATTCAAAAAATAAAATACATTTTTCGTAAATAATTTTATAATTGTGAGATATTTAATTTTTTAAATAAATTTATATTTATTAAAAATATATTACGATGATTTTTTTAACCCTTTGTAAAATTAAATACGGCCTCATAACATTTTATTATCCTCATAATTAAACTCAATGATATATTATAAAAAATTCTGAAAATAAAATTTCATTTTAATTTTCATATAAATAATGAAAATATAGTTAATATATATGTTTTTTAAAAAACTAAATTCATATTTTATCATTTATAATAAATTTATTTATTTTTGTATCATAACACAAATTTTATAAGTTTTCATTTTATAAGATAACTAAACATTTGTTTAGAATTACATATGTGAGGATATTATTCTAATAGTAAGGTTATTATTCTTAATAGTCTAATTACTATTCGAACGTTCAAATTATTATATCATCAATCATATTTTTAATGGACTTATTGGTCCCCTGCCTTCAAATAATACATCATGATTCATTTATTATGAATTTAATTCTATTTTTCACTAAATTGTATCTATGTTTTTATTCTCACAAACAACATTTTATTACTAATATTTTGTTTCATTTTAACAGTTTTATTCATGAGTGTGATAATTCTAGGCAATCGAGATTATCCAAATTTTTATATTTTAGTTTTCTTATTTTCCAATGATTCTCCAATTATAACACTTTAGGTTCTTATGGATATATTTTTTCTATAAATTTAATGTTAAAGCCAATAGAATATAATGGTGTATGTTCTATCTTTTAAATAATGTGATTTGTATAATATTAGATTACTAAATATTAATATATATATATATATATATTATATTTATAATATTCTTGGATATAACATTGATGATCATGGAATATTATTATTTTTTCACTAAGATGGTCTAAGTTAAATAAGATATTATTTTTAATAAAATGATGAAATCTCTAAGACTGGAATTGGGACTCTAAATGAGCATTCAATCTCGTGTCTTTTTACTGAATCCCACCACCTACATCATTATCGTGGAAAAATATAACATCCTAATTTTGAGGTACACCATCATTTTATGTGTTTTACCCCCTGTTTAGAATGGGTTGAATAGGTTTTTGATGTTTTTGGAAGATTAAAGCGTAAAGTAACTAGATTCTAGTAGTTGGTTAATCTATAAAAATAGCGTGTGCAATAAATTATGGTTTTATGAAATATATTTTTTGGGGAATATTCCACAAGAATATAAAAATATTATAAGGTTTTCCCTTTTAGAACATAGAATTAATTTATAGCATAAATGGAATTTACATGCTAAGATGGCCCTCCCCAGAAAAAAACTATAGGATGGGTTTTTCCATTTAGGTGACCCTATATGAATTTAATATGTGAATTATTAATTTACAAAATAAATTATTGAGACCTTGTAGATTTTACATTGGACTATGACTGTATTTTATTCTAATATGTTGTGACATTGTTCCTATTGAATCCTAGGGAAAACTAAGTTATTTTTGGTGATTTTTTATATTCACACTCCTTGTAAAATGATTCATTTAGTGATTTCTTATGTAATGAAATATTAGGATTTATTTATTCCTTTTTTTCATGGATATCCATGGTTTCTCTCATGTCGAATCATATATTAGTGGGTAAGATCAGATCTTTGGGTTATGTATTATATTGGAATGAACAACATGGGATTTATTAAAGTAATGATGGGAAGAGTTTCAATCCATGAAAGAATTATGTATCCTTTAGGATAATTTCAATTGAGGTAAGTGGATTTTCACCCTCTCTAATTTCATTAAACTCTTTCAATCAAATCAAGGTAAATTTTTCTTCTTATTTTATTTGATAAATATTGAGAAGTTTACATGGGAAACCATTATTTTGATGAGATTTCTAAACAGAAGTTTTTAAATATTCTCATGAGATTTTTTTAATTATATGTGTTTAAAGGATTTTTTTTAAAAATATGTGTTTTGTTTTGAAAAAATTGATACGGATAATGGTATTTTCATATATGGTAGAATGTGATCATATTTTTGTAAATGAGATCTTTTTTAAATTGATTTTTAACTCGATGCTGACTAGAAAGGCATGTGGGTATATCACCTAGTAATTAATTAGTGAATGATAGGTTACCACTCATAAGTATTGGGATTATCATTCATTCAGGATGTGTGTGTTACTATCGAACAAGGAAATTGTAATTACAAGATGGAATTGAAATTGAATGTTTGAATATTGATCTAGTTAAGATTATTTCTTTATCAATTTTTATTTAATAATATATTTTTACATTCTTTCCCACTATTTTATATAAATGTTGTGAATTTGTTCTTATCATAGTGGTGTGTGTGGGACATGCTTGGGGAAATCCCACTATATTATATACACAACCCCTACTTGGGAACATTAGTGATTTTTTAGATGTTCTCTCCAGATAAGTAGATAAGGTTCACTTTGTGTACTTACTTAATGGTGATCCTTGACGTCATGGTTTGTTTGTTGAAGCTAGAGCCAGGGAGTGTCTATATCATGGTCTAGGATGGTGTTATATTGGTGTATATGTCTATTTATTTAGAGTCTGATCCTTTATCTGCTATTTCTCTTTCTAATGTACTCTCATATCATTCAATATTGGTATTTCAATGAGTTATATAGTTTATTCTCATGGATCATATATTTTATCTTTGTTACATGTATTTTTTAATAGGATGTGTGAGTTATTAGATCAAATAATCCCCAAATAATATCTTAGGCCCATATAATTTATAGATAGACTTTTGTGTCATGGGGATATCACCTACATTCTATATCACCTAACCAATGCTCAAGAGAATAAATTGGGTGATGTGTTACAAATGGTTTCATTGTCAGTGTTATCATCACTCCTTTTGGAAAAACTAGTATCACCTTGTTCAGTCATTTATTTTGGTTAGTATTAAAGAGAATGTATTATTGGCACCTGAAATGTATATTAGAAAAAAGAAGTATACATCCTTTTTTATGAAATTTTAGTTAACAGTTTGTATTGGTATATAAGAGTTTTGTTATATCATCATCATGGTTTTAGCTGATGAGTAATTCATATCATTAATTGAATTGAGATTTATTACTATGAATTTATTTTTCGTCTTCTTTTAGAAATATTTATTAAAAATAGATAAAAAGTCTATTCTTTAAAATAGTTAGTGAAATGGGTATTCCTTTTAGGGATGATAATTGTTTATAATATTTCATAATATATTCAAGACTTCATTTCTTAGTGATAAATAGTGTAAATTGTTTATTTTTCTTGTTATAGAAAATGGATCCTAGAATATGTTGTAGAAATTAGCAGTAGGAATCTACCATATATGTGGTTGATACATAGACATAGGTGAACCAATGACTGTTATAATGTATTGTGAAAGTATTTCAATTTGTTAATAGGGGAAAATGAAATGATAAACTAAGGAAAGTGGATAATTTGGTGCCGTTTTAGAAGTGGAATTCATATGGTATTCAAGGGGATTATGAACCTAAAATAAAATATGTGTGGATCAGTAAAATTAATAGAATATTTTATTATTTGGTACACCGATAGAGAGGAATATTAATTTGAAAAACTATATACTGGATAATTATGTATCTTAGTTATTTAATTTTATTATACACGAAAAATCCAACCAAGGACTTATGTGGGATGATTTTGAAGAGTTCTTAAAAAACCCATTCTATCCCCCACACATACAAAATATAAATAAAAACATATTTCTTTTGAGTTAATATAGAAAATATCTCACTGATAGACTACACATCTATGTTTATAAATTTATTTCGTTTCAGCCCAGAATAAGCTCCTAGTGTATCCTTGAAGTCAAGTATCTTCGATTCAGGATTGTGATAAGAAATCCAGTGTAATATGTATTTTCTCTATATTACAGACTATACAGACATGGTAAATAGGGAGACAATGGAAGAAATTGATATTTTTGAGAATCCTACATGAGGTATTTTATTTGATCCCATGAGGATAGTTTTCAAATCTTGTGTCGGGTATAAGAGAAAGTTGGATTCCTACTCTCATAGATTTAGAAAACCCTTGAATCGAACTACAAAATCATTTAATTTTCCTCCAAGATCTGATGTCAAACGAAGTTGTTTTTATTTTGGTTTGTTCATGAGTATAAATAGAAATTTTATTGAACCACTGAGAAATTTCCACAATTGTGTCGTGAGAGCCCATATCATAATGTTTTTTCTCATGCATCATATATCAGTAGGTGGAAGGGGCTCAACATAGCCTCAACTTTTGTATGCTCATATGGAACAGTTCTATCAGACAAGTTTTTATCAACAGACACTGGTAGACCAGAATATTTCCAAGAATGATAATGTTTTTCACTGAACACCACAGTGGGGAAAAAATAATTATTCCAAGGAAGCTGAGTGAAAGATAAATGAAAAATAATATGATATTCAGAGTGGGTTACCAAGTCTCTCTATGGGGTGAGGTATCATTCTTTGAAACTCTGTACATTTTCATGATTTTTTATAATGGAAAATTGAATTCTTTCATTTCCTCTTTATTAGTTAATCAATTAGGATTGAATAATGATATAACAAATGTGTTTATGAGTATCCAGAAACCCTTGAAACATTATGAGGGAAGAATATTTAAATTAATGGAATTTTTTTTTAACAATAATGCATTGTAGTTTATCTTGGATTCTATGATCCTAGAGATGGATATTTTTTTATATAGTTTTTGGTATGGAGTAGTTGGTGGGATTTAAATACCATATCAATTTTTATTCATGGAAGGTATTATTTATAACAGTGGATAGAGTCCCTAAAAATTTCAAGGGTTTTGGGATAAAAATTCAAGTAATGCAAGATAATTAGTTATATTTTATAGAACCATAACTGGATAGTCAACAATATTGTCTTAAAATATATTTATGAAATTTTAAATTGGGATATTCCTAAAATACTAGACCAATACATGGATTTTTTTTCTAAATAATTTATCTCAATTAACACATGAAATGGAAATTGATTGTACTATCAACATACAACTGATAACAATCCCTATTTCACTATCATTATATAGAAGGATCAAACTAATTTTTTGGAATTAATGATTTGGTTATAAGGGTTTCAATGTAATGTATTTTTCAGACCTAGTTCATCACATTGGGCTATACTATTTCAATTCATAATGAGCGAATATTGCACCCTATTCTTGTGTGTTGATCATCATAAGTTGAATCAAGTATAGATTAATAATCGATGTCCTCCTCCATGGATCGATTATCTAGTTGATCAATTAAATAGATCCAATTGGTTTTATAAAATTGATTTATGCTTAAATTATAATCATATTAGAGTCAAAAGAGAGGATATTCAAAAAAATCCTTTTTAGAGTTGCAATGACCATTATGAATATGTTTTCATTCCCTTTTGAATGGTGAATGAGATGATAGTCTTCTTGGATATAATGCATTGTATCATCCATAGGTACCTCAACTCTTTTTTTGTATTGTTAATTGATAATATTATGGGTTGAAATATAAATAAGAATGATCATTAAGAGAATATAAAAATTATAAAATTACTAAAAATACTTTGTATTTATTTCAATGTTTTTTCTTTTGTTGAAATCTAGAAATTTTTAAAATAATGTTATTATAAATCAACTAAAATATGTGTTGTTTATAATTTATTTCAAGTTTTGTTGAGAAGTTTATCAATTTTAAAATGATATAATTTTTTTATTCAATATTGTAGATCTCATGATCAGTCAGATTCTCAATAAAAACCGGTCTATGGGAGTAAGTTTTTGATAAATTTAGAAGTTGTTAAAATTCGAAAAGATAGAAATTAGTTGAGACTTAAAGAGTTGTGACATGATATATCTAAAAAATAAGTTATATGATGTTTTTTATTCATTAATTTTATTAAACATAAATAATAATTCATGATACAAGATGGAGTTTGTAGAGGTAAGGAGATGTGAAATTTATGAATTTCCATGTCTCTATGATGATGAATTTTTTCAAATGAATCTTATTTTATCAATAATAAAAATATGTAGATGTTTTTAGAATAATGAAAATCAAGAGTTTGTAATGTTTCTAATTGGATGATAATAATATACTGATCCATATGATAGAGAGCTATTATTAATATTAAATATGATTACTTAAAGAAATTAAATATCTCAAGAAATTATTTTTTAAAATAAGGGAAAAGAAAAATGAGGAGAACATATTGGTTTTGATCCAAAAAAATATGACGAAGTAAATACATGTTTCACCACAAAATATGATCAGTTGAAGAATTTTTTGAAAAACATAAAATTTTTATTTTTCTATTAGACTAATCTATTCGAACCTAATTTAGTTTTTGAGGATACAAATAGATGTTGTGATCCAAGGTATCATCCACTAATTCATCAGATGAGCTGATAATAGTGATCCATCAAATGGGTTTTCATAATGTTTAGTTATCACATTTTGTGTTCTATCATACACAGTTTGATCGTATAAATAGTTTTTTTGAAGGCTTGTGTAGAGAGAAGTAGACAATTTCATAGTCTCTTAAAAAAGGAAATGTTAGAAAGTATTAATTTTTTTCTGGATTGTTTTTTCATGTTTATGTAGTGTTTAGAAGTTTTAATAATGAATTTATCCATTTTCAATTATACTATAGTATTATATTGAGTAGTCATATATTTCTTCCATTAGTTTACACTATTTTTTCAGTTATTAAATATTAAAATATCTGAGTTTTTAAAATTTATTCATGATAATCAGTGTATTAAATTATGTTTTATATATCAATTGGGTCAAAAAACTGAAATGATAAATAGAGTTTCACACTAGGATTTTCTACACTACAATTTCTGGACTGATGTTTTGATATTTGACTAGATTTTTTAATATTCATAAAGTTTCTAGAAGATATTAGAAGAAACAAGATAGTTTCAAATGGTTAATGGGGATGTCAAATTTGAGTTAAATTTGGATTTTGGAATTTGGGTAAGTGGGAAAAATATTTTAGTTTCCCACATTTATAATTTCTAGAGTACCTATAAATAGAGTTGGAAACTAAAATGGTACTAGAATGTTGTTCACTTATTCCAAAAAGATATAAATCTTTAAAATTTGTGTTATAAGTGAGTTTTCCAATAGAATTTTTTCATGTTGATGAAGCATTTCTATACATATGGTTCTTATTATATGGTCAGTCATGATATATTTTAGATTCTTTGATAGAGAGAATTAGACTAAGTGAATAATTATGATATCTGATAAATTTTTTTGAGAAGTTCATATTTCTTATAAAGATATACAAGAAAGATTTTTTATTGTAAAAACTAATAATTTTTCCATTATATTAAGGAAATCATAATTAGTCCATTGAACATAGGAAAATCAAACAGAGGAAGATCAAACTAATATTTTAAAGAGAACATTGTTGGAATATTTTGAAAATGTTACATATTATTTATTGATCAAATTGTTGTAAAAATTTATTAAACTAATAGTATCTAGTATAGTAATTCTTATATAGATATTGAAGGAATGTAATGAGAGTTGAAATAATTTTTATTCAATTATTCATAATAGTGAATTTCTATAGACCCATGAGAGTGGTTATAATATGGATGTAAGTTCTTAAACTGAGGAAGAACACTATAAATTGTATGTGTCTTTTTTTTTACTTTTTTATTTTTTCATGCACCTAATTTATTTACGTTTTTGATATGAAAAAACTCAAACCTATTTCATAGGTTATGTTTTATAAATTTAAAATTTGTAAAAAGTAAAAAATTGATTCACCCCCCCCCACGATCATTTGTTATTAAATACTTTAAAACATTAACTATTATCATAGGGAATGCTCCCTAGATGAATTATTATCATAGATAATTATTTTTCTTTAAATATTATTGGAATTCGTAATTTCAATGGAAAAATATTCATGATTGGAAAATTAGGATGATTCCATGCCATCTATATATTATCCTAGATGTTTTTGATGAATGTATAATAGGTTTTCCACCAACTTAGAAAGATGATTCTATGGATTTTGTTGAAAACTGAAATATTAATGTTAATGGAAAACCTAAAAATGCTATTCTTGTGTCTCTGCCAACTAGTTTTTATATTAAGATGATGAGTCTTAAAATAGAAAGTATTTTCTGGGAAAATATAAAAATTATATTTGATTGGAATACTATAGTGAATAAATGAAATAGAAAAATATGGCATAGTATGTTAGATGATATAATAATAAAATATAAAGAAACAATTTTTGAGAAAAAAATCAGAGTTAATGAAGTTGTTTAAAATATCATTGGTTTCATAAATGTAATGTAATATTCTATAATTGTGAAGAAACTTGTCAGAATTTTTTTGGATAGTATTGAATCTAAAATTTCTTATTTAGAAGAAAAATATTATTTGTATCTTGATGAAATTGATAACATTATTATTCTTTAGGATGTATGAAAATATTTAGTTTTCAAAAAGAATATGAAATATGAAATTGATTTTGAAGTTATGAGAATGTTTAAAATTGACAATGTTGGACATGAAAATCCTTGTGATTTATAAGATGTTGAGGATGATGAGTTAAATGAAAAAATCATATCTCATATCTCCAAAAACTCTTATATAGGAAGAATAAATTACAAATTTAACATTCTTACAAATTTTTTTAGTGTGGTGGAATTGGGTATTGTTTTGAATTGACCAAAAAATAATGTTGGTAAATTTGATGATTCTTATGAAGAAATTACATGGTTGATGATGTTTGAGAAATATTCAATGGAATAAAATAAGTACATCAGTGGGACGAATAAATTCAATCAAAACAAAGGAATTATGCTAAATAAGAATACTGAATTAGACTCAACTGAAAATAATTTCTCAAAATATGAATTTTTAGAAAAGTTTAAGACATTAAATGAAAATACTGATTAAACAATGAATTCCATAGATAGTGAATAATAATATTGAGATGAATAATATTGCAGATTGTATTATATTAGATAATAACCTTTTCATTACTTGAGAAAATTATAATCTAAAGAGATAAATCAAAATGACAATGAAAGATAGTTGAAAATATTTTGAAGAATAAAATTTGTTTCTAAAAAGGAATATGAATAAATATAGGATATATTAAGAAAATAATAATAATTTTCAAAAAGGGAAAGATAATTTATTATATTAGTGATAATTTTTAATTTAATGAAGTGGGTTTTAAAAATTATCAATCAAAATTTCTTGAGGTATAAATTACTTTAAGAAAGTGGAATGAAAACTTCTACAAGTATTTGGATATAAAATCTGAATCATTTAATGGTAAAAAACCTCACTCTAAGGATAAATTGAAATGCACACCCACTAAACCGAAAATTTCATATTATATTTCTATCATTCATGCGTGAATAAATGTGTTGGAAAATATTTGGTTGATAAAAAATGTGAAAAACCAATCATAGATTGAAAATTTAAAAATTACTCCCATATGAAATTTTTCACACACTTGGGGGAAAAAATATGTTATGAACCTCAACAACCTTATTATATGGAATTATTATTCTTCTAGAGAAAATAATAATTTTATAGGATCTATTAGTGTTGGTTAATTTATGGGTATAATGATTATAACTATATTTATAAATTTCCTCTAAAATGATTAATTTTTTGATAGAGTGGATGAAATGGTGGAATTAGAATGAGTAACATTCCTAACCTATAAAATTTTTGAAAAGTGAAATCAAATTATTTTTGAAAATTTCATGATAAATAAATGTTTAATGTATAGAATAATTTTTTGGAAGATTTGACATGGTTTGAAATCATGATGAAGATTGTATGAAAACCCTTCTAAGTAAAATATATATTCCTATAAAAGAAATTTAGTTTGAAATAAGAATGTTGAGGACATAATTTTGTTCTTAACCATTCATTTAAATCTATAAAAAAGATCAAACCATTGATTATTGAAAATGGTTGTTCACTAAACATTAAACTTGATAAAAAAATATTTAAAAATAATGAAAATCATGATGGGGGTTAGTTACATTTTTAAATGGTAGTTTATTGAAAATTAAAGGAATACTTACTAATATGATTGAACATTAAAAAATATATTATAAATATTTTATATTTGTTTATGGGATAAAAATATCTTATTATTGAGATCAAAATTTGTGATGATAGTAAATATGTTGTTTTATGAAAAGGAACTTATACCATCAGATGTATAGAATATTGAAAAAAATTAACATGGGTGAAATAACCTATTGATATATCTTTCATATTGGAGAAAAATAAACTCTTGTTACTTCATTGTTGAGTTTTAGAACAAGTTGTTGCACAAAAAACATGGAAATCCTTCAAAAAAATATTAGAACACACTTTTGATATTGATTTTTTTTAAAAGTTTAAATAATTGAAAAAAGACAAGGATATTTTTGTATATCATTTCAAAATTTAAAATGACTAGTAAAATTCAACATAACATAAACAATCCATCTAAAAGGCCCCTCAAACTTTTTAATTTTTATTTATGTGGACTATTGAGATATCAATCAACAAAAAGGTATTTTTATTTTATCACGTTCATTGATTATTTCACTATAAGAACCAAGATAATGTTTCTAAAACATAAATTAGAGGACATATAAATATTTATAATTTTAAAAATATTTATTTACATATAATTGTGGGTTTATATCAATAAGTATAGAATATATAAAAAATATAATTCACATGTAATAAATTTCAATATTATATAATAAAACATGGAATCAAACATCGGTATAGTGGTCCCTACACCCCAAAAAATGGTTTTATAGAATGTAAAATTAAAATTTTGGTATAAATGGGATTAATATATCATCATAATAAAAATATTAAATATGATACTAGTGAAAATATCTTAGTAATAATTTATATGTACAAAATACTTGTTTGTTGAGTCCAAAATACAATATTAAATCCTATGAGATCTGGTATAAAAAAACAAACATGGAAGTACTTCATAGTTTTTGGAAGTCAATGTTCAATAAAAATAAAAAAATTTGATCTTAGTAAATATTATGAGAATGTGGAAAATAAAATTTTCATGGGATATTCACCTAAAAAAGATGTTACAAATACTAGAATAATTTTTTAAAAACCATGAGGTTTCCTATGATGTGAAATTATTTAAAATCCATGTTCATTAAAAAAATTTGTTGAGAATTTTTAGGAAAAAAACATAATATTTCCAATGAAAATGGAATTGAGTCAAAAAACATAAAAAGATTTATAAGAATTGTGTAATGAGGAATGTGAAGTATGAAGATAAAAATTGAAATTTCATACATTCCAAAAACATATTGAAACAAAAAAAATATTTTTTAGAAATATAAATATCCATTTAAAAAAAATAATAAGATTGATATAAGTAAATCACACATCATTTATTTCAAAAATTTAAACATAATTAGTTTTATAAGTAGTTGAACACAAATAATGGGTTGATGTAATGAATTATTAGTTAGATTAGATTGAGAAAAAACAAAACTAGAGAACTTGGTCCATGATCATTTGGAAAAAATATTATTGTAACATAACGGTTGTATAAAAAAGTTTAATTACCATGAAGAATATTAAAAAAAACCATGACTTTTTATAAAGGGTATACACAGGTGGAAGGTGTGGATTATGAAGAAACCTTTTCCCATATTTCAATATTAGAAACTATCATAATGTTTCTACCAATTTATGCACTTTGAAATTAAAAATTTAATGAAATGGATGTAAAATAAGATTTTAAAAATGGTGAAATTAAGGGATAATTTTATATTAAACAATCTTGTGGTTTTATTCTTGAAAATGGTGGAATAAAGGTTTTTAAATTGAATAAATCTCTCTGTGGTTTGAAATAATACCCATGTTCTTGGTATTCCAAACATCAAAATTATTTTATAATGTTTAATTTATCTAATGTAAATATTGAAGAAACTTATTTGTGAAATAATTTAACACTGAAACCATAATTGTAATTATTTATGTGGATAATATAATTTTTTCAGGGGATGAAGAAATAGTTTTTAAACAATTTGATAAGGAAATTAATAAGAATATTAAGATGTCAATTTTTGGAAAATTATATTTATTTATCATATTAAAATTTCTACAAAAATAAAAATACATTTTCTTATCTAATGAAAATTATGACAGGGAATTATTAAATTTGTTTTTTATGGAAGAATCCTAAGGTGATTCAACTCTTATTTCAGTGAGAACAAAGTGGAGTAATGAAACAAGAAAATTTTTTAATCAAAAAAATTATTAGAAGTTGATTGGAAGTGTGATCTATCTCAGACCCTTAATACATAATATTTTTGATGCAATTAATTTTTATTCTAGATATAAAATTTATCCAAAAGAATATAATATTTTAGAAAAATGGATTAATTATTCATGTTAAAATAACAACTTTATATGGGTTGTTATACAAAAGAATTTTTGAAATGAACTATAATAGTTATCCATGTATAGATTGGGACAGAGATTGCAATGATCAAGAATCAACCTCTAGAAGAACAATTATCTTATCCAACATTTATGTGATTTGGGAATATAAGAAATAGAGTTTATAAAATGTGAGAACAATCGAATCAGAATATTTTTCAACTATAGAGGCTTGTACTCAAATTTTGTGGATTAAAGTTCAGTTAGATTATTCGAATGTTGAATTTTCTAAACCATTAAATATACATTGTGATAACTATAGTAAAATTGATCTTTCTAAAAATCATATCAAACATTCAAGATCATAACACATTGATATTAAGTTTCACTTCATAAAATTGAATCTTTATTATAGAGAGGTTTTTTTGGATTTTTTTTCATCCAAATATCAAATTTCAGATGTCACCAAAAAGTAATTATAAAAAATTTATTTGTGGAATTGGGGAAAAACCATTATGGTCATCCTCCACAAACTTTTTCCTGAAAATATTAAGGATTTCCAGCACCATTCTTTGGATAATGTTGAAAAAGGGGGTGATGTACCAATTTATATTATAATGGTGAAATAATTACATTTTCTTACATAGATTTATCAATATATGTGGTTATGATAAAATTGGTTAGAGAATGTAAAGTAATAGGAAAAGATAAATGTGAGTTGGAAATTATATTAACATAGATGAAAATTTGAATGTCACCAAGGGATGGAATTTCTTCAAAAAAATAATACTTTATCCAGTAGTTTGGTGTGAGGGAATCGTATTTTAATAAAGGTTGTGTTTTGGTGAATTTTTGAAACATGAGGTGTTTACAAAAATGCGTTATGAAAAAGTGTGACTGTTAAAAAAGGAGGTGTTGAATATGTTTTTAGTGAAATTTTCCAAAAAATCCAAATATTTATATTGATTATCCTTTGAGATGATTTCAATTTTTTTGGCAATCATCTTTTAATAAAATATTTTTTTTTGTAAATCATTTGAATGAAGTGATTCTAGAATTATATATTTTTTTGTTGAGATTTTGTTTAAAGTAATAATAAAATAAGTTTTTTAGAAATGTTGGTAAATGGATACTCAATCGAATGACCCATCAGACCAAGTTCATCAAAGTGTGTTTTTTGATTAAAAAATTGTTAAAATTTAGAAATTTATTGAGAATTAATTATTTAATAATTCATATAACATCCAAAATAAGTTTTATAATTATTTTTATTCATTAAAATTCCTAAACATAATGACTAATTCATGATAAAATATGGAGATTGCAAAATAATCCTGTGTACAGTTTTTTACATTTCATGTATTTTTTAGGTTTATTTTTCTGAACATAGATTATCAGATCAATAAGAATCAGATGCAGAAGATTTCAAAAGACTAAAATTTGAGAGTTTGCAAAGTGGTTGATCAGATAAAATTAGATATCATTCCATAAGATAGAGAACTTTTATGAAAATTGAATATTATTCGTTGAATAAATGTGATAAATAAAGAAACTACTTTATTATATTTAAAAAAGAATAATAAGGCAAAATTAGTACTTTGGAAAAAATACATATTAAATTACAAGTTTTTTCCACCATAAAAATTGATCAGATGATTAATTTTTGGAAAAACAGAAAATTTCAATTTTACTATTAGATGGATCACATCATAATTAATGGATTTTAAAATCTCAAAAAGAGAATTTATGATCCAAGGAATTATGAACTAATTAATTATATGATCTAATAATACTGATCCATGAAATGTGTTTTTATCAATGATATTTCATCAGATATAGAGTTTTTTGATACACAATTTGATCAGATGAAAATATATTTTTAATAAATTTGAGGAAATAAGTATTAGAGTTTAATGTCTCTATAAAAATAAAATATTATAAAGTTCGATGTTGTTATTTGATAGTAATTTTAGGTTCTTGAAGTCTATATAAGTTTCAACCATTTATTCAAACATTTTTAATTAGCCTTGTCTATTAGAGGAAGGAATCATATTTTTTTTCAAGAGTTTAAGTTATTTTGTTTCAATTGGTCAAGATCAAAATATTTGAGTTTCTATAATTGGATTATGAACATTGGAGTATTAAATTGTGTTTTTATATTTCAATTGGGTCCAGAAAATCAGATTGATGAATAGATATTTCGACTTGGAATTTTCAGACTATCATTAGTTGGATTTAGTTTTCCAATTTAAGACAAGTTTTGAACATTCATGATTTTTTAAGAAGACATCATAATATATGATATGGTATGAAATTATAAAATATGAAGTAAAAATGTGAGTGAAATGTTTTGTATTGGAATTTGAGGGAGTGGGAAACTTTTTCCAGTTTCCCACCTTTAGTATTTCGAGAGTACCTATAAATTAAGGAGTCAAGTACAGTGGCACTAAATCATAGTTCACCCATTAATAAAGGATTCCAATATATATATTTGGTTCAAGATGTTATTTTTTAACCAAATTTATTTCATTCTGAGGAATAATTTCTTGATAAATGGTTCTGTTAATATGATTGAACTGGATATATTTCATATTACTAAACTGAGGGAATCAAACAGAGGATTTCAGTATGATATTTAAGAAGTTGTTTTAAAAGAACATATTTATTATAAATGAAGATCATAATGGTTGGAATAAAATAGTTGGAGTATTATCTCATCTATCTAAGTAAATTGGGAAAAATCCATCAAGTAGTTTCAAATTGGATAGAGTAAGATAGAGATGAGATTTTGGATAGAACATTGGTGTTGAAGTTTCAACAAATTAAATATTTTTTTCTAGATCAAATTTTTGAAATAGAATTTATGTAAAGTAATGTTATTAAATATAATAATTCCAATCATGATATATATGGTTTCTTATAGGATTGGCACAAGTGGTACCTAATTTTTCATATTAGTGAATTTATATAGATCCCAATAGAGTGGCTATAGAAAGGATGTAGTTTCTTACACTCAGGTCAGACCTTGTAAATTATACATGATTTTTATACTTTTCTATTTCTACATGAATATGAGTTTCTTAAATAGTTTAAATGAAGAAACTATAACATTTTTTGGGGTTAATCTTCCTAAAGTAGAAATTTTTTAAAATGTAAAAACTTATTCAACCCCCCCCCCCCATGAAGTTTTTCTCCAATCCTTTGGAACATCAATTATGTTATGGGAACATTATTTTTATGTTATGTTTTCTATGTGTGACATCTGGATACAAGAATTATATTTTATATAGAATGCTGTTTTCTAAGTAGGAATAATCATTGACCCATGAAATATAGATTTTATAGTCTCATAGCATAAACCTAAGAATGTTTTTGAGGAATATAGTTTGTGGGGTTAGTAGTATACTCTCATAATTTTTTTGGTATTTCTCAAGACATTATTATCTAATGAATGATCTGATAAAAATGGTGTTCCATTCGTATGGAATGATGTGTGGCAGAAATAGTTTTTGGAACTTAAATATCATTGCACCTCAGCACCCATCCTAATATTTTTATAACCAAATAATAGTTATATGGTATATTAGGATGCTTCTATATTTTTTATTGGTTGTTTTCTCATTCACGGATGTCATGTTGTAGCCTATGTTTTAATTTTTTGGTGAGTTAAAGGGAATAATTATTATCTACATAATCTGGACTTAGATGTTTTTTTCCTTTACTTAGAGAGTCTAAGGTAACACCTATTCAGATAATGTTTCATGATTTTCATTTTCCATAGGAGTTTTAAATAAATCCTTTTTATTGTATTTAAACATGAGGAAATAAAGATTGATGGTGTACATTAAGGTGTTCAATTTTGACTTTGTATACATACCATATAAATTGAATTATATAGAATATGTGTTCTGTTGGAAATTGTGTAGGGAAGTTTTTTGGGATGCTTTTTTCCAATATAATATGATGAGATGATTAAAGATATTAATTATGATTTTTCTGTATTGGGTGGACATATAGTTCTATTTCAATTAAGTCTTTTCCAAGACTAGATAATGTTATTAAAAGAGAATAAGATAGAATATCATTATTTTATAACCATTAGGTAATATATAAGAGGTAGGGGTGATCTTAGTGGTTGGAAAGTGAATCAGACCTATCTATAAAAATTTCAGAAACAAATTTTAGTTCATTAGTGATTTCTAGAAAATATTGTTTTTCATATCCCCATTCAAAATGTGTTATTTATCTTAGTGTTCAGAAAATGTACAAGGTGATGAAATCTCATTTCTGGTGGTCAGTTATGAGATAAATGATCCCTAATTTTTTAATGAACTTCTTAAATATCCAACAGGTAAAAGTATATAATCAAACTCTACATATTATTATATCATCTTTTCCTATTCCAATATGGAAGTGGGGGAAAATAGTGATGGATCTCATCATAGGCCTTCTGAGAATGTTATGGAATCGTTTTTCTATATGGGTAATAGTGGTTAATCATATAAATTCATCACACATTCTCTATATCAGATAATCCAGTAGGGTATGGGAGTTATAATATATAAATATAAGCGAATTGGTTAGGTTACATGGATTTCTAACATCAAATATATATAATAGAGACCCATGTTTTTATTCTTTATATTTTTGGTCATTACAATAGACTCTAAGAACTAAATTGACTATGAGAACAGTGTATCATCCACAAATAAGTGGATAGTCAAAATTCACTATTTTGACATTATAAGATATGCTCATATCATTTTTCAGGAACATTGGTTGTTCATGGGAGGATAATGTGTCATTTGTCAAATTATCTTATAATAGCAGTTATCTAGAGACAATACATATGTCCCCATTCAAGGAATTATATATTCATCATTATTAATCCCCTTTATATTGGGTGTAAATAGTATAGACATCATTGATTGGATTGATTCTTGTCTATGAGATAGTAGAGAAAGTCCAAATTATCTAGAATAATATGTTGATGACACAAAACAGACAGATTTTGTACGGATATAATCACTACCAAACTTTAGATTTATATTTCAGTGGCCGTGTTTTCATGAAAGTCTCACCCAAATATGGTAATATATTCATGAAGAATCGAGGTATGTAAGTGCCTTGGTATCTAGGACCATTCAAGGTTATAGAACATATTGTAACTTTTGTACACCTGTTAGAATTACCATTGAGATTACTTATTTTTCATAACATTCTCAGTGTTTCTCAATTGAATATGTATCATACCAATCCACAAAATTTTATTAGTTTGTACCATGTTACCATTGAAAAATATGTGAAATTTATCTATGATTCATTATTGGTTCCTAATATATAGTAATAGACCCATAGAGGGAGATTAATTTACTTGGGGTGAGTGTTATGGTAGTATGGTCTAGTTCAATATGAAATTTGGGAACATGAAAAGTTCATGTGGGAGTATTTTCCTTCCTTGTTCATGGGAAATGATGATATCCAGGATCTCGTGGATATAAAGCTCAATGTTTTGGAGAATTTAGCGACCCTTTTTTATGTTTTACGACATTTTATGCATTTTATTTAATTTTTAGAATGTATTTGGTAGGTTTTAGAAGTGCTTGTAGGATTAAAGGTGAAAATAACCAATGTCTGGTAGATTATAAATTTTCATGAATATTTTACACTATAAATTATTGTTTTACAATGTAAATTTATTAGGATTGAAACAGTAATAATATTCAAACAATAAATGGTTTTCCTTTTTATGATATAAAAATAATTTACTTCTAAAATAAGAATCTATGTCATAAGATGGTTTTTCCTAGAAAAATAACTGAGGCATTGGGTTTTTTTCATAAGATACCCTCAATGAATTTGTGACATAAATTATCAATTTATGATGTAATTTAGTGGACCCATAATTTATTACATTTCCTATAGATGTATTGTTTTTCATAATACACTATTTCATTACTTCTCTCAGTTCCTATAAAAAACCTAGGTCATTTCTCATGAATTTCAAAATTTGGAATCTTTGTAGAATTAATCATTAATCGATTTTAGTGGAATAAAATGTTAGGATATCCTTCTACCTTATTATCATGGATCTTCTTGGTATGTCTATTTTGGAATCATAGACCAGTTGATAAGATTAGATCTATGGGTATGTTTTTGTCTTGACATGATCTCTGTGAGATTATTTAAAGGATCACGAGTAAGTTGTTTGGTCTACTGAATAATCTTAGATACTATGTCTTATTTGTAATTGAAGTCGGTGTCTTTTACCCCTATCATCATTTATGTAATTTTTTTGCTTGAATAATGTTAAATTGTCATTCTACTTTGATTGTCAATCACATGGGTATTTTATGTGTAACTCACTTTTTTTGATATGATTTCAAAAGGGTTGTCTTAAAGAATTATCATGAGATATTTTAATTAAATGTTTTAAATGGATTTGAATTTTAAAATAAATGTTTTGTGTGGAAACCAAATTGATATGGATTATAGTGTTGGTATACATGGTGGAATGAGGTCATATTTTAATGAATGAGGCCTTTTTGAAATAAACTTTTCTACTTAGTACCGTTTGGATAGTCAAAATGGTATGTTCTGTAGTGATGATTTGGTGAAGGATGAATTACCACTCATGAGTGTTGGGATTGTTATCTAGTATTTATGTGTATATGACTATGGATCAGAGAAATGTATTTTCAAAGTGAAATGTGAAATGGAAAGTGGAATGAATAATTTTTTTCAATTCATTCATTAACTATATCTCTATGGATAAACTATTTTTATATTCTCACAATCAATTTTATAGAAATTTTTTAAACCTTTACTTATACATGTGTAGTTTGTGGGAATTTATTTGAGAAACACTATTTTGTGATATACGTAACCCATGATTGGTAACTTTGGTGTGTTTAAAAATCACTTTTATTGAGATACATGGAGGGATCATGTATTATACATCTAAAGTTTTGACACACAACATCCAGGTTTGGTTTTTAAATCTCGATCTGGGGAGTTTCTACATCTTAGTTGGGTATGGTTCCACATTGGAGCCAATGTATTTCAATTTATAATCTATTCCTTTATTACTTTTTTCTTTTTCCACTTGACTATTATATTGTTTTGTATTATTATATTATAATAAAATGTGGATTATTCTCTTGTATAATAGATATCATCTTGGCTCGGTGTATTTATTGATAGGTTGTATGGTTTTTCTAGGTAATATCATCACCCAACTTCCTCTTAAGACCTCATAATTTATATATGTCCATTAGTGTCTATGGGATAAAAATTAAGGAAATTAGAAATTCACCTCTTCAAAAAACATTGAGGATGGGTGAGGTGATATGACCAATCCCGGATGGTGGAAATAGATTGGGTTAAAATTTCATGGATATCCAACACCCCTATTGTCCTTAATGTGGAAGAGTTGATGGTGCCTCTTTTAAAAAGGGGTATCAAATACAATAAGATGACTCTAAAACAATGGGGTCTCAACCTCAATGGAATGAAGGTAAATTTCATTCATTATATGGGAAGATTAAATTGATTATTGGTAATCATACAAGTTGAAGGCCTCATTATCACTTCAAATGAAGGTAGTTACAAGAAGTGGAGACAATTCCTACCAAATTTAATGTGAGATAAGAAATTTTTTGAGGTACAAAACTGATAGAATCATCTTTAGATAAACATTATTTAATATAACTTTTTTCTACGCATTTATAATTTCTTATATTATGTATTAATTTAACATACCCTCCAATATTATATTATAGGTTATAGATATATATTCTACACTTGTGATGGAAGAGGAAATGTGGATTTATATTACCATCATTTCATATTTCTATGTCATAAATATAGTAAAATTATGATATTAATTTCCCTGGGATAGTCCTCTTCAAAATTATAAATGATAAGAATTTTATGGTTTCTTCTAATGCATATATGAATTTTTATCAATATTAGGTAAGCCAAACTACTCCTTAAAGAATCCCAAATTTATTTCAAGGAGACCAGGACTTAAATTTTAGTTAGGGGGATCCTATTATTGAGGATATCAGGTTAATATTATTAGTTTTGTATATTTTTATATAGGCTAATTAAGGGAATTTTGGTGGTGAGATTCCTTATATGTTTAGAGAGTATCATGAAGTGTATCTCAAAAAATTATTTGTTTTTAATCTTAAATAAGACATTTATATCTCTATTTATTTAATTCTTTATAAAAATAAAATTATAATACCATTATATTTTTTCCCTAGTTAAATTATAGGAATTCAATGTTTATCTAGATTATTTGGAATTCAAATCCATTATTCTTTCTAGTTTCTCTACATTATTAGATATTATACTCTTTGATAAGAATACTGAAGGAACTCTGAGCGAAAATATTGATTATAGGGAGATAAGTAATGTGACCACCAATAATAAATACCCTTAACTATATACAGATGACATATTTTTTCAATTAAAATATGATTTTTTTAAAATTCAATCTATAATTAGGGTGAAACCGATAATTGTTGAAAGAGTATGAGATTTAAAATAACTATTTTAGAAACTTATATGGTCACTATAATAATCTAGTGATTCAATTCATCATGAATAATTATCATACATTATTCATGCAATATATAAATTAAAAATTCCATCTATACCTCAACACATTCATGTGGTATATTTTAATGTAATATTTTCTTATCTTATATTGAATAGGATCATGAGAATCACTTAAAAATCTGTCAGGGAACTATTTAGAATTATCACTATCATGTGAATCTCTCAAATTGTAACATATAGATCCAAGAGTTAAATTTCATTGGATATTTTTTTGAGAAAAATAATTTTGGTATATCCAAATAATTTGAAGGTTTTCATGACATTAAACGGAATTAGAATATCATTAAAATGCGATCATTTTTTTGGATCTAGTGGTTTCCTATGAAAATAATTTTTTAAGGATTTATTCAATAAATATTCTAATTTATCCACTCTTAAATGAAAATTCATCAAATATATATGGATTTGTGAGTTTTATTATTTTCTTAATAAACTAAATCATCAATGATGATTATATACGGTTGTTGTGTTAGCTAAATTTGATAAGGGAAAAGTAATTTATTTTTATATATTACATAAGGGTTCAGGTTGTGTTCTATTATAAAAAAATCATGCGGTTATATGGTTATATCTATCCATAACCACATTAAAATAATTATCTGAAATATAACCTGAACCTTAAAACAATTTTGTGTGCTCTCAAATATTATTATCACTATATATTTAGTTAGATGTTCACAGTGATTACTGATTAAAAAACGTGATTTATATATTATTTTTTTTAAATAATAATCTATCCTTATGTAGAGGTTTTATGTAAAATATCCAAAAACATTTCACTTTTTTCATCTCTAATACTCCCTAAAAACTATCATGGTCATACATGATCCTAGATGAAATTATCAATCACATTGCCAGAAGGAGTCTTGTGATGAGTGAAAACTAGTGATTCATTTTGAAAAAATGAATTTAGAAGTAAATAAATGAAAGTAGGTTATTTTTCTTTCCAATTTCTAGTTGATGACTTCTAATCATCAACATAATAATTAGAAGTATTTTGGGGATGAAGAATGCTAGTGTATCAGGAGGACTATATATGGGGGGATACCACTAGTGAGTGGTGTATATCTCCCAATGGATCTATTATTCAAAGAAGTGTTATGTGGCCCCCCATTCCATGAGGAAAAATGTTTTTTAGAAATTTCACAAATCTCATTTAAAATTCTATCAAAGTAAAATATATTTATATAATATAATATGAAACATATATATTTATATCATGATATTACTATTTTTATATGACTAATAAAGAACATTCTAAACATCTCAGAATGCTTCAACCCCTACTCATCCTTATAAGGAAAAGGGAGGAGATATCCTTTAATTTTTTCCCAATATTACCTTGTACTCTAATGGGATCAAATTATACAAAATTATTTATTGATCATATAAAAAAATAATTATATTTAATTTTGATCTGGGATATTATCTTGGTGGAATATTTTATAAAGATATATGTGTGTCATATTCTAATGTTTCATAGTGATCCCTGAGTGATTATTTTAGATAGAGATCCTTGATTCACTTCTCAATTCAAGATAGTCTTTCAAGAGGCCATGGGGTCTCATGTAATACAAAACATAATATACCTTTCATAAATAGGTGTGAAGAAAAATGGTAAGTAATGGGAGAACTACCTAAAATAGGATTATATCACTTATATTAATATTTATCATTCATTACACGTGATGGATCCTTTAAAATCCATATATTGAACACCAGTACATCCTATTATCCTCTAAATAATGTTGGTGAGACTTCTATAGTGGGACCAAAAATTTTCTAGAAGACAATGGAAAACATTTATCTAATTTAAAAGTGACTGGTTATGCTAAAAGCTACCATATGTCTTATTCCAATCTTCACCACTGACTTCTAGAGTTTTACATTAATGGAATAGTTTTCTGGAATGTGCCACCCTATTCAATTCACAAACAACATGGTGGGAAATGGAAGGTAAATACAAGGTATATTAAAACTGTTTAGATTGATAAATGAATTTATCAAGTTTCATAATAGTTGAACTTTCATCTAAAAATGACATACATTGATGAAATTTTTCATGTTTTGAAACTAAATAAATATCATCGCAATCCCTCCCATGTGTGCATAAGGTAAGAGTTGGGGTTTGATCTAGATGTCACTATTACTGAGAAGAAATATATCTTATTGATATCATAAATAAAACAATTACATGAAAATACATTATATTGGTTAAAGTCTTATGGTATAATATGAATCACCCTAACAAAACATAAGAGTGGGGTTTACCCATAAAGTAGTAGTAGACTCACCAGATTTTTGATTTATAATATTTAGGTTGAGTTCTTTCAGGATGAAACATATTTTGTGGGTAAAATTATAGAAAAACAATCTTAATTTCATGGATGGGAAATATTATTTATTTAACTATATCATCATTCAATATATATGAGTTAAATAATATCGAAATTTAAAGTAAAAGGGAAGGTAGATCAGGTTATATGGAAGTCTCTAATGATGTGATGTAGTTTTGTAGGAGGTGCATCTCATTCAAAATGAATTAGCATAGATGGTGCATAGTTCTATAAACCATGTGACTAAAAAAAATTCAAATCCCTATATAATTTGTCTCTTGGTTAGAGTATATTTTTACAAATCATTCATTCAAACCATGTGATATATATTTAATTAAAATCTATTAAATTTTAACTTTACCCATTATAGAATTTAAACGTCATTTGGTCTCTCAATCACCACATTTGAAATATATAGGTCTTTATCCTTCTTCTCCAATTTTATCATCCTCTATTGATTTCATATTTATTTCTAATCATCAATAATTTATATTCATCATGTATGTAATCATCTTCCCATTATTTCATCTTCAACTTCCCCTAAATTTAGTTTTCATCTTCTCCCAAGGACATGTGGGTCTAGGTTTCATATCTTCCAAATTATAAGATGAATGGTTTTCATTTCTATGTATTAATTTTATCACTTAAGTGTCCAACCAATTTTAATATATTGGATATATATCACCCTATATATATTTTATTTATTAATTTTTGGTGTTACCATATGAAATCTTTGTTTGAGGAAGCAATAGTGCATTGTTTTTCCTAGAATGCAGTTTTAATTTTTTAAATAACATTTTATGGTGTATTTTATGACTAATATGAGTTGAATTAATGTTTTTATTCCTTTCACAATTGATATAGGTAAATAAATAGGTCCCTAAATAATTTTCAATTTTAAAATTAGATGTTTACAACAATTTTTTTGTTGACAGACATAAATCAGTTTTCCATTGAATCAAATGAATCTATTTCTTATAAATTGTTTCATAATATAAATGGAATTAAAATGTTGTTTTTAAAAAATCAATAAATAAAATTAAAAATTAATCTAAAACTATATTCCTTGGAATTATTTATTCTTAATAGGAGCCCTAAATACTTAGGTGTGATCTAAGGACATGACCTTTCTAAGCCTCGATGAAATTAAAACTACCTTTTTATACCCTTCATTACCAATTATGATGAAACTATGGCTTGTGTTCTGATGATCACACCACTAGGGAAGTATTATACTCTAGATAATGGTTTTAATTGTTTTTTGTGCCACTATACCTAGTTTCATATTCATATTATGATATGTTTGTATAGGGTATGGATTAGTATGATTATCCTAGGTTATCGAGAATGTATTTTCTTGGGTCAAATCCTATTGTGCATGGTGGAAATTATATGATTGATTGGATACTTATTTTTTAGAAAATATCATTAAAAATGTTATTTATTTAAATACTCCATGTTACATTATTTATTAATATTAAAAGTGTTCTTTTTTATCTTTATTTATAGACTATCATGTTAGGATTATCTATCAAATGTTTCTTATAAAATAAATTGTGGGATCCTATAAGGATAGTTATGTGTGGGACATACAATCACCCATCAGGTATATATAGATCTTGTTTTGACTAATACAAGTAAATAAAATGTCTTACTAATAGGTTTTTCTCCCAGTGTTAGCATATATATAGTTTGGAGGTGATTACATAAAGGTTGGTGAAGCTCATGTCGCATGAAGATGTGTAGTTTCAATCTTGGTTTATTCTATATTTTTGTTCTATTTTATACTTTCTTAATGTTTATCACCTCATCCACTTATCATTCTATCTTGACTCATATGTTTTTGGAACATGGTTCACAAAAATATTTCATTTTTAGATTAGGTTCAATTTTTTCTAGTTGTTTTGTTGAATTTTTGGGTATTATTTTGTTATGATTTTCTCATTGTATTCTATGTTTTGTACCTTTATTCATGTTTAATAAACGTTTTTATTTTGTGATTGACTCTATAATATATGTAGAGTTCAGTTCTAATTCTCAAAACTAATTGATTATTTTTGTATTTAATCCTTTATATGGTGAAACCATTCTTAAAGGTATGTTATGGATTCCCAGGAACTAGTTTCCATCTCATATGAAATAGTAACACCATTCAAGCTAGCCCATGGGTCAAGGATGGGTTGCTCTACTGGTTTTATGAACAAATGAACAATAAACTAATATGTGTATTTATTTTGAAAAAATAATTCATTATAAACTATTTGTGATTACACTATTAATGATTTTTTATCTTGTTCATCAATTATAGAGAGAATAAAATTTAAACAAGTATCTCTCTTGACTGATTTTATTGTGACTAAATCCATTAAGTGGTATTAAATCCATCACACTAATTTATAATTAATTTTAAAATTTTATTTTTTAAAAATCATATTAAGGGTCTAGTTTTTGGATTAAAAGGCTATATATTCATGTTAATCAAAGTTATTATTATTATAATAGACCAAAAATTATGAGATTTTATTCAGAAGAATTCTTTTTATTTTATTTTTTATTAAGATTATATTAAATAAATAATATTATATAATATTATATTATCTTTCTAACTAATAATTAAACATGATATTAATTTTTTCATTTGTTATCGACATAGTTTCTTTATAAATATTTGTATTAGTTATATATATTAGTAATATATATTTAACACCCCACCCTAGATTTCCAAACAACAACCAAGTGAAGATGCTACAAGACCTCATATGAGACTTCCTATATGAAAGACACTTATGGCTAGTAGTGAGGGTCTAGGGGTACTCAATACAGTCATATAATCTACTGAATGTAATGATTTCTCAACCCATCTAAAGAGTGAGTCTCTTAAATAAGTAAACATTGATCCACTTTCATTAGAAGATCAATGATCACCCAAATAGAATAACAAATAATCAAGGTCCTTAATACCCCCATCATTATGTTCATCATCATATCATCCCACTTCTACATAGGCACTATATGTGTATGAAGAAAATCACCAGGACTCTTATACTTGGACTTTACCTTCTAGAAGTTTAGTCATTACGAAACAAAATTTGTGATGCCAAACTTTAAATATATCCACCAAATCTGACATCGAATGTCATGGTACATCTCTATAGACACTGGATGCACTTCATATTTTTAAGAATGAGAGTATATCATCAGATACTCTCTCATAGAGTTATCTACCATAATATATATGTGCATGGTGATTACATCGTCATCATCTACTAATAATCCCAGTATATGGTCAACACTTCCAAAATATTCTTGCATTACCTCACACTCTATATCTAAATCATGTCCAGTATTCACCTGGTTTAATAATGAATACATGATAAACAAAGATACAGATATTGTAACTTCATTTTATAGTAATTCAATCATAATAAACATAGTCATCAAACTCATCAAACACCATTCCTTTACTGAATACCTGTCAAAAAGAAAAAATAACCCCTATGTTTTCCTATTAAGATCATCAAAAATGACATTTTCATTCTATGATGCATCAACCATACCTACATAAATGTTCAATACATATTCCACCCAGCACCTCTCTTTCATGTTTATATCCCAATATGAAATGATATTTCAAAGTATCTTGTTCTCTATATAATCCAAAAGCCTCTCTCTAAAGAGATAACATCACCAATACTTTAGGGAGAGGACCACAACTACTTAACCTATGTCATGAATATGGTCTCTCTAATCAGGGATCATAGATAACAGGTCCCATAAGATAAAACCTAGTTCATGTTAATTAGTAAATCTCATATCCCTACACCTAAGGCACCAAAGTACATGACGTATCTAAACCAAGGCAGTGGAATAACAAATACTAGATCTCTCTTTAAAATCCTCTTAAACAATAGAAAAACCTCCAAACACTAATAAGTATATTCAATATTAAACCACTTTTTTATAAGACTCTTCATCAGTTCGTCAAAGTGAGAAAATTAATGAATGAACCATTTATAGTATCAATATTAAATGCACTTAGAGTACACTCAACATGGTCTTAAGTATTCTCCCATATATCTCTTTTTTTATGCATGTATAAGGATATCATTGATAAATACCATGATGAAAGAGTCAATATATGGATGGAAGATGATGTTAATGAGATTTTTAACATTATTTTGTTATTCATAAAGTTAATATTAATTATGAGGTACTCATACAATCCATATCTACTCCTAAATGTTATTTTTTGGATATCCTCCTCCCTGACCTGCAACGGATGGTAGCCATGACAAGGATCAAAATTAAAAACCCATAGGGCTTCTCACAACTAATCAAAGAGATGATTGGTCAAGGTTAAAGGATATATTTTCTTCATTATCAATTAATTAATCTTCCTATTGTTCACATATATTGATAGAAAATAGTATTCCTTCAATGAAAACAACATTGGTGCACTCGGTAGGGATGTATGCATTCAGATGAAACACTTAATCTCTAAGTCCTAAAAATGAATCATAAACCCCCTCAACTCGATCGACTCTATAATATTGATAGAAAAAAAATTTATATCCTCCCTAATAATTTTTTAATTTTAAATTTATTTATCACCCTATTTTAAGACAGTAGAATTCATTAAGAAATACAAGATTATAGAGTTGGAAAAAATGTGTAAAATAATTGGACAAAATAACTGGTCCCTCAATTAGAAAAATCATGCCACTTGATTTGTTATGTATCCAATCTAGCTCAAATATGGTCCCACTATTCAAGCTTCAACATCCCACTCATCAGGATAATCCTCTATCCCTTAATAGAAATTATTGATACATTTAAATAATAAGAGTCAATATGAGAATATAATATTTTATGTTAGGTCATTATATGAATCACATCAAAGAATATAATCTAAAGGATTTTCAAATCCCATATATTTCTATATCCATCAGTATTGAGAATTAATATTAGTGTGTGTGTGTGTGTGTGAAATTTTAGATGACACGCCTATTTATGATGTATGAATGCACCCAAACCCAATAAAGTTATAATAGTAATCTCATCACTAATAACATATAGTTCCTTCACATATGATTTGGATAAGAACAATAAAAATTCCCAAACTAAGTCAATGCATCCTATCTCCTTTATTTCATAGCCCCAATAGAATATAAATGAAGCCTACGAATTTTGAAACTAATTTAAAACTACCCAACATAATTTCTATAATATAACCCTAGTGGAGATGCTACAATATCTCATGTGAACATTTCTAAATATAAGAGGTTACCAACTAGCACTGATTGTATTAGTTATTATTGGAGAGAAAACACCCATGGTAATCACATCCATGAATCAAAAACAAAAATAAAATATAACATTATTGAATAACATAGAAGAAGATAAATAATGATAATTTATTAAAAAAATTATTCAATTTCATTCATATAAATAAAACAAGCTTCAAACATGAAATTCCTACCAGATTATAAAAATTTTAATCATAAAATGATGAAACAAAACAGAAATATCTAGATTCAATTAAGCTTCCAAAACCAACTCTATGATCTGTCGATTAGCTACCTTCTATGGGCCACTTTGGATTACCTAGATCCCTAATCATAAAGTCTCTATACAAATCAATATGTTCATGTAGGTTGTGTGTAATAAAACATAGTAGGACACTACAAATTCATCATTAACAATAGGTAAAAATTATAATAGTTTCATGTTAGAATAAATTTAAATGTGTAAATAAGAATTAACAATCATTTTTTGAGATCTTTTATGCTAATGAATATACTATGGGCCCCTATTATACCTATTTTCGATCCATGTCATATGAATGATATGAAAAAAATTCATAATCATAATTAGAGAAAAGGATGATGAGAATTCTTTAATATGTTTCAAGGATGATAAGACATGCCCAACCATACTTATATCACACCCTATCTCTCTCACTGGTATGTCCATAGGAAAAGATTATTCCATCTACTCTTAGGGTTTGGCCAAATGGATATTATAACAAACATCTACATCCTCAGTTCTAGTCTTAGGTTCATCATTCCCCTACCCTATCATCAATCCAATCTTCATTATTAATGCATGATATTTGTAATCCACCTCTAAGGGATAACCATGCCACAACAGTACACATGTTCTAATTATAAGTCACAATACATCCAAGGGTATGAAAATAGAACATAAATTGGTAGATAATAAATTATAAGAACATGGAAAGTCATCATGACAATTAGTATAAAAAGACGAGCATATAAGATCAATATCAAACATTGTTCAATAAGACACATAACCATTATCATTGATCCAAGAATAATATATTGATCTCATATAATACACATGAACAAACATGTAATCATAGTTAAACATTGTTATAAAAGAAATTAAATTGACATTCATGCAATGAAAATGAAATAATCATATGAATAAAATAAGGCTATACCATGCCTTAAATGGTAAAGAAACTTCCTACAATATTTTTTTTCAATGTCAAAATTAGGTTTCAAAAATAATTTATTCCCAAATATCATTCATGCACAAACATCTCCAACTCATATGTTAATGGTCCCCCGAATTGAGTTCACGTGAATGTAACATGGATACAAGATTGAGAATCAAATAAGTAACCATGACATGGAATTTTATCTACACAAACATGCCCCACTAAATCCAGTAATGTCTCTAGATCTAGGTTTGGTCGTATGATAACAAAATGTCACTTCTTGAATAGTTATTAGAGATAATATCCCAAGATCCCCAATAGAATAGATCACCATAAAAATTTCCCTGATGAAAGGAATCAACCTTATATGTAGGTTATGGAAGAAGATCCTCAAAGGATTCAACTAAGGTTTATCTGGAGTGTCTTCTATTCATCTAGATTGAGTAGAAGATCAATAGAATGAAGAAAAACCAATTAGTGGAAACTGTAATCAAATTAAAAACCATTTTATAACCTTTATAAAGTTACATGTGTTCTTTACATGGAATTACTCATGTTATAGAAATAATGGTGGCAGTTTTGGCCATTCAAAATCTATCACAATTGTAATCATTGCATCCAAAATGGTAGTGGTTTCTTTGAACACCCAAATTCTTGGTATCTCAACACACCCACCTTTACAATTTATTCATATTTCCCCCAACTATGTCCTCTACCATGGGTATGTAGAGGTCACTATGGCCATGGTCATGAGAAGGACTAAGAATACACCACACCCATGGACATGCCTTTAAATCCCCCATTTCACTATGAAAATATTTCATAGGGGGTCACCAAGAACCATCATGGACATGGTGTAGCATATTTTCAACAAATTAGTCTCCAAAAACCCAAAATCTACTCAAAATCAGGTTCAGATTCACCCAAGCATGGATCATCCTAAACACTAAATAAATAAGATGAAAACAAGGATTCTCATTAATAAAACAAATATTGCAATGCTTTTCAATATATATATTTAAAAATAAAAATTATTTAAGGGCCATCACCCCCCCTCTATTTTTAAAAAATCCCACCCAACTATGATTTAGAGAGGGTTTTTTATTTAAAAAAAAAAGAATAAATCAAAGAAAAATGATTAATGGAATGGGATAAAAATCCCCTTATCCATTCTTACCATGTTTTTATATTTTTTATATTATATATATATGAATTTTTTTATGTTTATATTAAATAATATATATATTTTTGGATTAATAAATATTTCTATATTTTGAAAAACAAATCGGTATTTTTTAGAGGGGAGTCAAGGATCAAAAGTGAAACTAGAAAAATAATTTAAATTAAATAAAAAATATAAATAAATTTAAAATAATTCAATAGTTATCATGATTAATTTTAACTTCTTTACAATGATGATGGGTTTATGTGGATATAATATCACATATTCAAGTTGAAAAAGATAATAAGAAACCCATTACACAAGATCGTTCATCCTATAAAACCAAAACCATGAATATATACAATAAATAAATTATCTACCTTACAAAAACTAAGATTGAAACATTTTTCTACAAGAATAGTGTTTGATGAATATCACTCTGTTGTAACTAATTTTACCCTTTCTAAAGATACTCATGTTTATGTTCTGCGAATTTTAAGGTAAAATTTTATTTTTGAAATCATTGTGTTTTTTACTATTTAAATGGTAATTTCTCCTAGTAAAGGATCAAAAAATATTCTCTATCTATTCCATTGATCTTAGAATTAGGTTCTTACCCTATCACTATAATTTTATGACATTTTTTTCTAGTGAAATTTTTCATAATATAATAATATTAATTAAATAAATAGTAATTACTCTTTTGGTGTAAACATTTATATCTTCTAAAAAAAGTCATTTAATGGAATTCAGACATCATTGTTGAGAGTAAAATGTGAATTTTTGACCATGTGAGGTATAAATTTAGTCTGTGTTCTAAGACCAGGGTATGGATATAAAAATTAGTGTTTAAATTAAAAGAAATTAATCAATTTAATTTAGTTTAATCCAATCTAACTATTTCCCACATTTTTACCTTCCGTCATTTTGTTCAATGTGGAGTAGTGGATTTTCCTGAAATCAATAATCGAATCAAGAGTTTAAATAGAGATATGGAGATGGAAATACATAAGGATATCTCAATTGAAGTTGTATTTTAATACAGTCGCCTTTGAGAGTGATTCTGGGATTTGGGATTTAGTGATATTCCACCTGGTTGAAATTTTCTTTTTATTTTAAACGCATACAATTTTAAATGTTTTGTTTTGAATTTTTTATTGAAATTGGGATAGTGTGGGATGATATACGTATATAATGGGGTTTCAATTTTGTGTTTAAGAATATTATAAATATTTATGAAGATATATGAAAGAGTTTTTAATAGGTAGTGCATGATTTCTAGTGAAGATGAATAAGGGATTTGAGTATTTTATAATTGAATTATATTTTTGTGGTTATAATTTATCCTTAAATAATGATCTATGTTGGGGTAATAATTTTCATTCCATAAATCTGTAGTGTCCATATGGGTGATGTATCTCAGTGAACTATGTAAGATTAAGGTCTCGTTTAACCATACATAGTGGTATGTATAAGGGTAAGGTCTCTCTCTCCCCAGCATGGGCTTCCCTTATAAGTGTGAGATTCTTTTTACCCTTACAATGGTGGCCTATATAAGTGCACCATATTCTACCATTATAAAAGTACCCCCTGACCATACACTGGGGTAACAGTTTGACAAAAATAGTTGTTCCCAACTTTATTAAGGAATTATTTCAAGGTGTTAAAAAGTTTTTTATGGGCGGAATATGTTATTATTTATTCCATATAACATAATGGTCGAATAAGTTATAAAATAAACTTAAAATTGATATATTATAAAATAATGTATTATATATAGAATTAGTGCCTCACATTGATAAATGGTGACTCTACAGAATTAGATGAGCTTTAATAAGAATGGACGAGCATTGTTTAAAAAGGTAATAACATTATAAATGAGGTATATTATCCAAAAAATGTGCCCACTTTATTAAATTAATTTTCATTATATTTGACATGTGATATGTGGTCACACCATTATGGGTGATTAACTAATTTAAATTTAAATAAAATTGATAAAATTAAAATATTATGAAGAAATTTAATAATGTGTATAGTTCTATGAGAGACCCTTGTGCACTAACTTAAAAATCTTGTTCACTGATGGTAAATGACTTGATTATATTTTTTATTGTTTTTTATACACTAAACCAAAGGAGTGGGAACATAAATAGATTATAGAAATATTTTTTTTCTATAATGCATATTTCCAAGTGACCTCTTAGTAGAGGTATGGGTTGGATAATGAATGATGGTGCCTGGTTTTTATTAATAAATCCTTGATGTATCACTATACCCTTGGAATATTTGAGAAAACTATGGAGTGAGTTATTTCTCCCCACTATGGAGTGATTCCCTAAGTGGTATTACATGGGTTGTTATGTATGAACATATAGGTTTGACATGTGGTGATCAACATAGGAGTAACTTGGACATTATGATGGGTTTTATACCATCCCTCCTAAGAGACACCATTTGGGGTTATCTAATATGGCCAATGAGGGCGTTAGAAGATTATAACAATGTTTAGGATTGTTAATACCTATGATTTATAGGTGATGTCCTGAGAGGTATGTTTGAGAGATAGAAATACTTGTATTATGTATGTGTTATGATGTGACTGGTAAAATCCCACTAAGTTCTATAATGATATTTTTTTCCTTGATAAGGTGCATGTAGGTGATGGGTATAGATGATTAAATGTGTCAGTTTAGATTTTGAACTAATGTTGTGATCCTAATGTGGATATAGTGAAGGGGATAGGTTGTGAACTTGAGAGGGAGTCCTTGATTATATTATATGGTTCTTAAAAAAACCAACACTTATGAGATATGTATGATGAGATTATACTATTGGGATGCAAGACCAACCAAGATGTATATATATACATAGGATGCCTTGATTTTTCTCATTGGTTCCACCTTTATTATTTATACTATGTGTTGGATGGGAGGGATGAACTATCCCCATATAAAATTATTAGTGAGATGATGTGTGGGGGATGCACATCCACCCGATGGATTAGTATAGTTTTATATGATATAGGACAAACACACTACCCCTGATGAGAGTTATATGTGAGGTGATTCGGGATAGATGGATTGCTCTGTGAGAGGTATATGTGAGGTGACTTTTCTCTAGATCCTAATGCTAATATATTTCTTAGGATCATTCCTATGAATCATCCATGGGCCTGATATTGGTTAGTGTGGTTTTATAATTTGTTCTAAGACACTAGGAAACTAGCCAAAGTGGGCATAGTAAATCATAGGTGTAACGGTAATAATTGTGGACCTATTGTGTGTATTTATTTAATATTTCATAGTTTACTAATTATTTTTCTGAGCATATATCTTGTCCATACACTTCATTTCTAGTTATGTACGAGAAAACATTAGTGGTTCCATACTAAGTTTTATTAATACCCTACTCGAGTGGATATCACACTTTGGTGCCCGAGATATCTTCTCTAAATAAATGCAGTGTTTGGTTAAATTCCCAATATTCTATGATTGAGTCACATAGCTCAGATCATGTTTAGAGACTCAGTTTAAGGTATGTGTTAGGGTTGGAAGTGGATCTATTTCTAAATTTATTCTCTCTTTTTATTTGAATTTATATTTAGCCTCATGGTTGATAATATTTTGTATATTAGAATGAAAATGACTATAACACCTTGTGATTTTGTGATATAGTTCTCAATAAATAAATTTTATTTATTCGATATCTCATGAAACACACATCATTGAATCATAATGAATTATAATATAGTAAATTGTTTTAACCAAGCTATTAAATTAGAAGAATGATGTGTAATACCATATTTATGAGAAAAAATAAGTAAAAGGTTATAGTTAAATTAGATATATTTTTTAAGGAATTATATACTTAAAAAATACATTTGAAATAAAAAAATTGTTTTATTACGTTTTTTATGAAAATCATATAATTAATTTTATCAAACTTTACAAAAAATTATTTGAAAAAATGAACTTTAGTTTTTATTTCATCATGTCAAAATTATTTTAGATTATTTTTCTTATAATTTTATGAATTTATTTACTTTTTAATGTATAATGAAAAACACATATTTTTAAGTAAATTTAGTTTTCGCTTAATCAATTTGAAAAATTATATTTTTTTAATGGTTTTCAAAATAAAATTATTTAATTTATATTCTTAATTATCTAATTTATTTTATTTTAATTAATATTTTATTTTATTATAAAACATTTTTATACATTAGAAAACATTTTTCTGGAAATCCTTTTTTTTGTATATTTAAATTGATAAAAAAATCAACCACATAATTGATTTGAATTTTTAAAAATTTATTTAATATATGGAATAATTTCTAACATATTTGTTAAATATGACCCTTTTAATTTTTTTATTTTGAGTAGTAACTATAGGTAAATATTCCTCACCTTAGTAAAGATAAAATGGGTAAAACATGGATAAAACCATGAGATAAGGTCCCAAAATCAAACCAAAACTTATATTTATTTCATTTTATGGGATTAACTTGACAATATTCACAAAAATATTTAATATATGTCTTTTTGGAAATCTTTTTACATTATTATGATAGTTGTATTATTTTATGTCAAGGAAACTTCATAATGAAACCCTCTTGATTTTAAAATCCCCAATGTTTTAACATAATAATAAAAAAGACGATATGTTCTTTTATAAATGTTTATTAATAATATTATTCGTTTTTTTCATTATTTTTATATATTTTTAATTTATTATGTTGAAATGATTTCATTAAATGCATAATACTATTTGTTCAAGTAGTATAAAAATCATCTAAATGATTTTAAAAAATTCAAAAGAAATAATTTTTTTGTTAGTTATAGTTCACTATGATTTTTATAAATAAAAAATATATATTATGTATGTTTTTATGGTTTAAATTCAAATCAAAAATCATCATTTATGTCTTAATGTCAAATGTAGTGAATAGTGTTAAAAATGAAATTATTGATATTTTACGAAAAATAATATTTTTTCAAATTACATAAAAAATTATATATATTAGAATGGGATAATTTTGATGATTAAAAAATTAAAATTTAATTCCATGTCTATTTACGAGCTAAAAAAAACCTAATAAATAAAATTATATCCTTTTAAGATTTACAAATCGTTACCGCGGTTAAAGAAGTAATTGGATAATTAAGAAGTTAAAACAAAAGATAAGGATTAAAATGACACCAAAACCTATCTGAATTTAATTTCCAGTTGATGTTTCAAAAATATCCTATTTTCACGCAATTTATGGATATTTATAAGCCTTATAATTGATAAATACATTAATTATATTTAAATCTTTTAGGCAGTTTCATGTGTGTCGTTTATCTCCCTTATAAAATGACACATGTTTTCTCTTTTATTTACAAATCCTTATATCATCTAGTGCAACATCCCACATTTTAATAAAATAAGTTTTCTAATTAATTCTATAACAAGTGAATTTAATTATGAATAGCTCAATATCAATACTATTATTAACAAATAATAAATAAAATATTGTAAATAAATAAATTATAATGGTACTCCTAATTTTTTTTCATATAATTAAATAATGAAATAATAAATTCTATTTTTTAATTTGTTCCTTATAAGTTTTTGGTTTTTTAATGTTATATTTAAAAATATTTCTGTAAAAAAATTTATACTCATTTCTAACCAAAATGTTATAATTATGATATTATGATGTATGGTAGTTAAAATTATGATTACAAAAATTTAATAAATAATAAAGTAATATTTATTGAATATAAAAAAACTAGGGTTATTAAGATATCAATTTTCTCTTATTATATTTAAATTTTAATTCATATAACTTATATTAATTAAATTAGTCATTAATGTAAATAAAGGTCTAAGTGAATCTAATTATGAGACGATTAATGTAAATATATATTTGAAATGAAAATTTTTAATGTGTAAATATATGAATAAAATAATTATAGAAATATTATATTAATAAATTAAGTATGTATTATATATATATTAATTGTTATTTTATATATATATTATATAAAATTTATATTGTATATAAATGTTCTAGGTTAACGGGCACATGATCTAAGGCAGATTAGGCCAGCTTGAAAAAGCAGCTAATCATCAACCATAGATCAAGGTTAATAAATTTAATTATATAGATTGTGAATATAATTTAAAGGAAACATAATTAGGGTTATATTAGAGAATTAGGGTTATATATATATATATTTGTCTATTTGTGTGTTTGTATTGAAGCAATGACTGTGTGTTAAGCATTATCTAAGGACACACTATAAATCATAAAAAAAATGATTGATCAGTGTCTTTATTCTTCCACCCACTCTCTATTTTTGGGTTTTCATTTGAATTACATAAATATTATTATATGATAATTTTAATATAAGTACATATGGATGGATCTTTGATGAATTGGATCTACTACAAAAAAAATTTATGGAAGTTGAATGAAATATAAATGAATAACAAGAAAATAAGTATATATAAAAGACTAGGTGTCTATTCATTATCATAAACATTGGGTTTTAGGGTAAACCATAAATTAATAGTGTTACATAAGAAAATATATATTTTTAATAAAGGATACCAATTCATTCTAAAAACTCTACCATGTGGATTGTTTGCTACTCGTCATCTTCCTCAAGTAGTGTTCATGGTTCATTATCAGTTTTCATGATTCACCATTTTCAAGGATGAAGTATATATATAAATATTTTACTTATTTAATTATTATATATGTATATAACATGAAATTATCATGTTGGCTCATGTGCCATTTTTTAGAGAGAAGATGAATTTGAGTGAAATGAGACAATAATATAAATAGATATATGCCTCCCATTTTAGGGATACTGTCAATTCATTTCATTTAATGGAATTATTATCTGAACACATATGAAAAAAATAGGTAGTTATAATATTTACAAAATCCTATTAGTGTCAGAACAAAAAATTAAAATTATATTTTATAAAACAAAATTTTTTTCTGATGACATATCATGTTAATATATATTAATAAAAAATTAAATTTTATTTTCCGTTTATCTATGGAGGGTAGAATTTGGGTTATTTTTTATTCCCCTTGATATTATGTAGAACAACACCTTTTATTCTATCTATTTTTAATGTATAATCCAATGATTCCTTCTCAACCTAATTTTTCCACTGAAAGTATTATTTGATTGTACTATTCAATTCATTTTATGGTAAATTTATTTTTAAACTTGTATTTCAAGGTTCCATAAAACCCTAAATATAGAAAAAGTATTTTTGAAACCCATTCATAAGAAGATTTCAAGGAAATTTCTTATCATCAAAAGATAAATGATTTTAATTCTATATTCTAATACATTATTTATAAGGGTAATTGATTTCATATATAAATTTATTGTTTTCCATAACCCATTTTCATAATGTATATAATTTAATATTTTGAGGAAGGAAGTTATTAAGGGAAAATATATTTTATTATTTGAAAAACCCATTCCTCTAAATGATATATGTTTTAAAAAACTATTTATTTTTTAACACTTATTTGAAAATGAAATTTTTATTGAGAACCACTTTCATGATATTCTCTTTTTAATAATTGTATTTATAAATTATATAGATTATTATTTCATGTGTAAAAATTTAATTAAAATTAATGCATTTCATTCAGTATTTTATGTAATGTATGGCCATGAACATTATCAACCATTGACATTCCAGATGTGTTTAGAAAAGCTTTTACTTACATAAAACTTCAAATGATTTTTTATAATAAATGGTATTGTAAATTTATTCTTTTAATATTATTTATTTAAATATCATGTATTTTTAATTTTTTCCTCTCTTTGAAACTCAAAATTTATAAAAAAATATAGTTAAGAAAAGGGGACCACATTTATCCACATTTGGTCAGAAAATGATTTAAATCCAAAAACATGTTCTATGAAAACATTTTAAGAATATTTTTTATGTTATCTTATTATTGATTAAATTCTTTATAAAATGTTTTCTAAAATTTTACCACATGTTCTAAAAAGAACCATATTGTCATTTTTTGAATGAGTTAATTTTTACAGAATGCATGATAAGAATCTTTGTCTTAACGATTACCGCAATATCAGAACTTTTTTTGTGATTAATAATCAATGATATGAATGTTACATTAAATTTTTATAGAATTATTTTAACAATTGAATTATTTTATATTACATAAGATATAATTTTATTTTAAATAATTAATTTCGAATGGAAAATTTTATTTTCATTATTAAATATTTCAATGATACTTTAAAGACATTTTTCATCTATGATAACATTAATTAATGCAAATTCTAGAAATTGATATATAATCTAATGACACCATGAATATTCTTTCACTGGATGTTTTATGAATATTTATATTAGATATTTACAGAACCTTTTTGTTTCCCATAAGTTATTCTATGGTGAAATAATGAAATTTTTATAAAACCCACTTTTTTCTACTTATTTTTCTTTGACAAAATAATGAAAATTTTATGATATTTTAAAATACATGTGCATAGTTTAAAATATGTTACATGTTTTCCTATAATATTATATCCCTAAAATGAAATGGGTAAAATTTTATATCTCATGAGATAATTATGAGATGTGTGTTATTATTCTCAATCCACTCTAGAAAACTAGAATAGATTCCTGATCTACTAGTGTAAAAATATGGTGATGAAAGATCTGTTATGATATGGGAAATATGTGTTGATACCTAATTAATTAGCATTTTATGGTATAAGTAGTTAACCATTTCATATTAAATTGTTTCTATGATAAAGAGTAAGCCACACTTTTTATGACAAGTTTTTATCATTATGAGCAGAACAAAAGATTAAGGGTTGATTTTTTATGCTTTATCACTCTTATAATTCATGTATTTTTTAATTATAACTTTTTATGACATGACTCGTGATTATGATCCATGAATGATAGTGTATGAACTGTGTAGGTTATCATAGTAAAATAATAATCTTATGATTATCTTTGGATTTCAAATGATCCTCGATCAATACCTTCCATTTTCACTTAATAAACATCTAAAATCACACTTTCTTATGTTTCCTTTCATTAGGTTTTGAATAATGTTTTTATTATTTTACATAAATAAGGATACAAAGTGAAAATTTCATAATGAAAAATACTAAAAAATATACCAAAATATTATTTTTTGTATCTAGTCTACAAATACTCAAAACTATTATGGTTCTATAGTGGATACTAATGTTATGTATTGATTATTCATATTAAATTATGTAATATTTATGGATTAAAAACATAGTTATATATTTATGGTATAATAGAAAATTTTAATCAATATTTAGAAATTTGGATTATATAACATTGGTGAAAACCATAAGAATTATTCTATATATAGGATAAAATCCTCATGTTTTGTTAATAACCATAAAAAAAGTATGTTATGTATATGATTTTATAGATTGAGAATAAGGTTTTAGGATATAGAAATATTATAACTAGTATTTCATGATTATATGATAGCTCAAAAAGATTATTACAGATTCATACTTATTCTTTTATTTTTTTTGTTTCAGTTAATGATTAGAAATAGAATAGATTATTCTAATAATGAATGCGATAGAAAATGTAATAATAATTCTCCAAAGAAACCAATAACTATATGAGCATGAAAAAATGATCTTGTAGCTATACACACAAAACTTTTTGAGACCATAAATCATATTGGGAGACTAACCAATCAAAATAAGGAATAATGTTATGTTCTATATTTCATTAGGCAACATACACCATAATTTAGTTGGTGTTATGTTCCATTATAGGTTGAGTGATAAATCAGTACCATTAAGAAGATAAATATAATCATTCAATTCTTGAAACATGAACATGTTATACTAAACACTTGTTGTTTCTAGGAATAAGTATATAAATAGTGTAATCTTATTAATAATATTATCCAATATGATGAAATTGACTCCATGGAATGTGATGAGTTTAAGAAGGTATTTTTTCAATATGTACATTCCTCATATTCTTTATATAAAAATTAAGAACAATTTTTTTGAGCTTAAGAAGATGTAATATGAATCCATTACTATATTTAAGGATAATTTTAAAAGACTTTCATTGAATGATTCTTGTTTAACAATCATATCTCAAAGAAAAATTGATCCATTATTTATTGGTTTAAAACCTAGTATATAAAAGGAGTTTCAAATTATATAAAATATTTTCTATGATGAAATCATTATATTTTCTCTAATGGTAGAAACTAAAATTAGATAATTCCATTATTACTGTGGTTTTAATAAGAAAGGAAGATGGAGTCCCATGATAACAAAAACAATTAACTAAGTGTAAATAATTTCCATCCATTTACATGCATGAAATTTTCATATAATCACCAACGTAATTACCTAAAAAGGATTTATAGGTTCCATAAATGTGGAAATGATTGTTTTAAATCTTGTTAATGACAATATATAAAGAAGAGGCTAGTTGATATGATGGAGAAAATAAATATTTCAATGGATTCACCAAACAAAATACAATATATAAAATTAATGTAATATGGGAATTATTCCAACATGTGAATCGATCCAATGGATTATGAGTATGATAAAAATCAAAAACTTCTTAATTCCATGAAAGAAGATCAATCTCCTGCTATCATGATCGCTGAAGTGGGATATGAGAATAACATAGTGAGAGGTACACTTATCATCAAATCTAAATCAACTAATTTATTATTTGATTCTAGATCTACCCAAACTTTTATATATAATTAATTTTTAAATCGTATCGAATAAAAACCTCAAAAATTATATATTCTGTTATTGGTGAAAAATTATAATTGTACAATGGTCACATCTCATGTTTATATTTCTTATCCGATTGATGTTTTGGGAATATGCATCTTTAAAATATTTCAATTCTCCCTTTAGTTTAATTGTATGTGATTCTAATAAAGGCTTAAATAACACTATATAGTTTTTATATCAATTTAAGAGGAAGGTAAGTCACATTTCATATTCTAAATGAACTTATTATCATTTATTTGTTCAAGGATGAATATGAACATCCAATGGAAATGACTTCAATCATGTGGGTATTAATTAAAAAATATAAAGTGTATCAATATTCTATGGTTGGTTAGAAACTCAAAGTTAATGATATTCCTATTTTATTGGAGTTTCTTTATGTCTATCTTGATTATTTTATATGCATTTTTCTAAATTGAGAGTTTCATTTTTTAAGAGAAAACATACCTAGTACTACATATATTTCAATGAAACATTATATTATGATTCTAATTGAGTAGCAATAATTGACGAGGAAACTCTATAATAATAGTGATAATGGATACATATTCCCAAGAGCAACACTATGGGATGATGAAATTCTTTTTGTTGAGAATAATTGTTGGTAAATTCATATTACCACTGATTACCAGGAACATAACATGATCATTATCAAGAAAAAATATCATCTTCCCCATATCGATGATTTATTTGACCAATTACAAGGAGCTCAATATATTATCAGTATTCACCTTCATTTTGGATGTCATTAATTCGGGGTTATGGTATAATATATACCTAGGATAGCATTTCATCTGATATATGGGAGTTATGAATTTATAATTATTATATTTACATTTAATAATAGTTATAATACCATTATGTATTTAATTAATATATTATTTATATATTACCATGATAAATTTGTTTCCATAATTATATATGATATTTTTTGTATATTCAAAGATCAAGGATGATCTTAAATATAATTTTATTACTCTATTGAAGAAAAATAGTGAATATGTTCTATGAAAATTTACCAAATGTAAATTTTATCTTTAGAATGTTTTATTCTTTGGTCATATAGTCTAGTGTGAGGATATATTGATAGATCCCTCAAAGAAGTAGGTAATTGAAAAAAAATCCTATACAAACCAATTAAACTAAAATATATATTTTTATTTTGTTAGTTGTATACTATAAAAAAAATTTGAAATATTTCTCAGGATTATCTAATCCACTCACCAAAATTACTGGGAAGGGGATAAAGTTCTTATTGAGAAATGAATGTGAAGAGAATTTATAAGAGCTGAAGGGAAGGTTAGTCAATGAACAAGTTCTAACACTAATTTATAGCATGAAAGGGTTTTTGATCTATAATGATGCGTAAAATAAGGCATCAGGATGTTAACTCATGAAAAATGATATAGTGATAGATTATGCCTCATTATAATTGAAAATACATGTAAAAATTTACTCAACCAATGATTTTGAGATGGAAATAGTAATTTTTGTGTTATTGTTATGGAGGAATTTTCTTTAAGTTGAAATGTGTGACATATATATATATCATAAAATATTTTAGTATATATTGAAATATAAATTTATGAATTTTCATCATAGAATATGGTTGAGATTTATTAAATATTAGGATGACTCAAAACATTACAACCCTGTGATGGTGAAAATAAGGAAGTTTCTTTAAGACCAAAGGCCCGTGACATTTTTTCCATGATTAGGATTGAAAAATATCCAATAATTATGGATTTTTAAAATATAGTGTTGGGAATCCTTAAGAAAGGGGACATATCCTATCTTTCTCATATGAAGGTTCATTCATCCATCCTGTGATGTTTAAAGAGAAGATAAAGTAACATGCAGAGCTAAAAATTATGTGAGAAATGTTCTTGAATTAATCATTTTTTATATTGGAATGATAATTTTTAGGGTCCAATTATCAGTCCCATATATACAAGACAAGAATATGTAGATGTTATATAAAGATCATAGTTTATTATTCTCCTTTAATCCTTGATGTATAAATATATATAGAAATATACATTATTATTTCTAGTAGTGTAGCATAAAAAAGTATTTTATAGAGTTTTTATCTAGATTCGTAATATATTATCATGTTAATAATATGATAATGATGTTTAAGGGGTTTTTAATACCATTACACATACAAAAAATTGAAATGGAACATCATCGCCATGGATTTTGTCATTTGAATCCCCAAAAAATCTAAATGAAACAATGTTATTTGGGTTTTAGTTGATTTACATATATTTTAATCACACATAATTTTAATTAGAGAATTTTTCTATTTTGATCATAATTCCTGGTTACACATTACAAAAGTGGTAAGATTGTTTGGAGTACAACATTCTATTTTTTCTAATTAGGATCAATGGTTTACCATAATATTTTAGGGAATTATTTAGTTTTCTCTAGGTAAAGACTTGAGTTTCAATAAAAAATATCATATTTAGATATGATATTAGTCTTATAGGAATATTCAAAATCTAGATGATATATTGATAGATTACTCTATATATTTCTATATGAGTTAAGATCATCACCTTAATTTGGTGGGATTTATTTACAAAAATATTTTTCATTTAAACACTCATACGAATTATGATAAAGCCCTATATGTTATGAAAAAAATTACTCCTAAATTAAAGGATAATGATTTTGAAATAAATCTATTAGGTCCTTGTCATTATGAATAATTTGTAGAGAGTTTTTTAAGAATCTCTTAGCACATAAGATCTTCTCAGAGTTGAAAGAAAAGTTTTGCTGGGAATAATCAGTTATATATAGATTTTGGAGTTTGTCAAAAGGTATTAAAATTAATATATATTTTTAATAAGGATATGAAATATTGAAATGCATGAAATTTAAGACCTACATATATTCTTGATCACATCATGATGGAATCTTATCGATGGTCAATTTCTCCTAGTATATCTCAAGTTCATGATGTGTTCCACTTATCTATCTAAAGGAAGTAAAGGAATAATAATTCACATGTACTAAACTTCTAGGTCAAACCACAATGTCGCGATCTTTATATTTAGAAATAACAGGTGGAAATTTTGTATCATATAAAAAAGTTCTATGAAATAATACCACCTATGAGGTCAAAGTTTTGTTTTGAAACCATAAATTAGAGGGAGTTATTATAGAACCATAAGATATAATGAGGTAAATGTATCTTCATATTTTTTTTTATCAAACTGTAAAAAATGTTATAGAAAAATTCTCATAAGGGGATAGAATGTAACACCTTGAGATTTTATAATATATTTATCAATAAATAAATTTGATTTTTTGACAGGTTTTGATACATGTTACCCCATGTGTAAATGAACTATAATATGACACAATGTAATAAAATATATATTAAATTGGTGGAATTAATATTAATAACCACATTTAAAAAATGTATAATGTTTTTATATATATATAAAATATTTTTTGGTAATGTGATTATATGATTTAAAAATTAATTTTTCTTCAAAATTATTTTTATTGCTTTCTATGAGAAAAATAATATTATTAATTTCCACAATTTTTTAAAAAAATTAAATGAACATCATTTATTAGTTCCTCGTGTTAAAATTAACTTATATATAATTTTTTATAATGTTCTGAAAATAATTCATTTCCAATGAATAGTAAAAACTTTTTATTATTAAAAGTTGTATTTTTTCATTAAGAATTTACAAAGATCTATTTTATTTTATAATAGTTTTTGAAGTAGATTTGGTTTGTGTTTATTTTTAATCATACCATTAATGTAATTAGAAATAATTTTATGATTTATTTAATTAAAAAAAATATACACCAAAAAATATTTTATCTAGAAAATGTCTTTTTATAAGGTTATGATGGTTTAATTATTTATTAAATTCATCTCCATATGTAAATTTTTTATTAAAAATGTATTATACATTTAAAATTGGGGGAATAATATTTGGTATATATGTACCTCTTATTTTTTTCATTATGAGTTGTAATTGTGGTAAATATTTGTAACCTTATATGGGTAAAATGAGAAAAACAGAGTTATAAGAAAATGATAAGGTCTCAAAATCATCCCAAAAAAGGCTCCATTTCTTTGTGTGTGATTCATTAGACCATTAACATCCCAATTTTGAATATTTTAAATTTATTCTATATTTTCTATGGATTATAATATTTATATTATTTTAAGTAAAAAAATTCAAAATGTCACACTATTGTTATTAATGTGTATACACTTTATTTATAATGATAAAAAGAGGATGTAATGTCCCAGATCTGGGTGCCACACAACTGGTTCCCCAAACCTGGTTGGTCACATGAACTCAAGCACATTTCTCCAAACGTCAGAGGCTGACGACTAGCGGCGAGGGCCTAGGACTGATAGTGGGGAAACTATGCCTTCATTTGTCAAACTGTAGCGTAGCGGGGGAAAATATCAACATACAAAAACGTAAGAAGTAAAAAATATAGACCTGAAATGGAAAACATAACTAAAGTAAAGATAACCAACAGTAATATATATGATGATGAAACATGTCTCTAATTCTAAGAAAGCCGCCAAAATAGGATACACTACAATCTAGTACAATACAACAAAAGTTACAAAGAATCGCAAAACAAAACCAAAGCAGTGCAATAGCAACTGAGCAACATCGCAAGCCTAATCTCGGTCTCATGCTCTCCTACTCCTCTGCAACAATCACGTACCTGTGTAGGGACCCTTGCCCTTATCGACACCTACAACAATATAATCTGTTTGGACCCAAGACATGACCCAAACAAGGTGTGAGAAATAAATCCCAATAGGAAACCACCAAAGTCCCATGCCCAACTGTCAGTGAAAAAGTTCAACAACAGTGTGCAATAATGAAATGTAGTAAACTATGAAGAACTCAAAAGTAACCATTCCTACCAGTTACATTTACATTTTAATAATTATTTAACAATTCAATATAATTGAATTATGATTTTTCTATGACTCAGCCTCGACCAAAAAATCTCATATACCAGTGCCATAGAAAAAACCACAACATGAAATCTTAAAAGTAAATGATAATAATAATACCAATCATGTGCTTTATCTTGGCCGATACAACCTAAGAAATGAACACAGTGAATATTCAAAGTAAACATTGTCCTCAGACATGAAAATCTTTACCCTTAGGAAAGTAGAAGCGAAACCCATAGGTGACTTCCCTCATGCATTATGAACATTGACCTCAGGTATACGAGATATCACCCTCAAGCATGGTAGCTACTGCCCATAGGCATTGGAAATGTTCCCTCTGTTAAAACAAAACATTGCCCCCAGGATAAACAAAACACTTCCCTCTGGCAAAAAAAACAATACCCTTAGGCATTCCATAGGAAAATCAAGTAACCAGGCTGAGCCCAACACATAAGCATGAAATTTATATATGTTTCCTCCTAGTAAAACTCAAAACATTCAATAATCATGGCATACCCTTGGGTATCCTATCCAAATGGATTAACAAGGGGAATGCACCCTCGGGGTAGCCTCAGATCCAAGAAAGGATCTGAAACATAAGTTTATACTTATTCATTAGATTACCTATGCAATTATAGGTATCTCAACAGTCAAAGTCTCATCCATACGACACCCCAAACATGGGCGCATGGAACAACGATACACAAAATCAACTCGACAGTTGGAATTAAACACAATACCCCCTACGTCAATATCATCTAATTGATATACGTGAAATGTGCCTCCCGGAACAACCAAGAACATCCTAGATCTAAGATAAATGATTACTTGTTAAAACCTAAATAACTTTCCTTAGAGAATAATTTGAAGGAGAGATTCAAGAATAGGGAAGACCTTACCCGCACGGTTCAAACGAGATCCACAGTAGAAGAATCAGAGTTCTGGTGAGTGATCGGGAGCTCCTCTAAGTATCTACCTCTTCTCCTGGAGATCCTGGTGAGTCCTTTGCCTCCTCTATAGAATAATGAGGCTACTGCCTATTTTTAATGAAGAAACATAACTACACGGCGTGTACTTCTCATGTACACAGCATGTACTATTCTTTAAAATTGTTCCTCTGGCAGCTAATTTCCACTGCCTTACTATTCATATGCCAACTGATTACACAGTGTGTATTACTAATTACACGGTGTGTACTATCCTTTTTAACTATTCCTTTGGCGGTTTCTTTCCACCGCCTCACTATTCATCTGCAACTGAGTACATGTTGTGTATTACTAAGTACACGGTGTGTAGTTAGTTTTTACACCTTTAATCGCCAACAAGCCTACACGCCCTGTATTCTCATCCCACATAGCCAAATTACATGGCATGTATAGAAACGTACACGGCATGTACCCATAAATTTGATATTTTCCCCACATTTCCCTTGTTTTCTCAAAACACTTAAGTAAAAAGGAATAGAAGAAACTTGTACCTCAAGAATAAGAAACGAGTTCTTAGAAATTTCCCCCCTTAAAGAAATTCGTCCCCGAATTTCCCTTCCAAAGGTGGTGAAGACAAAGCTGAGAACAACTCTAGACACTGAGTACGAACGTTAGTCTCCCACTCCCAGGTTTCATGCTGCACTCGGCCATGCTGCCATAGCACCTATATGAGAGGAACTAACTGGACTCGGAGAACCTTCTTGATCATATCAATAATATGAATCAGATGCTCTTAAAAGGATGCATCAACATGAAGTTCAACCTCCTCAGGATAAAAAAAGTGAGATGGGTCTGAGTGATAATGGCGCATCTGAGATATGTGGAAGATGTCATGCATGGCCCGGTACCTCTTTGGTAACTGCAAATGATAGGAAACTGGCTTGACTCTCTCCAAAATCTCAAATGGACCTACATTCCTATGTTAAAGTTTACCCTGTCTCCTGATCCGACTGTGTCCCAACCTCATTGAAACACACAAGAAAACCTGATCCCCTACCACGAACTCCAAGGGACATCTACGGCAATCAGCATAAGATTTCTGACAAGACTATGCAGTATCTATCCACATCTGAATTAACAAGACCTGCTCTGAAGTATTCGACACGAGACGTGGTCCCAGTAAAGTTGCCTCACCTGCCTCCAACCAGCACAAGGCTGATCAGAATGGCCTACCATATAAATCCTCATATGGTGTCATCTCAATAGTTTTCTGAAAACTATTATTGTAGGAAAACTCAACCAGGTGTATGTTCTTCTCCCAAGAGCCCCCAAAGTCCAGGATGCATGCACGCAGCATGTCCTCTTGCACTTGTATTGTAAGCTTTGACTGGACATCGGTATGAGGGTGGTAAGTTGTTCTCAAAAGCACATGTGTACACAGTTCCCTCTAAAAACTCTGCCAGAAACAAGGTGTAAAATGGGCATCCCTATCTGAAATGATAGAACGAGGGACCCCATGAAGACGTAAAACCTCTCGGATATACAAATTCCCGAGCATGTCAACATCAAAGGTCTCCTTGATCAGCAAAAATTGAGAAACATTCATAAGTCTGTCCAAAAAACCCATACGACATCATTTCCTCAAGGTGACCTCAATAACTCCGTCACAAAGTCCATCACGACATCATCCCATTTTCACTCCGGAATGGGTAACTGTTGTAACAGTCCTGCTGGCCTCTGATTCTCCACCTTCACCTACTGATAAGTGAAACATCTCATAACAAAACCAGCTACCTCTCTTTTCATACCCAGCCACCAATACTGAAGTCTCAAGTCACATTGCATTTTGGTAACTCCAGGATGCACTTCGCAAGATGAAGCATGAAATTCCCGCATCAACTCCTCGTGTACATCCCTTGTAACCCACACTTGTCCATAGATACACAGTACCTCATCATTTCCTATTGTCCAACCAGGAGAAAGGTCCTCACTTTCCACCAACTCCCATAGAACTAGGCCTTCTGAATCTGATAGTTGTCTCATAATCAATCTATCTGGGAGGGTAGAAGTCACAGCTTACGACGAAAGGTAGGTTCGCCCATTACTATCATGCACCTCGAAATGCATCTTATAGAACAAAGCCATAAGCTTCCACTCACCACCGGCCTCCTGCACTGCCTGTATCTGAGTCCTCTTACTCAGTGTATCAGCTACTGTGTTACCCTTACTAGGTGTATAGGCAAGCTCAATGTCGAAGGACTGAAGGTATTCAACCCACCTTCGCTGTCTCAAATTCAAGTCATGCTGGGTAAAGATTTATTTAAGACTTTTGTGGTCCATAAATACCACAAAATGTTCTCCCAAGAGATAATGTCTCCAACAGTGTAACACATGAACAACTTCAGCCAACTCGAGATCATTCATCAAGTAATTCCTCTTATGTAGCCTCAACTGCCGAGACCTGTAAACAACTACTCGATCACCCTGTATCAACACTTCTCCTTGCCCAATACCGGATGCATCATAGTAAACTGTATAGCTCTTCCCTTGTTCTGAAAGTATTAGTACTAGTGCTGATGTCAACCTTCCCTTTAGCTTCTGAAAGGCTTTCTCACAAGCTTTTGACCAAATAAACATCATACCCTTATTAGTCAAACCCTTCAATAGAAATGCTAAGTGGGAGGAGTCCTATATAAAGTACCTTTAGTAACCACCTAGCCCCAAGAAAATTTGTATTTCAAACATGTTCTTAGGCTGCTCCTAGGAAACTACTACTCTCACTTTCTTTGGGTCTACCAAAACTCCTGCCTCTGAGATAATATTACCCTAGAAGTGAATTTGGTCCATCCAAAAGTGGCACTTTGAGAGCATATCATATAACTGATTCTCTCTCAATGTACTCAGTATGATCTCAATATGGGTGGCATGGTCATGTCGTGTGTGAGAGTACACCACGATATCATCCATGAAGACTACCACAAAAGAATCCAGATATGGGTGGAACACACGATTAATCAGATCCATGAAATCTTCTGGCGCGTTTGTGAGTCTGAATGACATGAACAAGTACTCGTATAGACTATATCTTCTCTGAAAGGCTGTAAGTGGTATTTCCAATGGTATAACACGCAACTAATGATATCCGAATATCAATTCAATCTTCGAGAACACTCTTGCTCCTCGAATTTGATCAAAAAGATCATCAATGACTAAGAACTGAAAATTTAATGAGGGAACAGAAGAAAGAAAATGTTCATGTTTTAAAAAACAAGAATACACGCCATGTATAATAACTACACAACGTGTTCCCTTAAGTCTCTCACATGGTCGTGTACTTTTTCTAGAACTAGTTGTGTAACACCCCAAACACATGGCATGTTGTCCTTACACACGGCGTATACTTGAATTTTCTTCCCATATCTAAGTCCTTCTACGCGGCTAAGCCACACGGTTATCATTAGAATGAGGCTATATGGAGTGTTTTTTATAGACACAGCGTGTACTAGATGAGCTTCACTGGCCCGTGTTGTTTGTAACATGGACGAATATTCGGCTGACACTACATTGCGTGTTTCATACAGACATGGTGTGTACCAGAAGAGGTAACACTGACCCGTGTTGTTAGTTACATGACCAGATTCCAAGATTACACTACATGGCATGTTTATAACTGACACGGCATGTATCACCTAAGGTTTCTATGTCTGTGATGTTAGTCACACGGGTGGAAACAGGGTCAACATGACATGGAGTGTACAACCAGTACACGGTGTGTTCCCACAAGAACTTACCTATCTCGTGTCTCTACCCTAGGTGCATGGCATGTTACACCCGTACAGGGCATGCACACCACCCTGTTTCCCCATCCACACATCAAAGTACACACGGTCTCTCACCGGTCAAGACTACATGGCGTGTCCCACAGGTACATGGCATGTCTTCAGTAAAATATGGATGACCTGTATTCCCTCCCACATGGTGGGTTACACGACCTTATACTAAAAGGCGTGTACATATAAGTACATGAAGTGTACTTAGAATTTCTTTATTTCATAACTAACAGAAGAGTACATGGTGTGTGTTCATAGAACCACATGCTGTGTTGTCTGGGTTTCCGGACAGTAAACCTCATAAACTAATCTGAAACCCCTTACCTTTAATTTTAAGCATCGGTATGCCAACATTCGATCCGTGGGGGCCCATACACCCTACGAACAAAAGTTTAGCACCCGAAATTTCACATTATAATACAAAACACAACAAAAGTATGGATCATGATCTGCTAAATTCCAGTCCAAGAGAGCCTATACTTCTCAGAAACCAAAGTTTATTGTCCATAAACCCAACCGTAACATGTACCAATACCATATCAACAGAAAGCGTATCTATCAAGTACCAATCATAACATCATTTATTTTATAACACCACATCTATTACAACAACATGAAATTTCTAATATAGCTACATGGCACGGAAACTATGCATGACATGTGATCCTAACATGTGCCTAAATGATACATGATATAGCATACCCTCATCTCATTGGGTTGCAACTAAATTGAACCCAAGTGTAGTAATATAAATAGTACACCACAAGTGCGTCACCAAACAGTGAAAATCAAATCAACTGTAATAATTATAAATAGAAAATCACAATTTAATTTTAGGTTATCCGGATTTTACCTATACACGGGGTAGCTACTCCCAGGCACAGTTTATTACCGAATATCTTAACAATATATCTCCTTCTGTTGTCTACAAATAATAAAATAACCTAGAGAAAAGATAACCCTCTAATACCACTTTGTAACATCACGGATCCGGGTGCCACACAATGGGTGCCCCAAACCTGGTTGGTCATATGACCTCAAGTGCATTTCTCAAAATGTCGGAGGCTTTTGACTAGCAGTGGGGACCTAGGACTGATAGTGGGGAAACTATGCCCCCATTTTTCAAAGTGTAGCACAATGGGGGAATATATCAACATACAAAAGTGGAAGTAGTAAACAATATAAACCTGAAATGGACAGCAAAACTGAAGTAAATATAGCCAAAAGTCATATATATGATGATGCAACATGTCTCTAATTCTAAGAAAGCATCCAAAACAAGATACACTGCAATCTAATACAGTACAGCACAAGGTACAAAGCACAGAAAAAAAACCAAAGAAGTGAAACAGGATCTCAGCATCATCGCAAGCCTAAGATCAGTCCCATTCTCTCCTACCCCTCTACAACAATCATGTACCTGATTAGGGACCCTTACCCTTATCGACACCTGTAGTAATATAATCTGTTTGGGCCCAAGACATGACCGAAACAGGGTGTGAGAAATAAATCCCAGTAGGCAACCACCAAAGGCCCATGCCCAACTGTTAGTGAAAAAGTGCAACAACAGTGTGCAATAATGAAATTCAGTAAACTACGAAGTACTCAAAAGTAACCATTCCTACCAGTTACATTTCCATTTTAATAATTATTTAACAATTCAATATAATTGAATTATGAGTTCTCCGAGACTCGGCCTCAACCGACAATCTCCTATACTAGTGCCACAGTATAAACCACAACAGTCAATCTAACAAGTAAAATATAATAATAATACCAAGCATGGGCTTTAGTTTGGTAGGTACAACCTAATAAATCACCACAGTGAATATTCAAAGTAAACATTGTCCTCAGACATGCAAATCCTTACCCTCAATAAAGTAGAAGTGAAACCCATAGGTTAATGCCCTCAGGCATAACGAATATTAAACTCAGGTATATGAGATACCACCCTCAGGCATTGAAGATACTGCCCACAAGCATAAGAAATGTGCACTCAGTTTAAACAAAACATTTCCCCCAGGCTAAAAAAAACACTTCTCTCAGGCTAAACAAAACTCTACCCTCAGGCATTCCATATGAAAAGAAAGTAACTAGGCCAAGTCCAATGCATAAGAAACCAATTTATATATGTTTCCTCTCAAGAAAACTAAAAACATTCTATAATCATGGCATACTCACGTGTATCCTGGCCAAACGACTAAACAAGGGGAACACACCCTCAGGGTGGCCCCAGATCCAAGAAACAATCTCAAACAGTAGTTTATACTTATTCATTAGATTACCTATGCAATTCTAGGTATCTCAACAGTCAATGTCTCAGCCATATGACACCTCGAACAGGGGCGTGTGGCCCAAAAGTAAACAAAATCAACTCGATAGTTTTAATTAAACACAAGAACACCTACCCCGATCTCCTCTAATCGATATACGTGAAAGGCACCTCCCGAAACAACCATGAATGACATAGATCTGAGATAAAAGATTACATTTTCAAACATAAATAACATTCATTAGTGAAATAATTGGAAAGAGAGATTCAAGAAGATGGAAGACCATACATGTGCGGTTCAAACGAGATCAACAGTGGAACAATCGGAGTTCCGGTGTGCGATCGGGAGCTCCGCCAAGTCTTGGCCTCCTCTCCCGAAGCACTCAGTGAGTCCTCTGCCTCCTCTGTTGAATGAGGAGGATAATGCCTTTTTAATGAAAAAACATAACTACATGGTGTGTACTTCTCATGTACATGGTGCATAATATTATTTTAAACTGGTCCTCTAGCGACTACTTTCCACCGCCTTACTGTTCATTTGCTGACTGATTACATGGCATGTATTACTATGTACATGGTGTGTACTATCCTTTTTAACTATTCCTCTGGAGGCTACTTTACATTGCCTCACTATTAATCTTCCAATTCATTACATGGAGTGTATTACTATGTACACGGTGTGTAGTCAGTTTTTACACCCTTAATCGTCGACAAGCCTACACGCCCTGTATTCTCATCCCACACAGCCAAAGTAGCATGTATACAAAAGTACATGGCGTGTACCCATAAATTTGTGATTTTTCACACATTTCCCTTGTTTTCTAAAAAACACTGTAAGGAAAAAAGAAAAGAAGAAACTCATACCTCAAGAATAAGAATCGGGTGCTTACAGAGGATAAATTTTGTTTTATTTTTATTTTTTAATGATTAATTATTTTTTTATCATGGAAATTTATATTTAATTTTTAGTGATGAAATATTTAGCATAAAGTGTTACAGAATTCTAAAATAGTGCTCCTACAAGAATGAGAAAAAATTTAAAGGTATTTAAAACTATATAGGTATTATTTTTATTGGTGATTTATAGTTCAGAACATATATTATATATGAATAAAACATATTATGAATTTTTTAATGCTTTATATTTCAAATAAAATATAATATATATGTTTTTAAAGGTATATTAAATGAATTATTTCAAAAATAACATTAATGATATTTGATGAAAAATAATATTTTATTGAATTATATAAAAACATAAAAATATTGGAAGGGGAAAATTTCGATTTTAAATGGTTGAAAATTTCATCATTCTCCATTTATGAGATAATTTTTACCAAATAAGTAAAATTATTAACCTTTATGATAGAAAAAGTTGTTACTTATTTTAATGTTTAAATTTGTTAATAAAGTTGGTAAACCGAAAAATAAGTATCAAAGTTACTCAAAAACATATCTAAATTTAATTTTGTGATTTTATTAATGACAATATATACTTATTCCTCTTATTCATGTATTTATGAAATTATTATAACTAAGAAATGAATTTATTATATTTAAATATTTTAAGTAATTCCAGGTGTTTACTTTCCCTTTATTATAAATGGACACATCTTATATTTTTTATTTACTCATCCTTGAACCATATATCTTAACCAAAACATAAACCATTATATTATAAACTACCATATCCATAAATCAGTTTTTTCATCCTAAATGAACATTCATAGATTTCTTAATGAGGGATTTAAATGAGGCCTACTAAAGATTTGGTAATCGTCATACCTAAGCTCTCTCAAATTATTTTTTATTCTTCCTATAATAAATATATAGTATTCATCTTAAAATAATATCTTAATTATCATAAATATAACAATATTAGATAATGATTATTTAACATCCATTATCCACCATCTATTTCCTCAAATGGGAAGTGAAGGTATTTCTCATGTACAGGTGTGGACTACCATGTCAACGTAGTTGTAAAATTCATTTCCCATCAACATGGTTCATGGATTATTAATATGTTTATTTTAATGTTTATATTTTTTATTTATTATATAATAATACTTATTTAACTCTAATAAAATATTTACCATCTTACCTATTATATTAGAAAAAGATAATGTCACCCATGCGTACGTGTGGACAACGACCTCCATAGTGTGATGTAATTAGTTATTATTTTTTTCTTTTAAATGGATAGAAATATGAATAAATTTAATAAATATATATGATATATATGATATAATATAATATTTCTAAATTTTAATTACTATTTAACATTCTTTCACTCCATCCTTTGAAAAGTGAAAATAATATGCATGCACATGTACAAACTAATATCTCCATGAATAGAGAAATTTATTTTTCTATATAATATTTATAGATGATTCTCTATATATTTAATGAATATATATGATATTTATTTCTTGATAAAAATTCTTTAGATGATGGTACCATGATATAATTAAAAGCATCCAGACTTTTAAACTAAAACATACATGAGAAACGAAGCAGTTATAACCTATAATAATAATTTTAATAATAAATAATTATTAATATCATGATAAAATATTATATTTAAGTAATATAATTTATGATAAATATATTATTATTTTTTTGAAATACATTTAAAATATAGTTATGATTATTATACATAAGGATAAAAAAATATGCAAAATACAATACTTGAAGTAGGGGGTTTATGTTTTAATATCATTTTATTTAGGATTGTTTAATATTTAATTTCCATTGAGGATATTATAATATAATTATCTAATAATTAAACTTTTCATTTTCTTACCCTATGTATTTTCATGTAATTTTTTTATAATAGTGCCATTTTTTCCACTTTAGAACTCAAAATTGTTCAGAAAATTATTTTATGTAAATTCAACCTTATATATCCACTTTTAGTTGGAAATCATTATCATACAAATCCATGTTTTCAAAAGAAAAAATTTATTAATGTATTTACTAAATCTAAAAATATTTTTTATATTAATTTTTACCCAAGTTTTGTGTTTTACAATAATTCATAAAATATTATTCTTATCCTTTTTATATGAGGTACTTTTAAATAAAGTTGTGGGAAAAATATTTTTTTAATGATTATGGAATTGACAAAAACATTTCATTGTCCTATCCACTCATATATCCGAAGAAACCTTTATATGTTTCCAAGTTTCTTTTCAACAAAATTTTTTTCCTTATATTTTGTTATTTTATTTATTTTAAATATTTTATTTCAAAATACAAATGAAATTTTCATCATGAAATAGTCCATGGATATTTTATAGAAATTTTTCATATATGATAATATTATTTTATTTAACATATGATAAATGATTGAATGATCCAATAATTATTCTTTATCTATATGGTTTATAATTAATAAAATTATATATTTTAAAACCATTTCATTTCCCACGATTTATGCTATGGTGAACTGATGTAATGTTTATGAAACCCATTTTTATTATATAAGTTATTATTTGATGAATTGATGAAACTTTTATGATATTGGAAGCCATATATTTATAGTTTTCCTTATTTTATGGGTGAGACCTTAATTATATAACCCGCAAATTCATTTGGTGATTTTTATATATCAGGAAATAATTATAGGATTGTAGTTAGTGTTCTCGATCAAATAAAGTAAACATATAAGTACGTTTGATCCAATATGGGAAATTAGTGGTGATTCATGATCTTTTATGATACAGGAAACATTTGTTAATTCCTAATCAACTATAATTTGATGGTATCAGCAGTTAACCATGAAAAATTAATCTGATTCTATTCCTATTAAGATAACATAGTTTTTATGTCATGTTCTTATGATTATGATTAAAACATATGATTCATGATTTATTTATGAGGACTCATCACTCTTATGATTCATGTATTTTATGATGATCATTTTTTAATCCATGTATCATGATTATGATCAATCATAAATCGGGTATCGAATTCTTTATTTGTTATCTTTAACTTATACCTTTATGATTATCTTATGATTTTATATGATTACTGATTGATATATTCCATATTTACCCTTATTGAGCATCTAAGATCATCCATTTTTTTTCCTTTCCCAATTTTATGAAGAATGATTTTATATAGGGTATTTTATAAAGGGTAAAAAGTGAGTAGAACATTATGAAAAATGTTAAAGAATGTACCTAAATAATATTTTTATAAATCTAGTCTCCAAATATAATCCTTTACAGTTATGGAAATGATTTTAATGTTATGTGTTGAATATTCATGTAAAAAGATATAAAATTTTTGTCAATAACCATGGTAACTATGGTTGGTATTATAGTAGAGTTTATTAAATCATTTGGGATTAGGATTAGAGAAATATTTTGAAAACCCATTGGATAAGTCTACGTATTGGATAATATCCTAAATTTTTCATAATAGTCATTGATAACCTTTAAAAAAACGCAAGGTTACATAGTTTGAAAATAATGTGTCGTTATTTATACATCTTATTAATAATATTTTATTATTATATGATAGTTAATTTTTATTTCTACAACATGATACTTACACTTTTCTTTTTTGTTTTATACAATTGAATTTACCGTAAGACATCATTCAAAAAAATGTGATGGAAAATGAAATGAGTTTCCACCTAATAAGAAAAATATTATGGGATATGGGATAAAAAATATTGTTTTTATGCTCATGAAACATTCAAAGGACACCAATCATGTGGAGCTTCAAAATAATGGAAGGATGGAATAACATGCTATTAAGTCTTTCATGTAGAGACCCAAACTACTCATACATAGATATCACATTATAACAGATTAATAATGCATACATAACATAATGATCCACACTAAAATCTTAAAGGTATATTATCATATGAAACTTGGTAACATAGGAAAATATTTCATAGAGAAAATACATCATCTCTCACTATGTTATTGATAACTATTTCCCATCTTAGAAATATCATACATAATAACTTTTATCATAACCTGGGGAAAAGAAACATAAGAAAGGGTGAGATCAGATTCTTAGTACGGGTAAACAATAGATATATCAATGATCACATAGTCATAAAATGAAAATAAATGTATTATAATATGAAAATAAATTTAAAAACCCATACCCTATATATCATAGGCTATAAAAATTATTTATATGAAAAATATTAGAAGTTCATATGAAATTATTCATAAATGAATCATACAAAATATGTCATGGAAGAATAAAATTAGTATAAAACATTTAATTTTTCCATAAAAAATGGCATATAAATTTTTTTCATGTTTAGTCAAGACTCGTTAACAAAACAATCATAGTGGTGTGGGTTCACTCTATAGACTAGCATAATAATCAAGGTTCACTCCCAAGATTATCATAGTGGACATAGTCCCTTACAAAATATGGTACAAACTGCATTATGGTCTCATTTATCTCATGATATATCAGAAAATTATGCATAAATTTAATGGAGATGTAGGTACCACCCTCCCTTAGTAATAACATGACCATCATCCTTGGTTTTAATGTAACCATTATCCTTGGTGATAAGACAACCACCATTCCTGGTTGTAATTACCACCATAAATAGTTATAATGTATCTAAATTCACATACTAAAAACCGTACATATATTTGAAATAATAATATAAAACATTAATCGTATAAGAACCCATGAAATGAAATAGTTTTTATAATCATTTCATCATAGAATTCCAATTATAAAGGAAATGGGTTTCATAATCATCTCACTGATTCACCATAGCATAAACCAAGGAAAATGAATGGGTTTGATAAAAAATTATTTATCAAAATAATAAATCATCCATAACAACTATATGGATCATTTAATTTGATAATATACCTAATAAAACATAATTAACATAAAAATATGTCATCATTGATTGGAAAATAATTGAATGATCACTTGGAAAATTTCATGAGGAAAATAACCGTTCCAGTTTGAAAATATATAATAAAAATAAAAAATTTCCTCAAAAATTAATGTAAAATTTTTATTATAAAATAAACTTATAAATCTTTTATTTATTCTTTAAATAATTTAGTGTATGTGATGGTGGATGGTTTTATTATTTTCATAAATATTTAAAAAATATCTGCCTTACATTTTTGGTAATAACTCAAAACACTACCTCATTCATTAAATGATATGAATATTCCTTTAAAAAAATAAATTAATAAAACATGGGTATAAAATGTATTTCAAAAATATTTGGATATTTCTAAAACATTATTCAAAATATTTTTAGAAAGTATAAACATGGAAGACAAATGAGTTTTAATTGAATAGAGTGATAAATGCAGTTATTCTATAAGAAAATTTATTTTGGAATATTGAGTATATAAAGAGTGTAAAATGAAATGAAAACATATATTTTAAAGTAGATAGAGGAAAATAAAATTAATCAGTTTCTTGAGATCTAGATCATAAAATTTTATCATCTAAAATATAATCATAAGCAAACCTAATAAAGTGTTTGATTATAAAAAAAATATTTTACCACTTTGGTAACTTTTGAATCATAAGGACCATGAAATTAAGAATATTATATTAATATTTATATTCAATAATTTCTTAAAAATATTCATAAAATTAATTCACAGGTATTATATAAACCACATAAAATAAATAATTAGTGTATAAGTCATGTGTACCATATAATTAAAAGTGAGATGAAAATCCTCTACATGCTTTGGTAACATTGGAATTTTAAGGCCCATGAAATAAAGAACCATAGATGGGTTTTAAAATATACATAATTATAATAATAATCATCATAAAATATATTCATAGGTATAATATAAACCACACATAATAAACAAGTGGTTAATATGGCATGTGCCCCGTGAAAAAAGTAGTGAGATTAAAATCCCCTTACCAACATTGGAAACATTTGAATTATAAACCCCATGAAAAAATAAATTTATGTAAAAAATTAAATTTATTGAGAATAAATAAATTCATCATATAACATTCCAATGGTTCTATATATAACTCCTCCCCCCATAAAATAATATAAGTTCATAACATAACATATGTGCTAAGAATATAATTTGAGACAAAAATATCTTACATTAAATATCGACTTCCATCGTTGTCATTTGAAACACTTGTACAATAAATATATGTTAATTATAAATATTTTCTATAAAAATAATAATATATATAATAAATTATATTATATTATTTTTACCCTTCATTACTATTTTATTAATAATTCTTTCTTAAAATCACCCTTCAATTAATAATAACTTTTTTTCATGTATGTTTGGTTTGGTATTTTCAGTACCATTATTTTCATCATGGTTTCATAATATATAAAATTATAAATTTGAAAAAAATATCATATAAATTAATTATATATTTATTTATAACAGTCTATAAAATTTAGATATTGAAAATGAATTACAACATTTATTTAGATGGTAGGTCATACGTATGCATTAACGTTGTTTCCATTTTCACTAAAGATAGAACCGAAAAAAGGTAAAAAATATATAAAGATTCAATATTAATTTTATTTTGCTCCTTATCAAATATGTTAATTATATTTATCTGCATTACCATCAATATAAATCATAAGATAAAAATAAATTGCATCGCTTTGTGGGGTGGTAGTTCACCGTACACAATAGTGACATTATCGTATTCCCAATGAATAGAAAATAAGAGTTGGTATAAGATATTATAATTATAGATGTATAATTATTTCATAAATCTCATATAATTTTACTAAATCCATCATTATATCTTCCCATGACAGGTAGTGATGGACAGATAATTACATCGGTTTGCAAGGTGGTAGATGGTCGTACACACGATTGATAGTTGTGTTTCCCATTTGATGAAATATTACATGAATGTAACTTATTAAATTAGTAAAATAACATCTAATTATATGTAATATATTTTTTTAATTATATTATCATATATTAATAATATTAAATTTAGTTTTAATAAGAAATTAAACCAAACACAAGTTTAATAATTTTACCTCTTCCTCAGAGAACCCCATTAGGATTATATATAAAATGTTCATAGGATGATTTATTAATCAAAATTAAACTTATATAATGTGATAAGGGAGTAAGTAATGGATTTGAAAATCTATTATCTGATCCAAAGGGATATTTATTTGTGTCAAGGAGAGGATAATAGTTCTTTTTTCAATCTGGGGGAGAGGACACAATTTTAATTTTAAAAAACAAAAAGATGTACCCACATTATAAACATTCCAAAAGAAACAAAATGGTTCATTATAGAACCTTATAATCAATAAGTTCTAAATTTGGCCATAAAATGAGTTTCGAAACATTTATAGTTCATTTTAACCCTTATTTAATTAGTTTTATCCCCCCTGAAAACTGGTTTTAACACTAAACATGGTAATTAAATTTTTCTATATTTAATGATAATTTTGAAAATAAATAAATTTCAAATTAGTATAAAATATTAATTATTATAATTAAATATATGAATCTATTTTTCAAAATTCCATTCACTAAAGTGGAAATTTTCTTCTAAAATTATACACGTAGACACAATGAAAAAATAATTTTATAAAGAGAAATGTTTCATAAGTATATAATGTTTTCATATCAAAATAAAAAAATAAGATGATAAAAATTACAAATAATATATAAATATATTTATAGTTTAACAAATAATAATTTAAATAAATATTAAAATAAAATTTATCGTGAGAATTCTTTAAATAAAAAAGAAATATTTAATAAAAATTAGTATTTTTTCTATTCATCAGAAAATTAATCTTTGAAGAAAATTATAAAACATTCACACAAAGATAATTATAAAATATAGTTTTCATAAATTATTTTGAATTTTTAAATTATATTTTCTAAAATTTGAAAATTTTACTTTTATTATTTTTTCACCAAAATAAATAGAACTTTTTTTGATAAAATAGTATTTTTAAAACATATAAAAAATTTACTAAATATCAAGTACTAATTTAAAATTTTATTTTTATTAACTAATAACATTATAAATAATATTCCAAATGTGGTTTTTCCTATACATAAATCCATTTTTAACAACTCAATTACTATGATCTTGTTTAAATAATAATATTAATAGCATATCACAGTCTATTGAAACTCAGTGTTGTGTGTAATGGAAGCTGTCAATGAAATTTAATTTCTTGAAGAAAATCATTAGAATTAGGGTGTGTAACATTTAATGATGTCATAGTCTCCTTATTTAGTTTGTCTTCTTATCCACTATTGGCTACACAATGGAATATTACTATTGAAAAAAATAAATATTTTCCTATGAAGTTTGAAAAATAAAAAGTTTATCATAGTATTATATCGTTTTAAATTTAAAGAACATAAGTTGTGGAATATTATTATGAATACTTTCCAACATTAAGAAATTTAGATCAAGTAATTATAAAAGTCTAAGAGGAATTTTTTTAGAAAGTATATACCTTATATTTTTCATATCAAAATGGAGAAGAAATTAGTAGAGCATAAGTGGTAGGATGATGAATACATTAGTATCTAGGATGAAATTTATTAAAGATAAGTAATGAATGCCTTTGGTAAAATCATCATCCATAAAATAATGATTGATTAATTATTTATTAGGTTAAAACCAATTCTCTAATAGTTATTATCTATAAGATAAATTATCATCAATGAAAAAACCATTAGATTTAATCTTCTGGTAGAAATAAAAATTGAATATTTCCATCATTATCATGGTTTTGATAAGAAAAGGAAGATAGTGTTTCATGAGAACACAAATAAACAACCGAGCGGAAAGAAATTACAATAATAAAAATTCTAACAATGATTAAAGAAATATCAACTGAATTTATTGAATTGTATAGGGAGGTTCTTTAAATGTGGAATGTTTGGTCACAAATCCCATGAATGTTGAATGGTGATAAAGAGTATAGTTGATACAATGGTGGAAATGGAGAATCGAAATAATGCACCACCCATTATATAATTATTACAATTCATGGAAAATGGTTATTACACCAACCAGAAATTGAATGTGAAGGTTTTTAATGGTGACTGATGTAAACAGCCTCTTAATCCAAAATTTAAATTGAAATATCATGAAATCATGACTTCGGATGTATGTTATGAGAATGATGTGGTAAATGGTACACTTATTATCCATTATATAACATCTAATGTTTTATTTTATTATATCCTTACCTAGTATTTTATATATATGTAATTTTCAAAGTTATCAAATTACCACCTCACCAATTATATATTGAGTTAGTGGTGAAAAACCTAATGGTTCTATGGTCCCATATCAAGTCTATAGTTCTTCACCTACTGATGTTATGGGAATGTTTTTCCTAATAATAATGTTATTCTCTATTTAGTTGATTTTTATGTGATTCTAGACAGGTATGGTATTTCATTATATAGACACCATTTCAATTTTAGAGGAGGTGAAGTCACATTTCTTATTTCTAATTACATTATGATCATTTATTAGTTAAAGGATGAATATAAACATCCAATGTAATGTATATAAATCTTTTGGGTCTTAATTCCTATTCATGAAGGGTATCCATCTCAGATGTTTAATTATAAACCTAATGTTGATTATATGATTGTTATACAACATTTTTTGATGTATTTATAGAATATTTTCCTTCTATTATTATTATTCATGAAGTTGAGTTTTCAATAGATATCATACCTAGTGCAACCCCTATTACGAATACTCCTTATAGAATGGCCCCAATTGATTCACAGTAATAGATGAATAAATAATAAGAGAATCATGTAAAGGGATTAATATACCCAATTGTGTTTCTACGGGGTACACCTATAGTTTTTTTAAATTATGAATAGTGTTCAATGTATCTTTGTATTAATTATTGTGAAATTTCTGAGATCACTATTAATAACAAGTATAATTTACCCTATATCGGTGATTTTTTGACCAATTATGATGATCTCATTACTTTTTAAATATTAAGATTCATTCTATATATTATAAATTGAGATTTAAGAAATAGGATATACCTAATAAATCCTTCCATATGAAATTTTGGAATTATGAATTTATATTGATTATATTTGGAATTACTAATTCTCTTATTATCTTCATTGATTTTATGAAAAGAGTCTTTAAAGATTACCTTGATCAACTTGTGGTAGTCATTATATATGATATTCTTATATATTCAATTATCTAGTAAGAATATGAAGATCATTTGAGAATTTTTATGAAGACCTTGAGAAATGAGACATTTTATGCAATATTTACCAAGTGTAAATATGGGATTCATAATGTTTTATAATCTGATCATATAATCACGAGTGATAGTATATAAGTAGTGCCTTCTAAGATAGAAGTTATTGATCAATGAACTAGGCCATCCAAGGTAACCAAAATCCATTTTTTATTAAGTAAGGTATATAATAAAGGAATTTTGTGAGATATTTCTCATGAAAACCTAATCCACTCACCATGGTGATTCAGAATGGGTTCTTCATCTTGTGAATAGATGAATGTGAAGAGAATTTAAAGGAGCTGAAGAGATGATTGGTCAGTGTATCTATGCTCACACTACCCTATAGAGGAGAAGGATTTCTGATCTATATTGATGCATAAAATAAGGTAATCTGATGTTTAATCTTTCATAATGATATAGTGATATATAATTCCTCATTCTAATTTAAAATACATTAATAAATTACATAACTCATGATCTTGAGCAAGCACTAGTAATTTTTACATTATATATAATACGAATTGTCTTTAGGGAGAATTTTGTGACATATATAAAAGTCATAATATCATGACGTATATATTCCCACAAAATGAGTTGAATATTACTCAGAGAGGATCATTGAAATTTCTTAAAAGTTTTATATTCTAAATACAATTCCACCCTAGGAAGGAAAAATAGGTTGTTGATGCTTTGAGACGAAAATAACATTCTATTTTTTATATAATGAGGATTTAAAGGGATCCAAAACATATTGAATTTTAGAATATAGAACCTAAAATGCTAAGGAAAGGGAACATAACCTATATTTCTTAGATAAATGTTCAACCATCTTTCCATGTGAGTATTAAAGAGGTATATAAGGAATTGTTATTACTAAAAAATGTGATAAGTATTATTTAGTTAAAAAAATATTGTTTTGCAATGATAAGTTTTAAAATCTAAGTATGTGTCCTATTAATAAAATAATTGAATATGGATCTGTTTGAAGAATCTCATAGTTTATAATTCATAACTCGTCATGGGAGTATGAATAGGTATAGAAATCAAAAAGAGTATTACTATTGGGATAACATGAAAAGGGATATTGAAAATTTTATATAATGATTTATAGTATGTTATACATTTAATGATGAGAGATAGAATTATTATGGGATGTTACAACCATTAGCTGTATTGAAATGGAAGTAAGAAAACATGACCCTAGATTTTTTCATCAATCTCTCCAAAATGTATAAAGGGAATACTGTTATTTGTGTTGTGTTCAATTTACATATGATGTCAAGACACTTAATTTAAATCAGAGAATAATTCTATCTTGATCATCTTGTCCTTATTCAACATCTCGGAATTTACATGTAAATTTTTTTATATGGAATTATTTCGAGACCTCGAAATTCGACGGCATGTGATTCTGAGGTTCGGAGAACCCATAATGGAATTTTGAACATTTTTTAAGGTACTTTTATTAAATGTGAGAGTGGGATTTTCTATCTTTTTAACCATCGATCGGATCAAAAATCTGAGGGAACCGTTGAATTCAAAATGCCGGAATTCGCCTAGAAATTACATAACTTCAGCCAGAAAGGGCCAAGAAGAAAAGTTATTTTTCATACTTTTCAAAAAAAAAGAATGCTTTTATTTTCTTTCTCACAGTTGAGTGGAAGATGACGACACTATGGGTCAGCAACGAGGCGATGATGATGCACATTTATTATGCTAATTAATGTCTCGTTAACTTGCAATGTAACGATGCTTTAATGGCCCGTAATAGTAACGTTGTTTCATAAATGAAATAGTGTAACAATGAGGCATCGCACCATATTGGTAAATTTGTGACATGATCCTATTTATAGTTCAATGCACTATGGAAATATGGATTATAAATTTGTAGGATTCTCTATAAAACCTCTGACAAACTTCCACCCCAACAAAGAATGATGGACGCCGGTGGAACTTCATTATCTTTGATTCCTTTCGAATATCCGAGCCAGGAAGCGATGTTGATGTCTTAAACCCTCAAGGAAGAAATTTGTGACATCAGACATCATAAGAGGTAGTGGTTTTTTATTTAAATGTTTCCCCGTTATTATTTCTAAATAATGAACGCAGACTAACCCATGAACAAGTAAATCTGCGGACCCTGCGTTCTTACAGGAGGGTAGCTTTTGGGGTTTCTTTATACAGGATTTAATTATCATTTTTGTTCAAATTCAAATTCCCAAACCACCCTTGTTTTGTAAACTTCTAACATGGAGGGCCTAGGCCAACACGAACAAGGACCGAGCCCCTCCACTATGGGTGTTCTTCATGGAAAAACTTTCAAATCAATGGCAAAGAAGTTTTGAGACCTTCGCGGTGGAGAGGACGATCCTCGGAAAACATAGGCCAAGCGACATGAAGAACGGACCACTGGTGCAGACCCAGTGGTCCGCATAAGAATCTATCAGCACACCGAATGGATGGTTGTAGCCAAACCAGGTTGTGGTGCAGTAAGAGAAGCAACCAGCCGAGCTGGTGGCTGGAGGTGGCAGACGCGGTCGCTCGACCGCATCAGAGACCAGTGGAGGCGGCACCAAGCCACGACCCGTGCGACGGGCCAGGGTCTCTTGACCATGGCAGAGGAGTTGCCTCGAGGTGACCTCCAGGGCAATGGTAGTGGACAGACGAGGCTCCCAACCATTTCCAGTGAGGCGGACCAGTCCACCTCTTGTGGAATGGACATGGCACGGACCCCCAGCAAGCTGGACCCGCACTGCGGCCCGGACCAGCGGCTCACCGAGCCGGACCCGCGGCTCACCGAGCCGGACCCGCGGCTCACCGAGCTGGACCAATGGCTCACCGGGATGGACCAGAGCCCAGTAGGCTAGATTTCACTGGTGGTCCAGAACCATGCCCTCTTCGGGTCGGGCAAGACTAGACCGAGCCGTCGGGAAACCAGATGGGCTAGACCCTCTTCCAATACAGTCGAGTACAACAAGGCCTATTAGGCCTGGACCACTGGACATTCCATACTAGACTGACCCTGACTCACACTAGGTTGGGTCAGGTCTGTCAGAATGAACCGGGGTGTATAGAACCCCCGAGATAGGTTGGTCGGTTCAGTCTGACTAGGTCGGATCGAGGCCCATTGCAACTGGTCCCTTGGTTACTAAAATGCTTGTATCTTGCAAACTGAGCATCCAATTGACAAGAAATTTGTGTCATTGGGACTCTATCGAGGTCATGGATCATTTGGAATGATTTTTGGTGACATTCATGTATTTTGAGAAGTGACTAATAGCTTGAGGATAGGTTCTCCCAAGCGTGTTATGTATGGAACACTGCGATTGGATGATACCTAAAGACTGCTCGATGAAGGCCTAGTGGGAAGAAGCTCTATGTGACCCAATAGGACCATGGTGAGGAGTGGATTTGTGTGACCTAGTATACCCATGGTAATTGATAGGAAAAGTTCCTTAGTTTGACTATGGCGGGAAGCGTCTCTGTGTGACTTGGCAGGACCACAATGGAGAGCAGCTCGGTATGACCAAGCATACCCCCGATATTCATCAGGGATGAGTACCATAGTAGTTCAAGGTTAGTGGGAAGTGTCTATGTGTGACCCAGTAAGCCCAATATACTCGATAGAGGAAGAGTTCTCCAGTGGCCAACGAGTTTGATGTTTTTTACTGATGATGATACTGTTACTACCCTACAATATACCTACTATGAGTTGTCTTGTGTTTTGTTCTTTACTATGAGGAATTTTTGTGGGATGTTTCCTTTTTTATTTGAGGTCCCCACTGAGTACTGTGTTACTCAACCCTACACGAGCTTCGCCCACATGTGTTGTGTCTTGTGCAGATGATCGACATTTCGACAGGGGTGATCAGGGAGATTGGATGGACGAATTCTACGATGGTGGACTTGGTGCCCTAGGACTAGGTGGGGCCCAGTAGGATCAGGCAGATAGGATGTACTACATTTTATTCTAGTATCTTCACTACTCTCATGATCAAGGGTGTTTCTGTAGTGGTCCATCAAATAACATCTCATACTTTATAGTTTTCAGTACTTTAGGTTTGTATTCTGGCCTGCTTTCTTTCAAATGTACTTGAAATCAATTTATTCAGTGGTATGTTGTTTCCCTTTAGTGATTTGGTACATGGTTGGGTGTGTGTGTGTGTGCATATAGGTATCCAGGCTAATGCCTCCCACTTTCAAGTTGACACCTTTGGTGCTAGTCGCCAGCCCCTGGCCTTTGGGAGGCGGGCTTGGGGAATGGCACGGGCCCCAAGGGACGAGTCCTAACACCTGATGTACATTAAGTAAATTGTTAAATTTTATGGAGATCCACATTATATTGTAACTAATATGGATCCAATGATTACCTCTATGTTATGGATAAGTTTGTAGTTGTCTCTTGGAACAGAGATTAGTTTAAGTGATAAATATCATCATTATAAAAATAGTCATTCATGGGGGACTATTGAGATACTAGAACATGTGTCAGTATCTTTATCTATATATTTGAATGTTGTTTTGGTTCAACACCTTCCATTGATGGAATTTAATTATGATAATATATTTCACTCAAGCATTTATATGGATCCTTATAAATCCCTCTATGGTAATGAGTAAAGAACACCAAAATTATAGGATGAAATTATAAAAATAAATCTATCATTACATGATATGGCTGAATAAATTATAGATATGGTTAAGGCCATTTAGTAGAACATAATAGAATCTCCGAGTCAATAGAATTACTATGATAACAATCATCGATGATATATGGAGTTTGAATTTGGTGAAAATGTGTTATTATGATTATCTACATGGAATACGTTTTTGATATTTGGATGTAAGAAAAACATTATCCTAATATATATCGTTCCTTTTTAGAATCCTAATTGCATATGGATGAAAGCGCGTCATTTGTAACTTCCACCGAATCTATAACAAGATCACGATGTGTCCCATGTATATCTCTAGAAAAAGTATATACCTAATCATTTACATTTGTTGAAAATAGTGGTCATACTATTATATCAAGGTCTCTTTTATGAGGAACAACATTAGGACATTTTGGATCGTGTTGAGAAAGAGATACAACTCACTCGGTCAATGTTTTGTGGAGGAATGATAAATTATAAGAAACTATGTGGGGGAAGCGAGGATATGATAAGGTAGAAATATCCTCATTTAATTGTAATAGAGTGATAGAGATTTTATAGTGAAATTCTTAAAATAGTGTAGAATGTAACACCTCCATAATTTATGATTTATTTCTCAAAAATAAATCTAATTTGTTTGATAGCTTCTGATAGATAAAATCTTTATTCTATATCAACCTTAATATAATATAACAAATAAAATTCCATTAAAATTTTTAAATTAATTTTGATGATCACGTTTTAGAAAGAAAATATTTATAATGGTATTATATAAATAAAATAATTTTTGTGCATGTCATTATATGCTCTAGAAATACATTTTTCCTCAAAAATGGTTTTTATTTATTATTGTGGGAAAATAATATAATTAATTTCTACCAATTTTAGAGACTTTAAGTGAAAAATGGAAAAAAAATATTTATCATATAAAATTTAAATTAGATTAATTTTTTGATAGTTTTCTAAAATGATTGATTTTCAATAAATAGTGTACAATGCTCATTTTTATTGAAAATTGTCATTTCACTTTAATAAATTACCAAGTTCCCTTTTCTAAAAGGGTTTTAAAAGTAAAATCAGTTCATTTATTGAATTAATAATAGAATTATGTTTAATATAATTACTTTTATACTTTATTTTAATATATTAAATATTTATACTTCAAAAAATATTTTTTCTGGAAAAATGTTATTTATTGCGCTTTATGTGTTTTGTATTAAATTATACTCATAAAATTATGTGAACTAAATTTTAAAAAATGTAATTAATATTTTGGAACCAGGATGATCAAATAATGGAAATATGTCTCATTTATTTTTTTCATTGTAAATAGTAAATGTGGTAAATATGTGTCACCTCGGTATGGTAAAAATGGGTAAAACATGGTTGAACGCGTGAGATAAGTCCACAAAATCAACCCAAAAAATTCCATTTTTTAATTATATTGCAAACATAAGATAATATCCATACCAAATATGAATATATATCTTTTTGGTTCCATTTTCTATTGATAATTACCGTTATATTATTTTAAGTAAATACTATTTCAAAATCTCACTCTCTTGATTTTAATATCATTAAAACATTCACATAACGTTAAAATGGTGATAAATCCAGTAATAAATATTTATTTAATATATGAATTAATATTTGATAATATAAATTTATTTTTAAATTTTAATCAAGAAATAATTACATTAAATGTTTACACAACACCAATACCATTTTTATAAAAGTAGTCAAAATGTCACGAAATGATTTTAAAAACTCTAAAAGTAATATTGTGTGGGTGAGTTATATTTCCCCATTAATTTTATAGATTATTAAAACATAATACATATGTATTAATAAATTTTATTTAAATTAAATTACTATATGTATGTCATTAATGTTAGATTAAGTTAATAGTGTCAATAAAGACGTTAATGATATTTCATATAAAAAATTGTTTATTAAAATTTTTTAGAATAAAAAAATATTTAAATGGGAAAAAATGTTGAGGAATGGTCAAAAAATTCATTCCATTTCCATTTAAAATCCAATCGTTACCTAATAATTAAAATTATAAACCATTAATTTTGAAAAATGTTATTAGTAATGTTAAAGTTAGAATTGGTAAACAAAGTGAATAAAATAGAAGGTAAGGTTAAAAATGATTCAAAATACTATATAAATTTAATTAAATGGTCATATTTTTACCATATACTAATTTTTCTCAAATTCATGCCAAACTATAATAATTATACTTGGGAGATAAAATTATAAAATTTAAATCTCTTAAGTAATTCTATTTATGTCCATTTCTACCTTATAGTAGGATACACCTTCTCCCTTTCTTTACACCTCCTTGAGAAATATTTCTCAAAAAAATATCGATTAATCTTTTTTACTAAAAAATGAATGAATTATTATTTTTCTTATTTCTTAAAATACCATTCCAATGGTACTTAAGAATTGATATAAAGGTGGCATAATGAAGAAATGTTAATCGTCTTTCCCAAACTCTTTCAACATATTTCTTCTTATACCACTTATAAATAATTTTTATTCATCATAAAATAATAAATTAACTATAATAATTTTACATAAATATCATTATTATTATTTAACCACAATTATCCTCTCAATATTTCAACAAATGGGATTTTAAATTATCATTTGTATATATATGTAGACTACCACCTCCACATGGAAATTCAATTCATTTTCTATCACCATCGGTCATGGATTTTTATTATGATGGTTTAAATGTTTATATATTATATTTTTGTCATAATTATGCATATATAATTATAATATCATATCTTCTTTCTCACCTTCCAATTTGTAGGAAAATGGTAATGTCGCTCATGCATACGTGTGGATTAGCACCTCCACAAAGTGATGTGATTCATTTTTCATTTCTTCTATAAATGTTTGGTAACAAAGAAAGATTTTATGAATATATTTGATATATATTATAGATTAATGATTTCAAAAAATGAATTTTTATTTATCTTTCTTTAATTCCATCCATCAAAAAGTGAAATTTTTTTTTGTATGTACAACCTACCATTTCCTTGAATAGCGTAATAAATTTTTCTACATATACATTATATACCAGATTATATACATATATATATTAAATATATATTATATTTAATTATTGACTAAAATTTTTTATACATTGGAATCATTACTAAGTACATGGTTTGATAGTACTGAATCGAAACATGTTTGAGAAACAAAGTAATTCCCAACTAAAACAGTGATTTTAATAACAAAATGTTTATAATCAGGTTATAATATATTATATGTAAATTATATATGGTATAATATATATATATATATATATATATATATGTGAATATTTTTCTAAAATGAAAATATAATAAATATATATTTATTATAACACTGGTTCAAACATTTATTAAGAAAGGAAATACATGAGGTAAGGGATTTATGTTTCATTCATATTTTAAGAAGTATTGTTTATGCTTGATATTCCACAAAGGAAGTTATGATACCCTTATATTATAAATCCTAATTTGATTTTCATATCATCCGTTTATACATGTAATTTTCATGTAAAAATACCATTTTCCACCATTAGGAACTCAAATTTTTCAAAAAAATTAAATAAAATTGATCCTTATTTATCCTCTTTTGATTAGAAAAACATTTTCTTCTATTACCATGTTTTCAAAAAAAAAAAATTTATATCCAATGGTTTATTATAGTAATTTTTACCAATTTTTTACTTTTAAACATATATATAAAGAAAATATTCTTGTAGTGTTTGGAAATGGTACTAATTAATGATTGTGTAAAGAGAATATTTCTTTTAATGATTACATCAGGAACCAAACTTCCTGATGTCATGACCACTAAATCATTTAAACATTACTTTAAATTCTTACAGTTATATTTTGAAAGATAAAATTTTCTACAGTATTTTGAAAATATTTTTATTTAGATATGTGATTTCAAAATGAATTGGGTATTTTCCTCAAGAAATATTGGAGTGGTCTTTTAAATACATTTTTTATCAATGAAAACAACCCTTTCTTTTTCATATGAATTACTGGAAATATGGCCCAATTATACAATACATATTCATTCTCTAGATGATTTATGATTAAGATTATATTCTTATGAAACCCATGATTTTTCCTTGGGTCCTGCTATATGTAAATGATGAAATGTTTCTGAAGCCCATTTATTTTATACATATTATGAAATGATTAAATAATGAATGTTTTGTGATATTTTTGAACACATATGTATCATTTTCATTATGTGATGTGTGGGACCATAATTATTTATCCCTCTAATGCATTGGATAAAGATTTTTATATCATGAGATAATAATGGGATATGAGAAGATGTTCTCGATTCACAATGGGAAATAGATATGGATATATGATCCACTATTGGGAAGAGGTGTTTATTCTTAATCCATTATGATATGGGGAAAATATGTTGATGTTGGATCCACTATGATTTCATGGTCTCGATAGTTAACCTGACATATGAAATTGTTTCGATGCATATTATCATTCCACACATTTTATGACATGTTATTATGATTTTGATCTAATATTATGATTCATGAATTATTTATAATGTTTTTTCAATCATATGATTCTGGTATTCTGAAATGCTAATGTTTTAAGCCATGTATATTGATTATGATGCATGATTGATTAGGTATGATATTTATAATTTATAATATTTAACTCATACCATTATATTTATCTTAGTATTTAATATGATAAATGATTGGTATCTTCCACATCTACCCTTAATGAGTATCTCATATCACCCTTTCCAATGTTTCCCTTCCCCAATTTAAGGATAAATTTTTTATATAGGGTATTCCAATAAAGGTATAAAGTGAAAATAATATTATGATAAATAATGAAGAATGTACGTAAACAATATGTTTATCTACCTAGTATCCTAATAAAATAATCATTCAATATCATATCCAAGAACAAAATTTTATGTAGTGAATATTAATATAAAAATATATAATATTTTGGCATGAAAAACCTACGTCACTATAGTGAGTTTGTGTGTATTTTTTTCATTCACATTTCATTGTTTATATTATGTTGTTGTGAGTTATGGATTATATGTAGTAATTTTTATCCATTATTGATGATTCTTCATTATTTAGTTTTAAATTAAGTTTATAAACTAATATGGAATGTGATACTACCAACGGTAACACCCAAGAGCTCCGAAACAATTTGATAGCCTTTTTCATCTAGGGAGGTGCACCTGAGGTCATGTACATTACTAGTCTGGTTAATTCATAAAGGGAAATAGTAATAAGACATTATAATTTGGTATCATCTGATTTAAATTATTAATATCCAAGACATTATTAGAGCCTTCATTTTTCCTATTATTTAGGGAGATGACAGATATGATGTATGAAAATGTTTCAAAGCATGTGACAGATATTGGACAAGTTAATCACAAACACCATTCCTAATATGAAGACCACGAAACTTAATGAATGGGAATACTGTTTTGGTTTTTTTATTTTATATTTTTATGATTTCAACTATCTGACTGCAATTGAGTTTTAAATTTATAACTAAATGGGTTTTGTCTCTTATCTTATCGTTATGAGGCATTTATACCCTTATCTCATTTGGAATACATGATTCACATGAAATAAACATCCTTCATTTTTATTTATATCACTAATGATGATATTTGAACTAGATAATGTTTTAAAAACATATATAATTTTTTTCCCATATAACATATTGGTTGAATTGATGATAGGTCATGTGGATTCTACAGAGGGGTTATACTTTATAATTAATACTATATATTCCCTCTTATAAAGGATGTATAGTGACCCTATGCAAGAAAGTGTAGAAATTTTATGTATTGGTAGTTCTTCCAAATGAAATGGGTTTGGTTATATAAAATTTCTATAATGACCTATATGTTGTTTTTCTATATATCTTCTCAATGTAATTCGACTAAATAGAACCATAAGATTATTGTTTTTACCAAACTAGTCATCCTAAAATGATGTCATTATGTGTGTGTGTGTGTGTGTGAAAAAATGATATCATGGTCCTCATGCCATTAGTTTCATATGCAAATTCAAAATGTTTATTGAAGCCCTGGTAGGATGATGACTTAGTATATGAAACTTGTTAGATTTTTTTGAGACCCTAGAGTGTGTTTTTTCCATGATATTCCTAGTGATATTTTAAAGAGTAATAGAGAGGTGTTTCCTATGACATTAAATTTTTGTGATATCTAATTTATAGGCTAGGATAGTATGTTACATAGATATGCAACCTACTATCTTATAGAGTTTAGTGTTATAATCAAGAAAAGTTGTGATATACAAGTGTTACCTTATATAGGGGGTGCCTTGGGTATCAGATTACTATTTGAAAAGAGAATCATGGGATTTGATATAGGTTATGAGATCGGTGTACTTAGTTGTTTATTATAAATATTTTATATTCATAGTTAGCCCTTTTTTCATTTGTAATAACTATGTGTGTTATTTTTTATATATTATTAGGTCCAATTTTGGTGGGAATGACTGATTGAATACTTGAACTAATTATTCTAGATTCTCTTTTGGTAGTGCACTATGAAATTTACATAATACATTATGTTTTGGAAAAATTCCAAGGTTGGTGGTTGGTTTTTTAGTAGAATTATAATGGGTGAATGCCTTGATTTTGGATAAGAGTTCCAAGGATGATTTTGGGAAGATGAGATTTACATGAAATGTGGAACAGTTAGTGATTTCGACATGTGTTCTTGTGATTGGTGATTTTAAATAAAAGGGATCATGAGTCAGGTTGTGAAAATAAGTGGTAAAAATGCATACATCATATATTTTTTAATGATATTAAAGTGGAATGTGAAGTTTTTGCATGGTACCATTTCAATTTTGAATTAGTGAGTAGTTGTGCACAGGATGATAACCAATGATAGTAGAATAATTCTTATGAACATAGATTCCCAATTTTTGAGGGACAAAGTCCCTTCTGGTGACGAATATGTACTATATTATTTGTCATTAGGTGTTCATAGTATCAATGATCATGGCTCCAGATGATCTACATGCATGAAATAGTGGATTCTGTTGAGGTCTCAATCTAGTTTTTATGTAAGGGAATCTATATAGTTGGTAGAAAACCATAATACATTAGATACAATGATATATATATATATATATATATATATATATATAATTTTGGTGTTTTTCAAGGAAGGTGTTCCCATCTATTTGAGAATAGGTATAAATTGGGGATTTTTTTGGTGATCGGGTAAAAATAGGATGACCAGTTATAAATATTATCTATTATAATGAAGGGTTCATGGGTTGTGGAGGCACAACCCTCATAATAAAAGGATCATTAGTAGGTGATGTGACCAAATATAATATAAATGAGATGGAACTTTAATGGTGGTGTGTGGTATGACTAGATAATATCATGTTCTTTAGGGAATAATGGATTCAACATTTGTAAGAATGATTGGAAAAAGATCAGTAATTATCATAATTAAGGATGATTTTCTTGAAATCCAAAGTTGAGTCAGATCGAATGTTATCCATGGATTAGGTGATAGCATGAATACCGATGTAGGTGGTTGATGATTAAATAATGTAAATAAAATTCTTAGATAATTTCATAACTTGGTGTGGGTGTTTGGATAATTTTATGATGCCTTAGGATGTTAAGGAAGCGTGATTAAGTGATGAGATGGTGCATTCGTGGGTGCTACAAATAAATTTTGGGAATGGAGTCCTAATGGATTTCTATATTTTTATATATATAAAGGTTTTTGTAATGGAAACCTATTTTGTTTTATTGGAAAACAAAAATGGTTTTTCCATAGGTCATTCAGATGGATTAGAGTACTATGTCTTGGAAATTTATCCTCATATGATGAGGCATATGGGGATGAAAACCCAAAGCACAATAATGAATTATTCTAGAACATCATGGTCTCTCAAGATAGTTGAATTCCATAGATCTTATCCTTAATATTGGAAATGATAACATGTAGTAGGATCAATTTTGATTAATAGCATGCCTCAAGATAGGAGTCATACAATGATTGTTTGATTGTTATTTTTGAGTATAACACTCTATGTTGGAATAAAATTGAAAACTCAGATGGGTCAAATTGTGTGGTTGTAAAAACATAGAGAGTTCTCAGGTAAAAGAAGTTTTATGGTGTGGATATTATAATGATCTTGACTTTTATGGGCTGTGAATTTCATGGAAAATTTGACTTTCTAAATAATAAGTTCTTATGTGAGGTGAAATGGGAATTTATCCTTGTAAATAACGTTTGAAATGTTTTTTACTATTCAATTTATATAAAAACAAGTTGTTTAAAAAATTGATTTAATTTATTAGGATTATGGGAAGGTAGTATTTTACATAATATATTAATATTAATTAATACAAATATTAATAAATTAATTTACATAGATTTCAATATCTCCTAAATAGTGTCCTAGATTGGAATTCCAACATTTTCGTTATGTCTATAACATCAGGTTTTAACAAGGTGATCTATAAAATGGGACCAAAATGGGTTTAATATAAAATTTTCTAAATTAGTGTTTAAATAATATAAAATTAATAATAATTATTTAATTAATTAATTTTATTTACTTCTCTCATTTTTCTTTTCCCTCATTTCTTGTGATGGGGGAGTGGAGTTCCATTGAATAATTGTTTGATGTAAGAGAGTAAATTGGAGAGGGGGAGGAAATTCCATTACAGAGCTCAATTAATGTGGAAGAGATATGTAGTGTCCATTGGGAGTGATTCCATACTTAGGGATTCGGTGATATCACATAACATAGGAATATTGTTTTTAATTTCTTGAAACAGACATTTATATTTTTCATTTTAATTTTTTATAGTACTTGGGCCTTTATAGGATGTTATGCATGTTAAATGGGGTTTTTTGTGTTTACAATTGTTATAAATGTTCCTGAATATATTTAGAATTATTTTTTATAGGTTGTTAGTGGTTTTTATTGAAGAAGAGGAAGATGGATTTGTATATTTTTATGAAGGAATTTTGTTGGGATGAAGGTTACCCTTACAGAGTCATAGCAGTGTAAGTGTAAACTTTTCTATACCCTTATGAAGTGGTTTTCATATGGGTTAAGTCTCAACTACCTTTATGTAGTATTTTATATAAGGGTAAGGTATTTGTTACACTTTTTTTGGTGCCTACATAAGTGTAAAGTTCTAATTATACCCACACATACCCCCTCACCTCTGCACAACGCTACAAAATTTTCAATGAAATAAAGAAAATAGTATTTTCCCTACTTTCATAGTGGATAATTTTTTAATGTCAAATGTTATTTTGGATAAATAAATTATAATTTCTTCCAAATAGTTAAATTTTTGTATTAATTTTATACTATATTTAAAAATGTTCTATAATTAATTAAAGTAATATTTCTCAAATTGGGTCATGCATTGATGGACGAAGGCTTTATGGACCTAAAACAGATTTGATGAGGATGGTGAAGAATTTTTTGAAAAGGTAATAACATCATGAAAGATTTCAGTGGTCCCTAGAACATATCCAATTTAGTAAATGATTTTTTATTATATGTGGCATGTGATATCTGGTCTCACCACATTGAGTGATTGACTTGTTTATATTAAATAAAATATTTTGTAAAGAATTAAATTACTATTAATAAATTGAACTTACTACCAGTGTTCATGAGGAACTCTTATTCACTGGATGACATTCCATAGACACTGATGGTTAAGGCCTCAATTGTAAATATATATATAGTGATACATGGATGTAGAGGGTAGATAACAAAAAAATATAATGTGAACATAGTGTACTATTGTATAGGTTTGTCGGTGACCTCTGAGTAGAGGGATATGATTGGTTGTGAGTGATTATCTATATTATGATTTTATGAATCCTTGAGGTACCACTATATCCTATTTCTTATTTAGTTGAAAATGGGGTGATAAATTCCTTCCTAAAATGATGTGAACACCCTGGTGGTATGTGTTATGTCGGAATGTGAGAACATCTAGGTTAGGTGTGTGAGTATTGAACTGGTATTACCTTGGAAATTGAGATTTTCTTTATAACATCTCTCTATATTGAGGCCATTATAGACTATCTAGTAAGTCCAATGAGGTCGTGACTTTATTTTGATGAATTTGATGAACTATACTCTCTCTATGTGATGGGAGATGGCCTAAGAGGTGATAATGATATAAGGAAATCATGTATGGTTTTCATTCTATGGGGTGACCTAGAGGAACCAATTAATTTCCCCTATTGGATATTGTCCCTTAGGAGTGTGCAATTCAGTAATTGGTATATAGGATTTTGGATGTCATCGTAAAACTTGAATCAATGGTGTGAGACTGATGTGGATATAGTGATGAGGATCAGTCTTAACCATGAGAGTTTGACCTCAATTATTTGTGGCAGGTTTGTATGGTGGTCTAACCATTAATAGGTGCACATGATGATATGATTCAAGTGGGACACACTTTCCACTAGGGTATAAAAAGAAACAAGAGAGGCATTGAATTTTATCCTTAGATAAAAGTTTCATTCCTTCAACAATGAGATATATAATAGGGATTTCTATACCCTATAGAAATTTATATGTAACACTGAAATATTTTACACTACATTTTCTATTTAAATAAATTTAATTGCTTATGTTCCACGCAACATCGAGTTCAAATGGACCGCGATGTATTAAATAAGTGAACCATATAGCATAGTAGTTAAAATGGAGGGAATGGATGGTATTATCCACATTATGAATCAAGTATCTTGAAAATTCATCGAAAATATTTTATAGGCATAATATAATAATGAATTCAATTGTATTCATTAAAAGGTTATATTTTTCTAAAGGTAGTTGCACCTCCTATTGATGGAGCACCTATTTTAAATCTATTTTTTTTAAAAAAACTAAATTCTATTAGAAATGAAAAAAATATTTTTTTAAATAGTTATATAAAATTTTATTTTTGACAGATTGTTGACATTTCTTGATAATTTTCATTTTTTGATGAATAGTATGAAATTCTGAATTTTAATTGAAAACAACATTTTTTAAAAATTATCTATTAAGTTAAATTATATTTTGTAATGGTTTTAAATTATAATTAGATAAATTTTTTATTATTTAATATAATATAGGACATTTGATTCAATTTCATATTGAATTTTGATATAAAAATATTTCATTATTTCGAATGTTAAAACCCTATTTTCTCATCAGTCAACAAGATTAATTTTAAATTAATTATTGAAACATCTTTGTTTTTAATTTTAAAAAATGGATTCCATGTTTTGAATTAGTGGGTAAAAATTATTTAAATATGTCCCTTTTATTTATATTCATTATGAATAGTAATTTTGGTAATTTTATATTAACAAGTTTAAAGGTATATCAAGTAATTAAGAGTAAAAATAATATTATAAATACTTGAAAATTTCCCTAATAGTTGTTCTAATTTTTTAAAATATTTCATTGTCTACAAAAATAATTTTTGGGGATATGTTATGGTCTCTTGGGTCCACTTAGATGTCTTTAATCCATTTATAATGTTTTATTCCTAGGAAATCCAAACATGACTTACTCGTGTTTTTAATAAGTATTAAATTTTTTATATGTGGTTATTCAACAGATATATTGGATTATAAATAGCCCTTTTGAAGATAAAATATTTATCTCAGTACTATTTCAATATTATCTTTCATTTTATGTTTCATAAATTGAGGTTTATGAAATACGATATACCAAATACATCCATCTGTATGATGTTTGGAAATTATTTATTTATAATGATTCCATTTTTGCTTAATAATTTACTATTATCATCATTGACTATACGGATATAGTTCTTAGAGATTACCTTGATCAACTGGTGGTATTAATTATTAATGATACTCTTATATATTCATTGATCAAGTAATATCATGAAGATCTTTTTAGAATTGTATTTAATAAAACTATAAACGATGGGTTTTATGAAAAATTTACCAAGTGTGAGTTCTGGATTCAGAATGTTTTATAATTTCATTATATAATATCAAGTGAAGATATATTAGTGGGTAATTATAAGACAAAATTCATTGATTAATGACCATGGAAAAAAAAGAAAATCGGCATTAATGGTTTTCAAAGGTAGGATAGATAATAATGTAATTTTGTGGGATATTTATCATGACAATCTAATACACTCACCAAGTTTATTTGGAATACGTTTTTTCTTATGGGATGATTAATGTGAATGGAATTTTAAGGATCTGAATAGATTTTTGTCATTGAATAGGTTCTCAGACTTCCCTATAGTGGATAAGGCTTTGTGATCTATAGTGGTGAATTAGATAAGGGAATATGATTCATACTCATATAGAATGATATGGTGATATATTATGCCTCATTATTATTTAAAATAATTTAATAAAATTACACAACTCATGATATGAAGATAACATCAGTAATGTTTGCATAAATATATGGAGGCATTATATTTTGGGAGAATGGTGTTACATATATAAATATAATAATATCATGAAGTATATATTCACACAAAAAGAGTTTAATGTTATTCATTGAAGATCATTGGAATTGGATAATGATTTTAACTACTCAATAAATTACCTCCCTAGGAATGAAAACAAGGTTATTGATTCTTTGAACCAGAAAGAACATTATAGTTTTTCTATAATGAGTATTGAAAGGGATTCAATGCATATGGATTTGCAGAATATGGAACTTGAAATCCTAATGAAAGGGAACATATGCTATCTTTCATAGATGAATGTTCAACTATCAATCAATTAAATATTAAATTGGTTTATAAGGAATATGTATAACTAAAAAAATAATTTGATATGTGTTCCTTAGTTAAACCATGTCCTTTATTGAATGAATAGTTTTAAAAACTAAGTATGTTTCCCACTAATACCATACATGAAGACGGAGTTTTTGTAAGCCGCTCATAGTTTACCATTTTTTATTCATCCTAGAGGTGTGAATAGGTATAAAGATAGAACAATGTAGTTCTTGTGGAATAACATGAAAATGGATATTGAAATGTATATATCATGATATTTGGTATGTCAATAATATAATTCCAAGTGATAGAAGTATAAGGGGACGTTACAACCATTACCCATTCGAGGATGGAAGTGGGAAAACATTACCCATATTTTTTTCATATGTCTCCCCAAAATGTCTAAAGGGAACAATTTTTTTGATTTATTCAATTTCCTTATAATGTAAAGAAAAATAATTGAAATCATATAATATTTTTATCTTGATTATATTTTCATCATGTCCATTAAAGAAATTTTTAGATTTTATGGAGTTCCGTGTTCTATTGTATCTAATCTGTATCCAAGGTTTACCTCGATGATTTGGATAAGTCATCAGCTGGATCTGGTTATAGAGTTTAGTATTTGTGATACATATCATCCTTATACAAATATTAATTCACGGAGGACCATTGAAACACTACAACACATGTTGAGATATTTATATAAATATTTCAATGGTGGTTTGGATCAATACCTTCCTTTGATGAAATTTTATTTCAAAAATATCTTCCAGTCAAGAATTTATATGGCTAATTATGAATCCCTCAATTCTATATAGTATAGAACACCAACAAGCTAGGATGAAATTAGAGAAACAAATATTTTAGGATAAGATCTAGATAAAGAAATTATAGATATGGTTAGATCCATTCAATAGAACATAAGATAATCTTTGGGTCAACAAATATTGTGTGATAAAAATAATCAATGAGATCCAGAGTTTGAATTATGTTAAAATTAATTCTAATAATTATCTCCTTGGAAGAATGTTATGATATTTGGATATATGGAAAATATTATCCCTATATATATATATATATCCTTTTGTTAATCCCAATTGTGTAGGGATGAAAGAATTTCATTTTTCACATCCACCAAATCTCTCACAAGTTCACGTTGTGTCCCATGTATATCTCCTTAGAAAGTATATGCACAATCAATCACATGTGCTAAAATCAGTGGTCATACTATTATGCCAAGATCTCTATTATGAGGAACAATATGAGTATTTTTTTGATCGTGTAGATAAATTGTTACAAAACCAGACCACTGACTTGGTCAATGTTTTGTAGAGAAACCAAAAATTAGAGTAATATATGTGAGGAAACAGGGATATTGGACTGAAAATTCATTTTTTTATTTTTAAAAACACTTTTTTGTTAAGTGAGAACCAAACAAGCAAAACAAACTGAGACAGGGTGTCCAAGGGGATCCACCATTGCAGACACAAGTCAGAACAACCCAAACAAAACAAGATAATGCAAAATGCCCAAGGAAATCCTCCATTGAAAGACATGAGGTAGACCGGCCCAAAGAAACGCAAATAACACAAAATTCATAGCTAGCATGAAGAAAATCTACCTAGGAGCTTTTGAAAGAGGATGATCAATGGTGAGGGATTCATTGATAGAGCTCCACAAAAAGGAACCAAGAGATTGTCGAGCCGCCATGGAAAAAGAAACCAACCAAAAAACATGTGAATGGTTCTATATTCACCAAAGTCAACAACACCATTAAAAAATCATGGAATCTATCGAACAAGACTAAATTGGAGTTTTGCACAAAATATCATGATGAAATGTAAGAGGAAACCAAGAGAAAGTGGAACAATCCAAAAGAAGAAACCCCAACACCGGTCATCATCTGGCCCTAGTTCAAACCTCCATCGACTATGTATGTGTCTGATAATTTTTTGCATCGTGGTTTCCCACGAACACGCTAGGATGATCCGGGTGGGAAATTCTATTAGGCCAATTGGAAGGGAGATAGAGGGCATGAGGTCACTTTTACCAGGAGACTTCACACACCACACACACGGGAGTTCATTGACAGAGATAATGTCATGATGGCTAGCCGCATGCGTCACTGTCGATCTTGACTGCACGCATCGCTCTGTCGAATGTGTAACACCTCAATCTTCCATGATACGTTTCTCTTTCAATAATGCAATAGCTTGCATTGTACACAAGTTCGAGATTCTAACACACTACGACCAATCAAAGTAGCCGTTATGAATAGTAATACCCACTTTTTGAAATTATATAAATTTTATATTTCAGAATTGATCTCATTTTTGTATTTGGAATATCGAAATTAGCCTATGTTGAATTTTTGGTATTTTTCCGAGAATTTCCAATTTTCAATGAATAGTGAATAATACTTAAAAACAAAATTTTTATTCAAAATAATTTATAGTGATAAATTATAATATTGAGTGGTTTTAAAGTATAATTAGAATATAATCTTACCATTTTATCCAATAGTGTTCATTAGAATTAATTTTACTTTAAAATTGGACATAAATAATTGTCAATCTTTTGATTGATATTGTTTCTTAAAAACACGCTATTTGTTTTGACAACGGGAATTAATTATAAAATTAATTAATGAAACTTATATGTTTGGAATTTTTTAAAATAGACATAATTTTTGAATTCGGAATATCAATTATATCTTAGGGTGAATTTTTGGTATTGTTCTGAGAAACATCATTTTTTTTATGAATAGTGAAACCACTAAGTGGTAGTTAAAAAACTAATTTTTCATTTAAATTAAACATTACCACTTCTGTGAATTGAATTTCAAAAATCTGACATACATGGTTGTCATTAGTATGTAAAATGTGGTTCAATGAGATGAAAATAATTTTTGGTGAATAGTTACTTTTAAGTTTTATTAATCGCGATTAAATGTAATTAGTGTAATTTAAGGTAAATATAATGTTATAATAATATGAAATTACCTTTACACTTGTCCTAACCTTATTGAATGAGTCATGGACGACCAAGAAAATCCATGGGTCAACATGGGGACCCCATGGAGCCACTTGGGTAAGAAAATGACATTAATAACTTTTTATTTAAAGTAAAAATAAAAATGTCACAAACATGTATTGTTTTACTAAAACAATTTTTACAAGGGGTTATACAAGATATCTTTTTTACTATTAATATAAATTGGAAAGATAAAAATATTTCCAACATCATGGTAATTTTTTATAATTTTTAGCCATTAAATAAATAAATTTATATATCACACCATGACGATGTAGCGATTACCTCTTTAATGAACGATTTAAATAAAATGAAAAGATAAGGTAAAATCTAAGACATAAACTTGTATAAATCCTATTGTATGGGTGGATTTCGAACCCTTATCACCTTATACCCGAAATATATCATTTTAGGACCTTTAAAATCTGATAAGCATTTCATAATAAAGTAACATTTCATGACTTTCCAAGAGTACCCCTCCTCTCCTCTTATAAAAGGCCCCCACCTCTACCTCCTTATTCACATCTTCAAAGCCATTTGTCTTGGTAAAACACTAACCAAATACTCCCTCAGCTTCCCCTTATTACTCATAGAAGCCTCAATTTTGTTATAAGTCTTCCCAAGGAATCCTTTGGCTCAAATCAAAAAGAGTTACCCGATTTTAAGGTAATGTCTTCTCTTATATTCTTTTGTTTTATTTTGCTTCTCCAACACCTTAAACTCTTTTTATTCTTTTATTTTGTAACAAAACCAGTATCTTCAATATACTAGTATGTTTTTACGTGAATAATTTTATTTATACTTACACACACTTTCGTCTAATGGTTAAAGAACACACTATTTCTGTGGGTGTCGAATTACAGCCTCATAAAACGATGATTGTTCAATCTTATTTTAACACCCCTCATGGTGGACATTAATATGTAAATATATTTATATGATATATTTTATGTTTATATTTTCCTTAAGCTTCTTTATTTTTCATTTATGGAATACCTTTATGATTTCAATTATGGATAAACGCGATAATTTCATTTTAAGAAGTGTGGACTACTGCCCCCTCAAAGTGATTTGAATCGTTAATGCCATATGCGGGAATTATAAAGGATGGAGTAAATGATATTATATATGATATTATACTGGAATTATAATATGACTTTATATCATTATGATTTCATTCCATTAAATACTAAATAAAAATGACAGTAGCGTTCATGCGTACGTACGACATACCATCTCCATGAACGGTGCATTTCATTTCTTACATCTAAATGTTATGTAATATTATAAATGAATTTATATACTGGATATATATGATATATATGATATCTACATCATGAATATAATTCTGGATATAATGTATATTTTAGCACATTAACAACTTGTAATTAATTGAAGTTTATTTTTGACTCGAGTACCAAAGATCGACAAAACGGCCGTTATTAACTTAAATAATTACATAATGTTCATAACATGGTAATAAGTGATATAAAAGGAATAATGAACTTGAAAAAGGTTATTAATAAAATACAAATTAACTCTAGTTTATTATTCAGGAGGTTAAAGAACGATCGAGTCAAGTCAGATACGAGGTAAGGGACTTCGTCTCAATCTCCTTTCATTGAGGCATATTTTGTTTTATACACAACTTTATTTTATATAGTGTATAAACCCGTTTGACATTTACTTTTATTAAAAAGGAATAATTTTATATGAAGCATTTTTACTAAACAACAAAAGTAATTTTTTGTCTTATATACGTGGCGACAATGACTTCTGCGCCGCTGTGACCATTATTTGAGTTTCGGATTCCTCTACTAGCCACAACATTTTTTAATGGAAAAAAAATAAAAACCATGTATTAAATTTCTTTTATTTTGGTATTAAAAATGGTTTTATTAGATCAATGTGTTGTATTGATATCTTGTGATTGAAATGTGGAAATGTTATGCTTCCTTTATGCATGTTTTATGTTATACGATTATGTTATGGTTTATGATATGTTTAAACCTTTTCATAAGGAATGCATTGGACTTAGTAAGTGACGGGTGGAGACCTCTATAGATCCTCGACACATCGGTAGGTCTTAGGAGACAAACTAATGTCTTGGCACAAGGCCTTGACAAAATCTTATTTGTAGTCTTGGCACAAGCCCTTGACTATGTGGTTATGATAGTCTGGAATTATGCATTCCATCATTATAAAAGTGGTTATTGAACTTTCATGTGATTATTAGACTAGTAAAATATCCATGTGAACAAGTAAATTGCATTATTTCATTTTATTTTTGCCATATTATGTTGAAGTTCAAGTCTAAAAGTCTTTTGTTTTAGTTATACATTCCCTTAAATGTTTATGTTTATTTATGAAATTTTACTCTATATTGTTATCCTTACTGAGCATCTGAGCTCACCCCTTTCTATGTTTTATTTTTCCCAGGATGTGAAGAAATATTTTATGACTGACCTGCAGGGATAGTCTTAAGGGGATATGAGTGTTGACTATGGAGACTATGTTATTGTTGTTTTTCATTTAATGATGTAATGTAACATTTATTAATGTATCTAGTGTTTCCAAGGCTACTAAACTAATTTGTCATTGAAGACTTTATCTTTTGTGATCATGCAAATGTTACGTAATAATTCACCAAATTTGGGTAACTGGGGTCGGGGCGTTACAGTTTGTATCAGAGGTAGTTTAGTACTAACCTTGAAATCTAGATTTAGATAAACTCTGATTAGAGTACATATCCCTAAGATATACTTTGAGGATTAGTATAGAAGAACTTCCTAGAATTTTGGTATTATAGAGATTTTGTGAGTTTTCTGATCAATACATCCCTGTCTGGATACGAGCAGGTAGAGGCTGCTCTGGAACAGATGTACCTAGGGGTAAAACCCAAAAACACTGCTTTGAGCTAGACTCGAACAGGAACTGGGGCATGACAACAGGCCTTGATGCACTCTTGGTTACGAAACTCCAGGGGGATATGCTTAGGATAATTCCCATTTTCTTTAGAATTAATTATGAAGGTTTTATGACTATATACTTCCTCAAAGAAATTTTTTTTATGATTATGGATTATATCCATAAACTGTTCAATTTATGTTAAGTGTTTTACAAGTATGGAATTATGTATTTTGATTCATAAACTGACCTAGTTTATGCCATTGTTTAGAAATGGAGCCTAGTGGAAGGAATGGAAACTGTATCAATGCATGCACTCCATGTAGGGATTTCCCTCCTGCTCAAAATAATTATAGTGGAGCTGGTGATACAACTGGTGTTGATCAACTTATCACTATACTGGGAAAACTCACTCAGGTTATGAATAATAACATTACTTGTATGAAGCACCCAGATCCGCAACTTGGAGGATCAATGTTAGACCGCTTCATGAGGAAATAACCACCAACATTCAATGGGAGTACAAATCCCTTAGTAGATGAGCAATGGATAAATTCCTTAGAGAAAATATTCCATGCCTTGGGGAGTAGTGAAAGGGAAAAGGTTATCATGGAAGTTTATCGCCTCACTGGAGATGTTGATCAGTGGTGGTCATTGATTCAAAATACAAAGGAATATGAAGAAGTATCAAGTATGGAATTGAGAGTGTTTACTTAAATTTTATTGGAAAAATACTTTCCTCATGACCATCGAGCAGATATGGAAAGACAATTTTTGAGTTTGAGGCAAAAGGAGGACGAGAATGTTGCAAATTATGAAGCTAACTTTACAAGTTTAGGGAGGCATGCGGCAGATTATATACGTAACCCAAGAAGTAATATTTATATTTTCATTGATGGGTTAAAACCATTTCTCTGTCGAGATTTAGTATCACAATCCTTCTCATTGTACAAGGATATTATCTCATGTGCTATCAATATAGAAAAGGAATTCTCTAAGCCTTATGACAATATTGTAAAGCAAGAGAAGAAGAGAACGGTGCAACAAGAGACAGATAAAGGGAAAAGGGGAAAGAAAGATTTTCCATTATGCAATAATTGTGGGAAGAATCACCCCGGTACTTGCCTAAAAAGAATGAGAGTTTGTTATACATGTGGAGAAAAAGGTCACCAGGCTCATGATTGCAAGGGAAAGAAAGAGGCTATCAATGTTGAATGCTACAATTGTAGGGAAATGGGGAATTATGCAAATGAATGTTCTAAGCATCAGGGAAACATACCTCAAAAAATGCCAAGGGATCAAGGTCAATCTTATGCTGTTACTACAGTTGAAGTTGAATAATTAATATATTGGTTCTTTTGTACTCAAGGATTATATTATGGTTATAAGAATAATGTGATATATATATAAGGATATTACTTCAATACTTGTTGTTTGCATTAAGGTTTTAATATGATGAAGGTAATCATATTTTTAGTATGTTACAAAAAGAGAAACTTTACATTGTTTGGGGAATCTGATGTTACAATTGATTTTGGAATTTAGAGACCTTTTAGAGAAAGTTTGGAAAAAGGTATTTTGGATAACTATAAAGGTTAGAATGGATTAAGTTGAACTTTGTATAGTATTTTTTAGGTTTAAAACATTTCTGAAGATTATTTTTGGAATATTATAATACTATGGTTTTAGGAAAAGGGCAACCTGCAGGTCGGGGGATAACCCGTCGCGTCAGACAAAGATGTAGGAATCAAACCCACAACCATAGTGCAATAGGCCTTTATTACCTACCACTAGACTACAGGAAGTCCTTGGTTATTACAAAATAGTTTTCCTAATCTAAATGGTATATGTTCATATTTAAAACCTTATACAATTAGGATAAATAGAATATTTTTGAGTTCTATTACCTTTTGGAGTGAAAGATGGGATTGTGGTAAAATTTATTAAACAATGAAAATCTACATGTCAAGTAATTATATTTCCTTACATTCCTAGTAAATATCCCAAATAAATTCCTCAACTTTATTAAAGGTAACTTAAAACAAAAATGTTGTCGGTTAACTTTTCCTACTGGGGATTCAATGACCGTTTAACCAATCACAAGTTTTTGATTTTCTTGTAGCTAACATTATCATAATCTTGTTTTCTTCAACTCTCCATCAGACCTTGATGGTTTTTTTCTCTTCCATATCCATGTTTTCATAGAATCATAGTATGGGATATCTCGGGTGAGCATTGTACTTCTCTTTCTTTCATTTAAAGTTATAAATTTATTAACCTTATTTCCGATGTGGGTTTTCCACTAAGGTATTTTCTATTTTCAAACTTTTATTTTCTAAGAACATTTTCAAATTGAGAGGAAGCTATTTGTTGAAGGAGGGGAGAAGGTATCACCCCAAGCTTCCATGATACGCTTCTCTTTCAATAATGCAATAGCTTGCATTGTACGCAAGTTTGAGATTCTTACACACTACGACCAATCAAACTAGCTGTTATGATAGTAATACAAACTTTTTGAAACTATATAAATTTTATATTTCATAATGGACTTCATTTTTGGATTCGGAATATCAAAATTAGCCTATGGTTAATATTTGGTATTTTTCGAGAATTTCCAATTTTTGATGAATAGGGAAAAATACTTAAAAACATCATTTTTGATCAAAATAATTTATAGTGATAAATTATACTATTGAGTGGTTTTAAAGTATAATTAGAATATAATTTTACCATTTTATCCAATGGTGGTCATTAGAATTAATTTCCCTTTGAAATTGGACATAACCAATTGTCAATCTTTTGATTGATATTTTTCTTAAAAACACGGTATTGGTTTTGACAACAGGAATTAATTATAAAATTAATTAAAGAAAATTATATGTTTGGAATTTTTTAAAATAGTCATCATTTTTGAATTCGGAATATCAATTATATCTTAGGGTGAATTTTTGGTATTATTCTGAGAAACTTCAATTTTTGATGAATAGTGAAACCACTAAGTGGTAGTTAAAAAACTAATTTTTCGTTTAAATTAAACTTTACCACTTCTATGAATTGATTTTTAAATATTTTAAATAAATGGTTGTCATTATAAAGTAAAATGTTGTTCAATGAGATGGAAATAATTTTTGGGAATAGTAACTTTTAAGTTTTATTAATCGCGATTAAAGGAAATTAGTGTAATTTAAGGTATATATAATGTTATAATAATATGAAATTACCTTTAATCTTATCCTAACCCTATTGGATGTGTCATGGCCGACCAATAAAATCTATTGGTCAACTTGGGGACCCCATGGAGCCACTTGGGTAAGAAAATTACATTAATAATTTTTTACTTAAAGTAAAAATAAAAATGTCACAAACATGTACTATTTTACGAAAATAATTTTTACAAGGGGTTATACAAGTTATATTTTTAGCTATAAATATCCATTGGAAATATAAAAATATTTCCTACATCATGGAATTTTTTTTATAATTTTTAGGCATTAAATAAATAAATTTATTTATCACAACATGATGATGCAACGATTACCTCATTAATGAATGATTTAAATAAAATGAAAAGATAAGGTAAATTATAAGACTTACACTTGTCTAAAGCCTATTGGATGGGTGGATTTCAAACCCTTATCACTTTATCCTTGAAATATATTATTTTTGTACCATTAAAATTCGAAATTAATTTCATAATAAGGTAACATTTTATGACTTTCCAAGAGTGCCCCTCCTCTCCTCTTATAAAAGGTCCTCACCTCTACCACTTTATTCACACCTTCAAAGCCATTTGGCTCGGCCAAAATCTTCCCAAATACTCTCTCAACTTCCCTATATTACTCATTGAATCCTAACATTGGGCATAAGTCTTCCCAAGGAAGCTTTTGGCTCAAATCAAAAGAGTTACCCGATTTTAAGGTAATGTCTTCTCTTATGTTCTTTTGTTTTATTTTTCCCCTCCAGCCCCTTAAACTATTTTTATTCCTTTATTTTGTAACAACACCAGTATCGTAAATATACTAGGATGTTTTTATGAGAATAATTTGATTTACACTAACACACACCTTCGTCTAATGGTTAAAGATCATACTGTTTCTATGGGTGGCGAATTAATGCCTCACGAAATAATGATTGTTCAATCTTCTTTTAAAACATCCCATGGTGTCCATTAAGATTTCACTATATTTATATGATATATATTATGTTTATGTTTTCCTTATGATTTTTTATTTTTCATTTATGAAATACCATTATGATTTCCATTATGGGTAAACGCGATAATTTCATTTTAGGAAGTGCGGACTACCGCCCACTCAAAGTGTTTTGAATCGTTAATGCCATATGTGGGATGTATAAAGGATGGAGTATATGATATTATATATGATATTATACTGGAATTATAATATAACTTTATATGATTATGATTTCATTCCATTAAATATGAAATAGAAATGAAAGTAGCATTCATGCGTACGTACAGCTTACCGTCCCCATGAACGGTGCATTTCATTTCTTACCTCTAAATGTTATGTAATATTATAAATGAATTTATATACTGGATTTATATGATATATATGATATCTACATCATGAATATAATTCTGAATATAATGGATATTTTACCACATGAACAACTTGTAATTATATGAAGTTTATTTTTGACTCGAGTACCAAAGATCGACAAAACGGCCGTTATTAACTTAAATAATTACATAATGTTCATAACACGGTAATAAGTGATATAAAAGGAATAATGAACTTGAAAAATGTTCTTAAGAAAGTAGAAATTAACTCTAGTTTATTATTCAGGAGGTTAATGAATGATTGAGTCAAGTTGGACATGAGGTAAGGGACTTCGTCTCAATCTCCTTTCATTGAGACATATTTTATTATATATACAAATTTCTTTTATTCGGTGTATAAACCCGTTTGAATTTTACTTTTATTCAAAAGAAATCATTATATACGAAGAATTTTTACTAAATTACGGAAGTAATGTTTTTTAATACATATGCGGTGACAACGACTTCTGCGTCGCCGTGACCATTATTTGAGTTTCAGCTTCCTCAACAAGCCATAACTTTTTTTAATGAAAAAAAACACCATTTTTTACTTTTCTTTTATTTTGGTATTAAAAATGGTTTTATTATATCAATGTGTTGTATTGATATCTTGTGGTTGAAATGTGGAAATGTTATGATTCCTTTGTGCATTTTTTATGTGATACGATTATGTTATGGTTTATGATATGTTTAAACCTTTTAATAAGGAATGCATTGGACTTAGTAAGTGATAGGTGGAGCCTGCTATAGCTTCTCGATGCATCGGTAGGTCTCATGAGACAAACTAGTGTCTTGGAACAAGGCCTTGAAAAAATATTATTTGTAGTCTTGGAACAAGGCATTGACTATGTGGTTATGATAGTATGGCATTATGCATTCCATCATTATGAAAGTGGTTATTGATATTGCATGTGATTGTTCGACTAGTAGAATATCCATCTGAATAAGTAAATGGAATTATTTCATTTTATTTTTGCCATATTATTTTGATGTTAAAGTCTAAAAGGCTTTTCATTTAGTTATACATTGCCTTAAATGTTTATGTTTATTTATGAAAGTTTCCGCTATATTGTTATCCTTACTGAGCATCTGAGCTCACCCATTTCTATGTTTTATTTTTCCCAGGATGTGAAGAAATATTTTATGAATGACCTGCAGGGATAGTCTTAAGGGGATATGAGTGTGGACTATGAAGACTATGTTATTGTAGTTTTTCACTTTATGAAGTAATGCAACATTTATGAATGTATCTAGTGTTTCCAAGGATACAAAAATAATCTTAATTTCGAGACTTGATCTATTGGGATCATGCCAATGTTACGTAATAATGCACCGAATCTGGATAATCGGGGTCGAGGAATTACAAAAGGGGGTTGGGCAATGATAGGGATCCTGGCCGCATCACCAATCTGAGTGTCGACATAACCAAACCCAAAGCAGTGAAAGAAGAAAGGAATCATCATCACAGACAGCGTCACATGGGGAGTTATGGGGTTGTCGTCAGTGACAAGATCCAGAGGGATCCAGATCTGGGAGAAGGGGGTGGTGACGTCATCTTGGACAACACCGAGAGGAGTCGCATGGTCATCGCACAAGTGGGCAGACACGATCTGAGGTAATGATCTCAGATTTGTGTCATGTGAGGGTCGGATATAGGTGGGATGAGACCGAGGAGGAGTATAAGAGGGGAGATGGCGCTGATGATGGTTGACGAGTGGAAATAGGGATATGATGATATATAATTATCCGAAGATAATTATAATAGAGAGATGGTGTTTTGACGGTGAAATAATTATTAGGTTATAGAATGTAACACCCTAATAATTGATGATATATTTCTCAAAAAAATTGATTTATTTGATATCCTCTGATACATGAAAACCTTATTCTATATGAACCATAATATATTATACAATAATAAGATCCCATTAAATTAGAGAAATTAATTGTAGAAATCACATTTTTTAAGGAAAATAATTTTTTTTGAGTAATTATGTTCCTTCCACCAATATTTTATTTTAATTTTCTAAAAATATTCTTTAAGGACTATAGATAAACTTACAAACAAAATACCAGGATTCAAAAGCAAACATTCCAGAAGTCATTTCAAATTTTCAAAATTCAAAATTTTGAAGTGGAATCATTACTAATCCCACGTGTCCACTCGATTTTCACAAATGTGTCAAGACATACCTTAAATGATCCGTGAAAGACATGATCAACAACCCAAAAACACATAGAAATTCACCTCTGTCATCATCCTCATCAATTTGAAACACCACCTTCGACATCAAAACCAAAGCATGACACCATTTCCAATCCGAAAACAGACGTCTCCATTGATAAATTTGTTGTCGTCGCTTCTGAATCGCTCGTCATCGTCGCTGTAGAGCCGCCTCACCACCCAAAAAGTCGTCAGAAGAACCCGTCAAGAGAAACCGCTGGCACACAACCCTGACGTCCCAAATGATTCCAGCACCAAGCCACAAAAACTGGTGGGATGCCTGGAGAACACCAGACATACCACTGATGACCAACGAGCACCGCACCTTCCACAAAAACTCTAACCAACGAGAAAATCCACCCCGACATCAACCCGAGGCCAAAGAGGATGAATCCACCACGCTAACCCACCGACCTCACTTCCCAAAGACCTAGAGAGACCACCTCTATAATACACCTCAATGAGAGAAGTGGATACCTAGATCCATAGAAGAGGGATGAACTAAGACATAGTGCATTGTTGGGAACCCCAGAAGAACCGAGACCAGAAAGAAAAAAAATGAGAAATAGAAGATGGGGATGAACCCCTTGGGATCAAAAAACTAAAAGGAACACCAAAATTACAGCCAAAATGGAATAGAAACCCAGAAGAAGAAAGATAGAGACGTCGTGCAGAGCCACATCCGACCAACCGACAATCCCAAAACCTCAAAGAGTTCGTCGCTCCAGAACCGACCTAGAGAGGAGCGGTGAATCGCAAGGTCAGAGCACAGAAGGATGGAATGGGAACCAGGAGAGAATGCTGGCAAGGAGATCTAATGAGAGTGAAGAGGGAGATCTAGGAGAGACCACTACCATTAGAGAGCAGGTGGGAGAGATGAAGAGACCAAGGGTAGAGTGAAGTGAGACTCCATCACCACCAATAATAGAGTTGAACCCTAGGGGAGGGAAGAATAGAGGATCACCTGAGACTAACTAGGTGATTGAGGAACCAGTGCTTCTTTTAGTCATTATGTTTTTTAAAGATATATTTTTCCACAAAAATAGTTTTTTATTAATGTGATAAAATAATATAATTAATTTCTACAACATCTAGAAAATGCATCAAATAATGGAAATTATTTTGGAACTAATCATGTAAAATTTATCTTCGATTAAATATTTGAGAATTTTCTGAAGATATTGATATCTCAATAAATGGTGAAAATATATCGATTTTTGTTGAAAACTGTCATTTCTCTTCAAGATTTTTCAAACCTTCATTTTTTGTAAAATGGTTTTAAAAGTATCATTTCTTATTTTATATTATTAATAATAGAATTATGTTTAATATAGCAAATTTTATTATTAATTTTGATATAAAAAATTTTACAGTTCAAAGAAAAATGTTTTTGGTAAATTTCTTTTCACCCAACATTATGTGTTTGGTTTTAAATTTTTAAAAATTGAATTAATATTTTGGAATAAAGATTATAAAATTAATATTTTGGAATCATGATTATAAAATAATATAAATAAGCCTCATTTATTTTTCTTTCATTATTAATAGTAACTTTGGTTTATATTTGTCACCTCGAAAAGGGTAAAATGGGTAAAACATGGTTGAATGTAAGAGATAAGTAAATAAAATCAACCCAATAATTTCCATTATTTCATTTTATTGTAAATATTATAAAATATCTATAGAAAATTATAATATATATCATTTTGGTTTCATTTTATATTGATAATGATGGTTATATTATTTTTTGTAAATACTATTTCAAAATGTCACTCTCTTGATTTTAATATCTTTAAAATTTTTACATAAGGATAAAATTAGGATAAGTTTCATAATAAATATCTATTTGATATATTAATTAAATTTTTATAATATATTTTTTTACTTTTATTTTCAATAGATGAAATAATTACATTAAATGGTTACACAACACTGGCACATTTCTTATGAAAGCAATCAAAAAATCATGTAATTGATTTTAAAAAATCTAAAAAGTAATATTTTCTTGGTTAGTTATATTTAACCATGAGTTTTATAGATGATTAAAACAAAATATGGATGCATTAGAGGTTTATATTAAAATTTAATTACTATATTCATGTCTTTAAAGTTAATAAGTAAATAGTGTCAATAATGACATTAATGATATTTTATAAAAAAAATATTTTACTAAATTATATTATAATAATAACAAGTTAAAAATGTAATCAAAATTGGTAAAAATATTAATCCATATTCTTTATAAAATACAATTTTCACCTAATAAGTAAAATTATTGTAACACCCCGAGCTTCCACGATACACCTCTCTTTCAATAATGCAATAGATTGCATTGTACGCAAGTTCGAGTTCTAAAACACCGCGACTAATCAAAGTAGCCGTTATGAATAGTAATAACCACTTTTTAAAATTATAGAAATTTTATATTTCAAAATGGACTACATTTTTGTATTCGTAATATCGAAATTAGCCTATGTTGAATTTTTGGTATTTTTCTAAGAACTTCTAATTTTTTATGAATAGTGAAAATTACTTAAAAACAACTTTTTAATCAAAATAATTTATAGTGATAAATTATACTATTTAGTGGTTTTAAAGTATAATTAGAATATATTTTTACCATTTTATCCAATGGTGGTCATTAGAATTAATTTAACAGAGAAATTGGACATAAACAATTGTCAATCTTTTGATATAAATTGTTTCTTAAAAACACGCTATTTGTTGTAACAATGGGAATTATTTATAAAATTAATTAATGCAACTTATATGTTTGTAATTTTGTTAAATAGACATCATTTTTGAATTTGGAATATCAATTATAGCTTTGGGTGAAATTTTGGCTTTGTTCTGAAAAACTTCAATTTTTGATGAATAGTGAAACCACTAAGTGGTAGTTAAATAACTGATTTTTCATTTAAATGAAATATTACCACTTCTGTGATTTGATTTTCAAAAATCCGACATACATGGTTGTCATTAAGAAGTAAAATGTGGTTTAATGAGATTAAAATAATTTTTGGTGAATAGTAACTTTTAAGTTCTTAATCGCGATTAGAGGTAATTAGTGTAGTTTAAGGTAAAAATAATGTTTTAATAATATGAGATGGGCTTGACACTTGTCCTACGCCTATTGGATGAGTCATGGACGACCAAGACAACCCATGGGTAATCTTGGGGACCCCATGGAGCCACTTTAGTTGGAAAATGACATTAATATATATTTATTTAATGTTAAAATTAAATTGACACAAACATGAGTTGTTTTACTAAAAAAGTTTTTAAGTGGGTTTACAGAAGTCCAAATTTTGATTATAAATATTCATTAGAAAGATAAAAAGATTTCCTACATCATAGTATTTTTTTATTTTAATTTTTAGACATTAAATAAATTAAATTATTTATGACATCATTATGATGTAGCGATAACCTCATTATTTAACGATTTTAATAAAATGAAAAGATAATGTAAAATACAAGGCTTACACTTGTCCAAAGACTATTGGATGGGTAGATTTCGAACCCTTATCACCTTAGTCACGAATTATATAAGTGTGGGACCTTTAGAATCCGAAAATAATTGTGTAATAATGTAACATTTCAATCTTTCCAAAAGAGCCCCTCCTCTCCACTTATAAAAGGCCCCCACCTCTCCCACCTCATTTACACTTTCAAGCCATTTGGATCGCCCAAACACTGCCCAAATACTCTCCCAACTTCCCCCTATTACTCTTAGAAGCCTCAATTTTGGCAGAACTCTTCCCAAGGAATCCTTTGGCTCAAATCAAAAAGAGTTACCCGATTTTGAGGTAATGTCTTCTCTAATGTTGTTTTGTATCATTTTTCTTCTCCAACCCCCTAAACTCTTTTTATTTATTTATTTTGTAACAACACCAGTATCCTAAATATACTAGGATGTTTTTATAAGAATGATTCGAGCTAAACGTACACACACCTACATCTAATGGTTAAAGAACCAACTGTTTCTGTGGATAGCGAATTTCTGCCTCACGAAATGATGATTATTCAAATTCTTTTAACACCTATAATGGTGGCCATTTTGAGGACACTATTTTCATATATGATATATATATTATGTTTATGTTTTCCTTATCCTTCTGTATTTCTCATTTATGTCATACTTTATGATTTCCATTATGGGTAAACGCGATAATTTCATTTTAGGAAGTGCGGACTACCGCCCCCTCAAAGTGATTTGAATCGTTAATACCATATGTGGGATGCATAAAGGATGGAATAAATGGTATTATACATTATATTATACTGGAATTATAATATACCTTTATATAATTATAAATTCATTCCATTAAATACAAAATATAAACGAAAGTAGCGTTCATGCGTACGTACGGCTTACCGTCTCCATGAACGGTGCATTTCATTTCTTACCTCTAAATGTTATGTAATATAATAAATGCATTTATATAATGGATTTATAAGAGATACATGATATCTATATCATGAATATAGTTCTGGATATAATGGATACATCACCACATGAACAACTTGTAATTATAAGAAGTTTATTTTTGACTCAAGTACCAAAGATCGACAAAACGACCGTTATTAACTTAAATAATTAAATAATGTTCATGACATGGTAATAAGTGATATAAATGGAATAATGAACATGAAAAAGGTTATTAAGTAAATATAAATTATCTCTAGTTTATTATTCAGGAGGTTAAAGAACGGCCGAGTCAGTACAAGACGCAAGGTAAGGGAATTTCTTAACCCAACTTCCATTCTTTGGGTTAATCTTCTACTTTAAAATTATGTCATGATATTATTATGTCCTATATTGTATTTGTACATTATTTATGTGTACTTATAGTGAATACACATTATAGATGTACTTTATTTAAAAAAAATGATCTTTTTAAGGACTTCGTATCAATTCCCTTTTCATTGAGGCATATTTGGTTTAATACACAACTTTCTTTTATACGGTGTATAAACCCCTTTGACTTTTATGTTTATTCAAAAGGAATCTTTTTTATACGAAGCGTTTTACTAAACGAAAAAAAGGGAATGTTTTCCTTTCCATACTTATGCGGCGACAACGACTTCTCCGCCACCGTGACCATTATTTGAGTTTCGGCTTCCTCTACAAGCCATACTTTTTAAAAAAAAATAAAATTAAATACCATGTTTTACTTTTATTTTATTTTGGTATTGAAAATGGTTTTGAAAGCGTTTTTATTATATCAATGTGTTGTATTGACATCTTGTGGTTGAAATGTGGAAATGTTATGTTTCCTTTACGCATGTTTTATGTGATACGATTATGTTATGGTTTATGATATGTTTAAACCTATTCATATGAGGAATGCATTGGACTTAATAAGTGACGGGTGGAGCCCGCTATAGCTCCTCGATGCATCGGCAGGTCTCATGAGACAAACTAGTGTCTTGGCACGAGGCCTTCACAAAATTTTATTTGTGGTCTTGGCACGAGGCCTTGGCTACGTGGTTATGATAGTCTGGCATTATGCATTCCATCATTATGAAAATGGTTATTGATATTTCATGTGATTATTCGACTAGTAGAATATCCATGCGAGTAAGTAAATGTCATTATCTAATTGTATTTTTTCCATATTATGTTGATGTTCATGTTTAAAAGGCTTTTGTTTTAGTTATACATTTCCTTAAATGTTAATGTTTATTTATGAAAGCTTCCGCATTATTGTTATCCTTACTGAGCATCTGAGCTCACCCCTTTCAATGTTTTAATATTTTCCAGGATGTGAAGAAGTATTTTATGAATGACCTGCAGGGATTGTGAGAAGAGGATATGAGTGTGGACTATGGAGACTTTGTTATTGTAGTTTTTCACTTTATGATGTAATGTAACGTTTACGAATGTATCTAGTGTTTCCAAGGATACTAAACTAATCGGTCTTTCGAGACTTGATCTTTTGTGATCATGCCAATGTTACGAAGTAATGCACCGACTCTGGGTAGCTGGGGTCGGGGCGTTACAGTTGGTATCAGAGGCAGTTTAGTACTAACCTTGGAAGCTAGATTTAGATAAACTCTGATTAGAGCACATAGCCCGAAGATAGACTTTAAGGATTAGTATAGAAGAACTTCCTAGAATTTTGTTATTGTAGAGATTTTGTGAGCTTTCCGAGCAATACATCCCTGTCTGGATATGAGCAAGTAGAGGCGGCTCTGGAACAGATGTGCCTAGGGGTAAAACCCGAAAACACCGCTTTGAGCTAGACTCGAACGGGAACTGGTGCACGACAACGGGCCTTGCTGCACCCTTGGTTATGACACTCCTAGTGGATATGCTTAGGATAATTCTCATTTTATTTACAAACCACTATGAAGGGTTATGAGTATATACTTCCTCAAAGAAAACATTTCTTTTTTATGATTATAGATTATATCCATAAATAGTTCAATTTATGTAAAGTGTTTTACAAGTATGGAATTATGTATTTTAATTCATAAACTAATCTAGTTTATGCCATTCTTTAGAAATGGCGCCTAGTGGAAGGAATGGAAACCGTATCAATGCACGCACTCCGTGTAGGGATTGCCCTCCTGCTCAAGATAATTATTATGGATCTGGAGATACAACTGGTGCTGATCAACTTATTACCATACTGGGACAACTCACGCAGGTTATGAATAATAACCTTACTCGTATGGAGCACCCTGATCCGCAACGTGGATGATCAATGTTAGACCGCTTCATGAGGAAACAACCACCAACCTTCAATGGGAGTAAAAATCCTATAGTAGCTGAGCAATGGATAAATTCCTTAGAGAAAATATTCCATGCCTTGAGGAGTAGTGAAAGGGAGAAGGTTGTCATGGCAGTTTACCGCCTCACTGGAGATGCCGATCAGTGGTGGTCGCTGATTCAAAAAACAAAGGAAGATGATGACGTATCGAATATGGAATGGAGGGAGTTTAAAGAGCTTTTCTTAGAAAAATACTTTCCTCGTGACCATCGAGCAGATATGGAAAGGCAATTTCTGAGTCTGAGGCAGAAGGAGGATGAGAATGTCGCAAAGTATGAGGCTAACTTTACAAGGTTAGCAAGGCATGCTTCCGATTATATACGTAACCCAAGAAGTAAGATTGATCGTTTCTTTGATGGGTTAAAACCATTTCTCCGTCGAGCTTTAGTATCACAAACCTTCTCATCATACGAAGATATTGTCTCATGTGCTATCAAGACAGAAAAGAAATTATCTAAGTCTTATGACAACAAAGTAAAGAAAGAGAAGAAGAGAATGGTGGAACAAGAAACGGATAAAGGGAAAAAGGGAAAGAAGGATTTTCCATTATGCGATAGTTGTGGAAAGAATCACCCCGGTGCTTGCCTAAAAGGAATGGGTGTTTGTTATAAATGTGGAGAAAAAGGTCACCAGGCGCGTGATTTCAAGGGAAAGAAAGAGGCTATCAATGTTGATTGCTACAATTGTAGAGAAATGGGTCATTATGCAAATGAATGTCCTAAGCGTCAAGGAAACTTACCTCAGAAAAGGCCAAGGGATCAAGGCCAATCTTATGCTGTGACTACAGTTGAAGCGGAATAATTATTGTATTTGTGTTTTTGGACTCATGAACTAGATTATGGTTATAAGAATAATGTGATATATATAAGGATTGTAATGCAGTACATGTTGTTTTCATTAAGGATTTAATATGATGAAGGTAATCATATTTTTAGTATGTGGAAATAAGAGAAACTTTACATTGTTTGGGGAATATGAGGTTACAATTGATTTTGGAATTTAACGACCCTTTAGAGAAAGTCTGGACGGAGGTATTTTGGATAACTATAAAGGTTGGAATGGATTATGTTGATATTTGGATAGTATTGTTTAAGGTTAAAACATTTATGAAGATTATTTTTGGAATAGTATAGTACTATATTTTTAGGAAAAGGACAACCTGCAGGGTGGGGCATAACCCGTCGCGTCGGACAGAGCTGCAGGAATCGAACCCACAACCATAGTGCGACAGGCCTTTATTTCCTACCACTAGCCTACAGGAAGTCCCTGGTTATTACAGAATAATTTTACTAATCTAAATTTTATGTTTTAACATTTGGAACCTTATACAATTAGGAAAAGTATAATATTTTTGGGTTCTATTATCTTTTTGAGTGAAAGGTGAGTTGAAGGTTGAAACTCTAATTGTCAGGCATAAATATATATATACCTATCTGTTATTCAATGAATAAATTAATTCTTAAACTTTAGTAAAGGGATATTAAAACAAAAAAATATGTTATCCTAATACCTTATGTCTTGTTGAACTGATGATATTTTAAATCAACATAGATTGAAGGCTTTGAGGCCTTCGATTTGATAGTTGATTGTGATTGATGACCTCAATCACTCCCTATGAATATTTACGTTTTTCCTCCAATTATATGTCTCTAATTTCCACCAATGTTCTCCTAATCGAGATCATAATTGGGTGGTGACTTTTTCATTTCCCTTTTCCTCTTATTAAGGCTAAATTATATTAACCTTATTTCCGATGTGGGTTTTCCACAAAGGTATTTTCTATTTTCAACCTCTTATTTTCAAATAAAAATATCAAATTGCGAGGATGCAATTTATTGAAGGAGGGGAGAATGTAACACCACGAGCTTCCACGATACGCCTCTCTTTCAATAATGCAATAGCTTGCATTGTACGCAAGTTCGAGTTCTAAAACACCGCGACTAATCAAAGTAGCCGTTATGAATAGTAATAACCACTTTTTAAAATTATAGAAATTTTATATTTCAAAATGGACTTCATTTTTGTATTCGTAATATCGAAATTAGCCTATGTTGAATTTTTTGTATTTTTCTAAGAACTTCTAATTTTTTATGAATACTGAAAATTACTTAAAAACAACCTTTTAATAAAAATAATTTATAGTGATAAATTATACTATTTAGTGGTTTTAAAGTATAATTAGAATATATTTTTACCATTTTATCCAATGGTGTTCATTATAATTAATTTAACATTGAAATTGGACATAAACAATTGCCAATCTTTTGATATAAATTGTTTCTTAAAAACAAGCTATTTGTTTTAACAACGGGAATTAATTATAAAATTAATTAATGCAACTTATATGTTTAGAATTTTGTAAAATAGACATCATTTTTGAATTCGGAATATCAATTATAGCTTAGGGTGAAATTTTGGCTTTGTTCTGAAAAACTTCAATTTTTGATGAATAGTGAAACCACTAAGTGGTAGTTAAATAACTGATTTTTCATTTAAATGAAATATTACCACTTCTGTGATTTGATTTTCAAAAATCCGACATACATGGTTTTCATTAAGAAGTAAAATGTGGTTCAATGAGATTAAAATAATTTTTGGTGAATAGTAACTTTTAAGTTCTTAATCGCGATTAGAGGTAATTAGTGTAGTTTAAGGTAAAAATAATGTTTTAATAATATGAGATGGGCTTGACACTTGTCCTACTACTATTGGATTAGTCATGGCCGATCAAGACAACCCATGGGTCATCTTGGGGACCCCATGGAGCCACTTTAGTTGGAAAATGACATTAATATATATTTATTTAATGTTAAAATTAAATTGACACAAACATGAGTTGTTTTACTAAAACAGTTTTTAAGTGGGGTTACACAAGTCCAAAGTTTGATTATAAATATTAATTAAAAAGATAAAAAGATTTCCTACATCATATTATTTTTTTATATAATTTTTAGACATTAAATAAATTAAATTATTTATGGCATCATTATGATGTAGCGATGACCTCATTATTTAACGATTTTAATAAAATGAAAAGATAATGTAAAATACAAGGCTTACACTTGTCCAAAGACTATTGGATGGGTAGATTTAGAACCCTTATTACCTTAGTCACGAATTATATAAGTGTGGGACCTTTAGAATCCGAAAAGCATTGAGTAATAATGTAACATTTCAATCTTTCCAAAAGAGCCCCTCCTCTCCACTTATAAAAGGCCCCCACCTCTCCCACCTCATTTACACTTTCAAGCCATTTGGCTCGGCAAACCTCTGCCCAAATACTCTCCTAACTTCCCCCTCTTACTCCTAGAAGCCTCACTTTGGGCAGAACTCTTCCCAAGGAAGCCTTTGTCTCAAATCAAAAAGAGTTACCCGATTTTGAGGTAATGTCTTCTCTAATGTTGTTTTGTTTCATTTTTCTTCTCCAACCCCCTAAACTCTTTTTATTTATTTATTTTGTAACAACACCAGTATCCTCAATATACTAGGATTTGTTTATAAGAAGGATTCGATCTACACTTACACACACCTACATCTAATGGTTAAAGAACATACTGTTTCTGTGGATGGCGAATTTCTGCTTCACGAAATGATGATTGTTCAAATTCTTTTAACACCTATAATGGTGGCCATTTTGATGACACTATTTTCATATATGATATATATATTATGTTTATGTTTTCCTTATCCTTCTGTATTTCTCATTTATGTCATACTTTATGATTTCCATTATGGGTAAACGCGATAATTTCATTTTAGGAAGTGCGGACTACCGCCCCCTCAAAGTGATTTGAATCGTTAATACCATATGTGGGATGTATAAAGGATGGACTAAATGGTATTATATATTATATTATACTGGAATTATAATACACCTTATATAATTATAACTTCATTCCATTAAATACAAAATATAAACGAAAGTATCGTTCATGCGTACGTACGGCTTACCGTCTCCATGAACGGTGCATTTCATTTCTTACCTCTAAATGTTATGTAATATTATAAATGAATTTATATACTGGATTTATAAGAGATATATGATATATATATCATTAATATAGTTCTGGATATAATGGATACATCACCACATGAACAACTTGTAATTATAAGAAGTTTATTTTTGACTCAAGTACCAAAGATCGACAAAACGGCCGTTATTAACTTAAATAAATAAATAATGTTCATAACATGGTAATAAGTGATATAAATGGAATAATGAACATGAAAAAGGTTCTTAAGTAAATATAAATTAACTCTAGTTTATTATTCAGGAGGTTAAAGAACGGTCGAGTCAGTACAAGACGCAAGGTAAGGGAATTTCTTAACCCAACTTCCATTCTTTGGGTTAATCTCCTACTTTCAAATTATATCATGATATTATTATGTCCTATATTGTATTTGTACATTATTTATGTGTAATTATAGTGAATACACATTATAGATGTACTTTATTTAAAAAATGATCTTTTTAAGGACTTCGTCTCAATCCCCTTTCATTGAGACATATTTGGTTTTATACACAACTTTCTTTTATACGGTGTATAAACCCCTTTGACTTTTACGTTTATTCAAAAGGAATCTTTTTTATACGAAGGGTTTTACTAAACGACAAAAAGGGAATGTTTTCCTTTCCGTACTTATGCGGCGAAAATTACTTCTCCGCCGCCGTGACCATTATTTGAGTTTCGGCTTCCTCTACAAGCCATACATTTTTTTAAAAAATAAAAATAAATACCATGTTTTACTTTTATTTTTTTTTGTATTGAAAATGGTTTTGCAAGCGTTTTTATTATATCAATGTGTTTTATTGACATCTTGTGGTTGAAATGTGGAAATGTTATGTTTCCTTTATGCATGTTTTATGTGATACGATTATGTTATAGTTTATGATATGTTTAAACCTATTCATATGAGGAATGCATTGGACTTAATAAGTGACGGGTGGAGCCCGCTATTGCTCCTCGATGCATCGGCAGGTCTCATGAGACAAACTAGTGTCTTGGCAGGAGGCCTTGACAAAATTTTATTTGTGGTCTTGGCACGAGGCCTTGGCTACGTGGTTATGATAGTCTGGCATTATGCATTCCATCATTATGAAAATGGTTATTGATATTGCATGTGATTATTTGACTAGTAGAATATCCATGCGAGTAAGTAAATGGCATTATCTAATTGTATTTTTGCCATATTATGTTGAAGTTCATGTTTAAAAGGCTTTTGTTTTAGTTATACATTGCCTTAAATGTTAATGTTTATTTATGAAAGCTTCCACATTATAGTTATCCTTACTGAGCATCTGAGATCACCCATTTCAATGTTTTAATATTTTCCAGGATGTGAAGAAGTATTTTATGAATGACCTGTAGGGATTGTGAGATGAGGATATGAGTGTGGACTATGGAGACTTTGTTATTGTAGTTTTTCACTTTATGATGTAATGTAACGTTTACGAATGTATCTAGTGTTTCCAAGGCTACTAAACTAATCGGTCTTTCGAGACTTGATCTTTTGTGATCATGCCAATGTTACGATGTAATGCACCGACTCTGGGTAGCTGGGGTCGGGGCGTTACAATTATAACCTTTTAATGTGGAAAAAATTGTTACCAATGTTAAAGTTAAAATTGATAAACAAAGTGGATAAACAAAAAAGGATAGGTTAAAATCATAAAAATCCTATCTAAATTTCAATGATAGTTGATATTTTGAACATAGGTATAATTTATCCAAATTCATTACAAACTATAAGTATTATACTTTGGAAATGAAATAATAATATTCAAATCTATTGAGTAATTCCATTTGTGTACATTTATACATTACAAAAGGAAACCCCTTCTCTCTTTATTTACATCTACGCGAGAAATATATCTCTAAAATATATTATCCATTTATTTTTTTAACTCCCAAATCCATGAATTAATGTTTTTTGTCTTCTAAAATACCATTCCAAGGGTCCTTATGTATGGATATAAAGGAGGCCCAATGAAGAAAAGTTAGTAATGTTACCCAACATCTTTCAAATTATTTAATCGTCTACCTCCTTTATATATTTTTTATTCATCATAAAACAATAAATTATGTATTATAAATATACATAGATTTCATTATTATTATTTATCCACTATTCTCCTACCTATATTTTAAAAAAAATTATTTAAAATTATCATTCATGTGTACATGTAGACTACCGCCTCCACGTAGTGATACAATTAATTTTCCATCACCATCAGTCATGGATGGTCTTTCTGATGGTTTAAATATTTATATATAACATTAATGAAATAATTATTCATCCTTAATTATAATATCATTTCTACCCTCTCATGTTCCAATCCGTAATAAAATGATAATGTCGCTCATCCATACCTGTGGATTATAATCTCCATGAACCAATGTGATTCATTTTTCATTTCTTCTATACAAGTATGGTAATGAGAACAAATTTATTTAATATATATGATATATATGATTTAATAATGATTTTAAAAAGATAAAATTTCATTTGACCTTCCTTCAATCCATCCATAAAAAAAAGTTAAACGGTCATTTTTTCGTATGTATATCCTACCACAGGAATCAAGCATGAGAAACAAAGCAGTTCTCACCTTGAATAGTGATTTTAAGAACAAATTGTTTATAAATAGATGATAATATATTATAATTAAATATTATATGGTATGATATATATGTTTTTGTGTGTGAATATGGTTCAATAATATAGTTATAATAAATCTATATTTATTTTACCATTGGTTCGAACACATATGAAGAAAGATAAGACTTGAGGTAATGGATTTATGTTTCAATTACTTTTTAAGTAGGATTGTTTATGTTGGATCTTCCAATGAGTAAATTATGATACCCTATTATGGTAAATCCTTGTTTTATATTCTTATTATCAATTTATACAAGAGTTTTTTCTTTAATAGTATCATTTTCCATTATTTATCACTTAAAAGTGTTCAGAAAACATTTTTAACAAAAGTAAGCCTTATTTGTCCTTTTTTGATCAGAAAAAAAAATTCTTTCATACCAATATTTTAAAACAAATTATTAAGTTTTTTTCCTAATATCCTATGATTGTTTAATATAATTTTAACCCATTTTTTACATTAAAAAAATATATAAAAAGAATATTCTTAGTATTTTTGGAATATGGTACTGGATAATTAAGTTATGAAGAAAATATTTGTTTTATTGATTACAGCATGACCAGAACATCATAATTTCATAACCGATAAATGATTTAAATATATCATTAAATCATTCTAAGAATATTTTAAAAAAAATACTTCTATAGTTTTTTTAAAATATTTTCATTTGAAATATGTTTTTTTAAATAAAAATGGTATTTTCTTCAACAAATAGTCATGTGATATTCTAATAAAATTTTTCATCTTTGAAAACTTTATTTGATGTTTCAAATGATTTACTAGAAATATGATCCAATTTTACCATACCTATTCATTATCTAGATGATTTATGATTATGATGAATATATGTATATGAACCCCATTCATTTTTATGGGTTCTATTTTAGTTAAATGATGAAATATTTACAAATCTCGTTTCTTTTATATATCTTATGTTATTATTAAATGATGATTTTTTATGATATTGTGGAAAACATATGTATTTCTTTCATTATGTGATGTCTGAGACCATAATTATATTTCTCTCTAATTCATTGGATGATGTTTTGTATATCATGAGATAATTATAGAATACGAGTAGATATTCTCGATTCACAATGGGAAATAGGTAGGGATGTGTGATCCACTATGTGAAATAGATAGTGATTCATAATCAGTTGTCATATAGGTAAAATGTGATGATGTATGATCTGGTATTATTTGATGGTCTTGGTAGTTAACCTTTACATATGAAATGGCTTCTATAACTAAAAAAGTTCTACACTTTTTATGACATTTATTATAATTATGATCAAATATTAAGATTTTTGAATGATTTATAATGATTTCCTCAATCATATGATTCATGTATTCTAAAATTATAATGTTTTAATCCACGTATCATGATTATGATACATGATTCATTGGGTATGATATTTATAATTTATGATCCTGAACTCATAGCCTTATATTTGTCCTAATCTTTCATATGATCAACTATTTATGTCTTCCATGTTCACCCTTACTGAGCATGTGATCTAACACATTCTATTGTTTCCCTTCCCTAGGTTACGAATAAATTATTTAAGTGGGGTATTTCTAGAATGGTTAAAATTTGAAATAATATTATGATAAATAATAAAGAATTTACCTAAAAAATATGTTTAACTATCTAGTCTCCAAATAAAATTTTCCTTTACTATCCTATCCTAGATCATAATCTTAGGTAATTAATATTAATCTAAAAAAATATTATACGTTTTCATGAAAAACATGGGTCAGTTTAGTGAGTTTTTGTGGATTTTTTCACATTCCATTTTTTTATTATGTGGTTGTGATTTATTTATTTTATGTAGTTGTTTGTATCGATTATGGATTATTTTAATTATTTATTTTCTATTGATATTGATACATTAATATGGAGCGTAAGGCTCCCAATGATAACACCCAAGATCCCCACAACTATTCGATATCATTTTTAACAGATGGAGGTCTACTTAAGGTTATGTAGAAACCCAGTATAATTAATGCTTTGAGTGAACTGGGAAAAAGACATTATAAAGTGGTATCAAATTAGATATGTTACTAATTTTAAAGAGGGTGTTAGAGATTTTTTTTTTCATTTTAGGTGTTTATAGATATGAGGTATGAAAATGTTTCTAATATTATGATAGATTTTAGACAAGTGCTTCCCAAAAACATTTTCTAATAGGAATACCAAGTTACCTAATACTTTGTATTACTGTTTGGGTTTTTTTATTTTAAAATTTTATGATTTCACCTAGCATGATTCCCTTATTTTTTGATTTATTATTTATAGGGGTTTCACTATTATATCATCAGTAAGAGGCATTTATACATGTATCATATTTGGAAAACATGATTCACATGGCATACACATGATTCCTTTTGATTTATATCACAAATGATGATAGTATAACAACTTAATGTTTCAACCGAAACTTATTGTATGTTTTGATATATAACATATTGGTGGTTGTTAAACTAGTGTGCATTCCTGTAGATGATAGGTCATGTGGATTCTAATGATGGGTTCTCCTTGATAATTAATACTATATAGTACCTCTTCTTAGGGATATATAGTGGGCCTTTGTATGAAATTATAGGAATTTAATGCCTTGGTATTTATTCTAAAATAAAATGGTTTTGGTTATATAAAGTGTCTATAATGACTTATATAGTGTTCTCCCATATGTATTCTTGATGAAATTTAAATAAAAGGAAACATACCATTATAGGTTCCACAACACTAATCATCCTAGAATGATTTAATTGTGTGTGTGTGTGTTTGTTTTTGTGTGAAAATGATAAAATGGTCTTCAAGACAGTAGTATCATATGAAAATTCATTATGTTTATTAAATCCATAGTTAGTGTATGGAAAAGAATATGACACCTGTTATATATATTTGTTACCAAATAGTGTATTTTTTACCAAGAGATTGATACTGATACTTTAAACAGTAGTATATAGGTGTTTCCTAGGATTTATGATTGATGTGATATCTAATTATAGGCTAGGTGGGATAGTATGTTACATAAAGATGCAACCCAATATGTTAGAGTGTCATTTGTTATTATCGAGAATAGATTTGATTATCATGTTTTACCTAATATAGTGGTTATCTAGGATTTTGGGTTACCATTAGAAAGGTGAATCATGGTAGTTGATTCAGGTTATCATATCGGTACACTTAATTATTTATTATAAATATTGAATATGCATGGTTATGAACTAATTTTTTAGGAGGAAGCAACATGAGTGTTATTGTTTTGATAATTAGTTTTTTTGTGGTAAGTACTGAATGAATGCTTGGACCAATTGTTATGGATGAAATTTTGGTAGTGCGCTGAAAAATTTGGACTATACTTTATGTTTTTAAACAATACCAAAATTGGTGGGTGTTTGTGTGGTAAACAAGGAATGAGTGAATGCATTGATTTTGGATAAGTGCTCAAAGGGTTATTTTGGTAAGATGATATTAAAATTCAATGGGGAAAATTTATTGGTTTAAACTTTTTTTCCTATGTTTGGTTATGTGAAACTCAAGGTATTGTGATATGGTTCATGAAACTCAGTGGTTTAGAAGCATATGTCAGTTAGTTTTTGAGGAGATTAAAGTGGTATGTTAAGGTTATGCATGGTACCATTTGAATTTTGAATCAATGAGTAGTTCTGTTCATGATAAGAACCAGTGACATTAGAAAAATTCTCACGAACCTAGTTTTCCTATGTTTTGAGACTAACAATCCCTTTTGGTGACTAAAATACCATGGATGTTGTGTCATTATGTGTTGATAGTATCAATCAGAGTGGATCAGGAGGAGGGAAATGTTTGTGCTGGTGGATCTTGTTGAGTTTAAAATCTTTGAGAAACATAATGGAATCCATATAGTTGGGAGTGAATAATAATCCATTAGATAGTGTGATTTTTGTTATTGTTATATTTTTGGAGGATGTAAATGATGGAGTTTCACTTGATTTGTGAATATGTATAAATTGGGGGGGTTAATGATCAGGTAAAAATAGTATGGCTAGGTATAGACATTATATGTGGTAATGGAGGGGTCATGGGTTGTGGAGGCACAACACTCATAATTAAAGGTTCATTGGTGGGTGATGTGACCAAATATTATATATTTATGATGGAAATATAATGTTGTTGTGTAGTATGACTTGTTAATATAAGGCTCTTTAAGGAATAATGTATTAAAAATTTTGAATAATAATTGGAAAAAATTCAGGAATTAGAATTACTTTAGAATATTATATTGGAATCTAAAGTTCACTCAAATCGACAGTTCTCCAGGGATCAGGTGAAAGTATGATAACTAGTTTAGGTGGTTAATGATTCAAAAAGGGAAATTGCATCAAGATATAATTTCATAATTTAGTGTGAGTGTTTGGATAATTTTAGGATGAGTTAGGATGTTAAGTCATCTTGATTGAGGGATGAGATGGTGAATCAGTAGGTACTACCATTGAATTTTGATATGGGATTCCCATGGGATGACTAACATTTTTTTGAGTGATATAATGTTTTTTATAGTGGAAACTGCATTCAGTTTTTTGTTGGAAAACAATAATGGTGTTTTCATAATTCATTTAGACTTATTGGAGAACCGTGTCATAGAAATTTATCCTCATAAGTTGAGGCATATGGTGAGGAGCACTAGCAGCATAGTGATGATCTGTTTTACAACATCGTAGTGTCTCTGGATAAATGTGTTTCATGGGTCTTTTCCTCAATATTGGAAATGATAACATGTGGTAGGATCAGTTTTGAGTAACATCATGCCACATGTTTGGAGTTGCACAGTGAATGTTTGATTTTCATTTTGGAGTAGGACACACTATGTTGGAATTGGATTGAAAACTAAGATGGGTCAAATTATGTGGTTGGATGACCACTGAGACTTCTCAAGTTTGACAAGTGTTATGGTGGGGAGATTATAATGATCTACACATTCATGGGCTATGAATTTTAGAGAAAATTTTAATTTCTAAATAATAAGTTCCTATATGAGTTGAAATGTTAATTTCTTCTAGTAAATAATGATAGAAATATTTCTTTACTATATTTTTTAGTCTTAAAAAAGGTTGTTTACAAAAGGGGTGGAAGTTAGTGAGATTATGAGAAGGTAGTATTTTCTAGAATATATTAATATTTATAAATAAAATTTTAATTATTTCATTTACATAGATGATGATATCTCCTAATTAAATTCATTGATTAGAATTATAATGTTCTGGTTTAGTCGAGAACATCAGGATTTTCATAGCTGATATATAAAATTGGATGAGAATTTGGGGTTGGTATCCAAATATTAAAATTTGTGATTAAATAAATTTAAATAATCAAAAAATAGTTGAATTTTTTTAAAATTATTTCCCCTATTTTTCTCTTCCCTCATTTCCTTTGAGGGGATGGAGTGGATTCACCTACAAGACTTGTTCGATGTAAGATAGTAAATCGGATATGGGGAGGAAATTCCATTTTACAGCTCAATTAAAGATGAGTTGAGCTATTTTCTCCTTTGAGGGTTATTTCAAACTCAGGGATTAAGTGATATAGAACAACATAGAATTTTTTTTAAAAATTGCACTGAATATCCAATTATATTTTAAGTTTTTAATTTTTTATAGTTGTCTTTGAAGGATGTTAATCATGTAGAATTGGGTTTTAGTTTTGTGTTTCCAATTTTTATAGAGGTTTTTAAATATTTTGAAAAAAGTTTTTTTTGTGGGTTGTGAGTGGTTTTTACTAAAGAGAAGGATGAAGTTTTTGTTTAATTTTAAGAATGATTTTTTGGGATATAGGTTACCCTTACACAATTACTGATGTATAAGTGTAAACTTTTCTTTTCCCTTACGTAGTCATATGCATAAGGGTAAGCTGTCGAATACGTTTATGCAGTAGTCTATTTAAGGGGAAGTTATTTCATACCCTAATTATGGGTTCCTACATAAGTTTAAAGGTCTATTTACACCAACACTTTCCCCCATCCCCATGCATAGTGGTACAAAATCTTTAAAAAAATCAAGAAAATCGTATTTCCTCTGATTTATCAATGGATTATTTGTTAGTATAAAATGTTATTTATGGAGAATATATTATTACTTATCCAAATAGTTAAATGGTTGGATTAATTATATACATTTAATAATAGTTTTTATTAATTAATTAAAATATTATATCTTTAATTAGAGAAATGCATTGATGGATTATGGATTTATAGAACTAGACGGGCATTGATGAGAATGGTCATGCATTTCGTGCTAATTTAATAACATCATGAATGATTTGGGTGGTCCTTATAACATAACCAAGTAAATAAATAATGTTTTATTATATGTGGAAATTGATATTGGGTCTCACCACTATGAGTGATTAACTTGTTTAGATTAAATAAGTTATTTTTTAAAAATTTAAATTCCTCTAAATAAATTTAACATACTACCAATGGCCATGAATAACCCCTATTCAATGGATTAAATTCCACAGTCACTGATGGTTGAGGCCCTAACTATGATTATATGTATATTGATACATGGACCTAGAGGGTAGAGAACAAAAGCATGTTATGTGATTGTAGTGGCCAATCATATAGGTTCTCTAGTGACCTCGGGGTGGATGGATATGATATGTTGTGAGTGATTATCCCTATTATGAATTTATGAATCCTTAAGGTACCACTATAGCCTATTTATAGTTTAGATGAGAATGGGGTGAGTAATTACTCCCCCCCAAATATATGTACACCCTGGTGGTATGCCTTAGGTAGGAATGTGAGCACATATAGGTCGGGTGTGTGAGTATTCAACTAAGTAATACATTGGAAATTGATATGGGATTTATAACATCCCTCTGGATTCATGCAATTATGGCCAATCTAGTAAGTATAATGAGGTTGTGAGTCGACTATGATGATTTTTATGGACTTTAATTCCTCTATGTGATGTTTGATGTCTGAAGAGGTAATGCTAATATAAGTAAATCATATATGGTTTCAATTCTATGGTGTGACCTAGAGGAACCAATTGATTTACCATGTGGGAAATTGGCCCTTGGGAGTATGCAATTAGGGAATTGGTATATATGATTTTTTGTGTCATCGTAGAACTTATATTGATGTCATGAGCTTGATGTGGATATATTAACGAGGATCGGTCTTGCACTTAAGAGGTTGATATCGATTATGTGTGGAAGGCTTATATGGTGGTCCAACCATTATGATATGTATATGATGATATGATTCAGGTGAGATACACTTCCTACTTTGAAATATAAAGAAACATGAGAGGTCATAGATGTTCTACTTAGATCTGGCCTTTATTACCTCTATAATGAGTTGGATGGGAAAGATTTATGTCACCCATATAGATGTATATGTAAAACCCAAAGATTTTATAATATGTTTTATTTTTAATTAAATTCAATAGCTTGTGTTGTGTGAAAAACTGAGTTCAAACAGACTATGATCTATTAAATAAGTGAATGTTATAAAATATTCGTTAAAATAATGAGAATAAATATTCTTAGTTGTATTATGAATCAAGTGTCTTGAACATTCATCCAAAAAAAATTTATAGGAATAAGATAAGAATTAATTCAATTTTACACATTAAAAGGACAAATTTTTTTAAAGGTTGTTTTATCAAAATTTGATGAAACACTTGGTTTAAATCTCGTTTTAAAACATTTATAATTTCTATTTTAAAAAATATACTTATTTTTTTAAAATAGTATTACAAAATTTTATTGGGGTTGAATTTTTGATAATTTTTTGATATGTTTCATTTGTTAATGAATTGTAAAAAAATACTGAATTATAATTGAAAAAACATTTTCATCCAAATAATTTGGAGTGCTAGATTATATTTTTTATTGGTTTTAAAATATAATTAGATATATTTTCTTCATTTAATCAAATTTAGTTAATTAAAATACATTTCACATTGAATTTGGATATAAAAACATTTCAATCATTTTAATGTTAAAACCCCATTTTCTCATTTGTCAATAAGATTAATTTTACATTAATTAATAAAAATTCTATGTTATGAATTTAAAAAATGGAATCCATATTTTTAATAAGTGGGTAAAAATCATGTAAATATTCACTTTTATTTTTTATCATTTTGAATTTTAATATTTGTATTTTTTTATTAACATGTTTAAAGGTAAATCGAGTGCTTGAGGGTACAAATAACACTATAAATATAAAACAATTACCCTAACACTGGTTCTAATTTTATTGTATGTGTTTTAATCAACCAAAATCATCTACAGGATAATTTTATGGTTTTTTGGGGCCACAAAAATGACTTTAATCCTGTTATAATATTTATTCCTAGGAAAGACAAATATGTCTTACTCATGGTTTCAATAAATTTTACAATTTCTATATATGGCTATTCAGAGGATATCCTTAGCTATAAATATTCCTTTTAAAGCTAAAATTTTTATCTTCATCATGATAATTTATTTTTATTTTTTATGAAATAAATATTTACCTGAAAGGCTATTATAAAGATAGTATAATAATTATATAATTAATGGAAATATGAAATAAATGATATTAAAAATATTAACATAAATATAATTTGAGATAATTAAAATTATCCATGAATTTTATAGATGAAACAAAAATATTATGTATGTATTAATGGATTTTTGTTAAAATATACCTCGCATATTTATATTTTTTAAAAAATTCAAGTAAAGAATAATGTCAAAATTGACATAAATGATATTTTAAAATAAATAATAGTTTGATAAATGATTTAAAATTCATAAATTTATAAATTTGATCCAAATAATTGATAAAAAATGAATTATTTCATCAAATATACATTTATGTTTCCTTTTTAATTTTAGAGAAACTATATTACACCTTAAGGAATAAAAATACATGTTGTCACCATAAGAGTTAAAAAAACTAAATAATGGTTAAAGACAAAATATATGGGTAATAATATGACCTAAAAATGTCTAAAAAATTATTATTTTAGTTAATTTAGATCTATAAAAATCTTATATTCAAAATAAATCACTTTGGATCCATTTTTAAATGAACATTAATTTATATTAATTTAATATTTTTGATTTTCCAAAAGTGCCCCTCACCTCAATTATAAAAACACACCCCTCCCTCACTTTTTAAAACCATTTTGATCATTATATATCGATGATACCCTATCTATTTATACACTCAACATCCTTATTCAAGTTTTGGAGGTCATGGTCTTGTAAAAACCAACTACAAATTTCTTATGAATGGATCTAATGTAAGTCCATCGAGGAAGAGGTAATTGTTTTACCGACTCATTTAATTTCATTTTTTCTTCTACATCCTCTTCATGTGTATTTTTCATAATAAATTAATTAATAAAATATCTTATATATACTTAGATTTTATTATGATAATAGTGTGACCATATTCCACCTTTTATCTAGCCAATGAAATTAGAAAGAACCATGTGTGCGTGTGTACATCTTAATGTTGGCACATCATGCTGTAATTTGTTTTTCATAACCACTTTATCCTGATGGGTATAATGACAAATATAATGTATATAAATAATAAATAATACATGATATTTATTATATATAATTAATATATCATCCAAATTCCTTACCCTTTCACTGTTAATGGATGGATAACGTCGCTTGTGTGTATGTAAAGCTGACCATCTCCATGACGCAATGTGATTCATTTTCCATATTAACCATTCAAGAATTATTTTAAAAATTTAAAAAATGAGTAAAAATGATATCTATGAAATTAATATCATTTTTAAATGAATTAAGTATACCCTATTCAAAATAAACATATCTTACATGACAAAACATGCATAGGAAAATGAAGCTATTATCACCCAAAACAAATGTAATAAAGATCAATTATTAACAAAATAATGTAACAAGATCATATATGAAATCCTAAATTTGGATATGGTTCTGGTATAAATTAATATAAAAATTTACAACAACATATAATATGTCAAAGAAAATTCTACGAAATAAAATTACATGGTAAGGGTTATTTCACAATTACATTATTATTTAGGATTGATTATGTTTAATTCTCCAATGGGGAATACATGTCTTCCATTACCATGTCTTATAAAAATATTTTCAAATAGGATCTTACTATTATCCAAAAAAATTTAAAATATTTCATCCTATGTATAACTTTTTATTAAACAGGTTAGAATAAATATTTTATCATTCTCCAAATGAACTACTTTATGAATTTTTAGAAAAAAATAAGGATGGATTTTTTTTTAACTTTTACAACATGAGTGGGTTTTTTTGACATCATGATACCTTAATTTATTGGATCTTCTTTTATATGTTTATACAACTATTTTCGGTGAAATTTTTTTATTTTAAATTTTTTTTTCCTTCTAATTAAATGATTTCAAATAGAAAATGTGTATTTATCCCAAGATATTTTTAATTTGTCTATTAGAGTATTTTCAACTATGACAATATCATGAGTTGGATCATAATATTTATTAATTTTAATATATTATGATAACTTCTACCATTTTTTAAGGGTTTATGATTAGATTGAATTTGGATGGTCTATATTTATATCATTTATGGTTTATGGTTAAAGTATTCAAATTTCATATTTTATAGTGTTTAAGTTGTTTATGATTCAACCTTTTCATATTAATAATGAATTGGACTTAGTAAGTGGAAGGAAAGACCCGCTATATCCCCTCAATGAATCGGTATGTCTCAAGAGACAAACTACTTTGGGTATTTATTGAGGTATTACATGTTTATGTATAGTTTCTCTACCAAATCTTTGACGGTATGTTTATGATGTACAACATTATGCATTCCCTAACTAAGATATTATTTTTTAATATTCCATGTGATTATTATATTAGTTGAATATCCTTTTCATTATTTATATTAAATTATTTTATTTTCATGTATTCATTCGATATAATGAGAATGATTATTTTTATATGGATTATATTTCAGTTATACACATTGCATTAATGGTTATTATTATTTATTCACAGTATATTCTTTTGTACTCTTACACTTATTTGGAAATTGAGCTCACCCCTTTCTTATGTTTTTTTTCAAAAGATTATAAGATATATATTATAAAAAATATATAGGGATAAGCTAGGATAATAGTACTATTCTCAAAGTATTCTCTATGATTTATTTTATATTTTAAATTTTAATATATGTTTCAAGTATGTATCTAGTTTTCCAAAAAAACTATTCATTTATTCGTGATGTGATTCCTTGTATAATATTCCAATGTAGTATAGTAACCATATACTCTAGGATATTGGGGTTGGTGTATTTATAGACAATATCAGAGGAAGTTTAGTAGATATATTGGAATCTATATTTTAAAAAAATATAGATTTTAGAAACAAAACCTATAAAAGGAATTGAAAATATTCCAAAATAAACAAAACTAATGCTTTTTATATTAGTTATACATAAATTTATTATTTATGTTAAGTGTTTTACTAGTTCAAAATTATGAATTATGATTCAGAACCAAGTATAGTGCATGGAATTGTTTAGAAATAGACCCTGGTTTATGTAAAGGAAACTATATCAATGAACATAATTCATTTTTAGATTTCCATCCTATTCAAGATAATGATGTTGAATTTACAGCTACTACTATTGTTGAAAAACATATTACCATACTACAAAAACTAACTCTATTTATGAAAAGTAACCTTACCTATATGGAGTATCCTAATCCTCAATACAAATGAAAAAATGTTATATTGTTTCATGAGAGAACAACCTCCATCATTAAACAGCACTGTAAATCCATTTGTATTTGAAAAATGGATAAGATTCATAGAGAATATATTTATGTCATTAGGAAGTAGAAAAAGAGAGAAGGTTTTCATGAAAGTTTATAGTCTCTTAGGATATGCAAACCAAATTTGGTAACTAATTCAAAACACAAATATGCGGAAGAAATAACAAAAATGTACAGGAAATATTTTAATGAAATTTGGTTAAAAAATATTCCCTTTGTGATCAATGAGTGGACATGGAGAGAAAATTCTTGAATATAAATAAAAATAAGGATTAGAATGTTGGAAAATATGAATCAGAATTTATAAGGATATCATGTAATGCTACAGATTATGTACATAATGAAAAGAGAATGATTTATTAATTCTTTGATGGGTTAAACACATTCCTCTAAATGGAACTTCTATCCCAAAATTTTTCTTGAGACAAAGATATATTATCACATGATATCAAGATAGAGAATGTATTCTTTAAGTCTTATAGAGTTTATGGAATAAATGGATACAAGGGGTTGAAAAATACTATGGAATAATAAATAAGAAATGGGGGAGAAGGGAAGAGTTAACCTTACATAATGCAATAAATGTGGAAATAAGAATCATGTAACATGCCTATTTGGGATGGTATATTGTTACAATTGTTGATAAAAATCCACCAAGAATATGATTTCAAGGAAATGAAAGAAGTCAGTATTGCGTAGTGTCTTATTTATAAGGAGATGAGAAATTATGAAAATAATTATCCTAAGCATCATTGAAACTTTTCCTTGAAATGGAAATGGGAGAAATGTCAAGCTTATGTGATCACAACTACTAAGGTTTAAGTTCTTAATGATGTGGGGATAAGTGATTTAATAATCTCCTCAAACTTATTTAATGCTTTATTTTATTCGGGATCATTTAATTATTTTATATCTTCCCAGATTTCTATGAAAATTATAGATTAACCTTTTTATTTAATAGATAATTTTTTAGTCAAAACTCCAAAATGAAGTCTCATTTCAAAAAAGATATGCGGGAATTTACCTTAATGACACATTAATGTATTTTAATTGCATACCTTATCATCATAAAGATTTAAAAATTTGGTATAATACTTAGTATGGAATGGATTTCAGAATATGATGAAAACATTTATTACAAAAAAGAATGAAATTATGATTTTTTTTATAAAGATGTAGAATTACGTATATTTAGAGCAGAAACATTATCATCCATTTTTTATCTATATCCATCCCCAATATATCTACTGATTAAAATCCATGGGGAGGAATAGAAAATGACATATATGGATAATGAAGGTAATCATAAAATTCAATATGTAACTATTATATACAGAATACAGTAAAGGATTTCTCGTGGAATTACATGGATATCCCCTAGAGTGCGAATTTAATTTTTTATTGAATTAATCACTAATGTAAGACCAATATCAATAACTACCAGTAGAATAGACACACTAAAATTCATGTATCTAAAGAATAAATTAGTGGAGTTAGGTAAATTGAGATTTATTCCCCCTATTGTTTCTCTATGGAGAGCATTTATTCTCTTTGTTAAGAAGAAGTATGGATTCATTAGGCTATGTATTCATTATAGGTAAATCAATTCTATTATAATAATGAACAAGTATCATCTACCTCATGATGATGATTTTTTTGATCAAATTCATGGAGCTCAATTTTTTTTAAAATATTGAACTTCATTTTGAATATCATAAATTATGATTAAAGAAGGAATAATTTCTAAATACATGTTTAAAATGAGGTATGGACATTAAAATTTATAGTAATTCGATTTGGATTGACTAATTCAACCTTGGTGTTTATGGATATCATAAACAGAGTATTCATTGAATATCTTGAGGATTTTTTTGGTATTCATTGATGATATTATGTTGTATTGTAAAATTTATAAAGATCATGAGAATCACTTGTGGATTTTTATGGATACTCTCATAAGGAAATAGTTATATGGTAAATTTAGCAAGTGTGAATTATTTCTTTATGGGAATTCTATTCTTGTCCTTGTTGTATCCAAGGAAGAAATATCTGTTGGTCCTAAAATTAAAATTAAAATCGATGAATGGCGTGAATCAATGGGAAAAACTGAGTTACATAGTTTCATTGGTTTAATAGGATACTGTTAAAATTTCATTCAAAATTCATCCAGATGAAAAAACCCATTATCCAAGATCACAAGTAGATGGTTTATGTCACTATAGACAAAATAATGTGAAGAATATTTTGAATAATTGAAGATAACATTGTTCAATGATATGATCTTGATGTTACTATCGAGATATGGTGGATTTTTTATTTATAGTGATGTATCAAGGAAATGTCTTGGTCGTGTACTTATATAGAATGATATAATTATTTAATATTGATAAAAGTGGTAAAAACCACATTAAAATAATTATCCAACTCATGATCTTGAGTTAGCAGCTATAATCGTTTCCCTGATGATATGGAGACACTGTCTATTTAGTAAAATATGCGAGATATATACATATCACAAGAGTTTGAAGTATATTTTCTCACACTAAGAACTCAGTGTGAGGGAAATTGTATGGATTTAGATATAAATGGATTATGATTACTTAATACACTACCACCTAGGGAAGGAAAATAATGTAGTAGACACATTGAGTAAGAAGGGTCATGAAGTTCTGAACAAGATGACGATTGATTGGGATCTTCTGTGCATGGATCTAGTAATGTTGGATATGGAAATTATTAATGGGAAACATCACTCCTCTATCAAATAGTTTCTAAAACATATTTATTAGAAAATATGAAAAATTATCAATCTAATTATGAGAAATTAAAAATGAATATTAATGTTGTGAATGATGAAAAATTGACTAGAATTTTTTTTAATATGGTATTTTAAAATTTGGAAAATGGATTTTTCCCCTTTATACCCGAGATGAAAAGGGTATTTTTTGATGATTCACAATGTTCAAGTTTCTCGATACAAACTGATAGCACCAAGATTTTGTGTTAATATATTTGGTTTTTCAACAAGTAAATTCAAAAAGAAAAAATACTATTTGGGTCATAAAACTATATGTATAACTACATGGAAATGAGATTACATCACTATGGACTTTGTCATGGTTTTACCAAATACCCCTTGAAAAAATGATGTGATTTGGGTTATTGTTGATCACCTTACCAAATCTTCAAATTTTCATTCTATAAGGGAATATTTCCCACTATATATTCTTGCAAAAAACTATATTAATGTTGTTTTAAAACTTCATGGTGCACCTATTTCAATTGTGTCAGATCATGATCTATAATTTACATAGATATCCTAGAAAAATTATCATATGGATCTAGATACTAAGCATCATTTGAGGACTGCCTACCATCCTAAAACTGATAGACTGCCTGAAATGTCTATTAAAACATTACAACACATGTTAAGATCATTCTAACTTAACATTCAAGTTATTTGGGATCATTATTTACCTTTGGTATAAATTTTCTATAAAAATATCATACATTTAAGTATTCAAATGGTTTTGTATCAAGAGTTATATGGAAAGAGATTTCATACACCATCTTTTTGGGATGATGTTAGAGAAAGGAATCTTATAGGACCATAACTTATGGTGTAAACAATATAAATGGTAAAGAATATTATAACCTATATCAATATAGCTCAATGTAGAAAAAAGAGCTACGCCGATAACCAAAGGAATGATTTGTAATTTTAAGTGGGAGATCATGTTTTTTTATGTTACCTCCAGGGAAATGTGTTATAAGATTCGGAAAGAAATGGAAACCAATCCCCAAATACATTATAATTTTTCAAAATTTGTAATTAATTGAAAATGTGGCTTTTTATTTTGTAAAGCCACCAAGTCTCTCCAATGATCATGATTTTTTCACATATAATTGTTAAGTAAATACATTCCAAAACCAATTCGTGTTATCACCTATGGTGAAATAGATCTGGAACCAAATCTTGCTTACTATGAACAGTGTATCAAGATTCTAGACACAAGAGAGAAATCGTTGAGGAAATGAATGACTTGGCTCGTAAATGTTATGTGGAAATAAAATAAAATAGAAGAGGCAATGTGGGAACTCGAAGAAATTTTAATGACGAACTACTCAAATATTTTTTTGAGATGTTATTATATATATTTATATGATTTTTTTAAGGATGGATGAATTTAACAGCCTAATATTTTACAGTAGTTTTTAAGTTTAAATAAATTTAATAGTTTTTGTTTCATGCAACATTGAGTTCAAACATACTACGATCTATTACTTAAGTGAATGGTATAACATTTCACTAAAAATCACTGGAATGAAACGTATTAACAAAATTATGAATCAAATTTTATGAACATTCATTTAAAATATTTTATATGAATAAGATTATAATGAATTCAATTTTACACATTAAAATGATATATTTTTCTAAACACATTTTTATAACCATTTGATGGTGCACTTTTTATAAATCTAGTTTTTTAAACTTTTATAAATTATATTTTACAATATAAAATTTTTATTAACATGGAATATAATAATTTATATCATTGGACTTGTTTTTATTTTTCTATTATGTTTCAGTTTTTTGATGAGTAGTAAAAATTAAGAATTTTAATTAAAGGCTACATTATCATCCAAATAATTCACAAGATTAATTTATATTTCTGATTTATTTTAATGTATAATTATATTAATTTATTATCATATAATCCAATTTAGTTAATTGGAATCAATTTGACATTGAATTTGGATATCTAAACATTTCAATCTTTTGAATTCTAAAAACTTGTTTCTCTTTTCGTTGATGTGATTAGTTTTAAATTATTTACAATGCCTTCTATGTTTTTAATTTTTTAAAATTGAATAGATATTTGAATTTTGTTGGCCTAAATTATGTAAATAGGTTCCTCTTATTTTTTGACATTATGAATAGTAATTTCAGTAGTTTTTTTAACATGGTAAAAGGTAAATGATTTAATTAATGTTAAAAATAATATTATAAATATTATCAAATTATCCAAAACTTGTTCTTTTTAATTGGATGAGTTATTGTTGACTAAAATCATCTATAGTATTATTTTATGGCCTCTCAGAACCAATTGGAATACATTAATAATTTTATTATATTTTATTCCAAGGAAAGTGAAATATGTCACCCATCTTTTTTAATAAATTTTACAGATTTTATATGTAATAAATTAGATGATATATTCAGTTATAAATTTTAATTTAAATGATAACATTTTTACATTCATAATTATAATTTATTTATAATTTTTAGAAAATAAATCATTATATTAAAGGATTACACAGTGTTGATGAAGTAATTATTTAAATAATGGAATTATCAAATAAATGATATTAAAAATAATAAAATAAATTTAATTTGATAAAATAAATGTAATCAACAAATTTAATAGATGACCTAGACATTTTTGATTTCCTTCTTGTCTTCAGATATAGAATCACCCTGAGATCTGAGAAGCTCTTGTTGGTCGGTAAAAAGATGATCCTGATTCTTGATTGTCTCTTCCTGGACTCTGATTACTTCTTCAAGAGTATCAATTCTGTTTTGTAAATTCTTATTGTATTTGGATAACACAGAATTTTTCTTTTTAAACAAAACTATTTCATCTTTGAAAGATGAAACCTTCGAAAAATCATACTAAAAGGAATTCATTCTCTCTTGCAGCTGTTTTATTGAAGGAATATCGGCTCCATGAGTATTTGACAAAAGATTCATCCTTTCAATAGTTTCGTTGTCAATCTTGTTGAAAGAAATTGCAAGATCATTTGAAATTCTCCTCAAGTATTCACTTTATATTTCATGATCATTCACTAAGCTCTCTATTTTTTATGACCACTTAGTTATTCTATTGCAAGCCTTCTTATGAGCAGTTGAACTTTCTGATAGAACTTTCACATCGGCTTCAATTGACAAAACTCTCTTCCTTAGTTCTCTTACAGACCTAAACCTTTTCCTCTGATTTTTAGTGATGAAATCAATTTTCCCTTCAAGTCTAGGGAAATAAGGTATGGTTTTCTCAATCCTTCTCAAAACATGAACAATTAAGTCACTCCTCTTGAGAGATATTATTTGTTCTGAATCAGTATCTTCATTGTACGAATCCAGTTCATTTGATCGACTTGAGTATTCAACCGGCTGTTTTCCTTTTTCTTTTTATTTATCCCTTCTTTCTTCTTCTACTTTGTCACTGATGACAAATACTTTTTTATTCTGAGAGGATTGAGAAACTTTCTTTTCTTGAGAAGAAATTTTAGATGGAGTTTTAAAAGATTCATCCGGTGGTTGATCGGCATGAGGAGCTTGTTAAATACCTTCAATTTGTTTTTGAAAAGATTATTCTCTACATTTCTTTGAACTCTAAAGGAATTCAAGAAGAAAATCTTCTTCATCTTCTTCAACATCCTAGATTTCTTCTAGAATTTGTTTCCCTTTCTCTTTCTGTGGGAGACTCTGTACGATAGGCTCTTGATATAATTCCTCTGTTATTTGAGCACTATCATCCTCAACCATTTCCATGAATTATGAAACATCAAATTCTTGTGATTTTATTTTAAAAAGAGTCTTATTTTTATTTTCATCCTGATGGGTATCCTCAACCCTTAACCTATCAGAAAAAGCTTCAGCTGGGTCAAGACCAAACTTTGGATCACCTTCCTTTCTTTGTTCTCTTTCTTTTCTCCACCTGGGAACAACCTCCTTAGTGTACTTAGGTTTCTTCTTTGTCTTTGAACTGGTTTGAGGATTTGAATTTTGAGGAGAAAGATCAGTTGGGTTTTATTTTGCTGGTATAGGTGTTGATTGATTTGGTGCCGATTGATTCTATGCCAATTCAGCTTCTATATCTATGATGAAAAACATTGAATTCTGATCAAAAAAAACATTCAACTTCTTCAACGTACCCTTCTTTTGCATGAAGGCTTCAGCTCTATCAAATTTCCTTTCAAAGGAATAATATAGAACTTCATTCTATCGAGAATGAACGTTGTAATGATAGATGGATACATGATCAAATGAGATTTTATCGCTCCTGACTTTACATTCTTGTGTGTTTCAAAGATGTATCCCATGAGATTTAACTTTGTCATATTAACAAGATATTCTAGCATAAAGATATCAGAGACATTCAGAGTTTCTCTATCCCCTTTCTTTGGGATAAGAAAACCTTGCATCCAAAGAGTCACGAATCTGTTATCTGGAGAAAGATGATCCACTTTCCTCTACTCTTCATTTATCAAATAAAATAACTTTTCTGCAATTTCTTTATTAAACGTACCAACCTCTTCTGGTAGTTTATGAGATTGACAGAAATAATCACCTTCTATTGCAACATTCAAAAAGTGGGATGCTTGTTTCACAGACATTGATATCTTTCTATCGTACACAACAAAGTTGATAGTCATGTTTTTGTTGAAAGACACAATTTTGTAGAATTGAATAACCTCTTCAATAAGAACCAGATCTTGAGACACAGGTTTTTTAACACACAGATTCTCCTAGCCTTGAAACAAAATAATTCTTCAGATTGTAGAATCGTATGAATCAAAGAAGTCCTAAGAAACTAACCTTTCTCTGAAAAAGTCTTTCTATGAAAAAGTATTTGAAGACATTTCGGAAAGAGTGTTAGAAGAAGACTGAGACATATAGGTGAAGCTGATGAAAGATCATACAGAGTCTTAAAACATGGGCAGAGCTTCATCAACAAATGTGAAAAACCGGTGTGGGTTTGGGAGGGAAGTGGTCTATTTATTGGAGAAAAACAGGTGACTGTTGATCTTCTATAGTTGAGATTAGAAAAAAAAACCGACAGATGGGATTAAAAGATTAAAAAAAAGAGAAAAAATAAAAAGTAAAATCAATACATAGTTAGGAATGAATGTACCTGCTGGAGAATGTAAGGAAACTGTTTGTTTAAATGAAAAACACAATCGTACAAAGAGAAAGAATATGATTGGTTGTCATGCCGATGGAAAACAAAGTCATTACCATCAACTGACGTGCCGATGGAAAACAAAGACGTTACCATAGACTGACGTGCTGATGGGAAACAAAGTCGATACCATATACTGACGTGCATATGGGAAACAAATTCGTTATCATAGACTGGCGTGCTGATGAAAAAAAAAGTCATTACCATAGATTGACGTGCTGATGGAAAACAAAGTTGTTACCATAGACTGACATGCCGATGGAAAACAAAGTCGTTACCATAGACTGACATGTCGATGGGAAACAAATATATTACCATAGGTTGACGTGCCGATAAAAATGAAGTTGTTACCATAGGTTGGCATGCCGATGGAAAACAAAGTTGTTACCATAGGTTAGCATGCTGATGGAAAACAAAGTTGTTACCATAGGTTGACGTGCCGATGGAAAAAATACATGTTACCATAGGGTGATGTGTCGATGGAAAACAAACATGAATACGGTACAGGAAAACAAGTCTATAAACAATAGATAAAAACTATAACTAAACAGTCAATACAATGTATAGAATAACAAACCAAGAGAATAAACAAATAACGATCTTGAGAAAATAAGAAACATATTAAGTAAAATGTTCTCCCCCTTTCTAAGATGAGTTTCTTAATGTAAGGAGAAGGGAAAACATGAAGTGGACATTAATGATTATTTTAATGTAATCATTCCTAGCTTCTGTTTTATAAGAACTTTTCCAAGAAAAACAATATTACCTATTCCAACAATTTTTCCTTAAGCATTATCTCCGAAGGTAACCTTTCTACCTTTTGTTTCGATGATCTTTTCATTGAAATATTTTTTTCCCATCATGTGTCGAGAACAACCACTATCCATGTACTAAATGTTCTTGTTGGTACACTTCTTATTTTCCTGAAAAAGAAAAAATTAGTTTTTCAGAATCCAAACTTATTTGGATTCAGAATGGTTAGATAAAAGAATTTTAGGAATCCACATTTGTTTTACAAAATGGGCTTAATGAAATCCGGAAGAATGGGTTCTATTAAGACAACAATATCTTTTCTAGTGTCCTCCACATTGACACTTAGAGAAAAAAGGAGTATTTTGAGGAACAAAATATTTTTTACTAAACACTGGTTTAGAATGAATATAACCAATACCAGAAAGATTCCTGAAAGGTCTAATTTGAGAATACATTTTATCAAAGTTTTCTTTTCCATAAGTAATGTTTGACAAACATTTTTTCAAGGAAAAAATTTCTGATTTTAGTTTTAAAACTAAGTTTTTATCCTCCAAAACATTTCATTTTGAACTAGAGTTAGGCTCGAAAACATTTTTCTTAGAAATTATATTTTCTAGATCCTTAGAAAGTTTATCCTTATCATATTTGACTTTCTCAAGGGTTTTTAAAATACTTTCAAAATCAGAAGTTTTTATATCGAGATCATTAGAAAGATATGATACTTGTTTGGATAAAATTGAAATTTTAGAAATTTTTTTATCAAGTTTCTTTTTGAGTTTAGAATATTTATTCTCAAGAAATTTAGCAAACCTAGATACTTCTTCAAAAGAAGGTAAATTATTATCTTCTGATGAAGAAGACTCATCATTTGAAGATACATAATATTTATTGTCAGTTTAATTTTAATTCAAGGAAACATTTTTAATAGATTCAGCATTGTGTACCTTAGCCATGAGAAAATGATCTTCAATGGGTAATCTGGCCATAAGTCCAATATTTCTTGGTCCTGACGATTCATATTCTAAAGAATTATCTGATGAATCACTACCACTTTCACTCCAAGTATCATTTTCCTTCAAGACTTTCTTTTTCTTTGTCTTGTAATAATTTTTCTTATTCCTTTCAGAATGTTTCTCCTTTTTGTATTTTCTCTTCAGTAGAGGATAATCAGACCTTATATGACCTGCTTTCTTACATTCATAACAAGTTAGCTATGAATCTTTCTTATCCTTCCTATCTTTCTTTTTGACTCTGTATTGGAAGTCCTTCATTCCCACAATCTTGTTCATCCTTCGAGCATGATTGGATAACTCATTATCTGAATGATCACAATCACTAGAATCAGACATAACAACTTTCTTGGAATTGGATCTTGTTATCCTTTCCGGTGTTTTAGCTTTAGATGTAGTAGTAAAAGTTACACTTCCATTTCCATTTTTCTTCTTGTTGAAATCAGCATCTCTCTTCATTATTGTCTTGTGCTGTAGAAGTCTTCCAAAGAGTTAATCAAGTGTAATCTGAGAAAATTTTATGTTTTCATCAATAGCTGTCCTTTTTGACTCCCATTCATTTGGCATTATATCAATAATTTTGTCAACAAGAGCTTCATCATCAAGACCTTTTTCTCCCATTGATTGTAAACTGTTGACGATTGTCATAAATATCTGTTGTACTTTTCATATCGGCTCTCCATAAGGAAAAAATAAATCAATGATACTCTGCTTGAAGCATTTCTCTTCTTGTTTCTATAACCTTGGATGTATCAAAATGTGTGACTTCCAATTTCTTCCAAATACAGTTGGCGGCTTCATAAGAAGATATCTGGCTGTATATATTCATGGTCATATAACATAGTAATGTATTGTGTACCTTGTAATTCAGTTGATATTCTTGATTCTCTTGGTTGGTGAAAGTACTGACTTCCTTGTCAGGAATTTAGTAACCACTAGTAAGCATAATAAAATTTTCTACATCGGTATTGATAATGAATGTCTTCATTCGATCTCTCCAGTACTCATAGTCATTCCCATCAAAGATAGGTGGACTACTTGGATTTATATTGTCAATTGACCCAATATTCATTCCTTCCATCTAATAAAACAAAATATTTTCCACTCCACACGTTAGTGAAGAAAAAAAACATGAAAGAAACAGAGCTAGTAACACAAATCAGTGGAAACCTCCTCTAATAACAATTTTTGGATCGAATATGTAGATGTATATGTATATTATATGGAACAATAAAAGAGGGGGTGAATTTTAGGTTTAAAAAACATTGTGTTTAAACACTTAAGAAATTAGTTTAAATGATCTTAAACTAATACAATTCATAACACAAACAAACAACCACAATTGTATTGTATATAAAAGTATGATATGGTGTAATACTATAAGAAAAATAAAGAAATTGTATTCAAGATGAATAGAATAATCAGAGTAATACAATAGTGAAGGATTCTACCATAAAGCGTATAGAATCAATCGATACAATATGTAACAGTATGATTGTAATTGAAACAATTACAAATGAATATGAAATGAAGAAAGGAAAACAATACAATTCCATTTCGTAAAACAAACAGCAGTGGAAATGTTAAAGTATTACAATTCTTTTGACCCAAAGAGAAGGGTTATCATTTCACCTAGGATAATAGGTCTTTCTTACCACCACCCTAGTAAGCCCTTGATACGATTATCGGTACGTCTGTCTTGCTATCCCCACAAGCCCTCGATTGTGTAGGTAATCAGCACCTGTATCTTTCAATAACATGAAATCCCTCGATATGATGATCAGTACGTCTGTCTTGCTATCCCTTCAAGACCTAAATTTTGTAGGTAATCGACACCTCTGTCTTTCAATCACTTGAAATCCCTCGATCTGATGATCGGTAGCACCGTCTGCCTATCCCCGGCTACCCTCGATCATTATCACCGGATCGGACACACAAAGTAAAACAAAGCACTTATAGAAATACAAAAACTAAGAACGAGCCATTCACATTTTGTAATCTCAAGGATTTCGCACGAAGCAAGATAGAATTCATAGTATCTCTCTCTAGAACTTGATATAAGAAAAGTCTCACACACTAATTTTCTTGGATTCAAATGACGTCTTATTTATAGGACTCAGGTTCCAACGGTTATATTTCCTCTACCAGTCATATTTCTCTAGAAAACTCGGAGGGACTTAGACACCTGGAATTATAACGTTCATATTGAAACATAAAACACGACATAATTTTGATTAATTTATAACTAAATACACTACATCATTTTGGTTAAAACAAAAGATATATGAAGATGATAAATATGAGTACGATTAATATGAAACATGTGTTTTTGATAAAGGACCAAAACAAGAAAGTAATGAAAGAAGAGTATGAGTACTATAAGTATTACTTAGTTTAATGTATTGATATGATACAAACAGAGTATGATTCATAAAACTCAGAACAATTAACAGAGTCAATAAAATTTCTAGAGTCAGTAAGATAATTATAGTCATTACGATAAACATGGTCAGTACGATCAGCATGATCAGTATGATAAGCATGGTCAGTACGATAAGAATGGTCAGTATGGTAAGCATGGTTAGTACGATAAGCATGGTCAGTACGATCAGTATGATCAGTACGATCAACATGGTCAGTACGATAAGAATGTTCAGAGACATTTTTGATTTCCAAAACAAGATATAAAAGTCAAAAGAGAACTTTTGACTCAAAAAATAATACCCTAAAAACCTATTTCTAATTGGAATCCTCAAGAATATGTAGAGTCACCCATGATTTGAAGTATAAACATGGTGCAGATACAATTGAAATTGAATGAGGATGATAATGTAAAATTATCCCTCTATTTTGTATCCTATAGTTATCATGAATCTCTTATTGTGTTGGTAGGGTTCTCCTTTAATCCATTATATGATAGTCTCTTGGGTGGAAATTTTTTAATGTGAAGGAGAAATTTGGATTATTAGAATTCATAGCATGCATAGTTTACATTTTCACAATCCTTGTCAAATTTATATATTCCTTAAGGATTCCCTTTAAGCCTCTATGAATTTACTAACTTACTGCATAATGAATGAGTATTGTATTGGTTTCAATATTTTTAACCCATAACTGATGCATACATTTATCATATGAATTCATTTGATTAAACCCTCTTATACATTTCATCATTTGAAACTTTTATAATCAATGATAGCCAGTATGTCAAAGAGATCCCAATGTTAACATATAACATTTAATTTCTAAAATAAATAATAGAATTAAATATAAATCATAATATATAATTTAATATATAAAATTTCATTATGATATTCCAATTTCATATAGTACAACTAGCCAAGGAAGTGTCAGGATATCCTATATCATGCCATACGCTATATTATTTACAACTGATGGTATGATTTTGATTAATACATTTCAGACACTGACATTCCCATGTCATCACATATCAACTAGATAAAAAAATTATATATTTTAAGCATTTAGGGAATATTTCAATCAATCATCCATTTTCACTAAATCCTTACCGAACTTTTTTATTTCACCTTATATTGCGACATATATAAAATATTTCAAACCATATAAAAAAACTATTTCAGATATCATCCAAAACACTTTTATAAATTTATCATCAATGTTTCTCCACACATTCACATCCATGTTATATTTTATTACAAAACTACTTCACAAAGGTATTTTATAATGACCCAGGATTTCCATAGATAGATACTAAATCTTTATATATGAATATTAAATACATTACCAAATCACACACCTGATGACCATAGTAGTTTAGTGTCTTTAGTGTCTAGGAACACAATCATCTAATTTTGGGTAAGTTCGTCAATATCTCCCACAAAGATATTCCTCTTTAGTACTCTTCATAAACATATCCAATTTGAAACATTTATTCGTAACCAAGGTAAATTAAACCTAAAAGTTGTTGATCCCAGACGCTCAGTAGGAGTAAGAATAAGATATATAAATATATGATCACAATAAATCATAATATAATCATAAGGTTTTTTTCATGAACATGATATACAAACTTTAAAAACGTAAAAGATAATAAACATGTGTTATGTCATTAAACATAATAATTTTATAAAATACTAGCTAATATGGTGATAAAAATCATAAAAAATAAAATCAATTTCACAAAAGTGTTGAACTATCATAAATATATAAAATCATTTCATATGTCAGGGTTGACTACCAATACATTAAACATAATGGATTGTCACACAACTGTTTCAAATAGTGATTCTAGACACACCTATTTCCCATAATGTATTATGAAACACCTATTTCTCATAGTGGATTGAGAGACAGCTGTTTCCCAGAGTGTATCAGTACACATTTGTTTCCCATAGTGAATCAAACCCCTCGACATGTTTCCCATTTTTATCTCATGAGATATAAACCTTTACCCATTTCATTGGATGGAGATATAAGTATCAACTGTAATATAATGATAATAATACATGTGTTTTCCGGAAGATTCTAGAAAATTAATCATATTATATCGTATGGAAAATAGATATTTTTTATAATCATTTCATCATGGAATAACCCACGGAAAAAAGAAGTTGGTTTCATAAGAATCTTATCATGGTATAACTAATTGAAGAGAAATAGATTTCATAAACATCATGATGTGTCCAATGGATCATTTTGGTACACTAATATGGGGGGTGAATCGATGTACAAAAGTTTTTATAAGTTTTATTTTTTTAATTAATACCCTATTTTAATTTTGACCTCTACACTTGTTACAGTTAATGGATCTTCACTGTTTACAAACACAATTATACCATATGAAATAAAATAAGTAATTGAAGCATAACACATAATATTTTTACAAGGTTCACCCTCGATGTGAGTTAATATGTCCTAGATGTGCTTTATATGATCATAAAAATGGATTATCAAATATTAATGAATCACAAATTACAAGAGGGTTGGTCAGGTATCACCCTCAAACCATTCTGGGTAGGTATGAACATTTTCCCAAATTATATTGGAATCCAACTAGTGTTCTTTATACTGGTATCCCACTAGTGTTATTTATACTATAATCCCACTAGTTTTTCTCAAACACAACACTTACACAATGAGAAATATCATAATAACTTCAAGCATACATTGTAAAATAAAATTGACCTTCCCCTCGAAGCCACTGAAATAAATTGATTCTTCACTTACTCACATCAACTGAAATTCAACAACTACCACTGATATATTCAACAAAATTGTATGAAATTAAGCTCAGTATACTTACATGGGTTGTATAGGAAAACACTAACAACTCAAATAACTATAATAATAGAATAACCAATGAAATATTTAACAATAATTTGTATGTTGTCTTCATCCTATTAAATTGAAAAATATTGCATCAACTCAAAAAAAATTGCTTATAGTATTTTTAAATCACAACACTAATTTTAATTGTATTTCATTCATTAATTTATGATAAAAATTATATTTTCATCCATTAATTCCCTAACAAGTATGTGTATTATATGTATGTACAATACAAGCCCTTAATTTGAATAAGAGTGTGTGTAATTCTCTGTACACTTCATATTTTCTTCACACATGCACACCTCATTTTAAAAAATTATCCATTTTTTATTTCATTACACACATACACCTTATATCCACACATTTTCAACTTAGTTTTTCTAATTCACATTTACCTTCATGTTTTCATGGACTCTATCTTGTTCATTAACCCAAATGTGAGTGCATTATTTTCTATCTCTTTCACAAAACTCTTTTTCACACACATTCATACCACTATGAAAAGAATAAGTACGATGCATGGGAACTCACTTCCTCTTATTCATGCACTCGGATGTATATTCACTAACCTACTGCCTTGAGTGAACCATTCCTTCATGCAAAACCGAGATGTCCATTGTTGTACCCCACACAACTCACTATCTTAAGGGTGAGAACACAATCTTCTCAAACATGTCCTGAAAACACAGAATAATTACACATTCTCTATGAAAACCTCATTCATGTACTTCATACACTACATCAGCTTCACCACATGAAATATGTTTCCTTCACACAGATTTTGAAAAATAAAAAAATAAGAGACTCTGTTACAACCAACATAATATTTCATAGTTCAAAACCTCCATGGAGGTGTAAAAATACTTGGGTTATCTATGGTGACCAAAATAGTCAAAGAGTCTGTTCAAGAGAGACCATTGACTTCATCGCACAAACTAAGGTGATAATATATATCGTGCTAACTCAATAGATTTTTGGAATAAAGTTCATCTCAAAGAAACATCGAGAGTGTGAGACACTTATAGAAGGATCATGGAAGCAACCCTTTATTCTTATTGAAATAATTTCATGAAGAATATTTCTTATTAGAGGAACTTAATTTATCACAATGCCATGTTTCTCCAAAAGGAAGGGTCTATCCTAGAATTGTAAAGACCTAAAAATTCCATGTAATGTTTTTTTAAATTATTTTGAATTTTTACGAGTCTGCAAAAATTGACGGCATGTAATTCTGAGGCCCAGTGTGCCTGGAATAAATTTCTCAACTTTTTTGGGAAAGTTCAGTAAATGTGTGGGTGGTTCTTTCTATCTATTGAATCACTGATCAGATTAAAAATCAGAGGGCACTGTTGAATCTGCAATGCTGGGATTTGCTTAAGGGAAGCTTCACTTCAACCGTAGTAGGTCGGGACCATTTAAAGAAAAGTAAAATAACATGTAATTGTTTTTTTATTTATTTTTATTTTTCCTACCACCTATTGAATGAAGGTGGCGGGGACCACGGAGGTGGTCAGACCTTTAATTATGGGGTGTTAATTACACAGTTACACATTGGTGGTGTAAGTACCCCTCGCGTAATTAATGAGGCACTTTAATTACGTGAATTAATGAGGCACATTAATTACATCAATTAATGAACCTCATTAATTTCTCAAGGAATTGATCACCCTTACCCATCCTATTTAAATAGATCTCGAGGGTGGGGTTTTGGCATGGCTTCTTCAAGTAAGGAAACTCTGGTAGATTTCTGCGAAAACATCCACCGACAGAGAATGAAAGATCAGGGGACAACGATCCGAGATCGATGAATTCCGACAACTCCATCCAATGTGGATTCTCCTCCCACTATAATAATGACACCTCTAATAGAACTAGAGGTAAGGGGTTTACGTGATTTTATGTTACCCCTCTTCCCATTCATGAAAAATATAACGAACACAGACCAACAGACTAACTGGATGATCCGTGTCTCATCCAAAAATGCAGGTGGTTGGTGCGGTATCTTAAATTTTGGGATTACTTTTCCTTTTGATTATTATTAATTTTACTCATGTTTAAAACTCTAACGAAGAGGGTGCAGGCCGAAACCAACAAGGCCCAGACCCTCTGCTAAACATTTCCTTGGTGCGTTCTTCATGGTGGAATAACGAATGCGGAGAGGAGGTGTATTAGAGGGCTGAAAAATGATGGTGGAATTCCTAGAGGACCGTAGGAATGTCTGGGATGAAGAACGGACTACTGGGTCTCACCTGGTGGCCCAAGGAAGAAAATTCAGTGTGGTACCAGCGCTGGTGGACGAGGGCGGGGGCTAGCAACCGCCAGCTATGGTGGAAGAGTGGCGCTTCTCGACACCATGTTGGTCGAATGGGTGGTTGGAAATGGAATTTCATAGAGGCGGAGGTGGCACACCATCATGCATCGTGTTGAAGGGCCGCAGCATGAAGCCACGGTAGTGGCGAATGCTAGGACCCACCTCCTAGGAGTTTTGCAGGTGACAAGGCAGTGTCACCTGGAGCTACCATTAGGTAAAACCAAATGGCTCTATGATTTGTTTGGGAGACAGACCATGCACCCTGCGCCGGGTGTGCCAGTAGTCTAGGCCTCGTTGCCTAGCGGGCTGGAGCGGTCTGCGGCCTAGCGGACCAGGCCCGCCATGGCCCAGCCCAGCCAGGGCGGGTTGGGCTGGTCCGCGGCCAAACATGACTTGGTCACCACAGCCCAGCCCAACCGGGCCAGACCCAGTGAACCGAGCCGACCCTTAACTAGTCGGACCCAGGCGGGGTTAGGTAGACCCAGGGATTCGTTGCATCGGGCCGGCCTGACCGAGTCGGACCGGGCCCAGACCCAACCGGCCCCTGAATAAAGAAACACCCGTAAATGATGAACCAGGTGTCTGTATGGCACATCATCAATAGAATTGGGACCCCTTTTGGGAAGCGGTCCTTTTGACATATTCTCGCGGGCCCGACCAAGCCGGTCCGGACTGAGGTGTGATCACCCCTATTTCATGGAAAGGGTGTAACTAACAGACCGAGCATTTGATCGACGCATCATCTGTGGAATAAAGACCTTTGTGACAAGGCGGTCCTTTAGAGATACTATAAATGAGTTTTTACATATTTTACCATGCAACTTGGGTTAGATCAGACTTGAATCCAACCGGGCCGTTTATACAAAAGTGCTCATATCTCACAGACTGGGCGTCCGATCGACGCACCGTCTCTCACGTTGGGACCCCTATGATGGGGTGGTCCCTTGGGTATACTCTTAGTGAGACTTAGTATCGGTTAAAATATGACTGATGTCTTGAGGATCAGATTCTTCCAGATATCGGGTGTGCTTCGTGTGGGAATCCAGTGGCTGGCTATGACATGAAGAAGAAGAGTGATCAATACGGGTCAACATCAGAAACTCCAGAGTGGGAAGATCTAGATGTACGACTAATAATCCCTACCTATATACCAGCTACCAATATGGTTTAGCACCATCAATCAATACGGGCAGCACTAGCGACCAATATGGGTTAGCACCAGCGACCAATACGGTTCAGCATCTAGGAACCAATACTAGTCAGCACCAGTGACCAATACAGGTCAACATCTAGCGACTAATACAGGTCAGCATACAGTGACCTATATGGGTCATCATTAGATTTCCTATGAGTAGGATGATCTGGCTTTACGACTACTCATCCCTATCCCTATAAGCTTGAATATATACCATTAGAGTGAGCTGTATATTTTGCTTTGTGCTTCATGATTTAGATCATACTTTTGATATTAACTTTGTGATATTTCTTGTGATGTTTTCCTCTATGGATTACTGATAGACCTTCATGCGTCCTAGGGTCCTCTACTAAGTCATTATACTCACCCCTACAAGGGCTCCTCCAACATGTGTGTGTATAGTGAAGACTACTAAATCTCTGAGGTAGACTTTGGAGGTTCGGGACTTGGTGGAGCTTGGTGAGATGGGAGTAGTATAGATCCTTTTCTTCGACTTCAGACTTATAGGTACTAGCCTTCAGGTAGAACTCTAGGGAAGATGTGATTGTTGTTTACTTTCATTTCGGTTTCTAGGGATTGTATTCCATCCCACTGTTTTTAGTTTACAATTGTACTTTTGGTTGTACTATACTCTCGTGGTTATACCTCACTTTTGTTGGTTTATTACTTCAGTTTCCTTTTTTGAGTGTGTATATATCTCTAAGGCAATGCCTTCCCTAATCGGGAAAAGCCTTTAGGTGCTAGTCGCCAACCCAGGGCCTATGGAAGGCGGGCTTGGGGTATTCACATCCAGGCCCCGTGGGACAGGTCTTGAGAAAGTGGTATTAGAGGGTAGTTGGTTCAACCAGAAGAACTAAGAGTCTAACTTTAATGATGCAATGGTGTAAAGTGTCTTGAGTTTTTTTCAGTACAGGGAGTCTAATCTTGGTACGATGGCCGACGTATCCACACACCAGGACCCTGAATTTGGTTTTCCATCTCGGTACATGAAAACACAAGTTGCCATTATTTAGAAAAGTTTTCATGATCTTCATTGAGTCAGATCACTAGGTATAACTTATTGATTGTGATGCATATGTTTCTTATTTGATTCCTCCACAAAGACAGTCAGCCAGGATTCTGATTAGAGATCGTGATAGTGGCTCATCAAGCAACGAGGTGTCAGTACAGGGAAAACTCAAAGCACCTTCAGGTGGTGTACCAGTAGAACCACCACCCATTGAGAAACATATGCTACCAGTGGATCATGCACACTAGCTGAGTGCATTTCATGAGTTCCAGAGACAAAATCCTTCTTGATTTTGAGGAGAGATGGACCCCCAGACAATAGAGGACTGGCTTGAGGTGATTTTTTGGGTCTTTCTCTTAGTAGAGACACTCCACAAGCATATGGAAATCTTGGCCTCTAGTCTTCTTCAGGGCTCGGTAAGACGATGGTGGAGCTCGACGCTCCAGGTGCATGAGGAGATGACCATCAACTGGCACGACTTTTAGAGCCTTTTCAGGGCGGATTTTGTTCCAACGACACTATACTCTATGCATATTCAAGAGCTGCTACATCTTCATCAGGGTATCCAGACTATGTCTCAATACTCATTGAGATTTACTGACCTCTCTCTATACTCCAACGACATGGTACGAGACCCTTACTTCAGGGCCCATACCATTAACAAGGGACTCTGATGAGAGATTAGGGCAGCAGTAGTTTCTCTCAGCATCCCAACATTGGCTGGGGTGCTAAAGAGAGATTTACTGATGGAGAGATTCCTTACCGAGCAGGCACTGGTAGTGAGATCCCCTACTGTATGACAATTAGTAAAGTCATCTACAGTTGGCAGTAGACAGACGACGCAGAATCCTAGGCGGGCTAAACCTTCTGAAGGGAGACCCCGGGATGCAGGGTTAGAGGTGCGAGGATCAAGAGGTCAAGGGAGACACCAGTAATGCAAGATCTATTTTTCTTGTGGGGGATAGGGTCACATAGATCATGACTATCTGAATCCCTGCACGGATGATCGACAAATGATGGAGGGGCCACTGAGGCAGCGGCAGTGGTAGGAGCATGAGCATTAGCTAGTCGGCGAATGAGGCAGGGGAGGAGGACATGTTGCAGCAGGTGGTCGGGGTCACCAGGCACTACCACCACTACCCCCTGGCAGTCCACCATGAGCTCAGAGAGCGGGTGTATGGGGACAATCCTAGCTACATGTAGTAGATGCTCACAATCCTGATGTCCCTGAGATGATACGAGGTATGATCTGTATCTTCTCTACTATGAAAGAAGTTCGTTTCAACACAGGTGCTAGAAATTATCTCCTTTCCATAGACTTAGTTTGGGACTCTGATATTCCGGATGATCTTTTAGCTTGAGCTTTTCATTTGGATACTCCTACGGGGGAGACTCATCGGTCACACACTGGTGCCAACTATTTGATCTTACTCTCAGAGTAAAGAGTTTCAGATGGGATATCCTAGTAGCGGTGTTGAATATCTACGATTTCATTCTAGTCATGGACTGGATATGAGAAATTCATGCACATATTGACTACTTGAGACATACAGAGCGATGTACGTACAGAGATGGAGGCCAGTTTTCTTTTTTTGGTGAGAAGGAAAATAGAGTAGAACGAGATTGACTTGTGCTCAGAAGGGTGTAACTGATTACATATCAACTGGCTTTCATGACATTCAACATGGTGGATAAGGTGATTCCACAGTTTCCAGCAGTGGTGGATGAGTATGAGGACGTCTTTCAAGAAGATTTACCATGACTACCTCCTCGTAGAGAGGTAGACTTCCGCATTGACTTTTACCTAGGAACAACACTGATATCTACACCGGCATATCAGATGGCCCCTGTAGAGCTCCGGGAGCTGAGGGTATAGTTAGAGGACTTACATAGGAAGGTATTCATAAGGCCTTTTGTTTCTCCATGGGAATCCCCAGTATTGTTTTCCAATAAGGCAGACAGAAGTTGGAGGCTATGTGTGGACTTCTGGTGCCTAAACCAGGTGACCATGATGAACAAGTATCCTCTACCGAGGATTGATGATCTGTTAGATCAGTTTAAAGGAGAAAGGTGGTTATCGAAGATAGACCTTATATAAGGCTATCATCAACTCAGGGTACGAGACTAGGATGTACTGAAGACATCCTTCATATGTCGGTATGGCCATCATGAGTTCTTGGTGTACTCAGCGTCTGAGAAAGAGAACGTTGTACACTTGAGGATAGTTTTGTACACACTCTGGGAGCATCTATTATATAGGAAGATCTCTAAGTGTGAGTTCTGGATACATAAGGTCCACTTCTTGAGAAAAGTCATCTCAGAGGATGGATTTGCAGTGTATCCGGATAAGGTCGAGGCAGTACTTTCTTGGAACCCACCCAGGAGTGTTACTGAGGTGCAGATCATCCTTGAATTAGAAGGATACTATCGAAGGTTCGTACCTGATTTCTCCAGAGTAGAAGCCCCTGTGATTTCCTTGAATAAGAAAGGGAAACCCTTCCTATGGTAAGAGACATGCCGACAGAGCTTTCCACATTTGGTGTAGAGCTTGACCAGCACTCTCATAATGAGGTTGTCGGAGGAAGGAACAGACAACTTGGTTTACTGTGAGGCATCAAGGACCAGACTCAATTGTTTCATGATGCAAGATGATGCAGTGATTACTTATGGCTCATGACAGCTGAGGCCTCATGAGTAGAATTATATAACTCACGACTTGGAGTTTGCAGTAGTATTCTTCACACTGAAGATGTGGAAACACTACATGATGGGTGAGCGGTTCATTGTTTACTCAGACCACAAGAGTCTCAGATATATCTTCACATAGAAAGATCTGAATCTGATATACTGACATTGGATATAGTTACTCTAGGACTAGGACTTTGAGATAATCTATACTCTTGGGGAGGGGAATGCAGGGGCAGATGCACTTAGTCGGAGATCGAGTTCGCCGCTACTGAACGAGGCTTCAGAGTAGTTAGCCTCACTTCAGATATAATACATGGATAGACATGAGACAGTCTACCTCTAGTCGATGGTAGTTTCCCCTCCACTTCTTTAGTGATTTAGATAGGTCAACTCGGAGACAGCAGCTGCGAGACTACACGTGCTTAGATATCCTCAAGCCATGCACCTGACGGATATTATGAAGGTGGGTAACATGCTATCCTTTTCAGAGGATGTACATTTGTACCAGTGGCGCTATGAGAGAAGGTGATGAGGGAGTTCCATACATCCCCAAGGGAAGTACATCCAGGCATGATGAATATGTATCAGGACCTTCAACGTCAGTAGTGGTGGCCAGGGATAAAGAAAGATGTGACAGGGTTTGTTTCTATATGCCTCACTTGCCATCAAGTGAAGGCCGAGAACTAGGTACCAGCAAGCTTGACCCAACCACTCGAGATACCAGAGTGGAAGTGGGAAGGTACATAGATGGAATTCATGATGGGGTTACCACGTACATCTAGAAATCACAATACCATCTGGGTGATCGTTGACCGACTCACCAAGTTGGCCCACTTCCTTTATATTCAAGATAAGGTTTCAGTAGAGATCTTGGGACATCTCTACCTTCAAGATATCGTGAGCTTCACGAGGTGCCTTCGACAATAGTATCATACCATGACAAATGATTCACATCCCTAGTGGAAAGGATTACAGGAGGCTTTCGGGACTCAGCTTCACTTGAGCACAGCTTTTCACCCATAGAAATATGGCCAGACTGAGCAGACTATCCAGACCATGGAGAACATGCTTCATGCATGTGTCCTAGATTTTGGTCATAGTTGGGAGGACCACCTACCCTTGGTGGAGTTTTTTTACAACAACAACTATTAATCCAACATTGGTATGGACCCTTTTAAGGTGTTTTCTAGATGACCGTGCAGATTTCTCTTGTGCTGGATGGATCCAGGAGAGCCCGCACTCGTGGTCCTAGAGATGATACAGGATACCACTAAAAAGGAGAAGGTTATCCGAGAGAAGTTAAAGACTACACAGAGCTGATAGAAGTCCTATGAAGATAGGCGACAGAGAACACTGGAGTTCCAGGAGGGGGGCCATGTATTCTTGCGAGTCTCCCCTCGACGGGGAATATGATGATTTGTCCGAGGTGGATAATTCTCACCATGTATTATCAAACCATTCCTGATACTTCGAAGGATTGGAGAGGTGGTTTACTTCTTGGAACAATGACCATAGTTGGAGAGGGTGCATGATGTCTTCCACATATCCTTGCTAAAGAGATACATGCATGAACTATCTCACATCTCAATCATGGAGAGCTAGAGATTGATGAAGGTGCGACTTTTGTGGAGTACTCGGTGTAGACAGAGGATCGATAGAAGAAGATCCTTTATGGGCAGTCGATACCTCTGGTGAATGTTCTGTGGCTGGACGGAAATATCTAAGAGAGAACATGGGAGCAAGAGGCTCATATATGTGCCCAGTACCCCTCTTTGTTTGTGTTTACTTGTTTGAATTATGGAGATATAAAGCCATAAGGATAGGATAATGTAAAGACTAAAAAATTCAATGTAAATTTGTTTAAAATTATTTTGGATTTTCACGATTCTGAAAAAATGGATGACACATAATTCCGAGGCTCGGTGTGCACAAAATGAATTTTTGATCTTTTTTTGGGTACATTCAGTAAATGTGCAGACGAAATTTTCTATCATTTGAACCGGTGCTCAGAATAAAAATCTGAGGGCACTGTTGAATATGCCGCTCTGGGATTCGCTTAAGGGAAGCTTCACTTCAACCACAGTAGGTCGGTATAAAAAGTTAAATTTTGGACTTTTTAAAGAAAATTAAAATATCATGTAATTGTTATTTTATTTCTTTTTCTTTTTCCTACCACCTTTTGAGCGATAGTGGTGGTGACCACAGAGGTGGTCATAAATTTAATTATGGGGTGTTAATTGCACAGTTACACTTTGGTTGTGTAACCACCCCTCGCATAATTAATTATGCACTTTAATTACATCGATTAATGAGTCACATTGATTATTTCAATTAATGAACCTCATTAATTCCTCTAGGTGTTTCTCACTTTTCCCCCTGCTATTTAAATAGAGCACGGGGTGGGGTTTTGACCCGACTTCTTCAAGTGAGGAAACTCTGGTAGAGTTCTACAATAACATCCACCAATGGAGAATGAAATCTCAGGCGACAATGATATGGGATCGAGGAACACTGACGACTCCATCCAATGTGGACACTCCTCCCTCTGCAACTGTGAAAAATCCAATAGATCTTGAGGTAGGGGGTTTATATGCTTTGATGTTCCCTCTCTTCTTGTTCTTGAAAAATATAATGAACGTGGACCAACAGACTAACGAGTTTATTTCGGTCTCTTCCAAACATGTGGGTGGTTGTTGCAGGGTCTTAAATTCAAGGATTACTCTTCCTTATGATTATTATTAATTTTCCTCATGTTTAAAATACTAACGCCAAGGGCGTGGGCTAAAACCAAGAAGGCCCAGACCCTCCGCTAAATGTTTACTTTGTGCGTTCTTAATGGAGGAACAAAAAACGTTGCAGCAAGGTGTATCCAAGGGCCGAAAAATGATGGTGGCATCCCAAGAGAAGCGTAGGTGTCTCCGGGAGGAAGAACGGACCATCGGGGAGCACCTGGTGGCCCGTGGAAGAAATGAAGGTGCGGCACCGGTCAGCGGCACTAGCGATCAGCACTGGCGGATGATAATGGTGGATGGAAACTGTCGGTCGCGATGGAAGAGCAGTTCCACGGTGGTCGAATGAGCGGCCGACAATGACCGACCATAGAGTCGGAGGTGGCGCACCATCGTGCTCCGTGTTGAAGCGTTGAGGCTTGAATCCACGATGGGGGCAAAGACAGGACCCGAATCTTGCGGGTCCCAAGGGTGACAATGTGGCGTCTCCTGGCACCGCCCTTAGGTAAAACTGAAGGGCTATGGCAGCCATTCTAAAGGTAGACCGCGTGCCCTGACCGAGGCATGATAGCAGGCTGGGCCACGTCAACCAGTGGGTTGTGCCCAGCTGGCAGGCCGGGCCGGTCCACAGCCCAGCAGCCTAGGCCCGCCGCGACCCAGCCCAACTGGGCCGAACCTAGTGAATTGGGCCGACCCGTAACAGGTCGGACCTAGGTGGGGTCAGGTAGACCCTAGGACCCATTACGTTGGGTCGGCCTGACCGAATCAGACCGTGGCCAGACCAAATTGGCTCCCGAATAAAGGAAAACCCATAACTGATGAACCGGGTGTCCGTTTGACACACCATCAGTGGAGTTGGGACCTCTTTTGGGAAGCGGTCCCTTTGGTATATTCTGGAGGACTCAACCAAGCCGGGTCGGACCAAGGTGCGATCAACCATGTTTCACAAAAATGGGTGTAACTAACAGGCCGGACATCAGATCGACATGCTGTATGTGGAAGATGAACAATTAGGACAAGGTGCTCCTTTGGAGATGCTCTAAGTGAGTTTTGATGGAGTATGACGTATGAATTGGGTTGAATCAGACTTGAATACAACTGGGACATTTTTAAAAAAGTCTCCATATCTCACAGACCTAGCGTCCAATCAACATGCCATATTTCTTGTTGGAACCCTATGATGGGGTAGTCCCTTGGTTATTCTTTTTACGGGACTTTGTACCGGTTGAAACATGACGGATGGATTGAGGAGTAGAGTCTTCAAGGGATCAGGTGTGCTTCGTGTGAGAATCCAGTGGATTGTTGTGACATGAAGAAGAAGAGAGACCAATAAGGGTCATCATGAAAAAAAATAGAGAGGGATGATATAGGTGTACGACTAATAATCCCTAACTCTGTACCAGTGACTAATACAGGTCAGCACCAGTGAACAATACGGTCCAGCACTAGTGACCAATACGGGTCAGCACCAGCGACCAATATGGGTCAGCATCAAGCGTCCAATACGGGTCAACACCAGCGGCCAATACGGGTCATCATCTAGTAACCAATACGGGTCAGCATATAGTGACCTATATGGGTCAGCATTAGAGTTACTATGGGTAGGATGATCTAGATTTATGTCTATTTATCCCTATCCCAAAAACCTTAAAGTTATACTATTAGAGTGAGTTGTCCCTTTTTATTTCTGCTTCATGATTCAGATCATGCTTGTGATATTACCGTTGTGGTATTTATTGTGATGTTTTCCTTTGTGGATTACTGAGAGACCTTCAGGGGTCTTGGGGTCCCCTACTGAGTTGTTATAATCACCCATGCATGGTCTTCTCCCGCACGTGTGTGTCTAGTGCAGACTACTGATGCTCTGAGGTAGAATTGGGAGGTTCGGGACTTGGTGGATCTTGGTGCGATGGGAACAGTCGAGATCCTCTTCTTCGACTTAATACTTAAAGCTATTATACTCCAGGTAGAGCTACAAGGTATATGCGATAGTTGTTCACTTTCTTTTCAGTTTATAGGGCTTGTATTCCAGCCCACTGTTTTCATTTTACAGTTGTACTTGTGGTTGTGATTTACTCTCATGGTTATACCTAACTTTTGTTGGTTGTTTACTTCAGTTTCCCTTTTTGAGTGTGTACAGATCTCTAAGACAATTCCTTACCTATTCGGGAAAAGACTTCAGGTGCTAGTCACTAACCCGAGTCCTATGGAAGGTGGGCATGGGGTAGTCACATCTGGGGCCTGTAGGATGGTTCATGATAAGAATGTTGAAAACTAAACATTGCCTTGATGCACACTGGTATTTATAGGTTATGATTCAATGAATCAACTCAATCACACAATCTCCCTTAAGATAACTTCCTTAGATCCACGACAACTGAAGAATATCATCTTGATAAAATAAATTTCAAAACAAAATTTATATTGACTTTGGAATGTTTATTTTTCCATGCAAACACAATTTCATGATATTTCGATCAGTATCATCTCATCATCATAGAAAAATATTCATCATAAATAATAAATCAACTCTAAGGTAGCTTGGAATTAAGATTCTGGTGACCAACAATCCTTGGGTTAGCTTGATAGGAAGAAGACACACACAAAAAAAACAGATGGATCAGATGATCATATAGACCAATCATATGGCAGATATTCCGTTAGTTCTACTGTAATTGGTTCCAACATAAAAAACCAGTTTGAGTGCCTCCTTATAAAGCAAGGTGTGTATAGATTGGTCAATAAATAGTTACTAGTCGTGCTACTCCTTTCTCGACACAACCATGTGTCAGGCACTCTGTGTTTCCCTATATGGTGGCCACTCCAATGCTTTCATGCTTCTACATGGGCCTACATACCTGGCATTCTCTTACATGCTCGCTCAGCCCAGATAGCTAATTGGATTAATTTTTTTATACAATATATATATATAAATAAATATTGTATTCATAAGAATCAATCCAAACTATCCAATATTCTTATCAAAATATTCATCATGAAATTTTCATAAACATACTATTTCATTTTCTTTTTAACTCCTAAATTCATCAAACATTTGAAAATCAATAATTCAAGATAATAAAACATTATCCATATTAGTTTTTTTAAATTTCCTCAATTTACTAAATGATGACCAATATAATCAATATCATATGGTCTTCAAAAAATGTTTTAAACAATGTGTATTCTCCTAATTCAATTGGAACATTTTTGGCCAATAATTATAGCTTCACAACCATAAAATGAATTTTTTTATCTTTATTTAAAGAAACATTTCAAAGAAGCGTTCCCAACTAATTAATAATTCACAATAACAATTCAATGGAAGAACAGTAGAACAAAAACCATCAAATAATCATTTATAACTAAATAGGTACCACTTGCAGAAGTATTCAACTTATCTCATTCTATAACAACTGAACTTCTTTTCAACTCTCTTTTAATCGTCTCATTTCATAACAAATACCACTTGAGATAAATTAAATTGATCTAGTTTAGGAAATGAAAGAATCACCTTTCTTAAAGGAACGATTCATTAATTAATCATCTCAATGTCTATATGGGATAAACTGGTTTATAAAATAAGAGTGAACAATCTAGAAATCAATGATTTCAATTAATTTTTCAGAATGTGATACCACCACATAATCTTTCTTTTAAGAGTTTTTCAAAGGATAATGAAATAATATCTTACATTTATCTTGAAAAATGTATTATACGTATTCAACTTCAAGAATGTATTTACCCTTTATCAGTACCTTTTACTTTTGTCATCCAATTATTAATTTATCCTCTTTTAACTTAATGTTATAATTCATATATATATTGGAGAACATACCTCTTTAACGACAAGCTTCCATTTTCATAATTTTAAGTCATAAAATAAATCCCTTATGATATCTTCAAATATTCAATGATACTAGGTGATATATTCAAATCTAGTAGTGGTTTATATTTTCTCCACCTAAAGAGATGACCTTCATTAATTTTCTTCATCATGAATGAAAATTTTCACGAATGACCTTCAAGAAAATTTTTAATAGCAATTGAAATGAATAAATACATGATTGATAAACTCTAAAATACTCTATAATATTTTCTCATCACTTATATCATTAGGAATCAACATGAATATATCCCTGAACATAAATTACCTACATAATTGAAATAAACACCCAAAATATGTATGGGAATAAATTGGTTTTTCAATGATTTTTAGTTAGAGAAATAGATATGAGATTTTTCCCCCATCCTAGAAACTTGTTTCTATTCTAATCCATATTCATAAAAACTATTCATTCATTTTCCTTATATGAATTTCCAAATGTCATCATTTATGGAAAGTATGAACTTCTTCATTTCATCCAGTTTCATCTTAGATATAATAGTCTTCATCACAATATCATGTAGTGCGCTTTCATTCATCTATTGCAGCTCTAACTTTTTAGCCAATTCCATCTTCTATGGCCATATGACTAAGTATTCTTTTTGTATATTCATATACTACTTCTTTTTTATAGACTTCTTCTTGACAGTTTCATTTTTAATATAATAATCCAATGGGTCTTCCCCTTTTTTCTTCAGTGGTTCTATTTGTTCGATCAACCATGTCATACAATTATCAGGAATATTCCAATACATTATTCACCTTCCACATCAATATTTATCAATATTACTATTATCCTTTTTAGATAAACTCTCATGTATTTTGAGTTTTTCATCTGGATTTTCATTCATGAAATCAATCATGTTATTTTTTCCTCATATTGATTTATTTCTCTTCTTCATCTTCCACTATCATTGAGGTTTATGACATGTTTGAAAAAATTACAGGATATGACTTCATCATCAACAGTAGAAGCATCTTTTTATTGGTGTGATATTAATTGGATTATTCTTCTTGGCCATAGATTTCTTCACATTTTTCTTAAAGTTCTTCTCCTTCTTATAACCCAGGGAATATTTTTCAACTTTTTTATTTTGCCTATATATTTGATGTTGTATTTTCTTCATATAAGCATATGGATAGTGAATATTTGGAATATACCAACACTCATCGTAAATGTGACCACATATGTTACAATAGTCAAAGAAATATTTAAGAAACTCAAATCTCTTCTTCCTAGATGGATTCGTATTCATATTTGAATAGTTCTTCAACTCTTCTAGATTTCTCTTCACATCAGATCTTCTCCCCCTTAATGTTGGTCTGATATAATTATCATACATTGGTAAATTATTCCTATAGTCGATATCATAATTTCCAAATTTACAAAAACAATAAAAATAACCAAAAAATCTTGATTTCTTCTTCTGTGCTACAATAAGGATATATTTTATATCATGTTGCTTTTGAATTATGTGTTTATTCATCTTAACTCTATATAGAGAACAAGAATTACTAAACTTATTAATGTCAACATTTTATGATATAATCAATTTTTCCTCAGTCTTCCATAACCATGTTTGAACAAAAATAATTTTGAAACATATACCTGTAGATGAAACAATGTTATAAAAAAAGAAAAATCTGGTTCAAGGATTACCAATTTTAGTGAGCATTAAAAAAATAATTTAAATAATTTCAATCACTTCGTTACACTAAAATGAATATTTTCATAAGTAATAATCTATTCATAAGTACACATTACATTCTTTCCAATCTCATAATTTTGTATACATTTAGCTTTCATTTTTTCTTCCCATTTACTCTTCATTTGCTAAACTTGATCATCATTGCATTTGAATGACTTCTAGAAGAGAATTATTCATGCCTTTAATTATCTTTGACATAACCTATAGAATGGTTTATATGAAATTTGTAGATGTTCTATGTATTTTATCCAATACATGGTTCACTTCTATAAAAAACATTCACAGTCTCATCCTTTTCAAAAAATAGGCCAATGTAATTCAACTACAATCAAATTGAATATTTTTATTGAAATGAATTATAGGATATTATTTTGATTCTAAATGAGATTACTTAATATTTATGAGTGCTTTGTGTTGTTATTTAAGTGTATATATCATCTATGTATGGAACTTATAAATATCTTCTTTCTCGGAAACATTTATTTGAAATTGTTCGTAAACACACAAGAAATGTTTATTGAAAAGTGATATAGTTTCTTCTTTTTCATCAATAATTTGTGAGAGAAGTTTTCATATTTGAAACATCTTTTCAAAGGATATCTTCATATACACAGCTTCCATTTCATGTTGTGAATTTTTATCATATAGTCCATTGATAAAGAAAAATATGTAAGTGAAAACTTTAGTTGGATTATTCATTAGATAATTTTTTATTTTTGAATACAAATAACGGACTGATTCAATAAATTATTCTTCACAACTTCTTAAACAAAACTATTCAAAATTTTCTTTACCAACTGATTTAATAGAAATAGCTGATAGATTACCATTCTGACTACATCCAATTTTTGATTTCTCCTATTTCTTATAAAAATTATTTCTCTATATTCTTGCATTTTTCTTAGGTCCATTCATCAATGTTTTTGTATAATCCTCCTTTCTTGGAATTGAAATAGACTGGAACTTATTTATTGATCTGAGAAAAATCTATTACATCTAAAAATTCAAATGTTCACTTTATAAAAGTCTGATAAAAACTACTGGGAAAAAAGATATATCTAATAAGAGGTATAACCTATCCTACGATACCAACTGAAGTGTCCAATGGATCATGTATCTACGTTGAGTGGAGGGTGAATCAATGTACAAAAGTTTTTACCAATATTCATTTCTTATTTCATACCCCCTTATAATTTAAATATGTACACTTGTTTGAGTGAATGGATATCCCTTCTTTATAAACACTATTATACCATATGCAAGGCATTAATTAAACAATGCACAACACACATTAATTTTACAAGGTTCACCCTCGATTTGGGTGAATACGTCATTGATTTTTTAGGATGATCTGAGCCACAAATTCTCCAACATGAATGAATCACCAATTACATGTGGGATGGTTAGGTATCACCCTAAAACCATTTTGGGAAGGAGTGGACCTTTTCCTAATTTATTTTGGAATGCCACCATTGTTCATTATACTGGTATCCCACCAGTGTTATTAATACTAGCATCCCACCAGTGTTACAAAAACACAAAACTTGCATAATGTAAAAGATCATAAGAACTTATAGCTTCCACTCCAACACAAAAAATGATTTTCCTCTTCAATCCATTGAAATAAAATAATTCTTCACTTTCTCACTTCAACTTAAAGTCAAAAAATGTAGCTGAATATAATCAACAACACTGTATACAAGTAGGACAATTATTCTCTCCTAGATTGCAGAATACAAAACTCTCAATTCAAATCACTGTAACAATATAATGAGAAACTAAAAATTTAACAGTATGATGCATGTTCTATTCATCTAGCTATACTAAAAAATATCACATCAACTCAAAAAAACACTTCTTATAATAATTTTAAATTTCAACACACATGTACATTTTATGTCATTCATATATTTAGGATGAAAATTATATTTTCATGTATAAATCTCTTCACATGTACGTTTATTCCATGAATGTATAATAAAAGTCCTTAATTTTCACAATAGTGTGTGTAAGATACTATCCACTTCTTATTTTATTCACTCACACACCTCATTTTCAAATAGTGTATATTTTTAATTTCTTCACAAACACACCATCGATGAAAACATTTTCCACAAACATGTACATTCATGTGTACATGGACTCTATCTTGTTCATTAACCCAAATTAGAGTGAACTATTTTTTTCACCTTCACAAACCTATTTTTCACGCACATTCACTGCCTATATTCTAATCATAGTTACCATGGATGTGAATTCACTTACTCTTTTTCACACACCCAGATTCATATTCACTGTCCATTATCCTTGAGTGAATTATTCATTCATGAAAAACTAAGATGTTATCTATTATACATCACACAACTCAATCTATTAAGGGTGAGTACACAACCATCTCAAATGTTTCAAGCACACCCTGAATACATGCACACTCTCTATGAAAACCTCATTCGTGTACTTAATAGACTGCATTCGCTTCACCACATGAAATATATTTCCTTCACATAGATCATGCAATCCAAATTAATAATATAATCTATTATACACAACACTATAATTATTAGTTCAAAAAATTAATGGGAGTATAATAATTAATGGGTTTTCTATGTTTTCCATGAATTTTTGAGAGTCTATTTGAGAGAGACCGTTGTATTCTTCTCATAAACTAGGGTGAAAACTTGTATCATGATTTCATAATAAACTTGTGGAAAATGATCTTCAAAAAGAAACTTTGAGAGTTTTATACACCTATATAAGGCTCGCAGTAGATACCCTCACTCATTTTCATAATAAAGTCATGAGGAACATTTCTTCTTCACGGAATATAATGTTTTTCAACGCTCTATTTATTTATAGGTGATATACTCTCAATAAATGTCAACAAATACACACTGACTCAGTGAATAATAGTATTTATAGGGAACGATCCACTAACTAGACTCAATAACACAATCTCCCCTAAGATCACTACCTCAGTTCTATGACAACTAAATCATATCATCACCAAAAAAATCACATTTTTCAACTCATTGTATATTGTCTTTTTGATCTTAATTTTTTTATGAAAATGAAGTTACATGATATTTTGATCATATTGAAATCTATAAAATAAAAAAATAGTGATTATAGAGAATAGATCAATTCTTGGTAAATGTGGAATGGAGATTCTGATGAGTAGTGATCCTCAGGTGAACTCGAGGAGTAAGAAGGCAGGAAAAACAGAACAGATAGATCAAATGTTCGGATATAAAAATATAATGTCTATTATTAAATTTGTGCTAAAATAATTGGTTCCCACATAGAAATAGAACCAGTTTGAACATCTTCTTATAATACATGGTGTGTAGGTAGAAGTCTATAAATGGTTTCTTGTCCTGCTACTCCTTTATTCGCATTTTCCTATTCCAGGAACTCTGTGTTGCCCTTCACGGTAGCCACTACTCCACATTCATTCAACAACATGGGCCTACATACCTGGCTGGATATTATATGGCGGATTATCATATCTAGCTGATTAGATCAATTTTATGTTAGAATATATTTATATATAAATAAATATTCTCTTTATAAGAATCAAGAAAAACTATCCAATATTATTTTCAAAATTCTCATCATGAAATTTGTATAAACATACTATTTCCTTTTTCTTTTAACTCATAAATCTATAAAACATTTTAAAATCAATCATCCAGGGTAATCAAAAAATTATCCATCCACTCTTTTATGTTTTCCCCAATTTACTGAATTATGATTAGTATCATTAGTATTATATGGTCTTCTACAAATTTGGTAAAAATATACATTCTCCTAAATTAATTGGCACCTGTTTGGGTCAATAACAATAGCTCTATAATGGTCACATTAATTTTTCCTTTATTTAAATAACCAATTTTAAATTATCATTCAAAAAGAATGAAAAATTCACAAGAACAATTAAATGGAAGAATAATAGAAAACCAACCTCAAAATTATCATTTCAAACTAATGAATAATTCACAAGAACAATTTAAAAGAAGAACACCCGAACACCAACCTTAAATTTCCATCACATTGACTTTTTATTACCTGTATTGACAATAATTACAACACAAAATATTAAAATCAATCAAAACGGGTTCCTCTCATCATGACATCTTAAAAATAAACCATTAAGGAAAATAATTATAATGGTATCCATGGATTGTATCCCAAGTAAGTCATAGGTAACAATAAATGATGTTATATTAAAAGGACAATTATTATTATTTATCACTTAAATTATATATTGAGGAAATATCCATTCCTCTCTAAAAGTAACTTTATAAAACAAAAATAAATTTAAATATAATTTTATTTAAAAATAAAAAATAAAATTTATAATTAAATATTAAAATTAAATAATTTTCATGAAGACATGAAATTTCATTCAGGTCATACATGTTAAAATAAATATTCCTTTCGCATTTTTTTGGTAAAATCCAAACGGGCATTATTTTTAAAATGACATAATTATTATTTTTAAAATCTTTTTTAAAATTCATTCATGCTCAAAAAATTATTTTAGAAATTATAGGAGAATTATAAAAAAATTAAAACATTTTTAGAAAACATGGTTTTTGATGAAAAATATTTTTGACCGAAAAGATATATAAAGTTTTATTTTCTTAAAAACATCTTCTCATTTATTTTAAGTACCATAGAGTTGAAAAATGGGAGCTATAATTTAAAATATAATGAATAACCATTGGAGAATAAAATAAACTAGTTTATTGGGAGATACATTATAAATTTTCATCAATATAAGCATAAACATTAGCAACCGTGATAGATGATGATATTTTTACATAAAAACATACCACTTTGGTAAATTTGAATCATATGCCTCATCAAAGAATCATAAAATACATTCATGGTAACATTTAAACCGTAAAATCCATAAATGATAGATCCTAAATTTGATATTTCAGTCCTAATAAATTTAAGAATGAGAATCATAAAATACATTAATGGTTAATATATATCTCACATAAAAAATAAGTGGTGAATATGGAATGTTTCTCATTGAAGTAAAAAAATTGAGATGGATATCTTGTAGCTTGATACATGAATTACTTCACACACATTCAGGCATCCTGTATAATAAATATATGTTTATTATACATATTTTATAGAAAATTATTTGTATATATCATGAAATATATTATTTTCTTATAACCTTTAATTAATAATTTATTAACAACTCCATGTTATATATGTGTTTTGGGTAATAACCACTTTGTTTTTCATATATGTTTTGATTCGTTAATTTTGATCAAATTATATTGATCATGATTTTATAATATAAAGACTTATTATAATGACATAAATATTATATATATATTCATTATATATTTGGTTAGTTTAATTCATTTAATTTAGTTATAGAAAATGAAATACATTATTCATAGAGATGGTAGGTTGTACGTACGAATGAACATCAATTCAATTTTCCATTAAGATTGAATAAAAAATAGTTACATGATAAATTATAATTCTAGTGTCATTTTTATTTCATGTATATCTCATATTTTCATTAAAACGGTCCTAATTACATTCCATGTAAATCGTGAATGAATCGCATCACTACGAAAAGTGGTAATCCTCAGTACACACAAACAATGTTATAATAGTTCCATATGAAGGAGAGTATGAATATATGTGTGATTAAATAATTCTAGAAGTATAATAATATAATAAATGTAATATAAAAATAATAAATCCATAAATATTTCCATCCTTAAGAAGTGGTAATGGAAAAAAACTACATGGTTTTGAATGGTGGTGGTCCACTGTACACACGAAGGATGATTTCGTAAATACATTCTTGGAAGTAGAGATGGTTGTAAATTAATACCAAAACATAATAAAATTTTACTACATATTAGATACTTTTTCATTATATTTTATGTTTCTATACATGATTTAAGTTCAAAAAAGTATAAATAAAAGGAAGGATCATAGTGAAGACAATTAGCTTCACTAAGAAGCACCACATTTAGATCTATTATTAAGATCCCTTATTATAGTATCTTTGGAGGAATAGAAGCTATATAAGAAGTATGGGGATATTGGGGAGGTAATTTTTATGTTTTTGGAATATATATATATATATATGGCTACAAATGTGTCAATAAATGGACGGTGGTGGTCACCTTTTATGCGGGGGGGGGGGGAGAGAAACCAACTTGGAAAATAAATGAATCCAAAATAAAAAAAAATTGAAAAAATACATCCTAATAAAAATAGGATGGACTTTGGAATTATAGAAATTATATTTTTCCAATCAATCAGAATTTGAATATATTTATAGTCATTTTAACACATCATTTTAGTTTAAACCTTAGGTAAAACCAATTTTACCTTTATCGGGGTAATCAATTTATATTGTCTTCACTGTTAATTTTAATTAAAAAATTAAGTTAACCTTATTAGATGAAATAATTTATTATGAATTAAAAATATTAATCCATTTTTCAAAATCAAATTCAAAAAATTGTAAAATTACAATTTAAAATTAATTTGACACACACAACGTGCAATCTGGTTTTCAATGACAGAATGTTCAAGAGTTTACAATGTTTTTATATCAAATTTAAATATTAAATTGATTAAAATGACCTAAATTGGATTCATAGAAATATTATTGAAGTAATTTTACTTCAAGAATAATTAAAAATATTATTTATTTTTATAAATAATTTAGATAAATATTACTTTTTTAATTAAAATTTATTTTTTTCACAATTCATCATAAAAGTAATAATTTCATAAAATTATTAATAAATAACCATAAGATAAATTTGACACGATTATTTCAAAAAAAATTATTTTATAAAAATAGTTTTTTAATATTTTAAAAAATTAACTTTAAAAAAACCCATGGGTGATGAAAAAGTGGGTTTTTGAGAAGTGTATTTTTAAGCAAAAGATGATGTTATATTGACTATATGTCTAATAATAATAATTGTATTAATATGAATTAAAATTTATTGATATATCATATATAAATTTAATTTAAAATTTTAATCATCATGTATTATTATAATTAATTAAAATTGAAATATAGTATGCACTTTAAAACAATATTTAGAAAACAACCATTTTAAAATAAAAAATATATATATACTAAAATTCAATATAAACTTGATTAAAAAACTTTAATTGAATTAATAATAACTAAATAATAATTATGTCACATTAAACCATAATGGGGAATTTAAATTACATAATTTATTTACCTGAAATAGTAGCATTTTTAAAATTGGTATTTTCCAATATTCATTAAAATTCAATATTTTCTGAAAAATCTCAAAATCACACCATATATTTATTTTGATATGATAAATCAAAACCTAAATTTAACTTAAAAAAATAAAATTTATTTATTCTATATAAATCTATTATACTATTTTCTCATATAAAGAAATAAAAATCATTTTTGATGCATATATATTTATAATGAATATAATTACATTACCAAAAATTGATTAGTTATTTACTAATAGTTTATAAATATATTTATATTGAGTAGATAATTCATTGTCATAATTCCTAAACTATTTAAAACTATTAATACCTTCCAATTTAATAGGTATGTCATAATAATCATATTAAAAATAATATCATTTCATGGATCGTTGAAGCTCAATTTTGTGTGTCATGCACGCTATCAGAAAAAACATATAGATGTTTGTAATGCAAGATAAACTCTTTTTTTTGTATAATTAAATTTAATATTAGTGCCCAATTTACAACAAGTTAATATCAATTTTATGTGTAACATAATATATTAAAATCATTTAAATTCATTTTAAAAATAATATTTCAGAAAATACTAGGGTGTATCATTCAACCGTTAGAAAATAAATTTTTCCCTAGAAATTTTCCCTGAACATAAAAATTTTAACATATGAAAATTTTTTCATAGAAACCTACATCATAAAAAGACTTAATAAAAAACGATCCTATAAAATTGTAATAGATGTGAAAAAATCATTTGGAATAACACATACTAGGTTTTGAAATATGATAACATAGGTGGGAAGTGAAAACAAAAACATAGAAGAGAATACTAAGACCCAGGTATGGATGGAGAGTGATATAGAACACATATCACATGAAATTGAATGACCAATGGAAAGTTAAGGTCTTGAAAACCATAAATAGTTGATGATTTAAATGGGCATTGGTTCAACAAAAATAAATTTACTCAGATAACATTTTTTTCAATATCCCTATCATAGGGTTATGGATTTTTTTACAATATAAAATTATAATAAAATATAACTACTTGATACGTTTCTATTTCATAATCATAATTTCATCATATACATCAATAAAATTTCAATTCATAACTTACTCCAAGTACTGAATATCCAAAAATTAATATTTTTATGGTTAAAGGACTATAATTAAGTTTTAATGGATCATAATACCCATAATATAATTATAATTCATTCCTCTGATAGCTAGTTATTTCTCAAAATAAAATAGTTATCATAAGTTATACACAAAGCATTATGTTGTGAAAAAATAAATTATTCTCTAAAACCTTATCCAAAATTAAACATAAACCATTCAATAAATGGTTAACCTTATATTCCATAAAAATATAAATTTATATTGAACGTATCTAAATTTATCAAAATAGACTTATCATTAATCCATCAAATATCACAAAGTATAACTCAATTGTCACATACCAAACATGTGAATACCTTCATCATGTATTCTCTTGAAACATGGTAATAACTTTAATGACCATAAAACCTTATGGAAGACATTCATGATTACTTATTTCTCAAATAAAACCATAGATTATTAAATATATACAATAAATCCAATAATTTTATAAACTCTATTAGTGATAACATAAACCACTCTATCAAAAAATCCCATATCTGTTCCAAGGTCATAAATACTATCAAATTTACATTATTCATATAAATCATCTCTTTATCACAACATAATTATCAAGAATAAATTAAGGGTTATATTTCTATTAACCATGTGTTTTCTATTAATATCATGATGCCATTAAATTAATTTTCTATGTCATCAACACCATTCATCATATACTTTCAAATCCTTGACAAAAAATATACTAGAAAATATGTATATATTTCATAATTCTTGAGTCAAAATAAATTAACACTAAAATAATTTTACTTAATTTATAAACCATTAACTAGACTTCATCACCTTATTAATTAAAAAAATTTTCTTTTTATATGTCATCTATAGCCTCTTTATCATTAATGGAAAAATCATTACTCATACGACGTTACTGATTCTCTTTATGAGATTTTTCCTTGTGAAATTTATTTTCATAGTGCCCATAAACTTCATATTTAAAACATTCATCATTTTATAATCCTTAAGGGAGAAAAATATTGTCATCCATTATATTAACAGATCATTACATTTTCTCTCAATAATTATTTGGTTTTTGTACATATTTCCACACTGAAAATATCTTCTCATCTCTTTGAGAAATTCTCCTGAGTTTTTCTTCCCATATTCTTAACATATAGAAAATTTAGTCTTCGTTCCTCTATGACCAATTCCACCCAAAATCTAAATGATCTATATGCCTCTCTTCTTTGGTTATTCATAGAATTGTTTAAGGTGAATTTTTTTAATCATATATCATTATAACTAATTAGGCATAATCATAGTATCATTCACTCTATTCATCACAAAATTTGGTTTCTCGTCAACACATTTTATTTCACATTAAACTTTAATATAGTTCCTTATAGATCCATCTGTTGATTAAGACCAAAAATCATTGTGTGAGAAACACTTATCATAGTCTAAACCCATATAATCAATAAAAACCCACCTATAGAATGGTCTAAATAGTGAAACCTTTTTTTAAAAATTTGACACCTTGGTTTACCCTAGTGCATTCATAATCATCATCCATTAAAATCATTCATAACGGTTTATAAAGAGTTATTGAAATTACAAATCATTACCCGTGAGAGTGACAAACTAGGTGTGTTCAAGGCCCATTTTCATACACCTAGTGAATGTTTATTCAATCTCAATGCACCCATTTTAGAGTTATTACCCCTAGGTACCTCTATAACCAAGACACACCAACTTTTAGTATCCAAAAATTTATATAATTCCTCTAAAACACCATACCCTATACTTTACCAAAATTTTATACATTTTATAATACTTTGACAAATAATTATTATTATCCTTAGATAAATCCCAAGACATTTCCTTAGAAACATCCCTAGGGGATATCATTAATGTTTTCTCATCCTAGTTTCCAATGGTTTTCTAAAACATTTCCCAGATACCAAATATTGAAACCCAAGATTTCCATACACAGATAACAAACCTTATTAGATTTATATTCAATATATTACACAAACACATTATTTTTGACCATAATAGTTTATTTTATTTTGATATGAGGTACATAATATTATAATTTGGTGAAATATCTTCAATAAACCCCATAAATATCTTCCCATTTAGTGCTATTAATAATCATACCCTACATAAAACATTTCTATATAGCCTAGGTAAAGCAAATATATGAAAGGGGGAACTTAGATTCTAAGGGTATTAAAAATTTATTTAAATCTATATCATATGAAATAAAAAGGTAATAATAAGGGATTTTTACAATTAACATAAAATAAAAATTTACAACTTGTTAAATATCATAAAAATTATTTTTAGAATTAAACATTATCATTTCAAAATACACATGCTAATAGAGTGAGAACCCTTATAAATCAACCAGGAACCATATTCTATTATAATAAAAGTTTGGAACCATCGTAAATATTGAAACCCATTTTATATTTCAAGGTTAACTACAAATACCATCAACATAGTAGATCATGACATACATATTTCCCATAGTTGATTAGGACACACCTATTTCCCTTAGTGGATAAAGACTAACATATTTCTCATAGTGGATTATAACACACATATTTTATATAGTGGATCAATACCATCAACTGTTTTATTATTATTATCTCAAGAGATATAAAGCGTAACACAATGCATTGGTGGGAGATATAGTTCTTACCCATCACATAATGAAAATCATACATGTGTGTGCCACAATATCATAAAAAATCATTATATAAAAACTAATGAAATGAAATTAGTTTCATACACATTTAATCGTATTATAACCCTTATAAAAGAGACAAATTTTATAATCATTTCATCATTTCATTATATTATAGCTCAGTGAAAAGATTTGGTTTTGAAAATAATTTTATCATGGTATAACCTGTGGAAGAGAAATTGGTTTCAAAAAAACATTGAAATCATAAACATAAACCATTAATATAAATAATAATAATGGTATACATGGATCATATCCCTATTACTTAAAAGGAATAAAAAATGGATTTTATCTTATAAAGAAAATGATTTTGATTGATCATTAAAAACTTTTCTTGAAGAAAATATCCTTTCCAATTTGAAAAAAATAAAACATAAAACATTTTTAAAATCATTTTATTTGAAATTAAACTTGAAAATTTATAAATTATTCTTCAACTAAAATAATTTTCTGAATGATGGTAATCTCTGTTCTTATTTTTCACATTAAAATAATGATTCCTTTCAAATATTTGATAAAATCTAAACCGACATGGTTTTCAAAAAATACAAGATCATTCCTTTTTAAAACACATTGTAAAAATTAAAACATAGTAAATTTTTTTTTAAAAATAATTAAATAATAATAAAAAATTGTAAACATTTTTATAAAAAAAGGTTTTAGAAAAAATTAGATTTTCGACCAAAAAATTAATATATTCTGATTTTATTTAAATAATATAAATTTTATCGGTGAAAATAAGTATAAAATTGATAATATAAATATAAAAAATCATTAATATCTTGAGTTTAAGAAAATAAATAATATTATTGAGAGATATATCATAATATTGTATCATTGGAAGATTAATAATGAGCAATACCAATAAATGATGAGATTGTAATACAAAAACATTACAACTTTGGTAACATTGAATTGTATTTTCAATGATAGAATAACATTAATTGAAACATTTAATATAATTATAATAAATAAATTCATGATATTATATATAAAAGTGTCTTTATATACACCTCATAAAGAAGATCTGTTCATAACATAACATATGTACCAAAGAACGAAAATTTTAGTCAAAAATCCATTTCTACTTTAGTAAAATTTGATCTGTAAAACCCATGATACATATATAAAACATGGATATGTAAATCCAAATAATTTTAACTATAATAATTAAAATATTCATTCATGATATGTACACACACAATATAAAATAAATAGGTGGTGAATATGGCTTGTGTCTCACATTAGTAAAAAGTGAGATGAAAATACAATACCTTATGTATCAACATCTTTAGTACAATATCAATACTATTTTATAATATATTTATGTTAATTATAAATATATTAAATATATATATATATATACACCACACCATATAATATTTCATTATGACCTTTTATTAACCGTTTATTAACAATTCCATGTTAATGATTCATTTCAAGTAATAACTGTTTTATTGTTTTTATATGTTTTTATATTTTTATTTTTGGTTCTCTTACTTTGATCATGATTAAATAATATAAAAACAATTATATAAATATCAGATATATTCATTATATTTTTATTTATAGTAATCCCTAAAATGATGTGATAGAAAATGTAATACATTGTTCATCGATATGGTAGGTTGTATGTATGCAATAACGATGCTTACATTTTCTTGTAGGATTAAATCAAAGAAAGTAAAAAAAGATATAATATCAATAAATATTCATTTTTTTCATTTATACCACATATTTTTATTAAAACCATCCTTATTACATTCTATGTAATGAATTAATGAATCTCTTCGCTTCGGGAGGCGGCCGTCCGTCGTACACACGAGCGACGTCATCATATTGCCAAAAAATGGGGAGTTTGAAGGTATGTGTGATATAATAATTTAAGAAGTATAATAATATCATAAATATCATAAATATGTATATATATAAAAAATCCCTCATTATATCCATTCTTGAGATGTGGTAATGGAAAAACAAATTATATCAGTTTGTGAATTGGTAGTCCACTATAAATAAGAATAATGATTTCATAAACCAATTGATGGAAGTGAAGATGGTTTTAGGATATTAAATAAAAATTATAAAATTTAAATATATATTAGATAATTTATTTATTATATTTTCAGTTTTATGACTTAATTTATAGTGGAAAATGATAAAGAAAAAGAATGAGGTGTGTGAAAAAAAATTACCTTCGCTCATAACAACCTCCTTCGGATCTCTTATTAGTGAACCTAGTGTTGGTATTTTTGGAGGATAATTAGATATATAACATGTATGGGATGTTGGGGATAAATGTTTCCATGTATCTACATAACTATATGGCTTTAAAGGTGTGAATATGAGGAGGTTGGTTGGGGAAAATAAACTACATGGAAACTATATGGGGATTTCCTAAAAGAATCCAAAATAAAAAGGTCATTACCAAAAAAAAAATATTCCAAATGACCATATATTCTATATTTTTAAGTATAATATTTAAATTTTCTATCCATTTGGAATTGGAAAATTTTTATAGTAATTTTAACCCTTATATTCTTAGTTTAACCCCCCAAAAACCTATTTTTACCTTAACTGCAATTATTAATTTTTACTATTTTCACTTTTCATTTTTGTAAAAAAATTAATTCTTTCTTATTAGAAAATATAAATTATCATGATTTCAAATATTTAATCAATTTTCTGAAATTAATTTTACATAATTGGAAAATTGTAATTTAAAAATAATCATGCATAAGCGATAAGAAAGCGAGTTCTCAAAGGTAGAATGTTCAAAATTTTATAATGTTTTTATATCTATTTAAAATATTAAATTGATTAAAATTAATTAAATTCATTTAATATATATATATATAGTTAACCTAATTTCACATTAAAAACAATTTAAAATATAATTTAACTTTTTTATATAATTTAAATGAAAAGGCAGTTTTCAATTAAAATTCAGTATTTTTCAACAATCATAAAATTTTTAATCTTTTTAGAAATTTATATAAAATTAAAAATAATATAAATTTTAAATATTTATTTAAAAAATGTGTTTATTTTATAAAATTTATTCTCTAAAATTTTGAAATATAAATTTCAAACAAAACCCCCATGTGCGACAAAATAATGGGTTTTCAGGATGTGTATTTTTTGAGCACATGATGAAATTATTTTAAATCAATGTCCATTATTTATCATTCTATGATTCAAAATTAAATTTGTTCAATTTATAATATATCTATTTAATTTAAAACATTCCACATTTTTTATTATTTTAATAAATTAAAATTGAAAAATATTATTCATAATAAAAGAGTTTTTAGAAAAAATCATTTTCTAAACCCAAAAATAAACATGTACTCAAATAAAATATATTCGAATTAAAAATAAATTAATTTTATTAAATATAAAAAAAATACATATTTTAAAATTAAAAATAATGGGGAATTCAAATTTCTAAATTTATTAAAAATAAATAAAATTTCTATAGAAATATGTATTTTCCAAAAAACACCAAAATTTCATATAACACCCCAAGAATTTACAAATAAATTTAATATAGAATGTAGGAAACACTGAGTCTCTAAAAAACACCACTTCATTATAACCTATACATTAATCTTAAATTTTCCAACTTTGTGATTTGATTTTTGAAAATCTGACAAACACAGTTGCGATCAGTAAGTTATTTAGAGTCTGATGGAATGAACTTAATTTTCAGTGAATAGTAACCTACCCTTATGAATAGTAACCTACCCTTATAAATAGTAATATGACTCTTATTAATGGGATTCATACCCATGATTTTATAAATAAATTTAGGCACCATTAAAATGAAGATGAGTATTTTAGGTATTTATATTTTTCGATTAAATAATGATTTTAATTAAATATTTAATTAATCAAATTTAGAAAAAAAAATTTGAAAAATTAACTTCATTTTTGGATTCTACATGTTGAAAAATGGTTAGCGTGAATTTTTTGTATTATTTTGAAATAGTTTAATTTTTTATGAATAGTGAAATACCATAATTTACAAAATAAGCTAGGTACACTAATTATAGAGTCATGTGTGATGTTTTTCTGATGTAAGCTAAATTTATTCAGAATAATATGATAAAATTACTATTCCTGGTCATTTAATATTAACTATTCCTTGTCTTGTGTAGAAATAATAAATTAATGAATATAATATAGAGAAATCCCCTCTCCCATCCACTATATAAACCACCCCTCACCCCCTCTTCCTCTCACACCACTCAAGCTTCAAGCCTTGCTTAAATTCTACTCAAATATCCCCCTAACCTCTTCCCCTACGTCCAAGACCTGATGGTCTCACTAAAAGGCCATGAAAAAAGTCTTTATGGAGTTTCTCAAAGAGGAGTACTCAAGAGGTGAACCTCTATTCCTTTTTCTTTCAATTTCTTTTACAAGTTCCATTATTTTATTCTCTCTTCTAACCTCACCTCATCCAAATGCCAAGATAATTCTTTTAAAATAAATGTACTATATTTTCATTGTGATAATGTAATATTTCATTATAATCTCTCTTTCCCCCCTCCTTTTATACTATAAATGCAAACATTGTCTGAGATGTGTTAATTTATCACACTCAAGGAAGACAGGTTTTCAATTTGTATTAATATCTTTAATACTGGTCATGAAACCTTTTCAATGGTTGAAACAGATCATAATATATGTATTTTATATTTTTTTAATGTCTTTTAATCCTTACACACTCATAATGTGGAATAATAATACAAAACATGTTCATTGTGTACAAAACCGCCAAGCCAAATCCATGTGTTTATCATTAACTCATCGAATGATTCATCCTCATGATATATAACCAGATTCATTATAAGATAATTTATATCTCATTAATTTAACTAATAATATATATTAACAATTCTAGATTTTTAACCACGTTTCAAACAAACTTCCATTCATTAATACAAGTAAACATATCATGAAAACCAAGGAAGAAAATGATTCCAAAACAATAAAATTGAATATCCTAAACCCATAAAAAAGGACATGAATGAATCTGATAAGGTCATACGACATCAATTAAATGTTTATGTGGTTATGGAATTATTAATTAATGATGCTAAATTTGATTATTCAGGTCATTAAGAACAATCAAGAACACTTTTGAGCTTAAGGTAAGGGATTGCTCAACTCAATTTTCATTTTTTGAGTTAAACATTTATTTCATTGGTAACATTGTTACAAGAATACATGTGAATGATCTATTATTTTTTAATACTATATATCCACTTATATTTTATGTTTTTTTATTTTTCACACATAAATATTTCATTGATTTATCATCACTCTAATGACGCAATCTTTGTAAGGGATTTCTTAACTCAATTTTCATTCTTTGAGGTAAACATTTATTTCATTGGTTACATTATTCCAAGAATATTTGTGAATGATAAATGATTGTTTTATAATGTATATAAACTTATATTTTGTGGGTTTTTATTTGTCACACATAAATATTTCCTTGATTTATCATCACTCTAATGACACAATCTTTGTAAGGGATTACTTAACTCAATTTTCATTCTTTGAGTTAAACATATATTTCATTGGTTACATTGTTCCAAGAATATGTGTGAATGACCTATGACTATTTTATACTATATATAAAAATATATTTTGTGGATTTTTATTTTTCACACATAAATATTTCATTGATTTATCGTCACTCTAATGACACAATCTTTGTAAGGGAAATTTTAACTCAATTTCCATTTGTTGAGTTAAAAATCATTGTCATTGGTTCTGTATTTTCCTAAAATATGTGTGAATGACCTATAATTTTTTTATTCTCTATAAACACTTTTATTTTGTGGGTTTATGTTTGTCACACATAATTTTTTCATTTATTTGTCCTCAATCTAATGATATGTTCGTGGTAAGGGATCCTCTCTCACACTTTTGTTCAAGAATTCCCCCTATGTTGTGCCCTATTATTTTTAATTCCTAATGATGGGGTATGTTCTCAAACCTCCCACATACTTACCTTATGATATATAAATAATGTGATAACCATTTACCTCTCATTAATCCCTCACAAGAACACCCATTACCATGCCAAAATGTTTGTAAGGGGTTTCTTATCTCACTTTCATTTCCGTGAGATTTCCATTGTTTTCCACTTATTTATTGTGTGTGGTGTATTGTATACCACCTTTTGATATATATTAACATGATTCTATATATATTCATGGTATTTTTTGATTCATTTGGTGTTTATTAGTTCTTTTTCATACAAATCGATTGATTACATTGTGGTAAGGGACTTTGTCTCAATTTTCCCTTTCATTGTGACTTACATTGTATTGTGCACCTAATTATTATTATGTGGTGTACCTACTGCCCATTTGAGATTGAATTGCATTTGAAAGTATATTGATATTAAAAATTCATATTCTCGTGTCATGGATATGTTTATTTTCTAAATTGTATACCATTTTACATACGGTGTTTATTTGGAATGTTGATTTAACTTTAGAAATATTGATGAATCTGTATCCTCTACACCATACATATATTAAAAATGACTATTTATCTTGTATTAAATCAATTTATAATTAATTATTTGGACATGAAGTGGTGGTCGGGGGCCTCTATAGCCCCTCGATGCATCGGTAGGTCTCATGAGGCAAACCAGTTTGCGACAAACCCTTCGAGTTTGTTTCCAAAATTCAAACAGGTTTCTACCCAAAGAACTAAACCGTTTTAACGGTATTATGGTATCATGTGCCAGATAAATGATTTCAAGTTAATAATAATTGTCTTTATTCATTATAATTTATTAATATCCATTAGGTTTTCACTATGACAAAATCTGTGGATGCAGTTTCATTCTCAGTTTATTAATGGCGTGAGTTTTTCATTTATTCATCATGCCATATTGACTATGCCAAGTTGTTTATAATTCAGTTATTATTAATTCATGATTCTTCTATTTTTTAACCCTTACTAAGTGTTTGATATCACCCCTTTCATTTGTTTACCGCCAACAGGTTATGAAGAGGAGATCATTTATTGAGTCTTTGTGGATGCGGTTTTTAGTTTTTGTTTTGTATTGTATTTTTTTACCTTTTCCAATGTAATTTGAGTTACATATATGTATCTAGTTTCTTCAATACTACTAAAATTATCATTACTTTGGGCTTTCATTCCTTCTAACCATGCCAATGTACTTATTAATGCACCGTCTCCGGTCTAGAGGGGTCGGGGTGTTACCTTTCACTACAAGTTAATTTGAACATGATGACTCAAAAAACTAAGTTAATTTTAAAAATTAAGTTTTATAATAATATATATAAATTATTTATAATATTTTCTAATAAAAATTGAAAAAATCATTTTGAAAATAATGCAATTCTTTTTGGGAATATAATTACTTTAACAAAAATTGATTGATTATTTACTAAGAGTTTATAAATAAATTTATATTGATTAGTGCATTAATATTTATATTTCATAATTTATTTTAAAGTATTTATACCTACATATCAAATGTCTAAGATATAATGGTAATATTTAAAATAATATCATTTAATGTTTTACTTAACCTCGGTGTTGCGTATCATTGACACTATCAAAGAAACTAGTAGTTCTATGTAATGATCACTAAACTCAGTGTTGTATATAATGAAAGATAAATGCGGTGGTTCATGTATCATAAGAAAAAATTTCAGCTGCATGTAGCACAAATTTTTTACAATATTTAATTAATTTGAATATATATATATATACATATCACAAAATCATTCAGTGTTATATGGTCCGTAATTAGAATGAACTAATGATACTTTTAGTTGGTTGTCTAGATGAAGAGGATGGGGTGATGATTCTTAAAAATAAGGGTATTATTTTATATTCATATAATCTTTTATAAACATAATATATGCTCAATAAATCCTTTAAGGAGACAAAACTACAACCCTTGTTTGGAAAGTGATCGATTGATTCCACATATCGATGTCAAAAAATTTATACATTATAGGTTCTACATAAATATGTATGAGAGGTCCTTTATCTTCTCCTTGATTTTAAAATTAAAATATATTTTAAATCTACACAGTTGGGTTTCTTATTATGTATCACCAACTAAGGAGGTGGTAGGTGTTTTAAAGATTGGATTGCAACCATGGGATGGGATACCTATGTAATTCTATAAAAGGAATCATTACCCACATAATTTGGTGTTTTTAATGAAATTTTTCATACCTTTTATACACATGTGTAATGGATTATCATAGTTCATTTTAAGGTCATGAATATATGACCAAATAAATCTAATTTTAAGTGATACATCCTAGAATAATGATGTTTCTTTTATGTCCTTGTAATTATGACCAACATGTATTGTCTCTTAGGATCATATGACTGAGACCTTTTCTAATAAGTTTATATACATTTGGAATAGAAAAAAGTTGAAATAAATCTAATTATGGTTTTTGTGGTAATTATTCATGAGAATCCCCTCATATTTCAACCTCACAAATGAGTCGGGTGAAGGCAGGTTGGTTCATACATAATATTGGTATCCAATTTTTGTTAATGAATCATGGATTTTGGTATTGTGGCTAATTAAATATTCAATTTGGTTCTTGATTGACATAGTGTCAATTATAAATAACCAATTCATGTGAGGTAGGAAAAATAAGTCACAAAAACTCCCATGGGTCCCCCAAAAGGGAGCAACCTCCTTATATAGGTAATATGTCATTGAATGTACATCAAGGATTTTATCATTCAAGGTGAAAAATATAGGATATCTCTTATAGGATTCTTTATTCCAATTATCAAATGAATACATGATTTAATGGGGGCACACTAATGTTCATAACCCATTCATGGTCATTGGGAGTTCATGAATGTATCCTAAATGGAGAATAGTTTTTGGGGTTTTGAATAGGATTAAAGGGTTTATGAGTGGTCTCTTGGAATTTTATAGAAAATGGATTAAATTTACCAAGGGTATGGGACCAAGGAAATTTTAGAGCCTATGTTGGAACGATGAAAAAAAGGTACCAAAGTGTTTTCCCGAATATTAGGCATGTCTTCACCTTGTAGAGATTTGGATTTCAAAAGTGGTTAATCTGGGCATGACCATATGTTATAGATATAGGATGATGGGCACCCTAGTGGTTATATTGTTGTAGACCCTGGGTGACTTGGTTCCATAGAAGACCACTCTAGGTGGATCTAGAAAAATAGGTCCCTAATGATCTTCTCTACATATCATGGGTGAATTAGTCCCATGGTGAGGTTCTCTATATAGTCTAGATAAATTTAAGCCTTAGTGAGATGATGAAATCCAAAGATTATTAATTTTTATTTAATATTAATTTCTAATTTTACATAATATTCTCACAATTTTATGGTAATTGTCATATTTTATTCATTTAGGAAATAAAAAAAGTATTTCATTAGGGTTAGTATTAATATTATTATATTAGTTTAGTTATTCATTTAGAGACAATTTATAATCAAACCTATATTTAAAACATGTGTTTTGATAATGATCAGGTAGAGGAAGAAACTACGAGTGATTAACATTGAATTTTATTGATATGTGGATGATTAAATTGAATTATATAGAGTTATGTAACATTAAAAAAAATTATTGATCCTTTCCTATGATGAATTTGTAATTTAAAAAACTTGTGTTTAATTAGAAACAAAAATAAAAATCACTTTCTCAATAAACCTATTATGTTAGTGTTTATGATAAAATAAACTAATCACTCCACACACTACATAAGTTTGAAGCCCCAATGCCAAAACCTATGTCATGTTAAATGGGACACACGACTACTTGTATCAGATTCAATTGACCACCCCAAGCATTTTAAACATTCCTAACATAAGATTAATTCCCTCATTCCAAGACCTATACAAGAATAAAAATTTTTCATGTACGAATCATTAGTCCACTCCAAATACTAGGTTAGATTAGTTTCAAGGGAATTATTCTCTATATAAAAATAATTTACTTACCCCTTATAACTGATTAGTCTACAAATGTAATTCTCATAGAGGATTAAGACTAGAATGTTCTAATAAAGTGTGGTTTTATCCAGAAATAAAATTAATAATTTCACATTATTAAGCAATGAATCACTCAAGCTATTAAATTTTCTTGAATATGTGTGGTTCTTGGTAATAGGAGATGAATTTGAAAGCCTAATTTATTATAACAAAATGAAAATTTTCATCGAGACACAATCTATATGGAATCCATCTAGGGATCGTTGAAGGACTCCAATGTCTTACCCAATACTTATAAATTCTAGAAAAAGTATTTTTAATGTTTGGTTTATCTCTTCTCTAGTAGCGTAGCATTATTGTCTCGCTTTAAATATAATTATTCATTTAATTATATGACTCATTGTTTAGTGTTTCTTATTTCTCTTTTTTCATATTCCTCTTATCTTAAGGGAACATAGGGATAACATTATGATTTCATTCCCATAAGGAAACTGAATTCATTCCTTAGTCATCTATGATTTTATTTTTCTCTTTTTTTAAATTAATTTTTTGAATTAAAGTGATCTCATAATTATAACATGGTATAATTAGTTCCCTATTGTTATTATTGAGATAGTATGGTATATTTAGTACCCTAGTGAGCTTATATGGGTTTCCTAGCTAAGTTGGTTTACTATTATTTCCTATTAGATATACTTAGAGAATTGGTTCCATAGTATGTATCTCTAGGTTTCCAAAGTGAATTGGTATCCCAGTAGGCCTCAAGGAAGGATATTATATAAAAGCCATATTGGGACATGCATGAGTGGTATTTCATAAATGTGATGGTTGTCAAAATGTTTTGATGACACAAATTCCCCATAAATCATATTATTTTCCATATATTTTTAATTATAGATTCATCTAATGGATAAATGGGGGATTAGAAAGACAAACATGAGTTTTAGAATCACATTATATAAATCTAGTACTAAATACCCTATAATGGGTGGTATAGTCGTATTTTTATAGAAAAAAAGGTGGTGGGGTGTCTGGGGGGTGTCTGGGGGTGTGGTTACTATGAATAACAACTTACGGATCCCTAATGAGGTGAGTGGGTGAAACTTTAGGAATATGTAAAGGAAAGGGGTGGGGTTTGAGGTAGTTAATTGAATGAAATGGGTTTCATGTTTGAACCCCCATTGATAATTTCCAAAACCTCATATAGTCAACATCCTTGAAAATTTTTCAACCCCAACAATCCACTTCACTATGTATCACATCATAAGAAATTAATTGTGAATATTAATCCAAAATTAATTTGGGATATACTCTAAAAACATTTTATAGAGACTATCTAAATTTCATAAAAACATAATCCCCATTTAGTCAACCATAATGTATAACCCCATTGTCCTTTGTATCATTAAAAACAAACAAAACTTCGTGATTTCATAAATTTATTAAAAGTGAAATCTCTATAAAATCATTAGTGCTACTCAATATGTAAAGGTATGTGGTATAATCTCCCTCAATCACATTTATCACGGTTCCATTTTTCACCAGATATATCTTTTAAAATCATGTATCTTCATCCGATACCTTGTTCTAATACATTGAGAAACCATAGGACACATAGTATTTAAATCATGAGTTCCTAACCATGTGTTCTTCATTATTTAAGTATATACTATCCTAATGGATGGACATATCACATTTAATTCACCCTAATGGATGATCACATCATATTCCCCTCATACAATAGGCAATAAAATCACATTTATTTTCTCTTTATGGGCATACACTATTTTATTCTATCTCAGTAAGGGTCCCAAGATTCATACTCACCATATGATTGGACAAATCACGTCTTGATTAAACTCATTAGATAACATAATAAGAAATATAAACAACCAACCCACCAATTAGATCTTCCTTACTATTGATATAGTAATGGTATTGAAATATGAAGGTTCTCATGATTGGTATCTTGTCCAACCTCAATTATGTGGGAAAAATAAACATCTGACATAAACCCCTAGTATAGAAAAGCATATTATATGACAATTAGTGTGGTACACTTCATAGGAAATCTAACACCAAAAACTCATTATGTATCATATGAGTATATATTTGTATCCTAATGTGGAATCATACTCATATCAACATTATATTTTCGTCACAACCTATAACACTCCATGATGAACATTGGAAATGGATAAAAAACTAATACATTAAGTGGTTAGTTACTATTCACATCTTGTGTTAGATGGAACCAATATTAATGAATAATAATGTAGAGATTCATTGTATATAACATGATAAATTTTTCTTATATTCATAATATCCATTAGGAATATACATACAAACCCATATAAAATTTTTATTCTCATATCTCATATGAAATATGTCAAACATTCCATATTTTTTCTAAGTTTTAGGTTTTGTTAATCTTATTAAATCCTAATGTAATTATAGCCATATCTCTTTGTGTCATTCTGATAAAATCAAACCACTATACTCTTTAATAGATAAAATCTACAAAGAAATCCTTTTTGAATAATGGTGATATATCTGAATCATATTGCTGTATTTTAAATCATGGAATAATTATTCAAACTTCTTGACTTGTCAATATCAAATGTTTTGATGTTGATAAATTTAATTTTCTACTAAGAGTTATTTGTAATTTCACCATCATAATATTTTAAAACTCTTTCATGCATATTTTGATTTGAGATTCTTTTTGTTAAAAAAATAACTCTTTGAATTATTTTCTTTATTAACAAATCTTAAACTCATTTAGGATATAAACTGATATTACCTTTGAATAATTATTTTTAAATTCTTTATTTTTTAACCTTTTAATTTCCTTAAGTCCAAACATACTTCCACAAGTCTATTAAAAACTATATTCTCTCTAGAATATCATTCTAATAATTACAATCACTTTTTGATTAAAAATAATAATTATTTATTTTCATAGGAATAATTAAAAAAAATATATTTTAATGACAGTATCTCATATGGTATTTTATGTGTTTCAATATTTTTTTTAAAGATTTTCTATTCATTTAAAATTCCATTAATGGGAGGTGGAGTATTGACTCCTAATATTTAATTAAATATCTTGGATAAGATCTTTAGCCCAAGTATCTTAATATTATTTTCAAACCATTTCACAGAGCTTGATGAATCATAAATCATATATAAGAAAACATCATCTCATTTAATTTGTAACAAATCTTTGTAGTGAAATAACTTCTCTAATCATATAAGAAAAATGAGATAACGAAACATATCCTTTATTCGGGTTTTTCGGATCTTTAGAAACTATTTATCATTTCAAATATTCAAAATAGAAACATTTTCTTCTATATTTTAAATTTAAAATAAAATAACTATCAATAATTACCATTCTTTATATCTTCTACATACATATAAAATTTATAAAGAATATTTTTTATACTAAATAAATTTCAAAATCAAATAATTGATTTCAAAATAATAAATACCTGAAAAGGACTCTCCATGAACCTTCTCAAATCCCTTCAGGTATTTCAGAAAATTTCATCATATAAAGACATTATCCCTCCATTCCTGAAAACAAAATTAGGATACAATAATTTTTTATTGGCTAATTGAAGAAACATTATTTCCAACATACGATTCATCACCCAGTTTGAACATTTACTGATATACATAATAAATGCAGTTCTACAACCATGACATTTCATGCCCAGATTAGTTATCCTCAACGGTTTGATAAAATTAGATAAATAATTACAGAACTCATTCTTATTTTCATAACCATTATAATAATAATTACATAATGAGTCCACATCGTGATGAAGACTAAATGAAAAATCAATCTCCCTGGGTCATTAACAAGCCCATTCATATTGCATGCATGATTAGAGACTAAAGTTCCTTATGTCATCGTTCCTTCAAAAAAATCCATTGAATATTTTAGTGACTTCATAGATGATTCTCCTAAGCATCTATATCCCCTTTTTGAATAACTTTGGCATTTAGATATATGAAAATGTATCTCTTTAACACATACAATTTTATTTATTATTTAAGAGAACTTCACATGTTTTAGTACCAGTCTATAAAATTTCTTCTATTGACATTTTCCTTATCAAATATGGATATTAAAGTCATGTTTGATTAAAATGATGTCATTTATCAAGAATGGAAGCTTTTATCATATGACTACCAACCCTATCCTCACATAACCTAATATTTGGGATTTACCAGCAATATGTAACCTAGAGAATTTGATAAAAATGGGTTCCAATCATATTAGGTCCATCCATAACTTTATTTCCATACAAAATATATTTTATCGACACCCTTCTTTAGCATAACCTGTATGATTATATGATTGAGGTCATCACATGTGTTATTGTAGAAGGAATCAAACAACAGTATTTAAAGGGGATTTACTATGACCCCATCATTTATCACGTATTCCATTTACTTATATTCTTTATTTTAAGGGCATGGTATTGAATCTTATTATTTCTACAAAATCAATATGTTCAAACCATATTGTTGCATAACTCTTTAAACAACCCACTACTTTTTTACTAAACCCGATTAAAAGAAAACTATATTCACACATATCAAAATTCACATCATAAATAATTTAAATCAAACCATATCATGTAAAGGATTAAAATTAAATTTAAATAATCAATTCTGATAATATTGAGCATGCAGTGATAGGTAGCCGACCATCAAATTTATAGACATTTTATACGATCCCAAAAAAATGAGTAGTGTGACTTATCGTACCCCTCATCACAATTATTTAATAAAGAGAGACCCAAATTCTACCAAATTTATCATCAAATAGGTTTAAATTATAATTTAATAATTAATTCATGGCTATAACCCGGTACATGTTAATTTTTTTTTTCAAAATAAAATTAGATCAGTTATGAAACCTAACATGTAACTCCTTAAACTCATTTAAGTAACTTATAGAATCATATTAACATTTTCAATTAAAGAATACATCTATTCATAATATATTAAATTTATATCCATGAATAAATTATTGAAAAACAAAATAAGAGAAGATTTATTATATTTAGACATAATATATACAGTTATAATCATTTCATAAATAATGAATTTATAAACATGCTATAATTTATCCATACATTATGGACATTCATAATAAATTAAATATAAGCACCTCATATTTATTTCTAATATGAACTTCATATTATATTTTAAGTGAAATTTTAATTAAATATAATAAATTAAATAAAATATAAATACTTTATATCAAAAATATATTATGTAATCAATTTACATAATCAAAAGCTCCTTAATTTGAAGGTGAGAAAAAAAGGGGGGATGGCGGACGAGCATTTGGACCTTCTACCTTTATGCGATGGAGAACCGTAGGGTTTCAAGCGCTTATGGTGGTCCCACACTACCTCAGATTCATGCTTCTTCCCTCTTCTAAAGAAGCTGCGTCGGCAGCTACCTCCCTGTTCGGTCCCAGTCGCTCTGCGCATGCCCCCATTGATGCTCGCACCTGCACAGATGGGAAGACGATGTTGAAGCTAGCATCGCATATGGCATTGGCTTCTGGGTTTTCTGTGGGATATGAAAAGGTGAGACCTATGACCTCACATATAGAATTGGCATTTGTTATTGCTGTTGGATCATCAAAATCCGGACCTCTGAACTTGAATATGGCTAGGGCTCTATCCTTGTGGCCGAATCTGAAGAACCAAGGGCTGGGGTCCATAGATGTGTCATCGAGGAGCCTCTTTTGGCCAGAAGGAAGCACTAGAGATTAAATACCCTCACTCCCCTCACTTGAATGTGATGATGAATTACACTTCATCCTACAAGGATTCATGTGGAAATTATGCTGAAGCCACTAAAAATTTTGAAGGTACCAAATCTAGTGGAGCCAGAGATTTAAATCATTTAAAGGATTCATGTCCGGGTAGATATTTGGAGGATTCATCATCCCATGTTGAAGCAAATCCTGTGGTGTTTGCAGAATGACTGGAAATTTGAAACAACTCCCTCATTGCAGGAACTATCTTACCCAAAGGTTAACAACCCTAATGGCTTGATGATATGGCTAGAAGGATATCAACTCTATGGCGTTTCTCCAATTGGAAATTTGGCTGAGGTTTTTTCATCGCTTGTTTCTTTCAAATGAATTGAATTTTCGAGCATGGGGCATTGGTTCGTTGCTGGTGAAACTTGGATAGATTTGTTTGCATGAATGACCTTAGGACTTCAATGTTTCACGTGCTCGAAGCGCTATTTTTCAGGTCCGGGTTCGTCTTTTTGGACTTAATTGGGTTTTATGTCATCTGAAGATACTACATGACATTGGCATGACAATTGGGACTCCTATCATGCATGATAAGGAGACCGAGGTTGTTCGGTTTGGGAATTTTTCCAGGATGCTGGTGGACAATGATCTCAGCTCCATCATCATTGATAAGGTAACCCTTTTGACACCTGATAAAATTCTAATTGAAGTTAAGTATGAAAAAAGGCTCTTTTCTGTTATGAATGTATAACCATCGGGCACTCTTTGGTGGAATGTCAGATGAAAATATCATGTTAGGGGTGTGGGTTGAGAGGTTACCCTATCAATCTATGTTGAAAGAAGTAAATGCTCAAAGATGAAGACTTTCCAAAAACCATTGCTCTTGATGGTCCCCTTGAGGAGCCAATTAATAATGTAATGGGTGTATTGCTCCCTAATTCTCAAGATTATACGGGCAAGGGGATGATGGTCATGGATTAACCAAGCAATTCAACTTATTTTAATGCCTCCACTTCTGGAAACAAGTAGAAATCCTGGGCTTCCATCTTCTCAGAAGAGGAAAATGTCATTTATGTAGTTATTTCTAGCAATGGAAAAAATACTAACTTGCAACAAGCTCAGACCCAAGCCAAAGGTAGTGATAATGATGTGATGGTTGAAGAAGTCAACAAGGAAGAGATAAAAAAAGTGGTTGATCTACATCATCATTATGAAATAATGGATTATTTCGGTAACCGAAAGGGTAAACAAATTTTAAGAAGTTCCACTCAAAATTTTTTTACTTCTTCATCCAAACTCGTCCTGGATAATGAGGTCTTCGAACTCGTTTCCTATAAGAAGGAAAGGTCTTTGAGTGACCCCCAAGTGGAGGTTGAGCACCAAACTAAAGAGACTAAACATCAGGAGACTCCTCAAACTGGATCATTGGAGGTTAAGAGGACGAGGGACGCCTCTCCTAAAAGGAATACTTGAGAAGCAGACATATAGCTCTGACTCCAAATGTTGAGACCATATATAAAATGATTAAAGCTCTTCCACCAAGTGGAAGTAGATCTAGAGGTCGGGGGTGCGGACACGGAAGATCTATTGCTGAATGGAATGCACTTCGTGCAGAGGAAAGAAGACTAAGTGAAATACTGATGATAAATTTAGGTAGATAGATTTTTCTTTGGGAACTTTGCTTTGTATTCCCACTCCCTAAATGGTTCCTATGTAATTCTTTCATACATTCCATAAAAGAGGCACTGACACAAACCCTTATAATAATTACATAATAAAAAAATCATACGTTTAATATTATTTAATAATTGAACAAAACAATTTATCAAAAAAAATTTATATGGTTTAAATGGTATTTTCAAATAATTCCTCTGATTTAAACATTTCAAATTAAAAATTATCCACAACTCATAATTCATTTTAAATTGTTTTATATTTGTACTTGTTTTTTAAACTGTAATCCCTTTATAAATTATAATATTATTTCTAGTAAAAAACATCAAGCCATATAACTTCAAATTTTATTTTAATATCAACTATTATTATTATAAATATTTATTTATTAAATGTTTCAAAAACAATTCAAAATTAACTATATAAATTTCAAATTACTGATTTTTTATACACTAAATTAAATACATATCAGAAAACTATTTTAAGTAATTTATAAATATTTTATATATTTCATAATTCATTTCGTTACCTAAAAAATAGAAAATTAATATTTTCATTATATCATATCTAAATACCTCGATATCATATTTTGTGATGTCATGATATAGTAATCATTGATTCTGTTCAAAACTATTTTTTCATCTTAAAACTTATAAAATATAGCTTATGATAGATAATCAAACATCATCATCTGTATATGAAATTATATTATATCATAATCCAAGGTATAGATTAAAACCCGCACTGCACTTTATGGCTGGTGGAAATTGATGGTGATACTATCTTTAGTTTTTGGGAGCCCTATTTTATGTCATTACTAATATCAAATTTATGAATTGAGGCTGTATTTGATGTTATGAAAACAGTATTCCTTAGCACCGGCATACACTATGATTAGTAATATCATACATTTCAATATATTGGAAATCAAATAAATGGCTTTATATCACTGCTTATTATATCATATTTTGTGTTGTATGATCATATGATGGATTATCAAATTTTGTATCATAATACCATTTGTATTTCATTTTCTATATCATATTTAATTAAATCTAATAATATATACATTTTCAAAGTAAAATATTTATTATATTATATAAATCAAATACAATATCAATAGATTCTTCATTTTGAAACATTATTTCATGAACCATTTAAAGATTTATATGGTACTAATACTAATGATGGGTTTATAATGATCAAATAAAACTTATTCAATGATTTTTCAACAACAAGAATTCATTAAACCAAGACCATCGATTCTATGAAATAGAAACCATGTATATATAAACTGAACAACACATGTACCTTACACTGAGGATAGATGAAACAGTTTTCTTCAATCATTGTGTTTAATGAATATCTCTAAGATGAAACCAATGGGACCCTGCATTTATGGTGTATCCATGGGATTATCTTAATCACCCAACTTTTGAATGGGATTTTCCTTTCAATAATTTCATGCTATTATCTTAGGTTTCAATGTATTTAAGGGGAAGAGAGATTTGAATTGGGAGAATTCACATGAACCATTGGAATAAATTTTTAGGCCATCAATTTATTTATATTAGCCTAAAGGATTCTCCTCACACATCCATTAATTTAAATTTATGTTACTTATTATATGAGTAATGAATTATTTATAATTTTTTTAACAGACGAATGATAGATGAATTCATCATATAAATGAATTTTATTAAATTCTCTCATACATTTCATTAAATGAAATGTCTATAATCAATGATATTCTTTTATGTATAAGAGATAAAGAAATTAACACGTAATATTTATTATCATAATCGGTCATAGAATATAATATGAATCATATGGAATGATTCAGTATATACCCTTACCATACAGTATGTTAATGTAGTATTGTGAAAATTAGAAATGCACTTCCATGATACCATATATCATGTCATATGATATAACGTTCACCAAGTCATATGAAAAGACTTGGATTCATAAATAACATAACATATGATATGCTCATATTAATATATAAAATTTACCCAAAAATATCATCTTTTATAGGATTTAGGGAATATCTCCATCAATTAAAAAAATATCACATTGTGATTGTTTGTGATCTATACCGACCTGTATAATTTTGAATTTATTTATTCAATATAATTTCATTATTGTGCAATTTAAATTTTTAATAATTAAATTTAAATTATTTTTTTATGATATGTTCATTTTCCCACCATCATTAATTTATATATGTGTTTGTGTGACCATTTTTTTTATATTAAATGTAATTTATTCTTCCAATGTTTCCCTCCCCTAGGTGCGAGTACAAAATTTTTAGGGTATAAGATACTAGATGAGGTGGATCATGCGACGATATTGTGTCAAATTAAAACAATGGATAAGCATTGGATAATGAAGGATGATGAAAATTGAGTCATTCTAAAATGAAGGAGTTACTTCCTCAATAGTCTAGGATAGTTATTATCACTCAATGAATCAACAAATAGTATAAGGATAATGACCATTCTAATTTATTTCTTTTTGCAGGGTTAATTTTTGTGTGTAATTTTGACAGATTTTAGTCACTTTTTTCTTAAAATACATTTTAAATTCCCTCTATCTTTTTAGTAAATTGGAAATTATTCATGTTTTATAGTTTTAATAAAAATAAAAAATTAATTGTAAAATAAAATAAATTTGTTATCGTAATTGGAATTTTAATTTTGGAAATATGTCAGAAGTAGAATAAATTTATTTTTTGTATGTATTTCTATAGGAATGAAGGTCAATCTACACAATAATTATTCCATGAAAAAAATTTAAAGAGGTAAATATTTTGAAAAAAATGTCTCCACCCCTTATTAATTATTCTAATCCCATAGACACCCTAGTTAATACAAGTATGCATAGGCCTAGAAACATGTTAATGGGAATGGGGAATAATCCCTCCAATAAACAGATGTCTTGGAGTGCACAGAATTGGTAAAATCAATCAAAATCTCTCAACTAATGGTTGTCTCTTAAACTGACTATGCATGTGTAGAGAAAAAGATAGGTCATGAAAATAGGTTATTCAAGGTTAAAATACATTGTTTAGTAACATGTAAACCCTAGATTATTATCTAAATACCTTAACTACTCCCCATCCCATAATCATTTCCAATATGTGGAAATGATTAATATTTTAAAGCATCAACAGAATTGATAACATGGGGAAGTAGTATATCCACTATGAGAATCAGTGGAGAAGAGGGGTATTGGTGGTTTAGGGTGGCAATATTAAAAATATTGAGTGTCATGTCGGGATATATTAATATTTTTCCATATCCACTTAATTTATTATATTGGATGATTCTGTAACTATTTCATATAAATTTTAAAACATTGGGGTTTGTCATTTTATTTTTCCCAACCCCACCCTTCAACTCACCTATTCCATGAGACCAGAAAACCACATCACTATCATACATGCCCAATTCCACATGAAAACCACCTAAATCATTTAATCAAAGGTTGAGGGGAACCTCAACTATACTGGGAACTCTCAAGAAGAATCCAAGGTGGTATTCAATCTCTTCACTATGATTTGAATCATATATGTCTTCCACTTTTTCCAATGAAACATACAACTAAAACAACTATTCCTCATTCCCTTTATCCATTTCTGGTCTATTAAAAAGTGTTGTGAACATCTGGGTGAATGATTTTGGGTTAAAGGAAAAATAATTCAATGGGAAATCATTCAACCTATAACTATTGTTTTCATATATGAAATCTAATAATGAATGGGAGATTAAGAATCTTCCACTTGAACTTATAAAAATGGGAGGACATCTTCAGGTTTATGGCTTCAACTTGAGCTGATTTATTTGGGTACCTTTTATTTTTTTGGTGCTTTATCTTGGCCAAATATTATATATTTCTATATCCATTTGGTTTTCCTATGTCTATATTAGGTTTCGTTTATATTTCATTCCATCCTCTTCTTGTGGATTTCATTTTGATTCCCTATAATATCATTATCTCTCTCATTTTGTATTTATTTCTTATTTTATGTCATGTTTTTATTTCTCCCAACCCCCACCCACCCCCTAATTTTGTGATAATTTTTTTAAATTTTTCATGTATTTTATTTCTCCCTAATGATTGTGATATCTTACCTCAATCATGGGGTATTAACTTTATTTTATATTTTATGGAAGGGGAATTATAAAATGTATTTTCCGTTCTAATTTACTATAGATTTTCAGATTTTTAATGTTAATTATAGGTTTCTAGTTCACAGTTCAATGAGTTAAGCGATATGACTCTCCCATATTAAATTGTTTATTCTTATTATTAATTCTACATCACCCTTAAATAGAAATGTTTCTTAATGATGTCAGTTTTCAAAATGGGAATTCTTTTTTTATATCACTTAGACATCGAAAAACCTCAACAACACTTTCTAAAAAACACATTAATATAGAATACATTGTAGTGATAACCAATTCCCATTCCATATGATGAATTAGGAAAACTGACGTGAGGCATAAATCCCTCAATTATCTTGGTTTTATAAATAGAATAATAATCAATTAAATAAAAATGATAAATTTATTTTTGTGGTGGAATTACGTAAAACAATATTTTTTCTTCTATCTTTTATTCTATAAACCTATTCATTTCTATCAACTTTATTATATCCAATTCATTCCATTCTCCTCTTCATTTAATTTTTTTGAATGATCATAACCAATATCACAATTTTAATCACTTGATATAATATTTAATATCTTAAAAAATAGAAAATAGTCTTAAAATAAAAACAAGATAACACTATGATCGATAACAAATCCTCATTGAGAAAACAATCCTTGAGGTCAGCCACTATTCCACCCTTGGGTTTCTAAATGTATAAAGTGAATCATAGTCCCTTTTATGATGTCTTCATTAATCATTTTGTTTAAAAATTATTTTGGAAATATAATTATCTAATCAAATCATTTAAATAATCAATTTTTTTTACTTGAAATGGATTGATGTATAACAAAAAAACAGAAATAATAAGTTGAAGTTGAAGAGGAATTAGTTCTTACCATGTTTGAAATTTATGATGAAGTGTTCAAGGAAGAGGTGAAGGAGGGTGTTGACTAATTTTAGGTCAACTAGGTTAAATACCCTACTAGGGGGAGTGAATCGGGGTATAACATATTAAAAGAACTGCCCATTCTAATCTTGTTTCATCATTATCAAAAACAGTCTTCTCTCCCTTTTCCATATCAATGTATAAAAAAATGAAATAATGCAAGAGGCAAATGATTTTTACTTGGTTCACCATTATTGGGATATGTCCAAGGAGCATATAACAATAATGTGTGGATGTACCAAATTTACTAACTCTCACTTCAAAATCATGGTTTGGGCTAGATCACTTTTATGCATAAGAACACTACCTTTATAGTGTTTAGGGATAGCTTACTATCTTCCCAAGGGTCACTCCCTGACTCTCTTTCTATGGCTCACTACTGATGAAAAGGATCACCTTCTCCATCTTCCTTTGATCACTAATCTGGAGGGGATTGACCCATATTTTATGGAATTGTTGGTCCCTTTATTATCAATAATGAATACATCCTCATCTGAAGATATAATCTCTATTGAATCCCAAATTTCTACCAATTGAAGAATACCATATTACCATAGATTTACTGGGAAATCACTTCTTAACACTTTCATAATGCTTATTTCCTTCTGAAATAAAACCAATTATTCAAAATCATATAATGACTTCACAAACCCCATAAATTTCATGAAACACACCTCTTTCATGAATCTCAACTAACCGTTATGAAGCTCACAACTTTTGGTCATCTTTTATGGACATCAAAAAATAAAATACTTTCGATATTATCAATATTTTCAGTTGGCTTTTATATCCTTCATGAACTTCCTTTCTTCACAAACTTTCTCATAAGAATAACCATTGCAAATAACCTTCATGAATTCTGAGCCATAGAATCTACATTGAGTATTGTTATGATATTATGAAGGGGTAGAGGTATATTCATAATAATTTCCTATTATTCTTGAAGATTCCATTCACCTCATCCCGATTTTGAAAATTGATCCGATCTCATTTTTTATTCTCCCTGTAACACCCCAGGTAAATAAAGAATATGAAATTTCATATTTATCTATATTTGTGAATAAAATATTGAAATGACTTTAAAGGGGAAGCTATGCTCGATGGCGTACCCAACACGCAACAACGAGTTTCTTGGTAATCTTATGTTTCACTCTAATAATAAAAATAATGGTAGTTAATATGTAGCCGTTGTATTGGCGGGAATGGATAGAAATAACTAAAATATGATTATATATGTTCTTAAATATTTTTAAATTTATACAATAAAAGATAAAGGCTTAAAATACGGAAAGAATTCAATTTTTGGCGTATATGCCCTAGTTTTCACTAAAGGTTCACTTATTACCTTTTGATGGAGAACCGTCATTAAATATAGTTTTGTTCACTCTTAAACATTCTTTTGGACCAAATAAAACTCTTATTAAGAATCGGGACATCAAAATTTACTTTGTGTAAATTTTTGGTATCTTTCTGATAAAGTTCATTTTTTAATGAATAGTGTAAAATGATGTATTTTAATTAAAAACCACTTTTTAATCTAATTTATTTATATTATTAGATTATATTTTGAATTGGTTTTAAAGTGAAATTAGAAAATATTTTTACCATTAAATCCAATATTGGTCGTTGGAATCAATTTCACTTTGAAATCAGACTTAAACTAGAGTCAATCTTTTGATACTTATTGTTTCATAAAACACGCTATTTGTCATGACAGCGGGAATTAATTATGAAATTTATTAATGTGACTTATATGTTTTGAATTTTTTAAAAAGGACTTCATTTTTGAATTCATAATATCAAATATAGCTTAGGGTGAATTTTTGGTAATTTTCTGAAAAACTTCAATTTTTGATGAATAGTGAAACCACTAAGTGGTAATCAAGCAAACTGATTTTTCAGTTAAATGAAAGTTTACCACTAATGTGTATTGAATTTTGAAAATCCGACATACATGGTTGTCATTAAGAAGTAAAATGTGGTTCAATGAGATTAAAATAATTTTTTGGTGAATAGTAACTTATTATGTTTTTAATCGCAATTAGTGGTAATTAGTGTAGTTTAAGGTATAAATAATGCTTTAATGATATGAAATGACCTAGACACATGTCCCAACCTTATTGGTTGTGTCATGGCCGACCAAGAAAAGCCATGGGTCAACTTGGGGACCCCATGGATCCACTTTGGTTGGGAAATGACATAAATAACATTTTATTTAATGTAAAAGTAAAATTGACACAAACATGATATGTTTTACTGAAACAATTTTTAAGTGAGGTTATACAAGTCATATTTTTTATTATTAATATTCATTGGAAATCTAAAAATATTTCCTACATAATAGTTTTATTTATAATTTTTAGACATTAAATAAATTAAATTATTTATGACATAATAATGATGCAGCGATGATATCATTATTTGACGATTTAAATAAAATGGAAAGATAATGTAAAATCTATGAACTACACATGTACAAAACATATTGGATGAGTGGATTTCGAAGCCTTATCACCTTATCCACGAATTCTATCAATGTGGGACCTTTTAAAACCGAAACACATTTTCAAATAAAGTAATATTTCATTACTTTCCAAAAGTACCCCTCCTCTCCTCTTATAAAAGGCCCCCACCTATACCTCATTTAACACACTCCTCAAGCCTTTGGCTCGGCCAACCCCTTCCCATTTACTCTCTCCACATCCCTCTCCTCATCCTAGAGGACTCCCTTTGGGCAGAATCCTTTCAAAGGAAGCCTTTAGGCTTAAATCAAAAGGAGTTACACTTTTAAAGGTAATTCATTCTCTCATGTTCATTTGTTTTATTTTGCTTCTCCAACCCCCTAAACTCTTTTTATTTACTTCTTTTGTAACAACACCAGTATCATAAATATACTAGGATGTTGTTATAAGATTTATTCGAGCTACACTCTCACACAACTACATCAAATAGTTAATGAACATACAGTTTCCGTGGATGGTGAAATTCTGCCTCCCGAAACGATGATTGTTCAATACTCATTTAACACCTTCAAAAGTGGCCATTATGATGTCACTATTTTTATATATGATATAGAATATGTTTATGTATTATTTTATGCTTCTGTATTTTTTCATTTTTGTCTTACCATTATGGCTTCCATTATGGGTATACGTGATATCTTCATTTAAGGAAGTGCGGACTACCGCCCCCTCAAAGTGATTTGATTCGTTAAATACCATATGTGGGATGTATAAAGGATGGAAATATGATATTATATATGATATTATACTGGAATTATAATATACCATTATATCATTATTATTCCATTCTATAAAATATGAAATAGAAATGAAAGTAGCGTTCATGCGTACGTACGGCTTACCGTCTCCATGAACGGTGCATTTCATTTCTTACCTCTAAATGATTATGTAATGTTATAAATGCATGCATGTACTGGATATATATGAAATATATGATATTTACATAATGAATAAAATTCTGGATATAATAAACATTTGGCCACACGAACAACATGTAATTGTAAGAAGACCACTTTCGGCTTAAGAACCAAATATCAGCAAAACAAATATTATTAACTTAAATAATTACATAATGTTTGTGACATGGTAATAAGTGGTATAAAAGTAATAATGAACTTGAAAAAGGGTTCTTAAGGAATTATAAATTAACTCAAGTTTATTATTCAGGAGATTAAAGAACGATCGTGTCAAGTCGGACCCGAGGTAAGGGATCCTACTCCTCTCTTTCTTTTTAAGTATACACTTTTATGTAATTCCTTTTAAAGCTCATCTTTCTTGTTATTGGGATGATCTTTTATATTACATTTACTGTAATTTTTAATTTAATGTGATGAGAGACCCTATTCTCTCTCATCAATCCATTTTGGGAGTTTTGAGTGGCGCCGTTAGGCTGCCGAACTTTCGTATGAGATCTAACCTCTCTCTTTCTTTTTAAGTACTCTCCTTTGTGTCACTTCTTCTAAGCTCCTATTTGTTATGTTGGGGGATTTTCTTTTATATTCCTCTTGCTTTAAATTCTATGGTAATATGATGGTATACTCTATTTGATCTCATCAATCCATTTTGGAAGTTTTAAGTGGCGCCGTTAGGCTGCTGAGTTTTCGTAAGGGATTTTTCATCTCACTTTTATTCTCATGATATTTATGCTACATTTGCCACAAATTCCATTGAGTGGTGTATGTACTGCCCATTATTCTACTCTTTGTGTAATATACATTCATTTATGAGTATTTACATCAATGATCTATTGTCCTTCTTTCATGGGGTGTATGTTTTGAAAGATACCCAAGTCGGTAAGGGAACCTTTCACCCTCCTCTTTTTTAAAAGACTTCTTTTCTTGGGTCTTTTAATTTACATATTTTTATGTTGGGATATGTTCTAATATATCCTTATTGATTTAAATTTTATGTACAAGTGATGAGATACACTTTTTATCTCTCATCAACTCATTTTGATGTGATGCCGTTAGGCTGTCAAGGGAACTTTTTAACCCAATTTCGATTTCTTTGGGTTCAACATGTAGTCATTGAATATGTCATCCATTGAATATGTGTGAATGGTCATTTATTGTTTTACACTTAATATCCACTTATATTGGGTGTATTTATATTTTTCACACATATTTTGAGATTGATTTGTCCTTAATTTAAGGATACCTTCTTTATAAGGGATTTCATCACATTTGACATTTCTATTGAGGGTTCATTGTTGTTATGCACCAATTCACTCTTATATGGTGTATATTCTGTCCTTTGGAGTATTATATCATGAATACTTTTATTCTCATGATATTATAAAGTTTGGACTAAATTTTATTCCTCAATTATTGTATTCAAGTGTCTCTAATTTTGGTAAAACCCCTTTTACCAGAATATCGTTTTAAAAGTTTTAATTATTTGTTCTTATTAATATCCATGTTTTCAAAATGCTTTTAAGGATTTATTTATATGGATATTAATGTTTTAAAATGTTAAAAGATTCAAGGTGGTATGGGACACTTTGATTCAAAAATCTCTTTATTGGATGTTTTAAATGGTTTTGGAAATGGTTTCTTTTTGAATGGATTCATTATTTCAATATCCTAAAATGTTATATTGTGATTGAAATGTGGAAACGTTATGTTTCCTTTATTCATGATTATGTGATACGATTATGTTATGGTTATTGGGAATTGTTATGAAGAACGGGTGGTTCCGTGATAAACTAATGGCGGGTGAGCCCGATATAGCTCTCCAATTCATTGGGTAACGCGAAGGAGTGAAACGTTAAGGTTTCTCCGAAGAGATTTAGAGAATATACTGTGATGGGTATTCCAAACGTAACCAAGAGGGTTACTCCCTACGTAAGAATGTTATGAATGCCTCAAGTTACCTTTATGTCTTATGATTTCTATGATTTATTCATGGTTTGATGAGGTATGTTAAAGTGCCTTTGTTTTATGGGTAAAGTATGATTTCATTCTTATGTATATATGAACTCATGTTTCCTTTCCATATTTTTATAACTCTTACTGAGCCTTTTATGCTCATCCCAAGTTTTGGAAATGTTTTTCATAGGTCAAGGGAAAGGTACATTATGTGATGATAGTGTCAAGGATGTGTCAAGAAAGAATCCGTGATATATTTTAAATATGATCCCGTTGATGGGAAGAATGAATACTGTCTTTTATGTAACCACTTTGTTTAAATGTGGAATGTAATGCATGTTTCATGATCTAATTCTCTAAAACTCTAAACCTGAAAAGATCCTCAATGTGTAATCTTGTAATAACTCAAGATTAAGTAAGGTTTAAGGCTGGGGCCATATAGTTGGTATCAGAGGTCGGTTTAGATAACTTTAGAGGTTAGGGTATTCTTTAAGCATAATTGACAATTACCATAATGGTTAGGATTTCAGAAAGAGTCTTAGTTTTAGATAAAGTGAATGAGTAAGTATATCTTATTGTCTATCTTACTCATTAGTACATGATGGTTTTGTTGATATACTCACACTGACATTTCTATTTTTAGTGAATGGATGGATCTAGCAAGCACCAAAGAGACAACAGGTTTGAAGGAAACTGTGGTGGTTCTCTGATTAAGATACTAGATAAAATGAAGGATTCAATGAGGAAACTCGTGGTTGTTCTAAACCAAATATCAAGGAGTCATGATCAACCACTTCAACCTTGGTGAGTTCTCTAATGCATCAGGTACGAGATGGCCAATTCGATGTGGAAATTCAGTTAATAATTATTAAGGTAACCATTAGGGTTTATATGATACTTAATTTTTAGGTAATTATGGGTTACTCTATGATATGATGGAAAATGAAAGGAATGAGATAAACTTGAGGATAAAATATTTTTTGATTATTCTTGAAGATTTTATCTCATTTTGGGGAATGTTTTATGAATTATATAGTTTTGGAAAAAGGAAAACACGCAGACCGTGTGACATCCCGTCGCGTCGGACAAAGCTGCGAGAATCGAACCCACAACCAATGTGCGACTGGTATTTATCACCTACCAATGGACTACATGAAGTCCCTGGTTAGTTTGACTGATTCATTCTAGTTATATGATTTTATGAATTAAGATTAAGTTGATTTTGGGTTATTTTTGAAAATGATTAACCTATCATGGAGGATATGTGATTAGGTTAATTACTTTTCAAAACGAGACTTTAGGAGCAACTGATATTGTTTGGAGATAAATGTTACGATTTATCTTGGAAGACTATGCGACTAAATCCTTCAAATATTTGGGTTTCAATCTTATATTGGTTTACTTTGAAGAATTTTATGGACAAATTGATTATAGAATGGTCCTCGTTGAACTTTGTGTTTTGTTGGACAAATTTTGGAGATTAAGAATAGATTTTCTTTTTATAAAGGGTTATCCTTTTCTGGATTATCTGATCTTGTACTAGCCTTTTTGGTTTTGGATATGGTTAAAGTCTAAAGACATGGGAAGTATATAGTTCTATTTTGTGGATTAGGTGATTCTCTAGAAGTTGATTATAGTACTCTTAATGTGAACAAGTCTTCCTAAATACTCGTCTTTTGGAGAAAATATGAGTTTGTGTAAGGAATCTAATAAAGGTTGAAAGTCAATATGATAAGTGATTATGTTTCCTCATGAATAAATTCCTCAATAAAAAGTAACTTAAAACAAAAAGGTTGTCTATTAACTTTTCCTACTGGGGATTCGAAGACCGTTTAACCCATCACACGTTTGTGATTTTCTCGTGGTTAACTTTCTCCTAAACATGTTTTATATCACTCTCCATCAGAACATGACCCTTTGTTTTTTCCTCCATGTCCATATTTTCATACTTGGAATCCTAGTATGGGTTAACTCGGGTGACCTTTGTACTTATCTTTCTTTATTTTAAAGTGTTTGTTTTACCGACTTTTGTTCCGATGTGGGACTTTCAAGGATGTTTCCAAGCGCAATTTAAAAATTGCGAGGACGCAATTCCCAAAAGGGGGGAAGGATGTAACACCCCAGGTAAATAAAGAATATGAAATTTCATATTTATCTATATTTGTGAATAAAATATTGAAATGACTTTAATGGGGAAGCTATGCTCGATGGCGTACCCAACACGCAACAACGAGTTTCTTGGGAATCTTACGTTGCACTCTAATAATAAAATAATAGTAGTTAATATGTAGCCGTTGTATTGGCGGGAATGGATAGAAATAACTAAAATATGATTATATATGTTCTTAAATATTTTTACATTTATACAATAAAAGATAAAGGCTTAAAATACGGAAAGAATTCAATTTTTGGCGTATATGCCCTAGTTTTCACTAAAGGTTCACTTATCACCTTTTGATGGAGAACCGTCATTAAATATAGTTTTGTTCACTCTTAAACATTCTTTTGGACCAAATAAAACTCTTATTAAGAATCGGGACATCAAAATTTACTTTGTGTAAATTTTTAGTATCTTTCTGATAAAGTTCATTTTTTTAATGAATAGTGTAAAATGTTGTATTTTAATTAAAAACCACTTTTTAATCTAATTTATTTATATGATTAGATTATATTTTGAATTGGTTTTAAAGTGAAATTAGAAAATATTTTTACCATTAAATCCAATAGTGGTCGTTGGAATCAATTTCACTTTGAAATCAGACTTAAACTAGAGTCAATCTTTTGATACTTATTGTTTCATAAAACACGCTATTTGTCATGACAGCGGGAATTAATTATCAAAATAATTAATGTGACTTATATGTTTTGAATTTTTTAAAAATTACTTCATTTTTGAATTCAGAATATCAAATATAGCTTAGGGTGAATTTTTGGTAATTTTCTGAAAAACATCAATTTTTGATGAATAGTGAAACCACGAAGTGGTAATCAAGCAAACTGATTTTTCAGTTAAATGAAAGTTTACCACTAATGTGTATTGAGTTTTGAAAATCCGACATACATGGTTTTCATTAAGAAGTAAAATGTGGTTCAATGAGATTAAAATAATTTTTTGGTGATTAGTTACTTATTAAGTTTTTAATCGCGATTAGTGGTAATTAGTGTAGTTTAAGTTTTAAATAATGCTTTAATGATATGAAATGATCTAGACACATGTACCAACCTTATTGGTTGTGTCATGGCCGACCATGAAAAGCCATGGGTCAACTTGGGGACCCCATGGATCCACTTTGGTTGGGAAATGACATAAATAACATTTTATTTAATGTAAAAGTAAAATTGACACAAACATGATATGTTTTACTGAAACAATTTTTAAGTGGGGTTATACAAGTCATATTTTTGATTATAAATATTCATTGTAAATCTAAAAAGATTTCCTACATAATAGTATTTTTTTATAATTTTTAGACATTAAATAAATTAAATTATTTATGACATAATAATGATGCAGCGATGATATCATTATTTGACGATTTAAATGAAATGGAAAGATAATGTAAAATCTATGAACTAAACATGTAAAAATCTTATTGGATGAGTGGATTTCGAAGCCTTATCACCTTAGCCACTAATTATATCAATGTGGGACCTTTTAAAACCCAAACACATTTTCAAATAAAGTAATATTTCTTTACTTTCCAAAAGTACCCCTCCTCTCCTCTTATAAAAGGCCCCCACCTATACCTCATTTAACACACTCCTCAAGCCTTTGGATCGGCCAAAACCTGCCCATTTACTCTCTCCACATCCCTCTCCTCATTCTAGAGGACTCCCTTTGGGCAGAATCCTTTCAAAGGAAGCCTTTAGGCTTAAATCAAAAGGAGTTACACTTTTAAAGGTAATTCATTCTCTCATGTTCATTTGTTTTATTTTGCTTCTCCAACCCCCTAAACTCTTTTTATTTACTTCTTTTGTAACAACACAAGTATCCTCAATATACTATTATGTTGTTATAATATTTATTCGAGCTACACTCTCACACAACTACATCAAATGGTTAATGAACATACGGTTTCCGTGGATGGTGAAATTCTGCCTCCCGAAACGATGATTGTTCAATACTCATTTAACACCTTCAAAGATGGCCATTATGATGTCACTATTTTTATATATGATATATAATATGTTTATTTATTATTTATGCTTCTGTATTTTTCATTTTTGTCTTACCTTTATGGCTTCCATTATGGGTATACGCGATATCTTCATTTAAGGAAGTGAGGACTACCGCCCCTTCAAAGTGATTTGTTCGTTAAATACCATATGTGGGACGTATAAAGGATGGAAATATGATATTATATATGATATTATACTGGAATTATAATATACCTTTATATCATTATTATTCCATTCTATAAAATACGAAATCGAAATGAAAGTAGCGTTCATGCGTACGTACGGCTTACCGTCTCCATGAACGGTGCATTTCATTTCTTACCTCTAAATGATTATGTAATGTTATAAATGCATGAATGTACTAGATATATATGAAATATATTATATCTACATAATGAATACAATTCTGGATATAATAAAAATTTGGCCACACGAACAACATGTAATTGTAAGAAGACCACTTTCGACTTAAGAACCAAATATCGGCAAAACAAATATTATTAACTTAAATGATTACATAATGTTTGTGACATGGTAATAAGTGGTATAAAAGTATTAATTAACTTGAAAAAGGGTTCTTAAGGAATTATAAATTAACTCAAGTTTATTATTCAGGATATTAAAGAATGATCGTGTCAAGTCGGACCCGAGGTAAGGGATCCTACTCCTCTCTTTCTTTTTAAGTATACACTTTTATGTAATTCCTTTTAAAGCTCATATTTCTTGTTATTGGGATGATCTTTTATATTAAATTTACTATAATTTTTATGTTCATGTGATGAGAGACCCTATTCTCTCTCATCAATCCATTTTGGGAGTTTTGAGTGGCGCCGTTAGGCTGCCGAACTTTCGTAAGAGATCTAACCTCTCTCTTTCTTTTTAAGTACTCTCCTTTGTGTCACTTCTTCTAAGCTCCTATTTGTTATGTTGGGGGATTTTCTTTTATATTACTCTTGCTTTAAATTCTATGGTAATATGATGGTATACTCTATTTGATCTCATCAATCCATTTTGGAAGTTTTAAGTGGCGCCGTTAGGCTGCTGAGTTTTCGTAAGGGATTTTTCATCTCACTTTTATTCTCGTGATATTTATGCTACATTTGCCACAAATTCCATTGAGTGGTGTATGTACTGCCCATTATTCTACTCTTTGTGTAATATACATTTATTTATGAGTATTTACATCAATGATCTATTGTCCTTCTTTCATGGGGTGTATGTTTTGAAAGATACCCAAGTCGGTAAGGGAACCTTTCACCCTCCACTTTTTTAAAAGACTTCTTTTCTTGGGTCTTTTAATTTACATATTTTTATGTTGGGATATGTTCTCATATATCCTTATTGATGTAAATTTGATGTACAAGTGATGAGATACACTTTTTATCTCTCATCAACTCATTCTGATGTGATGCCGTTAGGCTGTCAAGGGAACTTTTTAACCCAATTTCGATTTCCTTGGGTTCAACATGTTGTCATTGAATATGTCATCCATTGAATATGTGTGAATGGACTTTTGTTGTTTTACACTTAATATCCACTTATATTGGGTGTATTTATATTTTTCACACATATTTTGAGATTGATTTGTCCTTAATTTAAGGATACCTTCTTTATAAGGGATTTCATCACATTTGACATTTCTATTGAGGGTTCATTGTTGTTATGCACCAATTCACTCTTATATGTTGTATATACTGTCCTTTGGAGTATTATATCATGAATACTTTTATTCACATGATATTATAAAGTTCTGACTAAATGTTATTCCTCAATTATTGTATTCAAGTGTCTCTAATTTTGGTAAAACCCCTTTTACCAGAATATCGTTTTAAAAGTTTTAATTATTTGTTCTTATTAATATCCATGTTTTCAAAATGCTTTTAAGGATTTATTTATATGGATATTAATGGTTTAAAATGTTAAAAGCTTCAAGGTGGTATGGGACACTTTGATTCAAAAATATCTTTATTGGATGTTTTAAATGGTTTTGGAAATGGTTTCTTTTTGAATGGATTCATTATTTCAATATCCTAAAATGTTATATTGTGATTGAAATGTGGAAATGTTATGTTTCCTTTATTCATGATTATGTGATACGATTATCTTATGGTTCTTGGTAATTGTTATGAAGAACGGGTGGTTCCGTGATAAACTAAGGGCGGGTGAGCACGATATAGCTCTCCAATTCATTGGGTAACGCGAAGGAGTGAAACGTTAAGGTTTCTCCGAAGAGATTTAGGGAATATACTGTGATGGGTATTCCAAACGTAACCAAGAGGGTTACTCCCTACGTAAGAATGTTGTGAATGCCTCAAGTTACCTTTATGTCTTATGATTTCTATGATTTATTCATGGTTTGATGAGGTATGTTAAAGTGCCTTTGTTTTATGGGTAAAGTATGATTTCATTCTTATGTATATATGAACTCATGTTTCCTTTCCATATTTTTATAACTCTTACTGAGCTTTTTATGCTCATCCTAAGTTTTTGAAATGTTTTTCATAGGTCAAGGGAAAGGTACATGATGTGATGATAGTGTCAAGGATGTGTCAAGAAAGAATCCGTGATATATTTTAAATATGTTCCCATTGATGGGAAGAATGAATACTATCTTTTATGTAACCACTTTGTTTAAATGTGGAATGTAATGCATGTTTCATGATCTAATTCTCTAAAACTCTAAACCTGAAAATATCCTCAATGTGTAATCTTGTAATAACTCAAGATTAAGTAAGGTTTAAGGCTGGGGCCTTATAGTTGGTATCAGAGGTCGGTTTAGAAAACTTTAGAGGTTAGGGTATTCTTTAAGAATAATTGACAATTACCATAATGGTTAGGATTTCAGAAAGAGTCTTAGTTTTAGATAAAGTGAATGAGTAAGTATATCTTATTGTCTATCATACTCATTAGTACATGATGGTTTTGTTGATATACCCACACTGACATTTCTATTTTTAGTGAATGGATGGATCTAGAAGGCACCAAAGAGACAACAGGTTTGAAGGAAACTGTGGTGGTTCTCTGATTAAGATACTAGATAAAATGAAGGATTCAATGAGGAAACTCGTGGTTGTTCTAAACCCAATATCAAGGAGTCATGATCAACCACTTCAACCTTGGTGAGTTCTCTAATGCATCAGGTACGAGATGGCCAATTCGATGTGGAAATTCAGTTAATAATTATTAAGGTAACCATTAGGGTTTATATGATACTTAATTTTTAGGTAATTATGGGTTACTCTATGATATGATGGAAAATGAAAGGAATGAGATAAAATTGAGGTTAAAATATGTTTTGATTATTCTTGAAGATTTTATCTCATTTTGGGGAATGTTTTAAGAATTATATAGTTTTGGAAAAAGGACAACACGCAGACCGTGTGACATCCCGTCGCGTCGGACAAAGCTGCGAGAATTGAACCCACAACCAATGTGCGACTGGTATTTATCGCCTACCAATGGACTACGTGAAGTCCCTGGTTAGATTGACTGATTCATTCTAGTTATATGATTTTATGAATTAAGATTAAGTTGATTTTGGGTTATTTTTGAAAATGATTAACCTATCATGGAGGATATGTGATTAGGTTAATTACTTTTCAAAACGAGACTTTAGGAGCAACTGATATTGTTTGGAGATAAATGTTACGATTTATCTTGGAAGACTATGCGACTAAATCCTTCAAATATTTGGGTTTCAATCTTATATTGGTTTACTTTGAAGAATTTTATGGACAAATTGATTATAGAATGGTCCTCGTTGAACTTTGTGTTTTGTTGGACAAATTTTGGAGATTAAGAATAGATTTTATTTTTATAAAGGGTTATCCTTTTCTGGATTATCTGATCTTGTACTAGCCTTTTTGGTTTTGGATATGGTTAAAGTCTAAAGACATGGGAATTATATAGTTCTATTTTGTGGATTAGGTGATTCCCTAGAAGTTGATTATAGTACTCTTAATGTGAACAAGTCTTCCTAAATACTCGTCTTTTGGAGAAAATATGAGTTTGTGTAAGGAATCTAATAAAGGTTGAAAGTCAACATGATAAGTGATTATGTTTCCTTATGAATAAATTCCTCAATAAAAAGTAACTTAAAACAAAAAGGTTGTCTATTAACTTTTCCTACTGGGGAATCGAAGACCGTTTAACCCATCACATGTTTGTGATTTTCTCGTGGTTAACTTTCTCCAAAACATGTTTTATATCACTCTCCATCAGAACATGACCCTTTGTTTTTTCCTCCATGTCCATATTTTCATACTTGGAATCCTAGTATGGGTTAAGTCGGGTGACCTTTGTACTTATCTTTCTTTATTTTAAAGTGTTTGTTTTACCGACTTTTGTTCCGATGTGGGACTTTCAAGGATGTTTCCAAGCGCAATTTTAAAATTGTGAGGACGCAATTCCCAAAAGGGGGGAAGGATGTAACACCCCATGTAAATAAAGAATATTAAATTTCATATTTATCTATATTTGTGAATAAAATATTGAAATGACTTTAAAGGGGAAGCTATGCTCGATGGCGTACCCAACACGCAACAACGAGTTTCATGGGAATCTTACGTTGCACTCTAATAATAAAATAATGGTAGTTAATATGTAGCTGTTGTATTGGCGGGAATGGATAGAAATAACTAAAATATGATTATATATGTTCTTAAATATTTTTACATTTATACAATAAAAGATAAAGGCTTAAAATACGGAAAGAATTCAATTTTTGGAGTATATGCCCTAGTTTTTACTAAAGGTTCACTTATCACCTTTTGATGGAGAACCGTCATTAAATATAGTTTTTTTCACTCTTAAACATTCTTTTGGACCAAATAAAACTCTTATTAAGAATTGGGACATCAAAATTTACTTTGTGTAAATTTTTGGTATCTTTCTGATAAAGTACATTTTTTTAATCAATAGTGTAAAATGTTGTATTTTAATTAAAAACCACTTTTTAATATAATTTATTTATATGATTAGATTATATTTTGAATTGGTTTTAAAGTGAAATTAGAAAATATTTTTACCATTAAATCCAATAGTGGTCGTTGGAATCAATTTCACTTTGAAATCAGACTTAAACTAGAGTCAATCTTTTGATACTTATAGTTTCATAAAACACGCTATTTTTCATGACAGCGGGAATTAATTATTAAATTAATTAATGTGACTTATATGTTTTGAATTTTGTAAAAAGGACTTCATTTTTGAATTCAGAATATCAAATATAGCTTAGGGTGAATTTTTGGTAATTTTCTGAAAAACTTCAATTTTTGATGAATAGTGAAACCACTAAGTGGTAATCAAGCAAACTGATTTTTCAGTTAAATGAAAGTTTACCACTAATGTGTATTGAATTTTGAAAATCCGACATAAATGGTTGTCATTAAGAAGTAAAATGTGGTTCAATGAGATTAAAATAATTTTTTGGTGAATAGTAACTTATTAAGTTTTTAATCGCGATTAGTGGTAATTAGTGTAGTTTAAGGTATAAATAATGCTTTAATGATATGAAATGATCTAGAAACATGTCCCAAACTTATTGGTTGTGTCATGTCCGACCATGAAAAGCCATGGGTCAACTTGGGGACCCCATGGATCCACTTTGGTTGGGAAATGACATAAATAACATTTTATTTATTGTAAAAGTAAAATTGACACAAACATGATATGTTTTACTGAAACAATTTTTATGTGGGGTTATACAAGTCATATTTTTGATTATAAATATTAATTGGAAATATAAAAAGATTTCCTACATAATAGTATTTTTTTATAATTTTTAGACATTAAATAAATTAAATTATTTATGACATAATAATGATGCAGCGATGATATCATTATTTGATGATTTAAATAAAATGGAAAGATAATGTAAAATCTATGAACTAAACATGTAAAAAACTTATTGGATGAGTGGATTTCGAATCCTTATCACCTTATCCACGAATTCTATCAATGTGGGACCTTTTAAAACCGAAACACATTTTCAAATAAAGTAATATTTCTTTACTTTCCAAAAGTACCCCTCCTCTCCTCTTATAAAAGGCCCCCACCTATACCTCATTTAACACACTCCTCAAGCCTTTGGCTCGGCCAACCCCTTCCCATTTACTCTCTCCACATCCCTCTCCTCATCCTAGAGGACTCCCTTTGGGAATAATCCTTTCAAAGGAAGCCTTTAGGCTTAAATCAAAAGGAGTTACACTTTTAAAGGTAATTCATTCTCTCATGTTCATTTGTTTTATTTCGCTTCTCCAACCCCCTAAACTCTTTTTATTTACTTCTTTTGTAACAAAACCAGTATCCTAAATATAATAGGATGTTGTTATAAGATTTATTCTAGCTACACTCTCACACAACTACATCAAATGGTTAATGAACATACGGTTTTCGTGGATGGTGAAATTCTGCCTCCCGAAACGATGATTGTTCAATACTCATTTAACACCTTCAAAGATGGCCATTATGATGTCACTATTTTTATATATGATATATAATATGTTTATGTATTATTTATGCTTCTGTATTTTTCATTTTTGTCTTACCTTTATGGCTTCCATTATGGGTATACGCGATATCTTCATTTAAGGAAGTGCGGACTACCGCCCCCTCAAAGTGATTTGATTCGTTAAATACCATATGTGGGATGTATAAAGGATGGAAATATGATATTATATATGATATTATACTGGAATTATAATATACCTTTATATCATTATTATTCCATTCTATAAAATACGAAATAGAAATGAAAGTAGCGTTCATGCGTACGTACGGCTTACCGTCTCCATGAACAGTGCATTTCATTTCTTACCTCTAAATGATTATGTAATGTTATAAATGCATTCATGTACTGGATATATATGAAATATATGATATCTACATAATGAATACAATTCTGGATATAATAAACATTTGGCCACACGAACAACATGTAATTGTAAGAAGACCACTTTCGACTTAAGAACCAAATATCGGCAAAACAAATATTATTAACTTAAATGATTACATAATGTATGTGACATGGTAATAAGTGGTATAAAAGTAATAATGAACTTGAAAAAGGGTTCTTAAGGAATTATAAATTAACTCATGTTTATTATTCAGGAGATTAATGAATGATCGTGTCAAGTCGGACCCGAGGTAAGGGATCCTACTCCTCTCTTTCTTTTTAAGTATACACTTTTATGTAATTCCATTTAAAGCTCATCTTTCTTGTTATTGGGATGATCTTTTATATTACATTTACTATAATTTATATGTTAATGTGATGAGAGACCCTATTCTCTCTCATCAATCCATTTTGGGAGTTTTGAGTGGCGCCGTTAGGCTGCCGAACTTTCGTAAGAGATCTAACCTCTCTCATTCTTTTTAAGTACTCTCCTTTGTGTCACTTCTTCTAAGCTCCTATTTGTTATGTTGGGGGATTTTATTTTATATTCCTCTTGCTGTAAATTCTATGGTAATATGATGGGATACTCTATTTTATCTCATCAATCCATTTTGGAAGTTTTAAGTGGCGCCGTTAGGCTGCTGAGTTTTCGTAAGGGATTTTTCATCTCACTTTTATTCTCGTGAGATTTATGATACATTTGCCACAAATTCCATTGAGTGGTGTATGTACAGCCCATTATTCTACTCATTGTGTAATATAAATTCATTTATGAGTATTTACATCAATTATATATTGTCCTTCTTTCATGGGGTGTATGTTTTGAAAGATACCCAAGTCGGTAAGGGAACCTTTCACCCTCCTCTTTTTTAAAAGACTTCTTTTGTTGGGTCTTTTAATTTACATATTGTTATGTTGGGATATGTTCTCATATATCCTTATTGATGTAAATTTGATGTACAAGTGATGATATACACTTTTTATCTCTCATCAACTCATTTTTATGTGATGCCGTTAGGCTGTCAAGGGAACTTTTTAACCCAATTTCGATTTCTTTGGGTTCAACATGTAGTCATTGAATATGCCATCCATTGAATATGTGTGAATGACCTTTTATTGTTTTACACTTAATATCCACTTATATTGGGTGTATTTATATTTGTCACACATATTTTGAGATTGATTTGTCCTTAATTTAAGGATACCTTCTTTATAATGGATTTCATCACATTTGACATTTCTATTGAGGGTTCATTGTTGTTATGCACCAATTAACTATTATATGGTGTATATACTGTCCTTTGGAGTATTATATCATGAATACTTTTATTCTCATTATATTATAAAGTTCTGACTAAATGTTATTCCTCAATTATTGTATTCAAGTGTCTCTAATTTTGGAAAAACCCCTTTTACTAGAATATCGTTTTAAAAGTTTTAATTATTTGTTCTTATTAATAATCATGTTTTCAAAATGGTTTTAAGGATTTATTTATATGGATATTAATGGTTTAAAATGTTAAAAGCTTCAAGGTGGTATGGGACACTTCGATTCAAAAATCTCTTTATTGGATGTTTTAAATGGTTTTGGAAATGGTTTCTTTTTGAATGGATTCATTATTTTAATATCCTAAAATGTTATATTGCGATTGAAATGTGGAAATGTTATGTTTCCTTTATTCATGATTATGTGATACGATTATGTTATGGTTCTTGGGAATTGTTATGAAGAACGGTTGGTTCCGTGATAAACTAAGGGAGGGTGAGCCCGATATAGCTCTCCAATGCATTGGGTAACGCGAAGGAGTGAAACGTTAAGGTTTCTCCGAAGAGATTTAGGGAATATACTGTGATGGGTATTCCAAACGTAACCAAGAGGGTTACTACCTACGTAAGAATTTTATGAATGCCTCAAGTTACCTTTATGTCTTATGATTTCTATGATTTATTCATGGTTTGATGAGGTATGTTAAAGTGCCTTTGTTTTATGGGTAAAGTATGATTTCATTCTTAGGTATATATGAACTCATGTTTCCTTTCCATATTTTTATAACTCTTAATGATCTTTTTATGCTCATCCCAAGTTTTTGAAATGTTTTTCATAGGTCAAGGGAAAGGTACATGATGTGATGATAGTGTCAAGGATGTGTCAAGAAAGAATCCGTGATATATTTTAAATTTGTTCCCGTTGATGGGAAGAATGAATACTGTCTTTTATGTAACCACTTTGTTTAAATGTGGAATGTAATGCATGTTTCATGATCTAATTCTCTAAAACTCTAAACCTGAAAAGATCCTCAATGTGTAATCTTGCAATAACTCAAGATTAAGTAAGGTTTAAGGCTGGGGCCTTATAGTTGGTATCAGAGGTCGGTTTAGATAACTTTATAGGTTAGGGTATTCTTTAAGCATAATTGACAATTACCATAATGGTTAGGATTTGAGAAAGAGTCATAGTTTTAGATAAATTGAATGAGTAAGTATATCTTATTGTCTATCTTACTCATTAGTACATGATGTTTTTGTTGATATACTCACACTGACATTTCTATTTTTAGTGAATGGATGGATCTAGCAGGCACCAAAGAGACAACAGGTTTGAAGGAAACTGTGGTGGTTCTCTGATTAAGATACTAGATAAAATGAAGGATTCAATGAGGAAACTCGTGGTTGTTCTAAACCAAATTTCAAGGAGTCATGATCAACCACTTCAACCTTGGTGAGTTCTCTAATGCATCTGGTACGATATGGCCAATTCGATGTGGAAATTCAGTTAATAATTATTAAGGTAACCATTAGGGTTTATATGATACTTAATTTTTAGGTAATTATGGGTTACTCTATGATATGATGGAAAATGAAAGGAATGAGATAAACTTGAGGTTAAAATATGTTTTGATTATTCTTGAAGATTTTATCTCATTTTGGGGAATGTTTTAAGAATTATATATTTTTGGAAAAAGGAAAACACGCAGACCGTGTGACATCCCGTCGCGTCGGACAAAGCTGCGAGAATCGAACCCACAACCAATGTGCGACTGGTATTTATCGCCTACCAATGGACTACGTGAAGTCCCTGGTTAGTTTGACTGATTCATTCTAGTTATATGATTTTATGAATTAAGATTAAGTTGATTTTGGGTTATTTTTTAAAATGATTAACCTATCATGGAGGATATGTGATTAGGTTAATTACTTTTCAAAACGAGACTTTAGGAGCAACTGATATTGTTTGGAGATAAATGTTACGATTTATCTTGGAAGACTATGCGACTAAATCCTTCAAATATTTGGGTTTCAATCTTATATTGGTTTACTTTGAAAAATTTTATGGACAAATTGATTATAGAATGGTCCTCGTTGAACTTTGTGTTTTTTTGGACAAATTTTGGAGATTAAGAATAGATTTTCTTTTTATAAAGGGTTATCCTTTTCTGGATTATCTGATCTTGTACTAGCCTTTTTGGTTTTGGATATGGTTAAAGTCTAAAGACATGGGAAGTATATAGTTCCATTTTGTGGATTAGGTGATTCTCTAGAAGTTGATTATAGTACTCTTAATGTGAACAAGTCTTCCTAAATACTCGTCTTTTGGAGAAAATATGAGTTTGTGTAAGGAATATAATAAAGGTTGAAAGTCAATATGATAAGTGATTATGTTTCCTTATGAATAAATTCCTCAATAAAAAGTAACTTAAAACAAAAAGGTTGTCTATTAACTTTTACTACTGGGGAATCGAAGACCGTTTAACCCATCACAAGTTTGTGATTTTCTCGTGGTTAACTTTCTCCTAAACATGTTTTATATCACTCTCCATCAGAACATGACCCTTTTTTTCCTCCATGTCCATATTTTCATACTTGGAATCCTAGTATGGGTTAACTCGGGTGACCTTTGTACTTATCTTTCTTTATTTTAAAGTGTTTGTTTTACCGACTTTTGTTCCGATGTGGGACTTTCAAGGATGTTTCCAAGCGCAATTTTAAAATTGCAAGGACGCAATTCCCAAAAGGGGGGAAGGATGTAACACCCCAGGTAAATAAAGAATATGAAATTTCATATTTATCTATATTTGTGAATAAAATATTGAAATGACTTTAAAGGGGAAGCTATGCTCGATGGCGTACCCAACACGCAACAACGAGTTTCTTGGGAATCATACGTTGCACTCTAATAATAAAATAATGGTAGTTAATATGTAGCCGTTGTATTGGCGGGAATGGATAGAAATAACTAAAATATGATTATATATGTTCTTAAATATTTTTACATTTATACAATAAAAGATAAAGGCTTAAAATACTGAAAGAATTCAATTTTTGGCGTATATGCCATAGTTTTCACTAAAGGTTCACTTATCACCTTTTGATGGAGAACCGTCATTAAATATAGTTTTGTTCACTCTTAAACATTCTTTTGGACCAAATAAAACTCTTATTAAGAATCGGGACATCAACATTTACTTTGTGTAAATTTTTGGTATCTTTCTGATAAAGTTCATGTTTTTTAATGAATAGTGTAAAATGTTGTATTTTAATTAAAAACCACTTTTTAATCTAATTTATTTATATGATTAGATTATATTTTGAATTGGTTTTAAAGTGAAATTATAAAATATTTTTACCATTAAATCCAATAGTGGTCGTTGGAATCAATTTCACTTTGAAATCAGACTTAAACTAGAGTCAATCTTTTGATACTTATTGTTTCATAAAACACGCTATTTGTCATGACCGCGGGAATTAATTATTAAATTAATTAATGTGACTTATATGTTTTTAATTTTGTAAAAAGGAATTCATTTTTGAATTCAGAATATCAAATATAGCTTAGGGTGAATTTTTTGTTATTTTCTGAAAAACTTCAATTTTTGATGAATAGTGAAACCACTAAGTGATAATCAAGCAAACTGATTTTTCAGTTAAATGAAAGTTTACCACTAATGTGTATTGAATTTTGAAAATCTGACATACATGGTTGTCATTAAGAAGTAAAATGTGGTTCAATGAGATTAAAATAATTTTTTGATGAATAGTAACTTATTAAGTTTTTAATCGCGATTAGTGGTAATTAGTGTAGTTTAAGGTATAAATAATGCTTTAATGATATGAAATGATCTAGACACATGTCCCAACCTTATTGGTTGTGTCATGGACGACCAGGAAAAGCCATGGGTCAACTTGGGGACCCCATGGATCCACTTTGGTTGGGAAATGACATAAATAACATTTTATTTAATGTAAAAGTAAAATTGACACAAACATGATATGTTTTACTGAAACAATTTTTAAGTGGGGTTATACAAGTCATATTTTTGATTATAAATATTCATTGGAAATCTAAAACGATTTCCTACATAATAGTATTTTTTTTATAATTTTTAGACATTAAATAAATTAAATTATTTATGACATAATAATGATGCAGCGATGATATCATTATTTGACGATTTAAATAAAATGGAAAGATAATGTAAAATATATGAACTAAACATGTAAAAAACTTATTGGATGAGTGGATTTCGAAGCCTTATCACCTTATCCACGAATTCTATCAATGTGGGACCTTTTAAAACCGAAACACACTTTCAAATAAAGTAATATTTCTTTACGTTCCAAAAGTACCCCTCCTCTCCTCTTATAAAAGGCCCCCACCTATACCTCATTTAACACACTCCTAAAGCCTTTGGCTCGGCCAAACCCTGCCCATTTACTCTCTCCACATCCCTATCCTCATCCTAGAGGACTCCCTTTGGTCAGAATCCTTTCAAAGGAAGCCTTTAGGCTTAAATCAAAAGGAGTTACACTTTTAATGGTAATTCATTCTCTCATGTTCATTTGTTTTATTTTGCTTCTCCAACCCCCTAAACTCTTTTTATTTACTTCTTTTGTAACAACACCAGTATCCTAAATATACTAGGATGTTGTTATAAGATTTATTCGAGCTACACTCTCACACAAATACATCAAATGGTTAATGAACATACGGTTTCCGTGGATGGTGAAATTCTGCCTCCCGAAACGATGATTGTTCAATACTCATTTAACACCTTCAAAGATGGCCATTATGATGTCACTATTTTTATATATGATATATAATATGTTTATGTATTATTTATGCTTCTGTATTTTTCATTTTTGTCTTACCTTTATGGCTTCCATTATGGGTATACGCGATATCTTCATTTAAGGAAGTGCGGACTACCGCCCCGTCAAAGTGATTTGATTCGTTAAATACCATATGTGGGATGTATAAAGGATGGAAATATGATATTATATATGATATTATACTGGAATTATAATATACCTTTATATCATTATTATTAAATTATATAAAATACGAAATAGAAATGAAAGTAGCGTTCATGCGTACGTACGGCTTACCGTCTCCATGAACGGTGCATTTCATTTCTTACCTCTAAATGATTATGTAATGTTATAAATGCATGCATGTACTGGATATATATTAAATATATGATATCTACATAATTAATACAATTCTGGATATAATAAACATTTGGCCACACGAACAACATGTAATTGTAAGAAGACCACTTTCGACTTAAGAACCAAATATCGGCAAAACAAATATTATTAACTTAAATGATTACATAATGTTTGTGACATGGTAATAAGTGGTATAAAAGTAATAATGAACTTGAAAAAGGGTTCTTAAAGAATTATAAATTAACTCAAGTTTATTATTCAGGAGATTAAAGAATGATCTTGTCAAGTCGGACCCGAGGTAAGGGATCCTACTCCTCTCTTTCTTTTTAAGTATACACTTTTATGTAATTCCATTTAAAGCTAATATTTCTTGTTATTGGGATGAACTTTTATATTACATTTACTATAATTTTTATGTTCATTTGATGAGATACCCTATTCTCTCTCATCAATCCATTTTGGGAGTTTTGAGTGGCGTCGTTAGGCTGCCGAACTTTCGTAAGAGATCTAACCTCTCTCTTTCTTTTTAAGTACTCTCCTTTGTGTCACTTATTCTAAGCTCCTATTTGTTATGTTGGGGGATTTTCTTTTATATTACTCTTGCTGTAAATTCTATGGTAATATGATGGGATACTATATTTTATCTCATCAATCCATTTTGGAAGTTTTAAGTGGCGCCGTTAGGCTGCTGAGTTTTCGTAAGGGATTTTTCATCTCACTTTTATTCTCATGAGATTTATGATAAATTTGCCACAAATTCCATTGAGTGGTGTATGTACAGCCCATTATTCTACTGTTTGTGTAATATACATTCATTTATGAGTATTTAAATCAATTATCTATTGTCCTTCTTTCATGGGGTGTATGTTTTGAAAGATACCCAAGTCAGTAAGGGAACCTTTCACCCTCCTCTTTTTTAAAAGACTTCTTTTGTTGGGTCTTTTAATTTACATATTTTTATGTTGGGATATATTCTCATATATCCTTATTGATGTAAATTTGATGTAAAAGTGATGAGATACACTTTGTATCTCTCATCAACTCATTTTGATGTGATGCCGTTAGGCTGTCAAGGGAACTTTTTAACCCAATTTCGATTTCTTTGGGTTCAACATGTAGTCATTGAATATGTCATCCATTGAATATGTGTGAATGACCTTTTATTGTTTTACACTTAATATCCACTTATATTGGGTGTATTTATATTTGTCACACATATTTTGAGATTGATTTGTCCTTATTTTAAGGATACCTTCTTTATAATGGATTTCATCACATTTGACATTTCTATTGAGGGTTCATTGTTGTTATGCACCAATTCACTCTTATATGGTGTATATAATGTCCTTTTGAGTATTATATCATGAATACTTTTATTCTCATGATATTATAAAGTTCTGACTAAATGTTATTCCTCAATTATTGTATTCAAGAGTCTCTAATTTTGGTAAAACCCCTTTTACCAGAATATCGTTTTAAAAGTTTTAATTATTTTTTCTTATTAATATCCATGTTTTCAAAATGGTTTTAAGGATTTATTTATATGGATATTAATGGTTTAAAATGTTAAAAGCTTCAAGGTGGTATGGGACACTTTGATTCAAAAATCTCTTTATTGGTTGTTTTAAATGGTTTTGGAAATGGTTTCTTTTTGAATGGATTCATTATTTCAATATCCTAAAATGTTATATTGTGATTGAAATGTGGAAATGTTATGTTTCCTTTATTCATGATTATGTGATATGATTATGTTATTTTTCTTGGGCATTGTTATGAAGAATGGGTGGTTCCGTGATAAACTAAGGGCGGGTGAGCCCGATATAGCTCTCCAATGCATTGGGTAACGCGAAGGAGTGAAACGTTAAGGTTTCTCCGAAGAGATTTAGGGAATATACTGTGATGTGTATTCCAAACGTAACCAAGAGGGTTACTCCCTACGTAAGAATGTTATGAATGCCTCAAGTTACCTTTATGTCTTATGATTTCTATGATTTATTCATGGTTTGATGAGGTATGTTAAAGTGCCTTTGTTTTATGGGTAAAGTATGATTTCATTCTTATGTATATATGAACTCATGTTTCCTTTCCATATTTTTATAACTCTTACTGAGCTTTTTATTCTCATCCAAAGTTTTTGAAATGTTTTTCACAGGTCAAGGGAAAGGTACATGATGTGAGGATAGTGTCAAGGATGTGTCAAGAAAGAATCCGTGATATATTTTAAATATGTTCCTGTTGATGGGAAGAATGAATACTGTCTTTTATGTAACCACTTTGTTTAAATGTGGAATGTAATGCATGTTTCATGATCTAATTATCTAAAACTCTAAACCTGAAAAGATCCTCAATGTGTAATCTTGTAATAACTCAAGATTAAGTAAGGTTTAAGGCTGGGGCCTTATACTACCTATCCTTGTGAATCCCCAAATGAATTTCCCATTTGTGGATCTTTTCATAGTCATAGAGATTATCATCCCTCCTTGCATTAGAGATGCACGGCCATGCTGATCCATATGTTCACAATGACACCCATTGCAAAACCCAGTATTCATGAAATTCATTCCTTTACCATATTTTATAAGGCCTTCAAGGAGGTCCAACATTCATGATGATAGGGCCACCCACCAAATTTTGGACCCAATTTTTTTGAAAACACTTGGAAATGGTGTCACCTTGTGTATGAATTTTTTTGTACCACTTCGTGGGAATCCATTCCTTTTTCTTGGATATTTTTCAACATACCATGTCAACAATCTCTCTATAAATCCACAATATACCTTGGAAAACTTCTTCGTGAAAAAAAAATAATCAACCAAAAAAGTGCAATGTTTTCTTGTGGTATATTTACCCAAAAATCACCCCCTTGGGTTTCTTGACAACTCCACACATTTTGATACATAATTGAATATTCTTCCATCTCCTTTAAACATTCACTTCATGCAATCCAGAAAAAAATAAAATATTTACTCAACACACACTCTAAGACCACATGATCCATTCTCAGTATGAGGAACAAGAGTGGCATTCAATATTCACCAATAAATCACATCATTAAAAAGACACTCATCTTCTTTCATCATGAACACAATATTTTGTGATATATAAACTTTGATCGATCATCATTCATATCATTGGATTTAAAAATCCTCTTACATTGTATATCCCCCTATTAACTTCTCCCCTACCTTGATTAATATATTTTTGGATTCTTTTATAGTTACATCTTCTCCCCCTTTGTCATCGAACCCAAAGGACACTCCTTTTTGATCTTCCATAGTGTAAATAGATCAGTACATTAGAGAAAAACTAATCTTACCTCAGGGAAAGGGGTCCCATATTCAATCTTTTTCAAGAGTGGGGAGTCAACTAAACTCCCTGAGCTAGTTGATTCCATTCAAATTATTCTATGGGTAAGTCCTTCATCAGAGTTTTGGAAACATGTAGTTCTATATTCCCATATTCCAACTCCACAATCCTATGCTCCACCTTCTCCTTGATAAAATGATATTTTATTTCAATGTGATTTTTCCTTGTTTGATGGATTGGATTTTTTCTAAGGATTACATCACATGAATTAACATAATTAATTATGATCAGAGACTTCACCTGAACTCCCATATCATTATGTTGATGCTTTATCCACAATAATTGTGTGAACACTTGAGTAGATGCAATATATTCAGCTTATACGGTGTTTAATGAAATGAAATCTTGATTCTTTCTAAGCTAAGAAATAAATAAAAAACAAGACAGACTGCACCACCTAACATTTAATTTCTATCATCAGCTAATTCATCCCAATATGCATTTATATATCCTAGTAACTCTTGTTGATATTTTTAATTATACTGCAAACTAGAATCCACCATTCCCTTGATATATCGATGTATTCATTTTATTACAAGTAAGTGAATTTCATTGGAACTAAATTGATATTATGACTTGTAGAATGTATAAAAACAATATTTGGTTATGTGACAATTAAGTTCAATAGACTTGAAATGATCTTCCTTTATTCGGTGAAATTATCCAATTTTCCATCATCATCTATTGATAGTTTCATCTATGTAGTAATCCGAGTTGTGACCCCCATGTAATTTTCTATTACAAATATTCTAAAAACCTACATGGAATCATTATATTGGGAAATAAATGTTCATTACTTTATTGTGTAACCTATAAACCATGGAAAAACCTTAGTTAACTAATCATTGACATTTTGAAATCACTTTTCATGAATTTTGCTATCTTTTTTCACTAAGCTTCGTCTTTCCACCAAATATTATGTCATCATCATACACCAACCCCATAATCTTTTGATTACTATGATTTTTGAAATATATATTTTAATAAAATCCACCACACTGAAAATTAAGCTTCTTCAAAAACTGATCAAGTCTTGAATACCACGATCTTGGTTCATACATCAAATTATATAGTGCCTTTCTTAGATGAAAAAATTTATTCACATATTAATAAATGAAAGAACCATTTGGCTGGTCAATATAAAATCATTCCTCTAGAACCCCATTCAGAAATGATGAATCGATATCCATCTGGAAAACATTGAACATTTATTTCACTACTATGGAAAAGAATAACCTGATTGTATCTAGCCTTGCAACATGTGAAAATATTTCATCAACATTGATGCCCTATATCCGGGATGATCCGTTTCACACTATTCATTCTTTGTTTCAAATCACTGCACCATTTTCATTTATCTTCTTGTAAGAAACTCATTTGGTACATATGTCATTCATATCTATTGGTCTTGAAAAAATATGCCATGTCTGATCCATTTCAATTTGGTCAATCTCTTCACACATAACCTGAACCCAGTTCCCATATCCAGTTTCTTCATAAAAACATTTAGGATCTACCTAAGATAGGAAAGAATCATGTTGTAACAAATTCATTCATCGTGTTTGAACTGGAGCTTCCTGATCACCAATGTTATTCTATATTTATATTTCAGCTCGACTCTTTGATATTCATGAAGATATAGATTTGAATTTTTCCTCTTAATTTTTCCTTTCTTCCTCAAAAATTTTCATTCTCAACTTCAACACCCCCTGAGGTGCTTACCTTCTCATCTATTTCATCAGACAATTAGTCACTGTGTCGTTGAATATTTTATCCACTCCCTACTATAGTGACATCATTTATTTCAAATACTTTTCTAATACTCTTTTTGAAACATTTATAAGATTTTCTTTTTCCTAAATATTCAAATAATATAACATCATCTCTAAATGATTCAAATTTAATGTGTTTATCCTTATTGATAATATAACATTTACTTCAAAATATTCAAATTATTTCAATTTTTGATTCTTTCCATACCACATATCATATGGGGTCATTTCTTCCTTAAAAAACAAAATACTTTTTAGATATGTATTCAGATATCAGGATTGCTTCCTTTTAGAATTTCTGTGGTAGATTCTTTTCAATTAGAATTGTTCTAGCTAGGTTTTTTAAGATCCTATTTCTCCTTTCAACAACTCTGTTTTGTTGAGTAGTTATTACTTTGAACACTTGATGCCTTATCCCATGCTTCTCATGATAATATTTCACATTCATGTTTTTTAATTTCATGTCATTATCAGTAAAATACATCAGAATCATCTATCCAAGAATCATTTCATATTCCTTATGATACGGTTTTATGCAACTGAACACATAGATGTTGTTGGATATTAAAAATAACCATTCCATCCTTCTGAAATCATTAATGAAAAGAACATAATACCTCTTCCCATCAATGGATCTTGGTGAGATTGATCCACATACATCTTCATGCACCAATTAAAACACTCTTCTGAATTTTCCTCTTTTTCCTTGAATGTTTTTTTGATGATATTTTCTTGTTTACAAGAATCAAACATATGAGTATGATCATGTGATGGCATAGAGAGATCTCAAGTTGCATCATATTTGACCATATCTTCTAGTGATTGTTGGAATAGATGGACAAGTCATTTATTTCATAACCTATTTCCTTTCTAAATAAAAAGTACATATCTTCTTATCCATTTACATGGTAGAGATTCTGCTTCATGTTTTGGTAGAACAAAATCACAATCTCTTCCTTTGATGATACACATTTTCTTATTAAATATTATAACATCCCCTAATTCATATAATTGACTAAAATTTGTATGTTGTGAATGATACCTTCCACAACAAAGATATCATCATGTCTCCTTTCTTGACCCCTTCATTTGGCTCTTCCCAACCCAATAATCATTTGGCCTTCATCACTTACAAATTTGATGACACCTTTTCTGTCATATTTTATGCATGTAACAAGATCTTTATTACCTATCATATTAGATTTGCATCCACTATTAAGGATCTATATATCAGAATGATTTTAAGATTTAAGGGAAATCTCTACAACCACTTCCTAATCAACTCTTTTCATTTTTATCAATGTTGTTTACTTCATATATAGTATGGATTGATAATCTTGATCTTCCTCAGAGTGAAATTGTCCATATTCATCTTGAAAAGCTAAAGATTTATTTTTTATTTTCACCTCATCTGATTATAACTTTAAGTACTTTTATAACCAAATTCAGTATGCTTTGGAATATTTTTATGCACTATTGATAAGAAATATGTTTCAATGTTCTTGAATCCTCCACACCAGAAATAGTGAAAATCAAATGATGTTTTGAAAAATTGAGCTATATATAGATGCCTCTATTGGTCTTGTTCCTTCATTACCCCTTGGTTATGGATCAAAAAAATTTATGACTGTCTCATCTTTCCACAACAATAACATATCACGTGGGTCATATTCTTGTGTATCAATACTGCACTACAAGTTTTCCCTTGTATTCTCTCAATATTCTTGTTCTAATCCATACCCAAATAAATCTTTAATATCAGAGTAGTTTCTTATGATCTATCTTTAGAAATTATTTCTTTATATTTTTTATCAATCCCCATACCAACCTTATCATTTTTTATTTTACTATTGTTTCGATTCTGTTGAGCCTCTACGATCCACTTCCGAATTTTTTACTTACTGAATGATCTTATTTCACAATGTCGTACTGAGAGTCAATATTTTATTCCAGATCCTTAAAACTTCATCACGGGATAGAGGATTTGTTTTAATGAACTTTGATAGGTTTGATTTGATCATTTATTGTGATAGTCAAACTATCAAATTCTCTTTTGATTTATTCAATTTTTATTCTGTACTCAATATGATTTTATAATCTCTCTGGCATTAAAGATTTCTATTTTTAAATTTCCTTATTCATCTTAGACTTATATTATTCCTTCTTTTGTATATAATGTGTGGCATAAAGAACCAATTTTTTGGATTTATTCATTTTGTCTCTCGAAACATCAATCTCACCAATAGTGGATTCTATGTTAGCCCAAAATTCAACTCTTCCTTCAACTTCTTCTTCATTATTACAACTTTCTTCCCTTTTCTGGGAGCTACAAACAACCACAACCATAGAATTTTCTTCATGATCTTTGTACTTCTCCATATCTTCAACCTCATATTCTTCAAAACATTCATTTTATTGTGAAATAAGATTCTTCCTTTTGAATAAATTTATCAAGATCTTTTTCTTAACATTCACATAGGCTAAATACTCCTTCAAGGGAATTTTAACTCCATCCTCGTCATCTTCTTGCAACATATTGGGGAACCTTGTAGCAAGATATCTAATATTTCCACATCGAGAGCATGAATGTGGGAGTTTCCATTTGAACATTACATTTCATCTTTGTATAATTGAGGAATAGAATCACATCACATCACCTCATCCATCTATTCTTATTTATATCCATTTTTAATAGTGATCTTCTGTATGGACTTTAATTCCACCTCTTTGGAATTCACTTTTTCCATTGAATAATTATTATCATTTATCATCTTCTATGAAACTAGAGTGTCGTGAAATCTGTTTAACAGCTTCTAATTTGGATATTTATCTTCTCATACATAAAAATACTGATTAAACCGAGGTTGAATTATTTTCTAAATGAACATAAAAATTATGCCTTCTATAATTTCTTCGAAACCATGCATGTCTTCCATGGTAACATTTATAGGGTCAAATAATGAATCTATAGATTCATTATGGTGCATTCTTAGATTCTCGTACTTGTTCCTTAGAACCTATAGCTTCGCTTCACTGAATTTTGAGTCAGAATCATTAGTATTTAGAAACATTTCCCAAAATTCAAGTGATGTTTTACATAAAATAAATTTCATATATATTTTATTGGACAGGGATCCCTATAATGCATTTATCCTTTTGGTGTCAGCATCCAATTCCATTGATTCACCTTCTAATAAAGAACCAATATCAATGATAGATTAAATTAAATGAATTGATTCTGTAAAAAAAACCATTCTTAAAGATCATAACTAGTGATGCATCAAATTATTCAACAATTGAAAATTATTTCCCTTGATGATTAGAAACCCTTTCTATATGAAATCCTCTATTGAAACCCTTGATAGAGAAACACGGATATTATCCTTTTCTATGATAACAAATGTTAGGTGAAATTGGATAAATACCCAAAGAGGGTGGTGAATCAAGGTATGTTAGACTAAAAAAATTCCCCACCGGATCATGTTTATTCGTTAGAAAAAACACGCTTCTCTCCCTTTCATGTAGCAATGTGTAAACTAAAATAAAATCTTGCACAAGGAACAATGATTTTTACTTTGTTCTCCCTCATTAGGATATATCCAATAACCATACATAAAAAATTTGATGATGTACCAAATTTACCAAGCCTCATTACCAAATCAAGGTTCAGGCTAGATCACATCTAGGCCAAGGTTCACTACCATTACAATGTTTAGGGATATCCCTTTCATTCCAAAATGTCACCACCTGACTCTCTTTTTTGATGGCTCAATTCTAGTGAAAATGATCGTCTTCATACTCTTACATTGCTCACTCTTCTAGAGGGGATTTACATAGAGTTTATGGACTTATAGGTCCCTTTAATATTAATAATGAATACATCCTCAGTTATTGATAGATGATCTATTGAATCCCTACTTTCATCCAATTTTTGAATACCACTTTACCATAGATTTACTAGAAAATCACTTCTTAACTCTTTCATGATTCTCACTACCATTATGAAGATTCCCAATTCTTTACAAGTATATACAACTTTCATGAACCACACATCATTCATAATGCTCACCTCTTTCATAAAGATAAACTAGACATTGTAATGGTCACAAATTTTGGTTAGATTTTTATGGGTTCTCGAAGATCAATACATTTACAATGCTCAAAATTTTCAATCAACATTCATAGCCTCCATGAACTTACTTTCTGCACAGAACTTTTCGCAAGAACCACCTTCAAGTATCACCTTCAAAAATTTAGATCCTTTGAATCTTCATTGAGTATTGATCTACTTTTCTAAATGGGGTAGAGACCCATTTATAGGAGTTTCCTCCTATTCTATAAGCTTCCATACATACCATCACCATTTCATGAATCTCTCTCATCTCTTTTGTGATGATCGTTCTCTTCATGAAGCACCAAGTTAATTTCCCATTCACAAAGTTTCTTGTAGTCATGGTGATAACCATCAATCATTCTCTCACTCACGATGCTAGATAGCGATGATACAAATATGTATGAAAACACCCTTCTCAAAACCCATAATTTGTGAAATTATTTCAATTATCATTTTTTATAAGGACTTTAATGAAATACAACCTTTTCGATGATAGGGTCATCCTCCAAATTTTGGGCTCCAAAAATTTGGCAATCACTAGGAAAATGTGATACGTTGTGAATGAAATTTTTTGTACCACTTCCATGGTATACATTCCATTGTCTTTGATCATTAACAACATACATTGTCAATAATATCTCAGAAACTCCACAACATACCTTGAAAACCCTATTTTTCAACAAACTCAATCAACCCCAAAATACAACAATGTTACCTTGAGAGATTTTTCCCATCAACTACCTACAATTATAAGTGGAGTTTACCTATAAGGAAATGTAATTTTAATATGAGATGAAAGCATAATAAAAAAAAGGGGGATAATTAACACTTTAATTAAATTTATGTTGCTTTTTATGAATGAAATTTAAATATTACCTATGCAGATTTTAATTAATTAGCCTATGTGAATGAAATCATAGAGTTTGAATAAGAATGAACACATAAAATAATACCACTCAAAATTATGATTCTACCGAAAGAATCCTTTTTGGGAGTACATGTATTACAAGTGGAGGGTATAAAACAATAAATAGGGGAACCTGTTCATTACATTCCCTACTTAACTTTATTATTTTTATTTTCATTTTTTGGGTTGGAAATTATTTATTATCTTTTAGGATTTTCCACTTTTGGTGTCCACTTATAGAAACTATGAAAAAGACAAATGTAGTTTTTTCCATCATAAATTCCACAAAAACCATATGATAGAGGATAAAAATTGGAAAATATACTTATATGTAGTCAAAACATAGTTCTATATAGGATATGAACCAATAATAGTTCAATTCCTCTTTCACATTTTATTAAATTATTTTTCAATAATAATTACTAATGTTTTGTTTTTTTTTCTTTTTTATTTTAAAGAATCAATTTTAAGGATCTTAACTAGTGATTCCATTGGAATAATAATTTTTTATTTGTCTATCTAATTTGTGTTTACTATCATAAACTTTAATTATATGAGATATAATTATATAATAGTGATATATTTTTGTGGGATACGCCCAATTTTTCTTAGTTTTTCATTATCGTTTTCTTTATAATTTTTGATATGTTTTTTTTCATTTTTATATTTATTTTTTCTAACCATATTGAGATTAAATGAATTTAAAAATCCATTTTTATTTATGAGGTCCTTTTGTTGGTATTCATCATTTTTAGCTTGACATATTAAAATGATTATTGATATGTTTTTACTTTTTGATGGTATTTATTTTGAATCATTTTCATAATTTTCTGATGGATATTGAAAGTCAAACCCATTAGTTATTATATTGAATTTTATTTCCCATACTAATAGGTATTCTAATCCATTGTTGACATCTTCTTCCTTGTATTCTCCCTTTATTGAGAGAAAATTGAATTATTTTTCAAGTAAAAACATGTGATTTGTTTTAATCTTTAGAGTTTACAATTAGTTTTCAAAGTAATTGGGGAACTTATTTATCTAGACTATAATTTTCCTTGATACCTTCCTTTAGATTAACCACTATTAAGACAATATTTAACCTTGCATTTCTTTATCGTCAAATATATATTTCGAGCCTATTTTTTACTTACTTAACTTCACTCTATATATAATTACAAGAATATTTCATGTTTGATTATGGGAAGGTATATTTTATATATTTTAGTTGGGATTCATTACATGCATGGGTGATTGTGAGGGTTGTTTCATCATCTTGGAAACATTAAAAAAATCGGTATGTGTCATTATTATTCATTGTATTCCCTTATATCATCTCATTATCCTTGATAATCATATATGGATAAATATATATATTAATAAGGAAGTAAACATATAAAAAATAAGAAAATTTGGAGCGTGGTTATTGAATTTTACAATTTTTATCATGATTAAGACTCACATCCTTATTAAAAAGGAAAGGGGGAGTGGGATATAATCCTACGTGGAACTGAGTGAGAGGTAAATTTCATAGATTCACATAGTTGATAATGCATTGTATATAATAATAAAAGATCAAATTTCCATCCATAGTTTTAAATACTTACCCTCCCTACTAATGTTACAGAGTATACCTTTATATGTACTTATGCATGATTATATTTTAATACCTCACTATGGGTAGAATGAGAATTTTTCAACCATAAAAATATACATGATTTTTTTATGTTTCTGCATAACCCCACATATTTATTCTATTTATTGAATAGAAATAACATGTTTTAAAGTGAGTTATGTCACAAAATGGCATTGAATAGAGTTTGTAAGTAAATTTGGATGTTGATATATGGTATTATAACCATTGATAACAAATTTACAGAAGAGACATGATGTTATTTGTGAAAATTGAAAACACCCACATGTTTTATTTTGGTTTTTAATTTGAAATATAATTTAGATTTTATTCCCATTTTGAAAAAAAGTATGTGTGGGGGGAGTGGCGAGAGCTTCTTTTCATGAATATTTCTTCAAATTACATATTTTAAAAAACCCCAATCTTTTATTAAAATGGGAATTAATTTTTTTTGAATAATTATTTAATTTAATTGGAGAATATATTAAATTTTATATCTTAAATGTTTTTTTATTTTAAAAATAATTTGGAAAAATAATTAAGAAAAATTGAATGTATTTTTTTACAAGAAGGAAGGTCAATACATGAAAATATTTTTCCATGGAATAAACGAAAAACATTACATTTTAACAAAAATACATCAACCTCTTAAATGTAAACCCCATTCCATGGTCATCCTATTAAGGAAAATCATGTATAGTCATGGGGACATGTCAAGGGATGAGGAGTAAAATATCTAATTAAGATTCATGGCTTAGAGATGAAAAACATGGAAAATGATTGAGAAGAAGTTCACGAATAATGGGTTTTCTTAGAGATATGCAGTGCATGGGTTGAGTATAGGATAATAAAAGGTACCTAGTAAGTTTTGTGTAGAACTAAATTTCCTAGTTACTAATGTTCCATAGATTTTTAATTAATTACCCTATATATTTTATATTTTATGTGGTGAAAGGTTAAAAAATTTGATGCTGAAAAAGAACATGAGATGTGTAGCAGAAGTATATGACTATTGAGAACTGGTAGAACATAAACAAGATAGGTTATGTGGGGAGACACCATTGGAACTACTAAGTAGCAAATCTGAGAATATTAATAAGTAACTCATCCCAATTGATTTATGATATGGGATAAGGTTGTCAATATAATGTAAAATGATTTAAAAACTGGTTTTGTTATCATTTTCTTCTCTATGTCACCCTAAAACTCAAGTCCACCATGAAAGTATTCCATATCCATGATGACAAACAATACTCAATCTAATTGTAAACCACCTAATTAATTAATTTTAAGGCTCAGGAGCACCCAAAAAACATGGGGAAATCATGGAAATAATTAATGGATTCCCTTTATCTTTTCTATATGAAAGGTGGTTAGAATGAATTACACATTTCCAAAATAATTATTAAACAAAAACAACCATTCCATATGCCCTTCGTCCATGCCACATTAGTTACAAGATATTGGGTATATCTATTTGAAAATTTTAAATACCAATGAAGAAGTGAAGATAGTGATTATACATGGAATTTGATTTAATTATAAGGATCTAATAAAAATTATTTAATGAAGTTGAGGAAATTATATTCCTCAGACACAAGACCACCATGATATGAAAATAAAAAACATTGAATAAATATAAATAATAAAAAGTAAATTACAAAACATTTTTTTGAAACAATCCCAAATCATTATGGTTGATGAATATCCTTAAAATAAAAAAGTGGTTCAATCCTCTATTATGTTTCCTCATTTTCCTCAATCACCCAATCTTTGGGAATGACCCTCTTTACCACCATGATATGATAATATCTCTAGAGAAAAATGATGAATTGGGAAGTGGATTTTTGAGATTCAGTTGGATTCCTTGGCATAGTCAAACAACCATCTCAATGGAATTGGCCTCCTTGTATATCCATCATGAAATATTTATAAGTATACTTGAATTTAATAAAATGTTACATAATATTTGAGATAATTATGTGGCTAAAAATTCTTATAACCTTATAGTTAATACAATTCTCCCATAAATTTCATCATATATACATTATAATTGATGATATCAAACATATATGTTTTTTAATGCTAACACTTCACATTTAACCTCCTTTATTAATTCAAATATTCCATATGAATCATACAATATAATTTCTCATTTTATAAAAAATTTAATATGATTATATTAAATATTCATGTCATATGATATTATTTTCCAATCTAGTGTCTACAATATCAATATATTATAGACAACAATATGCCACTCTATTTCAAAAAATATTCCCAGGATTCAATTATATAATACAATACTAAATACTTCATATCATACACTATAATATGGAAAAAATTACAACACGTATAAATAAGGATTTAGAACATGTCTCTATCAATCTCTAACATCAACTAAAGCCTCATAGAAATTGTGTTATTCCATATTATATTATATTTTAGATAATAACTTTTGAAACTATACCCAAAAAACATTTTTGATGTATTCAAAAAACACTTTTGGAAATTTATCATCAATTTAATTATGTGCAACATCATATGGAACACCTATCTAAAAACCCTTTTGGATACACACTAAAATCCATTTTATAGTTTATTTATGAGTTTCCTAAAACCAAATCCTCTTTTAGTCAACCACAAAGTGAGACCTCACAATCCATTATATCATTAAAAACAAATAAGAATTCCATTATTCATATATGTATTCATGTATAATCCTATATAAACTCATTAATACAACTCAAGATATAAATATATCAAGAGTGATTAGATGCATATCTACACCTATGTGCACCGGTTGAATCATATTCAGTTATGAATAATTATAAAATCCTTTTTTTCAATGCATCAAGTGACCATGGGACCCTAAGTATATCAATATCATATAGCCAACTCATATATTCCATATTCTCTAATTATAAACTGACTATATTAATAATTGGATCATGTCATTCATTGAAGAAGACAAGAACATAACATCACACTGACCCAAATAAATAACCACATCACGTTATCCTTATCTATGGATGGACATGTAGTACCACAATTAATCTCTATCGAGGGATCATATTTAATATTCATCACATGAGAGAAAAATATAATATTTGTTAAGCATCAACTGATGGAATGATCAAAACAATTCCCAACCACCCCATGATTAACTAATCTTCAAGGATAGTGTAATAATGGTATAAAAGTCCAAAGGTTATCATTCTATGTATCTTTTTATCCACTTGTATGAGTATTTAATATGAAACATGCACACCTAGTTTTCTAAATAAATAATGTATAACACTGTATGGGGTATAGTTTTTAGGTTATCAAGTGCATAAAACTCATTTTGTGCCTCATTATAATTTTTTTCATCCTATATGAAATAACACTCATGGTAACCTTAATATTTATTTACTACATATAGAACATCATAATGGAAATAAATGGGGGATAACTAAAATTCATACAATGACTGGTCAAATATCATTTCACTACATGAAATATATAAATCTGAATTGAAAGAATGATATAGTAGAGACTAAATTTTTTATAATAGGATACTTTTCGCATTCTTAAACTCTTTGAATAATACTATGAAACCATACATAAGTTACCATTTAATCATATTATATCTGATAGACCACCAGCAATGCCTTTTTTTGGTTTACATTTTGGGTTTTGTTAGAAATCATTACATCTTTACATAATTCCTTCCACATCACTATGTAACTACCATAAAAAACCCTAACACTTAAATTTTTTTGTGATTAAAATCTATGAAGAATGTATGGTTGGATGGTGAGACTTATAAATAATATTCGAAATGTTAAATCCTTATAATCATAATATTTAAACTCATTTACTTACATAATATTTTATGATGTTAATCGATTCTGTTTTCTACTTACAACTCTTTCTATGTTCATCATCATTGTAATTATTAAAAAAATCATCTAAAACATTCCATTAGATAATTTATGTAACTAAGTGTAACAATTTACATTATTTACATACCAACACATCCTTAAATACTTCAGGATATAATGTGACATTCACTTTGTATTTTTATTGTTATGATCTTTTATTTATTGTGATTGAACACATATTTGACAAAATATACCCACACTAACCTGTTATAATATATATTATCTAAAGAATATCATTCTAAGACATATAAGATCATTTGTGTTATGAGATAACACTTATTTTATCTTAGATTATTATTTAAAATAAATTATAGATGTATCTTATTTGGTGTTCTATGTGTTTTGGGTGTTATTTAAAAGAATAATTTTTTATTTAAAATATTCCGTTGACGGGTAGGGGATCACATCTCTTATATTTGAAAAACTATAATTGATAAAAAAACATTAATGAGTAAAAATAATTTTATCTTTATCATAATCTTAATCATGTTATAGAATATGATGAATAATATACCATGTGTTCTAAAACCATCATCTCATATTTTTCATAAAACACATTTTTTAAAAAAATATCATATTATAAAAGATAAATGAATTGAAAATGAATATCCTTTATATAGATTTATATGATTTCGCAATATTAATTTGAATTTTATTAGAATTTTTTTATCAGTTAAAAAAATGATCTTCATTAATTCCCACACTGATTTTAAACTCCAATATATCTACCCAAATAATAAAATATATGTTTGTTATCATATACTATTCAAAATGGAGGAATTTAATCCTATAACATCAATACCTAACATGGAATATCAATATAATTTCTCAACCCTTATTAGTCATCTCAAATAATTCCATTTTAGATGAAAATATTTTACCTCCTTTCCAGAAAATTCTTCTAGGATTCAATTAACTTGAAAGGATACTCAAAAAAGCATTCATTTAAATTGAAATTTTCCCACATATAATATCAAAAAAAGGTAAATACTCCATTAATAAATCCCACTCTTATTACATCATTAATAAATACTCCATATAAATAAGTTAAATATTTAATAAACTCAATCACATTGTCAGAACATTTCCAATTATGATTAAATATTGAAATCAATGGTCTGAACACACCTTAAAGGATATCTTTATTCTCACCAAGTCATTGGAATACTCAATAAAATTTATTATATGAGTGTAGAATAATGTTAATTATATAATATTTAAACAAACTATTTTGAAAAATCATGTAAACCCATTTATACTTCACTTAAGAAACTAGATTCAATTGTTAAAAAACATAAAAATTTGGTAACCAAATGTATTACTCTAACAATTATAGTTTAATTCTTTCATATATAAAATTATTACTATTTTATATTAATATTTGAAACTATCCCCTTAAATATTATACTTCTCCTAGATTGATCTAAGAATCATATTAAATAATTATTATGTCATTTTATCTATATCAGAACATTTTTTCATATGAGAATGAGGTTTTAAATTAATTTAACAAGGACTACTGTAAAAAATTTTCTCACAAAATTTATGACCCCTTTATAATAACACATATCAATTAGGACTCCAAATCCAAATTTCATTATGTAGTGAGTGTGCATTGCTATTCCTCTCACCAATTTGAAATTTAGATAGAAAGGAAAGAAAAAATTTCAGACACACGTACACACAAACACACACACACATATATATCTTGAATGGTTGATTAGAGAAAACAACACCCAGACTATTGTATGAATAAACATGGCGCTATTTTTCCTATATCCTTACTATAGTTTTATCAGCTATGTGTAACCAAATGAAAATGAAAAAAATGAGGTATCTAACTCTTAAGGTCACCACAATACATTCATTACTTACACAAGATAATACAATGTAAATCATATTTATCATAAATCTGCTGAATTGGATATTTGATATATTAAAAAGTGTTTACGTTAGAAGGAATCAGATAGTTAGTATTTCTAAAGGAAAAATATTCTCACCATCTTATCCATATTATTTTGTTTATGTGTGTATACATATAAAAATTTGGTTATCAAATTCTTATTCCATCCACCAAAAAAATATTTTCAATACATATTGATGTGTAACTTTTATGAAACATATAAAAAAATTGTAGTCAAAATAGAAGAAAACGAAATCAGTTATCAACACTCATTTTGATATGGTTTAAATAATTTTTTCAAATAACGACATTTTATTTAAACTATTAAAATTAAATATTATAAATAATACTTAATTCAATATAAACACATTTACAGTTTTTCATATTTTTATATTTATAAAAAATTTACATATAATTTTATAATTATTCACTATCTAAATCCACTTTAACCAAAATTACATACACCAATAAATTTTTGAATGATTTAAAGCCTTTAGGGACCATGCGTGATGGTTTCTAAGAATTTTTTTGATTTAATATTTATTAAAAAAATGATTTAAAAAAACTTACAAACATTAAAAAAATTTATATTAAATTAATTTATAAACTCTTTATATGATGAATAAATATAAAAAAATTCCTTTTTCTAAAATTTATAAATAATATGGTTCTATTCAGAAATTAAATTTATACAAATTAAATTATATACATATATCATATTTATTGTCAGTCCATTATTATAATTTGTGACAATGATCTTGGATTATACCATATTTGATGATTTGGCCACTATTAGTATACAAAATATAATGTCAAAATATCTATCATATCTAATTATATCCCTATATCATAAGCCATGGTCTACCTATAATAATTGGTGATAAACTTAATATCACTCAAGTGATATAGATCTTTGTTTTATGTCCATCAATAAGCACCATCATTAAGAGTATTTGACCAAATCATAAGCTTTGGTAGAAAAAAATTTCTTGATAAAGAATATGATTTCTATATGTTATACATTATTATATGTAGTAATTGAAGGATTTAAACAATGTCACTACCTAAGATATCCAATATCATATGGCATGATTATATTTCATCTTATTATATTCCATATCATAATTTCAACCATTGAATAAAACATAAACTTTTATTATGATTTTAAATAAGTTATCAATTTCTTCTTCATTTTAAAACACGATTTCACAAATTTAAAATCATTTTAAAGCTCTGATACCACTGATGGGTTTTGAGGAATGAATAAAAAATATTTAATATAGAAGAATACATGAGAAACATATAACCCAATATTACCCTAATATGAAAAACTATATCCAGACACACACACACATATATAGTTATAATAAAGCAAATATACCTTACATTGATGTTGGTTGCAATAAAAATATCTAGTTATAGATGCTAATAAAGATCCTTAAAAAGAAACAGATTGGTTACTTCCCCAATGGTGTATCCAGGGACAGACTGAATCACCTGACATTTGGCATGACCCATTTTATAGACATGATATACTAATTTCTCTCATGGTAAAACAATTAAGAGAGCTTTATGAAATTCTACTTTATGCTTTGGAATGCTCAAACAACCATCTCAATATAATTTTTATCCTTTTATATCCTTCAGGGAAACTCCCTAATTATCCATGAATTTATTTAAATAGTATTTAATTTTAATGTAATTCATGCGGTTAGAACTCTTTTCAACCTTTTTAATGAGATAATTTTCCCATAAATTTCATCACATAGATCTTTTTAATAAATTATAGCCAATGTTAAAGATTTATGAATGTAAACACTTAACATTAAAAAAATAATCTTAAATCATAAGATAACATATAAACCATAAAAAATGATTAAGCATATTTTAGCACTGATAATATAATATTATGATAAGCTCTTGTCGTATAATATGATTGTTTAATAAGTGGCTATAATATCACTATCTTGTAACTAATCAAATTCCACTTTATGCCATACAATATTCCTTGGATTCAAGTATTTCATACATTGTGTTATACTTTATATAGTAAACTATGATATGTATTAAATTATAGCATATTTAAATAAGAATTTAGGGAGTATCTATATTAGAATAATCTAACATATAACCATTTCTATGTGGAACATATTCATTCATAGAGAGGGAATCTAGAAAATGGATTTTGAGCTCTGATATAATTTTAATTTATTGCTTTTTATACTAAATATTGGTCTTAAATTGGTGGATAGAGGATTAAATTTATATTACATGACACATAAATCACTAATTTATTCTCCTCACCCACAATTCACTTCTTCCCTTCATTTGAAATATGGGTTGAGAGACTAAATTGTAAAATGATAAGGTGTAGTGGTATTTCATAGGGATGAAAAAAGGTTTCTTTGAAACCTCATGGAAGAAACCACTTTGTGCTAGAATATATTTTAATAATGAGTGTATATCGTTCAATAGAATGATGCACATTAAATGATTTGAGAAATTTACCAATAAATTGAATTTATTTAATAAAAATAACAATAATGAATTAAATAACAGTGAACATTTTATTTTTTTACAATGTAATTTGATAAAAAAGATTCATTATATAAAATTTTATATCATCCACCTAATATATTTCATCCACTTCATTTGATACACATCATGTTTCCTATAATTGTTTTTATGTTTATTTTTTTGTCTGAACCATTATCTGTATCCTTGTTTTTTATTTCTTTCAAAAATATTTAAAAACAAAAATAATAAAATAATATAAGAAAATAATAAAAATAAATAAGAGAGTTATGTGATTAAAAATAATCCTCCTCAAGTAAACGCTCCTCTATGTCTACTATTATGTTACGCACAAGTGTTTATAAAATTATATAGTGCATTAAATTCCCTTTTGAAAGGACATCATGTGTTAGTGATCACATCAGTTGGATAATTGACACACATTCAACAGAAAAAATGTAAAATTATTGTAATGAAATTTTTTTATTTTATTTTAATTTATTTTTATAAGGAACCACCATATAATAATTAAAAAACATACTCGGTAAAACTACATTCCACTCAAGAGTTTAAAAATCCCTCAAATCAAAAATATTAAGTCGTTTGAGTGGATTCAATTATCTAGGTTAGAGTAAACCAATAGTATTATCTATTTTTCTAGAAGTTGTGAAAATAATTTCCAAATATCTTGGATTTATAATGGTGGTGGTTAGATGACACTAAAAAAATTATAATTAAGATAAATCTGCATATCCTTATTAGTTCTATTTGGTGGAATGTGTTATGTAAATATATATATATCCAATTTATAGATCTGGAAGTAAACTCAATAGACCAAGGAGATATTGGTTAATGTGGCTAGAAAGAGTAACCCTGCATAAGTACCATCAAATAATGGAGTGAACATAGTACGAGTCAGTAGAAGGTATATATAGACCATTTCCAATAGATTATCCTTTATACAAGACATTCTAAATTCAATAGTGATAAGATAGAGGGAGTCATAAATTATTCACAAATCAATATTGACTATATTGGTTGTCAAAATAAAGGAATAAAATATTTTAAAAACATATATATAAAATGGAAAATAACATCACTATCTTACTATCATTGATATCTATTTGGATATAATAGAATGTACTTACAATTGTAAATTTTCAAGAGTGGTCTGGGAAATTTGAATATATATTATGAAAATAAAAGAAAAATTATATACCAAAATCCACACTCTATGTCTATTTTTCTCTACAGTTCAATGAGGATGGAAAATATATCTACTAGAGAAGAGTGGATGATGGGTAACATGTAAAATGAATTATTTTATAATGAATCTCATGTTGTATTTAAAAGAATCACTAAAATAAAGATGTATATTCTATAAAGTATCATCTCAAGGATATTTTTCATGAACCCCTAACACTAAAGACTCCCCTCTTAGGTTGGGAATGACTAAATTATGGTAATAACCCCCCGAGTCCCACCTCTAGTAGGCCCTGGGGTGGCGTTCAAAACCAATGGTATAAAATCTCACAAAAATGGGAGGCATTTCACTTTTGAAAGAAAGAAATATTGGGAGATAAGATGGTTCATCCCATGAACAACTCCAATATATATATATATATAATCTAAATTCATCCCATATGTATGTTTAAAAAAAGATGTTACAAATACAATGAAAACACCAAAGTAAATACTAATACCAAGGCTAAGAAGCGACACAAAAATTTTCCCAGCATCCGAGCTAGTAAGGTCCATCATGGTTTATGTAATCCTCTTAGAAATATGAAAATATTTTTATATACATAAGGTGACCATACACGTATACTCAGTAAGAAAACTGAAGTCTCTCATGCATAATTAAGATAAGCATACTAAATCTCCCATGAGAAAATAGTAGAACCCAACATCACCTATCAAGTTATACTAGCCATCCCAACCTCACTATGTCACACTCACCAAGTTATGAAAGACAAGTAAAGTAATATAGTAATCACATCGATGATTTGAGTACCCCACACAACTTCCCACTAGTGTAGCCTCTCTTGCCTAGTGGAAAACATCCTCTCACTCCCACATCTTTTGAAAGATCTATGTAACCACCCACCATCACACACCTGGACCTCACAGCTAGTCCTGTTACTTGGGAAAGCAAAGCACATCACATCCCACCAACACACACCTGGGTTTCACAGCTAGTCCTATTACTTGGAAAAATTAAGAACATCACATCCCAACCACACACACCTAGACCTCACACCACACTGCATCCTACCCATAGACACCAGGACCACAAACCACTTCATATCATAAAAACACCTGGAAATATACAACACATCCCATCCTAAAGATACCCTGGAAAGCACAACACATCTCATCCCAAAGACATGTGGGAAAACACAACTCACCTACACAAAATTGGTTCCCACAAACCACAACCTTCCCAAAGAATATTGGGCTACCCCCTCATGCAAGAATGATAAGGGAAGAGAAGGTGGCTAGCCATCCATCCTCTGACCCAGATGTTTTGGAAAAATTCCATCCCCTATGATGATGGGGTTGTTTGGAACATACAGATCAACTATGGTGGGGTGCATATATAAATCACAAGAAAAATACAAGAATTTAATATATGATACCAAACAGTCAAGCCTAAACTATGGGTTTTCAATCAAAAGTCAACTCACAAAAATACCTTCGTTGCTACCTCTAAATGAACAACCACAAAAAAGACAAAAACTCAATTCATACCCCAACCAATTCATTTAAAAAATTCTCATTTGTTATTAAACAATTCAATTATTAATTCCATATCTATCTAGGAAACTATCATTTACAGGGCACAAAAAACAACACAACCCAATCCAAATAGGGAAAAACTTCCAGCAAATTACCAATACCAACCAATAAAATCATTATTCTTTAAAGTTATTCCATCCAGTAAATCCTATCAACAAAGAAAACCCCTAACTCACAGCCGCACCCAAAAACACATCTCACCACAACTATTCTCAAAATCCCCTCTATATATCCACACCACACCCATCACATCCATAAAAAATATTGAACAACTCAATTTCAGAATGACTACACAACACTGACCATCAATTCCAAAATAAATCAATTTCTTGACATGAGATTACATTACACTGCCTAAACCACCCAACATCACACAACCATGCCCACAACCCCACTACAACACAAGTCAAAAGAACCCTTCAAATAGCATAACCCCACATGAATAAAGGAAAGTTATATTCAGATTTAACAAGGCATTCATTATTCAATTTCCACTTCTTAATTTAGGGGTTATCATAGAAACAATATAATTTTGTTGAATCCTTTTATTTTAGCTGAATATACATGGTTAATAGATTTCGTGTATTTATTTAACGAGAAGCTGGAAAACATTAATTCAAAATTTTTTTGTGTGCAACCAGGGACCCCCAATGACCATTATTTTAAGAAGGAATATATCCCATCCAATTCAAAATGTTAATCAAAATATTAATAAAATAGTATGATCATACACTATTTCCCCAACACATGTCTATTTATTTGATGTTGATTTGATAATCATTATTGAATTTGGATTCAACTATATTCAAAAGGAGTCATTCATACACCCACCCAACATGATACACAATTGAGAGAGATGAAGGAAACCCTACTTATAAGAAGAGATTATTAGACCTTCCATAGTGCACCAAAGTAGGGGCACATATACAACAAGAAAACCGTAAAGTAAAACTAAATCCAAAAGGTACAACACAATGAAATAATAATTTGAGAAGAAAGGTTCTTGGGATATCTGGTATTAAGAGAAAGGAAAATAAAATGGAAAATAATATTTTAGATTTAGAAAGTCTTGATCCTAAATCAATGGTATAAATGGTAATTAAAATACATTAAGTTGGATCTTAACAATACCACGTGTTTGACCATTTAGAAGACTCCCATACTTATAAGAAATTAAATATATGATTTATATCCCTCGAAATGGCTTCAGAAAAACTTAAATATGGTATTAAATTCATTTTACATCAAAGAAAATGTTAAAGGGGTGAAACTGGAAAAATTGAATGAATAATGGAAATTTGAAAAACTATTTGAAATGACACATTATTAGGTGATTCATTGGTGTGATTCACCATTAAGAGTCACTATCTTGAGTCACCATCATGATTCACCATCACTAACTACCAGTGCGAGTCATCATTGTGAGCTTCCAGTGCGAATCACCGTTCTAAATCACGGTTGAAAATCACCATTGTGAGCTATCGGTGTAAGTCACCATTGTGAGATACCATTGTGAATCAGTATTATGACTAACTGTTCTGACTCACCATTTACAGTCACCAGTTTGATTCAACTTCATGACTCACCATCAATACATAATTTTTTCGACCTACCATTGGAGAAACTAAGAAATTTAAATTTTGAAAAGTGTTTAAATAAGTCACTTTGGCCTCCCAGAACACTTAAACTACTGTATTTTTACAATTTAATGGACCAGAGAGGTCCAGAAAATTACATTAGATACCTCTAAAAATATTTTATCCCCTGAGAATTCAAAATAAATCCAAGAAGGAAAGGAGGTGTTTGAATAAACACCATGTGATATGCCTCTCAAGGATCTCTCTATGCTTGAAACACCGCTACTAACATCAACATTCATTAATAAACCACCCTATGTTGTTTAAATGTTGGACTGAAACCACAATATCCAAGAACACCGCCTATAAAATCTTCTAAACCTATCGACCAGAAGACACACCACACATGCACAACTACCACACTATCCCAATGCATGAATCATGGAATACCATCCTCCATGTCAAGATATTATCCACTATGGGAGGCACTGTATCACCCACATGGGTTTAATCACATCACAGTTAATGTTTCTTAGTTATGAATTAGGTATTCCCCTTTTCACGTCAGGACTTTATCACATAGAGCATCATACATAAAAATGCCAAGGGAAAATAGCTCATCTCATACAAAAAGTTTGAATCATTATATCAAAAGGCTATACATAACAAGGAGAAACTCAAAACAACTCAGGTTACTGGGCATGCACTTGAGTTTCTTATTCCCTATTACTCTCCACCAGGATGCCATCCCCCCACAACATGCGAACTGAAGGAATGTTCTGACAATGAAACACCTTATCTCAATGATCCTGGATCTCTATTAGTCTCTCTTCATATTTCACGTCATTTTTGATATCGAACTATACCCATTCAATGACATGGGAGTCATCATGAAGATATTGATGGAGTTGAGAGATGGGAAAGATGATGTGGAACATCTCCAACTATGGTGGAAGTTCCAATTTTTATGCCACCTCTCCAACTCCCCCCAACACCTTGAAGGTTCCGAAGAACCTGGGAGAAATCTTACTCCCACTTCCAAACCTCCACAACCCATTTTGAGGGGAAACCTTTAGGAACACGTGGTCCCCAACCTCGAACTCTGATGGAATTTTCCATTGACCAACATACAACATAATTGGGTCTAGAACAACTTTAATCCTCCCATGAACAAGATAAACCTACTTTGTCATGCTCTTCACTACCTCAGGGACAAGAACAATTGTCTCCCCAACCTCAGTCAATCATAAAGGTGAATGACACAGTATTTTATAAAACGCTTCAAATGGAGACATGCCAATGGAAGAGTGATAGCTATTATTGAATGAAAACTCTACCAAGGGAATGTGTCGTATCCAATATCCACTAAAGTACAGGACGCATGGTTGCAACATATCATCCTGAGTTTGGATAGTTTTTTTTTGTCTAGACATCTATCTATGGATAGAAGGAAGTGATGTTTTGTAACTGAGTTTCAAAAGAATGCTTCAATACCCTCCATAATTGTAAGTTAAAATGTGTATCCCAATCCGAGATAAAGGATCTTGGGATTCCATGTAGCTGCACCCCCTCATCCACAATCATTATTTCCATGGAATTCAATGTTCCCAACTTCTCAATCTCTAAGAAGTGGGCCGATTTCATCAGCAGATCAACTACTAACCGGATAGCATCGTAGCCTCCCTGATCTTGTGGAAACCCTGTGAAAAATTCCATTAATATGTCACCCACTTACTCTTAGGGGAATCTATGGTATACAACCAACCACTAGGAATGTGGTTTTCATCCTTCACCTACTGGAACATGAAGAACATCACAATAAACTTCGGCACTGCACGTTTCATCCTAGGACACCAAAAATGAATCCCAAAGACACAATACATCTTGGAAACACCTAGGTATACCACTATGGTTGATCTTTGAAACTCACATAGGACTCCCTCATGCATCTCCACTGGAACAAACCTCCTTCCATGGAATCACATCTATTTCTGAACATCCTCTGAAAATCCCTCCATATCATCACCATGGTCAACGTGATCATGAATCACCTCAACCTATAAATCTCCCCACTAAGAATCCTCTACCTACTAAATCAAATAATTCTGTACCATCATCTGGATTAAACAACCCCTACCATTGTACACATTTTCATCTAAGTGCAATACTTACAACTCCTCCATTTCCTTCTATGCATTTGAAAATTTCTGAAAAATATCATTATGTAAATTCCTACTCAAATATTCATCCATGACATTCCCCTTTACCATGTTATATAAGATCTTGAAATCATAGTCATGAAGAAACTCTATCCACCACCACTATCACAAGTTCATATCTCACTCTGAAAATATATACCTCAAACTTTGGTGATCCGTGAAGACCAAAAATCACCTCCAAATGTGGTAATTCCACCATAAATTCTACACAAAAATGACCACTTCTAACTCCAAATCATGGGTGGTTTAGTTATGTTTTTGAGGATGTTATTACATGGACACATATTATACACCACTTTTTTCTTCATCAAAACTCACCCTAATCCCATACAGGAAGAATCAAAAAACACCTTGAACATCACACATTTCTTTTGGAAACTAGAGAACATGAGCACTAGACAAATTACCCTTTAGATAAGTAATCACTTCCTCACACTACTCACCCCACAAGAAATATTGGTCTTTTATTGATGGAGCTTTTAACGTAGATGAATCTCTCAAGAAATAGAGTATAACCATCTTATAATAGCATGAGAGACCAAGAAAATTGCAAACATCATCCACACTATTGGGTGTTTTCCAAGAAACAACCACTTCAGACATTGACGGATCCATCACTACACCTTATTGAGACACCACATGTCCAAAAAATGAACCCCTCGTGTCTAGAACTCTCACTTGGACAAATTTTCATAGAGATTATGGCGGTGAAGAACCATTAAAATAGTTCTAAAATTTTAAACCTATTCCTCCTCTGACTTCGAGTAGATCAAGAGGTCTTCGATGAATAAGATGACAAAACAGTCTAAGAAATCATAAAAAATGGAGTTCATGTGCCCCATGAACATGGATTCTATGTTCATAATACCAAACGACATAAATAAAAAATCAAAGTTCCTATACCAGTATCTGAAAGAAGTCTTTAGGATATAACCCTCCATCACCATCAACTGGATTCTTGACTCCCAAAACTCATAAGGTTACATTCGATAAGGACTCATCAAAATCAGAGAAGCATCATGATGTAATTCTATCATGAAATCAATTTCACGTTGAGGGGGTAGAATCACAACCTAATCAGGGAAAACATACACGAATTCATCAACTAAAATAGGAGACTCCACCATCTTAGTGTCCACTAATTCCACTAATAGCTTATCCACATAGAGATAAGGGGCTCTACATGACGACTACCCACCTAAAAACTTTTCTCTCCAACAAAACCCATGCACAATACATCCACATATGAAAAAATGACTCTTATTTGGAAGTAGTTGATAATATAACACATGGAATACTACCAGTATATGCTGAGAATTTAATTGTATGGCTGAATCCGTAGCTATAAAAGATCCCCACAAAACTGATGTGGTCCTATCATCAGCCTATATCCCCAAAACACATCGAAAAATATGAAATTACATCTGAATTGCATAATCCAAACCAGGGACACAGGAAACCTCTCAATTTCTAGTCCTTTATAATGTTCTAGAGTGTGTACAATAAAGGATTGTGAATATCCTGAATAAAAAAAGTGCTTGTAAGGGTACAAAATAAACCTATCGTACCTATGATGATCTCTGGACCTGCTAGAATGGCTGACTTTGCGGTATGCAACAAACTCTGACCAGCTCCTCACCCCTCAGCTGATGAATGCCTCCACAACAAAAACTAGGTTGAGGTCCCTAAGGAATAACTTTTGATCAACCTCCAATTTCACGATCTCCCCTCAATGGAGAATTATCTTGTTCTCCATGATACTGAAAAAGCCTAGTTGGAAACTATTGCTAAGGTTGGCGTTGAACCTGTCCTCCTCCACCAAACTAAGCATGAACGACCATTGGTCAATGGAGTTGAATATTACCATGGAATTCGAAGATGAAAAACCTCAATCCCATGTTAATGAGAAAGTAATAAGAACCATAAGGATGAAAATGAAACTACTGAGGTCAACTCTCAGTCAGTCGAAACCAAGAAGGCCCTTGTTCCTCAAACTAGTTGCTGGTACCCTTAACTCTTGAAGAAACATTATGGATCCCCTCTTATTATATACCTCCTCATTATTGAATACTCTTAATCACTTACACCTTATTCAAACCCTCCAAGCATGTCAGCAATGTAAAGGGAGTAACCACGTACTGGATAGAAGTATGAAGTGCCTCTTATAGGTGTCTTGCACGAGACTCCTCATCCAGAAGGAGATTCGGGGAAAAAAGAAGTAGATACTTGAACTTATTATGATTTTACCATACTGAGATACTCAACTACTTAAGGGAGAGTAGCTCCTGCCTCTTCCGATCCTTCATAGTCGATGAATGGAACTCCACCCAGAACTCCTTTAGAAATTCAACCCATAACATTTCTACCTCCTTACTCTCCCCCAGATAATGTTTTTATAAATGATGCGTAGCTCCCCACATCCATATTACTTCCAAAGGAACCTAGTACTCTGTCAAAGCCCATATCAAACTGAAGGTGATCTCAAGATCCTCAATCTTGCTCTACGTCTCTATGTCTGAAATGTTGCCCTCATAATTTTCCAAGGCCTACCACTAGAAAGAACATAATTCTATCTACCACTGGTTGCCCTCCTCCACTGGATCAACCCTCTTTCGATCAACCGAATTGACCTATTAAGCCTCAACCACCCGATCCACACACAGACGATGACCGAGTTCATTAGATGAAAAATGTAAATAAGGAATTCCTAATCCCGAGTAGTATGTAATTTTAATTAAGATTCATTTTAACTCATTTAACCCATTTTTTATCCATTTCAAACTCCCCAAAACAACCCAATTTAGAAATGAACAAAATTCATTATTATGAATGTTAAAATTACTAGGTCTCTACCCTACAAATGGTGTAGAGTCACATGGTCATTCAATAGTACTAGATTCCTTGCATCAGATAAAAGGGCCCCCTAAAATTTGGTGTCTTAGATGGTCTTCCCTGACCTATGTCACACACCATCATTACCTAACACCATTTCCCTGTCAACCCATGAAATCTTCATGATGACTAACTCCAAACTTCATCATATCTCTCAACCATCACCTTTGATACCATTCTGTCATGACCCCCTCCCTCCAAAGATGATCCTCCTGGGATAAAAATGAAGAAAGAGACATAATCACCCACGAGTCCTACCTCCAGTAGGCCCCAGGATGGTGACTGACACCTAGGGTATACAATCTCACAAAAATGGGATGCATTTCCCATTCTAAAGAAAAAACGTTTAGGAGATAAGATGGTTCATCCCAAAAAAACCCCATGATATATATATATATATAATTAAGAGAAATCATTCCCACATTCATGTTTAAAGAAATTTTTTTTTCAAATACAATGAAAACTACAAGGTAAACACCAAAATCAAGGCTATGAAGTGACATAGAAACTATCCCAATGTTCGATCTAGTAAGGTCTAGCACGGTTCATGTAATCCTACTGGAAACCTAAAAACTATTTTATATATATTTGGAGAGCATACATGTATACTCATTAGGAAAACCAAAGTATCCCATAAACAAGTGAGAGAAGCATACAAATGCTTCCATGAGAGAACTACAAAACCCAATAGCACATAACAAGGTATACTAGCCATCCAACCTCACTAAGGCACACTCACCAAGTAATGAAAGTCATGTAATGTAATATATTAGTCACATCGATGGTTTGGGTAACCCACACCACTTCCTACTAGTTTATCCACTCTTTTATAATGGAAAACATCCTCAAACTCCCACCACTTCAAAAATAACAACATCACAACCCACCAGCACACACCTAGGGCTCACCGCAAGTCCTGTCACCTAAGAAAATGAAATAAATCACATCCCGCCTATATACACCTATTCCTCACAGTTATTCCAATTACCTAGAAAACTGAATCAAATCACATCCCCTCCACAGACACATGGTCCACACACCACACCACATCCTGCTCGTAGACACCTTGGCCACAAACCATGTCATATCCTGAAAAAACATGGGAAAGTAAAGCACATATCATCCTGAAGACACCTGGAAAAAACAAAACAAAAATCATTCCAAATAAACCTTGGAAAAACACAACTCTTTGGCACAAACCTGATCCACACAAACAACAACATTCCCGAATAATATTGGGATACTAATTCTTGGAAGGAGCAGGGAAGAGTTGGTGTCCATCCATCAATCCCCCCGCTGGGATGTTTTGGAAAGACACCCCCATGACGATGGGGGTGTTCAGAACATAGTGCACAAATTGGGTTGGATGTGTATAGAAATCACAAGGAAAATACAAGTAATTCATATATTATACCAATCACTCAAGCCAAACCAATGGGTTTTCAACTATAAACTAACTCACAAAAAATGATTTAGATGCTACCTCTAAATGAACAACCACACAATAAGACCCAAACTCAATTATTACCCCCATTAAATTCATTTAACCAATTCCGATTCTTTATTAAATAATTCACTTATTTATTCTGTCTTTACCCATAAAACTACCAGTTACAAGGATCAAAAAAACAACATAGCCTAAGAAAAACATGGAATAAATTAAAGAGAATTTCACATACCAACCACTACCATCATCACTCATCAAATTCATTCCGCCCAATCCACCCTCTCACCAAAGAAAACCCCCAATCCACAAAACCTCCCAAAAACACATCTTATCAGAACCATTCTTTTCACTTCTGCTACATAACCACACAACATCCGTCAAATCCAACAACACAAACATAACACAACTCGATCACATCCTCAATGTAGAACAATTCCCATCCAATCCAAAATCAATAAATCTCTTAACCTATGATTCTATTACACCACCCTACCCACCCCACATCACACATCCATGCTCATAACTACACTAAAACACAAGTTAAAACAATACCACACTCATCCCTCCACAACATGAATCAGGGAAAGGCATATTCAAGTTTAACATGGCATTCCTAATTCAATTTACACTTGGTAATTAAGGGGTTATCATAAAAATAGTATATTATTGGGGTATCCATTTATTTTATCCAAATACGTGTGGTAAATAAATTTCATATATGGGTTTAATGAGACTAAAAATCATGAATTCAGAAACACTCTATATACAACCAAATAACCCCATTGTAAATGATTTTCATGTGGAATATAGCCCATAAAATTCATAACCTTGATAAAAATATCGATAAAATAATAGGATTATACTCACTTTTCCCATACCCTATTATTTATTTGAAACAGATTAAATTGTTCTTATTGAATTTGGATTAAAATATATTAACAAGGATACATTTGTACACCCACCATGCATGATATACAATTGAGATAGTTGAAGGGAAACCTATTTTGAAGAAGTGATGATCAACCCTTCCATTATGTTTCAAACCAGGGGTGTGTATGCAGCAAGAAAAACCAATAGGGAAAATGATATCCATATTCTATAACACAACGCATGAATCCTCAAGGAATAAAGGTTCAGAAGATTTCTCATATCAAGATAATGGAAACACACAAAGACAATTAGATTTCATCTATTGAAAAGACTGATCCTAAATCAAAGGAAGAAATGGGTATTAAAATCCATTAAAGATGGATCTCAACAAAAATATGTTGTTTGTCCATTTATAAGGGTCATGGACTTTTATAAAATTAAATATATGGTTCATAGACCTCAAAATGAATTCAAAACCACCAAAATATTTTATTAAATTTATTTTATGGTGAATAAAATTTTAATGGGGTGAAACTAGAAAACTAGAAGAATTTTGGAAATTTGAAAACTATTGGAAATGACTCACCATTAGGTGAGTAACATCTATGAGTCACTGGTGTGAGTCACCACCATGATTCACTATCACAAGCCACCATCACGAGTCACAATTTTGAACTACAATTTTGATTCACCAACGTGAGCTAGCGGTGTAACTTGTTGTTCCAACTCACCGTTGCGATTTATTACCTCGAGCTACTAGCATGATTCATTGTCGCAAGCTACCAATGCAAGTCACCATCCCATGATACTAGTGTGAGTAACTGTCGTGAGCTACCATTGTGACTCATCATTCTAACTCACTATTTCAAGTCACCAGTGTGACTCACCGTCGCAAGCTACTGTTAGTAACCTACCATTAAAGAACCTGAAGAACAAGAAAATTTATAAAGTGTAGAAATAAGTCACCTTGACCTCCTAGAACACTTTAGTAACCAAAAATTCACAAATTAATGGTTAGAGAGGTCTCAGTAATTATAATATTTATTAGTATTGAGATATGAAATCTCTTAATAACTCATTGCTTTTGATTTAGGAGAGGAAGACCGTAAAAAACTCATGAACTTAATGTGATAGGGAATATTAAGAGCTTAGATAATTTTTTAGTTAATTTGGAAAATAATTTAATCATAGTTTTCATTATTTCTTCTCACTTCCCCTAATATACACTAGAAAGTGATATTATCTTCTAGAATGTTTGGGCAGGCTTTAGAGGAAGAAATCATAGTGGAAGAAAATATAATTATGATTTGTATCCAAATTTGTGGGATAGAATAGTTCATATGAGATACCCCAAGGAACATAGTGAAGATATATAGAAGTGGTTACACATTTATTTGGATGTCTATTTACTAAATTATAGACATAAACCATTTGATATAGATACCTTCTTGGTGTTTACATATTTTTTAACTATCAAGATTGAGAGATATGATCAATACCACCTTGAATTTGATATCATAGAATTAACATGGAATTACTAAACAATCAATTAATTTTCATCCATTCCAGGATACCTATGATAGTCGGTTATTTATTTATTATATTTCTTTTTATTACTTTATATTTTATATAGTTTCAAATAGGGTTCTTAAAAAAATTCATTTAAGTGTATTCAATGAACTACATATTTGTCTATATCATCTTCATTGGAATGGTTTTGTCATGGTTTATGTCCCTAGTGAGATGTTGTATTTTTCTAGTTGGAATCTTAGGGTTTAAATTTTAACTTCTTAGTTTTAATTGTTCATGGTGTGGTTGTTCACTTGGTTGATTGATAATGATGTTTTTGGCTATCTTCTAATGGATGTTCGTGTTTTCTACATCTATTTCACATAAAGGGAAACAATTTTACCCATATATCATACCAATGTTGCCTTAAAATGTTATTTTATGTTTTATTTTTGGTTCATTTTTGTAGTATCCTATATTTAGGGTGTTTTTTTTTCATGATTAATTGAAGATAAAAGTGGATCTCTAGAATAATGTGGTATCTTATCTAGTTCTCATAAAAAAATGTGATTTTCGGGTGATCTATTATGTGGTTTTCCGGGAAATGTTTTTTTATTTATTAGTCATGTATTTGTGTGATGGTTTTCTTGTATGATTCCCAATAAACTAGAAAGATATTCTATTACAAATTAAAAAAATGATTTTGATGTTCTTCCATTTTATCTACCTCAATATTCATAATGTTTCAATGTTAATTAAAAATATAAAACATAGATAAATTTGTTCCATATCTCTTGATAATGATTATAAAAATTGGTAAGGACTATAAGAAATAAAAGTCATTATTCTTTATATTGAACTATAAAAATGGAAAGGTTAAGGGACCAGTCACCATGTCAATTTAAATGGGGTCTAGGTAATGTTATTATATGAATTTTTTTTCATATATAATGAAATGATAAATGAGCTTTTTTTATTGGGGAAAAATATATTTAAAGAAGAAATATATTAAAATAACGAAGAATGTTAAACCATTAGGTATATCCTTTACTAAATGAAATCATTTTAGTAATGATAGTTTGACATTAGATATAGTTTGTGACTTATTTTTAAATTTCTCCAAATGAGTATCAAAAAAATAAAAAGGGAACAAATAATTGAATATAGGTATTATATTCCATGTAAAAGAAAAGGAAGAATAAGGGGTCTGATACCTATGAATTATGTGATCCTTCAAGGGACTTGTGATCTCATGGATATTATAAGGTCATTTGAAAGGAACATGTTTTGTGAATAACCTACAATGAATATTTTCCAGTCTCTTTTGGCAGGTCCATCTTCCATCACACTGGTGCCTTGGACACCCATCAGTCATTAAACACAAACCAGATAAACTCCCCTAAGTCACATGGGTGGTAATCAGCAAGATCCTAACAACCCATCTAGATTCCATCGAAAATGGGAGGGAAAATTTCCAAAAGGTGGAGGTCCCTAGTGGTTGTAAAGATCGTGTGACACATCACTGATAGAAAGAATGGTTTCCCTTAGAAACATTCAATAAAATTTATGGGACCCCATGAATTTGTAAAATAAAATTATGGAAATAAAGGGGGAGGAGGTGGGAGCCTCTCACAGTTACTGAATGATAAGATATGCACCCCTAGAACCTATAATATAATGTGGGACCCTAGTGACATGCCAACCTCATCTCACAAAAGACCATTGGATTGGCAGCCTCATCACATGAAAGATCTCAGGTATGTATTAGTAACCATGCACTCTCCCTTTTTCTCCCTATGAAAAAACATATGAATTTTTCCAATAAATATCGACACATCTCCATGAGACCTCAATTGGCAGTGCGGTGCAACATTAATAGGTAGAGAAATTGTATTATAAATTACTCATATATTTTTTCATGACCAACACCCATTAGATAATAAAAAAATTAAATAAAAGAGGGAGGAGGTAAAAGATTCTCATGGTCATAAAATGCTTGCGATACACTATGTAATCCCACAATGTAGTCCTATAAGACACTTGGAAAAGTCGCCCTGATATAATGGAGACCCCTAGAAAATCCATACTTGCCTCAAGAAATTCCCAATGAAAGGTATCAAGCATCTCACAAATTCCTTTCAACATGCAATCTAATATCTTGAAATCCCTTGGACATATCAATTTCTCAATATAGAAGTCCTTCAACAAAACCACATGATTAAAGAAACAACCATTAATTATAAATAATGCAATAATGGAGATGTTTATGAGAGGGACTTGCAGTTTCTTAGAATCAAGAGACTCCCTCAGAGTGATCCAAATAAAGGGCTTGTAATGATGTGTGGTGCTAGACCACTTCACTGACTCCTACCTAGACCCTTTCTAGATACGCCAGAAAAACTGGAAAATCAAAGAGGTGGTAATACCAATAAACTCCCCACACAAGTATGAAAAATAAACTAGACCACTACCTATCATGACCAAGAGAACGAACTATCAAAATCTCATGTTCGAAACGCCTTCTATTTGGCAATATACCAGAAAATATCTAGTGTAGTCAGGATCCGTTCATAAAGGTCATCATGTGATCATTCACACATGACATGAAAGGATCCTGACAGTACATTTGAAGAAAAACCCACATGACTTCTAGATTTTTTGAGACTTAAAAAAAATTTACATAAAATAAATATAAGGAATTAAAAATACAAGTGATATAAAAAATACTAAAGGTAAAATACTAAATCAAAAACATATTCTTTGACACTCATGCACTTTGCGCGATCCATCCAAGAAACATGACATCATAGGGACATGTTTCCCAGTTCTCATGACACTCCTTCGACATTCCTCCCATGTCATGTGAAGTCTTCCAGACATGTCATAGAAAGTCAAATGGTCCCCCAGGGCATGCCACATTATTATTAGAAAGCCTTGTACGCCTATCATACAGGTCTCGTGATTTACGTCAAATAAATTTCCTAACTCTTATAATAGATCCAACTCATGTCATCCAAGTATCGAATTTGAATTTGGGAATGTGAACTAAGATCTCGCAATACCCTCTGGGAAAGTTATCTATGACTCACAAAGCCCTCCAGACATGTTTTCCAAGACTCTCAATGCCCTCCAAAAATATCAACCAAGTCATGTGACACACTCTAATACATGTCATAATGAATCACAAAACAACATCCGTGAATTTCATCTAGATATTGTGATGATAACACGGAATGTAGGCTAGATTATGCGCTGCTCTCTGGACATGTTAGCTAGGTTGTGTGATGGATTATAGAAAAAACCATCTAGATCATGTGATGTCCTCTAAGAAAGTCAACAAGTTTATTTCACTACCTTTAGATAAGAAGGACATTTCCCAAGGGACTCCCAGGACATGATAACACTTTCCGTTCTTAGTGTGCAAGAACCGATAAATAGGGAAACCATAGATTTTAAGACCCAATCAAATGAACTATGGGAACTCTTATTCCCTCCATAATCAGGATATGTAGGATTCATTTCTAAGGTGTGAGTTCCCTATAAAATCTCCATATAGTAATGAAATTGATTTTTTCCATCCCTTGTTTCTCTCAATGAGCATAGATCATGTGTATTAGGGAGTTGAAATAGTCATATCATTTTTATCACGAGTCTCCACCAACTAGGGGAACATAAGTTTGTACGCCCCAACAAGTAGAATAACACAATAACCAAAATTGAAGAGCATCTACCCTGAGGGAAGTCCCAAGCGTGAGATTAAACTATGAGAACTCTGATTCATATAATAACTAGGATACATAGGATTCCTTCTTAATACCCAAGCTCAAAAAATCAATTTATATGAAAGGCCTATTCTGATGTAGTTTTAACGATCTGGACCCAATCATTATGACGGGATGATCAATCTACCTCATCCATCAACAGACTCGAAATTTAACTAAACAATGTGGAATTTTATTCCTCCCATAACCAAGATATGTAGGATGTCTCCCGAAGGCCTAGTATATATAATAAATCCTCTTATGATAGTCCGAGTACATAAGTCACATATCATGAACAATAAAAAATTATCATTTTCCATCCATTGTTTCTCACATCGAGCATAGTTCATGTGGGCTTAGGGAACTACAATAATCATGAGATCTACACCATGAGTATTCACAGTGACAAGGAAAACATCAGTGCATATTCCCCAAAAAATTATAATATGAAAAATATGATCCTCTCCATAATGGGGATTCATAGAATGTCCCTCCCAGACTCGAGATTTAACACTTGGTGTCCCAGAACACCTATATATTCCCTCTATATAAGACTTTAAACTGCATGGGTCTAACGAACTACTTGTGTTTTTGATTCCTGCAAGTACAAGGATATGTAGGATGCCTTATAATGGTTCAATCACATCCTTATAATATAAATGGTCTCCTTGAGTGACATTGAATCCTGAAGCACTTGGATATACGGCTTCAGCACATAAGAAACCTCATATTACTATAAAACAATGGATAACCCCATATACATAAATATGGATTCACTAAGGAGACCCCATTCCTTTTCACATGTAAGAGAATTGACTAATTATAATTTTTAGGGCAATAGGTCTCATATCAGGATTAGAAAGAGATTCATGAACATATCTAAAATATATAAGAGACTCCAAAAGTAGGAAATAATTCCCCCCAAAATGATTTGATGAGCTTGACCTCCCATCATCTAGAAAAATGAGAGTCCACAATAGTTGTTTGGCATAAAAATGTAGATGATCACTAGCCTTTGGAAAATAGTTTTTTACCCATATATAGATGAGGGAACCATTTGGGAGTTATTGGTAAGAAAAACAATGGAAACCCGATGTTCTGGATTGTGCACAATAAAAACAACACCCGCAATCAACCATCGTGTCAAACAAAACCCAATTCAAGGAGGATTTCCTGATAGTTCTATGACATTACTCTAAAATTGGGTTTATCCTATGCTAGGGATTTAATATATCTCTCTGAACGCCCTATTAAAGACCCCAATTATCCGAACTAAAAAAAATACTATTAAAGGGGATCTTTAACATTAAATTTTTAGCACTCTTAAAGGGGGCCTTTAACAGCACTAAAGAAATCACTGTTAAAGGGGGAACTTTTAAGCACATATAAAAAATCACTATTAAAGGCCCACCACATTATCGAAACTATTAAAAATAGTGTTGATAAAGGGGAACCATTACCAGCCCTAGTAAAAAAGCACTGATAAAGGGGGGCCCTTATTAGCACTTGTAAAAAAGCACAGATAAAGATATATTTCAAAAAAATCAGTCAAAACAATATATTAATATATTAATATATTATATATTTTTAAATATGTTTTAGATAATTCTAAATAGTAATTTAAACTTAATATATATGATATTTAGTGAAAATAGCCTATAAAATAATTGAAAAATATTTTTAATTAATAATTTTCTAAATATTTTAATGTAACAGTAATTTCATGAAAATGTTAAGATAAAAAATCATAAAACTTATAAAAGATCTAATTTAAGTAGAAAAAATAAGTAAAACATCAAATGGCCATAACTTTTGATCTATGTGTCTATTTGTGCCCTACAATATATCAAATTGAAACCTACGATGATCTCTATGCTGTGTTGACCAGAGGGGACCTTGGTCACTATTATTTCGAGGTCAAACGAGACTATATGGCCTCTAAAACTGATTTTTTGTTGGGTACCCTAGTTTTTTAACATTCTATGGAATTTCGGCCCCTTTTATGGGGTTTTTTTTGTCTTTTTCTATTGGGTAATGAATTTATTTCTAGATATTACATTTATATTGATATTTTGGTTTTAAATTTTTATCAGTATTTATAATTTACTATTATTTATGATCAAATATATAAATATATATATATATATATTATATTTACAAACATACACACAAGAACATATTTTATATACATATTTAATATATATATATATATCTAAACATATATATAAATATATAGATAAAAATGGTAATAATATATATATATATATCATAAAATGGAAGACAAAAAAATATAGGGGAGTGTAAAAGGCACTATGATATGAGAAGGAGGTCATGGGTTCAAAACTGGATGTAGGTATGGGCTTGCATTGGAGGGTGGAATTATCTAAATTGCTAATAAAGGTGGTGGGAAACACTGATAAATGGTGGGGTGGGAAGAGGTTCAAATAAAAAAAATTATCTCCCTTTATCAGTGGTTCCTTTATCAACACTTTTTAGCACTATTAAAGGGATCCTTTAGTTGTGCTAAAAAAGTGTTGATAAAGGTGGCCTTTAACAGTGCTAAAAATTCCATGTTAAAGGACACTTTATCAGCATTTTTTAACATTGTTAAAGGGTCCTTTAATAGTGTTTTCTTCTGAGTGTTGTTAAATACAATCCTTTAAAATCCTTGAATTATCACTGCATCTAAATCTTTTATGAAGAACTTTTAATAGAATTGTTAAAGGCGATATTTATAGTAATGTTATCCAGAAACAACCTCCCCACCATGTTCTGTCCCCTCAATACGTCTCACTATTATACCCCAAATGATCTATAAAGGGATTTCATGTCGTATCTGCACTAGAATATTTGGGATACTCATCAATGATTGAAGGATCAATATCTCCCATATCTGGGATACAACATGCACCTTTAGAAAATCAATATACATTATTATCATCTAGACATAGCCGCTATCTCCATGTAATAGGATCCAAAACTGGAAAAAAACAACAGAAATCATTAACACGCTTTCTTCCATTGCATCATTACACTTCAATAGATAATATTCAAAGTCATGTCATGTATCCACATTCGAGAATGGGAGAAATTATGTAGAATTATACTTTTATGCACCCCTAGAGCAACAGAACCCCTTAGATTCAATGTACTTCAATGTTATAGCCTCTTGATAAGTCAAGGTACTAGGAAACACTTGTTTCAGTCGGACACTGAAATGGAATTCTCCCACTTTAAAGATTCCCAATCATCACATAGGGAGGGAGAAGAAAGAAAAAAGAACATCAGACTGGCCATAATTAGTAATTAGAATTTTTTATGGATATGAAGACCAAAGTTGTGATTAGCATATAAACTTATTATGACGAATGGTTCTCATCATAGGCCCCCATCACACTCAACTCCCACATGAGCACAATTGTGCTACATTAAAAGGGAGGTAGTAGCAGCTACCAAAGCATCCTTCTAGGAGTGTACCCAGTCCCACAAGCTAGATGAATATCTAACACTACCTACACCCCTTCAATAATAAATTAGTGAGAGGATTTAGAACATATCCTTGTCATATGAGATCATACCCCAGTCTTTTGGGTTGGAGGAATTAATATATCAATCATCGTCCTCAAGTTCATTATCAACTAAGATGTTCTGAGGAGAATTTGTGGTGATTCCAGATCATCCCCACCACAACTAGGCTGAGGGAATTTATGTATTCATTTCTATCCCAAGAATCATCAAACCCTATGTTGGAATCATTAGATTATTAGAAATTGGGAAATCAATGCCAATTTTTTTCCCGGATGATCCCCAACAAATAGGGTTGGTTGGTTTTTCATCATCAACATCACCATATAAAAAATAATTCTTCTCTAAGTTAGGAGGAAAAAGTCAATGTACCACCTGTTCCTCCCACCACAAGACATACCTCTCTTGGTTGGGTAATGTTTAGAAGTAACCACTGAAAAATACCTCAATGTCAATATTCATAGACCAAGATTGTAGGAGCATACAAAAAAAGAAATTAGACCCTATCATGGTTGCAAGCCAAACTGGCCGAATAAGGCCAAGGGTTCAAATAACAACCCTAATGAACTTAGTTCAGTATCATCTTATTATGTTGAATGTAATGGTTTAAACACCATTGTATAATATTCCTATGTGGATTTCATCACCTTCAACATGGAATAAATTGATCAAGATGCACACATGGAGGGCTTCAACATTAAAAATGTAACCTAAAGGGAGGGTGATTTGGATGCACCGACCAAGGATATATGCAACCAGAACCCGAGAAGTATCCAAAATATGGAACCTATGAATAATAAGATTCAACCTATCTTGTGGAACCATAAAAAATAAAAAGGGAATGGTGTGAATACATCTAATTCACCAACTAGAAGAGTTGAGATTGCTTCCATAGAGGAAAAACAATATCAATATGATAGTGAAATACAAACTCTTCGGTAACTCAATAAGGAGAAAACTAGGGTTAATATTCCTATTGGGTATCATCTTCAAGAAGAGGAAAGTATTCTCCCTCCCATAGTAGATCTTCCATAAATAGAGGTATCTAAGTATTAGACTATCTCTGAATCTAACCAGAAAATCCACATAAATGAGGAAGTTGAAAATGATGGTGACTTACCTCTATAACAATGAAAACCTCTACCTCACCATAGAAATCATTCATTCATTGGATGAATCTAGAATAAGTGGAATATTAAGGTGGGACCACCTCATCATACCCCTACCACTCCCTATGTTTGGGAGACAACACAAAAAATAGTGCCCCTGAAGTAACCTTACGTCATCAAGTCCCTGACAAATATAATTGAAGTCATAGCAGGGTGACACTCACTAGTAAAGCCTGAGAGGAATCCATATCCTAAATGGGTGGATTATACTCCACCTCCACCAAATTTTTAAATCCTATATTCTCTACCTTTAATGGTGAAGGTTACCCCAAACAACATATCCCAAACTTATTATCCTGATGTAGGTTGATGACGGGCCCTCAAGATCAATACGAGGAAACAAAGATAAGGTATTTTATAAAGACTCTAATAGGAAAAAAGATTGTTTTTTTATAGCAGCATACAATAGGATCTATTTTAGGACGGGGAGTCCTTTTTTGTTAGTTCCTTCATTATTTTAGCTCTATGTTGAAGAAAATGATGAATGTTGACCTAACAAACTGCAAACAATTCAAGAATGATAGGGTTTATGACCTTATATCATGATAAAAAGGATTAAAGTATTCACTTGTAATCCCTCTCTCATAAGATAAAATGATGGAGAACTTTTATAAAAATACTAGGGATGAGTTGTAGACACATCTGATCAATATGAAGTATCATGATGGGTACTATGATTTCTTGGAAATTGAAAAATATCTTGAGGAGTCTATTCAGTGAAACCAATCCAAAACATAACTCATAACCACAACACAGGGGGAAATTTTAGGCAGCATAGAATCTACATAAGTCACTCTCAATCTATAATTAGTTCCCATCTAAGAACCTCAATAGCCTTCAAACCTTCCAAAACCTCTTCTCAAGCGGCGACACCCACAAAAAATTCCTCGTCCAGAAGAAAAGAGAAATTACAGTCACCAGAGACTTGAGGAACATTTGAATAGTGTATACTCCTTTAAAAATGAACATGTCCATAGTTATTTCTTGGTATCCATGGAAAATAACATGTTCAAGGTTCCATATCCTAGGAAGCCTGATGAGGTCAACCTAATTGACCATCCTAACAACTAAACTTACCATTGAAGGATGGTTCATAATATCCAAGACTGCTTCGTCTTCAAATAAATCCTTCCTGACATGGTTGATTCTAGATTGGTGTAATTTGGAAACTTCCTAGAGTAGGTGTAAAGGATAATTGTCATGCCAACAAAATAATAATATGATGGATTAAAAAAGATTTGTCCATGCATGCACACATGTTTTACAATTGAGGATTCAAAATATAGTTTATAAACAACACACCACCCTGAAAGAATAGCAGCACAAACACAAAATATCTCCACCACCTAATAATGATACGTAAACAGTGCCTCCCCAAGGTGGGTGTGACCACAAGATGGAGGAATAAATTAAAGAGGAATAATCATATTATACTCCAATGTAAGACCTAACTCTTGCCGATTTCATACATATAACATCTAAAGTATAGAAACCTCCCCACCAAATGGGATCTATATCAGAATAAGTTCTCATATATAGTTTTTTTAATGGTATACACTTGGAATACCCCTTCTCTTATGATGAATATACCCCTCTAATATGAATTTCTTCTATATAACCAGGGAATGGGAGGACATATGTACCGAAAATTAGGATACATGGGACTATGCGGATGTTGTCGGACCCAATATTCTGGTAATATCCTCATAGAGGACATATGTGGAGCTGAGAATAATAGTAAATTGATTCAATAAGCCCAAAATTGGTAAGTATATTCACAAGATCCCTTCAACAGTAGCCCACATCTTATTTTCTTATGTCACTACCTATCAGGTGTTAAATCTGATCAACACAAGTAATGGGGAAGGTCATTGTGACCCTCAACATTGGTAGCAAATATTCCCTTGACTTCTTCACAATCCCCAGTCCTACCCACCGAAAATGTCTCAGCTTATGACTGAATGCCCAGGAGATACCCTATATCAGGAAGTACTAACTATTGGCATAAAAGTACGAAATTATGAAGCAGCTGGCTGTTTTCCTAGCCATGAAATCAATTTTTGTTGGGATAAATCATTGAAAATAACTCATGGGGAACCTATTGAAGTCTTTATAAGGCCATAATAATTTGAGATTGAAATCACCGTAGTCAAGGTCTATCAAGTGGATACCATGTCCTCAAAATCTCTGGTCTCCATATAATTCACTGATCAATATCAGAAATTGGAAATTCAAGGTAACATCATGCCCCTGTATGTATCAAGATGAACCAATAATGTCAACAACCAAAAGGAAATAATTGATAATGGCTCTGGGATCAATTTCAACATAGTTCGAAACTTCATACATTTGGGATATAGAGAAGGGGTGCTATCTCCCACATAGCTATCTATTTAAGGGTATGATAAGAATGGGAAAAAGACATCTTCAGAAGATCAAACTCGAAGATCATTTTTGAAAATGCACTTCTGATGCTGAGTTCATGGTTATACATCAACACACTGAATATAATTTCATGCTTGGAAGGCCCTAAATCCATAGACACATGGGCGGTACCATCAACATTGCGTTGATGTCTGATTTAACCCATTGATGGAAAATTTGGCATACTGCATGGTGGAAATTCCCCTTTGAAACTTTTGAATATTTATATGATAAAGAATATTTCTAAAATAATTAAGGAAATAAACCATTGAAGGATAATGACATACATGTTTCATATCCCATTGGATTGGGGACCACTGATGTTAATATATAGAGTATGATCGACATCGACTATGCACTCCCCATAAATATGGTTGAGGTAGTAGATCAAATTGCATAGGTCCAAACCCATCTTATCCATAGTGATAGTGTAAAAAATCAACTCTGACATCTCTCTGCAATGTATTAGACATTAGGGGATGATAATGTCTCTTCTCAGGGACTCATCCACCCTGATAGTGATGGAGAAGCCCCCAGATTTCCATCATTACTTGAAAACATCTCCACTAACTCATATATGGAAGAATATGAGGTTGAACTCTCCAATTACCATCCTATATTTTAGGAAGGTGTCTCCACCACCATAGATGAGATCTGGTAAATAAATCAAGGAATATACTAAGCCCTACAGCCTATTCAGATTAGCGTCGTTGTGCCCCCCAAAAAGAAGGAGATGTACATTTAATTACTAAAGAAACATCGATATATTCTCTCTTGAAACTATAAATAAATTCTCAGATTAAAGATAGATGTGGCTACAAACCACCTCTCACTACCCGATGAGAATCAATCCTTCAAGTAGGAAACCATGACGATGCACCCCTCTAGTGCCACTAATGTAGATGTTGAAGTTGAAAAGTTTATCAAAACTAAATTCATCCATGAAGTGAAAACCCCATGATGGATTTAAAACATTATACCCATCAAGAAAAATAATGAACAGATTTGGGTCTTCATTGACTTTAGAGACCTTAATAGGCATTTCTTGAAAGGTGATTCCCCAATTTCAATCATAGAACCCTTGATCGATTCAATAGTAGGATTCCATTCCATTTACTTCATGGAAGGGTACTTAGGGTACAATCAGGTCAATATGGCCCCCGAAGATGATTAATCTACTATCTTCAAAGAAAATTAGGGAATATTCAATTATCTGTTCATTCCATTTGGAATGAAGAACTTTGGTGCTACATATCAGTGCACCATGCATCACATCATTAATCCATTCTTTAGAAGGACAACTGAGTGTTATATTGAAAGCCTTGATGTTAAATCCCAATAGTGATTTGATCACTTCATGGATCTTAGGACAATATTTGGAAAGATAAAAAAATAAATTTTAAATACAAATCCATTGATATATTCTTTCAAGATATCATACATAACGTTCCTTGGATTTGTGGTATGCCACCACAAAATTGAGGTTGATATTGAGAATAATAGTGCTATTTTAGAAATGTATCCCCTATAAATATCAAATAACCGAGTTGAATCCAAAGGAATATCACCTATATAATGTGATTCAAATCCAACCAAGCTATAAACGCACTCCCCTATACGTGTATAATGAAAAAGGGTATCACATATCAATTAGATGAGGATTTTAAAAAATCCTTTAAAATCCAAAACAAGTACTTGATATGACCACCAGTTCTGATACCTCCGGTGGACGTGGGGTCACTCATCTTATAAGTGTACACCATTTGACACTCATTGGGAACCATACACACATATATAAATGATGAATGAAGTGAGAATAGTCTCTAATACCTCATCCAGATTATGTTAGGTACATAGACTAGATATTCTGATGTTGATAATAATTAAATTTCACTCATAGTTCTGGTGCGAAGGCTAAGGAATTACTTGAAGCACCACAAATTTCATCTAGTCTCATATTGATCTGCTCAAGTACATACTTGTTCTCCAATTATTTACAGGGCACTTGGACTGATGGGAAGTCAATCTTTAGCAATATGATATTATGTTCATATCATAGAAGTTAGTAAAAAGTAAATCCCTTATAGATTTCCTCACAACACATACTTCCCCAAAAATACATCTAAATTCATTGAGTTCTTAGATGATGAGGACTCATGTGACCATGAATCTACCCAAACATGGGAGATGTAATTTGATGGTTCCTCCTAAAGTCCCATCAGTATAAGGCTAGAGAACCCGAAGCTCAATCAATATGATCTTTGTATTATATTTATTTCTCAAGAAAAATAATATTTTCCATAATATTTCTCACTATTTTTAGTCTACAATGATAATGAGGTAGAATAAAAATCCTCAATCTATAGATTATAAAAAGATCTATAACTATTCATATCCAACTTGAATATCAAAGGGGACTCATAATTGGTGACAAAGTACATCAATGTAGAATATGACATAAAAAAGGGAGAATGGTCCCCCTTACTGGCAATATTAGGGGACTAATGGAAAATTTCACTTTTGAGCCCAAATTTCATCATGTTCCTTGTTCATAAAATGTTCAAACCAATGTGATTTCTAATACAGTCACCATCCTATCCAAATTTGATCAGGAGTAAGCAATCATTTGTATTTCACATCAAATAATGGTCTCATCGATCATTTTATATATTGAAGAATAAATCAATCAGGTAAAAACTACCGCAAAGTGAGAAGAACTAATGACCACACCTAGATGGATGGATCCCATAATCAGTTGCCTCCAATATTTGATTCTCCCAATAGATCATTCCCTAAGAGAACATATTTGGAAACAAACATCAAATTTCACTCTATATTATGGTCCAAATGAGCAGAAATACCTCTATAGAAGATTCATTGACGGGATATTACTTTTCTGAATTGGAGGAGAGATTATCTCTATAATGGAATAAGTCCATGTATACTCTTGTGGATCCTATCAATTTGGGACCATGTTCTCCCACCAAATCAAGATTTTGGGATATTACTGGAAAACCATGATACACAACTGCATGGTATTCACCATGAAATATCATGCATTCCATATTTATGAAAACTTAATCTGTATCTCCCAAAATTGAAACATACATCTAAATATTTATATCTATTTGGTGTTTGGGGAATGAATGTTGTGGGGCCATATCCCTTATCCACAACTAAGAAGTTCATGTACAACATTACTATAACCAACTACTTTAACAAATGGGTTGAGGTGATATTCCTCATGTATGTCGCAACAAAAAATATCATCAGCTTCATAAAATCCCATATCATCACCAGGTTCAGGTTCCCTCACACAATATTGATGGACAATGGCACTAACTTCTATTCTGTAGAGTTGAAGACATTGTACCAGGAGTTCAATATTTAGTCCAATAAATCATCTCACTATTATTCAGTAAAAAATGGATAGAAAGAGGACTTCAAAAAAAACTATATCGAATATAGTGAAAAAGATGGTGAATAAGTATTGGATGTATTGTTCGAATAATCTCCTCAATTATTTATGGGCCTATCATAATACCAATCATAATACCATGCAAGAAACACCATACTCATTGGTTCATGGGAACGCTGAAGTTTGTCTCATAGTGGTACAAATACCTTCACTCTGAATATCCATTTTAGGACTACTATTAGATGATGAAAAATCACAAAAGTATCTAGATGAATTGTAATTTCATGATTAGAACAGGTTGCACACATGAAACATCCTAGAGGTCCATCGAGATTGGATCACACGTGCCTTTAATAGAAGGGTTTACCTCTGTTCATTTCTCCAATGAGAGATAGTTCTAGCTCTCATAACCCCAATGATACCAAGAAGAAGCCCCTGAAGATGCAACCCAAATGGTAGGGGACTTACATAATATGTACAGTCTATTATAAATGAGCCTAAACATCAAAAACCATAGATAGGGAGTGTTTCACACCACCCACAAATTTGATATTTCTCAAGAAATACATTTCATAGTTTTCATCAAATGGGCATCTACATCCATGTATGTCCTGAAATTTATCCTAACGACATGATGTTAAACTATATGGAGTTCATCCTAACCAAATGATGTTAAATTTTATGTATTTACTACAAAAATTGATGTTAAACTATACACATTTATTCTTAACCACATGACATTAAAATATACAGAATTCATCCTAAAAACATGATGCAAAACTTTATGGCCTTTTTCCTAAGTACATGATATTAAAATGTACATATTTCATCCTTACTGTATAGTGTTATACTATATAGAGTTCATGCTAAACACATGCCATTAAACTATATCGATTTTTGCCTAACCACATAATGTAAAAATTTATGGATTTCGTCCAGACCACATGATGTTAAAATGTACAGAGTTTGTCCAAACCACATGAAATTAAAAATTATGGAGCTTGTATAATCTACATGATGTTAAAATATATGGAGAAGTCATGATAGGAAGTCATTAAACTACACAACATCTCATGTCCTTACAATATGGAATAAAACTACACTAATCCATAATGTCCATCTTCATTCATGTCAAGTCAACCACATCCTTACAACCTGATGTTAAACTACACTAGTTTCCTAGAACTATGTATGGATTGACTCTCATTTACAATGAGACACAAAGGGATGCCTCAATCTTATATCATGGTTTATCCACCAAATCTAAAAAATCTTTTCATGCTCTTAAATTTCTCTTCATGGTGAGATGATTCTATACCATTCCTTGTTTCTCACACCCAGCAAACTCATGAGGGATTAGGTTTCTTGGTAAGGGTTCCCATAAAAAAATCATAACATATTTCAACAGGACCATCTCTGTATTGAATGAAAAATTGTAAAATTCATACCAAGAGTCCTCACTATATGATGTGAAAATTCATAGTTAATTTCCCCTGCATAACATGAATCTACACACACCTATGGAACTCACTCCAGAGGACCACTATAGTTAGTGTTGTCATTATACCACACCTCCTATCACTATACCCCTATTTTCATCGGGGATCCCACATATTTTCAACATGATGTTAAACTACATGGTTATTTAATATCTACATGTGGCTTCATTCTCATTTTCCTAAGATACATAGTGATTCCCATATTTTTATCCATGGTCACAACAGCAATATCACCACTTTCTCACTTCATACCATCTTCATCCTTTACACATGATGTTAAACTACCTGGTTCCTTAAGAACTAAATTTGGCTTGATTCCAAAAATCCCAAGATATGTAGTGACACCTGGGCATTAAATCTTGGGCCCAGCTACAACAATTCATAGAAATAATTCCATCCTCTATATGTAGGACATACGTGCAATGGGTATTTTCCACATAAAAAATAAATATGTCTTAATTCCTATCATCATAAGATATATAGTAACCCATGGGTCTTCAATCCTAGGCCCAAATACAATAATTAACGGAAATAATTCCCACATCTACATATTGATAGACCTACATAGACTATTTCTTACTCAATAAATACATGTGGCTTTATTCATAACACCAAAGGATACACAATGACACCTGGGTCTTCAATACTGGTCCCAACTACAAAAATTAAAATAAATAATGCCAACCTCTAGAGACAGGTCAGACCTGCATAGAGAATTTCTCACTCAAGAACTATGTGTGACTTTATTCCTTTTCTCACAACATATGTAGCGACGTCTGAATTTATAACACCGGGACCAGTCATAACATATCAATAAAAATATCCCCCTTTGCGAATGGGTCAAACCTGCATAGATAATTTCATTAAGAAATATGTGTGGTTTGATTCTCATTCTCATGAGATATGTAGTGATTCTTGGACTACCACCCTTTGTCCCAATCATGAAATTTTGATATGTTCACATCAGTTTATCTTTTTCCTCACCACATGATGTTAAACTGCATTGAATTTTAAGAACTATGTCTGGATTGATTCCCATCATCATGGGATAAATAATGAATTATGGATCTACATTCCAAGGCCCAACTACAAAAAACTGGTTATTAATGAACCCTAACTGCATAGACACCAAGTCACACAATCTCACTCTACCTATGTACAATCTAGATCAACATTAAGCATTCTTGTGTACATAATATATCTTGCATAAATTTCTAATTTCGATTTCCACATCCTTATCGCATGAAGATAAACTTTAGGGAAGTTTATCCTTATCACATGAAGTTAATATCCAAGTAAAACATATTGGATGTAGTATATTAAAGCTACACAAAAAATAAGTCTCTACCACATGAAGATAAACTAAATTCCAAACATCCTTACCGCATGATGTTAAACTGCAAAGAAGCTCATCCTTACTGCATGATGTTAAATTTTGAGGAAAAAATAGTAGTCATAGGACATTAAAACTGCATAAAAAATTTGTTTCTACCACATAAAGGTAAAATTATTAACAAATTTACTTACCAAATTATGTTGAACAACATAAAAATAATCCCCACTACATTATGATTAACTATGCATGCCATCACCCATTATGACTCCTTATCAAAGGACCAAAAGATCCTTACCTTGGTCAACCAGAGTAGGAAGTGATTCCACCATATTTTAAATGAACCTCAATCCATATTCCACACTTCCTGTCTTTAGTACCTTAGGTTGCTGAAATAATTTAATAACCCTTGTAAAAGAAAAGTTATCTTTCAGTTTAACCACACTATTGACACAAAAGGGCTTAAGAACCACCAGTTGGAGACCTCTTGGCCCAATATAAAGGGATATATAGTTTTTTGAGCATAATATAATCAATGAATATCTCAATACCTTAGTGTGATCTGAAAATCTCCCTATATGACTATTCCATATTATTAATCATGACCTGAGAACTTTAAGCCATGATTTACAACATTTTAATCTCTCATTCAAAAGGATTTTGGAGTGATCTTGTAACATCCCAAGTAAATAAAGAATATTAAAATTTAATATTTATTAATATTTTTGAAATAACTATTAATTTTAATTTAAAGGGGATGCTATGTTCGATGACTTACCCAAAACACAACAATGGGTTTCTTTGAAATCTTACGTTGCACGCAACGTTGAGTTATAATGAAAAATAATATAATAATATTATTAATTTAAATGGTAGTTAACTCATAGTCGTTGTATTGGAGGAAATGAACAAAACATTCCATAATATGATTATAAATATTTGTTATTTTTTTACATTTATCCAATAAAAGTTATAATATTAAAATGTGTATTAATCTAATTTTAATCATAAACACTCTAATATTCTTTAAAATGTCAATTTATCGCCTTTTGATTGCGAACCCTTTTTAAATATAGTTTTTTGAAACTTTTATATGTTATATTTTACAAAATGATATTCTTATTAAAAAAAATACATCAAAATTTACTTTTGATGAAATTTTGGTATTTTTCTGATAATGTTCATTTTTTAATGAATAGTGAAAAATACTGTATTTTAATTCAAAACTGCCTTTTAATCTAATTTATTTATATAGTTAGATTATTATTTTAATTGGATTTAAACTGTAATTGGATTATAGTTTTACCATTTAATCAAATGTTGTTAATTTTTTGTATTTTAACTCTTAATTTGGACATAAATAAAGGTTAATCTTTTGAATGTTATTATTTCTTAAAAACAAGCTTTTTGTTTTGACAACAGGAATTTATTTTAAATTAATTTATACCAATTATGTGTTTTGAATTTAAAAAATGGATTCAATATTTGGAATCCGGAGGTCCAAATTATGTAAATAAGAAACTTTTATTTTTATACATTATGAATATTTAATTAAGTAAATATTGTATTTACCATGGTTAAAATGCAAATCTAGTATATAAGGGTGAAAAATAATATTATAATAATATTAAATTACTCTTAAACTTGTCCTAAACCCTTTATATGATACATTTACCACCATGGGAATCCTTGGGTCGATTTGGGGACCCCATGGATCCATTTGGGAGTGATAATTACACTTTATATTAATTAATTTAGAGTAAGGACAAAAATAACAAAACATGAATCCTTTTACTAATTTTTTTTATATTGGGTTATATAAGTTATATCTTAGACTAAAAATATTATTTTTAAATATAAAACTATTTAATACCTCATGGTATTTTATTTATAATTTTATACATTATATAAACAAATTTAATTATGACACAATGGTGATGCAGTAATTGATTCATTAATAAAGCATTCAATTAAACGATAATATAAATATTAAAATAAATCTATTTTCAACATTTTTATTCCATAAAATAATTTTATAGATTAGTATAACTTGTTTTCTTTTTTATTAATGATGTTTTTTCTAAATAATCACATTGTGTTGGATTTTTTTAGAAAGTCATGATTTGAATATTATTAAAATTGACATAAAAGAGTTTGTAAATAAATCAATATTTTATTAAATGATAAAATAGTCATAAAAACATAATATTCATCAAAATGACATATATGATGTTAAAAATTTCATTAATTATTCATTTGAGGTCTCTTGTAATTTTATAGTAAATATATTAACCATATAGTATGAATATATAAGAGGACAGAGTAAAAGTTAAATAAGTTAACAAAGGGTTAAATAAAAAATATAAGGATTAAAAAATATCCAAAAGCTATCCAATTATTATTGGATGATTTTATTTAGACTTATATAAACCTTATATTCTAATTAAATACGTTTTGGACCTTTAGAAACTGAAAATCATTATATAATAAAAGAATATTTTCAAACATTCCTAAAGAGCCCCCCCCCCACTTATAAAATGCCATAACTTCTAACCCTTACTCACACCTCTCAATACCCCTTGGATCGTCCAAAATATTCCCAAATAATCTCTCAAGATCCCTACATTCATACTATAAGAATTACTTTATTCATAAATCCCTTCAAGAAATCCTTTTGGTTCAAACCAAAAGGAATTACCTGATTTAAATTTAACATCTTCCCTCAAGTTCTATTCTTTTATTTTACTTCTTCACTCCCTATGATCTTATTATTATTTATTTAAATAAAAAAATTATCCTCAATATACTATGTTGTTTTTATGAGAATAATTAAAACTACACTTACACACACATCCATCTAATGGATACTAATATACTATTTTAGTGTACGGTGAATTGTTGCCTCACGAAATTATGATTGTTCGATTATCTTCTACCGCCTATCTTGGTGGACATTATGATGGCACTGTATTTATATGTGATATAAATTATATTTATATTTTATCTATTCTTTTTTATTTTTCATTTATATCATACCTTTATGGTTTCCATAATGGGTAAATACGATAATTTTATTTGGGGAAGTGCGGACTACGACCCCCTCAAAGTGATATGACTCGTTAATTCCATACATGGAATGTGTAAAGGATAAAGTTAATGCAATTATATATGATACTATATTGGAATTATAATATACCTATTTATAATTAAGTTCTCATTCCATTAAATAATAAATAGAAATGAAAGTAGAGTTCATCCGTACGTACGACTTACCGTCTCCATGAATGGTGCATTTCATTTCTTATCTCCCTATGTTATGTACTATTATAGATAAATATAAATATAGGATATATATGATATATATGAAATCTAAATCATGAATATCATTTTAGAGATAATGGACTTTTGACCACATGGACAACTTTTAATTATAGGAAGTTCATTTTTGACTCAAGTACCAAATATCAAAAAAACCACCGTTATTAACTTAAAAGATTATGTAATGTTTATAAAGTGGTAATAAGTATTATAAAAGGAATAATAACCTTGAAAAAGGTTCTTAAGAAACTATAAATTAACTTTAGTTTATTATTCATGAGATTAAAGAACGAAGGAATCAATTCAGACACAAGGTAAGGGACTTCGTCTCAATCACCTTTCATTGAGGCATATTTTTATTTACACACGACTTTATTTTTTACGGTGTATAAAACCCTTTGAATTTTCATTTCACTCAAAGGGAATATTTTTTCAATATAGAGTTTTACTTATGGACAAAGGTAATGTTTCTTTTTTTAACGTACGTGGTGACAATGACATTTCCACCACCGCGAGCGCTATTTGATTTTTGGATTCCTTAACAAGACGTAATGTTTTTAAATGGAAAATAAATACCATATAATCTTTTATGTATTTTGGTATTGAAAATGATTTTTATAATTAATTGGTCATTTCAATATATTTAAATGATATTTTTTGATTGAAATTTTGAAATGTTATCTTTCCTTTATGTTTGTTTTTTGTGTTATGAATATGCCATGGTTCATGGGCATTGTTTACGTATACGGGTGGTTCCATGATAAACCTAGGGAGGGTGAAATCTAAATTGCTCTTCAATGAATTGGGTAACGTGACAGAGGTAAATGTAAATGTTTCTCCTAAGAGAGTTAATGAATATACTATGATGGGTATTCCAAATGTAACTCCCTATGTAGCTGTGAAAGCTACAATGTATGTATGTTATGGATTCCACAAGTTTCCTTTTTTGATTTATGATTTACATTTTATATTAATAAATATTATGATCCATCATGGTTTGTTAAATATTGAAAAGTATGATTTCATTGACTTGTATATATTGATGGACTAATGTTTTCTTTGATTATTTTATAATCCATTCTGAGATTTTTATGCTCATCCCAAATTTTTTTGATATGTTTGTCACAGAAATTAAAGATGAATATGGTCAAGGATGGTATCATTGAAAAGTTATGCTATCTATAATATGGAACTAGGCATGACTCTTTTTCTATGATTTTTATTTTATGAAAAATGGATACTGAGTAGAAGTGCCTACTTCGTATCATTTGAGATGTAATATAATAGTTATTGCCCAATTCTCTAAAACTCATAACCTAAAAAGATCCCCAATGTGAATTATTAACTTAATACAAGATTATGTATTATTTGAGGCCAGGTCCTTATAGTTGGTATCAAAGGTCGGTTTATAAAACTTTAAGAGTTAGGGTATTGTTAAATTAATATCAATAAATTAATTTATTTTAATATTGAAATGATATTGAATTTATAGATTACCATGTTGCTTTTCTTAAGATATTTCTGTGTTCGGAATGGTTTTCCATAGAGGAAACATGGCAGCTATGATGGGATGACCTCTGGAGGAAGACCACCATCCAAATCAGCAAGCTGAGATGGTCGGAATTAGAACTGAATAGCTTTTTTCAGTGATGGAACAATTGACTCAGGCTATAAATGGTGGTGGTATCCATGCACGAGATCAGCCAGATCAATCATATAAAAACCTGTTAGTAGTAGAGCATTTCATGAGGACACATCCCCCATAATTCAGAGGATCATTTGAACTATGCTAGCTGAAAGATGGATTAAAGTACTGGAGAAGATTTTTGATGTCATGGGAGTGTTCAAAACATAAAAATGTTAGTCTTTTTTTACTATTTTGAAGGTAAAGACGATCAGTGGCGGTTGATGGTGAAAAATATTAGGGATAGTGAGGAGATTGATGCTCTTCATTGGTATGAATTCAAAGGTATGTTTCTTGAGAAATATTTTCCTAAGGTGGTTAGTATTATGATGAAAAAAAAATTCTTGGAATTGAAGCAGGAATATGACTTAGTGGCTACTTAGGAAGCAAAATTCACTCGACTGGAAAGGTGTGCATCAAATTTTATACAACATATTGATAGTAAAATCAATCATTTTTACTCAAAATTAAATCCAAAATATGAAAGGGATTTAGATTATTGTGAGTTCAAATGTTATGAAAAACATGTTCGATGTGTGGAGAAGGTGGAAATGGAGTTTTCCGATGATCAAGTGTTATTTAAAAAAACAGAATAACAGGTCGAGGTGGCCATAAAAAGGGAAGAAATCTTCAAAGAAGTCCGATGGTAAGAAAATTAAGTTTACAATTTGTGAAAATTGTGGAAAAATCACTCTGGGAAATGTCTTTTGAATTCTGATAAGTGCTAATGATGTGGTAAAATGGGACATAAGACTCGTAATTTCAATAAAAATGAATAGGGTAATGGTAAGAAAAAATTTGGTATATAGTTAGTAAAATGTTTTAAGTGAAATGAAATGAATAATTATGAAAATGAGTGTCCAAAAAAGAACTCATCTAAGGGAAATCATCCATACTACAAGAAGAAAGGGGTGGTTAAATCCTTTTCAACTACTTCAGTAGATGTTAGTCCATCAAATGAAGTAGTATCAGGTACACTATTTGTTTATTTAGATTAGCCAACGTGTTATTTGATTCAGGGTCTACACACTCTTTCATTTCTGAGAAGTTTTCTAGTAAATTGAGAATTACATCTCAAGATATAAATCCTAAATTTATGGTAAAAACAACAGGAGGAAATTTTGACACAAAAAGAAATTATAAGAACCTTATTGTCTATTTGTTCCGAAAGAATCTACATGAAAACCTTATTGTTTTTCCTCTATTAGAGTTTGATGTTATTTTGGGTATGGATTGGCCTTCCGTTTACCATGATAAGATTGACTATAGAGCTAAAGAGGTTTATTTTCAGAAAGAATTTTAGTTTGTGTACAATAATGAACCCTTACTTTTGATAACATATCAGGAAGCTGAGAAACTAGTAAAAGATGGAAATGAATGCTACATTTCATATATTGTTGAAAACAAAGGAACTATTCAGATTAATGATGTGCCAATGGTAAATGAGTATCTTGATGTTTTTCTTCATGAGTTTCCTGGTATAATACCTGACTGATAAGTTGAATATACTGTTGACTTAATTCCTGATGCTAATCCAATTTTAAAACACCCTTATTGAATGGATCAAATTGAAATTTTAGAGTTAAAGAAGAAATTGCAGGAATTATTAGATAAAAGTTTAATTCGACCTAGAACATCACTATGGTGTGCTCCTATCTTTTTTTATTAAAAAGAAAGATGGTTCAATGATACTTTTCATTGATTATAGAGAATTGAATAACATCATTGTTAAGATTAAGTATCCTTTGACTCATATCGATGATTTATTTGATCAGCTCTAGGGAGCTCAGTATTTTTCAAAGATTGAATTGAGGGCAAGGTACCATCATTTGAAAGTAAAGGAAGTAGAAATTTCGAAGATCGTGTTTCATACTAGATATGGCCATTATGAATATGTAGTTATGCCTTTTGGGTAAACCAATACACCTGCTATATTCATGGATCTTATGAATATAATTTTCTGTGAGTTCCTAGATAATTTTGTTGTTGTGTTCATTGATGATATGTTGGTTTCTTCTAAAAGTAAAGAGGAACATTAAATTCATTTATGGGTTGTCTGTCAAAACGTAAAATAAAAAAACTGCTTTGGAAATTCATAAAGTGTGAGTTTGGGTTACAATAAATTTCATTCCTTGGTCACATTATTTAAAAAAATGGCATAAATATTGATCTTTCTAAAACAAAAGTTTTTAAAGAATGGACAAGAAATACCAATAACACAAAGATCCATAGTTTTATTGTTTTATCAGCTTATTATTGGAGTTTTTTTTAAAAATTTGTCACAGTTTTCTATCCCAATGACTAAGTTAACTAAAAAATGTGTTAAGTTAATTTGGACAGAAGAATATGATGATTGTTTTCAAGAATTGAAAAGAAGATTGGTGAATGATCTAGTTTTGGCACTGCCTTCCAGAAATAGTGAATTTATTATCTATAGTGATGCATCGTTGAAAGGACTTGGTTGTGTCCTAATGTAGAATGATCTGTTAATTTCTTATGCTTCATGTCAGCTGAAACCTCATGAGTTAAATTGCCCTGCACATGATTTGGAATTAGCTGCTGTTGTTTTTTCTTTAAAAATTTGGTAGCATTATCTGTATGGAGTAAAATGTGAAATATATACTGACCACAAAAGTTTGAAGTATCTATTTACTCATAAAAAATTGAACATGAGACATAGGATATGGATGGAATTAATCAAGGGTTATGATTTCATGATCCATTACCATCTGGGAAAGGAAAATAAAGTGTCCAATTCTTTGATTAAAAAGAGTAATGCTACATTAAACATGTTAAATTTTTAACAAGATCCTTTTATTAATGATTTGATGAACTTTTTCATAGATGTTGTTGGTGCAGGAAATTCATCTGTTATTTTAGGTGTTAGTGAAATCATCTCTATTAGAAAGAATTAAGCAAGAGAAAAAGGAAGATAGTGAGTTTTAGAAAAAGGTAGAGCTGGTTCCAAAGGGTAATTTAACTAAATTTAACATTGATAATGATTGTGTTTTGAGGTTTGGGAAGAGATTATGTGTTCTCTGTGAATCATAGATGAAGAAAGATTTATTATGTGAAGCTGATAGTTCTCTGTTTTTAGTTCATACTGGTAGTACTAAGATGTACATAGATATTTAGGAGTATTACTGGTGGGATTGAATGAAAAAAGATATTATTGAATTTATTGTGGAGTGTTTGACTTTTCAACAGGTTAAATCATAGTGGTAATTACTAAAAGGGATGATTCAGCCTTTACTAGTTCTAGAGTGGAAATGGGAAAATATATCCATGGACTTCGTTGTGGGATTACCAAAAACATCTCAAGGTAACAATTAAATCTAGGTTATTTTTGTTCGATTTACTTAATATACTCATTTCCTTTCTATTTGAGATACTTTGTATCTAGTTCAACTTTCTCAGTTGTTTGTTAAAGAGATAGTCAAGTTGCATGGAGTTCCCCTCTCCATTGTATTTGACCATGATCCTAGGTTTACTTCTAACTTTTGGAAAGGCCTTTAGAAGTCATTGGGTACTAAATTAAATTTTAGTACAACTTTTCATCCTCAATCAGATGTGTAGTCAGAACGAACAATTCATACATTGGATGATATGCTACGTGCTTGATTATTGGATTGTGAGGGAATTTGGGACCAAAATATTTCTTTGGTTTAATATTCTTATAATAACAGTTTTAATTCCATTGTACAGATGTCACCATTTGAGGCATTGTATGGAATGATACGTCGAACTCTATATTTTGGGGATTAAGTAGGTGAAAGGAAACTGATGGGACCAGAATTGGTAGAAGAGAAGGTTGATAAAGTTAAATTTATTCAGAAACACATGAGAATAGCTCTGAGTAGGCAGAAAAGTTATGCAGATAACCAGAGGAAGGATATTTCATTTGAGGTAGGTGATCATGTCTTTTTCAAAGTTTCACCATGGAAAAGTGTGATGCGTTTTGATAGGAAGGGAAAGCTGAGTTAGAGGTTCATTGGACCCTATGAAATCCTAGAGAAAGTTAAATAAATTGTGTACAGAGTTGGTTTACCTCCAAGTTTATCCCAAGTACATAATGTTTTCATGTTTTAATGTTAAGAAATTATATTTCAGATTTATTTCATGTTTTGAGTCTAGAGGTAATTCAGTTGGAAGAAAATATTTCATATGATGAACAACCAGTCTAGATTCTTGATCGAAGATAGAAAGTATTGTGGAATAAGGAAATTCATCAGGTAAAGGTTTTATGAAAAAACTATATGGTTAAAGAGGCAACATGGGGATATGAGAATTCTATGGGGGATAAATACCCCCATTTTTTTGATAAGTGAATAAAATTGCAAGGACGCAATTTTCAAAAGGGGGGAAGGATGTAACATCCGAGGTAAAAAAAGAATATGAAATTTTCATATTTATTAATATGCTTGAATTAAATATTAACTTTTCTTTAAAGGGTATTCTATGTTTTATGGCATACCCGATATGAAACAATGTGTTTCATTAAAATATTATGCTGCACACAACATTGAGTTATACCGAAAAATAATATATTATTATTATTATTTTAAATTTTAGTTAACTCATATCTGCTGTATTGCCATAAATGAACCGAACAAACTACAATATAATTATAGATGTTTTTTAAATATTTTACATTTATAAAAAAAAAATTTATAAGCTTAAAATGTGAATGAATCCAATTTTAAGCATAAACACTCTAATATGCTTTAAAAGGTCGATTTATCGCCTTTTGATGAATAACCCTTTTTAAATAAACTTTTTGTCACTTTTATGTATACTATTTGACAAAATAATATTCTTTTTTAGAATCAGGAAATCAAAATTTACTTTGGATGAAATTTTGGTATTTTTCTGATAATGTTCATTTTTTAACAAATAGTGAAAAATAATGCATTTTAATTCAAAACTGCCTTTTAATATAATTTATTTATATAGTTATATTGTTTGTTTAATTTGGTTTTAAAGTGTAATTGGATTATAGTTTTACCATTTAATACAATTTTGGTCAATGTATGTGACTTCACTCTTAATTTGGACATAAACAAAGGTAAATCTTTTGATAATTATTTTTTTCTTAAAAACACGCTTTTTGTTTTGACAACGGGAATTAATTTTAAATTAACTTATACCAATTATGTGTTTATAATTTATAAAAATGGATTCCATATTTATAATCAGGAGGTCAAAATTGTGTAAATATGTAACTTTAATTTTTAGACATTATGAATATTTACTTCAATAAATATTTTATTTACCATGGTTAAAGGGTAAATCTGGTAAATAAAGGTGAAAAATAATATTATAATAATATTAAATTAACATTAAACATGTCCAAACCCTATTGGATGATAATTTTCCAACCATTGGGATCATTAAGTCTATTTGGGGACCCCATGGAGCCACTTGGGAGTGATAATGACACTTTATATTAATTAATTTAAAGTAAGGACAAAAAAAATATAAACATGAATCCTTTTCATAAAACAATTTTTATATGGTATTATATAAGTTATCTATTTGACTATAAATATTATATGGAAATATAAAAAGATTTACTACATCATTTTATTTAATTTATAATTTTTATATATTAAATAGACAAATTTAATTATGAAACTATGATGATGTAGTAATTTCTTCATTAATAAAGGATTCAAATAAATGATATTATAAATATTAAAATAAATTTATTTTGAACCTTTTTATTCCATCCACTAATTTTATAGATTATTATGACTTGTTATATTTGAATTTATTAAGTGTTTTCAAAATAATCAAGTTGTTTTGGATTTTTTAAAAAGCCATGATATGAATAGTATTAAAATTGACATAAAAGAGTTTTTAAATCAATCAATATTTTATTAAATTATAAAATAGTCATAAAAATATAAGATTGGACAAAATTACATATATTATATTAAAATTTTAATTTATGATCCATATTTGGTCTCTTGATATTTTATAGTAAATATATTAACCATATACTATGAATATATAAGAGGAAATGGTAAAAGTTAAATAAGTTAACAAAGGGTTAAATAAACAATATAAGGATTAAAAAATATCCAAAACCTTTACAATTATTATTGTATGATTTTATTTAGACTTAAATACACATTATCATTGAATTAAATAAGTTTTAGACCTTTAAAAACCGAAAATAATTACATAATAAATAATGTTTTCAAACTTTCCTAAAGAGCCCATCCTTGCCCTTATAAAAAGCCATCACCTCTAACACTTACTCACACATCTCAATCCCCCTTGGATCATCCATGCTCTACCCAAATAAGCTCTCAAGATCCATATATTCCTTATATAATCCTTTCCTTAGGAATAAATCACTTAAATAAATCCTTTTGTTTCAAACCAAATGGAGTTACCCGATTTAAAGGTTACATCTTCCCTAAAGTTCTCTTCTTTTATTTTACTCATTCACTCCCTATGCTCTTATTATTATTTATTTAAATAAAAACACCATTATCCTCAATATACTAGGTTTTTTTATGATAAGTATTCAAACTACACTTACACACACCTCCATCTAATGGATATGAACATACTGTTTCTGTGTATGACGAACTGCTGCCTCACGAAACGATGATTGTTCGATTATCTACTACCACCTCTAATGGTGGCCATTACGATGAAATATATTTATATATGATATATATTATATTTATAATGTATCTATGCTTATTTATTTTTAATTTATACCATACCTCTATGGTTTACATAATGGGTAAATACGATAATTTCATTTGAGGAAGTGCGGACTACCGCCCCCTCAAAGTGATATGACTCTTTAATGCCATACGTGGAATGTGTAAATGATGAATTTAATTAAATTATATATGATATAATACTATAATTATACTATAATTATACTATACCTATGTATCATTATGATTTAATTCCATTAAATATGAAATATAAATGAAAGTAGCGTTCATGAGTACGTACGACTTACCGTCTCCATGAATAGTGCATTTCATTTATTATCTCCAAATGTTATGTACTATTATAAATACAAATATATACTGGATATATATGATAAATTATGATATCTAAATCCTAAATATTATAATGTAGATAATGGACTTTTGACTACATGAAATACTTTTAATTATAGGATGTTCATTTTTGACTAAAGTACCAAATATCGAAAAAACGACCATTATTAACATAAAAGATTATGTACGGTTTATAACTTGGTAATAAGTAATATAAAAGGAATAATAAACATAAAAAAGGTTCTTAATAAATTAGAAATATAATTTAGTTTATTATTCATGAGATTAAATAACGAACGATTCAAGTCAGACACAAGGTCAGGAACTTCCTCTCAATCACCCTTCATTGAGAAATATGTTGATTTATACATGACTATATTTTATAGGTTGTATAAACCTATTTGAATTTTCATTTCATTCAAAGGGAATATTTTTTCTTTGTATATTTTTACTAAATGACAAAGGGAATATTTCTTTTTGTTGACATACGCGGTGGTAACAACCTTTCCGCCACCGCAAGCGTTATTTGATTTTTGGATTCCTTAACTGGCCGTAAAATTTTTAAATGGAAAATAAATACCATATACACTTTTTTTTGGTATTTAAAATGTTTTTGATAATGGATTGGTTATTTCAATATATTTAAATGATATTTTGTGATTGAAATGTGGAAATGTTATCTTTCCTTTATATTTGTTTTATGTGTTATGAATATGTCATGGTTCTTGGGAATTGTTTACGTATATAGGTGGTTCTGTGATAAACCTTTGGAGGGTGATCCAAAGATAAATCTTCAAAGAATTGGGTAACATGATAGAGGTAAATTTAAATGATTCTCCTAATATATTTAGGGAATATACCGTGATGGGTATTCCAAATGTAACACACTATGTAGCTGTGAAAGCTACAACGTAAGTATGTTATAGATGACACAAGTTACCTTCATGATTTATGATTTCAATTTATTATACATAAATCTTATGATCTAGTGTGGTATGTTAAATATTGAAATGTATTATTTAATTGAATTTTATGTATTGATGGACTAATGTATAATTTATAAATTTTATAATCCTTACTGAGCTTTTTATGCTCATGCCATGTTTTTTTGAAATTTTTTTACAGGACTTAAAGATGAATAGTGTCAAGGATGAGATCCTGGAAAATTCACTCTCATTAAAATATGGAAATATACATGACTCTTTTTAAGAGTTTTTATTTTATGAAAAAATGGATATTGAGTTGAAGTTTATGCTTTGTAATATTTGAGATGTAATTTAATAGTTATGAAATAATTCTCTAAAACTCTAAACCTGAAAAGATCTCTAATGTGAATTATTAACTTAATTCAGGATTATGTATTGTTTAAGGGTGGGTCCTTATAGATCTTGACCCCATGTATCCTAATCTAGATCTTGTGTAACTTATCAAATATTAGTTCCATATGATTCATAACCTTAAACTATCTACACATTGGTCAATGTTGTATGGAAATAAAATCTATCCTATAATGTTCCAAATCACAAGACATTAAAATAAAAGAAAAAGAGACAAAAGTTTTCAATATAAAAACCCAAAAATCATAGCCTAAGAAAAATTAATGTCTTTGATCCTTAAACTTTTCTTCCCCATAGTTTAGTAAAAATAAATGGTGCAAATTATTAAGGTATAAATCTCATAGGGTATATGTTATAGGTCTAGAAAAATCCCAGCTATGATCGATGAACAACCCGGTTCAAGAAGAAGTTATAGAAATGATTTTTCTTGTATCTTTTCCATGAGAATATTTTCACTAGATAGTGACACAACCTTTATGGTGTTCTAAGACTTCATGGATATTACACAATCTGAAAATCACACTTCGTGATTTGGGTGATTTGGATCACTGTAAACCTTTCATGGCCTGTGGAAAATATATCCATCTTTAAGGGACCCTTTTCTTGACAATTCATATATGTATATGGATAATGAATATGTGCCTATGTCCATTAAACAAATTAGTCACTATGAAAAAAATATATTCCAATCCATGTGGTCCCTAAAATTGTCATGGAAGCACTTAACACCTCAATGTGTATGAGTTAATCTCAGTAAGACTATCCCATATCATCATCCTAATAAGAGTACTTTGGAACATGATTTAAAATCCTTGTTCCAAACTATCTGAGTGGATTCAACATCCTTGACATTACACCATGTTATTTTATACCCTTTCTCAAATAAGGAATGTGAAACTACATTAATGAACCATTGATGGCCCACGCCTCATGATTTGAAACCACATGATTTAGGGCCCCAGTTCACAATCAAGAGTTGTACTACCCTAGGGGTACAGAACCCTTCCTGAATAACATTCATCCCATACCCGGCCTTATCATTTAGATATTTGATCATTCATGATTATTTTATAGCCCTAAAAAAGAAGTGTAGATCATATTATTCATGTCCATGCTACCGACACAAAAGAGCCATGACCCACCAACTAAAGGCATGTTCTCTTTATTAGAAAGGATCTTAATTTTTTTGATCCTTAACAACCTCTTGGAAGAACCTAGTATCTCATAATGTCATGAGACGCAACCAGAATTCCTTCACCATCTCATATTAACTACACAAACATTTGGGTTATTATTTACATCACCCATACTCCAACTATCTAGGAGGACCATGTATCCCTAGTGTCTTTCCCTCAATCGATACTACCTTTATAGATCTTCCATAGCCCTTGGAAATTATAGTCGTCTTCAAGAGAACATTTTCTTGACTATGCATGCATGGATATCACTTTTTCATATGCACATATGATATTCAAAAAAAACTAGCCTTCTACAAAACAGCATTTTTGATCCTTGTGGTCATCACAAAGACAATGGAAGAACCCAAGTCCTTAGAGTGTTCTAGAACATTCCTTGCATGTCTACACCATGTCACATGATCATCTATAAGGTCTGAGCTAATATACCATAAACGAATGAAATATCACTTTTGATATAAAATACCATAAAAAAATAAATATCAGGTCCAAGATAAAAGACCATAAAATAAAGCAATATCACATATGATATAGAAGACCATAAATTAAATCAATATCAAGTCTATGCTAAAATACCCTAAACTACAGTACATCAAGGTTTGTGCTAAAAGACCCAAAACTACAATATATCAATGTTCTATATAAAAGACCCTAAACTAAAGCAATATCAGGTATGATCTAAAAGAACCTAAACTATAGTACACAAAGTCTGAGGTAAAAGAATCTAAACTATAGTACATCATGGTATGAGCTAAAATAACCTAAACTAAAGTGATATTAGTTCCAAGGTAAAAGTCCTTAATCTATAGGATGGAAGTTATTTTTACTGCAAAAGAATGTAAGGCCTACTACATTGACTTAGCATAATTAGGGGACACTAGCCCATTCTATCATCTTTGGAAAAATATTAGTCACTCTTCTTTTAGGAAATTTAACATACCCAATCATCCGTCTAGAAATCAGATGATCTCTTGTAAACAAGAACATATCATCAATAGAGAATCTCATGTTTGTGGTTATTCATGAGTACTTCTCAAAATTAATATTTTAAGATTTAAATATTCAAATACAAGAATTATGGTTTACATAATATTATAAAAATTATGGGTAGTGTTTGTGATTATAATAGTATCAATGAAAAACAATACATCAATGATTAAAGAAAACCATATAGTAATATGGAAATTTTAGAAATTTATTTCATTCATAGTGTGAAAAAGATGGAGTAATATCCTCATATTAGAGTATCTATGGATTATATAAAATATAATTCATCACATGGGTCAAACTATGATAAAATGTGATTGGTTTTTCCATCAATATCTACAAGAGTCTGAGAGGAAATGTAGATGGAAAGATGGAGTGCCGCTCAACCCAATTATTTGGGTTCTGCTATAAGAAGAATATTTTGGAACAAATCCATCAACTCCTAAATCCTCTTTCAAAAGGATTAAAAGATAGATGATGATATTGAAAGATCCGACCTCCAATTATTTATTATTTACTCACATCTCCATTTCTGTTCATTCCAAGAATCAATCTTATCCTATAATTTGGATATCAACAAGTGACCATGATCTAATGTCTCTAATGCATCATTAACCTTCATAACAAAAGGATCCTCATCTACAAGGTCAATCAAAACTTTTTCACTTATTTAGAAATCTCACTAAGTCCAAATGATTCACTTCATAATTTCATAGAGTCTTTTGGTAAAAATAACCATCCCCATAATCATGAAATAATTAATTAATGTGTTCACCTTTGTCACATAATACTTCCAAGGGGGTCTGAGTGATCAATTCCTGAATTTGTTTGCAGATCATCCTACGATGTGCTTGAGCCTCTATGACTGATGGAGTAGGCATGGAGGGAGGAAGAATAACTAGTTGAACTAATGAAAAAAAAGAAGAATAATCCCTATATGTCCATATATCAATAGGTGTATTATCCATATCATTGTTTAAAGGGTTAATAACTTCATTTGAATATGTTTTTGTATCTAAATATTCATTACTCGAATGAGATATCTTTCTTGATGTCTCAACTAGATCTTCAATAAAATCCATCATCGATACTAAAAAATGGATTGGGGAGGAAAGGGGCCTATCCATAGGACGAAACAACTAGTTTAGCACACCACCTGGGTAAGATTCTACATAAACCTAAGTATAATTCGGGGTCAGAAAGATAAAATAATAAATAGGAGGAAGTATGATCTCAACCTCATTATCTTCATGTTCCATTATCTTCCAAATTTTTTGGATGAATCCAGGATATTGATCCCCTTGAAGTCAACCAAAGAAAGTAGGGATACCCCTTGAATTCACCCGAAATGATGAGAAAAATGATGAGGTGCATAAGGTTCATAGATAAATATCTTATCTACTCTGGCTATGATAAACCCATTCTGGAGATATATCATATATGACCTTCCATCAAGGGAACCACTTCTATATTCAATAATCAGTCTAATCAGTGCCTAGAAAGGATTAAAATTGAATCTATCATATTTATTAAGTATAGATTTTACCTCAACTGGGAAATGATATAAGGAACCAAACCCATATATATTCAATAATATGGGGTGGTATGAATCATTTGGTGTCCAAGTGAAATTTTAATATTCATACCAATTAAAGTTCTCCCATATCCAACAAAATAGAAATTGGAGGGGTGTACATATCTTATAAGGGGTGATACCTTGTTGAATATGCCTAAGAAGTTGGTAAAGGTGTGAAATGATAAGCACTGGCAAATTGAGACACTATCCATTCGAAAGTCGATCTTCTGTCTCTAATATACTAACTCAGATCCCGGAGCATGCATTTCTAGCTGGTAAAAGCCGACCATTCAAAAATAAGGCTATAAATCCTCCCAACCTAAGGTTTGTTGAGATCTCTAAATTCACATGGTAGTCACAAGAGTTATAATCCCTAGCTTTCAAGGTAATCTAATATGATCCAATTCCATCATGGGACAACTAAGAATGGATCCAATGAGGGTTTATAATAGTTATCATATATTATTTATATCAAAATGAAATATAAATCCAATCCTTTAATGAAATGAGTGAATGTGTTTTCATCGCCCTCTTCAATTTCACCTCAATGATAACAAGAATCTCAATCTCCAAAAGTGGGGTCTGTGTGGGATCATTATAAACATCTATAATAGGATGAAATTCATCATACATATCTCCAAGGGGGGAATACCACCCAGTTGGTAGATGTACCATAAGATAATACCCACTTCTTCATGAGACATGTGGAAGTTTTTGATACTAGGACACCAATGATTATTCATCTCTTGAAGAAGGTAGGGTTGGAGGTAAATGATGATCTAGTAAATCCACAAAAATTCATAAATATAAAATTTGTATAGATGATCAAAAAACTCTATGCAGTTTTCCCTAACCCATAAGGGAAATTCTTATTCATCATAGAAATTAACGTTGGTCTAGAGATACCACTTCAAACCCCATCCAATGTTCGGATTGTTCAAAGAGGAAGAAAATATAGTTGAATATATCTCAAAAAAGGGATGATGACAAAAGTCACAACCATATAGACCTAAGAGGTAGTTTCACAATATATAAGATAACTCTTGAGACTAAGCTTTGATCAGTCAATCATCCTTTGAAATAGTCATTTGGACACATTCAAGAGAAGCTGAAACCCAGAGAGATGAAAAATTAATATCTGTATGGGGGATGTGAGCATCATTCAGTAGACAAAACCCATATATAAAGAGTCTTTGAGATAAATGATAGTCTTGAAGCTAAAATGGGGGGATTCTTTTTAGACCCTCTTTATCGAAATATTCACAATATTGCGGATCAGTGTTGCGATTCCTAGAAATCATGGCCCTTTTATTTTCCAAACCTGGAGATGATAGATGAAAAAAAGATTCCATCTAGATAAGAATAAGTGGAATATATTAGACAAAAAGAATATAAAATAATATAAAAAGGATTAGACCTAATGAACTGGCATCATCTTATTCATCACACGAATCAACAATGGATTCATTAATCACATAAGAATTTCATAAAATAGCCAAAACCCAAAATCCTCAAAGATCTCATAATCCTGTAGGGAATCGTACAATCTCATGACCCCATGGAGACTCACGATCCCAAGAATTGGACATGGTCACGTGAATCATGTAATAATAATTTGATCGAATGATTGAGCCAATGGATCCTAGGAGACACTCAAGGAAATCGCAATCCTCAGGGTTGAAGTTCAATAAATTTCCAAAGCATGATTTTATTTGGACTTGATTGGTGCCTAATTAGAAAAATAGTTTTATGGGGGAGTTCTCATAAAATGGACTCACAATGAAGGCTCATGAACATGTCTCATGATATGCTAGCAAAAAAGTCTTATGATAAAAGGCATGAGAGAGGGGAAAGGTAAGAGTGATATGAAGAAGGGGTTTCTGGTGAAATAAATGGCCCACTATAACCCTATATATAGGTAATTTTATAGAATTCAAAGCATCACCCGGTAAACAAAACATTGTCCAAGACATTGGTTTCTGATGCCTCCAAAGACTTAGGTGGGAATTTACATTAAAAAAACTAAGCCCTTATCCTAGTGGATTCCACTTATAGAGGGGAAAATTTGTTGATGCCCACCAATTGAGAATATGAAAAATCCCAATGGAAATAAATACCTGAATATGGGTATTATTTTCAATAAAAAAGAAAATAAAGAAGAATGTGTTTGGGACCTATGGATCCTCTGAACCATCAAGGGAATCATGATCACATTACCATTATAAGGCCATATGAATGAAACAAGTGCATTGAATAACCTGTAGCTGATCCTTCCCAACCTATTTCAACACATCCTTAAGCACTCGCAAAGGCACCTCAGACAACTGTAGGTCATGTAGATCCAGCTGAATAAAATCCCCCATTCCACATAGTTTTTCAACATTGAGCACCTCAAGAACCATCCATAATTCCATAAAAAATGGAAGGGACAATTTTCAAAAGGTGGAGGAACCTAGTGGTTGTAATGATCATGTGACACATCACCTATTGGAAAAATTATTTCCTTCGAACCATTAAATATAGTTCATGAGACCCCCATGCCATTTTAAAATAAAATAATGGAAATAAAAGTGGATGATATGGGAGCCTCTTGTGGTTGTTAAATGACATGTTACACACCCATGGAATCCTAAAAGATTCCACAAAACCTTAATGACATCGCTTCCTCGTCTTGTAAAAACCCTTTGGCTTAACAGCCTCGTCATACGAAATATTCAGGTAAGACCAGGGAACTATGCACTCCACCATTGGATCCCTAAGGACAAATGGATGGATTTTTCCTTGAAATGCTCACACATCTCCATGATACCTCAATTATTCATGTGACACAACATCTAGAGGTAGACTAATTATCTTAGAAATTACTCATCTAATTTCATATGAACCATGAAATTTGGATAATAAACAAATTAAATAAAAAATGGAGGAGGTGAAAGCCTCTGGTGGTTGTAAAATGATTACAACACACTATGGAAGCCCACAATGTGGTCCCGTGGGACTCCTAGACAAGCTTCCTTGATCTCACAGAGGACCCTAGACCATCCATCATTGCCTCATGAAATTTCCCTAACAAGACATTAATCATCTCTTGAACACCTTTCAAAATTCACTATAATCCTGAAAAATCCCTTGGACATGTAAATATGATAATATGGAAGCCCTTCGGCATAAAAACATGATAAAACAAGTATCTATTAATTAGAAATAATCCAATTATTGAGGAATTGATGAGAGTGACTCATGGTCACTGAAAATCAAGTGATTCCCTCAAAGTGATCTATAGAAGAGGATAAAAAAGACGTGTGTCACCAGAACACTTAATAGACTCCATCCTAGATTCGCACTATATACACCATAAAATCTGGTTAACAAATATGTTGGAAATTCCAATTAATTCCCCACCCTTTCATACAAAATAATCCAGACCACTACCTATTAGGACCAAGAGAATGAACTCCCAGAATCTTTCAACCATAAATTCTTCCATCAACTAATAAACCGATATATAGCTTGAGTAATCATGCACCGTTCAAAAATCACTTCTCTTGATCATTCATAGATCTTGTTAAGGGCTCTTTTAAGGAAACACGAAGAACATTACACATATCTTATCGATCATGTATGAATAAAAATAAAATAAAACTGAAAAAATATAAGGAATTCAATATACAATGGATAAAAATGTGTCTAAAGGTTATGGACTTAAAAAAAATCATGTTCACTAACCCTCATGTTCTTCACATGATCTATCTAACACATGAGAAAGCATTGGGAAAATTTTCCCACATCTCATGATGCTCCTTCAGTATGCCACCCAGGTCATGAGAAGTCTTCTAAAAATGTCAAAACAAGTCACATGGTCTCCTCGGGAATTCCAATTTAGAATCCCAAATCCCTATATGAATATTACCCAAGCCTTATGATGTCCTTCAGTCACATATCTGAACTCACATAATGGTTCCATATCATGTCAACCAAGTATCACATTTTAATCAAGGCTTGTCAACTAAGCTGTCAAAATACCCTATGTAAATGTTAGTCGAGACTCGTGACAACCTCCATAAATCATTTCAAATACATATGATTCCATCCAAGAATGTCATAAAAGACATGTGACACCCTCTAAGACATGTCATACTGACTCTTGTGACACCCTCTATCCATGTTAGCCAATTCTTGTGATGATGCTAGGGAAAGCCAGCTAGATCATGCGACACCCTCTAGATATGTTAGCTAGGATATGAAATGGATTTAGGAACAATCTATACAGATCTTGTGATGTCATCCAACAAGTCAACAGGGTCACGTGACACCCTCTAGAAGAGAAGGCCTAGTCACAACGGCCTCCAAGGACTTGATCGCATTGTTCTTCTTTAGTGTGTAACCCATGATCAATATGGATACCTCGTAGGGTATGCCCTGGTTAAATAAGCTATGATAACTCTGATTATCGTGATAATAAAGATACATAGGATTCAATTCTATGGTATCAACAATGTATCAAATATCCAATGGGAGAGGACATTGATCTTTTTCCATGTCCCCTTTCTCACACCATGCATATCTCACATGGGATAAGGGAGGTGAAATAATAATATCATTCATGTGAAGATTCGCCATCGTCCATGGTAACATAAGTATGTAAGCCCCAATAAGTGACATGAAACATTATCCTCAACATAAGGGAATCTACCTTGGGGCTCGTCCCAATAGTGAAATTGAATTATGATAACTCTAATTACTATAATAATAATGATATGTATGACTTGTTCTTATGGACCTGATCTCAAATAAAAATAAATTTTGAAGTTAGACTTATATTTATTTCATTTAGACTATCGAGTCCCAATAATTTCCACGAGATGATCACTATACCTCATCCATCTGTAGAATGAGAAATTAACTGAACTACAATGAATCAGATTCTTTCCATAAACAGGATATATGGGATGTCTTTCTGACACCCATGATCCATAATAAATACTCTTTTAACCATCAAATTACATAATTCCCAAGTCATGATCAATAAAAAATGATCATTTTCTATCCCTCATTTCTCACATTGAGAATAGCTCACTATGTCATAGGGAACTGAAATAATCAAGTCAGTTGCACCATGAGTCTTCACAGTTTCAAAGAAAACATAAGTTTATAAGACCCAAACAATTGAAAAAAGAAAAATATGACTCTATCCATAATTTTGATATGTAGTACATCCCTCCAGGACTTTATCTTGAACACTTGGTGTCCTGGAGAACCTATATAATTCCTCTACACATGAGGTTAATCTGTATTGGTCCAACGAACTATGTGGGTTTTGATTACTACAAAACCAGAATATTTAGGGATCCTCATAATGGATCAGTCCACTCATTGAAATATTAATTTCCTCATTATTTGGAAAAAAATCCTAAAGATCTTGGTTATACAGCTTCATCACATATACAATTGACTATTACTGGAAAATGATGGATAACTACAGATACATACATATGGATTTACTAAAGAGACCCTGGTCTATTTCACATGAAGGATAATTAACCCATAATAATTTTTAAAGGTAACCAGTCCTATTTTTGGATTAGGATGATATTTGTGAACATATCTTAAATATAAAAGTGAATCCCAAAGTATAAAACAATTCCCCCAAAAAGGGTGCGATGAGACCAACCTACCATCCTCTCAACCAATGAGAGTCCCCAAGAGTCATTGGGCATAAAAAACCAGGTTTCTCCCTACCATAGGAAAGCAGGTATATACCTAGATATAGATGAGGGAACCATTGGGAGTTTCCAAAAATAGGGACAATGGTAACCCGATATTCATGATTGTGCACAACACAAACACCCCCACAATTAACCATCAGGTAAAATGAACCCCACTTCAATGAGGGTTTCTCGATAACACTTCATATCCTGACAAAACTCATATATATATATATATATATATATATTTATCAATATGAACCATGTAGATTATAAAATAATTTATGAAGTGATACAGATCTTCAAACAATTAATTGAGCAAGGCTCACTACATTATTTATAGAATATTAGAATTCCATTTTTTTCTAGTGGAGTAATTATCATATTTTTAACATATTATTATGTGTTTATTATAACTTCAAAAAAATTTATGTAATGTGTTGAGTAAGAATTGTATTTATTTCATGTTTGAAAATAAAATATCATATTATTTTATGATAAAATATATTTAAATAATTCATTCAACATATATTTTAATAAGGAAATCGCAAGTTATAAAAAACGATGTATTATATATTAATAAGACTTGGTGGGATGGATTCTTCTGATTCATTACTTTTTTGATCAAATTAGTAGATGTAGATATATCTATATAATGATTTATAAATCAAAATATTTTATATTATTAAGGTTTATGAATTTGAATTAGAGAATTTTTTTAATATGATAAAGAAATTTTATTTATATAATGTTTATAGTAACATAAAAAATACACCATTGATCTTCTATATAGAAATTCATTCTTAATGATTTTATGAACTTTATATACAAGTAGTAGAATATACTCATAACCAAGTGTGAAGAAAAAATTATTAAAATATATCTCTTATGATTTATAGTATGACATATAAAAAATTATTATCATATATTAATGTATGGGATAGGAAATTTTGGTTAAATATAATCCTATAAACAAATTAGTACAATGATTTGTGAGGTGTTTCTTTATAGGATTTCCTAGAGACATAAAAATACATTAAATATATAAAATTATGTTTAGTAAGGGAATAATATAAATATGTTCAATATTTATAAAAAGGTAACACATATAAAATGGTAATATGAGATGTAAGATAGTATTTAATAAATTTGACTCTCAAGATTCACAAGAGCCATCATAGGAACAAAAAACTCTACATTAATAAGTTCGAAGATTTTTTCTAAATACATAGAATACATTATAAGTTAAAAAGGGATGTTGGAGAAGTATATTGGTATAGTTTTTTATATTGTTGTGAAGTTAATATGTTATTCATTAAGGATAATGAACTCATATCCTATATAGGGCCAATAAATATATGTTACAGTAAAAAGTTAGGGGAAGAGAAAAAAATTCTTGTAATAAATTTTAAGTGAATATTATCAAAGGAAATAGGATTATACGCTTATATTCAATTAATATAGGTTTAAATTTTTTTTCCATGATAGGATTAAATAAATAATCCTATATTATAGGGATTATATCTATAGAGATAGATTGAGGCAGTTGGTGTAAATATAATAAAAAGTATTGAATGATATACTATTGGTCAATCAAGAGAGTATTTTTTTACTATCTAAAATAACATAAAGAATACATAATTTTTCTATTACTTGTATAATTGGATGTATTATTTATCTGAAGTTATGTGCAAGTTAGTTCAAGATAAAAGTATTTTGTAGAAAATAAATTTATCTTAAAGTACTCGAGTAATATAAAAGATATGTTCCATGTATATGGAGAAGAGTGTAAACTAAATGCAAGTGGATATAGTTGGGTTTTAGAGAATCAATTTACACATAATCAATATTGGGGAAACAATTAGTAGCCCTTATCAAGCTATCTTTAATTATTTAAACAAAAATCATGTATAAATAAAATGAAGGCCACTGTATATACCATGCATCATATATAATTATTTATTCTATACTCATTCCATTAAATTCTGAATATCTTTTATAGGTATGCAAAGGACACCCTCCTATATGATGTTTCTATATGTTGAGCTGAATCCTCCAATAGATGGAGATGAATATACATTGTAACACACCAAGATTTTATGAATTTATCTTCTTGAATAAATTAAATTTCATTGATGACTTGAGTTATATGAAAAACCATGTTAATATTTAATTATATAAAACACCATATTAATATTCTTTTATACGCATCAATGAGTTCTAAAAAAGCCTTGATTCATTATTAATATAGTTTTTTAAACGTAACTGTAATAAACCAACTGTTAAACATAGTGAAACGAATTGTAATAACTACTTGTAAAATATTAATTATAACAATATTATATAAATAAAACTTATTTATAATAAAATATATATTTTTTATAAAGGATTTATATGTTTCCGAAAAACAATTTTCTACAAAAATGTTTTGATGTCCTTTTTGAACAATCATAAAATTAATTTTTTGATAATTATATAAATTTTATTTTATATGAAAAACCTAATTTTTGAATTAATAATGTAAAAATTAGGTTAGGGTAATGTCTTTTAATTTTTCTAAGAAGTTTCATTTTTGTATGCATAGTAAAAAATATTGAGTTTTAATTGAAAACAACCATTTAATTTAATTATATTATATAGTTAAATTATATTTAAAATTGTATTTAAATAAAAATTAGTTCAAGTACACATATATTAATCCAATGTAGTTAATTATAATAAATTTAATATTTATATTGGCTATAAATACACTGTAAACTTTTGATAATTTTTCACATCAAAATCTTACATTGTCATGGAATCCATGGGATTAATTTTTAATTATTCTATTTCTATAAATGAAATTTTTAAAAATATATTCCATATCATGAATCAGAGTAATTATTATTATCTAATAGGTTTTAATTAGTTTTTTTCCATACTGATTAGTGATTTTTTTTAAAATTAATTAATGCGGTTTATGTAAAAATGGGGTTTGGTTCTTTACATCTGCTTATATTAAAATTAATTTTACACACATATATGTTTATTATTTAATTAAATGGATTTAATATTTAGAATGAAAAGTTATAAATTATGAACTAAATATATTTTAATTTTATCCTTAAAATATAAATAGACAATTTAATTTAAAATATACAAGTAACCTTGGTAAAAACTATATGGATAAAATTGATCAAATATAAGGAAAAATGAATAACTTGATAAAAGAATTTTTTTTATTTTGTGTGGTGGAGGTGTTTCATGGAAAAACCATACATACCCTCCATTAATAATGAATTTTTTTATCCAAATGAGGTATGTTATACCTCCCCAATAGTGAATACTTTTGGGTATTTACAAAAATCCAACCCCTCCTCAATTATAAAAGGGCACTCAACCCTCTCACTTACTTACACCATTAAAACCATATAGATAAACAATAACCTACACAAATCACTTCAAAAATTCATTCCCCTATCCTAAAATATTTAGTTTTGTTTTATTTCTATCCCATGATGGATTTTAGTGTATTTATAAGGATAATACTTGAAGAGGAGGTAATGTTCATCAATGAACGTCTTTGATTTATTTTTTCCACCACCCCTTAAATTTTTATTATATCATGATTATATAATATAATATTTGTAATAAAGATACATAGTTGTTTTTATTTTATTTTAATGACATGATAATATCTCTACTTCAATTAAATAGGTTACAAAATAATCATTCACGTGTATAGAGGACAACCACCCCTCGAACTGATGTCATTCATTTTTTCATTACAATCGCTCAAGGGTGGATTTAATGATGTAATTATAGTATATATATGATATTTATTATTTTATTAGGATTATTTAATTATTATATAACATATATATTTGTAATTATTTATTTTTTTAATACAATAATGTCGTGCATCTGTATAGCAGACTACCACCTCACAAAATGATGTGATTTGTTCATGAATGATGTAGAATGTATTAAAGATGTATTTAATAAAAATATGTGATATATGTGACATAAAATTTATTCAAAAATGATAATATATCATTTATTTTTCTTTTTTTAAATCTAACAAGAAAATAAAATCTATGTTCATGCATACGTACAACCTACCATCTCCATGAATGATGTATTTCATTGTATCACAAAATTGTATGGATTACAATAAATAAATATATAATAAGTATATAATATATTTAAATATGGATTAAATTATAGAGATTAATAAATCACGATCAATGTATAGGGACCAAAAAAATAACCAGTTATAATATGTAATAAAATCAAAGCGGTTATTACCCGAAACATAACATAAAAATGGAATTTTTAATAATGGGAAAATAAAAGGTTATAATAAAATCATAGATATTATGATATATATATATATAATATATTCATAATAATAATATATTTGTTCTATTGGATGTTTTAATAGGTACAATGGATGAAAATACTTGATGTTATAAATATTTGTCTCAATTTGCCTTCTTTGAGATGTACATTATGTTATGCACTTATATTCATTTATGAGGTGTGTATACAACCAATAGGATATTTAATATCATTATTTTATTTAACCTAATTATATTTTAAGTTTTATTTTATTTTATTCCAACATTGATATTATGATTCAGTGTTACCAAGTGGTAAATTTGTTTTGTTATAATGTCATCATTTATCAGGATTGTTTATGATTAAGTATCCAATGATGAAATATCATGACCTAACGCTCTAGAATTCTCATGAATTTTCTTACCATACATATATTCAGGATATTTTCATGTAATGGTACCATTTTTCCACTCTTTGATATGTAAAATATTTATAAAAATATTTGAATAAAATATGACCTTATTTATCTCTTCGATCAGTAATTGGTTTTATTCCAAAACCATGTTTTCTAAAAATGTTTAAACAAAAATTTATTACACCCCTATAATTTTTAAAATATTTTTTACCAATTTTTTATATGATAAAAAAAATTTACAAATAATATTCGTGTCATTTTAAAAAACAATGCCTATTTTACTTTTTTAGAAAATGTTAAAATAATATTTTTTTCCATATGCATAGTATTTCCTATTGTCATGACCACTCAATGATTTGATGATTCACTTACAAGTTTTCAAAGTTCTTTTTAGTGAATTGTTTACCATAATATTTTGAAAAAAATTTAAAATTTAATATAATTATTTTATAGGTAAATTATTTTTAAAATTTTTAGTCTTTAATAAATGATTATGAAATGGAACAAGATATTTTCCTCATGAAATGTTTTAAATGATAGATAAAATATATTTTATATATAATATTTCATCCATTGATTATAAAAATGACTGACTGGGGATATGATCTAATGATGTCATATTTATTCTTTCATTGAATTTTATATGATTATGTCGGACTATGTTTTATGGAACATGTTTCTATTCTATTAGTAAAACCGTTACAAAATGCTTATGGACCCCAGTTATTTTCATATTTTATTATGAACTGAATTTATTATGAAACCTATATCTTTTCCACTGATTATGATATGATAAAAAATTTACAATACCTATTTCATTCCATGAATTTAGATATGAGTAATGTTAATGATCTTGAAGAACACATAAGAATTACTTGATTAGATGATGGGAGGGACCTATATATCCTTCCATTTAATTGGTATAAGATTTTTAAGACATGAGATAGATGCATTTTGAATGGAAGTGAACCCACTTTAGTAATATGGGGATGGAATTCAGATTGAACCAGGTTCAGCAAGATAGTGATGGAATGGGGAGTGAAACCGGTTCAGTAAGACATGTATCAAATGAAGAGTAATCTAGGTTCAATAATACACGACTAGAACGAGGATCAAAAATAGTTCAGTAGAAAATGAATGGCATGGGTTGTGAACCCAATTTAGTAAGATAGGGCTAGAATGTAGAGTGAACCCAGTTCAGTAAGACATGGCTATAATAGAGAGTGAACCCTATTCAGTATGATAGGGATAGAATGGGGAGTGAACCTGATTCATTAAGAAAAGGATGAAATGTGAGTAAACCCAGTTCAACAAAACATGGATCTAATGATAGTGAACATGGTTCAATAATATAGGTCTAGAATAGGGATTTAACCAAGTTCAGTAAAGGACTTTGTTTCATTTTATGTTCTTGGCAGTGATCCTTGACTAATATGGAAATTATTTTTTATGCTTATGTATATGTCAAAAATTCCATGAATTAGGCCACAGTTATTCTATAATGGCCATATTATTTGATTATATTATGATTCATGACTTATTTACTCCCAATATTAATTCCATGATTTATGATTATGATCTATTATGTGTAGGGTATGGTTTTCAAATGTTTTTCTCATGTACTCATAAACTTATACTCATGTTATGATTACATATATCCCTTTTATAACCATACTAACCATATTGTTGGGTCCACAAGGCTGAATACCCTGAGAGGGGGTGAATCAGGTTATGAAAATTTAAAATTAACATCCGTTATGATCTTGTTTCGCTGTTAAGAAAAACACACTTCTCTCTCTTTCCTGTTGCACAAAGTAAACAGAAAGTAAAGCATGCACAGGACACATCAATTTTACTTGGTTCACCGCAAAGGGCTACGTCCAAGGAGCATACGCCGACAAGTTTCCGGTCATACAAATTCCACTAAACTTCACTAGTTTTGGATTACAATGTTCGGGATAGATCACTTCTATGCCCAGGCTCACTGCCTTTACAATGTTTAGGGTCAGCTCACTGCTTCCCCAAGGGTCACTACCTGTTTCTCTCTCTCTGGATCACTGCCGGTGGAGAGGATCACCTTATTTCTCTTCCTTTGCTCACTGCTCTTGGAAGGAATCCACTCACTATTTATAGACCTATAGGTCTCTTCATTTGCATGAAGGAATGCATATTCCTCTGTATGTAGATGCTCTGTTGAAGTATAACTTTCACCCGTAGATGAATATCTCTTTACACCAAAGGTATCGGGAAAACTTCCAGCTTCCACGCAGCCCGAAAATCAATGCTGGAAATAAACCTTACTTGGCGCACAAGTCAATCTCGGCGCGCATGTATCGGCACACAAGTCACAACGGGCATGCAAGTCCTCCTCAGACACTTGCGCGACACAAGCTTCACCAACTACAAACTTGCGTGAAACACTTCCTTTTACACCCAATCCAATATTAGCGTGCAACTCCACACTGGAGCACAACTTTAAGAACTGGCGCTCAACAATCACCCTGGCACGCAAGTCCCACCTACGCGACCACACACACCACTTGCGCGACCACCACACCTGCGCGACGGGAGCTCTGATTTGTCAAAGTGTTGAACTCCGGTGAAGAATGAAGAGGGGTGGTCCAGTATTTATAGGCTAATTGACCACCCTGCACGACGGCGCGCAAGTCACCTGCGCGACCCAGTCTCGGCGCGCAAGTCTTCAGTCCTTTTAGACACTTGCGCGACCAACACCCAAACTTGCGTGAACCTGATTCCTTATCCATATTTTGATCTTCTTATTCTGAAAAACAAATGGTGCGCAAGTTTCATATACTCCATGTCCTCGGTGCTCAAGTCCCTTTTCCAAAAACACTTTTATTTTTTTGTCGATTTTCAGGCCCAAAAATTTGGCAAACACTAGAAAACGGCACCACCTTGTATCTGTTCTTTTGTACCGCCTCTAGATCATTCATTCCTTTTGTCGACATTCTTGAATTAAACATGGATCGTTGACCTCAGCTCTTGAACTCGACATTCCATCATGAAAATCTCTTTGTCAACAAGTTTGTATGTCATTGTTTTGCTTTGTCAACAATCACTACTCAGATGTCCACTTTGTCAAAAAACACAATCACCTCAAAAATGCTTCAATGATGCCTTGAGGGATTTTTTCCCAACATTCTCCCCCTTTGGTTTTGTTGAAAACTCTTCTATGAAAAGATACATCATTAATTCTTCATCCACCATTCGCCTCATTGTGATTCTGATAGAGATCAAGGATTTACTCAAAACATACTCTAAGCCCATATGAGCAATGCTCGGTGTGAGAAACAAGAGTAAATGAAAATTTCATCAATGAATCACTTCATCTCTGACATCCACTGTTGACACCAAACTGATACTAATTTGTACTAAACTGATACCAATTGTTGACGGACTTGTTGGAAGACCAATTTTTGTTTCGAAATATTTTTACCACATTCCAACATTACTCTTCTGCTTTTATCACGATCCGCAGCTATCGTGATATCTATTCTTTGACCGATCACTTCTTGCATTGTCAGATTTAATACGCTCCTCCTTTCTATTCACAGCTTCATCCTTTGTCAGCTTCAAAACCTCTTAGCCCTATTTCCTGTGTTGTCCAAGATAAGCTTTGGCTAAGCACATTAAACTAGCTTCAACTCCCCCTATCTGGCTGCTCCACCTTTCATCTTCTCCCTATATCATTCATGATTTATCAAATCTCCACATTGTCTTTCGCTTGAACAATCACCATATTCTCCCCCTTTGTCAACGAACCCAAAGGACACTCTTTTGTAGTATGCAACATAGTATAGAACACATATTAGCACATTAGGGAAAAACACATCATAACTCGGGGAGAGGGGGAGTGGGTTCCAAATCCACACTATTTCAAGTGCGGGGGAATCGACTGAACTCCCAGATCCAGTCGGTGCCTCTCAAAAGCTTCCTTGGGTAAGTCCTTTGTCAGAATGTCTACAACCTGTAGCTCTGTAGGCACATACTCCAACTTCACAAGTCCATGTTCCACCTTCTCCTTGATGAAATGATACTTAATCTTAAAGTGTTGTGTCCTTGAATGATGGATGGGATTTTTGCTAAGATTTATAGCACTTGAGTTGTCGCACCGGATTTCGATCGGAGACTTCACTTCCACTCCCATATCTTCATGCTACTGTTTCATCCACAATAACTGTGTGCTTGCTCGAGTGGCCGCAATATATTTAGCTTCTACGGTGCTCAATGAAATACAATCATGATTCTTGTTTAACCAAGCAATACATAGCCCACTAAGATAGAATTCACCATCTGACATTGATTTTCTATTATCTGCTGAACCGGCCCAGTCTACATCAGTATATCCCAATAACTCTGTCTGAGATTTGTCAGTATATGTCAAGACGAAATCCACTGTTCCCTGAATATACCGAAGTATTCTTTTCACTGCAATCATGTGGCTTTCCTTGAGATTACTCTGATATCTCATTGCTTGGCATGTGGAGAAAACAATATCAGGCCTTGTTGCGGTTAAGTACAACAGACTTCCAAAAATTTGCCTGTATTCCGTGATGTTAACTGCCTTTCCATCCTCTTCTTTTGATAATTTCATTCGGGTAGCAACCGGAGTCTTCATCTCCGTGGAATTCTCCATTCCAAACCTTCTCAGAACCTCCTTGGCATATTTAGATTGAAAAAATGAGTGTTATATTCCTTCCTTGTGTCACCTGTAGACCAAGGAAAAACGTTATCTCTCCAATCATTGACATTTCAAACTCATTTTTCATTAATTCGGAAAACAGTCTACACTGGGCTTCATCTGATCTGCCAAAAATTATGTCATCGACATACACCAACATCATCATCCTTTGATTACTATCATTTCTCAAATTGAGATTGTAATAAACTCCTCCACGCTGAAAACCATGCTTCTTCAAGTACTGATCAAGAATTGAGTATCATGCTCGTGGAGCTTGTTTGAGCCCATACAATGCCTTCTTCAGCCTGGAAACTTTTTTCTCATCCTCAGGAATGAGAAAAACATCTGGCTGCTCAATGTACACCTCTTCTTCCGGAACCCCATTAATGAATACAGATTTGACATCCATGTGGAACACTTTGAACTTTCTTTGCACTACTATGGCAAAAAATAATCTGATTTTCTCCAGCCTTGCAGCAGGTGTAAATATCTTATCTACATCTATTCCCTCTATCTGGGAGTATCCCTTGAACACTAGTCGTGCTTTGTTTCAAATCACAGTTCCATTTTCATTCATCTTGTTGCGATAGACCCATTTAGTCCCGATGACATTCTTGTCTGCTGGCCTCGAAATAATCTCCCATGTTTGATTCTTCTCAATCTAATCTAGCTCTTCATTCATAGCCTGAACCCCTTTTTCATCTTCAGCTGCATTGGAAAAACATTTCGGCTCCACCAGAGATAAAAAGGATGTTTGTTGTAATGACTTCATTTTTCGGGTCTGAACTGGAGCTGTCTGATCACCTATGATATTCTACCTATCAATTTCAGCTCGACTCTTTGGCTTCCTTACAGACACAGACTTGACACTTTCTTGTTCATCATCAGTATCTTCTTCTGAGTCAGCCTCTAACACTTATGTTCCCCCTGTGTTGCTTACCTCATCATCATTTTCATCCAAAAACTGTTCACTGGGTCGCTGAGTATTCTGTTCATTTTCGAATATAGTGACATCATTTCTCTCAATAATTTTTCCCAACCTCTTGTTGAAGCATTTATATTCTTTTCTTTTTCTTGAGTAGCCAAGGAATATCCCCTCATCTCCTCGTGCCTCAAACTTCCTATGATTTTATTTATTGAGAATGAAACACTTACTTCCAAAGATTCAAAAGTATTTCAACATTGGCTTCTTTCTGTACCAAAGTTCATACGGAGTATTTCCTTGCTTCAGACACATCAGAGACCTGTTCGAAACATAGACCGATGTCAAAACTACTTCCTTCCAAAATTTCTCTGGTAGGTTCTTATCAATATGCATTGTTCTGGACATGTTGTTGATGATCCAATTTCTCCTTTCAACCACTCCATTCTGTTGGGGAGTTCTCACTGATGAAAATCGATGCCTTATCCCATGTTTTTTCCAGATAGTTTTCAACTTGAGTGTTTGTGAATTCGGTACTGTTATCAGTACGAAACTTCGGAATTTTCTGTCCAAGCATCTTTTCTGATTCCCTCCTATACTGCTTTATGCAGCTGAATACCTCTGTCTTATAAGTAATGATGAATACCTAGGCCATCCTGCTATAATTATCAATGAAAAGGACATAGTACCTTTTCCCATTTATAGCTCGTGGTGAAATAGGTCCACATACATCAGCATGTACTAACTCGAGCACTTTGGATGATTTCTGTTCCTTTGGCCTGTATGTTTTTCTGACGATCTTCCCTTGTTGACAAGCATCGCATGTATGAGCACAATCACGTGATAGTTTGGGAAGGTCTCTAGCAGCATCACACTTTACCAGATCATCCATAGATGGTTGGAATAGATGACAATGTCGCTTATGCCACAGCTGGTTTTCTTCCTCTCTGGATAAAAGACATATATCTTCTTCCACACTTATAAGGTAAATATTTCCTTTTGTCCTTTTTCCATGCAGAACAACTACCCCATCTTTTCCCGTGATAATACATGTCTTCTTGGTAAACCGTATAGGATGTCATGAGTCACACAATTGACTGACACTGAGTAAATTGTGACTGAGACCTTCTACAACCAAGACATCAGCATGTCTGATTTCTTTTCCCCCAAACCTAGCCTTTCCTGATCCAATTATCTTCAGGCCTTCATCATTTCAAAACATGACAAGTCATTATTTGTCATATTTTATGCTTGTAACCAAATCCTTGTTTCCTGTCATGTGAGACGTACAACCACTATCCAGAATCCACACACCAGAACGATCTGATGCTTTAAGGGCTATTTCAGCAACTACTTCCTTCTCTGCTCTTTTCTTCTTGGTCCATTTCTTTGTCTCCATACTCGGTATAGATTGAGACTCATGAACATTCTCAGAGTACGATGGACCAGCTTCATCTTTCAGAAATGAAAATCTGTTCTGAACTTTTAACTCACTTGTTGGTTTATTAATCTGCTGCTTGTGAACATTTTGATTTTTCTTTGTCACATTTCTCTGAATGATTGAAGTCCATTACCTAGCCATGTTCCCAAATCCTCCGCACCAAAAATAGTGTCCTTCAAAAGATGTTATGGAAAACCACTCTCTGTTTGGATGCCACCTCTGTTCTTGTTCCCTTCTATATCTCTTGGCTATGGAACACACATACTATAAATGTACCATATTCCCACAACAATAACACCTGATATAGGGTGCATTCCTTTGTGTTACTTCAGCACTACAATTTTCCCTTTGGGATCTCTGAATATTCTGATTATGTTTTATGCCCAAACCAACCTTCAATTTTGGGATGGGTGCTTGCGGTCTGACATTAACTGCCACAAATTTTTGTTTCTTATCAAGCCATTAATTAACCTTAGCATTTGATCTTTCTTGCTGCTTCACTCCTGCTAAACTACATGCTTCCTCTTTCATCTTCTCTGTCTTCTGAATGTCCTGCTTTTCTGATATCACATTGGGGGTCAAGATTTTTTCTTGATCCTTCATTTTTCATCACAGAATGACCACTTTTTCTTCAAGTTCTTTGATACGTCTGACCTGATCTTTTCCTGTGTTAGTCAAACAATCAATTTCCTTCTTTTGTTCCTCAATTTTAAGCTTATCCTCAACAATATTTTATGAGCTCTCTGGTGTTGACGATTTTAGTCATTCAATTTCTTCTAACAACTCTGACTTTTCTTCATCCTATTGTTGCATATAGAGTTTGGCATCACGAACCACTTTGTTGGATTTCTTTGTTTTGGATCTCCAAACGTCTATCTCCTCAAGAGTTGCTTCCAATTCGGATACCATATCAACTCTACCTTCAATTTCTTCTTCTTCTTCAGTGTCAGCTTCTTCCTTTTTCAGAGAACTACCAACAATCACCACCATGGAATTTACCCCACGATCTCTGCAATTCTATATATCCTCAACCTCTTCATCCTCAGACTCATCAGAACTTTTAGAGTCTTCTGAAAGTAGATTCTTTTACTTGACGAAATTTCACTTGAATTGTTTCTTACCTTTCACAAATGCTGAAGTCTTCTTCTAGGGAATTTCAACTTCATCATCATCATCATCATTATCCTGAAACTTCTTGGGACATCCTACCACAAGATGACCAACCTTTCCACATCTAAAGCATGCTAGTGGAAGTTTCCCTTTAAACTTTCCTCTTCCTCTTTGCAGATTAGAGGAAAGGAATGACATCACCTCATCTGTCTCTTTATCCTCATTAGAATATTCAATGGTGAGCTTCTCCATGGCCTTGAATGCCACCTCTTTGGATTTCCCTTTTTCCACAGTCTCGTTATCATCGTTTCTCATTTAATATGCAACAATAGTACTATTCAGGTTATCCAATGTCAGTTCTTTTGGGTCGTTATCTTCCAAAACAGAAACTTTCAGATTGAACTAAGGTTTAAGTCTTCTCAATATGCGCTTCACAATTTTTATATCTTCGATAATTTCTCCAAGACACCACATGTCTTTTACCACAGCATTTACTCAGTCAAAGAATGCATCAACAGACTCATTCGGGTTCATTCTCAGATCTTCATACTTGTTCCACAACACCTGCAGCTTTTCCTCTCGGACCTTTGTATCCCCTTCATATATATTCAAAATATTTTCCCACATGGCATGTGATGTTTGGCATGACATAACCTTCGTGTAAATAGGATTGGAAAGGGATCCCCCTAAGGCATTGATTTCTTTGGAATCAGCATCCAGCTCTCTATGCTCAGCTTCTGATAATGCCCCACTATTAATATCAGCTATGATACCATGCATAGCTGTTGAAAACACATCCATTCCCAAGGATCATAAATAGTGTTGTATTCGATTATTCCATATCTGAAAATTAAATTCGTCGAAGATCAAAATCCCTTTATGATTAGTGACCTCCATTGAGAGAAGACCTAATATCAAACTTTCGCTCTGATACCAATTGTTGGGTCCACAAGGCTGAATACCCTAAAAGGGGGGGTGAATCAGGGTATGACTAATTTAAAATTAATGCCCGTTCTGATCTTGTTTCGCTGTTAAGAAAAACACTCTTCTCTCCCTTTCCTTTTGCACAAAGTAAACAGAAAGTAAAGCATGCATAGGACACATAAATTTTACATGGTTCACCGCAAAGGGCTACGTCCAATGAGCATACATCGACATGTTATCGGTCATACCAATTCCACTAAGCTTCACTAGCTGTGGATTACAATGTTTAGGATAGATCACTTCTACGCCCAGGCTCACTGCCTTTACAATGTTTAGGGTCAGATCACTGCTTCCCCAAGGGTCACTCCCAATTTCTCTCTCTTTGGCTCACGGCCGGTGGAGAGGATCACTTTATTTCTCTTCCTTTGCTAACTGCTCTTGAAAGGAATCCACTCACAGTTTATAGACCTGTAGGTCTCTTCATTTGCATGAAGGAATGCATATTCCTCTGTATGTAGATGCTCTGTTGAAGTACAACTTTCACCCGTAGATGAATATCTCTTTACACTGAAGGTATCGGGAAATCTTCCAGCTTCCACACAGCCCTAAAATCACTGCTGGAAATAAACCTTACTTGGCGCGCACGTCAATCTTGGTGCACAAGTATCGGCACACAAGTCACAGTGGGCGCACAAGTCCTCCTCAGACATTTGCGCGACACAAGCTTCCCCAACTACAAACTTGCGCGACACACTTCCTTTTACGCCCAATCCAATATTGGCGCGCTACTCCACACTGGCATGCAGCTTTAAACAGTAGCACTCAACAATCACCCTGGCGCGCAAGTCCCACCTGCGTGACCACACACACCACTTGCGCGACCACCACACCTGCGTGACGGGAGCTCTGATTTGTCAAAGTGTTGAACTATGGTGAAGAATAAAGAGGTGTGGTCAGAATTTATAGGCAAATTGACCACGCTGCCCGACGGCGCGCAAGTCACCTACGCGACCCAGTCTTGGCACGCAAGTCTTCTGTCCTTTTAGACACTTGCACGACCAACACCCAAACTTGCGCGAACCTGATTCCATATCCATATTTTGATCTTCTGATTCTGAAAAACATATGGCGTGCAATCACTACTCAGATTTCCACTTTGTCAACAAACACAATCACCTCAAAAATGATTAAATGATGCCTTGAGGGATTTTTGCCAAACACATATAATATTACCCTTTATTTTGTTTCATTCTATAGGTTATAAAGAAATATATAATTTATGATATTTCTAAGAATGGTACTAGTTATGATAAACATATTGGGGGATGATTTATCTCATTTTGGACCATTTTTTTATGTTTTATAATGAATTAAACTATTATGTTCCTCATAAATGTGTTTTTGTAATGTAATGATTATTCAAAAAAAAATGATTTCATATCTATTCATGAAAATAAGAGGACATATAGTTGGTATCATATGATAGGTTTATTTAAACTTTAGAAACTTACATGAGAAAACATTAGTGATATCCTTAAAGAAATTTTTAAGGAATAGACTAAGAATTCGTCAAAGTATAGGTAAATTACCTAGAATTTTGGTAAAGGATTAAGTTAGTGGTTTAAAATAAATTAAATCTTTACCTATATAATATAAGTGGATGTGGATTTGGAACAGATTTACCTTGATGTGGAAACATTGAAAATACCATATTGAGTTATACTTAATTGGGAAATAGTCTATGACTACATACCTTCTTGCACAACTGGTTTGAAAATCATGGGGGATATGTTTTTGAAATTCAAAAAACATTTATGAACCATCATTAAGAATTTAAATATATTATAAAAATGAATGGAATATGTGAAACATAATGTTTCATAGATTAAAATGGATGTTTCAAGATTTTTACATCTTATAAGTATTTTTCATAATTATGTGGTTTCCTACTATGATTATTGTTTCATACTCTATGATTTTTTTATTCAATGGATGGAAACTTAAATAACTATGTTAAATATGATTTTTATATAAGATGAAATGATTTTACTCTTGTGAATCTAAATTTTATAAGAGATATAATGAAAAACCTCAATGTTATACTCACACAACTTTATCAAATAACGAATCATACTAAAATTCCAAAGGAACAAAAGAGTTAACAACATTTTCTTAATCCATTCATGAGGAAGCATAAACCTTCCTTTAGTGGTCCTTCTGATCCACTAGTTGTTGAAAAATGGATTTGTACCACTGGAAAAAAATTCCATTCACTAGTGTCCAGAAGATAAATATGTATTTTGGAAGTCTACCATTCGAAAGGTGAAGCAGATCAGTGGTGGACTGTTATCACGAATACAAGGAAATAGAGTGAAATTGATTCCATGGATTGCGAGGAGTTGAATTTTTTTTTTCAATAATTACTTCCGTAGTATTATTCATATGAAGTTTATGAAGGTGTTACTTGTGGTAAATCCAAAGGATGATGAATCAGTTGGTGCCTAAGTGGAATCATTTACAAGACTTTTGTGGTGAACTTCAAGAATTATCATCAAACCTGAAAATATTATTTTGGATTCTTCAATGTCATAAAAGTAATTATATGATCGGATTTATCCACATGAGTATTTGGTAACTATTAATATACTGTTCCATGTGATATTAAGGTGGAAATGGAGGATTGAGTTATGTATCGATATAATGGTTTTGATAAGAAAATACAGATTTAATTCAACGGAAAATCTAAAAATCATGGAGAAAATAAGATGATATCTACTTTATGATCATGGTGTGGGAAGAAACGTTATAGAAATTTCGTTAAGGGGACTAGTAGATGTTTAAAGTGTTCAACAAAAGGTCACTTGGTAATTGATTATCTATGTGATGTCAAGAAGGTAACTAATGATGTGAATAGAGAGAAAGTTGCACAAAATGAACCTCCCTCAATTTAGTAATTATAATATAATGAGAATGTGCATGATGAAAAATATGCTCAAATCTAAGGTTTAATGATGATGATAAACATCAAAAAGCTATTGGGATGAGGGAAAAAGTGAAATCACATTAGATCACTATATATAACGAGGGGTATTAAAAATATGGGGCGAAGGGTACATTTTCCATCCACTCTAGAAACATTAATGTATTATTTAACTCCAGATCTACCTATTTTATCATATCTAAATAATTTTTAAGGGTATGTAAATTCCACTCTAATAATTTGATATATAATTAGTATTGAAGATCCTTAATGGTGTACTTATTCCATCTCCAGTATAGAATTACTCTCTTGTTGGCGGTGGAGGGAACGTTCTTCTAGTAAATTCTATCATTCTTCCTCTAGTGGATTTTAATACCATCCTAGGCATGGATTGGATTTCCCTATATAAACCCCATATAAGTTGTTAGGGAATGGAATTAATGTCTAATATTCCAAACCAACCTATGAATGTTTATCACTATTATGATAGGTATAAACTTCCAATGGAGACCACATATACTGTTTCGGTCTTGATTTCATTTCAAAAGGGGTGTTTATCTCAAATGGTTGGGAAGAAACTAGAAAATGATTATATACATATTTTGTGGGAATTTTTTTACATATTTCTAGAATTTTTCCTTAGATTACATCAAAACATGATGTTAAGTTCTCAATATTACCCATAACTCATTCAACACCATTTTCAAAGACTCCCAATATAATGGCCCTGATTGGGTTGAGGTAATTGAAGAAGAAACTCTAGGAAAAACTTGACAAGTGATTCATTCACCCATGTGTGTCACCCTAGGGTGTAAATCTTCTTTTTATTAAAAATAAAGATGGATCAATGATAATCTAAAATGACTCTCAATAGATGAAAAAGATCAAAATTTGGAACAGATACCATCTTCATGATATTGATGATTTTTTTGATCAACTATGTAGAGTTTTATACTTTCCCAATATTGACCTTTATTCAGGATATCATCAATTGATGGTCAATAAGGATAATTTAACCAATACAAAATCCCAAATAATGAATGGAAACTATGAATATATAGTGACGACTCTCTGTCTTATTAATGACCCTTCTATATAAATGGATTTAATGAATAGATTCTTTACATATTACCTTGATCAGTCTATGGTAATCCTTATAGACGATGTTATTATATAAAAAAAGTTCATGGAATATTATTAATAGCACTTGATAATTATATTAAAGTCCCTAAAGATATAAAAACTATGTGAAAAATTTACAAACTTTGCATTTTGTCTATAAAAGGTTTCATTTTTTGGTCACATATTCTCAATAAAGGGAAATTTAGTAGATCCATCCAAGATGAAGGAAAGGAATGTTAGCCTAGAGAAACCAGAATTACTAAGATATGTTGTTTCGTCTATTTAGTAGAATATTATTGAAGGTTCACTAATAATTTATCATGACTATCTAATTGACTTACCGAGTTAACTCGGAAGGTGTATAGGTTCCTCTAATCCAATGAATATGAGTAAAATTTCAAGTAACTAAAGATAAGATTAGTTTGGGAACCTAGTATTCCATTAATATATAGTGTATATGGGTCTATAATGTATAATGATTTATCTAATAAGGAATTTGGATGATTTATTAATAAGAGTGACATGATTATATCTTATGCCTCATGAAAATTGAAGGTTCATGAGAAAAATTACCCAAATCATGTTTTAGAGTAAGCTATGGTAATATTTTAATTAGTATTATGGAGAAATTATCTTTATGTAGAAAAGTGTGATATATATACTAATCACAATATTTTAAAATATATATGTACATTTAAGGATTTAAACATGCACTATAGAAGATGGTTATAGATTCATAAAGATTATTACTACTCAATACATTACCACCATTGGAAAGATAATAAGGTGGATTATTCTTTAAATATAAAGGACCATGCTAGCTTATCAATGAGGATTATAAAAAAAGATTCAATATTTATATATTTTCCAATGATGGATCTAAAAATCCTAAATGAAGGGGAAAAGATATGTTGAACAATTGAGTGTTTAAACATCTATCCAAGTGATTATTAAGGAGGCATAGAAGGAAGATATAGATATAAAAAATAATGTTATTAATGTTCATGATTTTAACCATGATCATGATGGAATGATATGTTTTAGGAACTTTTTATGTGTTCTGTTTCAAATATACTTGGAGAAGGAGTTGTTATAAGAATAAAATAGTTATTCATTATTTGTTAATCCAGGAATTATGAAAATTTATAGAGATTTGATATAAAACTTCTAGTGGGATGGATGAAGAGATATATTTTAGATTTTGTATCTCGATTCCTAGTATATCAGTAAGTTAAGGATTAATGAAAAAAGAATAGGTGATGTTGTATCCACTACCCATACCAGAATGAACACATTCTAGGATATACATTAAAAAAGTGGTAAGGTTGCATGGAGTACCACATTACATTGTGCCTGGTCTGGATCTGAGGTTTTTTCCAATATTTCAATAAAGTATCCAAAAATATCCTGATATGAAATTGATTTTCTGCACTATGTATCATCATAAATATATAGCGACACATTATTTTTTTACATGAGAATTTTAAATTTTTTTATGATTTTTCAATGACTTCATTGAATAGTTTCCTTGAATTTTAATTTTCTTATAAAAATTGAGAAATTATAAATCTAAAATTTAAATATATTTAAAATTGGTATTTAATTTTTAATATTTATCGAGAATAATTTCATGAATGGTTTTTTTGGATAAGTGTCTCAAAACATTTATAAGTGTTGATAATTTTCATTTTGAGGTACAAACAATTGGGGCCAAGGGATATCCCTAAAACCAGGTAGACATCAAGCCACATAGAAATCTTGAAGGATATGCCAACTAGGAAAGAGGGCTATAAAGAGAGGCTTCCCATTGCATAAGTGGAGCGTGTGAGCCCGCAAGGAGTGGAGATAGCATAGGTAGACCAACCTTCCTCACTTTTGATTGGTACAACTCTACCACTGAATATGTGTGTGCATGTATCATGGAGGCCACCCTAGTGCGGGATTATGGCCAAAATATTCCTTGAATTTTATAATAAGTGAGTTTTTACCCAGATGTGGTTTCAATGTGGGAACAATTTTCATGAAGTATTGTTAATATCATTTAAATATCCACCACCTCGCACTTGAAAACATGTGAACCGCCACTATCATCACTCTCCACCCCTCATCCCCGAACCTCCACGATAGCATAATGAGAAAACCGCCATGGAATATTCTAAACGGTCTTAACTTGATATCAAATCCTACTTCCAATTCTTTCTGGCACCACTAATCACCTTCTTCAACTTGAACAGATTCCATGAAGACCATCTCATGAATTCATCTGACCACTTTGAAGGCCTAATGAAAGAGGATCTTGGTGAAGCCTCTACTTCAACTTAAATCACTCGAATATCACATAATACACCCTTAATTACATTTATTATCCCATTAATGGATGAATAAAATTTAGACGTCCCCTTGTGAAGCATTTCACACTTCAAAAACACAAACATCCAACATATTTGGGTGTTTCTCAATTTAAAAACAGCGGGTCTTTGGCAGAGATTTTAGAAAACAATACACAGAAATTCAGTGCCTTTAAACCAATGGGAAGTCCAAGGAACTCCCATTTCCTATAAATGGATGCCTCAAAAACATGATAGGGGATCTAGATCAGAGATGGGAGAATCCATCTGCAGTAGAAGCTGCTGCACCCATTTCTTTTTATTTTCCCCCCTTTTTCTATTCCATTGTTAAAATAATTATGTTTAATTTATAAAATTAAACTCTTGTATTTTTTACTCTAGGTCCTCTACCCCAATATCTTCTCTTATTCTACTTCTTCTTCTCATATTTTCTCTTTATTCTTCATCTTTAATTCTCTTTATTATTAATTTCATAACTTATTTCTTCTCATTTTATTTTATCTTATCTATTCCTCTATCACTTTAATTTTCTATTTATATTTTATTAGACACTCTCTCTCTCATATTATTTTTATTTTGTGCCTTATTATTTTCCCACAGTGAAATCTTTCCCTAAAAATTGATGGGATAACCTATGACTTGGACTAGGTGAGGTAAGTGGTTTTCTCCATTAATTCTCACAATAATTCATAATTTTGATTAATTTGGAGTTGATAATGAGTAAAGTGCATGAGTGTGGTGATTTCCCACTGTGAAACCAAACTCAAACTCATTTATATAAATTTTTTAAAACATTTACATCCATTATACTAGATAAAATCTCTTTATACCATGGAGTTGGGCCATCTAGTGGATGAAATGGAATTTGATCGAGTTAGGTCCTAGAATATGACACACTCTCAATTTATGTGTTCCATCAAAATTGATTATACATGAATATGTAATTTATATTGGAAACATAATTTAATATTTTGTACCACTAAATAAAAGAACAGTAATTCATGCATGAGATATCCGAATTTAATTATCAATCTAAATCTAAAAACTAACAAGAAGAATGATGAAACAAATAAACCAGACCACAAAGGAAAGTTTTATTATTTTCTAATCAGATTCTATCATTTTATATTACTATATATTTTATATTTTCATTTAGCTTCAAAAATTCCATTATTTTTATTAAATGGATACAAATAATAAATACTTTAGGTGAATTATAATAAGTAGATGATCAATTGAAAAGAACCTATATCGAGAGGACCCTGATTAGACATTATAGTATACTAGAAAAATTATTTAGAAATTTTCTTTTACCACACCCGCAACATGTGTGTATCATAATTGGCACCATTTCTGGTGATACAATCAATATTTTCCAATCCTTTTATAGTTTCACATTGTATAAAGATTTTCATTTTTTTTATTTTAAAAAAACTATAAATATATTTTTTCATGATTTTTTCAAATTTCCATTTTTTAATTAATGGAACATTTACTAGGTGTTTCATGATCAAAAATAAGTTTTACATAGTATAGATTTTTCCATATTACCAAATATCAAGGAACTAACTGACTCGACCGAGCATATGTTGAATGGGAGTGACACAACACTTTATTTTCAATAGATAGATGATATATATGATGAATTAATCTTTTATTTTCAATGACTGATGTCTAAGAAGGAAGTTTCACTGGAGTTGCCTAATTTCATTGAATAAATAAAAGAGGTTAAATACCAGTGATAGGAATAGTAATAGCCCAATGATTTTAATAAAAACTTGTAGGATCGCAACAAAGAGATAGAAAGTGAAGATAAAGAATCATGTGATAATAGGAATATGAGAAAATATTCAGATCAGTTTGGTATTAGATATGAATAAGATTAAATGAAATTTGATCTTCACATCTCCAAGATTGAATAATTGAAACATGACTAACTATTATTAAACATGTGAGAAGAATACACCCCCCAAGTGTTTGAATATTAATAAATGATGGAGGATCCCAACAACCCACCTCTATCCACTATGATCCAACATCAAGATGCACATACCACTGAATAAGATATTGAACCCAAACCAACTAATGGAGATTATCTTAATTTAAATTCTATCTATTTTTATTTAATTAATTTTTATTTTAATATCACTATTTATTGTTTTAAATTTTCATATTTGTTCAATCATTTCTATTCCTTAACAGAATATAAAAACTAAGAATAATCTTATTGAGTAAAAAAATTAATCTCCCTAATATTTATGGGAAAATTTTGAGAAAGACCATGAGTAATTCCAAGTCACAGGGGATGAATAAATATTGACAGATTCTACACATATTGAAATGGGAAATTTATTATTAATAAATAAAATTTCAATTTTATTTTGGTAAAAATATCTTCTTACATTCCCCTATATCATTCATTTCATGCATCCCATGTTGAAAAATCACTAGAAAAAAATAGAATGTTTCACAAGTAGAAACCATGATTGGGGATGATCCATACTTCTTTGTACCCCTACTATGAAAGCTGTACTTAATTGTGAATGGGTGGATTTCTATAAACAATTCATTGATCATTACTGTCTAATAAAGAAGATGTGGGCACAAGGAATGGCCACATATAGTGGTTTAAATACAAAATAATTCATCCAACATCATATTATGTATAACATATTTTCCTTCCCTCTAGGATTACTAAAAAGTAAAGTCCCACTTGGAGGATTATTCCAAGACTTGTACTTCTATTTTTATGAAGTAACTTATATTTAAACTTCATTCCTCGTATTAGTCCATCATGTAGAACCACTCCCTATTATCTTTTTTGTAGTTAAATGAAATGATCCTTGTTCTTAATTAGTAGTTTTATTTTATAGGTCCATAATTTCATAAGACAATCCCAAAAAAGTCATATACGAAAGTAAACTAAGATTCTTGGAACATGGAATTTTTTCTTACATTATTTATGTTTAAACTCTATACATTTTTTCCAACAACATGTTTTGAGGTTTAAACTGGAAATTTCAAGACCATATTTTAATACAAGTTTTAATTGAATTATGCAGGATAAATTAGTTTATTAGGAATCATGTGGTTCAATGTTTTAAAAATAAAGGTTAATGAAATTGAAATTTTTTAAATGGATAATTGGATGACTGAAGTGATTCCAAGATATTAAAATGAATACTCATTATTTTAGGGAATTAATTTATTCTTGTAAATGGAATTTACCTAGAAATTTTATAGCCATGAATTTATGAAACTATTTTGAATTGATTTTTTATTATTAGTAATTCATTAAGTGATTTAGCAAATCATATGGTAACTTACAAGAGGATTTCAATAGAAATTACTTCCAATTTATTATTGAACATATTTGTTTAGTGATCTTGGGACATGATAAAAAATTCATTTGAGCATTTCAAATATATGGATATGAAAAGTCAAATTTAAAATTTTTGATACATATTTCAAAAAAAACATTATCCTTTAAGAACACCTTTAAATTAGTCCTTATTTATCCTATAGATACCATGATGGCCTTTCTAGGAATGAGCCACATTTCAAGTCATATTTATCTATTCCTACCCAAATCTTAGTATTTTCATGATATTTTTATGTATATGTTTGGGGGATTGGAAATTCATGGTAAATGATATAAAATCAATTATAATGCATAATTTTTGGGGTGCTAATTGTCTGTATTGATAATATTTTTTGATTCATTCATTATACTTCATTGTTTTCCCATTTTAAAAAAATAAAAAAATATGAATGGAATGTGACATAGAAGAATACAAAATCACCATCATAGTACCAATGATTTTTATAATGTTCTATTTGGCAGTAGATTTGATACTTATTCCAAGAATTAATTAAAAAAATAGAAAAATATAATTTCATAAATTAAAAGGAAAAGGTATAAAAGTAGTGAAAAAAATCAATAAGTTTTAGAGATCATTAATTATGAATTATTTTGATCATAACCATTACATTGAGTTTTGATGGAAGTGAGAGTTACTGCATTAAAGGAGAGAATGTCATTATAATTTTACTTATTATATCTTTATTTATACTTTAAGAGATGAGACCCCTCTATGAGAATATTATTTTTAAAACATAAATTCCTACCAACCGTAGGCCTCAAAATAATTTGAGACTTAATTAGAAATCCCTCATGATTTCATGTATCTTTTGGTATATCAGCCCCTTTAAAATTATTGATCATATTGGGATGGTATTCGACCACATGAAACTTCCACTAAATCACTCTAAAGTTAAAGATGTGTTCTATGCTTTTCTCTAGAGGAAGTATATACCTAACCCATCACATGTACTAAAATATGAGGTCCTACCACTGGAGAACAATTTTTCTTATGTTGAAAAATAGATAGAGATTATGGACAATACATATAATGTTATAAGAAAAAATACCACTCACCTGGTCAATGATTTGTGGTGAAACCACTAATTTTAAGAAGCTTTGTGGGAACCCAGGGATATGATGAGGCCTAAGTATCCTCATTTATTTGTATCTAAATGGTGAATTTTAAGGGTGAAATTCATTTTAAGGGGGGTAGAATGTAACAAGCAAGTGTTTTTTAATATATATTTAGAATAAATTAAATTTCATTGATCATTTTCATTAAATTAAACACCTAGTTAATATTGTGTTACACACAACACCAAGTTAATCTTATGCTACACACATCACTATATTCTAAAAAAACATGATATATTATTAATATCCTTATTTAAACGATACTGTTATAAACTAGTTGTTACACATAGTGACATAAAATTTAATAACTAATTTTTAAACATTATTTATAAATTTTTAATATAAATAAAACATTCTATTAATAAAATACATAATTATATTATAGTTTTTATCAGTTTCAAAAATACTATTTTCTAAAGAACAATTATGTTATTTGGAAATTAATAATAAAATAATTTTTTGAAAAATTTATAAAATGAATTTGATAAAATAAAATTACTTTTTTATTCATAATGTAAAAAGTATCTTTGTGTGAACTTTCATTATTTTTATGAAAAGTTTCATTTTTCATGAATAATGAAAATAATTAATTATAATTGAAAATTGCATTTTAGCTTAATTTATTTATAAATGTAAATGATATTTTAAATTTATTTTCCAATAATTATTAGATTATATATACATAAATTAATCAAATTTATGACATTGTAATAAATTTCACATTGAAATTGGATATAAATACTTTGTGTACTTTTTGAGCATTTTCAGTTGAAAAAGTAGCTTTCTCATCGCCCTTATGGGATTACTTTTAAATTAAATTTTCCCACTTAACTTGATGGAATTATAAAAAATGGATTCTATATTTGGATTTAATATAATCTATAATATCTATTAATTTTATATTAATTTTTCCTGTATTGATTACTGAAAACAGTTATAATTATTTAACGTGATTAAGGTTCAAATTGGGTTTTGTGCAATACATGTGATTGTATTAAAATTAATTTTATACACAATTATTATATTAATTTAGTGAATTGGATTTATTAATTTTAATATTTAGGTATAAATTAAGTAATATAATTATTTTAATATTACACATAAAATATTATTTACCACGGTATATAAAAATATATAAATTACATATGTAAAAACTATATGGATAATATTGTGTAAACATAAGGGCTATATAAGAACTTGATAAAAAAATGTTTTTTACTTTGTGCATAGGTGGTTTTTATCTTAGAATTAATAAATATAATCCCTTATTAATCAATTTTGGATCCATATGATTGAAGGGAGACCTCCCAATAGTGAATACTTTTTCTTATTTACAAAAATGCCACCACTCCTAAATTACAAAAGAGAACTCACCCCTCTCACTTGCTCGCTTCATTAAAGACTTTTTTCTCAGATAACCCCAGCCAAATAACATCCGAAGTTTTCTATAATGATCCTATAATCCTTATTTTAGTCATACATCCATCCTAGTAAGACTTTCTATGCAAACCTAAGGAGGATACCTGAAGAAGTGGCAACGTTCACAAACAAGAGTCTTTGTTTTATTTCTTCTTGAAACCAATTTAATTATTATTATATCATGATTATATTATATCTTAAGTATCTTCCATATACATTTATGTTTTCATATTATGTTCATGACCTAAAAACCTCTCCACTTTTGTGAAATGGGTTAAAAAATCATCATTTATGTGTATGACAGACAACCACCTCGCAAACCAATGTCATTCGTTTTTCCATTACCACCTCTCAAGGATGGTTATAATGAAAGATTTATAGTTCATATATGATATTTATGATATTTATGATGTTATTATGACTCTTTAATCATTATCTTACACTTACCTTTATACTTTCCATTTTTTGAATATGATAATGTCATTTGAGTGTATGTCAGACTACCTCCACATGAAGCGATATGATTCATTCACACAATGCGTGGAATATATTATGGATGGGTTTAATAAAAATAATTTATATATTTCATAGAAAAATTATTATGTAATTATAATATATCATTTAAATTTATTTATTTCAATCTAATAAGAAAACAGAAACATCATTCATATGTATGCATGACCTACCATCTCCATGAATGTTGTATTTAATTTCCTGTCACTAACATTTATGGATTAATATAAATAAAAATATACTTAATATATATAATATTTATATCATGGTTTATATATTTTATATGTTGAAATTATGATCAAAGTAAGTGGACTAAAAAATAACATATCATAACCTATATGAAAAATAAAGTAGTTATTACCTGAAATTGAACTTTAACATTGAATTGTTAATAAAAATGCAATAAAAGGTCATAAGAAAATAATAGATTTTTTGATATATATATATATATGGTTTTTTAATATATGTATAATAAACATATATTTATTATATAGGATGTTTCCGTGGGTATGATTGAAGTCAAGGATTTAGGTAAGAGATTTGTGTACTAATATTTATTCTTTGAGACATACATTATGTTATGAACCTATATTATTTTAAGAGGTGCATATAAATCCCCTTGAAAATTTAATATCATCAATTTATTCATCATAATGATATTTTAAGATTCATTTTATGTTACACCTTCGTGTTGATTGTGATTTAATGATATAAAAGTGGTAAATATTTTTTTTGTTAGAGCCCTATCATTTATCAGGATTGTTTATGATTATATACTCAATATTCAAATAACATTATCTAAATCTCAATAATTATCCTAAATTGTTATTATAATTTGTTTATTGATTATATAATTAAGTAATTATACCATTATACCATTATTTGGTACTAAAAATAATTAAGATAATGTTTTTAATAAAATCCAACTTTATTTATCTCTTAAGGGAGGAATTTATTTTCTTCAAAAACCCTGTTTTATAAAATATTTTCAAAGATTTTTTATTATTCTATAATTTTTTAAAAACTATTATTATCCATTTTTTAAAAAAAATTTAATAAAATAAATATTCTTGTTTTTTTAAAAACAATTCTTGTTTGTATTTTACCGAATAAATGAAAAGAATATTTATTTTTAACATACAAAGCATAGATAATGTTTTTTTCTTTAATGATCCCTCATTGTTTTTTAGATTGACATAAAATTTTCCAAAGTTCTTATCAAATAATTTTTTTCCGTAATATTTTCGATTTTTTTCTATTTTAAATAATGATTTCAAAAGGAAAATATTTTTGGAAATGTATTATGTTTTTAAAATTTATTTTCAAAGTGTAAAGTGTATTTTATATAAGAAATGTTTTATATGATGTATTGAAATAATTTTACGACTATTATTTCATAAGTTTAGGATACCTATAACTCATTGGGGATATGATCAATTGATACCATTCTTTTTCATTCTCTATATGGTTTATGTTTATGATAACAAGTTGTTTATGAACCCCATTTATCTTCCATGAGTTACAACATGAGAAAATTCCTATGAAACCTGTTTTTTTCATGGGTTATTCTATAATAAAATTATTATGAAACCCATATATTTTCCATAGGTTATGATATAATCAAAATTTTATGATATCTATTTCATTTTATGGGTTATGTTATGGTAAATGTTTATGATCTGGTGACATACATATGAATGATTTCATTATGTGAAGGGTGGGACCAATATCTCCCTACAATTCATTGTGTAATTATTTATATATCATGAAATAAACCGGGCTTTAATGGGATTGAACCCAATTTCTTAAGATAGGGATAGAATGGTCAGTGAACCTAGTTTAGTATGATAGGGATGGAATAACAAGTGAAGAAAGTTTATTTATACAGAGATTGAATGGGGATTGAACCTGGTTTAGTAATATAGATATTGAATAGGTATTGAACTTGAGATAGTAATATATGATTGGATTGAAAAGAAAAGCTACATCAATAAGATAAGATTGGAATAGGGAGTGAAACTACTTTAGTATGTTTGGGATGGAATGGGATGTGAGCCAAGTTCAGTAGGAGAGGGATGGAATGGGAGTGAATTGGGTTTAGTATGACAAGTCTGGAATAGGATTCAACCCTGTTCATTAAGAAAGGTCTAGAACGGAAGTGAACCAAGTTTAGTATGAAATGGATGGAAAAGGGAGTAAACCTAGTTTAGTAAAGGGCATTATTTGATATTATGTTCTTGGTATTGATCCTTGATTAAAATGAAATTATTTTATATGCTAATTTGAATTCCATAATTTCTATTTATAATGCTAATTTTATGATCTCATAGATCATGTTCATTGATTATATTATGATTAATGTCCTATAAAATTACAAACTTTATTCCATGAATCAATATTATAATCTCTTATATATATGATATAACTTTCAAATGTTATGATCATGTCCTCATACCCTTATGCTCAAGTTATTCTTACATATCTTCTTTGTTTACCCATTTTGAGCATCTAAGATAACCCTTTATTATGTTTTATTTCCCTAAGGTATGAATAAATTCATTTTGTAGGATGTGTCTAATCTGGATTTTAGTTATGAAATACATAGTGGGGGATGATATAGCACACTTATTAACAAGTGTTTATATTTTAAATTTTCGAAAGGAACTAAACTATTACAGGCCATAGGAATGTCTTTGCGTAATATAATGAATATTTATAAAAAACTAATATAATTTATATTTATAAAAAATCTGATGTCACTATATACTTCACCCATTGTATTATAATACATATGATATAAAATTTAGGAGAATTTAGAGAGCTCTATAAAATGAGAATCGAAAATAAACAAGCATAAGGCTCATATGAACAACATCTCATTGTGACTCACTTTAAATAATGTCCTTGAGGAATATCCTAATAATATCAGGCATTAACTCATATATTTCCTAACATATGTTTTATTTCCATAAAAATTCATGCATTAATCACATGAATGCATAATTTATCCAACCATACATTTTTTCTTATAAAATATTAAATGTTTTGATTTCCATGGGGAATAAAAACTGAGTCATAATGTCAATATTCTAATTTCCAAAAAATCATACGTTTCATATTGAATCATAAAATACATTCTACTAAAATGTTACTTATCCAAATCATTAATTATGATTATATAAAGGTATTGGAATGATATTTGAAAACTATAATTATGATATAACCATATTATCACTTATGATATAGACAAAATAACTACTAATTATAATGTTTTTTGGGTATATCTCCTTCAATATCCTTCATTCTCTAAAGCCTAATTGAATTTATTCCATTTAATCTCATATTTTATCATGTAAAATAACATGTGAAACTATATGTAAAACACAATTTTGGTATTTTTTTAAATACTTTTGGAAAAATTTCTTCAACTTCACCAATTATCACATCTTATATAATACATTTTTAATAATATTATAAAACCATTTCTGGATAAAATCTAAAACACTTTTAGAAAAAATCCCTATGTAAAACTCAATCCTTATTCAATCAATTAAAAATTACAACTCACTGGTTCTTTTTTACACTGAAAATAAATATAAAATCCCAAATGCATAAATGTAAGAAATGGGCAGCCTCTAGGAAAGAATCAATTTTATTAAATCTCTAAAGGGATGTATTTTTATCTCTTTCAAAAACATGTATCTCTATACTTATTTCCACTGGTTACAAAATATGAAATAATTCACTTTCAAATGATTTTTTTTCTAAAACCTTAAGTAACCATATGAAATATAGTATGTTAATCCTATAAAGGCTCTTTATACATTCTTGACACTCCATGTATAGAATAACCATATCAAATAATACACTAAATTGCAATCAAGTTTATATATAAGAACATCACATGACCATTATTTATATATATAATCACATTATATTCCTTGTCAAGGTACAATCATACACTTTCTCAATCTATATCAAATGAAGGACTAGATTTTATACTCATCATATAATTGAGAAAATATCATCTTTGTTAAGCCTTAACCAATGACATGATCAACAATATACTGAACCCTTGGTTATCTAATCCATAAAAATTTTCTAAATATAGTATCAAAGTTTTTTTTTCATGTTATGAATCTCACCAACCTCAGGTATAGGGATATCCAAATATGAAACTTCTGCACCATGTATACCAAATACATTGTGTATGACACATTATGTGGTATAATTCATAGGTCATCTAGTACATAAAAATATATTTTATGACTCATAAGAATAATTTTGTATCATGATACAAGAATCATGCAGATTTTAGTCGTATTATTTCCTCACACCCTATAATACTTCATGATTAATATCAGTTAGGTGTAACTAAAATTCATATATTGACTGGTTTATTGTGACAAAAAGGGTAATGTTGATAAATAATCAATTTCATTACCTATAAATATTCATGAATTATATTTTATATTGTTATCTTAGTATAAGAATGTAATCTAATTTAAAATCATAGAACATTTTTTTTATTTGTACAAAATAAGTTTACAAGAATTATATGGGTGTATTTTAAATGATTAATTTATAAATTCTTGAATTAGAATGTGAAAATTCATTTATAATTTTTATATCAATAATTATAAATTATCTCATAATTAATTAATTTGTAATTTTATGAAAAAATGAATTTTTTGGTGAATAATATAAAATGCCAATTTTTTTAAAAAATACATTGTATTATAAATTATTAACATAGTATAATTTTTTATTGTAATTTCTTTTAATATATCATTAGTTAATTTCTTAAACATAATATAATAAATTTCATTGTAATAAATATTATATTCTAAATTTTTATAAAAACATATGTATACTAAAGAATACATTTTTCTAAAAAACTATTTCTCATCATATTTGTTGGTTTATATTAAAGGTAATTTCTACCACTTATAAACATTTAATTTTATAAAATAGAGTCAATATTTTTTACTATAAATTCCAAATATTTTAATGCATCAACTTTTATTTTTAGTCATTATGAATAAAAAATTTGGTAAAAAAAAATACAATTACTATCATAAGATTTATAACGGGTTTAAAGGGTAAAAACCAAAATAAAATAGGTTAAATGACCTATAAAGGTCTCTAAATCATATTTTATTTCCATATATTAAAATTATATCATATTATATTTGAGTATGATTTATTTTAGTTCTTTTTGGAAAGAGTAACATATTAAAATATTTTAATCCTCTAAAAACTTCCATGTGTGTTTTTTCCATCACTTATAAAAGGACACCCACTCTCCTCTCTTGTTCACACACGAAGAGCCTCTTAGTTTTTCCACAACATACTATAATACCTTCCAAACATAACTCATAATTTCTTATATGTTCTTCTTGGATCATAATACCATGATATGAAAAATTTACTTATAATCATAAAGTGGTTTTTCAAAAAATAGGTACAGTTCTTAACCAAGTGTTATCATTTTATTTATTCTTTTATATCATTCAAAACTCTATTAACCATTTTTATATAATAACATCAGTATATAACACATAAATAAATTTTATTATGATTATGGTGTAACTATTTTTCATTTTTATACCCATCTATTGGAAAATGAAATCATTGTTCATGTGTACGTGTGGACTGCCACCTCACAAGACGTTGTATTCTATTTTTATCACTGAAAATATTGGTCTATCATAATGATGGATCCAAATGAAATAAAATAATATATATATATATATATATATAATTTTATGGCATTAAATAAATATTATAAATATTTATTTACCATTCAATTAAAAATAAAAATATCACTCATGTTTATGAGTAAACTACCACCTCACGAATTGATGTATTTTAATTTTCATGACTTCCTCCACTGGATGATATATATTGGTGGATTTGAAGAAACAATATTATATTTTTTATATAATTATATTTCATGATGTGTAAAATAGTACATACAATCATTCACTTGTTTTCATTGAAAAAAGGAAGCATTACACATGTATATGCGCCAACCACTATCTCCATGTTGTGAAGTAATTATTTGTTCATAACAATATTAAGCATAAACCTTTTTTTTGTATTTTCAAAATAAACTTTTAAAGGATAAGTGTGAACTATAAAAATTTCACCCAATAAAAACCATTAAAAGGAACGATATCCCAGATAAATACTACAAGAAATTCCCCTCCCTAATGATTACATCATTATATCAAGCATCCACCACCGCATGACTGCTCGGCTAGCTGTCCTGCGTAGGTTTGCAAGGGCCATGTACTAATAGAAAAAGTAATACCCTCTCTTTCTTCCAAATCCAAATGGCCAAACATTGGAAAATTCTTCCTACTCTAGAACCTCCTCTAAAACAAATCCTTGTAGATTTTATAGAATCTTTCACATTCCATAATCATAAAATCACCATAGAATAATCATGATGAAGCAAACCATGAAGATCCTTTCACTTGTAGGATTAAAAATAAAAAATAAAAATTAAAAATCAGGTGGACCACCATTTTTTTTCTTGAGCCACACATCAACCACATTGAAACCATAAATATGTCATAGAAAATCATCGAGAGCCAATAAATGTAGAGTCACAAAAAAATATTCCAATAGTCGCTCTATCTCACATCCCAAAGCACCATGAATACCACCACTTGAATCCAACTCTGAGAGAGTGGAGGAATCCTAAATCTAGGGTAGTGGAATGTGCAACAAAATTACTCGACAGATCGCATCTCCATGACCCCCCAAAAGTTCAAAATGAAAATTAAAAAACAAAAGGAGAAGTCCACAACATGTCATACCTCCTGAAACACCCCACTGCTCACACAAGAACATCCCAAAACCTCTATGAAAGCCATATCACCCAAATAAATTATAAAAGAGAAATAGACTAGGAAGCTAGAGCAGCGTAAGAGTAGTCAGGACCTCCATAGTGAGACATGATAAATCCATCCCATCAACCCCTCAAAACCACCAATAGAAATCCATCTACGACTTTATTTCAACATCTTCAGAAAACAAAACACCAACAAAAGCCATTGCCTTTGAGAAAATGGGAAACCCATGAATATAGAATCCAAAAACACCATGAATCAAACACCATTCAACAACTCTATGTACTTCTCTCCACGTAACCCATGTGAGACCCATCACTTTATATCTAAACCCTAGACCAATTCGTAATTTTACCTAAAAAAATTTAATAGTTTATATTAATCGATCCTTTCTCTGAAATTCATTCGAATGTGGCATAACAACACCATCTCATCTTTGGTGGGAAGATCTTCATTGAATATTATTTGGGATCCTACCTAATATTCATCCACCTTTGATTCTGATCTTCCACAGGTTCATATCAAGCTCAAAAAATTCATAAACTAGCTTTATGTCATCACTAGAAGACCTACACCAATACAAGAAATTTCGTGAAGACCATCCTCGGTTCATAATGCATCATATCTGCAACTCCGCACGAAGTCTCGTTGCTACAGGTGAATCACAAAGACTTCGAATCCCCCACAAAAATAGCCTCACGAAGTTGAGTCAATGCCAGGAAGACACTGGATCTGAAGAAGCCGAAGGGTCAATGTCCGAAAAAGGGTCAGGCTACTGAAAAGATCAGAAGAGCCATTGGAGAGGGGATGAAACCCTAATATTGACCAGGAACTCTCGGCTGAAGTAAAGAGACCCTATCTGTTACTGGATGTGGTATTATTCACTATTCATAACAATATTACATAGTTTTTTATAAAATTATAATTATTTGTATAAAAATTATACTTATAACATGATTAAGATTTTTTAAATTATATAATCGTTATCTATTTTACCATAATCAAACTACCCAATCTATTTCTAATATATATGTTGAATGCTCTCAAAACATTAAACATGAACATAATCAATATAGTAATAAAGAATGAAATTGTAACAAGTGAAATATAAGTAATAATAAACATAAAAACGGGTTACTAATCAAGAAAATAATAAATATAATTTTTTAATTCATGTAGATAAAATTTTATGTAACAATTTAGAGTCAAGGTAAGTGACACTTCTCCATAAAACATCATTTTATATGATTTAAGGATATATTTTCTAAAAAATTATAAATTTGAATATTATTAATATTATATTATAGATTATTTTATATAGACATAAATAAATTATTAAGGGTATTTAATATCTCTATAAACATTCTTGAAATGAATTTCAAAAATGAATATTTTTATGTATTTTATACTGAATGATTTAACTATCTTTACAAAAAGAAAAATGGAATTTTTTTAACATATATGAAATAAATATATTCTACCTTTAAGGAGACAATTATTTAATATTTGGTTAAATTTATAGGATTACATATATTCTATAATTGAGAACACTTTGTTATGTGAATTTTAGTTTTGTAAATTGGGTATAAAAGGAATGTGTTATATGAATATCTGAAAATGATTTAAATATATTTTCAAAACAATATTTTTAAGAGTTTAATTATAGAAATAAAATATTACCTATATTATATGTATGTTATAGTAATTGAATAATTTTTTTGATGATTCATGATCTTGATATATATATGAGATTCATTGGGCACCGATTATGTTATCTAGAGAATAATTATGGATATAAATAAGTTGATTATTAAATTTCTAAGAGTTATTATAGGGGTTCTTATAAGGATTATATGAATATAATATCCCATGTAAATTAAATTAGTTTTATATTATTATTTTTTATTTCTCATGGAAATATTTTTAATTTATAAAGTAATCTATTGATATTTATTTTTAGGGAATGACTAATCCCTTTAAGGGTAAAAATTTATGTTTTTTTATTAATTTTTTTTCATGGGATCTCATGTTTTATAATACACACTTATCACTATCATTTTGCAGTTAACTTATCTTATAATGTTTTTATGAGTAAAATTATATAGTAAAGCTATTTTCATGTGTAATATTTTTTTATTCGAGATCAAAGTTTAATATCTAAATAGGAATCTCTGTCATATGATCTCATGGTTTTAAAATAGACTAATACATTTCTCTAATCCTTTTATTTTTATTCCCTTTCTATTATTGTTTCACTAATCCAACATTTTCAATTGTTTTTCACTGGGTTTAAGTATAAGTAGAGAAAATGATTTATTCTAGTTGAAAATCGTAAAAAAACATGTTTAAATTAAAAATTATTTTGTCATGGTAAATTCCATAGTTAAGATAATGTATGTATGTACCCAGAAGATATTATAATTTATGGTTTTGTTGACATGATAATGAATTTTAATATTTCTATGTTTCTTTATCAAAATTATATCTGTTTAAAAATGATTTTCTAGAGAGAAAATGGAGAGACTAAAGTAGGAAGGCACCATGAAGAAAATTACAATCGAAATCAAAAGCTAGGAATTTTTAGAATTTAAATAGAGTGACTTTTTGTTGTGTTGGATAATTTTTTGTAGGTTATAAACAGTGGTGGTATTCATGTGAGTGAGTAACCATGTTCGCCATAGAGGAACATAAATGTCATGGAGAATTTTATGAGATACATCCCTCTAGTATTTGGTGGAACCTGTAAACCTATTATAGATAAAGGATTAGTAAAATCCTTGGACAATATACACATTTTAAGGGTTTTTTAGAACATCAAAATGTTACTACTGTTAGTTATTATTTGTAAGGTGAATTTGATCAATGGTGGTCAATTATTAAGAATATCATAGAATGTGAAAGTATTTATGACTTGGATTGGGATGAATTAATAACTATTTTCCATGATAATTATTTTCCAAAATATGATAAACTTTGAATATAAAAACGATTATTTTAATTATTGAATAATGTGGAAGATTTAGAATAAATTTATAAAGAAAACTTCCCCCAATTCTCATTGTATTCATTAAATTGTATCTGATGTCTTGATATTTATATTAATTTTTATTACTTAGGATTTTTTAAAAGATATTGAAGGGTAGTGGCTTTGAATGAATTCAAAAGTTATTAGAATCATATTCATTGTGATGATAAGATATAAATGGAGATTCCAAATAAACATTTATTCCAAGATAACAACCAAATAAAGAAGTTTCAAAATAAGAAAATGATGTTTTTATCTTGTGATAAGTGTGGTTGAAAGAACCATGGTCAATGTATTTTAATGACTGGAAAGTGTTTCTTATGTAGTAAGTTTAGACATTTGGATCATAAATTCAATGAAAAAAATCAAATTAAGGATCATAAAAATAATGAAATGTTAGAATTAAGATGATTTAACTATTAATATTTGGGTCATTATCTGAATAATTTTCTAATGATAAGAATCATGGTTTAACGTCATCAAGATCACCTAAAAAATATGTAGATAAATAATTTTTGACATATTCAGTATATTTTACCCAATCCATATATGTGGTGTCATGTACCTTACTTATTTATTAATATTTTTTTAATGTATCATTGGATATTTGGTATATAAATACTTTAATTTTCAGAAAAATTACATATCAATTAGAAATTCCACCTCAATAAATCATGTAATTTTTTTTGGTAAAAAAGGGTTATTATTAATAAAAAAAATTATAATAATATTTTCATTTTCATTTTTGGAAGATATTTATAAGAAAACCATATTGAAATTTACCTTTTTGAGTTTGATGTTATTCTGAGTATGGATTGGATTTCTATTTATCTTTACAATATATATTGTAGAGATAATTTTTTTTCCAAATTGAGTTTTAGTTTCTATACAAGTACAAATTCATACAGTTGATGACTTATAAAAAAACTGAGAAATTGATTAAAGATAAAATTGAATTATATATTGCACATATTTTTTATAAAATTAAATTTTTTATTGTAGGATATAGTTCTATAGTAAATATATATTTTGAAGTATTCTCAGATGAATTTTTGGGTATTATATCAGGTTAGGATATTTGATTTAATATTGACTTGGTACCTAATTCTAATGAATTTTCAAAATCCCCTTATTTAATTTTGCATGTAAAACTTGTATACATGAAAAAAAATTAAAAAGGATTCTTCATAAAGGTTTCATTCATCTAAGAACAACAGTGTGGGGTGCCTCAATTTTCTATATTAAAATGATTGATGGTTCCATGCAAATTTTCATTGATTATAGTTCTCTGAATAAAATAATTATTAAAAATAAGAATTTTTTTTCACATATCGATGACTTTTATGATTAGGTATAGAGAGATCAGAATTTTTGAAGGTTGATCTAAGGTCTGGGTAACATCAGTTTGAAGTAAAGGGGGACTATATTCCATAGACATCATTTCATATTAGGTAAGTAATGACGAGTTTTTTATTATTCAGGATATTTTGATAAATACTTCATTTTTATTTATAGACATTGTGAATAGAGGTTTCCATGTGTTTTTGATTAATATTTTCTTTAATTCATAGATGATATTTTAGTAATTTTAAATGTTTTTAGAATCAAGTAAAACACTTAAGTATTATCCTTCAAATCACAAAATAAAATAATTTATATGTAAAATTTAGTAAATGTGTATTATGGTTGTAAAACATTTCATTCCTTGTAAATATTATAAGTTGCATTGGAATAACTAATGATCCATATAAAACTAAATTGGATGGTGAGTGGCTAATACCTAAAAATGTTACTAGTATTCTTATTTTTCTTGGATTAGTAGGATAATACATATGGTTTATTGAAAACATTCATTAGTTACCATTACAACTAACTATGTTAACTTAAAATAGAGTTGATTCATTTGAACAAATGAATATTATGAGTGTTTCTTGGGATTTAAAATATTTTTGGTGAATTCTATAGTTTTAACCTTACCATCCAAAAATGTTTAGTTGGTTATCTATTGTGATACTTCTTTAAAAGAATTTCATTATGTTCAGATGTAGACTGATTAGTTAATTACATAGGATTCTTATCAATTGAATCCTCATGGGATAAAGTATCGTACACCTCACCTTTAACAATCTGTTGTGTTTTGTTTCTTATAAAATATGGAAAAATCATTTATATGAAGTAAAGTGTGAAATATATACTGATCATAAAATATTGAAATGTTTATTTACTGTTAAACACTACTGGAAAACTAACCTATACCAACGGTTTGGAACTGTTGGTATAGGCCTCCAAACCGTTGGTATAGCCTATACCAAAGGTTTGGAGAACCGTAGGAAATTAAGCCATTGGGATAGGTCTATACCAACAGTTTTTGGAAAACTGTTGGTATAGACCTATACCAATAGTTATGAAAACCATTGGTATAAGTAATATGAAAATCTACACCAACGGTTCCATAAAACCGTTGGTATATATATTTTGAAAAAAAAATTCGCTGGGATTTGATCACAGGACCTCCAGTTTATCATTGAATGAGCTAACCACTAACCTAACATGACTTTTGTGAACATAAATTCATAAATATAAATATGTATTATCATAATTATTTTATGTTGTGAATTATAGAATGTTCTGTTTAAGAGGATTCGATAAAAAATAAAAGTACTTATACCAACGGTTGTCAAAACCGTTGGTATATGCCTATATCAATTGTTTTGACAACTATTGGTATAGGTCCCTGGAATCTGGGAAGTGATGTTGATATATTGGGGAACTTTCCCAATGGTTTGTCTAAACTGTTGGGAAAGCCTACCATTTCCCAACATTTTGTCCAAACCGTTGGGAAAAGTGGCCATAAATTGGACCTTTCCCAACAGTTTGGCCAAACTGTTGGGAAAGCCTACCCTTTCCCAACGGTTTTGGAAAACCATTGGGAAAAGTGGCCACAAAGTGGACTTTCCCAATGGTTTGGCCAAACCGTTGGGAAAGGGGGTATAGAAGTGTTGGGAAAGGTCACATTTCCAGTAGTGAAAGGGTTGAATATTAGCGTGTGATGATACATGGAACTAGTTAAGGATTATGAATACACAATTAATTTCTATCCCGAAGAGGAAAAAATTGTATATGATGGTTTAAGTTAAAAATATAAAGAATCATTAAAAATGTATCACATTTTTTAGGAAAATGTAGAATTTATTAGGAAATTTATGTTTTATAAATTCAAAATTGAAAATGAATTTGTTTTGTGATTAAAAAAATGTTACATGTTATTTATGATTCCTGGATGAATAAATAATTTTTATGTAAATCTCATAGTTCAATGTTTTCCATTCTTCCTAAAAATTATAATATGAATAAAGATCTTAGGGAACATTTTTATTGGGAATGAATAAAGTAATAATGAAATATATTGTTAAATTTACCCTAAAATGTTTGACTTGTCAATATATTAAAGAGGAATAAAAATTACATATGGGATGCTTTAGCATTTTCCATTATTAGGAAAGAAATGGGATAATATAGCTATGTATTTAATGGTTAGATTACCAAATAATTCTCATTGTAATAATATGATATGGGTTATTTTCAATCATTTGTATAAATATTCATATATTCTTCATATTTGATAAAATATGTCTTTGGATCATATTTCTAGGATTTATGTTAAATATATAATCAGATTTTATGGTGTCCCAATTTTTTTACAATCTCATAATGATCCTAGATTTACCTCTAATGTTTTGGAAAATCTTTTCGAAGTCTATGGGTACTAAATAAAATTTCAATATGGATTTTCATTATTAATATGATTTATATTTAAAAGAAATCATTCAAAAATTTGGAGATATACTTTGATATTGTCCATTAGAATACCAGTTAAGTTGGGATCAACATATTTTACAAATTGAAATTTTTTATAATAATAGTATTAATTTTAGCATTCAAATTAAACCTTTTCAGGTTTTATATGAAAATTAGTTTGTCGCATCCAACTTATTGGGATGAATTTGTTGAAAGATATTTTTTGGGACCAGAATTTCTAGAAGGTATGATTGAGAAAGTAAATTTTATCCCGTATTATATGAGGGTAGTATATCCTAGGTAGAAAAAATATGTGGACAAATGGAGGAGATATCTTTTATTTAAGGTAGGTGGTTATGTTTTTCTTAAAGTATGTCCATGAAAAAGAGTTATAGATTTAGCTAAGAAGGGAAATTTATGTCCACTATTAATTATACCATATAAAATTCTAGATAAGATTTCATCGGTTTCATAATGAGAGAACATTGGTTTGATTTTATCTTTGATAAATGATTTATTTCTTTTTTAATTTTTTAAGATGTATGTTTCAAATACATCTCATGTTTTGAGTCCTTCATTAATTCAATTGGAAGATAAACTTACTTATAAAGAAAATCATTTTAAGATTCATGGGCGTAGAGATTATGTTTTGTGGAATAATTTGATTTATTAGGTTATCATTTTTTGTAAAACCACTATGATTGAAGAACCAACATCAGAATTTGTAAATTATATTAAGGAAAAATATCCCCACTATTTTAAGGAATAAATATAATGATAAGGATAAAATTTCCAAAATAGGGGGGATAAAAATTGGAAATTTTGATCATAAATCAGTTCCATTACATATAAATATACAAAAATTTGATTTTACGTAGTTATATTTTCAAAAAAATATTACTTAATTTTAAAATCAAAAAGGAAATTGTTTTATTAGTAAAAAATTTCTTTACATATATTATATGGATTATTTAAAAAGAATAATTGAATTTTTTAAAATTTTAATTTAAAAAAGGATATCATTTTTGATATAAAAATTAAAGGTAATCAAAGATTTTATTTTTAAAACTATCATAAAATTTTGATTTTTGGATGAATGGTAGAAAATATTAAATTTTAATAAAAATTTATTTTCATCCAAAGTATTTAATTAGTCTAATTTTTTCTGGATTAGTTTAAAATTTTAATTATTTTATTTTTATTATAAATGATCCATTAAATTTCAATGGAATCAACATTATAATTTAATTTCGTATATAAATTTTTTTATTCTTAAAAATGAATTTTTTGGAAAATAATTTCTCATCTTGTTTTATAAGTTTACATTAAAATTAATTTATGAAAATTTTGAATTTTATTTTTATAAAAATGAATAAATATTTTTAATCATTCATTTTAAGTTTGGTAATGCAACCACTTTAAATTTTCATCACTATGAATACAAAATTTTGTAAAAAAAATTAGTTACCATAGTAAGAGTGAATATGAGTTAAAAGGGATAAAAAGACATAAGGATTAAATTGACCTAAAAATATATATTAATATTATTTTATAGTAATATTTTGATCCTATATCATATCATATTAAAATAAGAGTCATTTTAGAAAATTTCATTTGATTAATAATTTAATATATTTTAATATTTTGAAAATATTAATGTGTGTCATCTCTCTCACTTATAATAGGACACCAACACCACACTCTTATTTACACATAAAGACCATATTATATATGAAATTAACTCAAATAATACCATCCTAAAATCACTCCCCACATCGTAGATTTATTTATTTGATCATAATATCATCATATGAAAGATTTTTTTATAAACCTAAAGATGTTTTTTCATGAAGAATAATAGTTCTAGACTAAGTTGTTTAATTTTATATCTGATCTTAACTCTTTGAAAACTATATTAAACATTATCATATAATGACATAAGTATCACCCTTATACTAAAATTTTATTTTGTTTATTTTTACACCATTTTTCATCTACTTACCTATTTAATGGAAAGTTAGAACATCTTTTGTTCTTATGTGTGTACTACAACATCACGAGACGATGCATTTCATTTCTGATCACCGAATAATATGGTTAATCATAATGTAGGATAAAAATGAAATAAAATGATAAATTTATAAATTTAGTTTTTTAATCTTAAATATATATTTTTATTCTTTGTTTACCATCCAATAAATAAATGAAAATATCGTTCACACGTATAACATGATTGATATTCTATAAATGAGCTGACCATTTTTTATTTTACCATATTTAAGCTACCCAATCCATGTCTTTGTTATAAGAAAAATGTCTGCAGAACATCTGACATGAGCTTAGTCGACTAAGTAATTAAGTATGATATAGTAATTAGTGAAATAAAATGAATATTAAAGATAAAAAATATTATTAATAAATTAGATAATTAGCATAATTTTATTATATACGATGATAAATATCATACATGACAAATATGACTTGAGGAAAGGGACACCTTATGTTAAAACCTCAATTTAAATGTTTTAATGATTTATTTTTACATTGTTTTCCTCCATAATCGCATTCTTAAAATCATTTTACTGATGTATATGTATTTACAAAAATAAAGTGTAGAAAAAATTATATATCATTTTTATCTTTAATTTAATGGTTTTAAAAATGAATACTTTTATATATATTATATATAATGTTTTTACTTTCTTTAGAAAAAGTCAAAATAAATTTTTTATTTTATCATATAATATGAAATGGCTTCTCCCACCACCAAAATAGTTACTGAATTTATGAATTTATTTATAATGATCCATGTTTTATTCATAGAAAATCCATTTTTTAGAATTTTTTTTAAAATGGGGGTTAAAATGAATGGGATAAATCAATATTTAAAAATACATTACTTATGGGTTCAATAGTATATATATTTCAATTTTATGATATAAATGAAATATTTTTTTATGTATTTCATAGAGCCTGGAAATTCATTACAATGATGATTGATCATGATATAACCCATCAATGAATTAGGTAATGATTATGTTCTCTAAAAAATTATGTTAGAATTAACCATGTAGGTTATTCCATTTTTAAGGTTTCTTGAATGTGTTCTATGAAGATGATGTAAAAAGTCACCTACATGAAATTTCTATGACTTATAATGAGTTTTCATGGAAATATTATTATTTTATATGGTAATATATTGATCTTTTATTAAAGTTAATTATTATTTCCTTTAACATTAAAAAGGTTTGTTTTTAAGAAAATGTTTTTCCTAGGTTCTCATATTATCTAAGAGACTCTCAAGGTTATTATTTTTCATTTATGTTTTCTTATAATTTTTTTTATCCAACAATTTTGATAGTAAAACAAATTTACTATGAACGTATGTTATTATTTGAGCTCAAAATTTATTATATTGAAGTAAAAATATCTTATATGATATCATGGTTTCAAAAAAGACAAACAAGTTTCTTTCCCCAATTTTATATGTCCCTTTATGATATTTTTGATATCATCTAATTTTATTCAATAGTTTTCACATGTTTTAATGATTATTTAGAACAATGATAAATTCATGTTAAAAATAATGAATATATCTCATTAAAACAAAATGAGTTTTTTTATAAATGTAATACACTATAGAAAAAATTGATATTGTGTAAAATTTCCCAATTTAAAATATATTGGTTTATTATATAAAAGTTATCACCAAATTATATAAAACTATAAACCTAAAAATTTCCTCAAGAATGATAGAAAACATATTCTAGATTTAAAACTAATCATTATGTAATGTTATAAGAATCAATTCTTATATAAATTATCATTTTTCATGATGAATATATGTTTCCACCGTTAAATAATGATAAAGAGAATATTACATTTTTTATAACCTAATACATTTTATATAGATAAACTCTTTCTATAATTTTAAAAAGAATCATACATAAAATGCTTTGGTGCTACTTAGTCTATTTATTTTGGAAGTTTCTTTGGTGATCTAGTTATAGTTTTTTTGTACTTTATGTTAAAATCATGTATGGATTGGATTTTGGATTCCTTTCTTTAAAATTTTGGCATTGTTTGGTATTTTTATCATCTTATATTTGATCCTGTTTTCATTTAAAAGGGTAACAACTTCTATATTGTGTGAGATTCTATACCCTTAGTGCTAGTTGCCACTCTAGTGCCTATTGAAGGCAGGACTCAAGGATCAGTATATGTCCTACATATTGAAGAAGGAAGGGGGTGACACTTTGTTTTCCTTCTATCATCTTGAAGAAGTCAGGTCATGATAGAATTGTATCAAAGGTGATGGTTGAGAGATAGTATAATGTTTGGAGTTTAGAATAATGAGGATTGCATGAGATGGTAGGGAAATAGTATTAGACAATATTTGTGTATGAAATAGGCCTAGGAAGACTAGATAGGACATGGTATTTTAGAGCCCCCTATGATCCAATTCAAGGACTCTGGGATTACCAAAAGATCGAGTGAGGCTATGTTGATTATAGGGTAGAGACCCTAGGCAAGGTACATGCATAATAATGACTTGTATTCTTTTGTGTCTTGGGTGTTTTGGAAATTTCAAATAATTTAAGAGTTAAAATTACTTTTGAAAGGAAATTTCCATACTACCTGGGTCATAGGAGTTCTTTATTTACCCTTTTTAGTTATGGCACTTGGATGTCACCCATGTGAGGTACAAGCAGTTGAGGCCCAGCAGAATGACTTGGATGATCAGTGGAGGGCCGAACGAGAGGGGGAAGATGAATTTTGGAAAAATACCCTTCGTGATTTATTGAGGAAAACCATGGGTATGTATGGAGGTACTATTTCAGACATAGAGGTGGAGGGATGGCGTGATGATATGAAAATAACCTTTACTTTGATCTAGGATCCATGTGAGTACTGGGTTTATGTAGTAGTGAGCCAGATGCGCGAAGTGACACATCATGGGTGGATGCTTTACCTTAGGGTGAGGAAGGAGACTGATGTATTATGGGATGACATTGAGAAGAAGTTTTGGGAAGAGTTTATTACCTCAACAACGAAGGATGAAAATAGGTAGGATATTCTCTCCCTTCAGTAGGGGATTAAGTCAGTGAGGGATCTAGGGACCTTGTTCAAGAATCTCATATGCTTTTCTCCAGATCTCATTCTGGACGACGAGTCATGGGAGAGACACTTGGAGGAGGCACTCCGACCTTCTCTTTAGTATTTTTTCACTCCCTTTACCATACTAACGTACATGGAAGTGCAGAAGAAGACCGATGTAGTGGATAGGATTCACTCCTATGGAGGTTTGTATTGAGAGGGGATCCAAATGAGTTCGTTTAAAGGGAAATAAATTAAGTAGTAGGTCTTTGCAGTTAGGGGCTTCCAGGTTTAGGACAGTAGGAAGTAGGCCTCAACAGTTACAGTTCCAATCTACCAGTCCTTGCCCTTTCCCTATGGTCCCAGGATTGAGGTTCTTGTCTTCAATGGATATGGACATCATCAGATACAGTTCCTAGATCTAGCTTAGTTTGGTGTGGGTGGGTAGGATCTACGCCCACCTCAGTAGTAATATTCATCAGTCAAACCTTTCCATCTGTAGGTGATATAGGCTCCTGCTCCACTGAGGGTAGACAATTATGGAGGAGGCATGTATTAGAGTTCTTCTCAGGGACCTTGACCAGGGCGTGATCAGGGAGGTGGTCAATAGAATAAGGGTGGAGGATCTAGGATTGGGAAGTTGCAGCCCCCCCCCCCCTGAGGTAGCAGTTTTAGTAGACCTCAAGGTTATTTGAGGTACGATCAATCTTTTTAGTACTCTTGTGTGTGAATTTTTGATTTAGGATATATTCACTCCTTTTTTTCACCCAGTCTATCCAATTCCTTGGGAAAATATGTAGAGAGAAATTTCATTCCCTTGGTGTTGACTACATTGGTTGGATGCTAGAACAATTTTTTGTTGTTTTTCAGGGATGTAGACTGAGTTTGGGGCCGTATCGGTCTAGTTGGGATCTTCTTCTGCTACATATACGAGCATACAATTTCATCTTAGGAATTGACTAGTTGTTTTCTATGCACACTATTATCTACTAATTTTGGAGAAGAGTCATGTTTTCGGATATGGATTTCTAGCATGTATCTTTTTTTATTGAGCACAATCATCAAGAGCGAAGCCAGTGTGCGGGGAATCTTCTTTCTATGATAGCCAAGATATCAGATGGTTCAGTGAGTGATGATATGGTGGAAGTTCCAAGGGTTTTTAGGGAGCTCCAAGAATTTTTCCCCAAAGAGGATGTGACTCTACCCCCTCGACATGATGTTGATTCTGGAATAGACTTGTAAACCTATGCCTTTGCAATTTTAATGGATCCCTACCATATAGTGCCTTTTGAGTTGTGGGAGTTGCAGATTTAGGTTGAAAATAAGATGAAAAATTATTTTATCTGGCTAAGTGTGTCTCCATGGGGTGCTCTATTCTTGTTCATGAAGAAAGAATACTGTGGCCAGAGGCTGTTCATAGACTACCATAGATTGAATCGAGTAACGATCAAGAACTGTTACCGTCTCCTGATAAATGATGATCATTTAGACTAGTTATGGGAATAATCTTGGTTCTCAAATATTGATCTATGGTCTAGATATCACCATATGAGGGTGATGGATGGTGGCATCCTGAAGACTACTTTCAAGTGTAGGTACGGGGACATCATTTTCCTGGTCATTCCATTCAGTGTTATAAATGCACCACTCATTTTCATGGGGATAATGAACTCTATCATCCTAAAGTTAATTGAATGGTTCTTTTTCATGTTCAATGAGGACATTTCGATTTAGTCAAATTCAAAGGAAAAGCATGCGGAGTACCTCAGGATAGTCTTGGAGGTCCTCCGACACCACTAGCTAAATGAGAAGTTGGCCAAGTGCAATTTCTAGATTCAAGAGGTGCTCTTCCTTATACATGTGGTGTCTCAGCAAGGGATAGAAGTAGACCCATAAAATGTTGAGTCGTTTGTTTCTTGGGTAGTACCCAAGAACGTGGCAGAGGTTTGCAGCTTCTTGGGTCTAGAAGGCTATTACCGGAGGTTCGTACTAGACTTCTCTTGAGTTGAGGCTTCATTGAGAGCTTTGACCAAAAAAGACTAGGTATTTGTGTGGAGTGAGTAATTTCAGTCCTCTTTCAACTACCTAAAGGGGATGATGTTCAGTGCTCCAGTGCATAGGTTTCCGGGGGAAGGGGTGACATTTGAACTATTCTGTGACACTTCCAATCGAGGCTTGTGATGTGTGTTATGGAGAAGTATGGATTGATCTCTTATGTGTCTATGATGTTACATCCTCATGAATGTATCTATTCCACCCATTTTATGGAGCTTGGAGAGGTCATATTTGTGCTGATTTTTTAGAAACATTACCTCATTGTGGAGCGCTTTATGGTCTTCACAGATCACAAGAGTTAGAGGAATATCTTCTCCCAACAAGACCTGAACTTGCGGTAGCAAAGGTGGATGGATTTTCTCCTAGACTATGACTTTGAGATATCTTACACCTTATAAAAGGGGAACATAGTGGCTAATTACTTAAGAAAGTCACAGAAGGAGGTAGTTAGAGAATCTATGGATTTGTGGAAGGTAATAGAGGAGTTGTCTGCTTTTCATCTAGATGCAAGAGTGGATGGAGGAAGAGGCTTTATATTTATAATGATAGTGCAGTCTCCATTAGTGCAGAAGGTGGAGGACTCTCAGTGGGGAGACTCAGAGACTAAAGTGATGCATGATCGCGATTTCCAGGGTGATGCTCCAAAGGGATGGTCTGAGGATAGTCAGAATAAGATTTTGTTCCATGAGATAATGTTTTTACCAGTGGAAATGTGTGAGGTAGTTCTCAATGATTTCCATAGATCACCCTTGGTATTGTATACAATGGTTTCTAAAAAGTACTAAGGCTTGAGGGAATAGATTTTGTGGATAGGGGTGAAGCAGAAAATGGAAGAGTTTGTGGAAAGGTGCCTAGTATTTCAACAGGTGAATGGTAAGCACCGTGTTCCCAGAGGACTGTTGCAGCCCTTAGATGTTCTCGAGTGGAAGTGGGATGATATATTTATGGATTTTGTCATATAATTACATAGGTTTAACGGAGGATACTTTTCTATTTGGGTATTAGTGATTTTATATATGAAATAGGCTCACTTCTTAGTGATCATGGAGTCAAGCGCAATGGATGACTTAGAAAAGAGGTATGTGGATGAGGTAGTGTGGTTGAATGGAGTCCCAAGATCCATTATCTTATATCGGGATACTTGTTTTACATCGCAAGAATGGTTTTGATTACAACATGACTTTGGGATTCATTTACGCCACAACACTACTTTCTACCCTCAGATAGATGGATAGACTGAGAGGACCGTCCAAACATTTTAGGACATGTTACAGGAATGCGTTCTGAACTTTAGTGGGTCTTGGGTGTGACATTTTCCCTTGTTATAGTTTTCTTACAATAATTTCTATCACTATTAAATTATTATGGATATCTGTGTAGCTCCATACATGAGGTCATGTTGTTCACCCTTTTATTGGATAGAAGTTGGGGAGGTAGCTACTCTTGGTCCGATTGTGGTGAAGAGTACAACAAAAAAGGCGAATCATGTCTGTGAGAGGATAATGGCATAATAAGACCGATAGAAGTGGTATATTGATCACAAGAGAAGGCCTTTGTATTTAATGGCTGGGAACCATGTATTATTTAATTTTCCCCCTGATGTGGGAATGAGAGGTGTGGGAGAGGGAGAAATATTTCTCCCAAGTTCATTCTACCTTTCGAGGTGTTGGAACAAGTTTGTGAGGTGGCATATTAGCTAGTGTTTCCACTGCGGTTAGAGAGGATCCATGGAATCTTCCATGTCTCTCAAATCCATTGGTATCTACACTATGACTCCCACATCATCGACTGAGGATATTTGGATATCGAGGATGAATAAATTTTTGTGGATCAACTAGTAATAATCGAGTATCATTAGGATAAAGTGCTTCATGGAAAGACCATTCTTTTTCTTCATGTGTTATGATGGCATGGTGGCCTTGAGGAGAGTACTTGGGAGCGAGAGGCATAGATGTGTACCTAGTACCTATATCCATTATAAGATTTTCTAGAATTTTTTTCTTTGTGATTTTTTATGATGTAAAACCTGACCTCATTTTCTAAGAGATGATTTATTTCCCTATTCTATAAATGTGTTTGAAATGTCCTGACTCTGTGGATGGGAGTACCTTCTCCCTAATAAAGTTGCATTAATGTGGTTTCAATTTAACATTTGTGGGAAAGTCAGTGCCACACAAAGGGGATAGTATCTTGATATAGAGGAAGGGGCTCCATAATCCACGTTTCTAGATAGTGTGACCTTTGGTGTTTGTGTGGTTATGTGGGGTAGTAGCGGTTGGTGAGGTGTTCTTGGATGTCGTGGTTTTCTCTCCAATTTTCGAACAATCCAGGGTGGTTTGTCCCTGAGTGGTGTCTTACGGGGTGGAACCTATATTCTTTGAATTTTGTTTTAAATTCATGGGGAAAAGAATAGTTTTAGAGGTATCCAATGTAATGACCTAAATCTCCCATAGGCAATCATTTGTGAAAACTCTTGTGCCTGTGGTGTTTTTGGGGGTTGTAGTGGTTTGTTTTGGGAGTTTTCCAAAAAAAGTCTAGTTTCACCATTTGGTTTGACAAAAACTGTGGCACTGAAATGGTGACACACCAAAATAGTGCCATCGAAACAGTTTCACACTAAAATGGTGGAACCGTAATGGTGGCGTCGTAATGGTGGAACCGTAACGGTGGCACACCAAAACGATGTCACCATAACGGTGCCATAAAAATGGTGGCACCGTAACAGTTACACCATGACAGTGTCACAATGAAATGATGGAACTATAATAGTGGCACCATTATGGTGTAACACTTAAATAGTGGCACACCAAATGATGTCTCACCCTTTTCTAAATTCTTTTTTTCCCGAGTTTTTTCCAATTTCACCCCTCGTACATTTTATTTGATGTAAACTGATTTTAATGCCTTGTTTGGGTGTTTTTAAGAGATTTTCAAATGATATTAAGTATATATTTAATATTCTAATGATCCTAGGACTCTGAGATATTCAAACCGCATGATCTTGACCAGGATCCCACATTAAGGACTTTTGAAACCATTATTCCTTTAATATATGGTTCGTCTCTTCAAAGCCGAGATCTTCCATTCCCAGTGTGTTTCTATCCCCTCTTGGTGTTTTTAAAGCCTTCCTCTCCAGACAAGTCATTCACCTATTCTAGATCCCCCTCCTACTCAGTTTTCTTAGAGTATCTAAATGCTCACGTGATCCCCTATTTTGGCGTAAAGAGGAGTTTTTGTCCCCTACTGTTTCAAGTAGAGATTATTCAGCCTCTATTTATTTTTGTATCATGCGGGGTGGGTATAGTAATGTTTCTTCATGAAGAACGGATGAATAATTTTTCCCTAACAGGTAGTTAGTGAGGGGAAGGGAATATGATTATCAATGTATAACAATGGTAAATGAAATAATGGAAGGGAAGTGATTATGTTGCATATGATATTTTAATTGTTATCTAGAAACATTATTTTCAATTGTATGGGTTGTAAGTTTTGTACCCCACACTCATTGATTTTCATGATCACAATCACTTTCATATGTGTTTAACATTGTTTTAAGTGTTTTTGTTTTATAGGCAAAAGATTGCCAAGGAAATGGGCCATGAAGCACATCAAGTGGACTGAAATTCAGTCCACCGTCCAGCCGGTGGACCTGGCAGAGGCATTGCCCACTGCCAGGTTCCACCGGTCAGCCGGTGGCTCTATCACCGGCCAGCCGGTGGCAACCTGATGCAACAGTGGTTGCTACTGTCTGCCCACCGGCCAGCCGGTGGCTCTGGCACCGGTCAGCCGGTGCTGCCTGGGCAAAAGGCCTTCTCAACATCCAAGGCACCGGCCAGCCGGTGGAGCTGTACCGGCCAGCCGGTAGCCCAGTCAAACTAGCCGTTGGCTTTGACCAGTCAACCCTCTTTTTGCCTCCAACGGCTCCGAGGCCCTTTACAACGGCTCCGACGACTCCCCAAGGGTTCCATGCCTATAAATAAAGGCCAAGGAAGCCCCGGACACCAACCAGATCATATACAAAGCCACCGTACACATTTTCCATCTTTGGCGTACCTCTGGCGGACTTCCTCAAAGGAACCCCCTTTCCTCCAACAACTTCCACATCCAAGGAGCTCCATCAAAGAAGCTTGGAAGCGGCCTTCAACATCTCCAATCAATCAAAGGCGCCCAAGGCTTCTCCCATTACGGTTTTTCTTGTATATTTATTTTCAGCTTAAAATTGGGTTTGTGCCTACAACCCCCAAACTTTTCTCATCCCCTCTTTCTTTTGGGTTTCCCATCACCATTAAGGTGTGAAGAGGTTGTCAAGCTTTCCTTTAAATAGCTTGAGACATCGGTGAGCTATCCTTCACCTGTAAGAAGGATAGTGGGTTCTTGCTAAACCATTAAAAGCAAGTGGGTTCTTGCTAAACCAATTAAAAAGCAAGTTGTAATAGGCCCTAGTGCTACCTCAAAGCCTAGTGGGTTTCTTGCTAAAACCATTGAAAAGCAAGCGGTAGGAATCTCTCAACGGTTGAGTTGGGAGCGGAGACGTAGGCTTGAGTTTAAAGCCGAACTCCGTTATCAATTGTGTCTTGCCATTTTACTTTCCGCTGCATTTAAATTTGTTTTAAATTGTTAATTAATTTTAAAAAGGCAATTCACCCCCCCTCTTGCCATCAACTCCGCCTAAAAATTGGTATCAGAGGGAGTATTTGAATAATTACTTAACCGGTTTCAAATTAAAGATCCTTTTTTATGGCTTCTACCGCTTCTTCTCCTCAAACCCTCGAAGGTCATTCATTGGGTCGTGATCCATTGTTTGATGGAACCGACTATTCTTTTTGGAAAACCCGCATGACCACTTTTTTAAAAAGTATTGGTTATCCAACTTATAAAATTGTCATGCATGGTTATACTCTCTCTAGTAAAGATGAATCTCAATGGACCCCCGTAGACATTGCAAATTTCGAGCTTGATGGCAAAGCCATGAATACTCTACATTGTGGGTTAGATCGTAATGTTTTTGATCATATTTCTTCTTGCTCTACTTCACATGATATTTGGAAATGTTTAGAACTTACCCATGAAGGCACTAGCATGGCTCAAAAGCTAGAACCCGCTCAAAAAAAAGAACCCGATGCAAAATCCTTACCTGCTTGCCCACTTCACAAGAAAAGGGCCAAGAAGAAGAAAAAGAAGAAGGCTTCAAAGGCAACATGGAGTGATAGATCCTCCTTCTCCTCGAGCGACCAAGGTAAAAAATGCCTAATGGAAAAACATGAGGTATCATCTTCCGACTCTTCTTCCTCATCATCCTCTAGTTCTTCTAATTCTTTTAATCATTTATCATATGAAGAACTCCAACATGTGCGAGACCAATTAGAAAATGGTTTTCACGAACTATCGTCAAAATTTGTTGCTTTGAAAAAGAATTTCAAAAAGCTTTCCTCCGAAAAAGAACAACTTCTCAAAGAGAAGGAGGAACTCTCCCTAATAATCCAAAATCTTCCCGATGTTGATTCCATGGAATCAACCATCAAAGATCTAAGGGAATCGCTAGCTAAGTTCACCCAAGGGGAACAAAATCTTTCAAAATTTCTTGGTTCCCAACGAATTTCAAGAACCACCCAAGGGCTAGGATATACCAATGTAGCTTCCTCCTCCCACGCACCCACTGTTTTTTTAAGGGGGAGCTCTAGTTTTAAATTTTGTAATTATTGTAAAAAACCCGGGCACCTAATTTATGAATGCGATTGCAAAAATGCCCGTTACGGTCAACCCAAATCTATTTTTTATTCGGACGAATTTTATAGGAGAAGACCCGCCTTGAAACAAATTTGGATTGAAAAATCCCTTTTGGCGAGTCTCTCCGGGCCAAAAATAGTTTCGTTTCCCCGATGATCTTTTGTTTTATTTAGGGGGAGAAATTTTCTTAAAATCAAAAATCCCTTTCAATTCATTTTTTTAAAAACTCTCAATTTCAAAAATTTCATTTGGTTTCAAATTTCAAATTCCAATTGTTTTTTGATTCAAAACTTTCAATTCAAACTGTTATTCAATTTTTGATTCAAAACATTCAATTCAAACTGTTATTCAATTTTGATTCAAAACTTTCAATTCAAACTGTTATTCAAATTTTCATTTCAATTCCAAAATTTCAATTGATTTTCAAATCTCAAATCTTGTTTTTTCAAACCCTTTCCCTCAATCAAGTTTTATGCCCCATTCTATTTTGATAATCACAAAGGGGGAGAAATTTCCTGATTGATTGGGGGAGAATCATTTCTCTCATGCTTAGTATTTATTTTCAATTTATCATTTAAAGCATGCCTTTCATTTAAGTTTTTACATTTCTTAGATAAGTGATTGTGATCATCAAAATAGGGGGAGATTGTTGTACCCCACACTCTTTGATTTTCATGATCACAATCACTTTCATATGTGTTTAACATTGTTTTAAGTGTTTTTGTTTTATAGGAAAAAGATTTCCAAGGAAATGGGCCATGAAGCACATCAAGTGGACTGAAATTCAGTCCACCGGCCAACCGGTGTGATAGCACCGGCCAGCCGGTGGACCTGGCAGAGGCATTGCCCACTACCAGGTTCCACCGGTCAGCCGGTGGCTCTGTCACCGGCCAGCCGGTGGCAACCTGATGCAACAGTGGTTGCTACTGTCTGCCCACCGGCCAGCCGGTGGCTCTGGCACCGGTCAGCCGGTGCTGCCTGGGCAGAAGGCCTTCTCAACATCCAAGGCACCGGCCAGCCGGTGGAGCTGTACCGGCCAGCCGGTAGCCCAGTCAAACTAGCCGTTGGCTTTGACCAGTCAACCCTCTTTTGGCCTCCAACGGCTCCGAGGCCCTTTACAACGGCTCCGACGACTCCCCAAGGGTTCCATGCCTATAAATAAAGGCCAAGGAAGCCCCGGACACCAACCAGATCATATACAAAGCCACCGTACACATTTTCCATCTTTGGCGTACCTCCGGCGGACTTCCTCAAAGGAACCCCCTTTGCTCCAACAACTTCCACATCCAAGGAGCTCCATCAAAGAAGCTTGGAAGTGGCCTTCAACATCTCCAATCAATCAAAGGCGCCCAAGGCTTCTCCCATTACGGTTTTTCTTGTTTATTTATTTTGAGCTTAAAATTGGGTTTGTGCCTACAAACCCCAAACTTTTCTCATCCCCTCTTTCTTTTGGGTTTCACATCACCATTAAGGTGTGAAGAGGTTGTCAAGCTTTCCTTTAAATAGCTTGAGACATAGGTGAGCTATCCTTCACCTGTAAGAAGGATAGTGGGTTCTTGCTAAACCATTAAAAGCAAGTGGGTTTTTGCTAAACCAATTAAAAAGCAAGCTGTAATAGGTCCTAGTGCTACCTCAAAGCCTAGTGGGTTTCTTTCTAAAACCATTGAAAAGCAAGCGGTAGGAATCTATCAACGGTTGAGTTGGGAGCGGAGACGTAGGCTTGAGTTTAAAGCCGAACTCCGTTATCAATTGTGTCTTGCCATTTTACTTTCCGCTGCATTTAAATTTGTTTTAAATTGTTAATTAATTTTAAAAAGGCAATTCACCCCCCCTCTTGCCATCACCTCCGCCTAACAGTAAGTACTTATGAAAATCATTGTATTTTGTGATATTTTATATCACACTAGTGGTATTGTTTATTTTTTAGTGATTCTTTGATAAATGTATATAACATTAAACCTTTATAATCACGTATACATGGTTAAAAAAATGGATGTACCAAGATCAAACATGTTCAGTGATCACCCATATTATTTAAAGTGGAATTACATAACTCATCTTGCTAAATCTGGATATGATTGTCTCAATGGTGTGGTTATGTGATGTGTTTGGTTGGATTTTGTACAACATAGGGGGTTGTTTGAAGTTTATGTTGTTAAACTTATTACAATTACGAGGGTAGATATATGGAATGACCTTATCAATGTGGAAGGGTACGTTTTTTTAGTGGGGATTCTATTTTGGGTGTTTTGTTGTGAGATTTGTGTATTGGGTGGTACAAGAGGAGTGCTTGTATCTCAGGTTTAGAGATTGATTTATTATGGAATGGATGTGCTTGTTGTGCAGTGGGAATGCCTATAGGTAGTGTTTGGGTAGGGAGGCTGTAGGACGGGGTTGTGTCGTTATATCATGTTTAAGGGTGTGATGGTTATGGTGTTGTTGTGAAGTGGGGATACTGGTTCTAGTTGTGAGAGAAATATTTAGTGGGATAACTTTTATGAATGATAGTTGGAATTGGTTGAACAGGTGTATTGGGAAAAGGGGCCATGTAGTGCGACTGAAGGTTGGATTTTCTATGTTTTTTTATGAATAGGTGTTAAAATAGATTTCCTTAGCTTGGTCCCTACTTCTTTTTTTCCTTGGTAGTGTTTATTGGCCTTTATCCATCTAAAAATGGTTGCATATATTTTTATTGTCAATTTACCAGTTATTTATGGAATAAATTAAAGTGAAAACCATTAATTAATGAAAGGAAAGTGGTTAAATGAAAGGTGGTTAGACTTGTTTTTTATTTTTTCTGTTTGTGTGGTTGTGTAATTAAGGGTAGAAGCAAATGTTGTTCTGTGTGGGATAGTTGTTTTCTTGAAAGCCATAGTTTGGGATGAGTATTTTCTTACCTATATATATAAATTTTAGTTCCTTGTCATTTCTATTTGCACCCCACCCTTATTGATCACTATCTGCCGAACACCACCATTTCATGGGGGATGGTTTCTTTCCAAAAATCTTGATGGGAGAATGGATGGATGGTTATTAAGTTTCTTCCTATCACCCTCTTTAGGGTAATTACTACTCCAGCATATCGGGGAAAGATGTAATGGCTTGAGGTTTACCATATTATTAGATCCTTCGGGTAGGTTTTTTTATGGATGAGGGGCCCAGGTGTTTTCTAGCTAGGCTTTTTTCCCATGTGTCTTAGAGATGAAGCCCAGGTGTCTTTGGGTGAGATGTGTGGTGAGTTTTTGGCCCAAGTGTTTGCATGTGGGATTTCTTTGTGGTTTCAGTCCCAGGTGTGTGTGGGTAGGTTGTGGCAGTGGGACTATATTTTGGATGATTGTTAGCGTCAAGATGTTATCCATTAGAAGTCATCCTATAACCAGAGGGAAAGTTTTGCAGGGTACCCAAATTTTGAGGTTATTATACTACTACTTTACTTGAATTATGTTATTTGGTGAGTGTGCATTGGTGAGACGGGACATGTTAGTACTCCTTGGTAGTTGCTTTGAGGTTCTAATGTTCTCTCATAGGGGAATTAGTATGTTTCCCACACTTGTGAAAGGGTGGATTTAGATTTCCTAATGGGTATACATGTATACTCAACCTACATTTTTAAAACTATTTTCTAGTTTATAGGAGGAATTTCAGGACCATGCTAGACATTACTAGCTCAGGCATTAGGATAGTTGTCATGGTGCTTCTTAGTCTATTTCTTTTGGAACTTTCTTTGGTGATCTGGTTGTAAATTTTCCATAGTTTACATTTAAATCAAACATGGGTAATATTGTTCATTCCTTTATATATATTTTTTGTATTTTGGGATTTTTACGGTCTTATCTTTGATCCCATTTTCATTAAAAGGGTAATTCCTTCCATTTTGTGTGAGATTCTATACCTTTGGTTGTAGTCACCACTCAGGGGACTATTGAAGGTAGGAATTGGGGATCATTATCTCTCTTTCATCTTGAAGAAGGAAGGGCATGGAACTTTTTTGTCCCTCCCTCATCTTGAAGATGGTGGGTAATGACACCACCATGTTCATGGAACTGATGAATCCTATGTTCCTTGATTTTTTGGGTCAGTTAATGGTGGTGTTTATTGATGACATGATCATTTATTTTGTACCAAAGGAGGAGTGTGGATGGAAAATTTGAACCATTTTAGTGGTCCTATATCATAATTTTCTATTTGGAATGATATTTATTTTCCAGTGTTGATCTTGTTAGGTATATTTATTGGGACATGTGAGCCTCAGTGTGGTGTCTTCCTGGATCCTTCAATGATTTTTTTGGTTGTTTCTTGGGTGGCTCCATAGAAGGTTACAAAGGTGTAGAGGTTCCTTTATCTTTTTGGGAATCAAATGAGGTTCATGCCCAGATAATATCATTTTATAACTCATTTGAAAACATTGACCATGAAGGATCATGATTTTTAGTGGAGTGATCAATTTCATACCTCTTTTATTTATTTTAGGGGGATGTATTTTTGTATTAATATTCATGGTTTTTTATATAATTATATAATGTTTATGGTTTATTGAGATATTTGACATCTTGGAATGGGTTTTTCTAATGCATAAGAGAAATGTTATATCTTATGGGTCTTTTTCATTATGGACACATAATGGTAACTAGACTATGCATAATCATTATCATTCTACAATTATATTTTGTCTAAATTTATAGTGGTGCTAACTCATTAGTGACTACTTTTTGGTCTTCATATATCACTCTATCTTGAGGTATATCTTCTTATAATGTGATTTGAACTTGTGAAAATAGAGGTGGATGGAATTATTGAGGGGTTATGACATTAAGATTCACTATAAAATATGTAATTTTAATGTTGTGGATGATGAATTGACTAATAAGCTGAATGACTTTGTTTTTTTGTGAGTTATGTGATGCATGGAGAGTGATGGAGGAGATATTTTAAATTCACTTAGATATATTAAAATTTTATGGTCAAGGGTATCTCTATCATATGGTGGTTTATTCATCATTGGTGTGGTAGGTAGAGGAATCTTAGTTTGAGAATTTGGAGGTGGTGGTTTGTTGAGTTCCTGTTGTTTTTAGTAATTCCCATGAGAAATGTTCTAAGGATGATTAATATTACGTATTTATTAAAACAAGTCTTCATTGTTTTCTAAATACATTAGGTGGTTTTCCATAACTTTCACAGTTCTCCTTTTGCAATAAATCCTGATATTTCTAATATGTGTCATTCCATAAGAGGTTGGTTTTGGGGACCTATAACGAAGAATTCTATTAAAGATTAGGTATCTATATTTTTACTCTTCCATAGGTTGAATGATGAGAATCATTTTCATATTGGTTTATTTTGTTATCTCAACATTACATAGTAAAAGTGGGTGGAAATTTCAATAGAGGTTTTCACTAATATACCTTGATCTGAGGGAGGATGTGATGCCATCTATATGATCATGGACCTCTTGAAGAAGTCAAATCATTTCTTAGTGATTAAGAGGTCGAACATGATGGATTTTTTATGAGGTTGTGTCTATAGGTGTTCGTGAGGTTTCATGGAGTTATAAAGACAATCATATATTATCATGATCTTATTTGGCCTTCATAGTGTGGAGATATCTCAAGTAATCTATTTTCTCTCAACAATAACATAACACACAATTTTATACACCGAAGGATGTACAAATATATCAGACTATCAATACGTGGGAAGAAATATTCTCTGGAAGTATTATATATGTTAAAGGTCTTTGAATGAGAAACGAAACCTCTTTTAATTATGCTTAAAATGAAATATATCACACTACCATTAGTAAGGATTCATTTGAATCATTTTATGGTTCAACTTATCATTCACCATTATTTTGGATTTAGGTTAGAGAGTCGTCTATTTTAATACCAATGTTGGTGAATATCATGATAATGTAGTTGCAAGTGATTCATATATGTTTGATGATAGTAGATGATTAATATAAGTATTATGTTGATCATAAAATGAGACACCTCTAGAGTTTGATGTTGGAGATCATGTCATACTCAATATATATCCACATCATGAGTAGTGATGGTTTTTTCATGAGGATAATATTTATCCCTGATATGTTTGGCCTCTTGAGGTGTGGGATAATTTTAGAGATATTGAATATTGGAAAACATTTCCCCCATAGAATAGTCAGATTCATAATATCTTCTTTATATCACAACATCATTAGTATCTTCATGATGAATCACATATCATTTATTTGGATGAGAAATAATCCTATGATGGTTAAATGTTTGAGTAATGGATATATGAGATTATAGACCATCAAGAGAAGCTGTTTTGTAGGTTTTGAATTCCTTGGTCCATTCCATGTGGTATTACACCGGGTTAGAGTAGTGTAATTCGATGCTTGAGCTGTAGATTCATTCCCTATCTCCCAAGTTGTTGAATTTTTGATTTCATTGGAATGGTGCATATAACCATTATTTATTAATTAAATTATTATTGATTTTTTTATTCTCCTTGTTTCCACTTATGTCTTTTTGTTCTTATTAGAGATCCTTTAGAGGTATCTCATGGTTTAGTTTGTTAATCTCCTTTCATTCCATTCTAATGTATGGTTTTAATTCCTGATCATGATAATCTTTTAAGGGGTATCTGATGTAAATCACTAGTTTTCAAATAAATTTTTTAATATTTTTTCACCATTGGAGCTGTCGATAGAGGGTTAGAACTTGTTACAGATGTGATAATTTGTTTTTTTCACACTTTCGGATGAAAAATAGTCATCTTGGTAGCAGCGGTGGTACACATAGTGAGTCTTGCTTTGATTTTATGGATTTTATAGATGGCCTTTATGGTGAATGTGAACCCAAGGAGTTAAATTTTAATTTTTAGGGGTGTTTTGCATAATGTATTTTCATACATAACAATGGTAAGGGATTCACTCCTATGATATAGGTCATTACCCTATATGTTTTTCATCTATGGGCATGATTAGATGAAACTTTTTGGATAGTTTGTGAGGTATGGGTAGTAATTGGTTTTGGTAAATTTCCACTCCAAGGTGGAAGCCATTTTTGAGGTCATGATAATTGGAAAGGTCATTAAGGATTCTATGTGGGATCCAATGAAGGTGGAAGAAATATTTTTGGGTATAATTGATGTTTTTCTTTGAAGAGACGTTGTATTGTATAAGAAGGAGGAAAACTATGAGCAAGAATTCACCACATTGTGGAATATTTAATGGTGGGATGAAAATGCAAAGGATAATTATATTATACCATTGTGGTTAGCATGGTTCCAGATGATACTATCCTAATTGAAAGCAACAACCTCTATGAAAAGGGGTAAATATCCATTTTAAGTCCAGGGATTCTGAATCTATCCTTTTCCAAAGACACCATGTTCGTGGCTGATATCTTCATTCCATGGTTAAGACCCATCATGTATTATATATAAATAGGTGGTTAAATTCTTTAATTTTTCAACTTTCACTTCTTTCCTCTTAACCCTAGCCAACCATAGACCCACTTTGGTTTCATTTTGTCATCTTTTAATGGATACTATCCTTGGAGTTTATGGGTATCAATTTATTTCTTGATATAAGCTATTAAACTTATCTCCATCGATCTTCCTTATTATTATATTATTTTTAGAGGTTATAGAAGTGGGGTTTTCTTTAGTTTTGGTTATAATTTGATCCTAGGTGAAGATGGTTCATTATGGTTTGGTTTCAGGATAGTTTCCATAAATATTGGTGGTGATTAAATCCCTTTTCTTACATTCTCAGGTGGTCATCCATCGATGTTTTATATTGAGGTGAGAAATTTTTAAACTTAATGTTATTTTCTATATCAATGTAGAATTATCCTTATTTATCTTCAATTAGTAAATTGTTGAAATTACCCATATGATGATAATTAATGAGGAGTATGTAATTGGAAGAATTGAAAAGGTTTTTTTATCACATGTTAATTATGTTACGATTTAAATATAATGAATTCCTCATATACTATTCTAGATAGTGTGATTTTTCATTATTGTTATTATCATTGTTTCAAAACATATTTTACATGGTTAAAATATGGATATTAATTTAAAGACAGTAAGATAAAAGAAATAATTATCGGTTCATGTAATATCCTGGATTTTCTAAAAGTTAAAAATATTTTTTTTGGATTAAATACTTTTTTCCCTAATAATGTTTCAAAATGGATTCATGGGCTTATCGTGGGTTTCTGAGGCTCTTTTGATGCCTAGAGACCATAAATTTGAAAAGTGATACTAGGTCGCATGACTTGGAGAAACCATATCTTTCAACCCACACAATTTCTCTAAAAATATGGCTTTAGATAGTGAGGATAAGGGCTCTGCACGGTTTCTCTCAAAACATGAACAGAAGCCCAAAAACCGATCCTAAATGTCTTTTAAAATTTATAGAGGAATTTTTTACAGGATAAAAAAGGTTAACCAAACCGTGTGCCTAGCCCGTGTGATATCCTCCTTGGGAAGTGGCATAGTGCATAGTTGGAAGACGGTTTAGTAAACCGTGTGGAAAAACCATATGTCATTGTCTGTATGGGTGAATTTACATTTTTTACATTAAAATATGTAAGACCCCAACTCTATCTTTATCTTCTCATTTATAGTAGTGTAATCATAATCTTTACACCCATTAGGTCTCCCTCTCCCTAAATTAGGGATCTTGATTCCTCCTCCTTCTAGACTCGAAATCACTCATAGTTTGAAGCATTGGATAGGAAGAGTTAATCTCTCAAATCCCTTAGATTCCTATTTCAATTTCTCTTCTACTCTTTCATGCTATTTAGGTGAAATCTCATTTCCCCAATTTTTAGGGAATTTGACAATTTCTTCAATAACTATCATTCTATCTCAATTCAAAGGTCAAAACTGGATGAGGAGAGCACTATGCTCCCATAGTGGATGGTCTAGTTTATTACCACATATTTCACTAATTTTTATAACATGAATCATTTTGATTCATGTCGAACCATTCTGGTTATGTTTACAAAATGTTGAATAAATTATTCTAAATTGTTTCAATTTCTCACTATGACGCTATATAGTGTATAATAACCTCATAGGTTGATCTCCATGAACAAAGAAACCCCCATGGGTGTTCTTGGTCCATGATATCCAACCTTACACCTTTCAAAAAATTTAAATACCAAAGGAGGTGTTATTTCCCTAAAATAAATGTGTTTAAGTAAGGAATTAAGTTGAAAATAATTAAGAACCATGAGTTAGGCCATTCAATCTATTTTATAAATGGTTTTCTTGATTAAATTCGTTGCCTAATTGGATACTAATGTTAGGAATGATTACATTGTTAAATTTCATGATATTCTGGATGTAAAAACATTCCCCCACATTAGTGGTGAGGGAGATACATGTGTTTCTGAATTAAGGACACCTTAAAAGGCACATCATGCATTATAGTTTGAATTGGTTAATGATTTATAGACACACTGTGGTGAGACTAGCTAATCTTGGGATGGTCATGCCATGTTTTTTCTATTTTTCCTATAGATAAGTTACTATGCTTCGCTAGGGTAGATCCCATGGATGGGATCAGTGGTGCAATGGTTGTACTTTATAGCAAGAGAGTCTTGGACCCCTACATGTGATACCAGAAAAAAACTTAGAGGATAGTTCATGATGTTATCACACTCTATCTAGGGTGACACTTTCGATTTAATACATGGGTAACCTCAAATGGAATCCTACACAATTGGTCATATATAAATCCCCTAGTGTGATATTTTTGTTCTCACCTAGAACTCATTGGATGGAATCAATGTTAATATCCTTACATTAAAATAATGTCTTTAATTAAGAAGTGACACTTTGAAATTGGAAATTTATCAACGTTTCCACTGCACTGAATCACAAACTTGGGGACAATCCATCTCTTTATATGTTATGTTATTCACTTTACTCATGCATGATTCCTCAGTTCAGACACACCCATCTTTAGTCAAATCATGTATAATTGTATGAGAATACTAAGTAGAGCCTAGTATGATTCATCTTATTTATTTATTATTCACCCAACATTTTTTATTCATATTGGAACACTTTTCATTTATATTGAATGAATTGGATTGATCTAGAAACCATTGGTGGTGGTCTATTGAGTGTATCTCACTCCCTTATTGGGACACCTTTAGTACCCAATAAATGTACATGATTGCAGGTTTAAATAAATGGACGAAGAAAGATTTTGATACATCATTGATAGTTTAGGATAGAGTATGGGGTAGAGGACTGAACATATTCTCATGATTCAAGTAGTATCCAATTTTGGACTTTTTTATTTTTGTATAACATGTGGTTTACGCCGGTATCCCCTAACCCCCATTTAATCATTTTTTATAACCATATGATCATTATAATCATTTTTTATCTATTATTTATTCATATTATTCATTTTTTACTTATATTGGATGTTATTCACATATTATTATTTTTTCTTTCTGATTATTATTATTTCTTCTACTATGGTAAGTTACTATTCTGGTCGCAATAGTGTCTGGTTATACTATTTATTATATATCATATAAATTGCATCACTACACTCTGATTAATGAGGGTATAGTCTCCCCACATACTCACCCTAGGCCCTTACTAATATTCATCAGCCTATGGCATTTAGGGAGGCACACTAGAGGTCTTGGGGACACTATCTTAGGGACCTTTAAGTGGAATTTGAGGAAGGATTCTAGAAAGTGGTATTAGAGAAATTTTTACATTTGTATTGATATTTTAGTATCACATAATATACTAGGAGTATTGTAATTTTGTAATTGGCATATTCTTGGGAGTAGCTAACCCATGTGTAGGGGAAACATAAATTACATGGGATGCTTTATTTCTTTTGTTGGTTTTGTTGTTAAAATTTATTAGATTTCACCATTGGATGAATCACTTATTTTGTGATGTCGCTATTATTTATTTTCATATAAGTTATTGATTTAACTTAGACCATTAATATGAGGGCATATAATTCATGCATCATACTAGGAATCAAATTACTTAAATGCCTTGAATAATTCCATGAAGTATCTATAATTCTGTTTGGATTGCCTATATTTCATGATATTTCTATATATTCCTTGATTGTTATTCCTTGTAGTGTGCTAGTATTTCTTTTAGGATGACATAATTGATTCAATTAAATTTCCAACATTAATCTAAATTGTGTTTCCTTGCATATATTGATGATGACACTTTAATTAACCACTTACAAGACTTTATCTAGTTTGATAGGAAATGTCAAGGAAATTTAAGGGGTAGTTATCCTCAATTGGAAATGGAATTAAATCAATCAAATCCATATGCATGAATTTTTTCATCCTGATCCAGACATATAGTCTTACGCACAATTATATGGCATACCCAATTCAATTTAAAAGTGTATGGACCTTTACAAATTAGAATTTCAAAATCAATTAAATAGACTATGATATCTATATTCTTAAAAATAAATACAAACTAAAATAAATTGAACATTTTAAAATTAAAAGTTTACCGCTAAATGGGATTCCAAATGAAAAATAAATAGTGTTTTCCACTATACCATGCATTTGAACATACATATAATAGAACCCATAATTTTTTATACAAGACCTTGACCCTAACATGACCTTAGTAGTGGGATGTAGATTGTGTCTCTAAGAATACTTCTATGATATTTTCATATCACCTAGACCATGCTTCAGGAGAAGGCCGAGGGTTGTTTATCAGTTAACGGAATGCATCGTACCTATCCTTTAATTATATATTTCCTTATATGTTATAATTTTTTTAGGGAGTGTGCTAATTCATTATTCAGTTATTCCATTGTAATGTTCTTGTGTTGTACACCAATAGAGTAGTGATAAGCATACTTCAAATGTGGTTGGCCCAGAGCCATCTGTGATACCTCCTAGAGTAACACCTATGAAACCACCAAAATATATTTGAATGGGTGTTGGTTCAAAGTTCTATGATAGTTTATTTCAATTCATGAAATCGATATCATGTTCTCCCCATCATTCCCCTAACAAGGGAGAGCTGACCTGTGAGTTCTAGTAGCAGTATCATTCCACCTTCTCAGAGGATAGATGACCTCAGGCTGCAGAGTCATGGGTAGAGTATATTCAATATATCTTAGAGATTATAGAGATGCCTCTAGATTATAGAATCAAGATCATCACTTATATTCTACATGACTCCACCAAGAATTGTTGGGACATCCTCACTCAGGCTGGTCAACATTTGGGTATGATTTTTTTGGACTGCCAGATAGCCTTATTCAAATACTACATTCCTAAAAACATGTGAATAGACTGTGATCGGGTGATCATGCACCTTCTATAAGGTGATATTTTGGTGGTGGAATATTCAGATCACCTCACAAAATTACAGCATTTTTACTTTGACCTCTCTGGTGATGAACTGACTACTGCAAATCAGTTCAAGGATTTTATGGAATGTTCCATCTGATCACAGATAATTTTCTTTGGCTGAAAAATATTTCTATGATATTGAATTGGACCCTCATCACTGAGCGAAACCTAGGAAAATGAGGCAATGTGATCCAAGGAGGTATCTTTCATACACATAAGTGGTTTATCCAGTGGAATGAATCATAATCTTGTTTGTTCACAAGGAGGAAGTACTATCTTGGGGTCATGTACCGATATCTATGTGGTGTTTCACTAGTGTGGTAAACTATGGCATAAAATGCCTTATGTACGAGGAGCTCGATTGAGTATCGAGTGTGCGGATGGATGGGTCACCTCGAGCATTTCTACTGATCACTTCCTTCAGTCCCAAGTGTGAGAGTTTCAGTGCCGACACTTAATTCTAGTGAATGATCAGTGACTCCATGTCAATCTAGGTGTTGGTCTTCTAACAATTGATTAGGTTGAGGTGGTGGTAAGGGTCGAGGTTTTCAAGCCTTGTAGCCTCAACGTCAGTAGTGTAGACATGCTTAGGTGATATAGGAAGGATCTGAAGGCTATTATTCTGGCCATATCTATAGAGTACAGCCTCCTCCTTAGGAATAGTGTCTAGGGACATCTATAGTTAAAGGTACTATTCTAGTATCTTCTACCTTAATTTATGAACTTTTGTATATAGGTACATCACACTCTTTTCAATCTTCTACAAATATTTAATTTTTTGGACTAGAAATTTATTATTCTAGTTGTTTGAAGAATCTTGAAAGACTGTTAGGAGTCAGAGCAGAGGGTATATGCTAATTCACGGTGTGCTCATTGAGATAGGTGGGTACCAATTTTTGTAGAACATATTCATCCATGTGAAAACAAGAACTAACATCATTCTCAATATGGAGTAGATTATGCCTTATCATTACCATGTTGATTTCTCCTACTAACGGGTGTCGCTCACATCACCTTAGGGTATCACGAATATACATAAGTGAAAATGGGTTTTCCAGGCTATCTGATCTAGACCTGAGCATACTAGTCTAGTAATGTTGACCACCCATATGGAGAGTCACTTCATGGCCAATCCAAGAATCCACATTGTTGAATTCCCCCATGCGGGGAATTATTTCAAGAATGTCTTCCCCAATAATTTATCTTCTTTACCGCCTGAGTGGGAGGTTGATTTCACTATTGAGATAGTTTCAAGTGTAGAACAAGTTTTCGTTCCTCCTTATAGAATATGACATATATAGTTCCATAAATTCAAAAAGTATCTTAATGATCTATAGGTTAAATAATTTTTTTGGTCTATCACCTAAAATTGGGTTTCACCCATCCTTTACACCAACATGGTGGATAGTACCATCTATTTGTGCATGGATTTCCATAGACTGAACTAGCTTATGGTGAAGAAATAATATCCACAACATCATATCAAAGACCACTTCAAATGGTTCCAAGGAGATAAATTTTACTCTATGATTGATTCAAGTTTGAGACACTATTAGTTTCATGTGAGGCCATCATACATGCCACATAAAACATTCAGGAGAAGTTAAGACACAAATGAGTATTTGTTTATGTCGTTTAGCCTAAAGAACATCCTGACAATATTTATCGATATAATTAATCGGGTCTTCCACCTGTACCTGTATTCATTTTTGGTAGTCCTTGTTGATGAAATATTAGTTATTCTCACACAATACATGACCATTACAACCATATTTATGTCATTTTCAATACACTGAGATATCACTAACTATATGAAAAGCTCAACAACTACAAATTTTGGATCTAAAAGGTTCAATTATTGGGTCATATCACATTGAATGAAGGATAATATTTTCACCCTAAGAAGGTGAGGTCACTGATTCCAAGGAATAACCTATTTATTTTTTTGATTTTCAAAATGTCTTGGGGCTATCTGGATGTTATAGGTGAGTCTTATAGGATTTATCATGCATAGAATCACCACATACTGTCTTTACCAAGAAGGGAGTGAATTTCAAATGAACTACTACATGAGAGATTTATTTTTCAAAGTTATAGGCGAGACCAAATTCAATGTTGATCTTGGTTCTACCTCACCTAGGAATAGGTTATATTGTTTACAGTGATTCTTCAAGGATTAGTCTGGGTGTAGTTATGATGCAAGAAAATTGAGTCATGGAATATGGTTCCTACCATCAGGGACCTCATGAGAAAAACTGCCATACACATGACCCAAAGTTCTTCAACATTGATATTGATAATACACCCATAAATGGATTTGTTTTGGTTTTTTCCTTGATATGGAACACTAAAAAAACAATCTTCTAATGAGGCCAATAGTGGGTGGCATATGATGGATATTTTTCTGAGTTTCACCTAGAGGTTAAAGAAAAATACATAAAGACTGTATCAAAATATAATGATTTGAAATATTTCCATTTGGAGTGGGTCTGAATGAGGTACATTTCATATTTTAAGGGCCACTTCTTGAGGAAGAGCATCAAAAGTGAAAACCACCTCCTGGTTGGGTTGTTGTAGTGACCAAGATCCCCCACTTCTACAGGCATGTGTGGGTATCATATAATATATATATTAAGAGTTTATTAGGTAATATCATTCTTCTATTTGGTAAGTTCATCCTAGGATTACTAATATGTTCCTTGATTTACTTCATCAGTATTGGTGGCCAGGTACGAAGAGGAAGATTGTAGTCTTTGTCATTTGGTGCTCCACCTGTCAGTAGTTGAACAAGGAGAACTAGTGAGCTACTGAACTATTATAGCCTATATCAGTTCCCATATAAAAATGGAAGGTCATAAAATTGTATTTCATGATGGTATTGTTGAGATCCGCTCGAGAAATAAAGGTGTTATGCTTGATTGAAGACCGTTTGACCAAAGTCACGCGCTTCAGGCCAATCTAGGAGACCTTCTATGATGGTGAGCTTAGGAAGATTTATACCTGAAAGATAGTGTTCCTTCAGGGTTTTTCCCATTCTATTGTATTAGACCATGATTCTTTGTTTACCTCACAATTATGGAAATGGTTTCTAAAGGAACTCTGTTTACATATGCTATTAAGGACAACGTACCACCCTCAGTCTAACGGACAGTCAGAAAAGATGAAATGGGAACAAGGGGATTTTCTTAGGGAATGTATCCTTGATTTTGGAGGTTAATTGGAGAAGAATAAAACTCTTATTATGTTTTTAGAATAATAAAAAATTCCATGAAATGGTTGAGATTTCCCCTTATGATGCCATATATGGTAGTCCATTTCATTCACCTATGTTCTAGTTTGATGTATGTTAAGTAGATCTACTTGGTCCAAATCTCATTCAGTAGACTTCAGATTAAGTCCCATTGGTGAAAAATATATAGCTATATATTAGTCCAGGAAGAAGTCTTATACTAATATCCACTAAAAACATCTAGAGTTTGATTTGGGTAATTGGGACATTCTGTGCATGTCGCCTAGTGTGGGACATGGATGAATTCAGAGACTGGGCAAGTTATAACCTCATTATATTAGGGATTTTGAGATAGTAAATTGAGTCAAGTTGGAATAATATCATTTTTAGTTACCTTAGAGGTATTATTACATTAATTATTTCTTCCACATATCGCAACATCTCTAGTATCATGTTGATAATATCATTCATTTTACCTCATGGATATTATGATGGATGTGGATGAATCATTTGAAAAGAATACAATATGTATCATTGATCATATAAAAAAGTATCTTCAAGTATGTTAAGTTCATTTAGTCCGAGTTATAAAAAATCCTTAGTATGTATAGGATGATACCTATATGATGGAGTCTGATGTGTATGCGCAGTGGCCAAACCATTTCTCAGATGACGTTTTACCACCCACATAAGGGAAACTTAAGGATGAGTTATCTTAATGGGAGGAGGTTGTAATGTCCAAGATTTTATAAATGGTATAAACCATTTTTTTAAACAATTTGGTTTTTACCTATTAATGATAACTAATTGAGTCATGGGGGTCTTGAGGATGTCCAGTGATCATTCAGAACCCCAAAATTTGAAGAGGTTGACTGACCTGCACGATTCATCCAATAGTGTGGATTAAGATATTGAGGAGGATGGATCTATATCATTTCTCCAAAACCATGCATAAAGGCCCACACACCCATACATCTTGTATAAGATAAGTTGAAGAGGAATTTTTAATGGGTTTTACATGGTTAACCCAATGGTGTTCCTACCACGTGTGAGGGTCCTCCTTGGGTAGTGTCCTGGGCCACAGTTGGATCATGATTTGTCCAATTATGCTCCCCTATTTGTATGGGTGAATTTAAATTTTATCCCTTAAAATGTTAAATAACTCTCCAACCTATTTCTAATCTCATTTTTAGTGGATAAAACCTCCCCTTTACACATGTGATCTCTCCTTCACCCTAATATAAGGATCTCAATTCCACCTTTATCCAGAATCAAAATTGCTCAACTTCAAAATTATTGGATAGTTAGATGCATGCTCTGAAATCCTATTTCTTCATTTCTAGTTTCTCTTTACCTATTTAATGATAATTTTGTATGATATCATTCTCCCTATTTTTATTTCGTTGGATGATTTCTTCAATAATTCTCTTTCAAGATCGATTTAGAGGTCGTTGTTAGGTGAGGAGAACACTATGTACCTAAGGTTTGTGGTCTAGTTCTTTACTAAAAGTTATATCACTTTCTATAACATGCGTTGTTGTTCCATGGGCTGAAAAATTCCAGTGAAACCTCCAAAACATTAAATAAATTGTTCAAAATTACTTCAAATGTTCACTGTCACCCTATATAGGGGGAATAACATCTTTGATAGATCACATTGAACAAAGAAACCCCTTTAGGTGTGCCCATTCCATGATAACTTACCTTCCACCTTTATAAATTGTTAAACCGCATATGAGGTGTTCTACCCCATATGTAAATGTTCTGAATTAATTGAATAAGTTGAATATAATGAATAACCATGATTTAGGCCCTTCAACTTGTGTCATAACTGATTTTATTGATTAAATGCCTTGGACAATTTCTTAGTCATGTAAATTATTTTTTCCTAGTTAAATTTCATCATATTTTGTAAGCCAAAACATGCCTTCACCTTATTGTCTATGGATATACAAGGGGTTCCAACTTATGGACCCCTTGAACGAGCTCATTATTACTTGTAGTAAAAATTTATTAATGATTTGTAAACACGATGAGGGCGACACTAGCAAATCCTCATCAAGGTTCGTCATAAATTTTCCACTTTACCTCTAGAAGAGTGACTCTAGTTCCCTATGGGAGACCCCGTGGATGGTATCAGTGGTAAAATGGTTGTAACACTACATGATAGATACTGTTACCCCTATATGCTCTACCAGGGATGGACTTGAAGGTTAGTTCATGATTTTATCACACAATTCTTGGAGTGACACTTGGGACTTCATATAGGGGTCTCCTTAGATATAATCGTATGGAATGTTTTATATATGGATCCCCTAGAGTGATACTTGGTGTCCCACCTAGACTTCCTTGGATATGATTAGGGTGATTTTTCTTAAATTCAATGAATGACTTTATTAAGAAGTGAAACATCGAAATTGGAAATTCTGATATGTTTCTTCCAAGATGTATCACAAGATGGAAAAATTTCAATCTCTTTATATATTATATCACTCATTTTAATCATGCAAGATTCCACATTTTGAGACACAATAGGATGAGGCCAAAACATGTATAATTGGATGGGTATCCCAAGTGGAACCTAGTGTGATGCATCTTATTGATTTATTATTCACCCAACATTAATTATTTGTATTAGAACACCATTTATTTATATTGCATGAACTGGATTGATCTAGACACCAATAGTGGTGGCCTACTAGGTGTATCTCACATCCTTCTTGGGCTACCTTTGGTACCCAAGTATACTTCATTGTTGTACATTTCTATAAAGGTATGTGACTAGATTTGGATGCTTTATTAATAGTTTTGGATTGATTATGGGGGTATAGAGCTAAGACTATGCTCATAATGATAGTTGTGTCTAATTTTTTCCTTCTGTATTTTTGTATAGCTCGTGGTATATGCATTTATCCCTTGATCTCCATTTAATCATATTTTATAGCTACATGATCATCATTATCATTTTTTATTTTTTATTTATTCATATTTGACTTGTTTTCTTACTTAATTTGGATGTTATTATTTTATTACATTCATTTTTTCTAATTCTTATTAATTATTTAACTATAGTGGGTTACGGGTCTAGTCACTATAGTTTATTCTTATTTTTTTCTTATTTTTAGTAAAAATTGATGCACTAAAATTTGATCAATGAGGGATACTCTACCCATGGACACATCAAATTCCTTTATCTATTTCAGAATCCTCTACCATTCTGGGAGGTTTTTTTGAGGTCTTGTGGAAACTGTATTGGGGAACAATTAAGTGGAATACGTGGAAGGAACTACTGTTAAAATGAATATAGATTATTATTCTTGAATACATAACAAAAAATTTTTGGTTTAGGATAGTTCACTAGTTGGATATGGTTGTTTTTAGACACTAATTACGAGGATACATGTCCTTAGAACCAATAGCTATGAAATTGCTTAATTCAATATGGTTAAGGAAATATTTTTTTTCTAGAATAAAATAGTTTTGGTAGATTTTGTTCTTATATTTGTTTAATTAAATATTGTATACATGAAATGTATAGATTTGGTTTCCCTTATAATTTATTTTCTATAAATATGTCTCATTTCCATGTATATACTTTAGGATGGAATATCCCTTTTTGTGTTTTGATTTTTGAAACCTTGTATTTATTGGTTTTTTGGAAAGGGATGGAACAATTTTCAAATATTATGGTATTAACTCTATGCTGGTAATAGGGGAATGGAATGGATGGTTCAAAATGTTGTCATGGATAAAGCAAGGATGATTGGTACGGGTTATATAAGGAATTAGTATTAACATACAAAGACATTGCATAACTTTTTCAGAATACATAAAACATTACACAAATTGACACCCAAATAGTATATTAGTTTAGTTCCATTAGAAACATGGAAATGTAAAAACTGGTAAGAAAATGAGCTACATTATCTCCCACAAGGTTCTTCTTGACTAGAACCATTCTTAAGACACATCAAATATAATACATATCTTCATAACCAGGGAAGGGAAACAGAGAAAGGGGTGAGTTGAGATACTCATCAAGCATAAACAAGGGATACATGTAAGAATAAAAATGAGTATAGGGGTATGATAACATGATCATAACATGATAATATCATACCCTACATATCATAAGATCATAAACCTAAATCCTAGAATAAATCATTGTAGTTTATAATAAATGAATCATAAGGAAATAAAGAACACAAACCCTGAAATCATAACATATATATAAGACATGGAATTATGGCTTACACAAACATGTGATATAATTATTTATAATTCATGATTCACTTATAGAACTTATCAAGGAACTTCATGGGAACTGCACCTACAAGGCAGGACACAACACCTCCTCCAGTCACAGTTATTTCCCTATAAGGGATTGGGTTTCCCCATCTTCCAATAATGGATCAAATTTTTGCATCTTACATCATATTGATGACTACACCTACTATGAAATACACACCACCACAACTAGTCTCAGTGTAACACCCTATGTTTCCACATTACACTTCTTCTTTATAATTAAATAGTGTGTGATGTTCGCAACACCGAGTTCATGCACACCATGACCTATCAAACTAGCCTTATAAAAAGTAGTTATGAATAGTATTAAATACATTTTGAATTTTATTTTTCCCGTATAATTTTAACATTCATATTTTTTGTTTCCTAGACATAATATAAGAACAAATTCAATTTTTTAGATAAAATAAGTATTTTTCAAAAATGAATTTTTTTCTCCATTTCATGGAGAACCTATTTTAAATCCAATATTTGACACTATTATATATTCAATTTTATGAAATTAAATTATTTTTATAATTGGAACATAAAAATTTAGTTTGGATAAAATTTTGGTACTTTTCTGATATAAGTTAATATTATGTTTATAAACATTATACATGAGTTTCAGATTCACATGGAGAGTATCAGACCAAATGTAAGGGTTAATTCCTAAATCTTATTATTATATGATATTTTCTATATTTATGTATTTACTAGGAAATATTTATCATCTATTTCCATGTTTCATAAAATAGTTTTTAAAAGGATTATTTTCGAGAGACTCTTTAACTAAAACATCATTTTAAATGTATTAAATATTTTTTATTCTAAATATTTCTTACTAATGTCCATATTTTCAATATGGTATTAAGGATATATTTATATGAACATGAATTTTTTAAAATTTTAATTCATTTCAAAAGTTTCAAAGTGGTATGAAAAACTTTAATTAAAAAATATATTTTAAATGTCTTCATTTATAAGTTGTGTGGATTTTAAATGATTTCATGAAAAAGTGATATTTCTCTCAAAGAGGTTTACTGATCATTTTAAACTATTTCAATATCTTTTAATAGATGTTATTCTTTATTGAGGTTTATTTATTATAATTCAATATTCTATATTGTATTGAATGAGTTACGATATGTTTGACTACGGATGTTATATTTTTATACCATTTAGGGTTCACAATTAAAGTATTGACATTTCATATACTAGTTTTAATATGAATTTTTATGTTATGTTTCACCATTTTCATATGAGGAATGAATTGGAATTATTAAGTGGTGGGAAGGGTCCGCTATAGCCCCTCGATGCATCGGTACATCTCATGAGACAAACTAATGTCTTGGAAGAAGTCATTGAAAAAATATTTGTGAATGGTCTTGGCACAAGGGCTTGACCTGGTAGTTAAAATGTCTGGCATTATGAATTCCATAATTATGAGATTATTTATTACATGTGATTATTTGACTAGTATAATATCCATGTTCATCCTTATATGGTAATTTTTTTTTCATATTATATTCAAGTTTATGTTTTAAAGGGATTTTTTATTATATATATTGCATTAAATGTTTATAGATTCTGCTGAATTATTTACCTTTAATGAGAATCTGATCTCACCCCTTTCTTATGTTTTATTTTCCCAATATTCCAAAAAGTGTATTATGATTGATATGCAGGGTTAATCTTGGGGAATAATGTAATTATAAAATGAATATTTATGTTGTGTTTTATGATAGAAAGTGTAATGTATAGTTCATGTATGTAATCTATTTTCCAAGACTGTTAAACTAATTGGTACTTCAAGACTTGATTTCTGGTAATCATGACAATGTATTAAAACAATGCATCAGATTTGAGCTTCTGGGGTTTGGGCGTTAAAGTTGGTATCATAGGAATTTTAGAAATAACCAAGGAAATATATATATATAAAGACTAAGATTAGGGATCATAACCCAAAGATAGAATTTGGGGATAATTATTGAAGAGAATGCTTGAATTTTAAAATATATATTATGTGGGAATTACTAGAAAATACATCTATGTCTAGATACTACATGTGACCGTGGTTCTGGAATAAATATACATAGGGGTGAAAAATTTGACAAGGTGTTCTGCGCTTGACTCATGGTAACCTGGTACATGACAATGAGTCTTACTGCGCACCTGGTTTGACACTCCTGGGGGATATTATTAAGATCATTCATATTTTATTTACAAACCATTATAAAGGATTTATGAGTAAATATTTCCTCAAAAACCATATTTATGATTATACATTATATATGCATAAAAGTTTCGATTTATGTTAATTATTTTACTAGTCTGGAGTTATAAATAATGATTCATAACCTAATATTGTGTATAAAATTGTTTCAAAATGGAACCAAATAGAAGAAATGGAAATATTATTGATGCACATAATCCATGTAGGGATTTACCTCTTATTAAAGATAAAGATAGTGGAGCTGGTGACACAACTGGAACTGAACAAATTATACCCATATTAGAGAATCTAACTCAGGTTATGAATAATAACATTACCAATATATAGCATCCTAATCCACAATTCATAGGATCAATGTTAGACTACTTCATGAGAAAAAAACCTCCAACATTCAATGGGACTACAAATCCTTTTGTATTTGAGTAGTGTATAAGTTCCTTAGAGAAAATATTTCTTACTTTGGGAAGAAACGAAAGGGAAAAGGTTTTCAGGGAAGTTTATTGTATCTCAGGAGATGCAAATCAATGGTGGTCATTAATTCAAAAAAAAGGAGGATGAAGAAGTGGGAAATATGAATTGGATGGAGTTTAAAGTACTTTTTCTATAGAAATAATTTCCTTATGAACAATGAGATGATATGTAAAGAAAATTTATATGCCATAGGAAAAAGGAAGATGTGACTATTTCCAAGTATGAGGGAAGATTCACAAGGTTAGAAAGTCATTATATAGACTACATAAATAACCCAAGATGTAATATTGATCGATTATTTATTGGGTTAAAACCTATACTCTGATGGGCATTGGTCTAACAATCTTTCTCATCGTACGAAGATATAGTCTTATGTGCTATCAAGACAGAAAAGGAATTCTCTAAGTATTATGACATTAATATCAATATTTAGAAGAATAGAATGATAGAGTAAGATACAGATAAAGGTAAAAAGGAAAATAAGGATTTTCCATTATGTGAAAATTGTGGGAAGAAACACCATGATACTTTCCTAAATGGAATGGGATCTTGTTATAAATGTAGATAAATTGGTTACCAAACTTTTGATTATAAGGGAAATAAAGAATTTGTGAAACGTTATAATTATAAATATATGGGACATTATTAATTTTTTTTACAATGAATGCTTGAAATATAACTTATAAAAAGGAAATGGATCAAGATCAAGCTTATGCCATTACTATAGCCAAAGTAGAATAATTAATGTATCTGTGTATTTGGATTCAAGAATTATATTATGGTTATTTGAAAAATATGAAATACATAAGTATTGTAGTATAATAGTTTTTTTCGATTAAGGTTTTAATGTGATGAACATAATCACATATTCATTATGTGATAATAAGAGCAACAACACATTGTTTGGGGAATCTGAAGTTACAATTGATTTTTGTAAATTTAGAGGCCATTTAGATAGATATTGGATAGAAGTATTTTGTATAAATCTAAAGGTTGGAATGGATTAAGTTGAACATTGAATAGTGTTTTTTAAGGTTAAAACATTTCTTGAGATTATTTTTGTAATGTTATAATACTATAGTTTTAGAAAAAGGACAACATGCTGTTTGGGAGATAACCTATTGCATTTGACAAAGTTTCCAGAATCAAACCCACAACTAAAGTGTGACAAGGCTTTACCACTTACCAGTAGCCTAAAAAAAGTCCCTAGTTATTATAAAATTGTTTTCTTTATTTCAATGGTATATGTTTATATTTGGAACGTTATACGGTTGAGATAAATAGAATATTTTTGAGTTTTATCTTTTGATGAGAAATGTGGGTTGTGGTAGGAATTAGTTAAAGGATGAAAATCTATAAGAAAATTAAGTATTCTCCATTTTTTTATTAGTCTACGAATTAAATTAATTCTACAATACTAGGGAAATGACCATAGAACCAATTTTTTTCCTAATACTTTCTTTTTCGATGCATCAAATGGTGTCTTAGGTTATCATAGATTTATAGATTATTGGTTGTTAACTTTATCCTAGTAATATTCCTTATCACTCTCCATCAGAACATGATGGTTTGTTTTTTATTCCATATCAATTTTTTCTTACATGGAACCCTAGTATGTGTTATTTATGGTAACCTTCATACTCACCTTTATTTATTTAAAAAATAGATTCCTCATTAATCCATTTCACAATGTGGGATTTCGACTAAGATATTTTGAAATGTCAAACACCTAGTTTTCAATATTGAGTTTAAATTATGAGGATGAAATCTATTGAAGGAGGGGATAATGTAACACCCAAGGTTTCTAGGGTATGCCTATTCCTTATAATTCAATAGCATGCGATGTATGCAACACCGAGTTCAGGTGCACCACGACCTATCAAACAAGCTGTTTAAAAATTGATTATGAGTATTATTAACCAAATTTTGAATTTTATATATCCCATATAATTTTAACATTCATCTTTTTTTATTAGTCATAATATATGGAAAAATTCAATTTTTTGATAAAATAAATATTTTTCAATAATGCATTTTTTCCTACTTTTAATGGCAAACCATTTTTAAATCCAATAGTTGACAATTTTATATATTCAATATGATGAAATTTAAATTATTCTTTATAGGAGGTGTATAAAAATTTATCTTGGATAAAAATTTCTTAATTTTCTTATATATTTTTATAAGATGTTTAAAAACATTATACAAGAGTTTCAGACTTGTATGGAGAGTATCAGACCTAAGGTATGGGTTAATTCCTCAATATCATTATTATCCAAGATTGTTTATGTATAAGTATTTATTGAGACATATTTATCATCCATTCCCATGTTTTATAAAAAAGTTTTCAAAAAGATTATTTTTGAGGTATTCTTTAACTAAAACATCATTTTAAATGTTTTAAATATTTGTTCTTCTAAATATTTATTATTAATGTCAATGTATTCAATATGGTCTTAAGGATTTATTTATATGAACATTAATGTTTGAAAATTTTAATTCCTTTAAAAAATTTCAAAGTGTTATGGGACACTTTGATTCATAAATATCATTTAAATGTCTTCCTTTATAAATTGTGTGGCTTTTAAACGAATTCATGAAAAAAGGATGTTTCTCTCAAACAGTTTTACTGATCATTTTCAACTATGTCAACATACTTTACTGGATATTATTATTCATTGAAGGTGATTTATTATAATAAAATATTCTATGTTGTATTTAATGAGTTATGATATGTTTGGATATGGATGGTCAAATTTTATACCATTTATGGTTTATGGTTAAAGTATTGACACTTTGTATACTTTTTTTAATACGAATTTTTATGTTTTGTTTCACCCTTTTCATATGAGGAATTCATTATACTTATAATGTGGTGGGTGGGGCCCGCTATAGCCCCTCGATTCATCAGTAGGTATCATGAGACAATCTAGTATCATGGAACAAGGCCTTGATAGAATATTTGTGAATGGTCATGGACACAAGGCCTTGACGTAGTAGTTACTATGTCCAACATTATGCATTCCCTCTTTATGAGATTAGTTATTACATATAATTATTCTACTAGTAGAATATCCATATAAATATTTATATGGTAATGATTGATTTCTTTTTGTCATATTATTTTAAAGTTTATGTTTTAAAAGTCATTTTTTATTATTATACATCTTTCCTTAATATTAAATAGCTTCTACTGAATTATTTAACCTTACTGAGCATCTTAGATCACCCCTTTCTTATGTTTTATTTTCCATGGATGCAAAGAATTGTATTATAATTGAAATATAGGGCTAATATCAGGGAATAACGGTGTTATCAAATAAATATTTATGTTGTGTTTTTTGTTAGAAAGTGTAATGTATTATTCTTGTATATAATCTAATTTCCAAGACTTCAAAACTGATCTATACATCGGGACTTGATTTTCTATAATCATGCCAATTTATTAAAATAAGGCACTGACATCAGGATTCTAGGGTTGGGGCATTACAGTTGGTATCCTAGGAATTTTAGCAACAACATTGGAAATATATTTAAGAAAACTAATATTTGGGATAATAACTCTAAGATATAATTTGATGATAAGTATTGAAGAGAATACTAGAATTTTAAAATAGAGATTATTTGGGTATTCCTAGAAAATAAATCTGTGTCTATATACTACAAGTGAATGTGGTTTTGGAATAGATGTACCTAGGGGTGAAAACTCTAACAAGGTGTTCCAATCTTGACTCGGGGTAACCTGGTATATGACAACGGGCCTTAATGTGCACCTGGTTTGACACTCCTTGTAACGACCCAATGTTTTTCAATAGAAATTACCTTCTTATATTTCTGTCATAAAATAACATGAAAACACAACACAATTAACTTCTAAGTGGTAAGTGACCTTTAAATATAAGTTTGTCACTCCTATGTTTGGAATTTTCAAAATCCGACATACACAGTTGTGTTCAAGATGTTTTTTGGAATCTAATGAAACAAAAATAATTTTTGGTGAATAGTAACATACCCTTAGGAATAGTAACATACCCTTATGAATAGTAATATGACCCTTATGAATAGTAAATCATCCAACATAAGAGTAATATTACCTATAAATAATATAATAAAATTTAGACATCTTAAAAAGTGACAATTTGACCTTAGTAAACATTTTGGTATTTTGTAAGTCATAAATAAATAATCATAATTAATTAATTAATTTAAAAGAATATTTATTTTAATAAAATGTATTGAATCAATGTCTTATAGTTTTTAGATAATTTTATAAGACCCTGAGTTATTTTTGAAAGCACTATAAATAAGTTTTAATCTTAAAAACTGTTTTTTAAGTAAAGTGTGATTTTAATTAAATATTAAATTAATAGTATTTAGAGAATTATTTTTGAAAAATGGAATTTATTTTTGGATTCTAAACATCAAAAAATGGTTGGGGAAAATCTTTGGGATTTTTCTGAGATACTGGAATTTTTTATGAATAGTGAAATACCGTAATATACAAAATAAGCTAAATAAGCTAATTATAGGGTCATGTGTGATGTTCTGCTGATGTAAGCCCACTTGGATCGGGATTAAATTATAAAATTACTATTCTTGGTCGTTCAAGACTCACTATTCCTTGTCTTGTGGGGAAATAATAAACTAATGAATTTTATTTTAAGGAAACCCCTCTCCCCTCCACTATAAAAGCCACCCTTCACACCCTAATTTCCTCACACATCTCAAGCTCCAAGACTTCTCTGAACTCTGCCCAAACACCTTCCCTAGCCCCTCCCCCACATCTAAGATCTTCTGTTCTCATCAAAAGAACCATGCTTAGGCCCTTAAGGAGGTTCTAAAGAGAAGGATTCAAGAGGTAATTTCCCTCCCTCTTCTCCTTTAACTTCCTTTCAAGTTCAAGTTCATTTCTTGATCTCTCCCCACCTATATTCATATTAATTTTATTTTAACTCCATTATTATTCATATAATGTAATTGTATGATTATAATTGGATATTATATCATCCATCCCAATTTCCCTCTTCCTTTTATTTTATTAAAGAGAACGTTGTTCGTGAGGTGCTAATTTATCACCTTCAAGAACGACATGCTTTCTTCTTCCGTTTCTACCTTCATATCTGGTCATGAAACCATTTTTATGGTTGAACCAGAATATTGTATATGTATTATGTTATATTTAATGTTATGGAAATAACCTCTGGCTATATTACTAAGTGATAAGTTAAAACAAGTTCGTTGTGATCCAAAAACAGCCCAAATTAACCCAAACAATCTTTATTTAATTATTATCTAATGATTCATCCATGTGGATCTAATTTGATTCATTATAATATCCAAAAACTCCTGTATTATTATTAATAACATGTAATATCAGTTCTGGATGTTTACCCATGTTCTACCTGAACTTCAATTTATGAATACAAGTGAACCACCTAAGAAAAACCATAAAAACGAACATCCCCGAACAATGTTTTTAAACTCTATAAGTCATCCAAAAGAACATAATATTACATAATAAAACCAGAATGAACCCTATTAATGTACACATTGTTATAAATTTCTAATTAATGAATATAATATCATTATACTGGAAATTAAAAAGAAGGAAGCATTCGGGTACAAGGTAAGGGGAAATTCTCGAACCCAACTTTCATCCTTCGGGTTCTACCTCTTTCACTCCATTTTTGATATGTTCACTCCGTAAAGATCATTTGTTCATAATTATATTTTTTTTCTGGTATATACACGTTTTCTAATGATGTTTATGTCAATCCAAATGTTTTCTGAAATAACTCTTCTCTTAAGAACTCAACATTTACCTCTCAATCAAGGTTGATGGTTCTTTTATCAAGTATGTTGTTCCCGCATTATTTTGGGAACCCAAAGTTTATGAATATGTTCTTATGAGATGAAACCCATTCCTTTTAGTGGGTTTGTTATGTTAATTTCTGTTATATGTTAATTGTGGCATGCATGATAAATGACAATGTTCTGATGTGACGGGTGCGCCCAGAATTATATAGCGCTCCAATGCATTTTGTAAAGTGATGAATCTCATGAGTAAATGTGAAATGATGTGTGAAAACGATTCTATATTGGTTCACAAGTATGTGTGGTAGTTAATCACTAAGTCATGATGTTTCATTTTAATGCTTTTCCACATTTCAAGTCTTATATTTATGATTCCTCTCATGTTAATGATCTTTTTCCTATGTTATGATTATGCTCACCCCATGAAATACTATTATTATTTATCCTCTTACTGGGATTCTAGATCACCCCTTTTGATTTATATCCCTAGGTGGCTACATTTACTAAGGATAGGACAAGTTCCAATAAGAAGTTAGAGAAGAAGAAATTAAATAAATTTTCATGCTTGTTGTGTATTTGTTATGTGTGTTCCTAGTTTTTCCAAGACACTGAATCTTTGGATCTTATATGTGTAATACTATTATGTTGTTTATCTATAAAATTATGTAATATTAATGTATGAAAAGGCTGGGTCTCTATACTCCTAGGTTATATTCTTACGATAATTCATATTTTATTTAAAACCCATTTTGAAAGATTTATGTGTAAATATGTCTTAAAAGGAACCATATTTATGATTACGAATTAGATATGAATAAAACATTCAATTTATGTTAAGCATTTTACTAGTTTGGAGTTATTCATTATGATTCATATCCTAATTTAGTGTATGACATTGTTTAGAAATGGATTCTAGTGGGAAAAATGGAAATCGTATCGACACGTGCAATCCATGAAGGGATTTACCTCTTATGCAAGATAATGATAGTGGAGCTGGTGACACAACTGGTACTGAACAACTTATAACCATATTGGAAAAGCTAACTCAGGTTATGAAAAATAACATTACCCATATAGAGCTTCCTGATCCACAACGTGGAGGATCAATGATAGACCGCATCATGGAACAACAACCTCGAACATTCAATGGGACTACAAATAGTTTTGTAGTTGAGCATTGGATAAGTTCCTTTGAGAAAATATTTCTTTCTTTGGGAAGTAACAAAAGGGAAAAGGTTTTCATGGAATTTTATCATCTATCTGAAGATGTGGATCAATGGTGGTCATTAATTCAAAACAAAAAGGAGGATAAATAAGTGGGAAATATGAAATTGATGGAGTTTAGAGAACTTTTTATAGATAAGTAATTTCCTTGTGAACAATGAGCAGTTATAGAAAGAAAATTTCTGAGCTTGAGAAAAAAGGAGGATGAGAATGTTGAAAAGTATGAGGCAAACTTCCCAAGGTTAACAAGGGATTATACAGACTACATATGTAACCGAAGAAGTTAGATTGATCGATTATTTTATGGGTTAAAACCTTTCCTCTGATGGGAATTGGTCTCACAATCTTTCTCATCATATTAAAATATAGTCATGTGTGCTATTAAGACAAAAAAGAAATTCTCTAAGTATTATGACATTAATTTAAAGCAAGATAAGAAGTGAACGATGAAGCAAGATATAGATAAAGGGAAAAGGAAAAGGAGTATTTTCCCTTATGTGATAATTTTGGGAACAAAAAACAAGGAATTTTCCTAAAAGGAATGTGGGTTTGTTGCAAATGTGGAGAAAATGTCACCAGGCTCGTGATTTTAAGGGAAATAAAGAATCCATTCAATATAATAATTTTAAATATATGGGACATTATAAAAAAAATTTCAAAAGTATCAAGGAAATATAGCTCAGAAAAATAAAATTGATCAAGGTAAATCTTATGTTGTTACTATAGTCGAAGTAGAATTATTAAGGTATTTGTATTTTTGGATTCAATAATTATATTCTGGTTATAAGAAGAATGTGATATATATAAGGATTGTACTATAGTAATTTTTTTTCATTAAGGATTTAATATGATAATGTTAATCATATATTCATTATGTTACAATAAGAGAAACATTATGTTGTTTGGGGAATCTGATGTTACAATTGATTTTGAATATTTAGAGACCATTTAGATAGAGATTGGAGAGAAGTATTTTGGATAACATTAAAGGTTGGAATGGATTAAGATGAACATTTAATAGTATTTTTTATGGTTAAAAATTTTCTTAGGATTATTTTTGTAAGTTTATAATACTATAGTTTAAAAAAAAATAGCAACATACAGGTCGGGCCATAACCCGTCGTGTCAGACAATGCTACGGGAATCAAACCCACAACTGAAGTGCGATAAGTAATTATCACCTACCACTAGCCTACAGGAAGTGACTAGTTATTATAAATCATTTTCTTCATTTCAATGGTATATGTTTAAATTTGGAACTTTATATGATTGAGATAAATAGAATATTTGTGAGTTTTATCTTTTGAAGAGAAAGATGATTTATGGTAGGAATAAGTTAAAAGATGAAACTCTACATGTAAATTAAGCATTCTTCCTTGTGTTCTTAGTCTATGAATTAATTTAATTATACAACACTATGGAAATTATCATAAAACAAAAAATGGTTTCCTAACACTTTCTTTTATAATGAATCAAATGGTCTCTTAGATCATCGTAGATTTATAGCTTTCTGGTTGCTAACTTCCTCCTAGTAATATTCTTTATCACTCTCCATAATATCATGAAGGTTTGTTTTCTCTTCCATAATCATGTTTTCATACATGGAACCTAGTATGTGTTATTTCTGGGAACCTTCATACTTACCTTTCTTTATTTTAAAATAGAGGCCTCATTAATCCATTTTACGATGTGGGATTTCAACTATGATATTGTTAAATGTGAAACCCCTAGTTTTCAATATTGAGTTTAAATTTTGAGGACACAATTTATTGAATAATGGGATAATTTAACACCCCATGTTTCCACGACACACTTTTTATTTATAATTCAATAGCGTGTGATGTATGAAACACCGAGTGCAATCACAACACGTCCTATCAAACTATCCTTTTAAAAAGAGATTATGAGTAGTATTAAAAAAATATTTAATTTTATATATCCCATATAATTTTAAAATTCATCTTTTGTGCTTCTTAGACATAATATAAAGACAAATTCAATTTTTAAGATAAAAGAAGTATTTTTCAAAAATGCAGTTTTTTTCCTTTTAATGGATAACCCTTTCTAAATACAATATTTGACACTTTTATATATTCAATTTGATGAAATTAAATTATTCTTTATAAGAGAGTCATAAAAATTTAGCTTGGATAAATTTTTGGTACTTTTCTGATATAAGTTAATAATATGTTTAAAAACATTATACATTAGTTTCAAATTCGTATGGAGAGTATCGAACCTAAGGGTTAATTACTCAGTCTCATTATGATATGAGATTTTTTATGGGTAAGTATTTAATGGGATATATTTAGCATCCATATCCATTTTTTATAAAAGAGTTTTTAAAATGATTCTTTTTTAGTGACTCTTTAGCTATAACATCATTTTAATTGTTTTAAATATTTATTCTTCTAAAGATTTCTTATTAATGTCCATGTTTTCAATATGGTCTTAAGGATTTATTTTTATGGAAAATAATGTTTTAAAATTTTAATTCCTTTAAAAACATTCAAATTGGTATGAGAAACTTTGAATAAAAATTATCTTTTAAATGTATTCATTTATAAATTTTGTGGCTTTTAAACGATTTCATGAAAATGAGATATTTCTCTCGAAGAGTTTTTCTGATCATTAGCAACTATGTCAACATATTTTACTGAATATTATTATTGATTGAAGTTCATTTATTAGAATACAATATTCTATATTGTATTGAATGAGTTATGATATGTTTCATTTTGGAAGTGTTGTTTTTATGCCATCTATGGTTTATAGTTAAAGTATTGACATTTTGTATATTAGTTTAAATATGAATGTTTATGTTATATTTCACTATTTTTATATGAGTAATGCATTAGACTTAGTAAGTGATAGAAATGGCCCATTATTTCCCCTCGATGCATCAATTGGTCTCATGATACAAACTAGTGTCTTGGCACAAGGCCTTGACAGAATATTTGTGAATGGTCTTGGCATAAGTACTTGACGTAGTAGTTATTATGTCTAGAATTATGCATTCTCTTATTATGAGATTGGTTATTACATTTGATTATTCAACTAGTAGAATATCTTTGTGCATGTTTATATGGTAACTTTTGATTTATTTTTGTCATATTATGTTCAAGTATATGTTTTAAAAGGATTTTTTTATTATGCATCTTTACTTAAAATTTTATAGCTTCTGCTAGATTATTTACCCTCAATGAGCATCTGAGCTCACCGCTTTCTTATGTTTTATTTTCCCAAGATTCCAAGAAGTGTATTATGATTGATATTAAAGGTTAATATAGGGGCGTAATGGCCTTATCAAAGTAATATTTATGGTGTGTTTTATAATAGAATTGTAATGTATCGTTCATGTATGTAATCTATTTTCCAAGATGGCTAAATTGATTGGTCCTTCAGAACATGATTATTTGTAATCATGCCAATGTATTAAAATAATGCACTATCTCCGGGCTTTTGGGGTCGGGGAATTATAGTTGGTATCAGAGAAATTTTAGAAACAACCTTGGAAATAGATTTAAAAAAACTATGATTAGGGATCATAACCCTAAGACAAAATTTTAGGATAAGTATTGAATATAATCCTAGAATTTTAAAATAGACATTATGTAGGAATTACAACAAAATAAATACATTTTTAGATACTACAAGTGAATGTAGTTCTATCATAGATGTACATATGGGTGAAAACTCTAATAAAGTGTTCCTAAATTGACTCGGGGTAACCTGGTATACGACAACGAGCCTTACTGCGCACCTAGTTTGGAACTCACGAAGGGTATTCTTAAGAAAATTCATATTATTTACAAACCATTATGATTGATTTACAAGTAAATATTTCTTTAAAGGAACCATATTTATGATCATGGTTTATATATGAATAAATTATTCAATTTATGTTAACTATTTTACTAGTTTAGAGTTATGAATTATGATTCATAACCTAATATGGTGTATGACATTGTTTAGAAATGTATCCTAGTAGAATAAATCGAAATAGTATCCACACACATAATCCATGTAGGGATTTCCCTCATATACAAGATAATGATAGTGGAGATGGTGACACAACTAGTACTGAACAACTTATAACCATATTAGGAAAGATGGCCCATGTTATTAATAATAACCTAACCCATATAGAGAATCTTGATCCAAAACATGGAGGATCAATGTTAAACTACTTCATTAGACTAAAACCTCCAACATTAAAGGGGATGAAAAATCCTTTTTTAGATGAGCAGTGGATAAGTTCCTTAAGTAAAATATTTCGTACTTTGGGAAGTAATGAAAGGTTAAAGGTTTTCATGGTTGTTTATAAACTCTTAGAGGATACAGATCAATGGTGGTCATTAATTAGAATCATAAAGGATGAAGAAGAAGTTGAAAATATGAAATTTAGGGAGTTTAATGAACTTTTTCTAGAGAAATACTTTCCTTGTGAATAACAAGCTGATATGGAAATACAATTTCTGAGCCTGAGGCAAAAGGGGGATGAGAATTTTTAAAAGTACGAGGCTAACTTCACAAGGATATAGAGGAATTATATAGACTACATATATAGCCCAATAATTAGTATTGATTGATTATTTTATGGTTTAAAAACTTTCCTCTAACGGGAATTGGTCTTACAATATTTCTCTTCGTACCAAGATATATTCTCATGTTCTATCAAGACAGAAAATGAATTCTCTATGTATTATGAAATTAAATTAAAGCTATAGAAGAATTGAACATTAGATAAAGAGACATATAAAGGGAAAATGGTAATGAATAATTTTACCTTAGGTGATAATTGTGGGATGAAACACACTAGTACTTGCTTAAAAAGAATGGGAGTTTGTTACAAATGTGGAGAAAAAGGTCACTAGGCTTGTGATTGTAAGGGAAAGACAGAATCTGTATAATTTTATAATTATAAAGATATGGGACATTATCCAAAAAATTATCCAAATAATAAATGAAATATATCTCTGAAAAATCAAATGGATCAAGGTCAAGCTAATGTTGTTACTATAGTAAAAGTAGAATAATTAATGTATTTGTGTTTTTTGATTCCATAATTATATTCAGGTTATAAGAAGAATGTGATATATATATGGATTGTACTGTAGTAATTTTGGTTTTCATTAAGGTTTTAATATGATTAATTTAATTATATATTAATTATGTGACAATTATAGAAACTTTACATTGTTTAAGGAATCTAATGTTACAATTGATTTTGGGAATTTAGAGACCATTTAGACAGAGATTGGACAGAAGTATTTTTAATAACTCTAATGGTTAGAATAGAATAAGTTGATAATTTAATAGTATTGTTTAAGGTTAAAAAGTTTCTTAAGATTATTTTTTTAATGTTATATTACTATATTTTAAGAAAAAGGTCAACATGCAGTTCGTGCGATAACCTATCACGTCAGGAAAAGTTGCAATAATCGAAAACACAACCAAAGTATGACAAGGATTTATCACATACCAATAGACTACAGGAAGTACCTAGTTATTATAAAATATTTTTCTTCATTTCAATGGTATATTTTTATATTTTTAACCTTATATTATTTAGATAAATAGAATATTTTTGAGTTTTATCTTTTGAAGAGAAAGATGAGTTGTGGTAGGAATTTTTTAAAGGACAAAACTCTACATGTAAATTAAGTATTCTTCCTTGTGTTCTTAGTCTGTGAATTAAATTAATTATACAACACTATGAAAAGGATCATAAAACAAAAAATGTTTCCAAGTACATTCTTTTATGATGAATCAAATAGTCCATTTGATCATCATAGATTTATAGCTTTCGGGTTGTTAACTTTCTCCTAGTAGTATTATCTATCACTCTCCATCAGAACATGATGGTTTGTTTTCTCTTATATATCTATGTATTCATACATGGAACCCTAGTATGTGTTATTTCTGGGAACCATCATACAAACATTTCTTTATTTTAAAATAGAGGCTTCATTAACCCATTTTATAATGTCATATTTAAACTAAGATATTTTGAAATGACAAAACCCAAGTTTTCAATATTGTGTTTAAATTGAAAGGATGAAATTTATTGAAGGAGGGAATAATTTAAAAACCCAAGGTTTCCATGTTACGCTTCTTCATTATAATTCAATATTGTGCGATGTATGCAACACTGAGATCACACACACTATGACCTATCAAACTAGTTATTTAAAAATTAGTTATGAATAGTATTAACAAAATTTTGAATTATATATATCCTATATAATTTTAACATTCATATTTTGTGGTTTTTAGACATAATATAAGAAAAACTCAGTTTTTCAAATAAAAGAAGTATTTTTTCAAAAAATGCAATTTTTCCACCTTTTAATGGAGAACCCTTTTTAAATCCAATATTTGACCCTTTAATATATTCAATTTGATGAACATAAATTATTATTTATAATAGGGGAATAAAAATTTATCTTGGATAAATTTTTGGTAATTTTCAGATATAATTTATCAATATGGTTAAAAATATTATACAGGTGTGTCAGACTCGTACAAGGAGTACCAGACCTAAGGAAAGAGTTAATTCCTTAATCTCATTATTATATGAGATTGTATATGTGTAAGTATTTACTGGGAAATTTTTATCCTCCATTCCCAAGTTTCATAAAAGATTTTTTAGAAGGATTCATTTTGAGGGACTCTTTAAATGAAACATCATTTAAAATGTTTTAAATATTTATTCTTCTAAATATTTATTATGAATGTCCATGTGTTCAATATGTTCTTAAGGATTTATTTATATGAACATGAATGTTTTAAAATTTTAATTAATTTAAAATGTTTCAAAGTGGTATGGGATACTTTGATTAAAAAAATCATTTAAATGTCTTCCTTTAAAAATTGTGTGGCTTTTATATGAATTCATGAAAAACGGATATTTCTCTGAAAGAGTTTAACTGATCATTTTAAACTATGTCATCTTCCTTTACTGGATATTATTCTTTATTGATGTTGATTTATTGTAATACAATATTCTATATTTTATTTAATAAGTTATGATATTTTTCACTAGGTATGTTCTATTTCTATACCATTTATGGTTTACGGTTAAAGTATTAGAATTTCATATACTAGTTTTAATATGAATTTTTATGTTATGTTTTACCATTTTCATATAATAAATGCATTGGACATAGTAATTTACATGCATGGTCTTATATATCCCCTTGATGCATCGGTAGGTCTCATGAGAAAAACTAGTGTATTCGCAAAAGGCCTTGATAGAATATTTGTGAATAGTCATGGCACAAAGCCTTGCTGTAGTAGTTATTATGTCTGGCATTATGAATTCCCTCATAATGAGATTAGTTAATATATGTGATTATTCGACTAGTAGAATATCCATGTTCATGTTTATATGGTAATGTCTGATTTATTATTGTCATATTATGTTCAAGTTTATGTTTTAAAAGGTTTTTGTTTTTATTATACATCTTGCCTTAAAATATTATAGCTTACACTGAATTATTTACCTTTAATGATCATCTGAACTGACCCCTTTCTTATGTTTTATTTTCCCAGGATGCCAAGAAGTATATTATTATTGATATGAAGGGTTAATATAGGGGAATAATGGTGTTCTAAAATAAATATATATGTTGTGTTTTATGTTATAAAGTGTAATGTATTTTTCATGTATGTAATATATTTTCCAAGTCTTCTAAACCAATCTGTCCTTTGGGACTTGATTCCTTATAATCATAGCAATGTATTAAAATAATGCACTACCTCTGGGCTTCTGGAGTTGGGGCATTACAGTTGTTATCATAGAAATTTTAGCAAAAACCTTGGAAATAGATTAAAAAAACTAAGTTTAGGGATCATAACCCTAATATAGATTTTGAGGATAAGTATTGAAGAGAATCCTAGAATATTAAAATAGATATTATGTGAGTATTCCTAGAGAATACATCCTTGTCTAGATACTACAAGTGATCGTGGTTCAGGAAGATATGTACCTAGTGGTAAAAACTCTGACAAGGTGTTTCAAGCTTGACTCGGGATAACCTGGTACATGACAAAGTGCATTACTATGCACCTGGTTTGAAACTCCTGGGGGATATTCTTTGGATAATTCATATTTTATTTACAAACAATTATGATGTATTTATAAGTAAATATGTCCTCAAAAGAACCATATTTATGATTATGGATTAGATATGCATAAAATTTTAAATTTTTGTTAAGTGTTTTACTAGTTCGAAGTTATGAATTATGATTCATAACCTAATATAGTGTATGAAATTGTTTATAAATGGTGGCTAGTAGAAGAAATGGAAATTTTATCATCACATGAAATCCATGTAGGGATTTCCCTCATATGCTAATAATGATAGTGGAGCTAGTGAGACAACTAATAATGAACAAATTATAACCATATTGGTGTAGCTGACTCAGGTTATGAATAATAACTTTACTCATATAGAGCATCCTGATCCACAATGCGAAGGATCAATTTTAGAACTCTTCCTGAGAAAAAAACTTCTAACATTAAATGGGACTACAAATCCTTTTGTATCTAAGAAGTGGGTAAGATTCATAGAGAAAATATTTCTTTCTTTGGGAAGTAACGAAAGGGAAAAGGTTGTCATGGATTTTTATCATCACTCAGGAGATGCAGATCAATATTGGTCATTAATTTAAAACAGAAATGAGGATAATAAATTTGGAAATATGAAATGGTGGGAGTTTAAATAACGTTTTCTAGATAAATACTTTCTCTGTGAATAGTGAGCTAATATGGAATGACAATTTCTGAACCTGAGAAAAAATAATGACGAGAATGTTGAAAAGTATGAGGCTAAAATCACAAGGTTAGCAAGACATTATACAAACTAAATACATAACTAAATAAATAATATTTATCGATTCTTTGATGGGTTAACAACTTTCCTCTAACGGGAATTGGTGTCACAATCTTTCTCATCCTACGAAGATATAGTCTCATGTTCTATCTAGATAGATAAATAATTCTATAAGTATTATTAAAAAAGATAAAGAAAGAGATGAATAGAAAGATGGATCAAGAGAAAAATATAGTTAAAAATAGATAGAAGGATTGTCCCTTATGTGATAATTGTGGGAAGAAAAACTCTGGTACTTTCCTAAAAGGAATGAGATCTTGTTACAAATGTGGATAAAAAGGTCACCTGTCTCATGATTATAAGGGAAAGAAATGATCTGTGTAATGTTATAATTGTAATTATACGTGATATTATGAAAACAATTGTCTAAAGAATCAAGGAAATATAGCTCAGAATAAAAACTGGATCAAGCTCAAGCTTGTGTTGTTACTACAGGCAAAGTAGAATAATTAGTGTATTTGTGTTTTTGGATTCAAGAATTATATTACAGGTTATAAGAAGAATGTGATATATATAAGGATTGTACTGCAATAATTTTTTCATTAAGGTTTTAATATGAGGAACGTAATCATATATTCATTATGTGAAAGTAAAAAAAACATTACATTGTTTGGGGAATCTGATGTTACAATTGATTTTGTAAATTTAGAGACCATTTAGACATAGATTTGATAGAAATATTTTGGATAACTATAAAGGTTCTAATGGATTAAGTTGAAAATTGAATAGTGTTTTTTAAGGTTAATAAATTTCTCAATATTATTTTTGTAATGTTATAATACTATAGTTTTAGAAAAAGGAAATCATGCAGGTCTGATGATAACCTATCGTGTTGCACAAAGCTACGAGAATTGAACCCACATCTGCAGTGAAATAAGGATTTATCACCTACCACTAGCCTACAGTAAGTCCCTAGTTATTATAAAATAGTTTTCTTTATTTCAGTGGTATACATCTATATTTGGAACCTTATACGATTGAGGTAAATTGAATATTTTGGAGTTTTATCTTTTCAAGAGAAAGATGAGTTGCAGTAAGAATTAGTTAAAGGATGAAACTCTACATGAAAATTAATTATTATTCCTTGTGTTCATAGTCTATGAATTAAATTAATTCTAAAAAACTAGGTAAAGGATCATTGAACCAAAAATATTTTTCTAGTACTTTATTTGGAGATGAATCAAATGGTCCCTTATATCACCATAGATTTATAGATTTCTGGTTGTTAACCGTTCCTAGTAATATTTTCAATAAATCTCCATCAGAACAAGATGGTTTGTTTTCTCTTCCATATCCATGTTTTCATACATGGAACCCTAGTATGTGTTATTTCTGGGAAACTTCATACTAACCTTTATTTATTTTAAAATAGGAGCCTCATTAATCCATTTTATGATGTGGGATTTCAACTAAGATATTTTAAAATGTCAAAACCCTAGTTTTTAATCTTGAGTTTAAATTGCGAGGATTCAATTTATTGAAGGATTGTATTTTTTAACACCCCAAGTTTCCATGTTATGCTTCTTCTTTATAATTCAATACTGTGTGATGTTCGCAACACCGACTTTTGGTGCACCATGACCTACCAAACTAGCCGTTTAAAATGTGGTTATGAATAGTATTAAGCACATTTTTAATTTTATATATCCCATATAATTTTAACATTAATCTTTTGTGTTTCTTATACATAATATTAGGACAAATTCAATTTTCAGATTAAAGAAGTATTTTTCAAAAATGCAAATTTTCAGCCTTTTAATGGGGAACCCTTCTTGAATCCAATATTTTTCACTTTTATATATTCAATTTGATTAAATGAAATTCCTTTTTATAAGTAAGAAATAAAAATTTATATTGGATAAATGTTTGGTAATTTTCTTATAGAAGTTAATAATATGTTTAAAAACATCATACAGAAGTTTTGGACTCGTACAGAGAGTATCAGACCTAAGGTAAGGGTTAATTACTCAATCCCATTATTATCTAAGATTGTTTATGTGTAAGTATTTATTGGTATATATTTATCATCCATTTATATATTTCATAAAATATTTTTCAAAAGGATTATTTTTAGGGACTCTTTAACTAAAACATCATTTTAAATGTTTTCAATATTTATTCTTCTAAATATTTCCTATTAATTTACATGTTTTTAATATGGTCTTAAGGATTTATTTATACAGACATGATAGTTTTAAAATTTTAATTCCTTTAAAAATTTTCAAAGTGGTATTGGACACTTTTATTCAAAAATATTTTTTAAATGACTTCTTTTATAAATTGTGTGGGTTTTAAATGATTTCATAAAAAAGGGATATTACTCTCTAAGAGTTTTATTGATCATTTTTATCTATGTCAACATCCTTTACTTGATATTATTATGTATTGAGGTTGATTTATTATAATACAATATTCTATATTGTATTGAATGAGCAATGATATGTTTGACTATGGAATTTCTATTTTACTACCATTTATGGTTTATAGTTAATGTATTGACATTTTGTATACTAGTTTTGAAATGAATGTTTATGTTATGTTCCACCCTTTTCATATGAGGAATGCATTGGACTTATTATGTGATGAAAGGGGATCACTATAGCCCCTTGATGCATCGGTAGGGCTAATGAGACAAACTAGTATCCTGGCACAAGGCCTTGATAGATTATTTGTGAATGGTCTTAGAACAAGGCCTTGAAGTAGTAGTTATTATGTCCAACATTATGCATTCCCTCGTTATGAGATTAGTTATTACATGGGATTAATCGATTATTAGAATATCCATGTGCATGTTTATATGGTAATGTTTGATTTATTTTGGTCATATTATTTTCAAGTTTATTTTCACGAACCGTCCCCGGGACCCGTGCCGTGACTACCCCAAACCCGCCTTCCATAGGCCAGGGGTTGGCGACTAGCACCAAGACGTAATTCCCGATAAAAAGGGAAGGCATTGCCTTTGTAAAGTAAACAAACACCTCAGAGTAAGAAAGAAGAAGTAAACACTATGTAAACTAGATAAACGTAAGTGCGGGAAGTAAATGGGCCAGAATAAAAACCCAACTGAAAGTAAAGTACAACTGGAAATAAAGTACAGCAACTGAAAAGTAAAGCCATAACGTCGTGCCATCCATAAGAAGTCCCACCTGAAGGGTGGGTACAGATAGCCCCCTCAGCTCCACGGGTCCAACCATCTGCTCCGTGTACGTCCCGCCCAGTGGTCCACCTCCAGGTACCGACTTTCTCCAAAAGCCTCCACCACAATCAGTGTTGTCTGTCGTCTGCATCCAACACAACGTAGTGCGGGTATAGCTCTTGCAGGGGTGAGTATAATATACTCATTAGAGATCCAGAGAACCCCGAAGGTCTCCCAGAATCAACAAAGGATAATCCAAAAAGGAAAGACTCAATCACGAAGTAACATCCAACACTACTTGGTATATGACCATACATATACCTAAGTCATCAATTCTAGTTCGGTTCCAGCATCCGAGCCCATGTTCAAACACGTCGACACAGGATAGCACAACACAATCCACATAGGAATGAAAGTCAATCATATCGAAGATAATGATTGAAAATCAAGACTCAGCTCACACATGTATACTTCTTATTAAGATGATAAAGATGATCAGATATAGCCACTGATTCATCTAAGCCGTCGGACCCACAAAGGATCGATTGGTACTAACCCCCGCAATGACACACAAAGGATCGATAGGTACTAACCCCCGCAATGACCAACACAGGATCTGACCCACACAGGATCGATATGCGCTGACCCACACAGGACCGCTGAGCGCTGACCCACACAGGATCTGACCCACATTGGATCGGTAGGCACTAATCCACAGAGGATGGTTCAGTGCTGTAGTCGTCACTATCGAACCCACTGAAGATTCCCATACAGTCTTCATCGTCGTCGTAGTCGCAGCCATCTCTAGGGTTCCCGCACACAGCAAGCTCATTTTGGGAGGGTCCGCTCCACGAGCCGCGGGGCTGATACATCAACTGACACAATGTCCATAGTTGATGTATCCCAAAGCTCTGTATCGTCAATAGGAACTCAACATCACAGATGGCGCGTCAATCGGACGTCAGGTCTGTGAGTTAGTGGCTTTTTCGTCCCAAGGGCCCGGTTGGTTTTTAAGTCAAAACCAACCCGACCGTACTCCAAATATGTCCAATCCTCGAGCGGAGTACGCCAAAAGGTCCATCTCACTAAGAGGAATCCATCAAAGTTGACTACACGTCAATCGGACGTCCGGAGCCCAAGTTATAACCGTTTATGCTCCGAGGGCCCGGATGGTTTCGTGTTCGAACAAACCCGGCCAAACTCAAAGTTCTCTGAAACCTTGAGTGTAATATACTGAAACTACCGTCTCGATCCAAGGATCACATCACTGCTGACAGTGCATCAATCGAAGGTCCGTAGCCCATGTTATGGGCACAATACCGAAAGAGGTCCGGAAATCAGGGGTTCGGGCCCGGTCTGACCCGGCCTAATACCCCCCTGGGTGGGCCCAAACCGCGTCGACCCGACCTGGGTCCAGGTCCGGCCCGGCCGGCGCGGCCCCGCCCGGCATGCTCGGCCTGGCCAGCATGGCCTGGCGGCTCGGCTGAAACGGCCGAGCGGAGGGGGGGGGGCTCGTGCCCTCCTGTTGTGTAATCGCGGCCCCCATGTGGGGGGATGCTTATTCAGCCGGCCTGGGGTTACGACCCCTGGCCTTCTCGGAAGCCGGCCGGCTGGTTGCTGCTACTGCGAGATCACCGGGGTCCCTCCCTCCTGATCCGGCGCCGGCGGCCGGAAGCCGGCCGCCGCGGCCTTGGTCCGACCTGCGCCGCACGACGGCGTCATGCCCCTCCACCACTGCCCCGCTAAGGCCGCGGCCTCTTCGAGGTTCTCCGGCGTGGCGCGACGGCACTGCGGCTTTGTTCGTCTTCAATGGCGCGGCGCGACGGCGCCACGCTTCTCCACCAATTCTTTATTATTTCTGCATGGTACATCGGCACCGCGCAGCCTTACTCGTGCCACAAACAAATAAAAAATCAGGTGGGAAGGAGGGTCGTCCGTGTTCGTGCGGTCCGACCTCCTCCTGTTATTGCGATAACAGGTGCCTAAATTAGAGATGATGATCAATGAAGAAAGTATTCACGAACAGAAAACAATCAATCCCCTACCTCGATGAAAACTTTGAACGATGGTTCGTCGCAGAATTGAATGTCGTGGAAGAAGGCGTCGCAGAATGAGAGGGTGGTTGGAATCGCGGTACACAGCGTCACGTCCTCGATCTCCGAGGAAGGCATCTCTCACCATCGTCCGTCGTCGGAGGTCAGCATTCTTCATCGGCGACGGTGCGTTCTTCACATTCTTCAAGGAGGAAGAACGTTCTTCGGAACTTAGAGCTTTCTTCTCCAAAATCCTCTCGCACAACCAAAACAACACTAATAAAATAAGCATTTCCTTATTTTATTACTCACGCCAAATGTTTTGAAATTCAAAAATTGAATCATTCAATTAATTGAATTAATTGAAAGGTTTAAACCACCCAATAAAAGAGGCGTTTAATATTTAGCTAAACGAAAGGGTTGACTTTCATTTAAAGGGGGCGCAGGTGCGTTACCTAATTAAAGGAGGGGGTTTGAGGAAGTTGAATAGGAGGGGCTAGTGTGGGCCCCACCCCACAAATATCCTACATAGTGGAGTTGGATATAGTGGGTCCCACTCCAACCACTTAACTTAGGTTAAAATAAAATAAAATTGGTTGCACCATTTTATTTTATTCCTTTACTTAACCCAAAATTTTAATAACCACACCTGAGAAAATGAAACTCCAGAAAAGGTGTTCCTAAGAAATTATCGGCGCTGCGATTCCATCTGTGTCCTCGGATTTCTATTCCAAGAACCGGTTCAAATGTTTGGAAAAACTCGCTCGTTCATTCACTGAACGTACCGAAGCTAAACTTCGGAAAATGATTCTGGGAACACCGGGCCTCGGAATCAGGTGCCGTCAGAAACTGCATTCTTGTAATGTTCAAATGAAAATTAAGAAAAAAAAATTCCCTTGAGTTTTATGGGTCTTTACATTACTCCCACCTCAGGGATTTGTGTCCCCGTAAAGATACATCATAAATTAGGGAAACAAATGTGGGTACTGAGCACGCATCTAAGCCTCCCCCTCCCAAGTGATCTCCTGGAGGTTCCCATGCTACCATCTGATGCGCACTAGAGGAATCGACCGTCCATGTAGGACCCGCTCCTGTTGATCCTCAATCTCCACCGGGACCTCCGCTAAAGTCACCCCATCATTAATGTCCTGCTCCCCATAGTCAATGATATGCGTCGGGTCGTGCACGTATCTCCTCAGTTGAGATACGTGGAAGACGTCGTGCACCCGGTGCAACTGAGGTGGTAGATCCAAGCGATAAGACACCTTACCTATCCTGCGGAGGACCGGGAATGGTCCGATGAAGCGCGGAGATAACATGACACCTCGGCCAAATCACCATAATCCACGTCGAGGTGAGACCCACAAGAAGACGTGTTCGCCATCCTCGAACACCAGTGGCCTCTGCCTCCTGTCAGCATAAGACTTTTTCTGGCTCTGAGCTGTCCTCATCTGCTCCTGGATGACCTGGACCTTCTCCGTCATGGCCTGGACCATCTCCGGTCCCACAAGTGCTGACTCCCCAGGGTCTTTCTAGCACAGCGGTGATCTGCAAGGTCGGTCGTACAACGCCTCGTATGGTGACATCCCGATGGTGGAGTGGTAGCTGTTGTTGTACGCGAACTCCACCATGGGTAGGCAATCCTCTCAACTGAGACCAAAGTCGAGGACACATGCACGGAGCATGTCCTCGAGGGTCTGAATAGTCCTCTCCGTCTGACCATCCGTCTAAGGGTGAAAGGCGGTGCTCAGACATAGCTGCATCCTGAATGCCTCCTGCAACCCCTTCCAATATCGGAAAGTAAAGCAAGAATATCGATCGGAGATGATAGATGATGGCACACCATGAATCCATACAATGTCCTGAATGTAGAGACGTCCCAAGATCTCTACTGAGCCCTACTCTTTGTTGGGTAAGAAGTGAGCCGACTTGGTGAGTCAGTCAAAAATCACCCAAATGGAGTCGTGACCTCTGGAAGTGTGTGGAAGTCTAGTCACGAAGTCCATAGATATCATGTCCCACATCCACTCCGGGACCTCCAAATGTTTTACCAAGCCTTCTATTACCTGGTGCTCTGCCTTCACCTACTGACAGGTTAGGCATCGAGAAAAGAACTCTGCCACAACCTTCTTCATACCCGGCCACCAGTGCTGTCGTCTGAGGTCCTCGTACATTTTCGCCACTCCAAGATTTACCGCTAAAGGGGAAGTGTGAAACTCCCTCATAAACTCCTCCTGTAAAGAAGATGGTACCATGGTACGTCCTCTGAAAAGGATGACATGCTCTCCTCCAATAGAGAATCCACTAGGTGCATGTCCTGAGGATATCTATGCATGCCGTGTCTCATAATCATCATCCCCACGATGTGCCTCTCTGACCCACTATAGAAGTAGAGGAGTGACTGTGAGTGACTAAAGAATGGATGCCCCATCACTATCCACGAAAGATATCTACAAAGTGGCTAGCTGCTCCGTTACCTCCCCAAGTAAGTGAATGCCCATCCTCCTGCTAAGATCATCAGCTACTATGTTCCCCTATCCAGGAGTATAGACTATCTCAAAGTCATAGTCCTATAGGAAATCGATCCATCGCAGTTGTCTCAGGTTCAAGTCCTTCTGCGAGAAGATGTACCTGAGACTATGGTGGTCAGAGTAGACTGTAAATAGCTCGCCCATCAGATAGTGTCGCCACATCTTTAGAGAGAAGACAACTGCTGATAGCTCCAGGTCATGGGTAGCGTAGTTCTGCTCATGCTGCCTCGACTGACCTGATCCATAGGCGATCACGACCCGTTCCTGTATCAGGACACATCCGAGTCCGTTCCCTGATGCATCGCAGTAGACTACGTACCCTACTCCCTCCTCCGGTAGCCTCAAGATAGGCGCGCTGGTCAATCTCTGCATCAGCTCCTGGAAGCTCTGCGGACATCTGTCTAACCATACAAATGTTTTTCTCTTCTTTTTCAAATAATAGAGTGGTGCCGCAACTCTGTAGAAGTCTAGAACAAATCTCCGGTAGTACCCAGCTAGCCCCAAGAAACTATGCACCTCTGTCACACTCCTGGGTGGCTCCCAAGCTAGCACTGCCTCGATCTTCACAGGATCCACCGCAACTCCCGCATCAGAGATGAAGCGTCCCAAGAAGTGGACCTCACGTATCCAGAACTAACACTTCGAGAGCTTTCCATAAAGATGGTGCTCTTGGAGTGTGTCTAGTACAACCCGAAAGTGTTAGGCGTGCTCCTCCTCATTCGTCTAGTATATCAATATGTCCTCGATGAAGACCACGACAAATCGATCAAGGAATAGTTAAAAGATCATGTTAATGAGACCCATGAACACTGCTGAAGCATTGTTCATGCCGAAGGTCATAACCAAGAAATCATAGTGTACATACCGACCTCTGAAGGCCGTCTTCTGCACGTCCTCGTCCCAAACTCTGAGCTGATGATAGCCTGACCTAAGGTCTATCTTTGAGAACCACCCTGCTCCCTTAAGATGATCGAAGAGGTCGTCAATACTCGGTAGCAGATACTTGTTCCTCACGATCACCTGGTTCAGGCGACGATAGTTGACCTAAAGTTGCAATCTCCCGTCTGCCTTCTTGGCGAACAAAATCGGGGAAGCCCAGGGTGAAACACTGGGTTGAATGAAAACCTTGCCCTGCAAGTCCTCCAACTGTACCTGTAGCTCTCGAAGCTTAGCGGGGGCCATCCGATATGCTGTAGTGGATATCGGGGCTATCCCAGGGTACTGTTCAATATAGAAGTCTCCCTCCCTACGAGGAGGTATCCCTGGGACATCATAGGGGAAAACGTCTGCATACTAATCCACCACTGCAGGAAAACCAGGACTTTTCACGTCAACTACTCATAGGATGAGGATAGCCAACTGATGAGTTATGGGGTGTCCTCCCCTCTGCGTGAGTCTATCCTGCGCTGCAAAGGCTCCCTTCTCACCGGTGAAGGTGAACCTGCTCCCATCGGTGCGAACACATCGTACGTTGTGCCTAATGAAGTCTATCTAATCATGAACTATAGATAACCAATCCATGCCCAAGATGATGTCGTAAGGCCTCGACGCCGCTACAAGAAGATCCCAACCGAAGCTCTTGCCTCCAAGAGTAAGCTGACACTACCGGCTCCAGTGCGTAATCATCGAGTCTGCTCCCGTAGGTGTCTCTAGCCGTAAGGATCGAGCCAACGGCTCCGTCAGAATCTCCGAGCTCTGAACAAGGGTAGCAGCAATGAAAGAATGACTCACTCATGTGCCTAAAAGAACTACAACAAGGGTGGAATTGACACAGATAGTACCTTGAATTATCTCGGGCGCGCCGTGGTTGTAGGCCTCTATTGCCTGAAGTTGTGCCTGTCTCTGCCTGCCAGCTCCATGTGGTCGGGGTGGACCTCCTGGTGGTGTTGGCGGTAGAGCCTCAAGCGTCGCCCACCACCTGCTGCTCGGCCAGCTCCTCTAGCTCGTCTGCCTGCTCCCTGCGGACCGCCACGGTCGACCCTATGCCTCTACCTGGGTGCTCCCTCAACCGTCTGCTGCTCCTCATCACGACGGGTCGAGCAGTCACGAGCAATGTGGCCCCGTCGTCCGTATGCGTAGCACTGTCTGCCTCTGGAAAGACTGGATCTGCGCTGTGTGCCCCGCACCTATGAGCCAGTGTCCTGAGGTCTTCCGCCTGAGGTTCTGGTCTGCCTGGACCCATGTGTCATCTGTCGACTTCCAACTGCAGAAGAATCTGCTACGTGCCGCCCTACGGTAGGTCTCGCTGCTGATGTAGGCACAGTAAGAACGATCTCGACAATAAGGGCTCTCTCTAGTACCCATGCCTGTGTCGGAATGCTGAGGGAGATCAGTGATGCCCTGATCTCATGCCTCAATCCATACTCGAAGGTTCGGGCCTGGAAGAATGGGTCATGTACCATGTCCGTCGAATAGCGCGAGAGATCGTTAAATCTCACCGAGTACTGGGCGACCGACAAGCTGCCCAGCCGCAGCTGTAGTAGCTCCTGGGTGCGCACCGCACGGAGGGTGGTTGGGACAAACTCCGAGCAGAAGAGGCTCTCAAAGTCCTTCCAGAGGAGTGATGCCTCATCGTGCACCTGGAGCATCAAGCTCCACCATCTTCCTGCTTCCGCATGCAAGAGACTCGCTGCAAGGATCACCATGAGGTCTGCTGGTGTCCCTACCAATCGGAAAACTCATAAAACTACCTCCATCCAATCCTCGGCTACTTGAGGGTCTGTCTCCCCACGGAACCTGGGCGGTATCTAACACTGAAACTCATGTAGTGCACCAAGGTGACATGTACTCTCAGTGGCTGGAGCTGGTAGCATCGGTGGCTCGGCGGGTAGAGGTACCGCCAGTGCCTCTACTGTCAAAGGGCCTTGCACCGAGGCCTCGTCGCTCGGTGGGATGTCGTCACGTACAAAACTCGGAACCCCAGCTGGCTGCCGTCGTGGGGCCATCCTGAAAAGAGACTGGTGCGCCACGGTCAAACAGTATACTTGGTGAGATGACACAAAGTAATCACAAAGAAAACTTTTAAAACACACATGCAATCAATGTTTTCGTGCACTACGTTGGAAATCAGAAGTCAGGGTCCTGGTGTACGGATACGCCAGCCGCCGCACAAACACTGGACTCCCTGGACTGATAACCACACTAAATACCCTTAACACCATTGCTTCAAAAAAAAGAAAGATAAGAGTCCTGAGTTCTATGGTAGAACTGAACCACCTCTGATACCAATTTGTCACGACCCGTCCTCGGGGCTCATTCTGTGACTACCCCAAGCCCGCCTTCCATAGGCCAGGGGCTGACGACTAGCACCAAGGCGTAATTCCCGATAAAAATGGAAGACATTGCCTTTGTAAAGTAAAAAAACACCTCAGAGTAAGCAAGCAGAAGTAAACACTAAGTAAACTGGATACAAGTAAGTGCGGAAAGTAAATGGGCCAGAATACAAAACCAACTCAAAGTAAAGTACAAATGGAAAGAAAGTACATCAACAGAAAATTGAAGCCACAAAGTTGTGCCGTCCACAGGAAGTCCCACCTGAAGGTTGTGTACAGATAGCCTCCTCAGCTCCACGGGTCCAGCCGTCCGCTCCGTGTACGTCCCGTCCAGTGGTCCACCTCCAGGTACCGACTTGCTCCACAAGCCTCCACCACGATCAGCGTTGTCTGTCGTCTGTATCCAACACAACGTAGTGCGGGCATAGCCCGTGAAAGAGTGAGTATAAGATACTAAGTAGGGACCTCGAGACCCCCAAAGGACTCGCAGAATCCATAAAGGATAATCCACAACGGAAAGATACAATCACAAAGTAACATCCAACACTACTTGGTATATGCCCATACATATACATAAGTCATCAATTCTAGTTCGGCTCCAGCATCTGAGCCCATGTTCAAACACGTCCACACATGATAGCACAACACAATCCACATAGGAAATCAAGTCAATCATATCGAAGATAATGATTGAAAATCAAGACTCACCTCACACAAGTATACTTCTTCGTAAAATGATAAAGATGATCAGATATATCCACTGATTCATCTAAGCCTTCGGACCCACAAATGATCGATAGGTACTAACCCCCGCAATGACCCACAAAGGATCGATAGGTACTAACCCCTCAATGACCCACACAGGATCTGACCCACACAGGATCGGTATGCGCTGGCCCACACAAGACCGTTGAGCGCTGACCCACATAGGATCTGACCCACACAGGATCGGTAGGCACTGATCCACAAAGTATCACGGAGTGCTGTAGTCTTCGCTGTTGAACCCATGGAGGATTCTCGTACAGTCTTCATCGTCGTCGTAGTCGCAGCTAGCTCTAGGGTTCCCGCACACAGCAAGCTCGTTTTGGGAGGGTCCGCTCCACCAGCCGAGGGGATGATACATCAAATGACATAAGGTCCAGAGTTGATGTATCCCAAAGTTCTGTATCGTCAACTGGAACTCAACGTCACAGACGACACGTCAATCGGACGTCAGGTCTGTGAGTTATTGACTTTTTCGTCCCAGGGGCCCGGTTGGTTTTTAAGTCAAAACCAACCCGACTGTACTCCAACTATGTCCAAAACTCGAACAAAGTAAACCAAATGGTCTGCCTCACTATGAGGAATCCATCAAAGTCGACTACACGTTAATCGGACGTCCGGAGCCCATGTTATAAGCGTTTCTGCTCCGAGGGCACGGTTGGTTCCGTGTTTGAACCAACCTGGACGAACACAAAGTTCTCCTAAACCATTATTGTAATATACCGAAACGACCATCTCGATCCAAGGATCGCATCGCAGCTGACGATGTGTCGATCGGAGGTCCGCAACCCATGTTATGGGAAAAAGATCGAAAGAGGTATGGAAATAGGGGGTTCGGGACCGGTCCGACCCGGCCCGATACCCCCTGGGTCGGCCCGAACTGGGTCGACCTGACCCGGGTCCGGGACCAGCCCGGCCTGCGCGGCCCGGCCTGGCTAGCATGGCGAAGAGGCTCGGCCGAAACGGCCGAGCGGGGGGGGGGGGGGGGGGGGGCTCGTGCCCCCTATTTTGTAACCGCGACCCCCATGTGGGGGGCCACTTCTTCAGCCTGCCATGGGTTACAACCCACGGCCTTCTCGGAAGCCGGCCGGCCCGGTCCGGCCGGCCGGTTGCTGCTGCCACGGGACCACCGAGGTCCCGCCCTCCTGCTCCGGCGCCGGCGCCCGAAATCCGACCGCCGCTTCCTGCTCTGCCAAGGCCTTTGTCCGACCGACACGGCACGATGGCGCCACACCCCTCCACCGCGGCACCACTCCAGTCGCATCCTCTTCGAGGTTCTCCGGTGCGGCGCGACGGCGACGCAGCTTTGTTCATCTTCAATGGCGCAGCGCAACAGTGCCACGCTTCTCCACCAATTCTTTATTATTTCCGTGTGGTGCATCGACACCGCACTTCCTTGCTCGTGCCGCAAAAAAATCAAAAATCAAGGGGGAAGGAGGGTCGTCCGTGTTCGTGCGGTCCGACCTCCTCCCGTTATTGTGATAACAGGAAGCTCAATTAGAGACGATGATTAGCAAAGAAAGTATTCACGAACAGAAAACAATCAATCCCCTACCTCGATTAAAACGTTGAACGAAGGTTCATCGCAGAATTGAACATCGGGGAAGAAGGCGTCGTGGAAGTAGAGGGTCATTTGCGTCACGGTACATGGCGTCACGTCATCGATCTCCGAGGAATGCATCTCTCACCGTCGTCCATCGTCGGAGGTCGGCGTTCTTCATCGGCGACGGTGCGTTCTTCGCGTTCTTCAAGGATGAAGAATGTTCTTCGGAACTTAGAGCTTTCTTCTCCAAAATCCACTCGCACATCCAAAACAATACTAATAAAAAATGTGTTGCCTTATTTTATTACTCACGCCAATTTTTTTGAAATTCAAAAATTGAATCATTCAATTAATTGAATTAATTGAAAGGTTTAAACCGCCCAATTAAAGAGGCATTTAATATTTAGCTAAACACAAGGGTTGACTTTCATTAAAAGGGGGTGCGAGTGCGTTACCTAATTAAAGGAGGGGGTTTGAGGAAGTTGAATAGGTGGGGCTCGTGTGGGCCCCACCCCACAAATATCATAACTAGTGGAGTAGGATATAGTGGGTCCCACTCCAACCACTTAGCTTAGGTTAAAATGAAAAAAATTGGTTGCACCATTTTTTTATTCCTTTACTGAACCCAAAATTTTAATAACCACACCCGAGAAAATGCAACTCCAGAAAAGGTGTTCCTATGCAAATACTGGCGCTACGATTCCATCGGTGTACTCATATTTCGATTTCGAGCACCGGTTCAAAAGTTAAGAAAAACTCGCTCGTTCATTCACTGAACGTACCAGAGCTAAACTTTGGAAAATGATTCCGGGAACACCGGGCCTCAGAATCAGGTGCTGGCAGAAACTGCGTTATTTTAAAATCCAAAAGAAAATTAATAAAAAAAATTCCCTTGAATTTTACGGGTCTTTAAATTTATATTTTAAAATGATGTTGTTTTTATTATATATATTTGTTTTAAAAGTTTATAGCTTCCACTGAATTATTTACCATTACTGAGTATATGAGCTTACCCATTTCTTATGTTTTATTTTCAAAGGATTTCAAGAAGTTTATTATGATTTATAAAAAGGGTTAATCTAGGGGAATAATAGTGTTCTCAAATGAATATTTATGCTATGTTTTCTATTAGAAATTGTAATGTGTTGCTCATGTCTGTAATCTATTTTCCAAGACAGCTAAACTGATCTTTCCTTTGGGACTTGATTCCTTGTAATCATGCCAATGTATTAAAATAATGCACTGGATCCAGGATTTTGGGGTTGGAGTGTTACATGCAGTCCTTTCTTTGAAAGGGACTGGGTTTCCCCATATTCTTATAGCGGATCGATCCCATCTACTTGATTCTCTTCATTATCTCATGAGATATAAATATATACCCAGTGAAATAGAGAGATATATAAGTCTCTCCCATCTCATAATGAAATCTTTCATAAAAGTGCCACATGTTAATAAAACTTTCATCATATCAAAGCCTATAAAAATTGATGGTTTTATTAAACATCAAATTAGATCCCATCAAATTAAATGAGTATCATTAACATTTCATCGTATCATAACCTATGTAAAATAGATAGGTTTCATAATAATTTCTTCAAATCATAACTTGTGAGAAGAAGTGTGTTTCAAAATCACATAAACTATGGCAGAGAAACTGGTGTCCTAAGAATTTTTCCATCAAAACATAATCCATTCAATAAATAATATGAATAGAACCTTGGAATAATTTCCTAGAAGAGAATGAGTATCACCAATAGATTTTATCTTAGATGAAAAATTACATTGATGGATATTTTGAAAACATTTATTGAGTTCAATATTTTTTTAAAAGGCTCTTTAAAACATAAAACCCTATGAATTTTTTTTATCAAAAATAAAAATGAAAACATATAAAGAAATATTTGAAAAAAATTTCAAAATCATTCTCTTTGAAAACATATAAAGAGAGATTGAAATTATTTTTATAACCATTTTCCTAAAAAACGTAAAATTTAATCTTGAAAATATTTTTAAAACCATTCATTTAAAAAAATAATCTTTTTAAGATAATTTAAAAACCATTTTTTTGAAAATATTTTGAAAACTTATAAAAAATATTTGAAATCATTGAAACACTTTTTTTGAAAAAAAGCCCTTTGAAAAATTATAATGGATGATTTTAAAACCATAATACTTTTTAAAATAATTTTTACTTGAAAATGCTCTTTAATGATCATTTGAAAACATTTTTAAAAACATTTTTGAAAAAATGGGTTTTGAACTAAACTAAATTTCTCACTGATGATAGAAATACAGTTATATTTTTCATAAAGATATTTTGTTAAATATATTAAGTATAAATGATTTCTAAAATTTTAATAATAAATTATGATATATTTATTAAAAATATGATAATAAAATTCATTAGTGTAGTAGAGATATGGATTATGAGATTTCAATAAAGTAAGAATAAATATAAACAATTTTGAAAAGTGATAAGATTGTTTCAATAAACTTTTACCACTTGGAAACTTTGAGGAATACTGAACTTTAATAAAATGAATTTAAATATTGCTAAAAATATAATGAACAAAAAAATATTCATGATATATTGATTCAATGGAAGTATATACACATCATGGAATAATATTGGTGCCTGACATTGCAAGTTTCTCAAAGAATGAAAATCGAGTCATAATTATATTAACGATATGATAACTTTTGAAACCTAAAGCCCATGAATGAAATATCATAAATTAGATTTTTAAAACCACATAAATTTAATTATAATAATTATTTAATAAATACATGGTTAATATAAACACCACAAAAAAGGAATGGATGGGAATAAGGCTTGTATCTCATGAAAATAAAATGTGAGATTAAATTCCCATACCTTATTTCTTGACTCTCATTGTACTCATTAAAATCTCCTTTACAATAAATTTATGTTTATTTAATATTTTTTAAATAACCAAATTATAATATCTAAAACATTATATGGTTTGATTATGACTTTATATTACCCACATGTTAATAATTCTATGTTAAGGTTTCACTTCTGGTAATATCTGCTTTGTTCGTCGCATGTGTCTTAATTTGTTATATATTTGATACTTATACATATATTATGATTTAAAGAAGTTAAAACATGATAAAAATATCATTAATATTTATTATACTTTTATTATAATAATCTATATAATATAAGAGTATGAAATGGAATACACTGTCCATGGAGATGGTAGGTTGTACGTGCGTATGAACGCTGCATCCATTTTATTAACATACTGAAATGATGAAAGTAAATGACATATATGTATATTTATAAATGTATAAATTATAATTAAAATAGAAATATAATGTCATCTATATCATATATTTTCACTAAACATATTCTTAAAACATCCGATGTAGTTTGTGAACGAATCACCTTACTTTGAGGGGCGGTAGTCCATACTTCCTCAAATGATTTTTTAGTATTTAAATAAAATAGAATGTATAAAAATATGTGTTTTAAAATAATTACAAAATATTAAAGACATTATAAATATTATATATATTATATATAACCATATTTTCATCAGAATTCTCACCATGATAGTTGGTAAAGGAATAACAAACAATCATAATTTTTTGAGGTGGTAGTTCGTTGTGCACAAAAACAACTTATTCTTTACCCACTGGATCGAGGTGTGTGAAAATGTAGGTTGAAAACATAACATAAAAAAATTAGTATATTTAGTATACTTGTTTTTTTATTCACGCATGTAATAATAATTGTTTAGGGAGTGGATATTGTAAATAATATTAAAGATCTTGAGGGAAGGTGTTACCTCTTTATCAGGTAACACATTTTGGATTACACAAATGGGATTCCAAGGAAGTGTTTCATCTAAAAGGTAGAATTAAAAGAGGAAGGGAGGGTTTTTTGGAAGTGGATTTATCAGATCATCTAAAAACCTAATATGGTATCCCACCATTTTATTACATAACTTTTTATTTATATTGTACAAAATAAAGTGTCTTATAATGTTTAGTTTCTTAGAAAAAAGTTATATAATACATGAAAACATAAAACATTAATTTAATACAATTGAATGGATTATTCATTATTTCACCTTATGTACCATTACTACATATCATAAAACGGGGACATAAATCAAATTAAATGGTGGGAATAAGGCCCAGTAAGAGAAAACAGGGGAAGAAATTTACTTGTGATCTTGAGTAATGTTAATAAGAACTTGAGAAAATACATAATTGAATGATAAAGAAGTTTATAATAATAAAAATAATAATTTAATCATGAATAATAACATGTAATTTTTTCTATAACATTTTAATGAGACATTCATAAACATATCACCTAGGTATGTCACCGAGGTGTCGTAAAAAGTACCAAGGTTATTCACAAATGTATCATAAAACTTATCATCGCTAGATATTAAATTACTTAAAAAATGCATTGGAGTTATCTCATGGAGAACCATTAATGTGTATTAATTAATATTATCTATGTATATAATAATAAACTATTTAATAGATAACATGTAGAGAATAAAATAAATGGTTTTTATATCAAAATCATGATGTTTTAAATAGTGTTTAAAAATGATCATTATGTCATTAAAAAACAAAAAAAAGGAATATGGGTTTTACATATGTAAATTACATAAAAAATAAATAGTTTTTACATTTTGGTTAATAAATATATAAAATAAATTGGATTGGTTATTCACAAAATGGAAAAAATAATTTCTTGAGAAAAATAGTGAAATATTGAGAGGAAAATTTTGAAATATAATGGGTAAGAAACATGGTTTTAGAAAAGATTAAAAAGAGAAGGTAAAATGATATAACATTCATAAAATACTATTAATATATTAAAGGGATATAAAAAATGTATATAAGAACATTTTATTGACATTTTGAAGACATACCACATAAAAATGGAACATGAAAGGAAAATAAAAGATGATATTTACAGTACCATGAAGAGTAACTCCTAAAACTCAAAGAATGGGACCTTTGGGGCATGATGACACCTTGTGAGGACTCCTTAGAAACTATAATTATGAGATAATAGTGTAGGATTAATTGGTAATAAATGATAATGGATAAATTTGTGGGTATTTATATAAAAATTGAGGGATTTTTTATTCATTTCAACTGACACCTCAATAGTGGAATTTGAAAAACCATGGGATTGACCATGGTTTTGGACACTAGGGACAAATATGAAATTATTTTAATCCAAAATAGTATAACAAAGTTTTATATTAATAATTAAATCATTATTATTTCATTAAACACACCGAAAACTAAAAACTATATTATTACTATTCACATAAAAATAAAATATTTATGAAAATTTTCATAAATTCAACCTTACCTAATTTCAACATGATGTTTTCAAAAATTATTGTAATTTTATCATAATAATTTTTTATTTATGATAAATTTTACTTTTAAATATAAAAATCCTTATTTATTAAAAATAATAGAGGATTGAAAATACATATTAAAATGCTTGGTAAAATTTATGACACTTAAAAAAAATAAAATTATATCGTCATTTAAATTTAAATAAGAGTTTTTTAATTGTAATATTTAATTAAAACAAACATTAATAATAATATCAGAGTTTATTATAATAATAATAACTTTTCAAAAAATTATAATTTATATACAAAAGTTTATTTTTCAAATTCGTGATATTTTTAAGATATACTAAACTCAAAATGAAAAAGTTGGAACACAAATTTTATTTATAAAAAGTGATTATACAATAAGTAACTAATTACTTGGAATATAACCCCTTATAACACATGTATTGAACCAATGGTTGAGGTGTCTGATAGTGATAGATTCATGGGGTGTATCTTCTTGCATTTCCTGGGTGATAATTTACACTAACTTGAACTTAGACCATAGATGAGATCATTCTAGATTAACATAGTGAATCTCAAATTGGTACTAGTCAATATCAATTCCCATAGACGCTACCTCCCTCCCCAATTCTAATAAATGGTATTCCTACAACATGACTCTTCTAGATAAGGCCATCGACTCCTCTTTCTGCATTAATTAACCATTATCATTTTTATTTATAATAATAATTATAACATTAAAATTATTTCAAGTATTATTATTTACAATGGTCATATTTACCAACATTTATAATTGACCAATAATCATAATTGATCAATGGTGATATAAAAGTGGAAATCCAAAGGTCACATTTCAATTATACTAACTTCATTATTAAACAGATATAGTTTTATTGAGTCCAAAATAATATAACACACATTTTTATAAAATAATTATCATTCAAAAAATTTAGGTTGTTACATTCTTCCCCCTTAATAAATTTCATCCCTAGAATTTCAACTTGTTCCCTCGGTTGAGAAAAGGTAATGGTATTTCTGCCTCATTGTTTCCTCCAGTTCCCACCATGATTCTTCATATTTTTGGTTCATCCACAAAACTTTAATGGGGTGGGTATTATTATTTTTGTATAACTATGTCTCTACAGTAAAATATATCTACTGGATGCACCTCATAAGAGTGGTCGTGTTCCATTTGTACGACCTCCAATTTTAGTACTTGTGAAGGGTCAGGTATGTACTTCTTTAAAAGTGATATGTGGAAAACATCATGAACTTGAGATAGGTTTTGTGGATGTTTAAACCGATAGGCCACTACTCTTATGCGATAAGGGATTTCATAGGAGCTAATGTAAAAGGGATTTATCATCCATTTCTTCCCAAACCATATGACTCCCTTCCAATGTTAAATTTGAATGAAGAATTTATCGCCAACACCAAACTCCACATATCATAGATGGCTAGAATCATAGCTATTCTACCAACTCTGAGCAGCCTTTATATGTTGTTATATTCCATGAACATTTTCTATAATCTCTTGCCCAAGATCGGGCCCAAAAATATTTCTCTCACTAGCTTTATCCCAACAAGTAGAAGTTTTATATCACCTTCCATATATAGCTTCATAGGGTTAAATTTTAATAAATTAGTAGAAGCTGTTGTTGTATGAGAACTCAAATAATGGGCTTTGTTGATCCCATAAACCTTTAAATTTTATTTAGCATTTCCTCATCATGTTCTCATGTTTCTAAATAGTCCTATAAGATTGGTCCTCAGTTTTTCAGTGATAGGCTGTAATGAAATTCAATTCAGTATCTAAATCATGCTAAATACTTCTCCATAAGTTTTTTGTGAATATAGGATCATGAAAAAATATTATTCAAATTGGAACCCCATGAAGCCTTACCACTTCATTTATATAAATCTTTGTATGTTTATATAGAGATTAGTCTTACTAAATTGAGATAAAATGGGTATACTTGGTGACATGGTTCACTATAACCCATATTTCATTATTTCCTTGGGATGATTTTAGGAGACCGATGAAAAAGCCCTAAGTGATAAAATCCAAATTCCATGATGGTATGGGTATTGGATTTAGTACCCCTTTTTGAAGTTTTCATTCTACATTCACTGGTTGAGACACTTGGAACCTTATAGTGTAGTCGACAATCTCCATTTTCATGTTATCCTACCAATAATGACCATGAAGTTCCCGATACATTTTTGTTCTTCTAGGATGTACAGATAAATTAGAGTTATAAGCATCATCCAACATCTTCTTATTTATTTCCGAAATATATGGAACACATTTCCTTGTATGAAAATTCATTACAATATATTGATCAATATGAAACTTAGTAAACTTCACATTCTTTACAACCTCTAACTTCTTTTATAACAAAGGATATTTTCTTTGAGATTTCTTGATCTTATCTAGTAAAAATGGTTAAGAAATATTTTGGTATATGGTTGATGATGTCCCTTACATTAATATTCCCATGCCCAGTTTTACTAGGTGTTTGATGAAAGTATCTCATTGAATATTTATAATTTCTAGAACAATAGGTTTTTTCCTCCATAATGTGTAATCAACATTGTTTGTTTTTCTAGGATGACAAGGAATTGAACAATCATAGTCTTTAAGAAGATTCAAATACATCCTATTTATCTTGTTCAATTCCATTTGTTTGAAAATATAATTCACACAGTTATGGTCTGTGTATATATAACATTTCTTCCCTAAAGATAGTTCCTCTATATCATTTGAGGGAAAAACTACAGCTAGCTCTAGGTCATTCATAGGATAGTTCTGTTCATTAGAATTCAACTATCTAGATTCATAAGAAATAACCTTATCATTTTTCATGAGGACTCACCAAATACCTTTCAAAGATGCATCTCTAAGAATAATGAAACATTATTCAATATAGGGTAGATTTAAAATTTGTTTACTATCCAATTTCTTCTTCAGTTATTGGAAAATTTATTTACACTCCATTTTATAGATGAACTTGATCCCTTTTCGAGTTTACTTGGTTAGTGTATTAGTAATTATGGATTTTTTTTCAAAAAACACCTATAATGTACCAATAAACCAAGGAATATATAAATCTCAGTTACTATTTTAGAATGAGGGCACTCCTCCAAAACCATTATCTTCATTGGGTCAAATGGGATTCTATCACTGGTTACTATTTTCCCTAATAAAGAAACCTTTTTAAGTAAAATTCAAATTTTATGGACATTCCAAATATCCTATGCTTCCTCAATGTTTTCCACATAACCCTTATATGATCTTCACGCTCCACGTGAATTTTTGAATATATCATTATATCATCAATAACAACTACCACAAAGTTATCAATTTAGTCCTTAAAAACTCTATTCATGAAATCCACAAAAATAGTGATATAATTAGTCAAGATGAAATGAATGAAAAAAAACTCATAATTCTCATATCTTGATTAGAAGGTGATATTTGGAATGTCTTATTTCTTCACACTCAATTGATGATAACCATATTGAATATTAACCTTGCAGAATAATTTATCCCCATAATGTTGGTTAAATAAATCATCAATTATCGGAATAGGGTACTTTTTATTTACTATGATCCCATTATGTTATCTATAATCAATGAATAACTACATTGATCCATCCTTCGTCTTCATAAATAGAATAGGACCCCCAAAGTGACCCACTTGAATGGGGAAACCCTTTCTCCAAAAGATCTTGGATTTTTTTCTTTAATTCCTCCCTCTCAATATTTTCCATACTATAATGGTTTTTTGATATCAACATGGATCTATGCACGACTTCAATTGAGAAATAAACCTCTATTTATGGGGGAGGTCCAAGTTACTTCTTAGTAAATACATCAATTTTTACCTAAATGATGGAGAAATTATCTATTTGTATACTTTAATTTTCGTATCCATCTTCACCAAAAAACTCCATAAAAAAGTCCATGGTTGGTGCTTCTAGACAAAGCTTAGTTCATGATATATCTCCTTTGAAAACAACTATCAGTTTTCCATTCAATAATACTGAGATTTCCTTACTTTTACAGTTGATATTATTATTATACTTAGAGATCAATTCCATTCCTAGTATAATTTATAATTCTACTATAGGAATGACTACTAGATTTGAGTTTAGATTATTCTCACAAAATTAAATACTAATGTTTTTATACAATTTTTATTCTTTTATTATCCCTCTATTATTCTTGATTGATAACTCTACTTATAAAAGTTCAGGTATTGATTCTATATTCTTTGCAAATAGCGAGGAAATAAAGTAATGTGTTGAACTAGAATAAATAAAGGTACTTTCTAGCTTGGACAAAAATAATGAGAGTAACTTCCACCACATCATTTATAACATCAAATTCAACCATATTGATAGAAAATAAACGGACTTTCTCCTTTGGCATATGTTGAGTTTGATGGTGATTCCCCTCCCTTAACTTTATATTTGGATAGTGATTTTAAAAGTGACCAATATATAAACACATGAAGCATTGGACTTCAGGGAGGTCCTGCACTTTCTTCCATTTGTTATTAGGTTTGATAAGTTGAGGATTCACCTCACTATGATAGTTCCAAGGAATATGGACATCTCTTCCACACATGTAACATTTCTCGCCCAAAATAAAAAAGTTCCCTAAATTATTCCTCCCATATTTGTTTCATGTAGAAAGTTTCACTTTTTTCCACCTCTTCCTTATTCAGAGATCCACCCCATGTTTAGCTCACAATATATCTTCTTTTCCTTTGATCTTTGGGGACACTATGTCTCTTTGAACTCTAATTAAAGTCTCATAGAACACCTCTTGATCTACTCGTTGTTTTCATAGTCTTAGATAGAAATATTATTCTATAGACGAGGTCTTACTTCATCTAAGAATATATCAACCTTCCAGTTAGGATCCATGAAAAATACAGAGGTGCAATAGAAAAGTCTTGTGAAGTTAAACTCATAGCTTCCCACAGATTTATTTTTATTCTAATTCAACTCTAGTAATTCCTAACTGATTTTAGTTTTCATTCAATGAGGGAAATATTTTTTGAAAATGGTTCCCTTTATCTCTTCCCACTCTATAACATCAATATCACTACTTGGATTCATGTTTCTGACCAGTATCCATCGCTGATCATCTTCTGCCTCTAAGTGTTACATAACAATGGTGACTTTCTCTTGTTCCAAAAAAAGAGATTACTGAAAATATTTTTTCTATAGAGCTTATCCACTATTCCAAAATTAGTGGCTCGATAGATGAGATGAATTAAGGTTTCAATTGATGCATAATTTACATAATAAAATGTTATTATCATTGAGTTGAATCTATTCTCTCAGCTTGATTAGATTTATTGATCAAAACTTGATTAATTTGATTCATCATTCTAATGAATGTTTTCATTCCGGCTTCCATCATATAGTCATCAGTTCTTGGTCTGTTGCACTCACCATTAATGAAGTTTCTCCTACACCCCACCACTTTATAAAATAATAAAACCATAGTGAAAATGTATTTCATTTAATAATATTATAATTATAAAGGAATTTCAAATCATAAAATATCATGCTTAAATAAATTTTTCTTTATCTACAACTACATTTTCTATAAATCATTCATAACTGTTCATAAAAATCATGTGATTAAACAAACATATACCCTAGGAGTTTCAAACTAGGAGTTCTGAAAGGCCCATTTTAGTGGACTACTTCTCGTTCGAGTCTATCTCAAAACTGTGATATCTAATTTTACCCTTAGATACATCTATGCTAGATCCACATACCCTTGTTCATATATAGATAAGGATTTCATTACTCGAAACCACTTACTAAATATTTCACCAAAATACCAGGATATTTTAATATAATTTAAATTCTCCCTAGGGTTCTTCCTAAACTTTTCAAATCCTAACTTACACAAATAAATATAAGTTATTTTAATAACAACTATATAATCCCACCTTTTTATTACATATCTTTTAATTTACATTAGAAAAAATAGAGGATCATACAATATTTAGTTTCATGTAATAAAGATACATAATACATGAAAATATAAAACATTCACTTAATACACCTAAATATAATCTTAACTAGTTCACCTAATGTACCATTACTATATCTCATAAATTGAGGACATACATCAAAGGAAAGGGTCCGCATAAATCTTATTAAAGGAAGGGAATGTAAATATTTTACTTGGGATCTTGAGGAATCTCAATAAGAACTTGAGAAAATACATAAAGGAATGAAAAAGTGGAATATAATAATAATAATAACATGAATAATAACTTCGAAATGTGGCTGAAAAATTTAAATGAGACATTCATAAACATATCACCAAGGTTTTTCATCAAGGTTTCATAAAAATTACCAAGGTTGTTCACTAAGGTATCGTAAAACTTGTCATCTCTAGAGACTAAATTATATACCCAATTAATTGGATCAAAATCAGGGGTCACCATTAATATTTATTAATTAACTTGATCTACGTACATCATAATAATACATTTCATAGATAACCAGTGAAAAATAATATAAAAAGGTATCAAATTAATATAATGGCGTTCTAAAAAGTGATTAAAAATGATTGTTTTGTCATTTATAACCGATAGAAAGGGAATGAGGATTTTATGTATATAAATTAAAGAATAAATAAGTTCATTTTTACATATTTTTGAATAAACCTATAAAATAAAGAGGTATGGGTATTGACATAAACAAATAAAAGAATTTCATGATAAAAAGTGAGAAATTTTGAGAAGAAAATTTGGCATCATAACGGGTAAGAAACAAAATTTTAGAAACCATTAAAAAGAGAGGAGAAAATGATATACCATTAATTAAATAATGTTAATACAATAAATTTATAGAATACAATGGATATAATAACATTGTATAAAAATTCAAAAGACATACCACATAAAAAGGCAACTTGAAAGGAAAATAGAAGTTGAGATTCCCCTTACCTTGAAGAGTAACTCCTAAAGCATGAAGATTGGGACCTTAGGGGATTGATTAAACCTTGTGAGGACTCCTTGGGATGTAAAAATATTATATATTTGTGAAGTATGAATTTTAAATGAAATAAAATGGATAAATTGGTTCATATTTATAGAAAAAGTGAGATATATTTTATTGATTTCCTTAGACACCTTAGTTGTGGTATTTACAAACCCATTGCATATCCCATGGTATTGGAAACATAAGACACCTATTATATTACTTTAATCCAAAATAGTAATTATTTAATTTATATTACTTGTTAAATTATTATGATATCATTAAACATACTGAAAACTCAAAACATTATTTTTATTATTCAATAAAAAACAATATATTTTAGAAAATTGTCAATAATTCAACCTAACCTAATTGGGGCATTTTGATTTCAAAAATTATATTTATTTTTTCATAATAATTACATAAGTATGATAGATTTTACTTATAACTAAAAATCCATTTTTATTAAAAATAGTTGTTGATAGAAAATGCAGAGAAAAATTTCTCACACTTGAAAAAAAATTATTTTACCATTTAAATTTAAATAAGAGTGTTTTAATAATACTATTTCCTTAAAATAGACATTCTAAATAATATATTAGTTTATTATAATTATTATAACTTTTTTAAAAAGTATAGTTTCTCTACAAAAAACAATTTATCAAATACATCATATTTATAAGAAAAACTAAACATAAAATGAGAATGATGGAACACCAATTTACTTTCTAAAATGGTATTATACAATAATTAATTAAGGCCTTGACACATAACCCATTATAACACCCTCATGCGACCTAAGATTGAGGTGTATGATTGTAATGGCCTAGACCTTCTCATTCCATTACTTTTCCAAGTCATGGTGTTTAGGGTGTCCCGGGGACCATCAGTGACTCATTAAGGAGTTTTCCAAATTCAAGGATTTGACAAATGGTGGCACGGATCTGCATTAGTGGCACCGATGGGAGTCGGTGGCACTGATGGGCATCGATGGCATTGGTGAGCGTCTGTGGCACCAACGAGCATCAATGGTACTGATCTGCATCAGTGGAACATATGAGAATCGGTGGCACAGATGAGCGTCAGTGGCAATGATGGGAATCGGTGGCACTGATAAGTTTCAGTGGCACCGATGGGCATCGGTAGAACCAAGGGACATTGATGGCACCGATCAGCATTAGTAGAACAGCTCAGCGTTAGTGGAACCGATGAGCATCAGTGGAACCGATGAGAATTGGTGGCACTGAGGGTTATTAGGGTCACAAATGGGTAATCCATAGAACCAATCGACATTGGTGCTTGGGTGATGGTGACTCACCTAATAGTGAGTCCTTCCCGATTTTTCTAGGACCTTCTAGTTTTGCCCCATTGACGTATCTTTTGAAGTAAAAGCATTTTAATACTCATTTAAAATTTATTTTAGTCTAGTGAAATATGTTTTAAAACCAAATTTTTTGGATGACCCTTGGGTTACCAAAATGTGTGGCCTTTTTCCTCTGTGTCATACCATGTAATGTTTTATAGTTTTTCCCTTATTGTGGGTTTTCCTTTGTATAAATGAAACCCTTTATCTCATATCTATTATCTCCACCCTCCCTGAGGATAATTATTAAATTACAATTAATCCCAACCTATGAAACTACCCAACCACGTGGTTGATCCATGATCCAAATTTTACGTACTTCCAAAATGTCCCCTTAATTTTTGGATATGCTCATTTTCTTAAGTTAAGATCATCTATTATTTTACTTTTTCTCTCTCTTAGTGTGCTTGCAGTCCCTATTCCATAGAAGAATCATGTGTTGTTTTATAACCCTTTCCACTCACCCTTGGAGCCTTGGAGTCTCCGGAAAGTGGTGCATCCTCAGTTCTTGGCCTGAGAAGAAAAATTCAATCATTGATCACCCAAGTAGGATGCTCCTTCATCTATCTTTACTGTGTATCATGTGGGGTGGGTATTATAATTTTTACTTAGGGTATGGATGAAACCAAACCTTAACAAAGATAATAAATGGTTTCTAAAGAATAAATGGGTGTCTTTAATGATGATACTGCTGTACTCTTTTATTTTCATTCATATGTTGTGAATTGTATGGGCTTATTCCCACTAAAAATCATGGTCTTTGGTGGTCCTTTCTTATAAACTAATAAACCTATTTTTTATGTATGAACTTCTGATTGAATGGACATAACATGGGAAATGGTTAATAACATAAACTCTATTGATTAAATGGATGTCCAATGAATATAATTCCTAGTGTGATCCCCTTTGTTAACCAAATGGAAGAAAGGAACCTAATGAATGGTGTGGAAAAATCTGGAATTTTTTTTTTGTGGTTGCTGCTTGTGGGGTGATGTGGATGGGGATGAGATCCATTTTTGTTCAGTTGCCTTGTAGATATGTGCCCATGTGTTGGGGATTGGTTTGGTTCTTGTACTTTTAGGGATCTCACATATCCCTTTTGACGTTGTAACTTTACAAGAGAACTGAGTGTGAATGGTTAAATTGTTGTTTGACTATTTTCTGCTTCAGAGTTGTTTTGAATTGTAGATGTGCCTATTAGTTTTCCAGTAGTTAATAATTAATTTCTAATGAAACCACTTGAACATGATAACAAGAATGGGTGGTGATGTATTTACGGTTGTTGTGCTTTTGTGCATTAATGAATAGTAACGATGGTGTTGGTGTATAGGCTGGTTTTGGAACCCTTAGGTTGGGATGAGTGCTTGTTGAAATATATTTATAAATTACTTTTGTGTTTCTTATATGGACCCCACCCATGTTGAGCACTTCATTACGAAAACCCCCATTTTATAGGGGAGGGTGTTTTTTGCCAACATTCCTATGAGTGGCTGGTTGTTAACTTCTTTTCTGCTTCCCCACTCAGGTATCCCAAGACTCTTCAGGCAGGATGTGATGGAATAAGTTACATTATAGACCAAGAATCCTGGATAAGGGTACATTGTGGTGGTTGGCCCAGGTGTGTGCGGGAAGGTTTGTTTCCCAAGTGTCTTTAGGATGACTCCCAGGTGTCTTTGGGCGTGGCGGTAGTTATTCTGGCCCAGGTTTGTGTGGGTGTGGTTACGTACGGTTGAGGTGGACTAGGTATCTATGGGCGGGACATATGGTTGTGATGGCCCAGGTGTCTACGGTTATGATACATGGTTGAGGGGGCCCATAAGGTTGTTGTTGGGGCGGTAGTGGGAGCACAGTGAAAATGGAAGGGGAGGTCTGATGCTCAGGAAGTATTCAATAACCAGTGGAAAAGTGGTGTGGGTACCCAAATATCAATGTTGTATTACTACTAATTTAACTGACTTGAATTATTTTTGGAGTGTTCCTTGGTGAGCCTGGGTGGATAGTTTCTATTCTAGGTGTTTTGGTTATCTATACTTTCTCACATGGCATTAGAATACCTTCCCACTTGTGCATGGGATCTTTTGGTTTTCTATAGTGAGTATACCTGTATACTCACCCTATGTATGTAAAACTTATTTCATGTTTCTAGGAGGACTTTATGGACTATGTGGGACCATACTAGCTCATAAATTTGTATAGTTTTTGTTTCTGTTTTCGTTTCATTTGGTAATTTCCCATTGTATTTTTCTTGTACTTTGATTGGGTTTATCTTTGAGCATTCATATGGGAATGGGTTTTTGATTTACTTTTACCTTCGTTTTTGGAGTTTTTTGGGTTTTACCATCTTCTCTCCCGATCCTACCAAATAAAAGGGCAATTCTTTCCATATTACATGTGATTATATACCATTGGTGCTAGTTTCCACTCCGGGGCCTATTGAAGGATGGACTCACAGGTCATTATCTCTTTTTCAACTTGAAGAAGGAAGGATTTGGTAGTTTTTTGTCCCTTCCCTAATCATAGTGATGTAGGGTCATGATAGAATGGTATTAGAGGTGATGGTTGAGAGATATTATGGAGCTTGGGGTTATTCATTTTGAGGTTTACATGTGATGGTAGGGAAACAATGTTAGGCAATCATGGTGCATGAAATAAACCAGGAATGACTGGCTAGAACACAAGATTGTAGGCCCCCCTGTGATCTGATGAAGGGAATCTGGACCTACCGAATGACCAGGTGAGGCTATAATGATTGTATGGTAGAGACCCTTGGAAAGGTACATGCATCGTAATGACTTGTGTTCATGTGTGTTCTAGGGGTTTTGTTAATTTAAAATGAATAACAAGTTTACGTAAAATTTAAAATAAATTTTCTACACTACTCAGGCTTAGGAATTATTTGTTTACATTGGGAATATGGAACCCAGACGACGAGAATGAGTAGTGTGGGTGATAAAGGACTTGGAGGCTGATTTTTCTGATCAGTAGAGTGCTGATCGAGAGGAGGAGGATGACCAATGGCAGAAGATGCTTTATGCCTTTAAGCGGAAGACCCTTGGGAAGTATGATGGTAGTGTCTAAGACATGGAGACATAAATATGTCTCATGTAGTTGGTGAAAGCTTTCAACTTGATATGGGATCCATCTGAGTATTGGGTTCCTCTGAAAGTGAGCTAGATACAGGGAGTGACACGTTAGTAGTGGATGCTGAATCTCAGGGAGAAGAGAGAAGCTATGGTTTCTTGGACCAACTTTGATAAGGAGTTATGAGCAGAATTCCTATATTCCACGATGAAGGCTGAGAAGAGGCAAGAGATACTATCCCTCCAGAAAGGTATTATGATGACAAGAGAGTTGGGTATCAAGTTCAAATATCTCCTTTGTTTTGCTCCAAACCTTTTTCTCGATGAGAAGTCTCGGGGAAGAAGTTTAAGGGATGCACTCCGACCTTCTCTTAAGAATATTGTTACTCCCTTCACTCTACCGATGTACCTAGAGGATTAGAAGAAGAATGAAGTGGTGGAGAGGATGCACACACTTGGAGGTGTGTCATGAGAGAGGATCTAGTTGGGTTCATCGAAGGGGAAATCTATTAGCAGTAGGCCTCCATCATCAGCACCTTCTAGGTTTTGGATGATGGGGAGCAGGCCCCAGGAGTTCCAGTTTCGATCTCCCAATCCTTGCCCTTTCCCTACAAGCCTAGGATAGAGATTCTATATATGTGGCAGCTGTGGGAACCTCTATAATTATTTCCCGAAAAAAGTACAGTACAGTGTATGTGGGAAGGTTCAGCACCCCCCTTAGCAGTAGCAGTTTCTAGCCAAGCCTTTTCAGTAGCCACGTCAGGGACAGCGAGCTCCCACTCCTCTAAGAGAAGATGTTTAGGAGGAAGACGACCTCAGGGAACTGTTCAGGGACCTCGAATAGGGCATGGTCGGGGTGGTAGCTGACAACCAAGGGGCAGAAGAGCTTGGCGTTAAAAGTTTCACGCCACAGTGGCAGGAGTTCTAGCAAGTCCAGATGTCGTTCGAGGTATGATCATCTTTTTTAGTACTCTTGCATGTGACTTGTTTGATTCAAGAGATTCACACTCAATTTTTCACCTACTTTAGCCCATGATCTGTGTATCGATAAATCTCTAATTCTCATGACCCTGGAATTGAGTACACTAGTCAGAGGTCAGACCAGCTTGTCCTATGTTTTCTGGGGATTCAGACTGATGTTGGGGCCACATCAGTCTAGTGGGGACCCTTTTTTGCTATAGATGAAGCTATATGATGTCCTTTTAGGCATCAAATCGCTATTCTCTGTGTATTCCATTATCGAATGCTTCTATAGAAGCGTCGTTTTTTAATATGTGGGTAGCTAGTGTGTAAATTTTGTTGATGAGTGGGGTTGTCAGGAGGGTAGCCGGTGAGTGGAGACCCTTCTTTCCTTGTTAGATGAACTGTTAGTGGAGTCAATAGAAACAGAGATGGTGGAAGTCCCAAGTATCTTCAGTGAGTTTCTATAAATCTTCATTGGGGAGGTGGTGACTCTACCCCCCTTGACGTGATGTTGATATTGGGATAGACTTTCATTGTGGTGCCCGTCCAATTTTGATGGATCCTTATCAGATGATGCCTTCTGAGTTGCAGGAGTTGAGGGTCTAGGTTAATGACCTGATGAAAAAGGGTTTTATCCAACCGAGTGCATCACCATGGGGTGCTCTAGTCTTGTTTGCAAAGAAGGTAGATGGTGGTCTCAGAGTTTGTATAGGCTACCTAAGTCTGAATCAGGTGAAAGTCAAGAACTGTTACCCCCTCTTGAATTTCAATAATCTTTTTGACCAATTGAATGGATTAGGTTGGTTCTCTAAGATTGAACTGTGGTTGGGATATCACCAGTTGAGAATGAAGGAGGTTGACATATTGAATACTTATTTCAAGTGAAGATATAGTCACTTTGAGTTCATGGTCATGCCATTCAACATTACGAATGCACCAGACATGTTCATGGGGCTCATTAACTCTATCTTTCACGAGTATCTGGACTGGTTCGTAGTCGTGTTTATTGATGAAATTAGGATATAATCAAGATCATAGGAGGATCACACTGAGCATCTGAGGATGGTTTTAGAGGTCCTCTGATAGCATCATCTCTACGAGAAGTTTTCCAAGTGTAAGTTCTAGACATGAGAGGTGAACTTCCTTAGACATGTGGTTTCCCATCATGGAATAGCAGTGGATCCGTCAAAGGTCTAAGTGGTTTTTTCTTAGAAACAACCCAAGAATGTGGCAGAGGTTTTTAGATTTCTGGATCTAGCAGGTTACTACTGGAGGATTGTGCCCAAATTATCTCGAGTTGCAGCACCTTGGACATACTTGACCAAGAAAGACCAGGATTTTGTATGGATTGAGCAGTTTCAGGTAGCATTCAGTTATCTGAAGGGGAAACTGGTCAGTTCCCCAGTACAGAGGTTTCCAGAGGAATGGGTAACATTTAAAGTATTTTGTGATGCTTCAGGACTAGGCTTGGGGTGTGTACTGATGTGTAATGGTGGAGTGATCTCTTATAGTTTTTGTAAGTTACATTCCAATGAGAATAATTACGACACCCACGATTTGGAGCTTTTAGCAGTTGTGTTCTCTCTAATGTTGTGGCAAAATTACCTCATCGGGGAATGCTTCATGGTATTCACAGATCTGAAGATCTTGAGGTATATCTTCTCTCAGTGTGATCTTTACCTATGGAAGTGGAGGTGTGTGGAGTTTCATTAGGACTACAACTTTTTGATTTCATACACCTTAGGAAAGGGGAATGTGGGGGCTGATTCCATGAGCAGGAAGTTGTAGAGGGATGTGGATCGAGAGTCAGCAGATTATTGGAAGGTGATGGTGGAGTTAGCTACCTTACACCTATATGAAAAATTAGAAGATGGAAGAGGGTATCTATTCCAGATGAAGGTGTGGAATTTCTTGGAAAAGCCAGTGGAGGAGTCTTAGTGGGTGAATTATAGGATGAAGTGATGCGTGATCGCATTGGCTAGGGCAGAGCTCCGGAAGGATGGTCGAAAGATAGTTAGAATCAGATGATTTTTCACATGATGTTTTTGTCTTGGAGACAATTCATGAGAATGTTCTCAGTATGTTCCACAACTCACCCCTGTCAGTACAACTCAGAGTTTCCAAGATGTAATGAGGCTTGAGAAGTATGTTCTGGTAGCCTTGGGTGAAGCTGGTAGTGACAGAGTTTGTGGCAAAGTGCCTCATGTTCAAATAGGTGAAGGATGAGCACCGTGTTCTGAGCGGTCTGTTCCAGCCTTTAGATGCCCCAAAGTGGATGTGGGATAACGTCTATATATATTTCTTCATGGGGATACCCAGGGTTCAAGGAGGATGTGATACTATCCGTGTAGTGGTGGACCAACTGACAAAATGTTGTCACTTTCTGGCAGTCAAGGAGTCGAGTGGGGTGGATTCCTTAGCACAGAGGTGTGTGGATGTGGTGGTGTAGTTTCATAATGTTACGAGGTCCATAGTCTTGTTTTGGGATACATGGTTTACTTCAATATTCTGGAAATTATTGCAACATGCTTTTGGCACCCAGATCTGCCTCAACACTACCTTCCACCCTCAGAAGGATGGACAGACAGAGAGGACCATCATGATGTTGGAGGTTATGCTATGGGTATCTGTTTTGGACTTCGCGGGATTTGGGGTATGACACTTGCGTCTATTAGAGTTTTCCTACAACAATATTTATCACTCTAACATTATAATGGCTCCAATATAAGCCTTTTATGGAAGACTGTGTCACTCACCTATGTGCTGGACATAGGTTGAAGAGGTCAGTGTTCTTGGCCCAGATGTGGTGCATAGAAAAATGGATAAGGTCCATCTAGTTCATGAAAGGATTAAGGCATCTCGAGATTGACACAAGTCATATTCCAATCAGAGGAGGAGACCCTTGGATTTTGAGTTTGAGGACCATGTGTTCTTAAAAATCTCCCTTGGTCTGGGCAACAGAGGTTTGACAGGGGGAGTATTCTCTATCCCAGGTTTGTCAGACCCTTTGAGGTGTTGTAGCGGGTTGAAGAAGTTGTTTATCCACTGGCTCTACCACCGCCGCTACTAAGGGTGCACAATATCATCCATGTATCTCAGCTCTATTGGTATCTATATGATGAATCACACATCCTCAACTGGGGAGAGATTGATATTGAGGACAATGCAATGTTCGTGGAGTGTCTAGTGAGGATCGATGATCACAAGGAGAAGGTTATTCATGGATGAACCATTCCCTTGGTTCTTATGTAATGGAGGCATGGTGGACATGATGATAGTACATGGGAATGTGAGGTAGAAATGCATGCCCAGTACCCAGAGCTGTTTTGATCTTTTTTTGTGTTGTTTGTACTTGACTATGGTGTAGTTCTTGACTTTGTTAACTATGAGATGGGATGTTTTCCTTGTTCTATGAATGTTTGTGAAAATTACTCACTATGGGGAGGGGAGGACATGATCCATAATCAAGATTCATTAAGTAGGATGCGATCAAACCTATGCAGGTGAGTCAGTTTCGCCAAAAGAAGATAGTATCTTGACATGGAAGAAGGGACTCCCTATCCCATATGTCTCGACGGTGAGACCCTATATGTTTGTGTGGATTCTTGGGGAGAGGAGCGATAGTGTATCCATAGTTGTTTAGGATATTGATGAGGGAGAGGTGTCCTTAAATATCAAGGTTTATTCTGTCTTTTGATCAAATCTTGTGTGGGTCATCCCAAATAGGTATCTTGCGAGGTGGTTGTTTGGACCCCTATCTTTTCTTCAGGGTTATCCTTAAATTCTCAAGGATGAGAATAGTTAGATAGGTATCTTATGTAATGGCATGGACTATCCTAGTCTCTTAATTTTCCAAGTTCTGGTGTTTGGGGCTTCCTAGGGACCATCAGTGTCTCGTTAAGGAGTTTTCCAAATTTAATGATTTGACGAATGGTGGCACCAATCAACATCGGTGGAAAAAATGGGATTTGGTTACACCGATGGGCATCTGTGGCACTGATCTATGTCGGTGGTATCGAGGAGTGTCAGTGACACTAACAAGCGTTAGTGGCACCAATGGGGGTCAGTGGAACTGATGGGTGTTGGTGGCACCAATGGGCATCCATGAAACTAATGGGAATCTGTGGCATCAATGGGTGTTAGTGGAACTAAAGGGCATCGATGGCATCAAAGGGAATCGATGACACCAAGGGGTGTTAGTGGAATGAATGGGCATTGGTGGCAACGATGGACGACGGTGGAACCAAGGGACATCAGTGGCACTGATGAGCGTCGGTGGCACCAACAAGCGTCAGTGGCACTGATGGGCGTCAGTGGCACCGATGGGTCAACCATAACACCAATAAGTTTCGGTTCCAGGGTGATGGTGACTCACCTAACGGTGGGTCCTTCCCTGTTTTTCCTAGACCTTCCAATTTTCCCCCAGTTATGTATCTTTCGATGTAAAAGAATTTTAATTCCCCTTTCATATCCATTTAAATCTAGTGAAAAATGTTTTAACCCCCCCATTTTTTAGGCGGCCCTTGGGTTATCAAAATGTGTGGCCTTTTTCCTCAGTGTCAAACCATGTTGTGTTTTATAGTTTCTCCCTTGTTTCATGTTTCCCTCCATTTAAAGGAAACCCTTTATCTCATTGATTGTGTCCCCACCATCTCCGAGTATAATTATTAAATTCCAATTAATCCCAATGTTTAAAATAGCCCAACCATGTGGTCGAGCCATGATTCGACTTCTATGTACTTTGAAATTGTCTCCCTAATTTTGGGATATGGACTTTTTCTTAAGATGATATCATCTCTTCATTGACTTTCTCTCTCTCTTAGTGTGTTTGGAGTCCCTATTCCATAGAAGAATAGTGCGTTGTGCTAGAGCCATTTCTGATCACCCTTGGAGCCATGGAGCCTCCTTCATGTGGCACATCCCTAGTTCTTGGCTTGAGAAGAAAAATTCAATCGTTGATCATCCAAGTATGGCCTTCCTTCATCTCTATTTACTATATATCATATGGGGTTGGTATGATAATGTTTCCTCGAGGAGTGGATGAAACTGAACATTAAAGAATATATTAAATGGTTTCTAAAGAATTAAGGGGTGTGTTTGATGAGGATGTTGTTGTACTATTTTATTTAATTTCATATTTTGTGAATTGTACGGGCTTATTCACTTTAAAAATCATTGTCATTGGTGGACCTTTCTTTCACACTAATGAACCTATTTTTTATTTAGGAACTTGTGATTGAATAGACGTAACAAGGGAAATGGTTAATCATGTAAAATAGGTTGATTAAATGGATTCCCAATGAATATGAATCCTTTTGTGATCACCCTTGTTAACAAAGAATTAGAATGGAACCTAATGAATGGTGTGGAAAAATCTAGAAACTTCTTTGTGTGGTTGCAGCTTGGGGGGTGCTGTGGATGGGGAAGTGATCCCCTTTTGTTCAGTTGGCTTGTCGATATGTGTCAGTGTGTTGGGGCTTGGTTTGGTTCTAGTACTTTGAGGTATCTCATGGATCCCTTTTGATATTGTTACTATACAAGAGAACTGGGTGGGAATTATTAAATTGATGTTTAGATATTTTCTCCTTCAGAGTTGTTTTGACTTGTGGATGTGCCTATTAGTTTCCCGGTAGTGAAGAATTAATATGAAAACCATGCTTTTATTACAAACTTAAACATGATTTATTACATAGAACATAACTTGATACAACAAATAATATCAATAGGTTTAGTGTCTTTGGGGCTTAGGATCATTACATAAAAACTTAAAACATGAAATACAACATCTTTATTTAAAACTTCCTTTACATGTCCACTATATTCCTTCGTACTTAGCATTGTATGGGATAACCTGAGGACATGCATAAGAAAAGGGTGAGCTATAAAGCCCAGTAATGGATTACACATGGAATAACACGAGGTGTACAATACATGTTAGACAATAGCCATATCAATAGAGAATAAGAAAAACATGAACATAAAGGCATGATAAAGCATGATAATCATAACATGGAAATGTGGCAACAACACTTAACATGGAATTAGCATGAGCCATGGCTCATTGCACATAGAGCATGAGTAAATCCTCATTGCACATAAAGCACGAGTAAACCCTCATTGAACTTGAATTACCATGAGTCAACACTCATTGCACATGACGTATCACGATACTATACTTTACCCAATGCATTGGAGCGCTATAAGGGCGCACCCTTCTTAAACATTTCATTTCACGCATAAGTGTGCCACATGGATCATAAAACATGGATTCATAAAACATCATCATTTATTCCATGATAAAATAATGTAGAGTTCATAAATGAAACTTTATAATCAATAAGTAAATGTGAATAAAGGTGAATACCCTTGATGGGGAAATGGGCATGGTTTTCACTACACAATGACATTGGATTAGAAAATCGGTGCGATTTCGGCAGCGTAACGGCGTGACATAAGAATTCATAAAAATGGTTGATGAGAGAGAAAGTGGTTCCTAATCATATTTACATGTAATGGATAGTAAGGAGGTCATATAGATACATGTACCAACAATTGTAGTGTAATTTAGATTCATGATAAAAAAGTATTTCTTGAATGTAAAAGAGGAGAGAGAAATTCCTTTCGGAATTTAGGCATAGTAACGGGTGTACATGGGAGGAATTTATTGAGAGATAAAGGGGTCTCCCATCATTCAAACATGAAAATGGAAGTATGTGGGAGGTGAGAAACCACACCCCAACATTCATAATTGAAATTAAAAGGGAAAAAACTTAAAGAAAATTGGACAAAAATGAGAAAAGAAGGAAAACCCTTACATGGAAGTGTGCTTCCAAAGGCTAGAGAGAGGTTTGTGATAGAATTCTTGGGAGCTTGGGGCACCTTGGGAGGATTTTAGAGAGATTAGGGCAGAGGTTGGATGAACTCCAAAGGCTTTTAGTGAGGAGGAAGTGGGAGCTTGGGTGGGTTTACATAGGAAAGGTGAGTGAATTCTTTATTATTTAGGTTTGGGATGCCTTATATTAAATTAATCCAAACCACATACCATCCCATGGTTTTTGGAAAAGGGAAGAGGAAAATAATATTTTATAAGGCCAAATTCATAACTTCTTAAAATAATAGGGTTGCTTATGTGGAGGTGAGTCACACTCCCAGGGAAATTAATTTAAAAAGACAAGGTGTTTAATAAGTCTTGACAGGTCCATTAATGTTTTGAAAAGTAAGACAAATAAACCCAAAATCACATTATATTAATCGTAAAACATATATTGGCCGAACATTAATATTATAGTGTTTTATTACATCACTATTGGGTCATTATGATGTCATAAAACACATTATATATTTAAACGGTATTTAATTTCTACTCAAAAATTTGACTGTCTCAGAAAATTATGAAAAATTAACCATTGGATAATTTCAACGTCCTGATTCCAAAAATAATATTTATTTTATCTAAATATTTTTCTAAATATGTTAATTTTCAGTTTTAAAATAAAAACCGACATTTATCAAAAATTCATGGGTTTTGACAAAAATGGCTTTCAAACCTTAATATAAATTATAATTGCATTCATAGAATTATATGATCATTTATATATAATAAAATTAATATAATGATAATAATAATAATATTTTATTAAAATATTATTTAATTCAAAAATCCCTTAATTTAATAAAATATATTTCTTAATTAAATAATAACAAAAAACACTGTTTGTACTTTAAAAACTATTTACAATGTATCAACAATGACAAGAAATTATATTCATTATTATATAAAAAAAATAATGTATATGAACATAGTACTATTGATTAGTTACATAACCCCTTAAAACAAACGCATAAGACCTAAGGGTAAGGTTTACGATGGTGAGAGACTCTTGGGGTGGCTCGGATAACATCGCTCGAGTGGTAATTTCTATCAACTTATACTTCTCCCGTATATGGTCTCGTTCGAGCTTGACATGTTGAAGCTCAACTTGAGATTGGTCAAGAGCGAAGCCCAAGGATGACACCTCTTTTCCGATCTCTGATAAATGGTCTTCGTATGGGGAAATTCTACTGGATGAGGCCATCGCTTCCTTTGTCTAACTAAAATTGGATGTGTTAAAGCTCTATATTTATACTAATCATGTGATCACTGTTCAACAACTATAAAAGTAACGGTCACAATTAATATCATAAAACCAATGATGTTGACATTTTATAAAAACATTTTATATAAAGTGACATTTAATAAGCTCAAGAGGGATTTTCGATTAATGAAACTTTGGGTCGTTACAATTAATTTCTGACGAAACCACTTGAACATGATAAAAATAATGGGCGGTGCTCTAGTTTTTGTTGTTGTTATTTTGTGCATTAATGAATAGTAATGAGATTTTTTGTGTATAGGATGGTTTTAGAACCCTTAGTTTGGGTTGATTTCTTGTTCAACTATATGTATAAATTATTTTTGTGTTTCTTATACTCACACCAACCATGTTGATAAATTTGTTCCGAACACACCTATTTCATGAGGGAGGGTATTTTTATCAACATTCCAATGACTGGATAGTTGTTAGATTTCTTTTATGATCCATCTTCTGGGTAGCCCATGACACTTCAGGTAGACTTTGATGGCTTGAGTTCAATTCTATCCCATGACTCTTTGGGCAGTGAACGTTTTGGTGGTTGGCCCAGGTGTGTTAGGGTATGTTTATTTCCCAAGTGTCTTTGGGATGAGGCCCAAGTGTCTTTGGGTGTGGTGGTAGTTTTTTTGGCCCAGGTTTCTATGGCTGGGGTTACATACGGTTATGGTGGCCCAGGTGTCTGTGGGCAGGATGCATGGTTGTGATGGCCTAGGTGTCTGCGGGCGGGTTACATGGTTGAGGTGCCCATAAGGTTGTTGTTGGGGCGACAATGGTGTTGCAATGAAAATGGAAGGGAGTTATGAAGCATAGGAAGTCTTCAATAACCAGTGGGAAAGCAGTGTGGGGTACCCAAATTTTAAAGTTTTGTTACTATTACGTTACTTGAATTGTGTTATTTGGGGAGTGTGCCTTGGTGAGGCTGGGTGGATAGTTTCCTTTATAGGTGTTTTGGTTACCTCTAATTTCTCATGGGGAATTATAATGCCTCCCCACTTGTCCGTGATATCTTTTGGGTTTCCCTACTGAGTATACCTATATACTCACCCTACATATATAAAACTGCTTTCAGGTTTCCAAGAGAACTTCAGGGACGGTGCGGTACTATACTAACTCAGACGTTGGGACAATTGAGGTTGATGTTTTCTTTTCTTTTGGTACTTTACCTTTGGATTTTTCTTGTATTTTTTGGGGTTTATATTTGACCATGCATATGGGAATTGGTTTTGTATTTACTTTTCCCTTTAGTTTTAGAGTTGTTTGGGTTTTTACAATCTTATCAAGATCCTACTAAATAAAAAGGGTAATAACTTCCATATTTCATGTGATTATATACCCTTTGTGCTAGTTGGAACTCCAGGGCCTATTGAAGGCCGGACTCAGAGGCCATTATATCTCCTTTTACTTGAAGAAGGAAGGATCTGGAAGTTTGTTGTCCAATCCCTCATCTTGGGGAAGGCAGGTTGTGACAAAGATAGTCACAGACTCATGGGGATTCTCAGATAACATTACCAGAGTGGTAATCTCTACTTACTTGAACTTTTATCATAGGAGATTCTGTTCAAGCTTAATATGCTGAATCTCGATATATTCATGCTCAAGAGAAAATCCCAAAGATGCTACCTCTCTCCTATGTTCTGACAAATGGTATTAATACAACAAAACTATACTAGATGAGGATATTGACTCATCTTTCAATATTAATTAACCATTATCATTTATAATTTTTAATACCAATTAAAAAATAAAAATGATTACTAAGAGTACTTTTTACAATGGTCATATTCATCAATGATTATAGTTGAATAACGTTCATATGACTTTCAAAACCCAAAGGTTACATTTCAATTATTCTAACTTCATTGTTAAAGGGATATAGTTTTGTTGAGTACAAAATAATATAACACATATTTTCAAGAAAAAATTATCATTCAAAAAGTGTAGGTTGTTACACCTAAATAGTTTGATAGGTGTGAATAAGTGGGATAGGTGGTGTTCTTTTATAGGTAAGGCAAATGGCCCATTCAGTATTTTTAAAAACAAGTTATGTGTACCCATGTTTTTACCTAATAAAGTCATAAAAATAAATAAAAATTAATAATGGAAGGTTTTTGGCCAAAATATTTCTATCCAATTGGTGTTGGACACATTTATAGGTCATTTGGGACCATTACATTATGGTTTATTTTTTTGTTAAGTTAAATTTTACCACAATCACTATAATTAAGTTATAACTAAATTCCCTAATATTTTTTGTAGAAAATTAATATCACCTTTTTAGGAATTATTAATTTTGATTATTTAAAATAGGGAATCAATTTTTAAAAATTCTAATCACAAAATTGGCATAACTTAATTTCAAATTAATCCCATAGGCGGGATGACACTACATGTTTTTAAACTAAAAAAATATCTAAAAGTTAACTAAGTTTTTACACCCAATTTCAAAGTGAAATTGATTGTAACGACCAAAATTATATTAATTTATTAAAGTATTATCTCATTAAACTTTAAAAAAAAAATTAAAATACAATTTATCCTTATAAATAAATTAGACAAAAAAATTAGTTTTGAATTAAAACTGAATATTTTTATTTATTCACTAAAAAATGAAACCTTACAAAAAAAATACAAAAAATCCATCCTATCCTAATTTTTATGTTTTTATTTCAAATATGAAGTTTATTTTGACATATTAAATGTATAAAAGTTTAAAAAAGTGAATTTAAAATGGGTTATCTATTAAAAGGAGGTAAAATTCCATTAATCAAATTATAGGTTTTTATTTGTGAAATTGGTTCTATTTCAATATTATGTTTATCAAATATATTTGTTGAATATAAATTTTTTTTTGATTGGGAATATAATTTATATATTAATATTAATATTACTCACTAATTTTAAATAATTTAATTTATTAATTTAAAAAATCATTGTGAGCATAAAAATAGTTTTCTATAAAAACATTCCCTTTATATTCAATTGGTTATTATATTCATTTATAGTTAATTTTTATGCAACAAATTCAACCATATATTTTAATAAGTTAGTTATTAATATTCATAACCATCAACATAACATCTAGGTAATATATTACTATTTAAATAATTATATTTTTAAACATTATGCATGCCATTGAGGAAATTCAATCTTGTGTGTAATGTACGCTATCCTTGGTGTTCCATATAGATAATGATAAACATTATTTTTTTGTAGTAAATGATAACTTGTATTTTAACATAAATAAATCTTGGAATAGTGAATTAATATAAAATAATCTATTTTTAGTGTTTTGTGTAATGAAAAATCTCAAAAAGTTCAAATTAATTCGAAAAAAATAATTCCTAAAATCTCAGGCAGTTACATTCAACCTTCTTTAAAATAAAATTCACCACAGAAATTCATCTTGGTTATCAGAGGTTTAATATATGAAATTTTCTTTCAATGAAAACCATATCATAAAAATTAATAATAAATAATATTTTAAAAAATGGAATGTTGGAAATATAATGGTTACCCAAAGTAACATATAACTAGGTTTCCACATAGGAAAACATATGTGGTAATTTAAAACATAGAATAAAAGGAAAAGAATAAATATTTTTTGGGATTGATTGAGTACATAATCACAAACATGTTAATTATTGTTGAAAAGATAAGGGAATCAAATTCTTAAATATTTTAGGATTTAAAAATTTCATTTTTTCAAAAAAATAACTTTTTAGAACAACATTTTTGGATCAATTTCCTAACATTAAGTAATTATTTTATTAAGAAAGAAGATAAATAAATATACTTACTTTAAATATTACTATAAACACAATTTCATTCTTTGTTCAGGATTTATTCAAATTATAATTCATCCATTACATCAATAATTTGTTGTCTATAAATTAACATTGATGCATGAATTACTAAAATACAATTTTATTAGATCTTAAGGCCCATAAAATAATGAAAGGTTTAAATATTTTTCTCTAACTATTATTTAAAATAAATATTTTTAATACATTAATCTCTAAAGAAAAAAAATTAACTCTACTGGTTCATTATTAATATTTATTCATAAAAAATAATTACACATTAACCAGGACATCGTGTAGTTTGGTGGTAGGTGCGAAACCCTTGTCATCCTTTGGTCATGGGATCAAGAACCATGGCCTTCTCAGACATGATTTGTTTTCACCCAAAATACATAATTTCCATTTATAAAACCACACTAATATAATTTCCTAAATATCATGGAAATCCTTGAAACAAAGTTAATTAGTAAAAATCCTTTTAACCATGGTTTTCCATACAATCTCAATACACAAATATTTCCTTAAAAGTTTACCTTAAACATTTAATTAATTTTTAACCTTATAAACCTCATAAAAGGAAAATATTTATATTAAAATAGTTATTACTCTGATTTATAATTAATTGGTAACCAAAAAATTCATTTTATATACATGTGTATAACATATTTTCATAATTTAGTTAATTTAATTCATAATTGTCATTCCAATGGCTAGGTGATAACTTTAATAATATTTTAATAATATTATTATTAGTATATTTTAGGTCATTAAAACATAGTCTTGGATGTAATGCATGATTTTGAAGGATTTTGGTACTGTTTATAATATAAAAAACATATTTTTGTTTCTACCGAAATCTAAACTCAATGATGTGTATAGGGAAATCTTATGTTAGTGTTCAATGTAAAGTAGCCTTATCCTTGTGTATTATGCAACACAAGCCGTCAAATAACATAAATTTATTCAAGAAAATTTTTCATAATAACATTGGGTGTAACATATATCTAATTCATTAATTAATTTCTTTTGTAATAAATAAATTTTAAGTAATTTAATTTTAATCATTAAAAATATATTTTCATCAATATATGATTTTTATTATTTTTATGATTTAATATTAGAATTTATGTCTAGAATATTTTAAAATTCTATTTTTAAAATGAATTTTAATTTTTTTATTTATTGTTTACAAATGATCATAAGTTGTTTTTTGAAATTTTTTTGAAAATATTAATTTTTCAGTGAATAGTGAAAATACCATTTTTTATAAAACAATTATTTTCATTATATTAAAAAGTATGATTATTAATATAATTTAATATGGATTTAATTTAACTAAAATTTAGTTATATATAATCTAATTAATTATATTTTAATCATTTTAATACCTTGTTTTGTTATTTGTATATTTTGGGCTTAAAATGCATTTTCCACGAAAATTGTTGTTTGTAGTGTTTTGAGAGATTAATTTTAAATTAAATCCATAAACTTATTTATTTATAATTTTATAAAATATATTCCATATTTTTTATTAGGAGGCCAAAATTTTGTAAATATGACCCCTCTAATATTAGTCAATATGAATAGTAACTTTAATGATTTTGTTTACCAAGTCAATGGATAAATCTGGTATTTTTGGTTAAAAATAATATGATAAGAACCGTCAAATTACAAAAAATATCACCTAAATATTATTGGATGGTTATATCTCAACCATATACATCAAAGTGTCTAATTTAAGGCCTTTCGGGGCCACATAGATTTGATTATTACCTTTAATGTATTTTATTTAATGAAAGGTCAAACATGTCATACTATTGCTTTTATGAAGTTTAATATTATTAATATGGTTTTATTTAAAGGATATGTTAGACTATAAATAATATTTTAAATCATAATATATTTATTTTCATAATAGTAATTTATTTTTTATTTTTAGTGAATAAATAGTTACCTTATATAACTACACAACAATGATGAAATAATCATTCAATTAATTGAAAAATAAAATAAATGGCAATTAAAAAATTAAAATAAATATAATTTTTGATAAATAAAACATTCAACGAATTTTACAGATAACAATGACATGATAGTGACATAATTAAATATATTTTTAAAATTTCATATGTTTTCTTGATATTATTAAATTAAAAGTAATGAATATTTATAAAAATTAATATTATAGATATTTTATAGTATATAACATTTTTTAAAATGATTTAAAATTTCTTAAAATATTAAATTATTAATATTTGTTACGATACATTTTAAAATATCAACCATGTTATATTATGGGTATTTTTTAAATTTATAATAACTATATTGACCCTCAATGAGTAAAACATCATGTTGTCACTATAAGAGTTAAATGAGTTAAATAAAAGATTAATATGAATTATAAGGGTAAAAATATTGTAAAAATATTATTTATTTTATATTATTATGTTATTTAATTCAATATTCATCTTATATTTGATATTAATGACTTTGGGAACCATTTTTAATTGAAATTTAATTTATAATAATTTAATATATTGATAAATGTAAAGGGCGGTCCTCCACTTTATTTTAAAAGTTCACATATTCTTCAAATTTCATCACACATAAAACCTAATTTAGGTTTTCCAATATCTTCCCAAATACCTTTATATAATCACTACCATCATTATATAGATCTTTCATTAGTATGAATACCAATCATAGAGGACTTAAGGAGTTATTTTTTTTTCAATGAAGTTGTATAATTATTATCTTCATGTCTTAGATTTATTTCTCATAAAAATACCTAAAATATTATTAATCCATTAAAAAATAATTGATAAAATATTATACAAATAATTATATGTTATTATTTTAGTTTCAAGACCCATATCCTTCTCATTTTTTATTTAATGGGTCAATAATTTATCATTTGTGTCTACAGAGGACTACAACCTCACGAACTAATGTAATTGTTTTCATCACAATCTCTCATGGATGGATTATAATTATGTAATTATTAATTATATATGATATTCATGGAATATTTATCATTATAAAATTATAATATATCATTTACCTTCTTACCATACCATGGACTGTAAAATGATAACATCGACGAAGGGATGTGATTCGTTTTTCGTCACCACGTCACATGGATGAAATATATACAAGTATATTTAAAGAACTAATATTATATAAATTATTTCATTTCAATTATACAATGATAAAATAATACTTATCTTATTTTCATAACGATCATTGACAAATGGAAACGTTACTCATACAAGCGTACGACCTTCCATCTCCATGATTATAACATAATTCATTATATATAATCATATTTAATGGTTGGATTAAAAAGTTTAATATATTTAAATAAATGATAAATATTTCATGATTATTATTCTTGAGATGATTAAATAATGACAACTTTTTCCATAGTCAACCAAATTAAGTCATTTTGTACTAAAGTACCGAATATCATCAAAATATCTGACATGAACTTAATTAAATAATCATTTCTATATAAAAATTAGATAATAAATATAAATGTAATAATGAATATGATAAATTTTCTTAATTATATAAATAATTACCCTAATTTTATTAAATAGGATGATAAATAACATATATGAAGAATTAGAATCAGGGTAAGGGGTTACTTTTAAAAATTATATTTTTAAAGTTTCTCTTAAAACTCTATTTTTATTAAATATACATATTATTGTTTTATAAAAATAATTTAAATTATTATTATTATAATTATTCTTATTATATTTATTTTATTTCATTTTTGCAAATGATTTATTTTTTACAAAATGGTTTGAATGGAATGTTTTTTTCCTTTTCCAAATGATGTACTTTGAGACTTTTCTAAAAATAATATAGAATAAATATTTTTTTAATTATATACTGTGATTGAAATTTTATGCCTTATTGGTCCCTTAATTATTTTAAGCTTCCTTTAAAAAATTAAATTTTTTTTCAATGAGGAATTGTCATTTTTATGTGCACAACTTTTATAAAAATAATTTATTTTTAAGTGAAAGTGTTATTTTCCTTAATATGTTTTTTATAATGAAAGTTTTAATGATTTATGATGATGTTATAGATCTTGAGAATTGTTGTAAACCAATTATAGATGGTTACATGATCAATTAATGATGGTTGGTTTGGTGAAAACCTAATGATGGGTGGTTATGTTATAACTTCAAATGCATTAGGTTTGTAAGTGGACCATATGGTTATTCCATATGTTAGACGGAGTTAACTGATTAGGTTTCCCCTAAGTGATAATGGGTATATACTATGACTTTTATTCAAAGATTAACATTTATGGATAATTATTAAGTAGATTTTATGGTTAATCCAATTATACACCAAGTTCTCAACAAGTTTTATCAATATTTTCTTATGGGTTTTAAAAGTTTTTTTGAGAAAAAATGTTTTCTTTTCATATAAGAATTATTTATTCCATAATTTTACAAAACAATGTGATAGAGTTATGCATGCTACGGTTTTTAATTTTTTTAGTGGAATAATGAATTTTATTATTTTAGTACCTTGAAAATATTTTTCTGTTCATCCTACATTTAAAAAAATTCATAGGGTTTTGAGGACGATTAGGGACAAGGATCATTCCACGAAAAAAATTATGAATATTTATCCTGAAGGGAACATGTGTTTTAATTAAGAAATATATTTGGTGGTATAAATGGATACTGAGTATAAGTTTCCACCTATAATTTATTGGTTTACTATGTAATATTTTTTTATATTTCTCTAAAATAATAATCTAAAATGATACATGGAATTGTAAAAAAGTGAATTCTAGTTCAAGGACAGTATAATATGTAATACTTAAGTTTATGTTCTTTGGAAGCCATCATATTAGTGGTTAGATAAATTTGAAGATTAGTTTGACTCATAAGCTGTTTTATAAATCATTATGGATATGATTGGGGGTCTAAAAGTTTAAGGTTGATTATAAGTTCACATTTTTAGAAAACCCTTTTTATGTTTTAAGTGATGAGATTTTATGGTGGGTACAGATATTTTATGTGATATTTATTGGGTAGAGGTATATGTAACCTTTAATGTCAGGAATTGAATCTGGTCTCCCTAAAAACTAGCAACCGGCCTATCCTGTGGCAAGCCCCGAAGGGCATTCCCAATCCCCACGGGCTGGAAAAAGTGCCTGGGTATCATAAAATGAAATTTGGGAATGATTTACCTGATTTTATAACCATAAAACAATAAAAAAATCCAATAAAAAATATAGATTTTTCAATCCAAATTTTCCTTTAAAAAATTTTATAATTCAGGTACACAATTTAAAATGATTCTCAAAGACTATCAAAAGGTATAAAAACCAAATGCACAGACCAAGAACCTCCTCAAGGAAAGAGTAATTTTTCTTAATACATCACCACGACACTACTCCAAGAAGGACCGCTAGAAACTCGAACCATTCGCACTGAATGCTTTACCCAAACCTTCAACAAAATAACCAAGTATAATTACACCCAATGGTATAAGTTGGGTGTGATACAAATCCAAATGAGATTCTACCCCTACAATATTCTTTGTGATAATCATTATAAGAAAATAATCTTTCAATTTTTGTAAACAAAAAATGATAGTAACAATTTCTAAAAGATGCAACTAATATAAAAATAGTTTTCAAATAGGTTATTTTAACAAATTAACACTTTTAAATAAAACTCACAAGATACTGAATTTATCCATCCAAAAACACCATATTCCAATGATAAGTGTAAGTTATCTAATGATCACTAGAAATGGGAAATACCCATAGGCACTATCCCGTTGTGGGTCCTAGGTACCTCGTATCTTGGTGAAGGTAACCATAATAAATATATGTTCTCATGGACATGAGCCACTATTAGGGAGAATACCCATAACCTAGTGGTACCCCATCATCATTATCATATTTTATTTAGTATTTTCATGTCAATATTTCTACATGAAATAGGGTCCAAACCCCACTGGATAACTAGCATACTAGTACACACCCACCCACCTAAATACCCTGATTTCTCCCCTTGTGCTCAAACAAGTTCCACATAAAAATATATACCATTTCCACTTAAAAAGTACATTTACAAATAACACACACAAAAAACATCCATCATGTATTTCACACAAGTCACAGAATCCCCCTTTCCATTCAAATTCATTTTGAAATCATACTCACACCAAAACAGCCCACAACATGTTTCCCATCTCTTTCACAGTTGAATAAATCCTTTAAACTATTTTTATAAAACCTTTCCAAGATAGAAAACATCACACAGTATCCATTTCACAATAAAATATACCATTTTAAAATGTGCACACCTACCAAAATTGTTTGGCAATATAGTTTCACCTCTTACATCGATCAAGAAACCACATAAAACCTTCATGAAACAATTCTAAGGAGAGTAACCATGTTTTACTCATAAAATCCTTATAAAACCCATATTTTGAGATCAAGGTCCTGAAAATTTAACTAAAAATCAGAATTTTAATCCCTAAAAACATTTAATAAAACCATTTCACGAACCTTGGAATAACCCCACTTGATAAAATATGAAATACATATGACAAACAATATTTTTCGCACAAAGTTGCCACTTAAAATTCAACCTATTAACAAATGCTACCAAATATAATTTTAACCCCAAAATAAATAGAAGTTAATAATTATAAAAATATAAATCATGCAAAACTGACTCATCCAATAATTCATAGACATGGAATCACCTACCATTTGTGCCAAAAAACCCAAACCGTTGTGCAGAACTTCAACCACACCACCGCCGCACCAAAAGGGAGTGAAATTGAAACCTAATACACAATATTTCACCAAAAATACACAATGTTAATCCCTTTGTACGAAACCTGGATTCTAGAAACTAGGTACTTCAAGAAAACATGGATGAAACCCTAAGCAAAACGAAGAAACCCTAATCAAATTGGAGGAGGAAGGAAGGAAACCCACATACTTGAGGGATATTAAAAAACTTAGAACAAATCAACAAAGAGATGAATATTTAAGAATAAATAAATGTATGGAAACTCTAATTAGTCTTATTTGGTCATGCAGGGATGGAAATGGGGGAAAATAGTGATAATTGAAGGAGTAATGAAAGAAACATTTTACCTCTTCAAACCTGGGTGATTGGAAAAAGTCTAAGAAATATTTCCCAAATAGAAAGAGGCTATGATCTCTAAATATGAAACCTAAATAATGAGGATGTTTACTAGTTTTTCATATTCTAGTGGGATAACTGAAAAAAAGTTAAAAAAGAATGAGATATTAAAAAATTAAAAAAAAATAATTTTAAGTAGGAAATGGGCTTACAGGCTGGCCTAATACCTTAAAAAAACCCAAATCCATCATTATTATGGATTACTACGGGGTTAAAATTGATATGGTGGTTTTAATAAACCAAGTTATGCCGATTGGGAAGTGGAATGGGTGTAAAATGTTACAAAATGAAGGAATCATAAAAGAGCCCAAATTTATATTTAAATCTAGAAATGGGTTCACGGTTTGGCCCAAATTTTTAAAACCCACCATTTCCACCAAAATGATTGGGAAACCACAAAAGCAAAGAAATAATGGAAATTAAATGAAAAATACCTTTTAAATATTTCATGGATGTTACAATTCTCCCCACAATTAAACATTACTCCATTATTAAGCCACAACAAGTCCAAAAAATAATACCAAACCCAACCAAAAGGCCAAAATGGACTCTTTTACAAAGTTTTGCCTACCCCTAAAAGGGAAAACACCTCCAATTGATCAATCAAAGAAGAAATATTGTCACCAACCAAAACATACACCACTCTCTGAAATTATATAGCATATTCAAACTACAACCCAAAACAAAACACCTCAAACACTATCCGAACAATACTCAAGAAACTTACCTGGAATGAACAACGAAAATGAATGTGGTCACCATAGTCTTACTTCAACAAAACTGTTGGGAGCCCTCCAATCACAACATTTACTCAAGGAGGATGTTGGTGGTTAAATAAATCCAAATGGGACTATCTATTTATAAAACAACACTATATAAAATAAACCAAATTACTGATATGAGGATATATAAACAGACTCCCCACCATAAGTGGAAACTCAATTTTTTCCCGAGGTAGAATCGAGACACTAATAGGGGAGGCCTGAATTGACTTCCGCATAAGGGGTATAATTTCATTATAAATTTCCAAAAAAAATCATTCATGAGACTCATAGTGGGTCTCTTCACTATAATAAGCAACTATCTTAACCGACCATCATAGGATGGCATGGAAAGACCCCAAAATTTAAAGAGTTGGCACAACTAGATGTTTAGTCCGCACGGTTTGGGAAATTGTGTGAAAATTGTGCGGAGAATTCTATCCATATAGGGAATATCCGCATTATTACGTGGGCTGAGGCACATGGATGTTTGGTTACCATGCAGTAGCTACTGTCTCTTATCGCACAGTTTCAAAGGCTAGCGCAAAATTATTACTAAATGTGGGAAAATCGTGATCTTAAATATCCCTAGCCCAAATTTCATCCTTTTCACTAAATATTCAAAGGAAACCTAAGGTAATAACATGAAATAATGATATTACATGGAAACGAGGTCCTCAAACCTCTACCATTAAATGGGAAAAACTGGAACCAGATAAAGACACACGAGTATTAAACAATTCCCATATTTCATACTAAGGATAAGACTTTGACCAAAGGTTTGAACAACCCTAATATTTACCATGACTATGCGCTAGCTTTACTCCCGGACCTATGGCTTGAACTCATATTATTAAAGCATCTTTGTTCTCAAATTCAGGATTTGGGAACCCCTGAATGAAACTTCTTCTTCCGGTGCTACAAACAACTACACCATAATCCCAAATGGGTTTACCAAGACATTACACACTCCAAAAATCACTTTACAAAAACCTAACATTTTTTAGAAAAAAGGATTCAAAATATTACCACACATCACCCCTTGTTTCTTTGGAAGAAATATAGATAGAGGAAAGGACATATGGAAACACCTTCCTCTAAACATAGGATGTCATGATTTTCCAAAGGGAGACACACTTACTACAAAACAGAGACTCTTAAATGATTGTACAACCATTACCTTTACAGTCAAATGAGCACACAATATCACAAGGCATCACCAAAAATGACCATTGTGACTATTAGAAACAAAATATAGAGAGGGACCTTATAAAAAGTACCAAACAACACACGATTACTACAAGTGTCCATAAAATCTTTACCCAACCCTATTTTCCACACTAATGGCCTAACATGAACTCATTCTTCAACAAGAATCACAACAGACCCATGGGTCCTCTTAGACAACATCTTACACTAACAAAACAAAATCTATTTAACCATTGGAGACTCAAGTATCTCAAGAAACTAATGTCTCTTTCTACCTTCCACAACCACTCTCCCGCTACAAGAGGATCACCAAAAAATTTAAAGGTAAAGGGGGTGTACTCAATCAATTAAAATTGAGAAGAAATTACTTATGTTGATCAACTGGAGGATTTTTCAAATGGGAAACAATCTAGGATACACTTCGATCATACATTAACTCTCAATGGGGGTGTACCTTATCCAATTAGAGAACCCAAGGACCCATCCAAGATGGTCCATTGGAAGAAACATGCCACACACCAGAACCAAACACATAAGGGAAACCACTATAAAGCCTTCCCGGAACATTTCTCATAAGGATAACACTAACCAGCCCTTCAACCCAACTTATTAACCAAAAAATCATAAAACATCATTCAATGAGAGGGGTTCTTGGACTCAAACAACACACAATAAAAAATATTTCCAAAAACACATATGACACCCCACCCAAACTGGTCATCAAGACATCATGTCTTCCGTTAAAATAAATCATTTAATTGAAAATAAACAGGTCGGTAGTTAGAACATCCCCTAATGCTATCCCATGGGCCTCACACATGCATGTTCCCATGCCACACTAGGAACCCTCCTCATACCCATCCTGGAACTCATCCAACCATTCCATTAACCATCAATCATCTCATATAACCCCATGCGTGTGGTTTCTCACAAAAATACCAATGCTTAAAAAATATCTTTCCACTTTTTATAACCAAAACATTCAACCAACACTTCCTTTTTCTCAAACCTGATAACCAAAAAATCCAACAAAACATACAGCTTAAAAATCTTTTCAAAAAGGCATAATCATTTATATGAAAACTCACTTTCATGCTATTCACATCAATTCTAAAACATTTCAACCCCTTTCTAAACACTTCCAGTTTTATGAAAAACATCATTTTATCAACACGCAGTCATTGAAAAACATGTCTATTCTTATTTAAAACAAGGTTCCAATGATTTATAAAACTTTTCAAACTATCAATAGTTAAAAAATCAATAATCCATTTCTAAACTCCGCACAGAAATTAAAAAACATTTTATTCTATTCACAAATATTTTTCAATAGTTTAGAATGTTCAATTTGAAACAAATTTTGAAACCCCACTTTGACATAATTTATACATTAAAAAGAGTTTAAATACACCTTTTACCATTTCAAAAAAAATATAAAAATTTTGTTCCGCCATTACAAAAATCAAACCATTCCCTCTTTATTATAAAATCATTTCACAAAAACATTACGCTTCTTTAAACGATGTCATTTTAGATTTAAAACCAAACATCCAAGATTCCAAAACTAAAGGACACAAGATAATGTGAGAAGAAACGAGTTTCAGTGGGTGACATGGATATATGGTCAGAGGCCATATAATAATCACTACACCATCAAAGAGAGTTTTCTATAGAAATATACTTTGCTCCACATGGCTTTCCAGGGCTTGCGAGCTCACTGAGATCATTAACCAAACTCTCTTTTCATTTCCCCAAATCATTATCAAACCAAGAAAACCAAATGACTCAAATAAAACTAGAATTCCATTGGCGACTTGAATCACGTCACGAGGTGTGTTGGCCAGGAACCCTACTCATAATCAGAATGTTAATCCCTGAAAATCTTAACTCGGATCTATCCCGACTCTTCCCCAAATAACACGACCCAAAGAGCGAACCTCCTCTGATACCATTTTGTGACAAACCAAATATGGTGTCCATCAAAACCAGCATCTGGCCTGGCCCATGGAAAGACCAGAAGGGAGTTACCAATCCCCATGGAATGGAATAAGTGCCTGTGTATCATAAAATTAAATTTGCGAACAATTTACCCGAGTTTATAAACATAAAAAACAAAAAAAATCCAATAAAAAAATATGGATTTTTCCAACCAAATTATATTTTAAAATATTTCATAATTTCATTAGAAAATATAAAATAGAACTCAAAGACTATCAAAAGGGAAAAAACCAAAAGTATAGCTCAAGAACCTCCCCATTTCAAGAGACACCACCCTCAAGCCATCTCCACAACACTACACCAAGAAGGACTGATAGAAACCTGAACTATTTGCACTAAAATCTATACCTAAACCTGATACAAAATAGACAAGTCTTATTAATCGCAAAGGTATAAGTAGGGTGTGATCCAAATCTCAGTACGATTCCACCACTAAATATTCCATGTGATAAACATTATAAGACCAAAATCTCGCAATTTTTGTAAACTAGAAATGCGAGTAACAATTTCTAAAAAAATGCAACTAACATAAAAATTGTTTTCAAGTGAGATATTTTAAAGAATGATCAATTTTAAATAAAACACAAAAGATACTGAATTTTTTCAGACAAAAACACCATATGCTGATGGTAAGTGTAAATTATCTAATGAGCACTAGCAATGGGAAATACCCCTAGGCACTAGCTTATTGTGGGTCCCAGGTACCTCGTATCTTGTTGAAAGTAACCAAAACAAATATTTTTTCTCATGCACATGAGCCACTAGTAGGGACCATACCCATAGCCTAGTGGTACTCCAACATCATAATCATAGTTTAGTTTGTGTTGTCAGGTCAATCTTTCTATGTGAAACAGGGGCCAAACCCCAACAGATCACTAGCATACTAGTACATGTCCACCCACCTAGATACCAAAGTTTTCTCTCTTGCACTCAAACAAGTTCTACATCATATAAAGTACCATTTTAACTTTGAAGGAAATTTAAAAATCACACACACACCAAAATCCCTCATGTATATCACTCAAGTCACATAATCCCTTTTTTCATTGAAATTAATTTTGAAATCAGACTCACACCAAAATACCCCACAACACATTTTGCATCTCTTTCACAATTCAATAAATCCTTTAAAAAAATTTATAAACATTTCCAAGATATAACACATGACACAATAGTCCCTTAACATTAAAATATACCATTTCAAAAGTACACTCCTACCAAAACAGTTTGGCAACATAGTTGCACCTCTAACATTGATCAAGAAACCACATAAAACCTTCATGAAACAATTCCAAGGAGAGTAACCAAGTTTTGAACATAAAATCCTTCTAAAAAACCTATTTTGAGACCAAGGTCATGCCAATATAACATAAAACCAGAATTTTATGCCCTAAAAAAATTAATAAATACCAATTCATGAACATTGGAACAACCCCACTTGATATAATATGAAATACATATGACAAACACTCATTTTCGGACAATGTTTCCACTTAAAAATCATCCACTTAACAAAATATACCAAATATAATTTTTAAACCAAAAAAATAGAGTAAAATCATGCTAAAAATATAAATTAGTCAAAACTATCAAATCCATAATGCTTACACATGGAATCACTTACCATTTGTGCCAAAAACCCCAAACCGTTGTGCGGTACTTCTACCGCACCACCGCCACACCACATGGGAGTGAATCAAGAACCAATCCAAAATTTTTCCTCAAAAATACACACGGTTAAACCCTAGGTATGAACCCTATCTTCTAAAAATTACAAACATCAAGAAAACATGGATGAAACCCAATAGAAAAAGAAGAAACCCTAAGTAAATGGGAGGTAGAAAGAAACTCACGTACTTGAGGGATATTGAATAAATCTGCAAAAATAAACCAATAGATGAATATTGAAGCAACCAAAACCTGTAGGGAGGATCTAAAAATTCTTATCAGGTCATTTGGGGACATAAATTGTGGGAAAATAGTGAAAATTGAAGGATTTATGAATGAAACATTTTACCTCATCAAATCTAAAATATTTGAGAAAGACTAAGAATTATTTCCCTACTCTACGGAAGAGATAATCTCCAAAGGGGAAAAATAAATAATGGGGGGTAGATTTAGGTTTTTGGATTCGAGTGGGAGGTGGAATCACAAAAAAATAGAAAACAAGTAATGAGATATTAAAAGCATAAAAAATAATTAAAAGCGTGAAATGGGCGTATAAGTGGAACCAATACCTAAATAAAAAACCCAAATCCATCATTATTATGGATTCCTATGGGGTCCAAATAGATATGTTGGTTTTAATATAATATGGGGTAACAATTGGTAAGTTAAATGGGTATAAATTTTTTAAAAATGAAGGATTCAAAGAAGATAGAAAATTTATTTTTAAATCATGAAATGGCCTCACGGTTTGGCCCAAATTTTGAAAACCACTATTTCTCCAAAAATGCACAGGAACCCCAAAAAACATAGAAATAATGGAAATTAAGTTGAAAATAACTTTAAAAGAAGTCATGGATGTGACACTTCTCCATACTATAAAACTTTCTACCCTCATAAAGCCATAATAAGGCCAATAGAAAAAACCAAACCCCACCGAAAGGTAAAAATGGACTCCTTTGACATGTTTTTCCCACCCACAGAAGGATAAAACACATCCAATTGATCAATCAAGGAAAAAAATACTCTCACCAAAAAAAACATACAACAAATCCTAAAATGATCAAGCATATTCAAACTACATCCCAAAAAAACACCTAAACACTATTCGAACAAGACTCAACCAACTTACCTGGAACGAACAACGAAAACGAATGAGGTCACCACAAATTTCAACAAAACTATTAGGTGAACTCTAATACCAATGTTTACTCAAGGAAGAAGTTGGTGGTTAAATAATTTCAAATGATACTACCTATTTCTAGACCAAAAAATAGGGATAAAACCAAGTTATTGTTACTGGGATACACAAACCAACTCCCCCCCATTAGGGGAGACTCAATTTTTTTCTGAGGTAGAATTGGGACACTTATAGGGGAGGCCCAAATAGACTCCCTGAATAAGGGGTATATATTCATTATAATTTTCTAAAATAACTTAATTGAGACTCATAGTGGGTCTCCCCATCATAAGAACGAACCATCTTAACTGACCATCTTGAGCCAACATGAAAAGTATCCAATATTTAAAGAGTTGGAATGACTGCATGATTAGTTAGCATGGTTTGAGAAACCATGTGCTAACCATGAAGTTCATTCTATCAAAAGGAGAACCTTCACAGAATTACACGGTCTAGGGTATATGATTGTGCAGAGACCGTGCAATAGCTACTATCTCTTATCACACAATTTCCAAGGATGGCGCACATTTATTACTAAACGTATGTAAACTATTCTCTTAAATACTCCTAGACAAAATTTAATCCTTTTCTCTAAAAAATAAATCGAAACCCAAGGGAATAATAGTAACTCATTATAGAAGATAGAAATGAGGTCCTCCCACCTCTACCACTGAATGAGAACAACCGGAACCAAACTATGACAGCAAAGGTTTAAACTATTCCCACCTTTCATATTGAGGATAAGACTTTGAACAAAGTTTTGAATGACCCCATGATTTTCCCTGACTACATGCCAACTTCACTCCGAGACCTATGGCTAGAAATCATATGATTGAAGCATTTTCGGACTCACATTCAGGATTTGGAATCCCACGAATGGAATCTCTTCTTCCGATGCTATAAACAACTACACCACAATCCCAAATGAGTTTACCAAGACATAACACACACAAAAAATAACATTATATAAACCTAACATTTTGTTGAAACAAGGGCTTATAAGATTCACACACATCACCCCTAGTTTCTTCGGATGAAAAATGAAAGTAGGAAAGGACAAATGAGAACACCTTCATCTAAACAAAGGATGCCGACATTTTCCAAAGGGAGAAACACTTCCAACATAATAGAGACTCTTATATGATTGTAAAAACTCCAACATTATAGTCAAACGAGGACACAACATCACCAGTCATATCCAAACTTGACCATTATGAATAATAGAAACAAAACAAGGAGAGGGACCTTTTGTTGAATCCTAAACAGCACACGATTCCTACAAGAGGCCATAACAGCCACACTCGGCCAAATTTTCCACCATAATGGCCTAACAAGAACTCTTTATTTGACAAGACTGACAAAAGACCTAGGGGCCCTTGTAGACAACATCTTACACTGACAAACCCGAACCACTTTAATCTTTAGAGTCTTAGGTAACTTAAGAAACTATGGTCTCTTTCAACCTTCCAGGACCACTCTCCCACTACAAGAGGATCCCCCAAATACGGAAAGCTAATGGGGTGTACTCAATCTATAAAACTTGAGAAGAAATTCCTTATGTTGATCAACTGAAGGATTTTACAATGGAGAAACAATCTAGGATAAACTCAAGTCATGAATTAAAACTTAATGGTTGTGGAACTTATTCAATTAGAGAACCCAAGGAACCAACCAAGATAGTCCATTGTTCAAAACATTCCTGAAACCAGAACTAAACATAAGAGGGGAACCACCGTAAAGGATTCCTGGAATATTTCTCATAATGAGACCACTAACCAACCCTTCAACCCAACTTTATAACCAATAAAAAACCCAAAACACCATTAAAAAAGAGGGGTTTTGGACTCAAACATCCCACAAAAACAATATTCTCAAAAATACATAAGACACACCACACAAACTGGTCATCAAGACATCATTTTTTCCATTAAAATAAATCACTTCATTGAAAATTAATGGGTTGGTGGTTAGCACATCCCCCAATGCTATCCTAGGGGCCTCACACGTGCATGTTTCCATGACACACTGAGTACCCTCCTCATATCCATCCTGACACTCATCCATCTATTCCATTAACCACCCATTATTCCATATAACCCCATGCATCTGGTTGCTCATGAAAATAACAATTGTTAAAACAAAAATTATTTCCACTTTTCAGAATCAAAACATTCAACCGACACATTTTTCTCAAACCTGCTAACCACAAAATGAAACCAAATTTACAGCATATTTTTTTTCAGAAATGAAAAAATCAATTAAATGAAAACTCACTTTAAAGATATTCACATCAGTTTCCAAATATCTCAACCCCTTTAAAAACACTTCCGGTTTTATGAAAAACATCATTTGATCAACACCCATTCATTGAAAAAATAATCTCTTATTATTTAAAATATGGTTCCAATGATTCGTAAAACATTTCAAACTCTAAAAATTTACCAAACTATAAATAAATTTCTAAACTCCATAGAAAAATTCAAAGACACTTTATTCCATTCAAAATAGTTTTTCAATAATTCATAAAGATCCATTTGAAACAGATTTTCAAACTACCCTTTGATATAATTTATACTTTAAAAATAGTTTAAATAAACCATTTACCATTTCAAAACAATTATTAAAATTCAGATTCACCATTTCAAATATCAAACCATTTCCTATTCATTAAAAAATCATTTCAAGAAAACTTTACGCTTATTAAAACCAAGTCATTTTTTATTTAAAACAAAATTTCCAAGATTCCAAAACTAAAGGACACAAGACAATGAAAAGGGAATCTAGTTTTGGTGGGTGACTTAGACATATGGTTGGCAGCCATATTCAAATCACTTCACCATAATGGAGAGTTTTATATAGAAGTATACCTAGATTCAAATGGCTTTCCAGGGACTGTGAGCTTATTCAGACCATATACCCAACTCTCTTTTCATTTCCCAAAATCATCATCAAACTAATAATACCAACATACTCAAATAAAACCTAACTTCCCCTATAAAATTGAATCAAATCATGAGGTGTGATGGCCTATCACCCTAATAGTAATAAGAATTTCAAGACCGAATATTCCCCACTCCCATTTATCCCGACTCTTCCCTAAATAACACGTCCGAAAGAGTGAACCTCCTCTAATGCTATTTTGTCACAAACTGAATCTAGTCGCCATCAAAACCAACACCTGACCTAGCCTGTGGTAAGGCCCAAAGATAATTATTGATCCCCATAGGTTGAGAAAAGTGGGTGGGTATCAGAAAAATAAAATTGGGAATGATTTACCTGAGTTTATAACCATAAAACAACAATCAAATCCAACAAAACAAATATGAATTTTCCGAACAAAATTATATTTTAAAAAAAATTAGAATTGAGTTAAACAATTTAAAATAATACTCAAAGACTATCAAAAGAACAAATAATACTTCCCAAGAACCATCTCATGGAAAGAGGCACCTCCCTCAATCCATCTCCAATACACTGCACCAAGAAGGACTACTTGAAACCAAAACTATTGGCACTAAAAGCTTTACCCAAACCTGTGAAAAAAATAACCAAATATACATACAACCAATAGTGTATGTAGGGTGTGATAAAAATTTAATTAGGATTCCAATACTAAAATATTCCATCTGATAATCATTATAAGGTAAATAAATTTAATGTTTTTAAAACAAGATATGCTAGTAACAATTTCTAAAATATGCAACTAACATATTTTTTTAGGTGGGATATTTTAAAGAATGACCACTTTTAAATAAAATAAAAAAGTAACTGAATTTATCTATCCAAAAACACTGTATATCGATAGTAAGTGTAAATTATCTATTTAGAACTATCAATGGGTAATACTCATTGGCAGTAGCGCGTTATGGGTCCCAGGTACCTCGTATCTTGGTAAATGCAACCATAATAAATATATGTTCTCGTGAACACAAGACACTAGCAGAAAGCATACCCATAAACTATTGTTCCCCAATATCGTCATCATAGTTTATTTACTGTTGTCACATCAATATTAATACGTGAAATAGGGGACAAACCCCACCAGAACACTAGCATACTAGTACACCTCCACCCAAATAGATACCCATATTTTCCCCTTGTTCTCAAACAAGTTCCACATCATATAAAGTACAATTTTCATTTAAAAATTCCATTTAAAATCACACACACTCCAAAAATACCTCGTTTATATCACACGAGTCACATAATCCCCATTTTAATTCAAATTAATTTTGAAATCATACTCACACAAAAACAACGCACAACATGTTTTTCACCTCTTTCACACTTCAACAAATCCTTTAATTTTTTTATAAAACCTTTAAAAGATATAACACATCACACAATAAAACTTTAACTTAATTATAGACCATTTCAAAAGTACACTCCTACCAAAATAGCTTGGAAACATATTTTTTCCTCTTACATTGATCAAGAAACCACTTAAAACATTCATGAAGAAATTCCAAGGATCATAACAAGTTTTGAACATAAAATCATTCTAAATACTCTCTGTTCAGACCAAAGTCATGAAAATATAACATAAAATCATAATTGGATGCCCTTAAACATTTAATAGAACTATTTTAGGAACCTTGGGACAACCTCACTTAATACAATATGAAATACATATTACAAACACTCATTTTTGCACAATGTTTCCACTTAAAAATCAACCGCATAACAAATTCTACCAAATATAATTTTCTCAAAAAACAAAATATAATAGAAATATGATATAAATAGAAATCATGAAAAACTAACTCATATAATAATTCTTGCACATGGAATCACCTACCATTTGTACCAAAAAACCCAAACCGTTGTGCGGAACATCAACCACACCACCGCTTCACCACAAGATGGTGAAATTGAGCCCTAATCCACAATATTTCACTAAACAGACCCATGTTTAAACCCTAGGTACAAACCCTTTCTACTAGAAATTAGGAACTTCATGAAAACCTGAATGAAACCCTAAGAATAAGGAAGAAACCATAAGCAAATGGGAGGAGGAAGAAAGGAAACCCACATACTTGAGGGATATTGAAGAAATTGGCCCAAATAAACCAATAATAGAATCTTGAATCAGAAGAAACTGGTAGTGAGGATCTAATAAATTTTATTAGGTAAACTGGGGTCTGAAATGCGGGGAAAAGAGTGAAATTTGAAGGAGTTATAAAAGAAACATATTCCCTCTTCAAATCTGGATGATTTAAGAAAGGCTAAGAAATATTTCCCTAATATAACAGAGAGATGAGCTCCAAAAAGGAAAAATAGATAATGGTTGTGATCCTTAGGTTGTTTTCCTCGAGTTGGAAGTGGAATTACCGAAAAAAAATGAATGAGATATTTAAAAATTAAATGATTAATTTAAAGTAGGAAATGGGCTTATGGGCTAGCACAATACCTTAAAAAAACCCAAATCCATGATTCCTATGGAGTCCAAATTGATATGATGGTTTTAATATACTTAGGTATGAAAATTAGGAATTGTAATGGGTGTAAATTATTGAAAAAAGAAGGATTCATAAAAGAAAAAAATTATTTTTATATCTAGAGATGGGCTCACAGTTTGGCCCAAATTTTGAAAACCCACCATTTCCACCAAAATGCATGGGAAACTCCCAAAATAATAAATAATTGAAATTAAATGAAAAATATATTTAAAAGAAATCATGTATATGACATTTAATGTTATAATTTTAAAAATTATATTTGAGGATGTATTATCTTTTCTTTTTCTAGAAATAATTTTAATAGTATGGATAACCTTTAGGGTTTATATGATCATTTATTTTAAGGTAATTATGGGTTATTATATTTTTGGGTTTCAAAATGAAAGGTATGAGATAACAATGAAGGTTTATAAAATTTCATTAATGCTGAATATATTTAGGTAATTTTTTATGATGATTATCAAATTTATTGAAGAAATATAAATATTATGTTAACATAATTTTAGAAAACGAAAAAACCTCATGTTAAGAGACAATCCATCACATACGGAGTGACCACAAGGTTAGAACCCACAACTGAACTAAAAAGGGGTGAATCACCTACCACTGTCCAACATGATGTCCATGTTAGTATACCATTTCATTTAATTATTTAAATGATCATATATATAAAGGATAACATCATTTTGGGAATATATTTTTGATCGTATGGATAACTATGAGATTGGACGTTGATTTGTTGATTTAGTGACTAAATTAATTTGTAAATAAGATCACTATAATATTTGGGATTATTACAAGATTAAGGTAAACATAATATTATGTAGTTTTAATTGATAAATAATGGTTGAATGATCTTTTTAAAGAATATATGATCATAATGTTTCTTTATAGTGGTTAAAGTGATTTATGGAAAGTATTAACATATCTTTTATATTGTGTTATTAGGATAATTAAATTTTTGGTATGAGACTTTAAGATTCACTGATATTATTTAGAGATAAATATTTAATTTATCTTGGAAGACTATGTGATCAAATCTTTCTGGATTCTGGGTTTCAATATTAGTATAGAATATTGTTGAATATATTTAGCTATATTTTTTATTGAATGATATAAGTTTAATTTTTGGTATTTTTGTTGAATGTTGTAAATTAAAGTAGTTTTTCTTCATTTTATGGTTTATTAATTTTGGGAATTATATGATATTGTCCAAAAAAAATTTGTTTTTTTAAATATCCAAAGATATGAGAAATATATATTTATTATTTTATGGATTTCATAAACTATAGAAGTTGATTCTAAAGATTCAAGCATGAAAAATTAATCTTGAATACTCATCATTTGGATAAAAAGATGAGATTATGTTAGAAATTAATTAAAGGATGAAATTTTACTTTCACAAGAAGTATCTTTCCTTATGATATTATTCAAGATAGTAAAATAATTCCTCAACATTATGAAATGATTTTTTTAATTTTTTTTTTATTTTTGTACTTTTCTTATCATGAAATTAATGGCCTTTTTACCCATAATAAATTTAATATTATGTGGTGGTTAAAATTATCATGGACATGTTCTATATCACTATATATAAGTCATTAAGAGTTATGTTTCTCTTTTATAATAGTGTTTTGGCTTCCGACTTATGTTGTCCTACTTGGAGTCCTGGTATGTGTTACTCCATATGACCTTCATATATCACTTTTCTCTCTTATCTTGTGATTATTTTGTTAATACCTTTTGTGATGTGGACTTTCAATTAATGTAATTTTAAAAGTAAAACCCTAGTTAGTAAACCTAAGATCAAATTTTTAGAAATAATTTCTTAAATGATTGAATATAACACCCCTATATTTTAAAAAGAAACACTATTTTTGATAGAGTATGTGTTACACCACATGAAAATTAAACAAAAAACTAAATATTATAAATTTATTGAGACTATTCTAACCTAGCCATAAATTATAAAGAATGAATAATATTAATGATATTATGAAATATATAATGGACATAATAATTTCTAATTTACTTATTAATTATTTATAGAAAAATCACTCATATTTTTAGTATCATTCAATCATCCATTGCAGGTATAATTGTTTCCAGTTTCCACCAGGGAGTCAGGTCTTCTCCAAAATAGTTTTTGTGAAAATAACATACATGATTTTACTATCCTAATAATACTAGGTATTATGGGTAATTTCAAGGAAACTATTGATACATTTTAAGTTCTCATGTATCCCCCTATTCAACATTGAATTAAAATTAATTCATATGGTCCTTCAAAAAGAAATCATGGACCCCCGAGATGTGGGGTTTTTCCCAATATTGTATTGGTAGAATACAAGGATTTATTTAATAATCATGTGGATTGGAAATATCACTCAAATATAAAATTCATGTAATTATCAATGTGTTCTCCTATACTAAATCTAAGGTCTTGAATAATTTATGGCTTGGAAGTGATTCTATTGATATTTTTTTGGATATTAAAAATGTATTGTTACATATATCATGTATTCTCATGAATCAATGGAAATAATACATGTTTTTCTCTATATACATGACTAAAACATCAAAATTTCTTATTGATAGGTGATTCATATGGAAGATGATCTTGCTAAAAAATTTATTGAAAATAATCTTTCTTGGATGGATGATATTCCTTTCGAATTGATATCTCTTTTTGAAAGAGGTCAACATAAAATCCCCTACATGAACTAATTTAGTTTAATTTAATTTTAATAAATATTCTATGGCCACATTCTCCATATAACATATAAAAAATAATGCTCTCAAATTTTATTTAAGTAATTTTATTTCTTCAAAATACATTCTCTTCCAAAATGGGGTTTCTTACCCTTTTTAGTGAAAATTATAAAAAAATTCTAGAAATATTATTTTTTATGAAAAAATGTATACTATTTTTCAGTTAATAATGTAAAAATTATTTTACGATGGATTTTTGATATTTTATTAAACTGATAAATATTTTCAGTGAATAGTGAAAATTCCAATTTATATAAAATGGCCATTTTCATTATATTAAAATGTTTCTTTAGGATTTTAATTTTATCTCAAATTATCCTAATAACTATTTAGTTGTATATAAAAAAATTATATAAATATTAAAAAACCTAATACCTTATTTTTTATAGTTAAAATCTTTGGCTTAAAACACATTTTTTGAAGAAATATGTTTTCATGGTGTTTTTCTTGATTAATTTTAAATAAAATTTTTTCAATTATGTGTCATTAATTTTGATAAATTTATTCATAATTTAAATTACTTATTTTAAAATATATTAAATATTAATAATTTATTTTTGGTCAATAAGAAAAGTAACGTTCATAATTTTGGTTACCATAGTAAAGGATTAATCGAGTAATTTAGGTTATAAATAAAATTATGAGAATCATAAAATCATACAAACACTTAAATTAAGATTATTGATGAGTATATAAATATCATAATAATATAAGGGTATAATTAATAGCCTTTTGGTTCCACTTTTAAGAAATAATTTCCATTATAGTATTTTATTTAAAGAAGTGTCAAACACATCGTAGTCTGGTTTTTAATAACAGTAATATATTTAATATGGTATTATCTAGATATTTTTTATTAAATAAATAGTAGTATAAAAGATTAAATATTTATATTCATAAAGGTAATTTATTTTTAAATTCTATTTAGGAAATAATTCCCTTAAATAATTACACAAAGTTGATGCAAAAATTATTAAATTAATGACAAAATAAATAAATGATATTAAAATATTAAAAGAAATATATTTTGAGATAAATTATGTGATAAAAATATTTATATATTTTAATGACATTTTAGGGATATCATAATATAGTTGTTTTGAGTTTAAGATGTTTTCTTGATATTATTAAAGTCAAAGTACCGAATAGTTCTAAAAAATGACATTTTGGATATTTTATAGAAAATAATATTTTATAAAAAGATATAAAATTACTAAAAAAATAAATTTTGCTATGTTTTTATTATAAGGTTTAAAATATAAACCATGGTCCATATATGGGTCTTTTTTTCAATATATAGTAACTATATTGAACATTAATGTATAAAAATCCATGTTGTCAATGTAAGAGCTAAAGGGGTTAAATATATATTTAAAATAAAATATAATGGTATAAATATTGTCAAAGACTACATATTTTTTATGATGGAATTTCGACCCATGATCATATTATATTCTAAATAACTCAATTTGGACCAAATTCTAATTAGGAATTAATTTATCTTAATTTGAAATTTTGAGAAAATCCCAAAGGGCACCTTTCCTCTCTTATAAAATGGAACATATTCTAATTTTTTGACACCACAATACCCACTTGGTTTGGGAAAAACCAAACCAAATATCATGATATAATTATCACCATAATTATGTAGGTCTTTTTTTGAAATAATAACAGTCATACAGGTATTAAGGTGTTATGAAGATGAGGGTTTTTTGAAAGAAATATTTTTTATCATCTTATTTTATATTTTTTCTCTTTAACATACCAAAAATAATCTTCAAATATGCTAAAATAATAAATATTTTTTTCTATATATCTAGATATTTTTTATGTTATTTAAATGGATAATACTCATCTCTAATTCCATTAAATTGTAAAAGGATTAAACATTAATGTGTATGGAAGACTACCATGTCATGAACCTATATAATACATTATCCAACACTATCTCTCATGGATGGATTATAGCAATGGAATTAAACCCATGTTTACTGATGAAATGAATCAGAATATCATAATTATTATGATGATGAGAGTTTACATTATCTTACAAAAATCCATTCCATGAAATCCTTGGGTCCTAATGGATTTCATGCCCTTTTCTTCAAGAGATACTAGCTTGTTACTGGTCCTGAAATCACTACTCTTATGAAATATATTTGGGTTGGGAGCATCAACATTTTCACTCTCAATGATACCATTTTTCCCCTAAACTAAGAGATAATGAAACCATTCTTTACCTTGAACATTAGGCCAATTATCTTATGCAATGTTTCCTTGTAGATTTTCTCAAAGATACTGGTTGATTGTCTACACATGTTGTTACCTTCTATTATCTATGAAAATAAAAGTTCCATTTTTTAGAAAAGGATCATCAATCATATTTATATTGTGTGTCATGGGTTTCTTCATTCTATTAAATGTTTTTATATTGTAAAAAGAGTAATCTATGCTTGGAAAATTGATATGACTAAGCCATATGATAGAGTGTAGTGTTATTCTCTCTAGTTGGTCATGACTAAAATCGGTTTCTTCTAAAAATGGTTGGAAATGATCATTAAATATGTTTCATTTATCTCATTGAGGATTAATATAAAAGCAATACTTACTCAAGGTTGTACCCATTCTCATGGCCTTCTCAAGGGTTACCCCCTTTCCCCTATCCTTTTTATCTTGGTGGTTGATGTTTTTTCTATTCTCATTTATTTGGAAACTTATTCTAATGAGATTTTTTGGAAAAAGGTGTCCTATATTAGCCCACATATCTATAATCATTTCTTTTCAGATGACAGAATTCCCTTTCCAAGAGTCACATGTGAATAATTCCTGACAATTTTTTATTTGATTATCATTTATGAGAGGGCTTTAAGAAAAGTGGTTAATTAAAATAAATAGGAAATATTCTTTAGTTTTGTTGTTCTACCGATAAATAGAGAAGAAACATTCCATTATATAAGAATCAAGATGGTCAATAAGCATAATAAATACATGGGTCTTCATATGATCATCGACTGTTCCAAAAACATTTTTCTCATCCACTTTGGATATAATTGAGATAAAAAAATCACAAGGATGGACCCTAAAAAGACATTGAAAAATGGGCAATGAAAATCTTATAAAGGAGGCTATTAAATTTATCCCTAGCTACATCATGTCCATGTTTAAGCATCATGGATTGATTGTTGACCAAATTCCTTCCCACATTGCCATCTTCTGGTGGGGACACAATAATCACAGAAATAAAAGCCATTGTGTTGCATGGAAATCACTCTTAACCCCCGAAGTGGGTAGGGGAATGCAATTTTGGGATATACACCTTTTTAATGATTCCATTTTTTCTAATTAGGGTTGGAGTCTCACAACTCAACCACCATCTCTATGTGCATAGATTCTCTTGGTAAATTTTTTTTGCCGCTCGAATTTATGTGATTTCTCTCTTGGACCCCACCATATCATCCTCTAGAAAGGTATATAGGTATCACAAAAATTACTTGATAAAGTATTTGTCTTGAGGATCAGAGATGGAAAAAAATTAAATATTTTTAATGATACTTGGTTGATTGATAATGGTGTCCTAGTGGTTACTTCACAATTTTTTCTAGGATATTAGAATTCCACTATTTATTACCTTTTTTATGATGCTGGTTATGGTTGGTGTATGGATAAAACAAATTCCTGGTTCAAAAAATGGGATAAAAGGATCATTATTATAAATCACTACATGTTGGATGCATGTTAGTATTGTCTGTTTTGGAGCAACAATATTTCAGGACCATCTTCCATAAAACCAGGCTATAGTATTTACTTTAATGCTAATTTGGTGGATGGGGATGGGATCTCAAACAATTTATGGACAATGAACACCCCCAAAGATATGCTACTTTTAGTGGAATATTTTTATAGGTATTCTTCCCACTATGGATTTCATATCCTTATTACATGTTTCTTAGGACCCAAAGTGGCCTCTATGTTCAGAATAGGTGGGATCTCTTTTGTATTATATAATCCACTGTCTAGGGGCTAAGGCAGTTTGGATAGCATGGGTATCTCCTATATATCTTATTCTAGATACAGTGCCAGATCTCACAACATTGTTAATGACATGGTATAATAAATTCTCTTCCTATAAGGAATCCTCATTGTGATTTTGGGATTAGATTATTTGGTTTATACTAGATGATTTCATTTTCAACCACACATCAAAACCTGGTTCATTCTATATTGAATGTGAAACTTCCTTAATTAATGCATGGAATCATGATTCTGCCCAGAAAGGGTTCTCTAGTATTCACTCAGCTGATGCTAGATGAATCCCTCCCAAAAGGAATTCTAAAGATCAATGTAGATGCTTCAATTTTTAAGGATGAAATTTTTGGGTTTGGTTTGATGGTCTGATATCATTATGGTAAAATCATTACTACCAGATAGGAGTCGTGCCATGCCTTTTGGGAACCTGTGGTTATTGAATCTCACGATTTCCTTATAGGTTTGTCTTTTTCAATAGATTATGGATGGAATGTTGTCTACATTGTACCATTATAAACTCTATCAACATAGTTGATTACAGTCTCTAATCAATTGGGTTCCTAATTAGGAAAATCCAGTCTCTTAGTAACAGATTCACGGTTTTTTCTCTCCCCTTTATCAAAAGGGGAGAAAATGAAGTATCCCACCCTTTGGCTAGTCATAGTATGTATGAAGAGGAAAAACTCTTGTTTCATTATTTCTCTTCCTGGATTCTCACTCTTGTTTCTTCAGATCTTCATGATTAATATATCATTTCTTGTTTTTTCAAAACAAATATATAGACCATCATCTCTATGATTATAAATTCATTCATTTTTGATAAGAATATTTGGTGGTTGGATTTAAAAGTTTAATTCATTGATAAAAATTATAATTACTTTATTATTATAATTTTTTATATGACGGAATAATGACAACTTTGACCATAGTCAACCGACTGAAGTCATTTTTTGACTAAAGTACCGAATAGCCACAAAATATTCCAATTGAAAATAATTAACAATTAAATTTTATATAAAAAATGAAATAATTTATATTAAAAATGAATAATGAACCTGAAAAAAGTTCTAAATAAATTAAATATTTAACGTAATATTATTATTCAGTAATATAAAGAATGTAAGTGATGATTTTGACTCAATGTAAGGTACATTCATTTAAAATTTATATTTTTAATGATTACCTTAAAACTTTATTTTTCTTATATATCAATATGATTGTTTTATAAAAAGTTTTTAAAGAAGGTTTTTATTATTATTTTATGAATTTTTTAATTAATATTTACCAAAGATTGATTTATTAAAAAATATTTTTAAAGTAAACCTTTTTTCATTTCCCAAACAATGTATTTAGAGTCATTTCCTACATAAATACAATGGTAATTTTTTTAAAATTATACAGAATTAGAGTACTTTTCTACCTTAATGAAAACTTATTTATTTAATTCTTACATTAAAAGTTTACATAGTCATTTTAAAGAAACATGTTTCTTTTTTATGTTTGTATTTTTCTAAAAATAAGTGATTTTTAAATTAAAAGTTTATTCTTCATAAGAATGTTTTTATGATTCCATATTACATGATTTATAATTATTTTATGGTTCTTTGGAATCATTATAAACCGATGAATGTTTGTTTCCTTATTAACCAATGACGGTTGGTTCCATTATAAAACAAGTATGGGTTGTTTCGTTATAACATACAATGCATTGGGTATTGAAGTCTATTGTATGGTAATTTCAAATATGATAAAAAGTTAACTAATTATGTTTATACTAAAAGATAATGGGAATACACTATGGATTTTTTCCAAGAATAATTATGATGGTTAATCCATGAGTTGATATTATGGTTACTCTAATTATGTTCCATGATTCTAACATGTTTTATCTATGTTTTTAGGGGGTTTAAAAAGTTTTCTTTGATAAAAAATGTGGATTTTCATATGCAAATGATTTATTCTATAAGCTCAAATAATAATGTTATTAAAGTATGTATATTATGGTTTTATTTATTTTTTTCACTATGCTAATAGATTTCATTCTTTTATGTCCCTTACTAGTCTTTTTATCACCATTCAACATTTTAATTTGTTTTCCACTGGGTTTTAAGGAAAAGTAAGGACAAGGATGTGGTAATGAATTAAACTGTGATGATTTATCATGCAAGGAAACCATGTGTTACATAAAAATTTCCCTTTAGTGGGGAAAATAGAAATTGATTATAAAACTCAACATGTAAATTATGGGTTTACTATGTAAATGATTGTCCTAATTCTATAAGACTCCAAACCATAAATATCCTCATAATTGTAAGAATGTGAATTCAAGTTGATAAACACAAGAATATATAATGATTAATCTTGGTCCTTACATTATTGAACCCATAGATAAATAATTTGATGTCGAAATAATCATAACGCTCATTTAAACTATATTTCTTAATATAATCCCCTTTTCATGATATGTCATTAAGATGAATATATACATTCATTTTTCACTAGTATGTAATGAATGAAATCTCTAGGGGTAAATTATATTTCCAAAACCTTAACTAACATTTCTCTGACCACATGTTTTTTGTTGACTGATTTTAAAAAATTATGAAAAATTCTATGAAAATAGTAAAATCAGTGCATGGAGTAGAAATATAAACTGTGAGAAATATAACAAATACAGAAGAAGTTATATTGTATTTAATTTATGAAAAACAAATAAAATAATTCAAACCATAAAAAATTGAAAATTTAAACACATCATTATTTCCAAATATTAATATAATGGAAATTTAAAACAATACATTGAATATTTTTTAAATACCAAATAATCCATTAAATGGATATTATAAATATAAATTTTTAACCCAAATTGAAAGGGTTTTTTATAAATTATCAAATGTATCAATAACATAAAATCATTCATAATATGCTTGGCCAAACTATCCACATAATTATTTGACTTAACCTGTAAATGGGTATAGTGTTCTAGACATAGATAATCTATATTCTAATCCATATAATCCATCAATCATACAAGATTTATAAAAGTAAAATAATAATAAACATACTAATATAATATAAATAAATCCTCATAAGAAGAATCTTATAGTACAATCACTCAAAAATAAAATTATAAAACTGATTATAAGATCTTGTAGGAATATGAAATTTCACTAAATTAAAATGATCTTTAATTTGTAAATAAAAATATCCAAATTCAACAAGTTTCTAATTAATTCATAATAATATTATAAGATACATTGTCCTATACTTATGTAAATATTATTTTTATTTATCTACCTATGATTTTATCTAACACGACTATAGAGATATTGAATCTAGTGATTGTAGTCTTTCAAGAAAATTTAGAATACTATACTTTAGAAAGCCTTATAAAGTTCTTTAGTTTTATCAGTTACTAGAAATTGATTTTATATAAACATAATATCTAAAAAATATCATGTAAAACTAAGTTCATGTGTAGTGTATTGTGACTTATGAAATAAAGAAAGATATTGATTCATAAATCAACAATCTCCCCCTTTTTGTAAAACATAAAACATTCAAGAAAAATTAAAAAGTTTTTAATTTTATAACATACTCCTAATGAATTTAAGTTGTGTTAAGTAATCCTTGTTTTTTTCAAAACACACCATAATTAACTCATTGGGTAAAATAAAGTATCAAAATCTAAGCTACCTTTAACTTTATCATGTTTTAACACATCTCTCCTCCTTTTTTATTTTCAAAAATATATAATTAATTTCCTTAATAGATAATACAAAAGAACTTATAATATTAAAAAGATAGAAATGCATTAAAAATGAAATAAAAAATTATAAATTTAATTTCATTAGTAATTTACCGATAATATTTTTGTTTCTTCTAATACTTCTATAGATATCTATCTTCAAGAAATTATTTGAACAAGGTTATGTAATGAAATATATCAACATTAGTTCTATTTCAATCATTCTTTACTATATCAAAATATCATATTATTTTTTGTGATCATATTTTAAACATTTTAAACTCTAATAGGATTTAGGATAATATCAGTAATTTATTCATAATAGAATACATATTTCTACATTACTAGTATTTGAACTACACCTTCTACACCATTGTTCCAGGAGAGTGCATCAACTATATCTGATGAAAACATGTGACTCATGAATGCTCATTTCTCCCCTAATTGTAATATCTCTAATAGACACTTCTATTGAAATTAATATTAATAAATAATTGATAACAAAAACAATAGGAGATTGAGTGTGATTTAAATCCTTTAGATTTCGTTCCTTTTATGGGTATTTTGAAATCCTATTCTTTAAAAACATGTACCTTGTTGTATGAGTGGTCGAGAATTATTATTGAAAAGGATTATGGACACAAAATATTTAATATGAATTTTATTTAAGAATTAAATATATATATTCTTCATTCAAAAATATCAATAAACTTTTGAAAAAAAATTAATCATAACAATGTAAAAACACACATTGTCCATATGAAAAGTATTTCAGATGAAAAAATTAAATACTAATATCTTTTAGGATTTTTATTTTGTTGATATTTAATATCCTATATAAGTTCATAGAATACCTTTTTAAATAATAGGATATAAAACCAATTAAATAAAATGAAAAACTAAAGAAATAAAAATGTTCGCACCTTCACTTGAGGAATTTTTTAATTATTATAGATATGATGAAGAAGTAGTTAATTAAAGACCAATTTTTTATCATTACCAATATCTATTTAATTTATTGAAATATATAATAATATAATTGTTTTTAAAAAATACATTAAAATTGATTTTCAATTTCAATAAATAAATTATTTATATCTAGTTTCGGTGTCATTCCTAATAAAATTGTGTCTTACAACGATGTATTTTGATCGTGACTGATGTGTAGTGTTCCTAAAAAATATATCACTTTTATTATCTCCATTCATTATAGTTTAATTGAAACTTAAAATAAAATCCATGAGTTTTCATTACATCCCCATCACTTGATCACAATAAATTTTTAATACTATATATTCTTCTTTAGAAGAGGAAATTGATACAGATTATTGCTTCATGTTAGACTATGAATCTAAAGCTTTTCATAAAAAATAAAATGATCTAATATTTATTTCTCTATATAATTGATAGCCTCCAAATTTAACACATAAGTAATTTTCAATACCCAAATCATTTTTATAATAATAAAATAAAACAAGTTCTAAAGATCCTCTAAGGTAATGGAAAATTCACTTTACTAATTTTAAATGTGACTGCTTCTAATTTTATTGAAACCACACACATAAAAATACAGAAACATAATGTTTGATCAAGTGTTTCTAATATATATTAAACTTCCAATCATAATCATATAAAGCTTTTGATCAACCAATTTACCAGATTCATCAAGATCACATTTGATATAAGTAACTATCAGAGTACCCTTACCATATATAATTTAATAACCACGATAATTGATTAAGTATATGATATGTTCATATTAATTTAAAATATTTAATTATAGTTTTATATAAATATTAAAACCAAGGAAAAATTTGACTCCATACATTATGATAATTTTAAATTACTTTTTTCATTAGTTTAGAAAAACTATTAGAAAGTGATTTTTGGGATGAAATAAAAATAATTTCAACGACATAAATTTCAACAACAATGGTGTATTTAAAAAGATTATTTATAAATTTTTTTGTCTTAATACATCCTTTACCAAAATGATTTTCAATTATTTATCCAATAATTCTATTATACCATGCTCTTCAACATTATTTAAGTCCATAGATTGCATTAATAAGATTTAATACATTTAATGGAAATTTAGTTTCTTAGAATCCATGAGGTTGTTAAACAGAAACATCCTATTCAATATATCCTTTTAGAAAATAACTTTTCACATATAGTTAAAATAAATTAAATTTATAATGTGTGTCAAAATATAGAAAGATTCAGATGGATTATATTATTTCTATAGGTGTAAATGTTTCACCATAATCAATGATTTCCTATTGAAAATAACCCTTAGGAATAAGACTTGATTTAATTATAAAAATAGTTCCATTTTAATCACATTTTCATCTATATACCCATATTAATCCAATTACCAGATGAATTTTGGGCAATTCAACTAAGGTACAAACTTGATTACATTCAACATTACTGATCTCTTCTTGAAAATCCCTTATAAAAATTTCATCACTTAAGGAATCAGCAACCATATCGATTCAAATTTTTAAAATAATTCTTGATGATAAAAATGATTTCTTAAAAAACATCTAGTTTTAACCATTTTTCTTACACCACAAATAATATTATTGATGTATAATTTCTTAGGATAAACTTTTTTTAGGTAAGTTAATAAATTGATCTTCAAACGATGAATGTATGTAATCTTTTAAATTAATTTAAATATATTAAAATATGGTGGTCTATTTTCTTTAAGTGTTACTATTGGTTAATAAAAATAATTTTTCAGTAAAACAATAGGATATTTTTCAAAAATATTATCTAATAGGTAGGCTTCTAGAGTTTTTACAAACACAAAAGGAGTTGTTTCAACAAAATTTACATGAAGTGTTTCTTCAAAAAAGATTATTATTTTAATAAAAACCCTAAAACCATTACTATTTATAGAATTGTTGTACCATTTTGACCTAAATCACTATTTACAGGCCAGAGTGTATCATCACCTCATACATGCCTACCTATATGAAAGAGGTTTTTGACTAGTGTAAAATCTTGAATCAGGACATGGGGATTTTACACCCTCGATAATAGTATCCAACTAATACATGTAAATAAAGAAATATTAATAAAATAAAAATGAGGCTTTAGCCCCAACCTTTAAAAAAAATAAAAAAAATTTTATAATGGAATCAAATTACATAAAACCATGTATAATAAATAAGTTATACAAGAAAACCCACAACTATCCCAATGTAAGTTATGTAAAAATCAATAAATAACATAGAATATAATAATAGATTCAATAAAAATAAACTTGTAGTCCATTGTAACTCCACCTGTATTCCCTTCTCCTCCAGCTCAGCTGCTCGACATAAGTTCCTTTCCCTTGATAGGATATCAGATCAAATATAATGCACATGTAACGAGGTACCCATGTAGCATGTGAGTATAAACTCAATAGCACATCCCCAATACACCCATATCATAAATATAGAAATTATATAAAATGGTATACCATGAAACAACATTAATACATAAGTAAACAATCACATCTCATGTCATCGTGCACTAACTCGTCTTCCAAAAACCCTGACAAAACTTATTTTAGCTCCATACATGATAAAAAGTTATTTCTAGATACCATGAATATCAAAATAGGCTACAAGAAAAACCTAAGTCTCAAAACTTGTTGAAATACCATCATTACTTGTGTAAGTCCACACGAAAGATATACCCACTATAACTCTCAAGTCAATCCTTCGGGTCATCATACCCCTCTTTCAGTCATTCAATACCTCGACAGAATCATCACACATCATGTCACACATGCACCCCATATAAGGAATTAACCAATCCATGAAGGTTCTACTTGTTAATTATATTAAATATAGAAGTTTTATAGGGGATATATATATACCTATAGGCATAGATAATCTATTAGAAGAAAAATAATAAATGATACACATAGACAACATGACAATAAAGATAGGTCTCATGGGACACACACACACATGAAAAATTATATCATATCAAGGGAGGTTTCACAGGCCATAGAATCATCTTCAAAATAACGTGATATCATACAGTTTTATACAATTTCTATAAGATGGTAAGGAATATTCTCACTTATGTGATCTAAGTACAACACAAATATTAACCACCTGAATTGGGTACTCGGACCTACCACCAATATAAAAAACCACAAATCATAATGTGAAAATTTAGGAGTGAATATACAAGAAGTGTAACATTTCAAAGGATATGACCAGTTTAGATTTACCCACTGAGATCCAACATAATTTTCCGATCATGATGAATCCATAATTGATCACGATAAAACAGTTTTTACACCTTCATTTTCTTCACATCTAGATGGAATCACATTAAATCATGTTGTAATTGAATATAAAATCATGAAATTCTATAACATTGGAATTAACTAAGGATAAGTGATATATACTAGAATGAACTAGAAAAATAGAGTACAACCAATCACTCACCTTTAAATTCCTTAGACTAATGTCTCTATATTGAACAGAATTGATCTATGGAGGGAAATAATTCACCATTAATGGCTAACGGATTCCCTAAGTTTGATATCCCTATGTGAAGGATGAATAATGGGTATTTTTAGGGAGGTTTATATTTAAAATAATAATTTTATATTAGTTAATTTCATGTGCACATTATGGCCACATGGTTTTCCAAACTGTGCACCAACCAGGAAAGGTTTACTACCTCTTCAAGGCCCCATGGTTTTGACACACAGTTTTCATAAAAATATTATAACTATTATTTTACTTCTATTATAAGTCTCATGGTTATATAGAGATTTTTTCATGGATAACTCTAATCATGTGCCTACTATGCCCCACCCACTACTCCTCTCCAATAAGCTACATGGTTAGCTAGGAGAAATTTAGAGATTTCTACTAACTGTTATCAAACAATGTTCCTCAAAAATGGATTCTAAAATCCTTTGAAACAAAAAAATATACCTAGTACATATTCCAAGAATTTAATTTCTCAAATCAATTTAATGAAAGTATGAACAAATGTATGAAACTTCAGGAAAGTTGAAAGAAATTATAATATCCCTCCCTAATGAATTCTCCTTCTTGAGAAGTGTATCTAGAGGTCCTTCCCAAAAAAGTAGTCCATTGAGACCTCAAATATGCTTATTTATCCCAATTTTATTCTCATATATATTTTTTAATCCATAAAACTAAAACTAGGGGAACTGTCTTCCCTCACATTACATTTTCACTCCTGTTAATAATCTCCAAAAAACATTCCTCAAATAAAGAATCCACCTCGAAATCAACATCTTTACTAAAAATAACATGAAAATTATCTAGATAATAATTTCTAAGATGATACAGATATAACACATCATGCATACCATGGTTTCATAGAGAAAAATAAAATCAATAATAATTATTCTGGATCCATTCCTTTATAAAAAACAATCCCAAAAACCACTGTGTTAATTTCCCTAATTTATAAAATCATGGATACACCAATCAAGTTGATACTCCAAAAAGGCAGTCTCACCAATTAATAATTATAAATTTTATCATTATCTATTTTTATTACAACATTTCCTACTTTGAAAGGTAACTAACCACTTCTTGGTTACCTTCACAATCTCATAGGTTTCTTACACTAAACATGGATCGATAAATTTTGAGACATTAGATTCATCCCAACATAATTAAGAAAGAAATGTTCAACCATAATGATCCTGAAAAGGAAAATATGAATTGAATTCTAAAAGTATTAGTTATATGAAAACACTACCAATGACATATGGTCATCCCATTTTGTATAAAATTATTTCACACATACCTTGAGTATCTCCTTTAAAATAGAGATTATTAACTCATATTTTACCCTTATTTGAGAGTGATAGTACATAATCATATTCAAATATGAATTTATCAAAATTTTAAGGATTTTAAAAAATGTTGATTAAAATTGATTATCTTGATAAAAAAAGTTACTTTTAGGAACTATTTGGAGATGCAATGTCTCTCAAATGTATAGCCCTCCTAAATCATCCACATATTCAATTTCCAGAATGGAAAATAAATGTGCGCCCATTTTAATCTAATAAATGAAAAGAAAAAATACATACAAACATATTGATGTCCAATGAAACCATATGAAAAATTCTATCACCACCTCATCCCATTTACATAGAGGTATAGGAATAATCTTAAGTAAACCATAGAAATGTTGATGTTTCACATTGATCACCTGGCTTGTGGGTCAATGATCGATGAATCCTGCTATATATTTTTTCATGTCTGGCCAAAAGAAATGACATATAATATAATCATACATCTTTTTAGGTCATGGATGCACCACCCATTCTGAGGTTTTTGTATCACTAATCAATTCACCTCTCATACATTTATGAGACACCACTTTACCAAGGACATCAAGCACATCATTTTTATCTAAGGACCATCTTGGAACAATTCCATCTCTAATAAGACTCTACCATATCACTAGAAATTCAAGATCAGTCTTTTGGTAGGCCTTGAGCCAATAAAAAAAGTATAAGTTTGGAATAACTATGTATACGATACCACCTCTTACTCCTCATATATATCCACCTTCCAATTCATAAGTATGATCATCAACATCCACCCTGCCTATAATGCATGAGATCCTAATTATTATGTCTTCTTTATGATATAATATGCAACAACGTTACCTTTTATAGAGGATACATTAACTCAAAATAAAAAATCTAAAGATACTCGACACAACATCTCTATCACATATTACGGTTTCTCTTGAAGAAATTATATCCTAATATATTGAGGTTTTTATAGAAAACCAATATCCCACCCAAGAGAAAATTTGGACGACATTTCAAGGGATGAAAAAAAAGTAATTAAAATTCATGATTTTGGTAGTTCCAAACATAGAGAAATATCTGGAAAATACATAAGAAACTACCTAGTCGATCTACATTAAAAATTCCACCAAAGTAACACCCAAGGTAATTACTTAGATGAGGAAAAAATATTTCTAAAATATCTTTAAGATTCATTTTAAACTCCTTCATCTAGGATAGTACCATCTGATAAAGAGAGATCTATATAGTTTTATATCATGTATGATTTCAATATTAATCTCAATTCCCCTATGGGGATGGATTTATACAAAATCTTCTGGAATGATTTATTGTTAATGGACTGCCATTAGGAGAAAAGTGTTGGGAATTATTACATGGTCTTCTATAAGTACCATACAATCCACTAGATTGTAATGGTCATGACCTAACTTAAGTTTGACCCATTCAAACTACTAATATATCCAATTAAATGGTCAGAATATGATTCCCTCTTTTCATGGAGATAAATTAAACCCACCTCTGATAACAATTGATATGAGTTAAGTAACGACTCAACCGGTCTATACCAATGGTCACATTAAATATGGTCACCTATAAAATATGGAAATCCCACAGATTAGTAGAGTATGAATCCAGTACATTATATTTTATGCATCTTGGAGTATATTAAATTCTCTTTCCAATTTGAGTATCAAGAGACAAAAATTTTCGAAAATATTTACAATCAAACATGAACTAACAAGTACTTGAGAAGATATCAAGACATGATAAGATATATATCAAATAGTTTAGTAGATTTTGTAGATAAAATCATAAATGTACCTATAACTATAGAAGGACCCTCCAATTCATTAACCTAAAAATAAATCCATTGTGAAGACTCTACCATAACCAATATGTATCCTTACCCCTATGATCCCTAGTAAACCTAATACACAAAACCCTTCAGAGATTGTAACTGTTGTTGAGAACCCCTTACTACTCCATAGCCTAACCTTATAGTATTCATCTAACTCTAAGTAAGAGGTTCTCTTAACCATGCACTTGTAGCCTTCATTTACTCAAAATTCATTAATGAACCTGATCATAAGGCTCCTGAAAAGAATCATTATAGATGTTCTATCTCACCACAATAAAGACACTTCCTTTAAGTATTTAGGAAAAAGTTATGGTAGATTCCAAACTATAAAAAATTGATGAAAATAGTAACATCGCATAATATAGCAGGGAATTAGGGATCCCTGAACTCCTATATATACCTATCTCTACACAAGCACATCTATTTAGCCTTTTAATTTTTTTCATTTGAGGCCCTAATAACTCTAATTATGAACCTAACTATTGGTCCAAAATCAATAAGTAGAATACCTATTAATTTATCATACCTTAAAAACTTTACAATTATATGATCCTTATGAAGCACTTTCATGTATGTGTTCATGATGAAGTTTCTCACATGGACCTTAACTTAGGTTGTAAACCAATAATGAACTTCCTATCATTCAACACATTATTCCCAAAATATATAGAAAGAAAATACATAATCTCTATAATGCGACTAGATTATTATTTCAATTTCATCATTCCATACTAATGTTCCATAAAAAATTTAGAATCTATCCAAATTCCGTGTATCTAGAGATAAATTCATGAACGATATATCACTAAAGGGCTCCCAAGTCGGACTCTAATGCCTTCTAGTCTAGTTAATCATATTCCAAAATATACTAGAGTATCCGTGAAGCATATATGAATCCAATTTCACTCATCTATCTCTGAGAGTTTCTACAAAATCAAAAATCACCTAAATGATTTAAATGTACCCCTTATAATTCTGGGTTCACCTAGTGTCTTAGAATATGGGGGGGGGGTTTGTAATGAAAATATTAGGAAAAATTGATAGTATTCATCCCAAACCTATGACTCCCTCACCCTGAATAGTTATTATGTGAAATACATCATATTAAAGTAATTCCACTACAATGAACACATGAGAGGATATGGGATCATTCTTTGTTGAATTATCCTACACATATTAGGTCTTATTAGAGTATTTTCTATGATGGTAATAGCCTGGCATGATTCTTTAGCTACTCCAATAAGACATCATGGAGGCAGAATTATGTGAAATAATATATCAAACACATAGAAAAACTTTAATATCTTAAATAAAAATATTATATAACCCTTTAACCAGAATTAAAATAAGAACCACTTCATAGATAATAATCTTAAGAGGCTACTTATGCCTATAAAACATAACACATTACATTAAAAAAAGTCATAATCCCAAGTCTCTAGTACCTACACATTAGTCAAAAACATATAAAAATAATAAGTTATAGTATTCTTAGGCTCAAATAATTAAATTTCATATATTATACTTCTAAGAGACACATAACATAGATTATAACATGAAATTAATTAATTAAACATCTATAAATGAAAAGATAATATACCCATGACATATGAACCTACATGCCTTCTCATGATGCAAGGACTCACCCAAATCCCATAAATTTTTACCATTCAAATATTAATCATGATCAATATAAAGTTGTAACCACAAAATCAATATTATAAATCCTATATTCCCTAGAAACATGGGGATATATTTTACTTAAGTTGGAAAGAAACATTCGTAACTCGCATACCTATGTACCAATTATGTTGTATCCTTTCTACCAAACTTCTGAATCAAATTCATGTAAACTGTATGGATCTTATAACATTTTGTATTCCCTTTCCTAAATCATAAAGTTTGATCTAGATTATCACGTGAACTCTTGCTCGCCTCCCCATATGCAAGAGCTTCTCGACTAGCGACGTGGGTCTGAATCAGAACATAGGGTGATTTTCCCATTTGTATAGATATTTAACCAACACATATACATGAGGAAATGATAATAAAATTAGAATCTATATGAAGGAGAAAATCATCATAAAACAATTAAATATTAATGTATCATACATTTAAACCCACAATCATCTTACCATATGTCAATTAACGAATAAAACAATGTTTCAAGATAACAAGTGATTCCATAAAAATAAAAATTTAGTCCACACTAACTCCACCCATATACCATGATCCTCCACTTCAGCTATATGATATAATTACCCTTCCCTTGAATGAATATCTGATCATAAATTCTACACTTGCACCGAGGTACCTATGTATGGTGTGAGTATAAACATAATAGGATTCCAATAATGCATCCTTGTCATAAGTGCTTCATTTATATTAAAGTGTATTCAATTAAAGTAAAATAAATTGACAAGTCATGAATCCAATATCAGGTCATTGTACACATAACTAGGATACCGTGATTCCTAACCCTAAAATATTTGAATAATGTGACCTCTCGTCTCGACTTAACACTCAATCGGTTGCAAGACTGGTGGGTTACATAACCTCAAATGTTCCTCCCTGTACGCCAAAGGCCACGGACTAGCAGCGAGGGTCTAAGAAGGTGATAGTGAGGAGACTATACCCTCAGAGTAAGAGTATCACAGGTGGTTTTCGGAAACTAAATAGAATACAATAATATATGTAGTTATAGATTAAAGGCAAACAGTGGAAGGAAAATATAACAGCTGAATAAATGTTTCCAACACCAATTTAGAATAATTTATGTATGAAAGATGATGATACAAGTGTGATTAGTAATAATTATAAAAGTAAAACAATATAATAAAATAATATTTTCCCAATGAATGGATCTATGAGCATCATGATATTCTGCTAGGTCCTTTTCGTGAAACTCCCAGGTACAAGCTAAACAACATAAGAAATCAACTAAGGTCCTGCAAATATAAGGTCTACTCTGGTAGCCTAGTGCAATGGCGGCCATAGGAGGATGTAAGATAAAAATATTAGTAGATCGGTACCCATGATGCCTTTACAAGCCCCTTTAATGAAAATAAATTAACCAATGTTTATCTAATATGAAACAATAAATAGTACTAAAATAATATCACAAGTCAGCTCATGTTCTAATCAGACTCCTGGCCAACCCTACCTAGTTTGCCTCACTGCCATAAATAATGTGTAACAAATAAATATATATATATATATTAGTTATATATTTAATCCACCTATATGAACCAAGTGTGTTTTGATGCATAATGTCCATATACATGGAATACTAGTGATGGATGGATCATGGCGTAACTCACACAATCCATGACAAGTATAATGCGCCTTTGAACCCAAGCTAAATGGTATATTACCTTCAACCCAAGAAGATAGAGAGAATTCATGCACTAATTATTCAGATTTTGAGTGACCCATCATGTTAACGCTCTAATAATGGAACATGGCACCTCATCCCAATGTCCATATAGTATCACATTTGTGAGATTCCATGAAATCCACACCCGATGTAAGGGAGTGCGATTACGCACCATGATCAACAACCTTTTCCATCATATATAGACTCTATAAAGTTGTACTAATTTTTAATATAAGTAATAAGGAAAAACCTCTCATGAAAGTTGTTATAAATCCCATATGTATATATAAACAAAGAAGGCACAACAATTCAACTAGGGCAATTTATAAGTTATGCAACAATAGGCATGGAATTACGAAAAATAAACCATTTTGAATGATTAAATTAGATTAAAGGAAATAAAATATCATGTAAGATCTATCCAGCATATATGTCACATTTAGTTCAATTGATAGAATGAACCCATTATATTTATACCACTCCATTTAACATTTTTAATGCATTTAAGGAATGAAATCCATCAAGCACATGGGATCCCATTTAATACTCATTTATCAAGGGAAATTAAATTTTTAGGCTAAAATTTAATCCAATGATGTGTTTTGGGAAATAACCATTTGAGAATTAAGGGGAAACTCATTTAGGGACATCTCTAAGGGCCATGTTCTATATGTGTCACAATATAATCCATAAAAATGCATCAATGAAAAGAGTAAGAAACATTGCAACAAGCTAAGAATGATTTATATAAATAATCAATACCCTTTACAAAGAAGACAACACACCTCCATCAAGTGGTTTTATTATAAAAACACGTCATTGTTCTTTAAACAACTCATTTAAAATATTAAAAATTTTATTCCAGAATCATACTAAATTCACACTATAGAAGCATTTATTCTAAGAAGCATACAACACTAATTAAAATCTAATGGTTATGAAAAAAGAAATAAAATAACGAATTTGTATGTTATATGTAAGGGGGAAGGGATCCAATATAAAAAATAAGAAGTCCAAGATAAACACTTCGGTACTTCACATTTTCATCAGTGACCACTTAAAAATTGTTTTTTCCGCCTTTGAGAATATGTATTGTAAAGACCCGGAAATATCAAGGAAATTTGTTTCTTAATTTTCTTTGTAATTTTACAAGAATGTAGTTTCTGACAGAACCTGATTCTGAGGCGCGGTGTGTCCGGAATCATTTCCTAAAGTTTACCTCGGGTACATTTAGTGAAAAAACGAGCGGGTTTTTCTAACTTTTGAACCGGTGCTCGGAATTGAAATCTGAGGGAACCGATGAACTCGCAGCGCTGGTGTTTTCTTAGAAACACCTCTTCCGGAGTTTTATTTTCTCAGGTGTGGTTTTTGATTTTTGGGCTTTAAGTTAAGAAATAATATAATGTGGTATGACAAACATTATTTTATTCCACTTAAAGCCGCTTAAAGCCACTTTAAGCTGCTTAAGCTGAGTTGAAGCAGATAGGGTGGAACCCAAAATGTCTTACCCTCTTGGTAGGATATTTGTGAGGTGGGGCCCACACGAGCCTCGCCGTTTCATTCCTTCTAAATAACGCACCCATGAAAACCCTTTTTAAATAAGGTCAACCGACGCGTTTTCTTAAAATTCTAAACGCCCCTATTAATTGGGCAGTCAAGTCGTACCATTAATTCATCGAATTAATGGTTTGTTAATTAACTTAGAATTTTCTAAATATTGGCATGAGAATAAAATAAGACCAATACTTGTTTTCTCTTAAGGGTTTCTTGTTGAGAGAATTGGGAGAAGCTTGAAGATCTTCATCCTCCTTCGTGAAGAACGCGAAGAACGCAAAGAATGCCGGCCTCTGACGAAGGGTGAAGAAGAACGCCAAACCCTCAGAGATCGACGACGTGATGCCGACAGTTCTCCCTCTGTGACGCTTCTTCCACGACGATCCGTCCCCGCGACAATCTTCGGTCGACAACTTCAGGTAGGGGGTTTACGTGATTTTCCTTACGTGATTCTCTTCCGTCCTGTATCTGTGATATTTGGACCGCATGATATCAGTTAATGGGAGGAGTCCGGACCGAACAAACACGGCTGTCCCCCTCCCTTATTGTTTTTCTTGTTGTTGCGGATCGAATAAAATTGACGCGGTGCCGTCGCACCACGTGGGATCGAGCGATAAGAATGCGCGACATCGTCACGCCGCGCATTCAAATTTTTTAAACTCTCGTGCATGGGTATTTTGATTGCAAGGTGTTCGTATAATTTATTTTGGATAAATTATACCCTCTTCAATGACTAAAATCATGTGTTTATTTATTTTCCAATTGAGAACCCCTAACGCGGAGGGCACGTGCCAAACAAACACGGCTCGACAACCCTCCGCAGCTTGTTTATCGATGTGTGGATCGAAAGACGACGATGAATTATGCCGCCATGGCGTTTGAGGGCCCTGTAGTGAAGATCAGGTCTCGAGAGGACCACTGGCGAAGACCGCACGCAAAACGGACCACCGGAGCACGTCCGGTGGTCCGCGGAAGCTCCCGCCGGTGCGCCACGCCGGCGCGGCGACGCCTGCGGCCGACCGCCAGGCGGTGGCGGCACCCGGCACGCCGCCGGCAAAACCCTCCACAGCTAAAGCCGCAGAGGCGAGGTCGGTTCCGCGGCCGCACGGAACCGAGTGGCGGGACGCGGCCGACATGCCGCGTCCGGGTGCCGTGGAGTGGCCCCCACGTGGGGGGCCGCGGTTCCCTTGCTCGGCCGGTTGACCGAGCCGAGCCGACCCGCCGGGCCGGGTCGCACCCAACCGGGTCGGACCGAGACCCGGGTCGGGTCGACCCGGTTCGGGCCGACCCAGGGGGGGTCGGTCCGGGCCCAGACCCCCCCCGTTTTCAGACTGTTTTTGGTCTTTAGCCCATATTTTGGGCTACGGACCTCCGAACCACGTGCCATCAGCGGCGATGTTATACTTGGATCGAGACAGTCGTTTCGGTATACTACACCCAAGGTTTAGGAATACTTTGGGTTCGGCCGGGTTGGTTCGTACACGAAACCAACCGGGCCCTCAGAGCAGAAACGCTTATATCTTGAGTTCCGGGCATCTGATTGACGTGCCGTCGACTTTGATTGATTCCTCTAAGTGAGACAGATCTTTTGGATTACTCTGCTCAAGGTTTGGATGTCGTCGGAGTGTGGTCGGGTTGGTTCGCTCACAAAACCAATCGGGCCCCTTGAACGAAAAAGACAATAACTCACAGACCGGGCATTCGACTGACGTGCCGTCTATCTCATTGTTTTCCTCTTGTTGAGACGGAACTTTTGGCATGCCATGCCCGAGTTTTGGATGCAGTTGGAGTATGGCCGGGTTGGATTGTACCTGAAATCCAACCGGGCCCCTGGAGCGGGAAAGCTGATATCATTCAGACCAGACGTTCGTTTGACGAACCGTCAGTGGCGTTGTTGATCCCTTTGAGAAATGGTACCTATGAGTATACCCTATGAGAGTTCAGGGTACAGTTGAGATATGGCCGGGTTGGTTCGCACACGAAACCAACCAGGCCCCTGGGACAGAAATGTTAATAACTCACAGACCGGGTGTCCGATTGATGCATCGTCTGATGCGTTGAGACCCCTATGACGAGGTGGTCCTTGGAGATACTTTTTCGTGGGAGTTTGAGATACTTGGAGTATCGACCTGTAGCTCGTGGAGCGGACCCTCCCAGAGACGAGCGTGCGGAGTGCGGAGACCACATAGACGACTGAGACCTGAAGACTGCTTGACCGACTCGACTTAGAGTGAGTCGACTAGCCCAGTGGACGGAGCGCCCGGTATTTGGAGGCAGACCCACGGCGGACGGAGCACTTGGTAGTTGGTAGCAGACCCGTGGTACTCGACCGGAGGAGTCCCTCTGTAGGCTATTAGGGGGAGTGCCAGATATTTGGCGGCAGACTCACAGCGGACGGAGCGCCCAGTATTTGGCAGCAGACCCGCGGTACTCGACAGGAGGAGTACCTAAGAGACTTGGATTAGTGAGCAGTACCTTGGAGTCGTGAGATGACCACTGTACACTCCAGAGACGGGGCTCTTCAGCAGTTACGGTTTCGATAATGAAAATCCTGGTTTGAGCTGAGTCTAAGACCTTTGTGTTTCCTCATGATTGAGATGGGTTACTTGATAACTTAGGTATATGTATGGGCATATACCTGGGTAGTGGTTATCTGTTGATTTCATAATCCTTGTGTTTCCTCATGATTGAGATGAGTTACTTGATAACTTAGGTATATGTATGGGCATATACGTAAGTTTAGGTTATCTGTTGAGATCTTATTTGTGGTTATACTTATTGGTTTTAGTGATACCTTGAGGGTCTCGAGGTCCCTAAAGAGTATTATTATACTCACCCCTGCACGGGCTTTTCCCACACATCGTTTAGTTGGTTGCAGACGACGAGCAGAGCTGATGGAGGCCGAGTGTTTGAGGACTGGACGGTACCCAGAGGGGGACCACTCGACGAGTCAGTATCTCGTGGTGGACGATCCAGGAGTTGCGCTATCTGTACCTACCCTTCAGGTAGGAACCGAGGAGGATGACCCAGGAGCAGCTTCCTTCCTTCCAGTTGTTTGTCTTTTTCTGTTGTACTTTCTTTCAGCTGTAGTTGTACTTTCAGTTGGGTTTGTATTCTAGCCCATTTACTTTTCAGCACATTCCCTTTGTACTTAGTGTTTTACTTCCGCTTGTACTCTGTGGTGTTTTGTTTTCTTTTATAAAGACAATGCCTTCCCAGTTATCGGGATTTACGCCTTTGGTGCTAGTCGCCAGCCCCTGGCATATGGAAGGCGGGCTTGGGGTAGTCACGGCACGGGCCCCGAGGACAGGTCTTGACAATTGGTATCAGAGGAGTCGGTTCTACCGTAGAACTTATAACTCTGATATTTTATTTCTGTGAAGCAATAGTGTTAAGAGTACCGAGTGTGGTCTTCAGTTCAAAGAGTCCGGTGTTGGTGCGGGCGGCCGACGTATCCCTACACCAGGACCCTGACAACTGATTTCTGACTTTGTGCACAAAAACACTGATTGCGTGTGTGTTTCCAGAAGATTTTAAATATAATCTCAAACCAGGTAAGCTCACCAGGTATAAATCATTTGACCGTGTCATGTTGTTTCTTTCAGGATGCCTCCCCCGCGGACGACTAACTAGAGACCCTAGAGTTGTTCGTACTGACAGCCCGCCGAGCGACGTGGCCTCAGTAAAGGGCTCTATTCCAGTTGAGGCACCAGCGGTACTACTACCCGTTGGGACACCGATGCCACCAGCCCCATCAGCAGAGGGTTCACGTCACTTGAGCGCACTGCACGAGTTCCAGCACCAGAGGCCACCCAGGTTCTTGGGAGAGACGGACTCACAGGCGGCTGAGGATTGGCTGGAGGCTGTTTTGAGAGTCTTCAGGCTAGTGGGGACGCCAGCAGACTTCATGGTGATCCTTGCTGCCAGCCTTCTTCAGGCAGCAGCAGGTAAATGGTGGAGTCTGATGCTCCAGATGCATGATTAGTCGACTCTTCTTTGGGTAGACTTCGAGAGCCTATTCCGTGCAGAGTTTGTACCATCCACCCTTCGAGGAGTGTGTATACAAGAGCTACTTCTACTACGGGAGGGAAGCATGACAGTGGAACAGTATTCAGCGAGGTTCATAGACCTATAGCGCTACTCCACATATATAGTATGGGACCCGTTCTTCAGGGCCCGAACCTTTGAGCAGGGGCTCAGGTGGGAGATTAGATCTTCTATTGTTTCTCACAGCATTCCGACCCAGACAGGGGTGTTGGAGAGAGCCCTCTTAGTGGAGATTTTCCTTGCTGAGCAGTCTCCAGCAGCACGAACCACTACTAGCCGGCTTGCGGCAGAGTCTTCTGCAGCAGATAGTAGACAGATGACGCAGAGGTCCAAGTGGACCAGACCTATTGGTGGCCGACTGCACGACTCATGTTCAGTTGTTCGGGGGAACCGGGGTGGAGTCAGAGCTAGCTGTGCCGAGAGTGGACAGTGTTACTCCTATTGGGGGATTGGTCACATGGAACGTGACTTTCCGACCCACCATGCAGATGACCAACAGTTAAATGAAGAACCTCCCAGGCAGAGGAAGAGGTTCGATCAGGGCCGACCGCAAGGAGAAGGCGGCTATGGAAGAGGAGCTGGTCATGCAGCTGGAGGTGGACGATGCTCCGGGGTGTTACCACCACCCGGAGGCCCACCCCGACCACAGGGGATAGGAAGACATGGGAGAGCTCAGCTTCAGGCAGCTGAGGCCTGTGGTCATGGAGCTCTGGAAGCAGATAGACAGGAGCAGGACTAGCTCCAGACCTAGAGGATATTGATCATGTTGCTTCTAGTTTGGTTGATGTTGGTTTTTAGTTGCTTCGTGTCTTTGTACTATGATCTGCAATAATAAAAAGACAGTTATCTTTGTGATGTTTTCTTTCCTGTCGTTGTGTTTGGTTGATACAGATTGGTCCCAGTTAAAACTGTTGACTTGACCCTCACTTTCGAGATTTCTACTGGAGGAGACCCAGTGACCTCACACTAATGCCGACAGTGTGACTCGACCCTTGGAGGTGAGAGTGATAGTTGGATCTCTTAATAGTTACGTCGAGGCCTTACGACATCATCCCTGGCATGAATGCATCATTTATGTCAGGATTGACTGTATTAGGCAATGGGCGTGGTTCATCCAGGGGATGAGACCAAGTTTCTCTTTTTGGAAAAGGAGAAATTTTAGCATCTCTTTCAGATCGTAGGCAAAGAAGGTGCAGATCATCCAGGAGAAAATGAATATTGCACATTGCAGTAAGAAACAGGAAACCAATGCCAGTCTTAGAGACTCGAGCGTGTTAAATGTTTCAAGAAGAGGAAGTTTTATGATGAGATGAGTCTGCGAAGCAGCAGACGTGGAGGCAGAGCAAGGAGAGAAGCCTGAGGTGGTGTACATATTAACATGCTACAACCACCCGCCTTAGTTGTCCCCGCTAGTCTCAGGTAGCTGTGGGGGAAGGGGAATAGGGTAGCTGCGTGCAGTCAGGGAGAGTGACCCGATAGCTCTAAAAATGATTCAAGGGATAGTCTATGTCCACTACTAGCTGTTGTAGTAACGGACGTTGATATGAATCATTCCTTGCTTTCACAAATCTTGTCCCAGACCTACATTTTCCGGTAAGTCGTGGAATTGACCCTCACGTATGGAGATACCTTGGGAGAAGACTCGATAATCACACATACGCCGACAGTGTGGTCAGACCCTCGAGGTGAGAGTTTCGGTTGGAATCTCTTGGTGGCAGCGTCGAGGCCTTACGACGATGGTTTGAGTATGGACTGGGAAATCATAGTTCATACACAAATTGACGGTATTAGGCAAAACATTTGTGGTTTAACTACGACATCAGGATGGGTTTTCCTTGGTCGATGATAAGGAAACCCTAGGAAACACAAGATATACTCTTTCACAGGAGGGTGCGACCGATCACTCTTGAGTCGGTCAACCTTACCCTCGTGGAAGAAGTCGTTTTGAGTTCCAGTTCTAAATAGGAGTTGGAGACCTCTGGAGTTCGAGGATGAAGATCACGTCCTTATACGAGTCTCACCTCTACGAGGTTTACGGAGATGTGACCAAGGAGACAAGTTATCTCCGAGGTTCAGCGGACCTTCTTAGGTCCTCAGCTGGGTAGGCGGGGTGGTTTACCGCTTGACCCATCCACCTCAGTTGCACCAGGTGCATGAAAACTTCCACGTATCTCAAATGAGGAGATACATGCTAGACCCTTCGCATATCATCGACCATGAGGAGCTGGACGATGTCGATGGGGTGTCTTTCACGGAGGTTCCAGTGGGGATCGAGGATCGACAGGAGCAGATCCTATGAGGACGATCGATTCCTCGGGTGCACTTTCTCTAGCAGTATGGGAACCTCCAAGTGACCATATGGGAGCGGAGGGCTCAGATACGTGCTCTGTACCACTTTTGTGACCCTAGTTTGTGTTAAAGATTTACGAGGACGTAAAGCCCTGAGGTGGGAGTAATGTAAAGACCCAGAAATTTCAATGAAATTTTTTTCTTAATTTCTTTTGGAATTTTACAAGAACGCATTGTTAGGACCAATATGGGCCTATATACCCTAAGAGGGGGGGGGGTGAATCAGGGTATTGATATTCATTAACAAATTCCTTCCTGCCCCACTGGATCTTGACCTCTTTATTACAAGGGTCACATTGTTTGCAATTGTGTGTTTATTATGATCACTTCTTTTCTTCTTTATCTGATGATGATGCTTTAAATGCAGTGCAGGGACGTAAGCAGGGAGACACATATATTTTTACTTGGTTTACCCTCACTAGGCTACGACCAAGGAGCATACGCCGATAAGTTACCAGTCGTACCAAATTCCACTAATCTTCACTAGCTGTGGATTACAATGATCGGGCTAGATCACTTCTATGCCCAGGCTCACTGCCTTTACAATGTTTAGGGTCAGGTCACTGCTTTCCCAAGGGTCACTCCCTGTTTTTCTCTCTCTGGATCACTGTCAGTGGAGAGGATCACATTCTTCCTCTTCCTAAGCTCACTTCTCTTGGAAAGAATCCACTCACAGTTTATAGACCTGTAGGTCTCTTCATTTGCATGAATGAATGCATCTTCCTCTGTGTGTATATGCTCTGTTGAAGTACAACTTTCACCCGTAGATGAATATCTCTTTGCACCGAAGGTATCGGGCAGCGTACCAGCTTCCACGCAGTCCGAGAAGCACCGCTGGAACAATTTCTTACTTGGCGCGCAAGTCAATCTCGGCGCGCAAGTATCGACGTGCAAGTCACAATGGGCGCGCAAGTCCTCCTCAGACACTTGCGCGACTCAAGCTTCCTCAACTCCAAACTTGCGCGACTCCCTTCATTTTACGCCCAAACCAATATTGGCGTGCAACGCCACACTGGCGCGCAAGTTCTAACACCGGCGCACAACTTCTACTACTGGCACACAACTCCACCTGTGCGACCCACACTCACCACTTGCGCGACCACCACACCTGCGCGATGGGAGCACTAATTTCTCAAAGAGTTGAACTCCGGTGAAGAATGAGGAGGGGTGGTCCAGTATTTATAGGCAATCTGACCACCCTACGTGACGGCGCGCAAGTCAACTGCGCGACCCAGTTTCGGCGCACAAGTCTTCTGCCCTTTTGGACACTTGCGCGACCAACTCCCTTACATGAGCGAACCAACTTCCTTTTCCATGTTTTGATCTTCTGATATTGAAAAACATATGGCGGGCAAGTTTCCTATTCTCCAAGTCCTCGGCGCGCAAGTCCCTTTGCCAAAAACATTTTTCTTCATTTGACGATTTTCAGGCCCAAAAAGTTGGCAAACACTGGAAAACGGCGCCACCTTGTATCTGTTCTTCTGTACCGCCTCCAGATTATCCATTCCTTTTATCGAAGTTCTTGAATCAAACATATATCATTGAACTCAGCTCTTGAGCTCGACATTCCATCATGAAATCCTCTTTGACAACAAATTTGTATGTTATAGATTTGCTTTGTCAACAACCACTACTCAGATGTCCACTTTGTCAACAAAAAAAAATCACCAAACAAATTGCTTCAATGATACCTTGAGGGATTTTTGCCCAACAATCTCCCCCTTTAGGTTTATTGACAACTCTTCCAAAACAAAGATATGTCGTTGATTCTTCAGCCTCCATTCGCCTCATTGCGATTATGATAGCGATAAAGGATTTAATCAACACATACTCTAAGCCCACATGAGCAATGCATGACATGAGAAACAAGAGTAAATGAAAAGTTCATCAATGAATCACTTTATCTCTGACATCCACTGTTGACACCAAACTGATACCAATTTGTACTAAACTGATATGAATTGTCGATGGACTTGTTGGAAGACCAATGTTTGGTTTGGAAATATTCGTACCACTTTCCAGCACCTCTCTTCTGCATTTATCACGATCCTCAGCTGTCGTGATATCTATTCTTTGATCGATCACTTCTAGCATCGTCAGATTTAATACACTCCCCCGTTCTCATTGCTCCCCCTTGCTGGCTGCTCCACCTGTCAGCTTCTCCCCATATCAATTATGATTTATCCAATCTCCACACTGTCTCCCCCTTGAACAATCACTATTTTCTCCTCCTTTAACAAACACTTTTCTCCCCCTTTGTCAACGAACCCAAAGGACACTCCATTGTAGTCTGTAACATAGTAGAGAACACATGTCAGCATATTAGGGAAAACACATCATACCTCGAGGAGAGGGGGGAGTCCCACATCCACACTCTTTCAAGTGCGGGGTGTTGACTGAACTCCCAGAGCCAGTCGATGTATCTCAAACACTTCCTTGGGTAAGGATTTTGTCATAATGTCTGCAACTTGTAGTTCTGTAGGCACGTACTCCAACTTCACGATTCCCTGATCAACTTTGTCCATGATAAAATGATACTTTATCTCAATGTTCTTTGTCCGTGAATGATGGACGCGATTTTTGCAATGATTTATTGCAATTGAGTTATCACACTGGATTCCAATCGGAGACTTCACTTCAACTCCCATACCTTCAAGCTGCTGCTTCATCCACAATAATTGTGTGCATGCTTGAATGGCCGCAATATACTCAGCTTCTGTGGTGCTCAATGAAATTCAATCTTGCTTCTTTCTAAGCCAAGAAATACACAATCCACCATGATAGCTTGCACCACTTGATGTTGATTTTCTATCATCTGCTGAACCGGCCCAGTCAATGTATTCTTTTCACTAAAAGCATGTGGCTTTCCTTGGGATTGCTCTGATATCTTGCTACTTGGCATGTGGCGAAAACAATTTCAGGCCATTTCGCAGTTAAGTACAATAAGCTTCCAATGATTTGCCTGTATTCTGTGATATTAACTTCCCTGCCACTGTCATCTTTTGATGATTTCATCCGGGTAGAAACCGGAGTCTTAACTTCCTTGGCTTTTCTCCATGCTGGAAACTAAGCTGCTAAAAATATTGATCAAGCCTTCAGTACCATGCTCTAAGTGCTTGTTTCATCCCATACAATGCCTTCTACAGTCGACAAACCTTATTCTCATATTCATGAATGAGAAAACCATTTGGCTTCTCAATATGAACTTCTTCTTCCAGAACCCCATTGAGAAATGCAGATTTTACATTCATCTGAACCACTTTGATCTTTCTTTGCACTGCAATGGCTAGGAATAATCTGATTGTCTCCTGCCTTGCAACTGGTGCAAATGTCTCATCACCATTCTCTTTGACTGAGCTAGAGATGACTAATCACCAATGATATTTTTCATGTCAATCTTAGATCGATTCATTGACTATTGTGCAGATGAGGATTCTTCTTTTCTAAATCAACATTAGTTACTTATGCTCCCCCTTTGTTTCTTTCCTTCTCAACACATTCGTCAGGAAATTGTTCACTGAATCATTCTTCAGTGGCTTCATTTATTTCCAGTACTTCTCGCAGCTTCTTGGTATCCTGAAAACAATCAGCTGATACCACAATGTTAGATCAAAATAAATAAGCATGAAATGCTTGATTATTGCTGCTTCCCCTTCAACATATCTTCCCTCCATAGATGACACCTGGTTCGAGTCATTCAATCATTGCCTTGATAGATCTTGAATCTGATTTTGTTATTGAATGCTCCTCAATATTATGCAACACTTCCTGGGGTTAGGCCCACTTTTTAGACCCATAACCATTCTTCTTCTGCTGCATCATTTACTCTCATATAGCACTCGACATTGAGCTCTCAACAATACCTCTAAGCCTACTGAGTTAGAAACTCGGTGTAGGAAACAAGGGATAGAGTTAGTAACACAATTACTTTCTATTGCGCTCTGTTGCTCCCTCTCATCTTCAACTTTGATACCTTATTTGAGTCAATCAAAACAATAAAGCATATTACATTTCCACTTTGCATCTTTAGATGCCACTTCCCCTTGGATCGTATCTCCCTAAAACCTGAAACACATCAATCATCAGTTAATAGAATTTATATACATAGGGAGAGGGGTTGCCTTCTAGACTCCTCAAGATGAGGATTGCGATTGATCCTAATGGGTCAACCCTTTGATTCTTTCTTGCAGATCATCACACTCCATCCTTGCTTCTTCTATCTGCCTAGCCAACATTAACTTCTCTGGCCATATGACTAAGCATTCATTAACCACATGTTGAGCCATTTTCTGATATGTAAATTCTGCAGGCTTGGCCTTTCTCACCATTTGGGGTTTAAACCCACTAGTACACATTTCCTTCATTGAGGTTCTTCCAAAATTCCATTTTCCTTGATTATTTCTCTGAACAAGAATCTCCTTTCTTGTCATCTTCCCCTTCTTCTTCCACCATTGCAAGGGTCTTTCACCTTCCTCCTCTTTTCGCTGTGGAACACGACATGCGAATTTTTCAATACGTTCTTTGTTCATCTTTCTTTTATCAGATGTATGAGTCACCACCCTATTTTGCATTGGTGGTGGGTCCTCCACTGAACGTTTATTGTTCTTACTCACAGCTGTAGCTTTTCCTCCCTTTTTCTTCCAGATTTGTTCATGTTCTTTCTTAGGGGTCGGTTGTGAGTGTGACAGAGGAGGTGACTGATACACCTTACGTTCAACTCTATATGATTCCTCTGAGGCTCTAAAACTATTCTCAAACTTACCACATTGTCTCCCAGTGTATAATTTTTCATTATGCATCACTGGGGATGAGAATCTCCTTTCGAGTCCCTTTTCATTTTTTTGCTTTCTTCTTGTTGCAATGTCTTGCCAAATGCCCATAATTAGAACATATAAAACAATTTCCATCAAAGGCATACCTCTTTTCATCATTTCTATATCGAGATGCTGATACACCTTGAGTACTTCTTCTGACACGAGGCTCTTTAGCTTCCTGACACATACTCATGGTGTGTCCCATTCTTCCACAGTAATAGAATCTAACAGATGGTTTGCTCTTAGAGACTCTTCTCTCTAATTTCTCAGGACGCTTCTTCTTATTCTCAGATTCAGCAAAGTTTCTATTTTCACAGCCTGAAATGTATTCTAGAGAATCTGGACAGAAGCTTGATGTGTGGCCATGAATCCCGCAGAAATAGAACATGTCATCACTACTTTTTGTTACTGTCCTATTAGGCCTATCTCCAGCACCTATAGGATTTCTTTCACATCTGGAACTATTAGCAGCTCTCTTTCTATCATGAATGGAAGGGGATTCATCAAACCCAATACCATTTTTTCCCAAACTGTATGGTCTTTGTGCTAAGAAAATTTGTCCCTTCCTCTTTTCAGAAATAACAAATTTTCTTTTCATTTCATCATCACCTGTCGAAGGATGATCAAATAGAAAGTGAAATGAATCCATCAACTTGGGCTTATCTTTGGATTTAGACTTCTCTATTTCCTGCTTGACTGATTCTAGCTCTTCTAACAACTTTTTAATCTTCATATCCCTTGATTCAAGTTGGACATCAAGTTCTTCCTTGAGAAGCTTCCCTCTACTAACCTCATCTTCCAGTTCATGCTTCATCTTATCAACCATGTCATTTTGCTCCTTTACCTTCAATTTTTCTTCAGCGACAGAGTCAGAGCAACATGCATTCTCTTGTTGTAGCCTTTGATTCTTCTGAACTTCTACAGACAACTGTGATGCTAGATCATTATTTTTGGCTTTAAGATTCTATGCTTCATCTGACTTTTGACTCTCTTCATAATCAACAGCCTTTTGTTTTCCTTTCATTCTTGCCATCTTCTACAGTTCTTTAGCATGTGAATCATTCTTCATTGTTAGGTTAGTAACAATATCAATAAGCCTTTGATTTAATCCTTTTAGCTTGTCGACCTCAATCTCCAATAACTTGATCTGGATATCTTTAGATTTGGATTCTTTAGTGTTTCCAACATCCCTTGGAATATTAGGTTCTTCATTGCTTTTGAATTGATCTTTCACTTTTCTATTCAATCCATCGATCTCCCTTTTCTGTTCATCAATCTTAATATTATATTCACTAACTGATTCTGAGTTCTCTCGTGTTGATAACTTGAGTTTCTCAATTTCTTCCATAAACTCAAACTTCTCTTCTTCCTACTACTTTATATAGAGTTTGGCATCGTGAACAACTTTGTTGGATTTCTTTGTTTTTCCTCTCCAAACATCTATCTCCTCAAGATCAGCCTCCAACTCAGCTCGCATATCAATTCTTCCATCAATTTCTTCTTCTTCTTCAGCATCACTCTGATGCTCGTGTACTTCACTCATTCCAACATCATGAATGCGTGAATCAATCTTTTCCCGATCAGATTCATCAAGACCTTCCTTCAGTAAGTTGTTTGATTCTTTTAGTTGAATCACACTTTTTCCAAAAACACATCCACACTAAGGGTAATTACGAGACTTCTGTTTCTTCTTTGATGCTTTTCCTTTTCCCATGGTAGATTGTGATAAGAGAAAACTGAATCTTCAGCCACACAGATCGACTACACCAAGTCGAAGAAAACAAATCTGATAAAAGAAACCTATCCCTCTGATACCAACTGTTAGGACCAATATGGGCCTATATACCCTGAGAGGGGGGGGGGGTGAATCAGGGTATTGATATTCTTTAACAAAGTCCTTCCTGCCCAACTGGATCTTGACCTATTTAGTACAAGGGTCACTTTGTTTGCAATTGTGTGTTTATTATGATCACTTCTTTTCTTCATAATCTGATGATGATGCTTTAAATGCAGTGCCAGGAAGTAAGCAGGCAGACACATAGATTTTTCCTTGGTTCACCCTCACTGGGCTACTTCCAAGGAGCATACGCCGACAAGTTTCCGGTCGTACCAAATTCCACTAATCTTCACTAGCTGTGGATTACAATGTTCGTGATAGATCACTTCTATGCCCAAGATCACTGCCTTTACAATGTTTAGGGTCAGCTCACTGCTTTCCCAAGGGTCACTCCCTGTTTCTCTCCCTCTGGCTCACTGCCGGTGGAGAGGATCACCTTCTTCCTCTTCCTAAGCTCACTGCTCTTGGAAGGAATCCACTCACAGTTTATAGACCTGTAGGTCTCTTCATTTGCATGAATGAATGCATCTTCCTCTGTGTGTAAATTCTCTGTTGAAGTACAACATTCACCCGTAGATGAATATCTCTTTGCACCGAAGGTATCGGGCAGCATACCATCTTCCACGCAGTCCAAGAAGAACCGCTGGAACAATTCCTTACTGGGCGCGCAAGTCAATCTCGGCGCACAAGTATCGACGCGCAAGTCACAACGGGCATGCAAGTCCTCCTCATACACTTGTGCGACTCAAGCTTCCTCAACTCCAAACTTGCGCGACACACTTTCTTTTATGCCCAAACCAATATTAGCGCACAACTCCACACTAGAGCGCATGTTCTAACACCGGCGCACAACTTCTACTACTGGCGCGCAACTCCACCTGCGCGACCCACACTCACCACTTTCGCGACCACCACACCTATGCGACGGGAGCTCTGATTTCTCAAAGAGTTGAAATCCGTTGAAGAATGAGGAGGGGAGGTCCAATATTTATAGGCAATCTGACCACCCTGCGCGACGGCACGCAAGTCACCTGCGCGACCCAGTTTCGGCGCGCAAGTCTTCTGCCCTTTTGGACACTTGCGCGACCAACTCCCAAACATGCGTGAACCTACTTCTATTGCCATGTTTTGATCTTCTGATCTTGAAAAACATATGGCACACAAGTTTCCTATTCTCCAAGTCCTCGGCGCGCAAGTCCCTTTGCCAAAAACACTTTTCTTCATTTGCCGATTTTCAGGCCCAAAAAGTTGGCAAACACTGGAAAACGGCGCCACCTTGTATCTGTTCTTTTGTACTGCCTCCAGATCATCCATTCCATTTATTGAAGTTCTTGAATCAGACATATATCGTTGAACTCAGCTCTTGAACTCGACATTCCATCATGAAATACTCTTTGACAACAAATTTGTATGTCATAGTTTTTCATTGTCAACAATCACTACATAGATGTCCACTTTGTCAACAAACACAATCACCACAAAAATGCTTCAATGATACCTTGAGGGATTTTTGCCCAACACGCATTTTCTGACGGAACCTGATTCTGAGGTCCGGTGTGCCCGGAATCATTTTCTGAAGTTTAGCTCGGGTACGTTCAGTGAACGAATGAGTTGGTTTTTATAACTTATGAACCGGTGCTCAAAATTGAAATCTGAGGGCACCGATGAACTCGCAGCGCCGGTATTTTTTTAGAAGAACCTCTTCCGGAGTTTCATTTGGTCGGGTGTGGTTTTTGATTTTTGGGATTTATGTTAAGAAATAAAATAATGTGGTATGACAAACTTTATTTTATTTCACTTAAAGCCGATTAAAGTCACTTTAAGATGCTTAAGTTGAGTTGAAGCGGATCGAATGAAATTGACGCGGTGTCGTCACACCGCGTGGGATCGAGCGACAAGAATGTGCGACGTCATCACGCCGCACATTCAAATTTTTTAAACTCTCATGCATCGGTATTTTGATTGCAAGGTGTTCGTATAATTTATTTTTGATAAATTATACACTCGTCAATGATTAAAATCATGTTTTTATTTATTTTCCAATTGATAACACCTAACGCGGAGGGCACTGGCCGAACAAACATGGCCCGAAAACCCTCCTCAGCTTGTTTATCGATGTGCGGATCGACGGACGACGACGAAGCAGGCCGCCATGGCGTTTGAGGGCCTTGCAGGGAAGATCGGGTCCCGAGAGGACCATTGGGAAAGTCCGCACACAAAACGAACCACCAGAGCACGTCCGGTGGTCCGCGGAAGCTCCCGCCGGCGCGCCACGCCGGCGCGGCGGTGCCCGGTGCGCCGCCTGCAAAACCCGCCGCGACTGATGTCACGACAGCGAGGTCGATTCCGCAGCTGTGCGGAACCGAGGGGCGGGACACGGCCGGCATGCCGCGTCCGGGTGCCGCTGAGCGGCCCCCATGCGGGGGGCCGTGGTTCCCATGCTCGGCCGATCGACCGAGCCGAGCCGACCCGTCGGGCCGGGTCGCGCCCAACCGGGTCGGACCCAGACCCGGGTCGGGTCGACCCGGTTCTGGCCGACCCTGGGGGGGTCGGGCGGGGTCGGGCCGGGCCGAGACCCCCCGTTTTCGGACCGTTTTCGTTCTTTTTCCCATATCCTGGGCTACGGACCTCTGAACGACATGCCGTCAGCAGCAATGCGATCCTTGGATCGAGACGGCCGTTTCGGTATACTACACCCAATGTTTAGTAATACTTTGGGTTCGGCCTGGTTGGTTCGTACACGAAACCAACCGGGCCCTCAGAGCGGAAACACTTATATCTTGAGCTCCGGATGTCCGATTGACGTTCCATCGACTTTGATAGATTCCTCTATGTGAGACGGATCTTTTGGCTTACTCTGCTCGAGGTTTGGATGTCGTCGGAGTGCGGTCGTGTTGGTTCGCTCACAAAACCAACCGGGCCCCTGGAACGAAAAAACCAATAACTCACAGACCATGTCTCCGACTAACACACCGTCTTTCTCGTTGTTTTCCTATTGTTGATACAGAACTTTTGGCATGCCCTACCCGAGGTTTGGACGCAGTTGGAGTATGGCCAAGTTGGATTGTACCAGAAATCCAACCGGGCCCCTGGAGCGGGAAAGCTGATATCTTTCAGACCAGACGTCTGTTTGACGAACCATCAGTGGCGTTGTTGATCCCTTTGAGAAACGGTCCCTATGAGTATACCCTATGATATTTAGGGGTACAGTTGAGATACGTCTAAGTTGGTTCTCACATGAAACCAACTGGGCCCCTAGGACGGAAATGTTAATAACTCACAGACCGGGCGTCCCATTGACGCGCCGTCTGATGCGTTGAGACCCCTATGAAGAGGTGGTCCTTGGAGATACTTTATTATGGGACATTGAGATACATGGAGTATCGACCTCTAGCTCCTGGAGCAGACCCTCCTAGAGTCGAGCGTGTGGAGTGCGAAGACCGCATAGACGACTAAGACCTGACGACTGCTTGACCGACTCGACTTAGAGTGAGTCGACTAGCCCAGTGGACAGAGCGCCCGATATTTGGTGGCAGACCCACAGTGGAAGGAGTTCCTGGTAGTTGGCAGCAGACCTACGGTGCTCGACTGGAGGAGTACCTCTGTAGGCTATTAGGGGGAGCGCCTGGTATTTGGCGGCAAGCCCTCAGTGGACGGAGCACCCCGTATTTGGCAGTAGACCCACGGTACTCGAAAGGAGGAGTACCTCAGAGACTTGGATTAGTGAGAAGTACCTCGGAGTCGTGACAGGACCAATATGCACTCCAGAGATGGGGCTCTTCAGTAGTTACAGTTTCGATAATGAAAATCATGGTTTGAGATAAGTCTAAGACCTTTGTGTTTCGTCATGATTGAGATGTGTTAATTGATAACTTAGGTATATGTATTGGCATATACCTGGGCAGTGGTTATCCGTTGATTTCATAATCCTTGTGTTTTCTCATGATTGATATGAGTTACTTGATAACTTAGGTATATGTATGGGCATATACCTAAGTAGAGGTTATCTGTTAAGATCTTCTTTGTGGTTATCCTTATTGGTTTTAGTGAGACCTTGAGGGTCTCGAGGTTCCTACTGAGTATTTTTATACTCACCCCTGCACGAGCTATGCCCGGACCTCGTTGTGTTGGTTGCAGACGACGGTCAGAGCTGACGGAGGCCGAGTGTTCGAGGACTGGACGGTACCTGGAGGTGGACCACTTGAGGAGTCATTATCCCGTGGTGGACGATCCAGGAGCTGCGCTATCTGTACCTACCCTTCAAGTAGGATCCGTGGTGGACGATCCAGGAGCTGCGCTATCTGTACCTACCCTTCATGTAGGAACCGAGGAGGACGACCCAGGATCTTCTTCCATCCTTCCAGCTGTTTGTCTTTTTCTGTTGTACTTTCTTTCAGCTGTAGCTGTACTTTCAGTTGGGTTTGTATTCTGGCCCATTTACTTTTCAGCACTTTCTCTTTGTAATTAGTTTTTTACTTCCGCTTGTACTCTGTGGTGTTTTGATTACTTTTATAAAGGAAATTCCTTCCCAATTATCGGGATTTACGCCTTTGGTGCTAGTCGCCAGCCCATGGCTTATGGAATGCGGGCTTGGGGTAGTCATGGCACGGGCCTCGAGGATGGGTCGTGACATGTACCTTTTCATATATAAAAGGACACCTATCCCCTATTTAAATATTTTCAGGGCCATGAATATGAACAAGAAAATCATTACATATTTTATTATATATACATACAAACATTTCCACTTACACCCTTATTCATTTTTCATAATTATATGTAAGCACACCTATCCCCATATATACATATATACATATATTTACTTACACTGGTTAATATACATATAATGGGGGAACATACATATATATTCCTACCTATCCATACACATTATGTCACCTTTAACTCTGTAAAATCAAACCCACCTCAAAGATGATAGAGACATACCAAAAAATTATTAGGAACTCAAAATCACCACGTCAAGGTCTAAAACACTCAAGGAAAACTACTATAATCTCATAAACTATAAAATACCCATATATAAATTGAGTAATAATGAAGATCAAAGGAAAACATACCCAAAAATGATAATGGGTGAAGTGAAATGATATAAAACACTTCTTGTTCAATGGATAATGTCAAAACAAGAATGAGGGAATCCCTAGAGATGCACCACACACCCGAAAAATAGAAGAACCCCAAAAATATAGATGAACAAAAACCCTAAGGTCTGAAGGAACTGAACCAGGTGATGGGGAGAAGGAAAATTGGCCAACCAAGGGAGGATACTAGAGTCAGAGGACTTACCACTAAAATTATACCAATAATCCTAGTGAAACCCGATTGAAATTATTGCACAAAGAAGAGAAATGGAGGGGGTGTCACACACACACCATGGGATAAGAGAGTGGGAATGTCTCATAAAAATGGGGATTGGTGGAAGAGGATTAATTTAGGGTTTATTTTATTTTAATTTAATTTAATTAATTTAAAAAAATCACATGTTTTCGGTGGAATGATTATTCAAAACATGGGAAAATCCTGCAATTAGCAGTGTGAGAATACTGCCCAATTGTCACAAACTATTTAGGATAGATGCACGGTTTGGGTAAACCTTGAACATACCATGAAGGGGATTTTTTATCCTATAATGTAGCTTCATGTTTTATTGTTGAGGCCTACACGGTTTCATACAAATCATGCGCCCTATTTAGAGCACCCAAAACGTTGGTTTCTAGGGTTCGACACTCCAGAAAACCAATAGAGCACCCAATTAACCACTCATACATTCACAAAAGTCCAAAAAAACACATAGAAGTTCTCACAATGTTATAATTATATTCAAAATATTGGTCGTAAAAATAGACCAACCAATAAATGAAATGGTTCAAATTTATTTTTATTTTCACCACAACTCAAAACACGAGTCGTTATAACTTCCCCACCATAGAACATATTTTCCTCTGAGTAGAATTTGGGGATAATGAAAGCATAACCTAATGTAAAAGGGTCATGAAGACCCATTCAAAAGGTCACATTGTGTTTCCAAACACATTATGCACCTTCAAGAATTACTTAATAACACTTCACTCAAGCCATTAAAACCAAAGACAACACTCATTTTCTAAACAAATCACTTAAATAGATCTTACCTGGGCATTTTTAGTTAGAGAAACAATCCCATCATTAAAAATTATACCAAAGGTGATCCCCACATTAGGTTATTAACACCAGAAAGTCCCAATTCCAAACCATGATACCTCCACCATCGGAATTTCTTATGAATCATGCCCATAAGCATTCTAATGATGCTCCTTGCATGATATTGAAATGGCCGAACAGTCGATTCCCCACCAAAATTTCCTAGACAGGTCGAGACATCCTTTAATGAAAACCCTATTCTAACATATACCGCACTCATATACACCCAAATACATGATTAAAAGTGGTTCTTAACCAACCATATTTGTTAAATGATAATAACAACAAGACAATCATGATTGGACAACTTATCTCAAAATACCCATCTTAGACGGTCAGTGTATTATAATAGAACAACAATGACTCCATCTAAAGAATCTATAAATTATAATGGGAACACACATCAATGTCCATACTTGACGTTCAGTGATGTTTCCTGATCAATGAACCACCTGACAATTTAAATTTACATGCATCGACACGAAAAAGTTGTAACAAAGATCAAGAACACTAAAATTGATACAAATTAAACAACACCTATGAGCCTGACAACATGTTTGTGATAACCCTGGATTTATGGAATTGTATTAAAAAGATATAAAACATGGTAATACATTATCCAAGTTTATAGGATATGTTGGAACAAGTCAAAGAAGTCCACATCAAACAATTATTTGATCTCATAACGACATATTTCTGGATGTTTTCTCAAAGGAAAGAATAGTTAGCATCAAAGTGTTTGTACAAGTCTTTCCAAAATTGGAAACGAGGGGTTAATCAAGACTAACCATGCCACGATAATATCCATGCATCTAGCATGAAACACTAATAAAGTACCCAAACCATCACAACAACATTTAAATATTTAACATATTGTAAGAAAAATGCACTCTTAGTACATCATGGATGATTTCAAGATAGGGGAAATACTCATCATTTATAAAAATACACTAATTAGATTATAATACTACCAAGATGGTTAGTCAAACCACTACTTCTCAAATTCCGTTGAAATAATCTTGGCTTCACCTGTCGACACACCATCATTATATGATCACAAACCTTTATCTCTTGAGGCTTTCTAAGATTGTACAAATGAACAAAAAATTTCCTACCAAATACAATAGTGTTTCTCAAATTATTCATACACATACATTCACATTAACATCATGTTGTGAAGAAATAATTGACACATTTAAAGACTTGGAGGCTTGAAATGAATTTGTGAAAAACTTTCAATTTCACAATGGTCCTCTTAGGCTGTGATCCTACATGGAATGAAACTTTACCCAATTGAACATGATTCTACATGACTTAAGAGTTTCCTAGAAATAAAAATAAGATGTTCAGATTAGAAACTCATAAGAGTGAAATATCCATATTAGCTTTAAACTCACATGTGTCACTCCTCCGAGTCACGATTACTACGTCACTGGGACATAACATTTGTCATAAAACCTAAACCAAGCTAAACGGTGTGTCAAAACACCCGACTCACTAAGAATTAATCCAAATAATTGGGTCAAACATAATTTATTAAACTCATAGGTAAATCTACTAAGAATATTACCTGAGAATGTATAGATATTTTGGAGTAAAAACTTAAACCAAACTGACTGACATGTCAAAACACTCGAGTCACAAGGAAGTCATGCAGATCATTGGGGCAAACATGATTCCTTTAACTCGTCGGTAACTCTACAATGAATATGACATGAGAATATATTGAATAATGGAAGTCCATGTGATTAAACCAAAATCAATTGGTTCATTAAATCATTTAGCACTCGATGGGCACCACATACGTAAATAGATACAACCCAAAGGGTAAAAAAAAGACAACAAATCATTGATACTATCCATAGGTTGCCTTCCTTATACATTAATGTATCATATGACCTATATAAGTAATTTAACCCAATTTAATATTTCCTCATACAACCACTATGTTGGATGGAGATGTACTCGGTCCTCCATCACCAACTAAGAAGAAAGTCTCACACGACCTATGAAGTGGCTGACCATGCCCAAGGCATGTATAACCTGCTGAAATTGAGAATTAGTCAATGCTCATGTCCAAAAAAGGTAATATAAAACATGAAAACCTATCTAAAAACGGGTTTAATTTAGAAAAAGTAGTCCTACTAGGGACTACAACACCGAAATGACACCATGATTCAAAAAGATCATGGTATTTAGGAAGCCATTTAAACTCAAGGGTGATACCAACCACAAGCTAGACCGTTATGATAGCATAAGTGTCGAATCTACAACCAGGTCATGAAAACAGATGTCTCTAACTAAAGATCTTATAATTTTAAGACATTACTAAAACAAATAATCCCTCTATAAAATGATCACATTTATATTCCAAGGAAACTCTATGAAAAATTCAATCCACCCTTACATGAAGTTTCAAAAAAGGGACACAACTAAAGTTTTCATTTTAATCCATTAAATTTATTTTAAAATATTCCTTTTAAACATTTAATGATTTAAAATACACCATGTACACATTTTATAAAAACTACTACGCACTTGATTTAACTAACATACCAAGGAAAAATTGTAAAGTCTTATTAAATGCACTTTTCTTAACATTAACCACTCATTAACATGCCATCAAAAGTTAGGAAATTTACCATAAACACTCCCTTTATGTTATAATAGATAAGGAAACCTACAAGGGCCCCATTAAAAATACCAAGGTCCTTTATAATGAAACCCAATAGCCTTTGTTTAATCATTAAAATTAGAAACACCCATAGTTGGTTATCGCATAAAAACATTCACCAACTAACCTATATAAGACCTGTTTTTATTTAGGAAAGTTAATTAACATAATTGAGTTCAAATTTTAACATATTTCACATCCATATGAATTTAAAATCATAACATGACCATATATAGGGTTTTATTATATTGGTTTCCATTCCCCAACCTATAAAGTTCCCATAAACTTTATAGACCGTAGTCTAGATACCACTAAACCAAAACTAATTCACATAAGAATTTGAACCCATAAATGTTTTTCATTTATAATAATTAAAAATATATATATACCATGACCATAAATAATGGTAAAATTATGTGGGTGGCCATCTAACAACACATAAAGCACCCAAACACTTTATAGTTTGGCATTTGGCTCCCATTAATCAAAACCAATTTCATTTAAAAACTTACTTTAGGTTCCTTTCATATTTTAAAAATGTAATATGATATATAATGCTCAAGGATGGTTTGATTAAAAATGTTACCTTTTACCAATTATAAGGTGTCCATACACCTTAAAACACAAAACTATCTCACATTGTAATAACAACCATTTAATTTTTTCTCATGATACCATTTACATACTAAAAAAACTATCATTTTATCCCAAAAAGATAAAACTGAGAAAAATTTTATAAACATAGATGGATGGCACATAAATTGGAAAGGATGAAAAAATAAGACCTAAATAGGTAAAAACTAAGCATGGAATAACATTCAAGGTACACATTCATAACCACTAAACAACCTACATATGCAACTACATGAAATGGAATATGAATGGATTGTGAATTAAAATGTGATTATTATAATTAATTTACTATTAATTACATTCTATTATAGATAGAGGGAAAAAATTACATTAACACCATATTTTACTAAGAATTGTAATGTACACTAATCACTCAAGGTGAAATCATATCAACTTTAACATCAAAAATAAATCCCAGCCCTTCCCACTTGGTCATTTCCCCGTGGGTGGGATTATTAGTCCCATACACTGCTATTTACCAAGCACTGATACATTCCAAATATCCTATCTTCCAGCAAAAAATATTAAGAAAAATTAAAATAAGCATATGATACTGATTTGTAATGTCCATGCTCAACTTACCACAAAACCAGTAGTCAAGCTGGTGGCTCACATGGACAAAAGCGTGCCTTCCCATATGCCTAAGGCTACCTACTAGGAACGAGGGTCTAATAAGATGATAGAGGGGAGAATGTACAATCATAATCAGAGTATCATAATATTTAATCTGAAAAATAAATAGAATAAAACAACATATGTAGTAAAATATTAAAGACAAATAGTGTAAGAATAATATAATAGCTAAATAAAAGTGGCAAATTATAACTTATAATAATTAATGACTGAAAAATGATGATACAAGAGAAATAAGTAAGAATAAAAATAGTAATACAATGGAATATAAGAAAAAATTCCCAACCACTTGCTCCAAAGTCACCTTGAGTTCCTGCTCGATCTGGTGCCCTAACTCCATGGTATAAGCTAAATTACACAAGCAATCAACCAAGGTTCTATAAATATAAGGTATACTCAAAAAGCTTAGTGTAATGGCTACCCGAATAGTGTGTGTGATAATAATATCATTAGTAAAAAACTAATAGTGTTTATCTTAATCCATTTCAAAAAAAATAAATTATGTAGTTTGTGGGTAATGTGAAATAATAAATAGTACTAAAATAATAACACATGTCACCTCAAGTTTTAATAGGACACTTAGGTGACTCTACCTACTTTGGATCGCTTCTGGAAAGAATTTAAAACTATATATATATATATATTTAGTTATAAATTTCATCTACCTATATGAACCAAGTGTGTACAGATGCCTAATGTCCATATTCATATAATTCTAATGTTGGTTGGACCGGGGAATAAATCACATTGTCCATGATATGTATAATGGGACTATAAGCTCAATCCAAAGGTTACATACCCTACATCCCAAGACTATTAAGAGACGTCACGAAACAACACTCAGAATGGTGAGTGAGACATCATGTTAACACTCAAATCATGGAACCTGGCACCACAACCCATCTTCCATATAGTATCACTAGTGTGAGATTACATGAACTCAACACCTGATATAATGGAGTGATTACCAACCATGATAAACACCCCTTACCATCGTATAAAGACTTTGTAAAGCTGTATTCATTTATAATATAATTTATGAGAAAAAACCTCTCATGAAACTTATTATCAATCCCATATGTATATATAAACAAACATGGAACAAAAATTAATATAGGTAAATTTATAAGTGATGTAAAAATAGTCATGGTATTACAACCCTTAAACCATTTCGATGTATTATATTCATTTGAAGGAAATAAACTACTAGGTAAGCGATATGCCAAATGAATTCCACATTTAGTTCAATTGAAATAAGGAAACCATTATATTTATACCAATCCATTTTACCTTTTATAATAAATTTGAGGATTTACATACATCAAGCACATGATATCCCATTTAATACTCATCTCTCAAGGGAAATTACATTTAACGGCTACGATGGAATCCAATTAGGTGTTATGAGCAATTAGAATTTGACCATTAAGGTGTAACTCATTTAGGGACATCTCTAAGGTCCTTGGTCTATTCATGACACAAAAGTATCCATAAAAAATAATCAAAGGATATAGTACAGACATTGAAACAAGATAATAATGATTTATATAACTAATAAATACTTTTTATTTGAGAAGAAAATGCACCAACATCGAGTTATTTTATTATAAAAACATGAAATATTTCTTCAAACATATCATTTAGGATATTAATAATTTCATTCAAGAATCATAATCAATTCACAATAAAGAATAATTTATTAAAAAAACCTAGTAACACCATTTAAAATCTAAGGGAGTTGCAAAAAGCAATCAGTTAATGCATTCTTAAATTTAAAGGGCATGTGAAAAGGGTCATATTGCAAGAATAACAAGGCCGAGCTGGACACTTTGTCACTTGACGTTTTCATTGACGATCAGTCAAAGTTTCTCCTTCCCAAATCCAAGAATATGAAGATTTCAATATACATAATTTAACATGTCCACAATGTACATATTCTCATTTCCATTAATATGTACAAGGGGATCCTTACATATATGATATATATGCATAAATTAGTTTCCACTTAAACTCATATTCATTTCCGATATATATATATAAGCACCCCTAGAATCATATATATATATATATTCACCTATATGAGTAAATATACATAAAAAGGGGTAACATATATATATATATATGTATACTTACGCATATGTGGTAAGTCTCATTTGACTCTGGTGACTCGAACCCACTTCAAGGACGACCAAGACACACAAAAAAATTGTTAGGAACTCAAAATCATCATAACAAGGTCTAACACACTTAAGGAAAATTACAAAAATCACACAAAATATGAAATCCCCAAACAGAAAGTGAGGAATAATAAAAAATAGAGGATAACATACCTGAAATTATTATGGGTAATGGAAAATGATCCGAACTAATTTTCCTTTGGTGGTAGATGCTGAAACATAGTTGAAGGAATCTCGGGAGATGAACTAAACTCCTAAGAAATTGAAGAAACAAAAAAATGGATGAAACCAAACCACAGGGTTCATCCAAACTCAACCGAGTGATGGGGAGAAGAAAAATAAACCAACCAAGGGAGGATAAGAGAGCTAAAGGCCTTACCTCAAGGTGGTGACCAAAAATACTGGGGAAAACTAGTAGAACCCATCTCATGAATAGATACAGAGGAGGGGGATATCGCGCATAGCATGGGATAAGGGAGGGGTGACTCTCACAAAAAATGAGGAGTGGAGAAGTATTTCAGTTTTTATTTTATTTTATCATAATGTTAGTTAATTTAATTTAATTTCATTTTAAGACACATCGTAGGGTTTGGGTTGCACGGTTATCCAAACCGCACACCAACCTTTCAATGAACAGTGAGACATACTACCCATTTGGCACTAACCATTCATGATAGGTGCATGATTAGGATAAATCATGTATAGACCATGTGGGGTGTTTCTTCTCCTCTTTTGCAGCCACATGGGTTTCTACTGAGGGATACACAATTTCAAAAAAATGGTGCACCCTTTTAATAGCATGAAAGCCACTGTGTTCTGGGGTCCGATGATATAGAAACTCAGTAGAGAACCCAAGAAACCCATCAGGCCTTCACCCAAGTCCAAAAATAACACATAGAAGTTTTATAACTTCCAGAATTATCATTAAAATTGCGGTATTAAAAATGACATGTCCCGTACTCTTGACCAAACCCAAGCTGAGCTTCAAGAAGTTAAGGTTGAACGGAATTTTCTACAAGAGAAGTTCAAGTTAGAGGAAATTACCACTCAGACGATGTTAGTCAATCCACCCCATGAATCTATCACTATTACACGTCTTACCTTTAGGTCGTACGCATGTGTTATAAGGGGTTACACGTGTTTAGGTCTTAGTTACTTAAAGTGTAATTCCTTTGTTGAAATAAAATCATTATTTAATAAAAAAATGACATGTCCAGTATACAAAAAAGTTCAAATTCTATTGGATTTTCAGCCAGGATCAAAACAGAAGTCATTACAACTCCATACTAATGGATATGTTATTTCTAGTTTCCAATAATCTAAAAAAATTCTCAAGTCCAATGTAAGTATCATAATAGGCCACAAGACCACCATGCCTTGGTTCATGATATGAGGCCAATTACAATCATGGGGCATGCCTCAAAACCATCATTCCCAACCATTGGTCATTCAAAACCCCACTAAAATCATCATGTGATAGTTCATTCATGATTACCCTATAAGGAATTAACCAATCCATGAAGGGTTCCATTATCACTTATATACGAGACAACATAAGTTTAAGGGTAATATATAGACACACACACCCACACAACACATTTCAAGGATAGTATTAAACATTACATGCACAAAACATGAAATACCATGAGTGGCCTCACTAGACACAAACACGCATTAAAAAATGTATCATTTTTATAGAGGTCTCCTGGGCCACACACATACGCAAACAAATATTTCATGTTATAAAATATTATAATATTATTATAACATGGTAGGTAACTTCATTCTTTAATTGAATCAAATACCAACCTCAAGGTTCACCACCTAAATCAAGCTACTAGACCTACGATACCTAGAACAAACACTAAATCATCACATAAAAATTTAATAGTGAATATATAAGAATAATAACATTTCAAGAGCTAGTATTGGTTTAGACCTACCAAATGACATCTTTTGAAATGAGCGGATCTAAAAGAATCTGAGAATGATAAAGATAAATTTGGTTTTCCACGATCCTTTTCATTTAATATATAAATAAACACATTAGATAATGTAGTAATTCCTAGATATTACCATGATAGTCTAGATATAGGGTCTTTAACAAGAATTAGAGAGAATATCTAGCAAAAATAAAAATAATAGAGGAAAATCAGTCACTTACCATAAAATCCTTAGGACCAACATCTCTAGATCTAATGTATTTTTTCTCAAGAGGGAAAATCACTAAGAATATAAACTTGATTCTCAAATACAGATATACCTAATTGTAGAAGGATGAATGATTTTTTTTGGGTAGGATTACAATTAAAATAAAAAAATATATAATAATTAATTATTTCCATATATTTTGGTCTCATGGTTTACCAAACCATTCCACGACAATGTGAGTCTCAATTCCTTTTCAGGGAACTCAAATACTAAACCCTGAAATAACCATAGTTTTGTGTCTCTTCCAAGTCATAATATTTTTTGGGTAATGTTGTATGGTCATTATTATTCAGGAAACAATCATGTGCCACCCACAAATATTATCTAATAAGACACATGGCTATGGAAAATTAGACAATTTCAACTAACCATACTCAAAATATTTCCCTAGGTAATTTCCTCTAAAACCCTCCCAAAATACCAATAAGATACCTAATACTTTACCCAAAAAAAGTATTAACTCAAGACACTTTAAATAAATGAGAAAACATTTCATAATGCACCTAAAAATTTTAGGGTCGTTATAATATCCAATAAATATTCCTTCATTATCATTATGTAAAAATTTATTTTATTGATATTATCTAATAAATATGAATTATTTACACCAATAAAATCTAAATTATGAAGGTTTTGTAATTATACTTGTCTAAAAATCATAATGAGCCATTTTAATAAGATGACATAAAAATATGATTTATATTATAACAAGTAGTACATAGTTCCTCTTAATATAAATATCTAGAAATATAATACCCACTTAGAAAATATTGAGTAATTTCATAGAGAATTTTATTCCCACATTCAAAAACAGCATTTTTTTCATGTTCTAGGAGATTAATGTTTATGAGTAGTACTTATTTACTATACAATTTTTAAATATTTGAGTTCAAAAACTCACCATCATGATCACTATAGTTAATAATAAAAGGTATATGTTTTTCAGTTAAAATGGAAGTATGAAAACTATTAAAATGATTAAGAGCTTCATATTTTCATGTAAGAAAATATTACCTGCTAAATATAGTGTAATTATCAATAAAGAAATACACACAGTGTTTTCACCTAATAGATAACATTTTTGTATGCCTAAATAAATCCATATTCACTAACTATAAAGATATAGAAATTGACAATTATATTTTTGTTTAAAAAATAAACTTATTTTTGTTAAGAAATTGATAATTATTATAGGCACTAGTTGGATTAAACTTATGTTATATCAGATCCAAAATGTGTCTTTTCTTAGAAGGTTTGGATAATGTTTGGAAGTTATAATGACCAATTTTCAACTCTTTTACATTTTCAAATTTCTAATATTGGACTTGTATCTTATCATGTGTTGAGAACATCCACTATCCATGTACAATTTTTTTAAATAATTCATACTCAACATATTTTCTTGAAAAAGATAAATATAATTTATTAGCACACAAACTTTATTTGGTCTAGTTTTGCTAGAAACCAAAGTTTTAGGAACCCGCATCATCACAAATTTTATATGTTCTATATCTTATAGTTCTTAAAAAATAAATTCTTTTTAAAAACCAAAATATTGAACATAATTTAAAGATTTTTTTTCCAATGACCTACTCTTTGAAATTTAGTATAAAAGCATTCACCTTCTAATACAAAGTAATTTTATTATAAAAGAGATTTATCGGTGGTAACACCAATTCCATTATAACTTCTTGAGGGTCTAATTTATATATATATTATAAAAATTCTCATTACTAGAAGTAATTTTAGGAAAATTATTCTTAAAACTAATAAATTTTGATTTAATATTAACCATTAATTTTTAAAAAATCTAATTTGATAATAAATTTGATTTAGAATCCATTTTTAATAAAAAAATAACCTATAATCGTTAAAATTAAATTTCTTTTATTTTATTTAGTAAGATAATTTTCTAAAAAATCATATATATTTTTCATTTTCCTACTTTTTTACATCAATAAGATTATCCTATATAAACATTTCATCAGAAGTGGATAATTTTTACTCATTTTAAAATGAATTTTATTTTTCATCATCTGATGAATTGTAATTTTCTTCATCTAGAAATGATAATTAATCATAATTATAACAATATATAAATTTATAATCAGGTGTTAAATTTGTTAATTATTTAGTAGTAACATTATCCATGAGGAATTTTTTATCCTTCTAAAAATATGGGTAACATCCAATGGTTGTTTGAATTTATTTTTTCATATATTCTTATTAAAAATAAGAAGATATATCACTTTTAGTTAATCTCCAAGTGTCTAATTATTTCAATCTATTATTACCCTTACTTTTATAGAATCTCTTTGATTTTTTGTCTTTCTACTTCATGTTTTGACAATCTGGTCTGATATGACCTATCTTCTTACATTCATAGCATATAACATCTAAAGTTTATTTCTTATCATGCTTTACTTTTATATATATATATAATAGAAATATTGACTGTTCTTATTAATAAAAATAACAGTTATCCATCTAAGAAGTTGATTAAATTATTTTTCACTTTCATTTGAACTGTATCTATTAAATTTCTAACATTTCAACCATAAAACTTTAGAATTGGAAGTATTATAATAATAAGTAAAAGTACATGAAGATGTGTTACTATAATTAAATTAAAACATGACTCCATTCTTCAACTTTTCACTCAGGAAATATCTCTTCAATAGAATTTTATATTACATTAATATGCCATTCAAATTTTCCTAACATAGATTAGTAAAATTTATAGGGTCATTTATGGATATTATTTTTGATTAATACGCCTTTAAAATTATATTGATAATTGTTTCAGTAATTTTTTATTCTAATAATTATGTTCACCCAATTATTTTGATATATTTAACAAATACATAAAACATTGATTCATTTGTTTTACTATTTCACCAAGTTAAAAAACAAAATCCTGATAATCTACCCTCAACATAACTATTTGAGTTTCCAAAACCTTGGTTGTACCAAATTGAGTAGAATATAATTTCATTAAAATAGTTATTTCATTTATCATGATTATATTTTACTATTAATGTTCATTCCACATGGCATAATAATGTATTATGAACATTATTATTTACCTATTATGTTAGATTCTCTTCTTAGACAAAAATGAATAACTTCATTATATGGAAACATAAAACTTTTATTCATAAAAAATTTAAATTCCAGTATTTATGATGTATGTATTTATATGGACATTCAAATATTTCCAATCAACTACATAAAAAATAAGTGGTTTATTCATATTGAAATGTTCAATTGTTCCTACCAAACACGCTTCCATAACAAAAAATAATTCCACTATGAACATAGTTAGTGTAAATGAAAACTAGATGAACTGATAATGAACTAATGGAATTATTGAAATAATATTATAATTAATTAGAGACAATAATTGAAACCAAAATTTGACCCAAGTAGGTAATTTAGAAAATATAAAATAATGGAGTGAATTTTAGTTTAAAAAAATTTACAACTAATTTTCCAAACTGTATTTTTTATATGAAATTTTTTATTAAATTATAATCAATTATATGATAATTATAAAATAAGTGCGTGGATTAAAAAAAATCAATTTTAAGAAATATATAAAACCTAATTAAAGTAATTGTGGAGTAAATTTATTTTAATATGATAGAATAAATTAAACCTACAATAATTAACAAGTTAAACATAGTAGTAATTCAAAATATGAATTGTGAGGGAGCTTAAAATAATGTATGGGGTATTGGTTAAAAGATAAATACTCTTTTAAAAGAATATTATAGATATAAATTTTAAAACCAAATTGAAAGGTAGATATTTAGATCTAACCAATGATATCCACGGTTAAAATAAATTATGGTGCTTTGTTTTCCTCTCTCTAAAAGTCCTCAACTTAACAGGTTTCCAGGTATAATGTTATTTCTTTGAGCACTCAATTATTCTATACTTGGAATACCTTTATCTTTCAATATTAATATTAGATAAATTAAATTAAGACACTAAGAGACTTACAATCAAGAATCATACTATGTATCTCTTAGTGAAAAAACTCAGAAAGAAAAGTATTAAACCAATCTCATTCTATCAAAATAAAAAGCGATTTGACAACATCCAAATTACTAGAAACATTAAGAATATTTTGTTACTATTTTAATTTTTTTATGATGCTTGATATGTGGTTATATTTTTATTATAAGTTATAGAAAACATAAATGGTAAAATATCATAAATCTTAAAGTCATCTATAACAACATAAGTGAAAACTTCACCGTAGATTGATGAACATAGAATTATTATTTCTCTACAATTGAGTTAATCCAAAACCACTATGGTTATCTTGAATATATTAAATTTAATCTATCAAGAAAATTTATACTACTATATTTTCAATATACTTATTACATTCTATATTTTTTAAGTTACAAAAAATTAATTATTTACAAAAAATAAAGCTAACATAAATTTCAATACAAATTAAATTCATGTAAAGTGTATTGTGATTTCTTAAAAACAAACAGATTCTCTGGCTAAAAACTTTTGAAATCATCTTATATGATTGATTTATATTTCTTTTTCTTTTTTAAATGAACAAAATGATGAACTATCATGGACATGAATTAAATCTATAGTTTCATTTTATTCAAAGTAATATAGATATCATCTTCCATTAACTATTATTTTTTAATCCTTTTTTGGTTAATTAAATAAATTTCATTTCACTTCTAATGAACCCAATTTATACTACATCATCGTGAGAACATTTCATCATAGTTTTCTTATATACATCAATATATGTGATACACTAATAATAATATCATTTCATGAAATCAATATTAATGTTCACAGTTAGGAATATCTAATTACACATATAACACATGGAATTATTATTTATAGTTTCTTACACAAAACCCCCATACTTAGAGATTAAAATGTTAATAATTTTCACTATAAATTCACAAAATATTATAATCCATCAATACCTAAAATTTAAATATAACTAGGGCATATTTATAAAGATGTTATCTAGACCATATGACATATGTTTAAGAATATTATAACCAGATTTAAGGTTCCAATTATATCAGATAATTTCTATTTCTTTTTCATTTTAAAAATAATATAAGGTAAATATCACCAAAATGTCACATAAAACAATGATCAACATGAGAAAAGATATTTACTTATATTCTAAAAATTGAATGTACAAAATTATATTGATTAAAGGAATCCAACTCCAATAGAACACCAATTCAACTAGAGATTTACATTGAAAACAAGTTCTCAATCACATCATAAAAATGATTTTATTGAGTCATGGATATATTTTTTAGGCCTACCTTGTGCTTTTGTGGGTATTCTACTTGATGTTACTTCACTCCTTTGAGAAAATTCATCAAGAAATGATATCATTAGGTAATTAACATTTCATCCTTCATCATAAAAATTATATTTTTGATAATTCCATATTCATAAATTTATCATAATACATATTATGATAAAACATTACTATATTGTGATAACTCCAAAATCTCGAACAATCATTGCTCAAACTACTTCTTAAAAAACATTAAAAGTCGTAATGCAATCCGTTTATATTGATATGGATATCTGTGGTATTAAATTAATCTCTTACTTATTTACTTATCCTTACATAAATATTATATTAAATTTATCTAAATGAGTATAGGATTTATTTCTTATTTATAACCACCCATCCTACTTCTCTAGTTACTGGGAACTTATTCATTAAACATTATCAGGTATTATTGGATAGTTGTGACTACGACCCAAAAAAATTATCCTAGTTCTTATGATATTTTCCAAATATAATTTATTTTAAGAAAATATGAAATTTAAGTAAATATTATGGAATATATTACACTAATTTAAACATATATAATTATATTGATCATTACAATCTCATCATATTCATTAACACGTGATCTAAGAGTGTTTTTTACACCATGTGACATAGACATCAATTATGTCTTTAATATTTATTTCTTTTTATTTTAATACCATATCAATTTATGTAATAATAAATCATATAAGAAACCCCAAAATATATCTCATTATATGTTGTTCCCTAGAACATGGGTTTCTACATTAAGCTATTCTTGGAAAAATCCTTCCACTTTAGAAATAACTAACTATATGGCTAGACATTATTTCCGTATGTTTTCATCATATTTGACTTGGAAAACTATATATACCCATTAAAATATTATAAAAACATGGATTGCTTCATTTTTAATAAAACCAAACATTCTTATAGATTCATAAAAATAAATATTCAATGATCACAATTCATTCACCAACCCAGAAATGGATTTTTCCAACTCACATACCTTAATGTAATTCCATAGTGTCTCCAAAAGATTTGGTTTTTTCATTTACAATTCTTCCATAAGGGGGTCTTGATATCCAATTTCTAAACTACATGACCATAGAAGGATGTTATGGTAATTATATGTTTAATTTATTTTGATATGATGATCGGTTGAAAAATGTTTCATCATAGTCTATTTGTAGAAATTCCTTGAAATATTTAGTAACCAATAATGAATTATTGCTACCAACTTTTCTATCAATGTATAGTTTTTACTTTAATATCCATCGATGGATTTAAATAAACCAATGAACCCATAAACATATAAAACTGGATTTTAATATTTGGAATCCATTCCCTAATTTTTATAAACATTTGAAACTTATCCTAATTCATTTAATACTTTCTTTAAGATTAATTATTCTTATAAAATAACATATCATATAATATATTGTGTATAAAACCACCTCTTTGGTTTTAACATCCCTATACAGTATGTGTCTCATGATTAATTCCACCCACTAATTATTATAGATTTTAGTGTTCCAATTCCAAATCATATGCATTTTGATCATTGAATTAATTTGAGTATACCTTTATTTCAATTTCTCAAAATGTACAGTTCTTCTATCTAATGAAAAAATTGTCAACCACTTAAATAATACCTTTATATCATATGGATAATTATATCCCATGAAGACCTAAGGATAATTTACTGATATTAACTTAGTTCTTTCTTTATTTATTTTTATTATGAATTAAATTTAATATAAGGTTATCATAAAACACATTAATTTGTGAGATAATGTAATTTTAACTTATTATAGCTTATGTGATATTTAATAGTCAATGTAGCTAGCATATGGTTTAGTGTCAATCTACTATTTGTGAAACATGTGAAAAACAAAATATTGGAAGATTATAAATACCATTAAAACACATCATCAACCAAACTTTTACAACCATCATTAACATGATGTGTATAAATTAATGAGTGTTTAGAAATATTTTTACAATAAATTTAAATGGTCAATGAATTATTGGATATGATATTCTTTAACTAGTCTCTCTAGATGATCTGATATCTTTTACCTTGTATATTCTCTATTAAACATTGCATTACTAAAATATTTTAAAGTATTATCATGAAATATATGAACCTAACACTATAATATAATTAGAATAATTCACTTGTATCATGCTAAAATAACTCTAGAATATTTTTCCATTATGGACATTAATCGATAAATATTTCAATTTCTTTAAAATTAATAATTAATCATGTCAAAATATAAAATTTTCTTAGATTATAATAGTCTAAACACCCTTATTTAAATATAATTAAAAATTATATTCAATTTCACATTACCATGAATTATATTTTTGCAAATTTTATTATTTTATAGTTATATTTTATAATCATCATTAACTCTCGATATTAAAAAAATATGATTTAAGTATTAAACTCTCAATTAAGTATGACATACAATAAAAAAATCATTATGAATAATATGGAATGTAAAATTGTTTCTAAAATTTGACACATAGATAAAATTTTTGGTATCACTCAACACAAAACAGTAGTTTCACAAGAAGCAATTCACTTGGTAATGTAAAGTTGTGATCTTATCTTAGTTGACATTGGAATCCTCCTACTTCTTCTAAAAAAAGTTCTCCTTACTTCTTATTATCTTGATGAAAATAATTTAGTCTTGTATTCAAATAAAATATGTGAGTTACATATTTTATTTAATACTATAGTGGAGAATTAGAAAAATTACTTGGAATGATGAATATAACTAAACAAGAATATTCTTTTTTCCTTTTTCAATTCATCATTGTTTCTATTCTACTAAACTTATTTCCATATATGAAATAAATATCCTCATGTTAGAGGAACTCTCATTCAATATTTTCCATATTTAATTGGATTCCTTAAAACAACACTGGCGTTAAAATATTTATAGGATATTCAACCTTTTCCCTAACTTGCTTCACCAAAAGGGGTGATGGACCTTGTTTCCACCGATCTCAAATGGCTTGTAAAATAGTAGTGAAAATATTTTTGAGATGATTATCCATACTTTTCATTTGGTAAATATTAATGAATATATATAATATAGGTGTAAAGGATGATAAGATGATATTATGGGATAATTTATTATTTTTATTGATGTCGAAATTCTGTAGTTGGTTAATACAATTAAACATGCTTTAGTAAAGATCACTTTCTTGGTATCTGTCTTCCATTTTAAACATGTAGAATATATTTAAAATCTTGTTTATCGTTATCTTATATTTATCCTTTTAAAATTATAGTTAATTTGTTATCATTTTGTATGCATCAATGTGATTATATTTCACCTCCAACTCTCAAGACATAGCTGAGAACATAATGAAATGGATATCTGAATCATCATCTATATATCATTAATAGGAATCCTTTTATCTTTTTATCACTCATTGAAAATTTTGATTATGAATAGGGGACTCTGTCACCTAAAACATCATATTGTGGTGTAGTGAAATTGAGATTATGAAACTCATATAATTTTTTTATAGTGAGAACATTTTATTTTTCCTGGAATGACCCTACTATTCCCATGGTTTTTCTTCATTTTTATAGAATATATAAAATCATATTTTAGTAATTTAAATTTATAACTACTTATAAAGAAATAAATTAATTTTATTAGTCTCATACTATTTTATCAAATCTCAATAACCCTCACTAATGGATTAAAAATATCATGTCTCTTGGATATTTTAGTGGGAATGATCTTTATTTCCTATACAATAATCCCAATGGGGGACAAAAATTTATTCAAAGGATGTTGGATTTAATTTCCTGCTACATTAACTCATAATTCTATGATCTTTTGGGTAGAATTGGAAATCATTATATCCTATAATATAATATCATAAATTATTTCCCCAAAGATACACTAATAATTTGTAAGGAAATAAACCATTGATACTAACTAGGTTAAGTTGGCCTAATATATTTTGTTAAAAATCACTACTAATTGAAAGGATCCTAATGAGGTCCATACATGTATTTTGAGCTATGTTTTAATTCAAATATAATTTTTGGAAGGCATTTAAAGACTTAATATTTTATTTATTTAGTTTTTTAACTTATGAATACATATTATTTATTTTTTACTTCACATGTTTATTATTATTAAATATAATTTACATAATTAATAAACCATAACTAATAAAATAATATAAACATAATAATTTTATTTTATTCCATATTAACATGATTATTAATTTATTTACATTATATGATAACATTTAAAAAATAATACAAATTCTGAATCACAAACATAATTAAGTAACCATGTACTGATAAAAAATATATTATATAACCAAGATATTTTACATTATAGATGGTTTATCGATAGAACATGAATCATAATTGGCCCTAGGGGAATTTTAAGACCATTTTGGGATTGAGTTGTAGAATTTATCCATTATTCTATGTGTCTACTATCATGGATTCACCTAATATTTGGAATGGAACCATCTCCTCTCCCTGGAAACTCCATCCCTTGCTATTGTTTATTCACTCATAATTCAGGGGTACTAGAGGTATATGTTTGTATAAAATAAATCCTAGATGCACATGCCCATATATAATAAAAGAGGGAGGGATGATTCGAAGATCATCATATTTAATTTAATAATAAATATTCCCACATATGTAATAGATAATTAAACTAAAAAATTTAATCCCTCACATACACAACTTAGTCAAGTCCACATTAAATCCTATCCTTTGATGTATACGCATTTATACTTGATAACATTCACTCTAATTTGTTTTAATTATGATAAATTTATTATAATCAACATAATAATGAATAGATTAATTAGTTAACTCATTATCTTACTATTTTTTATAAATATTCCCTGATATGTTCTATGATTCTTATTCTATATTACTATTTTAAATAAAATTAATTTATAATTTTACAATAAATATATATACAATGTGTACTAACGGGGCCACACAATCTGTACCTTTCTCTGTGAGATTAAATTAATTATAATAATTTAATATATAAATACACACACATATACATATATATATACACACACTCATATATATATATACGGAATGTACTTTGGATGTGGCATAGTGTGTACCTTCAGCATCTGATTAAATCTATTTCTAAAATTTAATACATGTATGTCATGTATTTTCACTCAACATGTCATGTTACTCTCAATATGTGTGGTACATATCATGAAATGTGTAATTAAATAAAATATACCCCCACAAAATACATGATTTTTATTTATTTGTGTCAATTCACTTAATCTTCATGGCATGTATGATCAGATGGTATTCCATAAATATCAGTGGTGTATAATATAAAAATTTGTGTGAAGTTTATGGAATGTAATACTTCCATTACATGTCATTGATTTGTAGAATGTAAGTGGATAATAATTAAATTGAATTTATATATACAAGTCACCTGAGGAATGACACATGTCAGATGACGTGTATAGCCAGTGGAATGTTGTGTATTTAATGTCTCCCTATAATAATCTACAAAGATAAAACACACAAAATTTATGCCTTTGTGTGTAACTGAAAAAAATTCACATGTTATATGGATTATACAACTAGGTTTATGTTGTGTGACACATTTTGAATGAGTCTCTCAACTTACAGTCCATACATAGTGTGAAAAGATGTTTTATAGTTGACCATGTAGTATTAGATGATTCACATGAGGTTAAAACTATGTGGGTCACACATCATGTACACCATATACACACCACGTAATACCTTTCAGACAATGTTCATCATATTTTTTCATTATGTAGTGTGTAATGAAACCACATACCAATCCACATGGATTACTATGATTATTGTGGCTCATACTTTGTGTGGTTGATGATTGGTAAATAATGTGTAATTAACCATCACACATCATGTATCTCATCCATGAAACTAGTGGCCTTAGCACCACTAGATAGAATCTTCGAGGAATCTACATGTGTTTATGACCTAATCCTGAAATTTTTTTGATGAATATGTTATCAATTTTTTTATTAGGATTTAAATTCTCAAAATGGAAAAAAACATCAAACATACTCAATAATTGATCAAAGAAAAAATAAATAATTATAAATTATAATTTGACCACTCTAATACCACTTGAAGTTTTTGGGGCATCATGAAAATAGTGGTTTAGTGCTTGATTTTGGATAACACAAGATATGATCTATGTATTGATATACACATGTCATCTAAAAATCATCAAACAACACTATATGTATTATAAGGCCCCAGCCTTAAACCTTAATTAATATTGAATTAAATGAATAATTCACATTGAGTATCATTTCAGGTTTAGATTTTTAGAGAATTAGGACATAACTATTACATCTCAAAAGATTACAAAGTAGTCGCTTATACTAGATTTCCATAAAATAAAAACTCTTAAAAAGAAACATGTCTAGTTCCATGTTTTAGGTATCATGACTTTCTCTTGATCACATCCTTGACCCTATTCCACGCTAAGTCCTGTGAAAAATGTAACGCCCCGACCCCAGTTACCCTGAGTCGGTGCATTAATTACATAACATTGGCATGATCACAAGAAAGATCAAATCACGAAAGAACGATTGGTTTAGTAGCCTTGGAAACAATAGATATATTCATAAGTTTTACATTACATTATCAAAATAAAAAAGAACTACTACATCAAAATATTGTCTCCATAGTCCACATTATTAACCCCTCATAATATCCCTGCAAGTCATTCATAATTTACTTCTTCACATACTAGGAAAATAAAACATAGAAAAGGGGTGAGCTCAAATGCCCAGTAAAGATAACAATATAGCGGAAACTTTCATAAATAAGAATAAACATTTAAGGCAATGTATAACTAAAACAAAAGCCTTTTAAACTTTAACTTCATCATAGTATGGCATAAATAAAATGAAATAATGCCATTTACTTATTCACATGGATATTCTACTAATCGAATAATCACATGGAATATGAATAACCACTTTCATAATGATGGAATGCATAATGCCAGACTATCATAACCACATAGCCAAGGCCTCGTGCCAAGAATACAAATAAGATTTTGCCAAGGACTTGTGCCAGGACACTAGTTTGTCTCATGAGACCTACCGATGCATCGAGGAGCTATAGCGGGCTCCACCCATCACATATTAAGTCCAATACATTCCCATATGAAAAGGTTTAAACATAACATAAACATTCGTATTAAAACTAGCATACGAAATGTCAATACTTTCACCATAAACCATGAATGGTATATAAAAAAAATAGCACATCCACAGTCAAACATATCACAAAACCTTCAATACAATATAAAAGTTTTGTATCATAATATATCATCCTAAAATAAGCGTAAAATCCATTAAAGGATGTTGACATAGATGAAATCAAAACTCTTTTTAAAGAAATATCTCTTTCTATTTTGAAATCATTTAAGAGATATATATTTATAAAATAAAAAATTTTCTTTGAAAATCTTCTTATAAGCTTGTAAGGGATGCTTTGACGATTTTATAACGGCGGAAAATAACCACACCCGCCGTATAAGTTAAAAAAACATTCTTATCTTAATTCTGTCGAAGAGGTTAAAAAGCACCTTGTTTGGAAAACGACGGAATGATTCCCTTATAAACCTCTTATAAAAAGTTAAACAAGGGTATAAATGACTTTAACCCATATTCTTTTAAATATTAAAAATGTTTTGAAATAAATTTTGAAGAAACATGGATGTGGATGATAACGAGATCCCAGTAGATTATTACGTATAAACAACTTCGGATAATGAAGAGATTGTGAAATAACCCTTACCTTGTACTTTTCCTTGTTTGGGGTAGGTTAACCTCCTGTATAATGGTGAAATAATTGTTATTAAATTATAAAAGAATCATATACATTAATATGATATCATATATGATCTTTTAATATTGATTTGATAATAATATCTTAGTATTATCGTTGTTTCTGGTGTTAACTTACTTGTTTTATTTTATATGTTTTGTTACGTAAGCCATGTTTTTAATGGATAGGTTGTATATTATTCATATCCAGAATGATATCAAGTCCTTAAATATCATTTTTAAATCATCAAATGATAATTATACTTGAATGGATACGATGGAGAATGAATCTTATCGCGTTTGTGGAGACGGTAGTCCGTACGTACGCACGAGCGACAATATCATTCTTTTGATATTAAAATAATATATAAATGGATGTTATATCATATATACAGAATAATTAACATGTTATATTTATTATTTACATGAGTTGCACATCATTATTATACCCATCCAAATAATAATATATTGAATAACAATTACACCACGACGTGGAGACGGTAAGCCGTATGTACGCACGTATGGTGACATGTGATTCAAAGGGTGGATAGAATACTGAATATGGTTGTACCATATTTATAATAACATCACAGTATATGTGAGATACTGGAGTTATTATTTTAGAATGGTAATAACAAAGAATGAAGAAGTGGAAGAAGAAAGGAACTTGAAAAGGGGTGGTGAAAATATTACCTCTTCTTCGGGTTCTTCCTTTTGATTTGATCAAAATGGCTCCGTAGGTTGGCTTTCTGATCAAACTAAGGCCTCTAGGTTGTAGTGAGGGAAGTTGGGAGAGTATTTGGGCAGAGTTTGGCCGAGCCAAGTGGCTTGAGAGGTGTGAGGAATGAGTATAAGTGGTCTCCTTTTATAAGGGAGAGTCGGGGCTCTTTAGGAAAGAGTGAAAGTATTACATTATATTATAATTATATTCGGTTTATAATGGTCTAAAAATCATTGAGGAAAAATATAAGATGACTCAGTTTCTAAATAACATCAACCAATAAGAATTGGACAGGTTTTAGATAATATTTTAATCATTATAATCTTATTTATTTAAATGATTTATTAATGAGATAAACATTGCATCATTATTGTGTCATTAATAATTTAAATTATTTGATGTCTAAAAATTATAAATAAAATATAATTATGTAGGAAATCTTTTTAGATTTCTAATTAATATTTATAATCGAAAGTCCAACATGTATAACCCTATGTAAAAATTGTTCTTCTAAAAGATGTAAGCTTATGCCATTTTTCTTTTTATTTTAACATTATTAATATAATGTGTCCCTACCACATACAAGTGGTTCTAAGGGGTCCCCAAATCGACCCAAGGATTACCATGGTCGGGTATGTGTCCAACAATAAGGTTAGGACACGTTTTAGGGTAATTTTTTATTATTATAATATTATTTTTTAACCCTTATTTACCGGAGTTACCCTTTAACCATGGTAAATAAAATATTTACCGCAGTAATTATTCAAAATGTGCAAAAATAAAAGTTACATATTTACATAATTTGGACATCCTGATTCCAAATATGTAATCCATTTTTCCAAATTCAAAACACATAAGTGGCAGAAATTAATTTAAAATTAATTCCCGTTGTTAAAATAAAAAGCGTGTTTTTAAGAGATAATAACTATCAAAAGATTGACACTTGTTTATGTCTGGTTTAATTGTGAAATTATGTGCAATGACAAACATTAAATTAAATGGTAAAAATATATTATAAATATACTTTAAAACCACTCAAATTCATAATTTATCAATATTAATTATTTTGATTAAAAAGGTTGATTTTAATTAAAATTTAGTAATTTTCACTATTCATCAAAATATAAAAGTTATCCGAAAAGTACCAAAATTTCACCCTAGGCTAATTTCAATATTTCGAATCAAAAAATGAAGTCCGTTTTGAAATATAAAATATATATGATTTCAAAAAGTAGGTATTACTATTCACAACGGCTAGTTTAATTAGTTGTGGTGTGTGTTAGAACTCGAGGTTGCGTACAACACACGCTATCGCATTATTCGAAGGGAAACGTACCGTGGAAGATTGGGGTGTTACATTATCCCCTCCTTCAAATAATTGCGTCCTCGCAATTTCTAGGGTATTACTGCATAAAAAGACTCGGGTGGTTCTTCATCATAAGTTTCTCGGGTTCCCACGTTGCCTCTTCCATCTTATGATTTTCTCCACAAAACTTTTACCAGACGCGTCGTCCGGTTTCTCAGTACTTGTTCTCTTGTATCAATATTCCTGACATGCTCTTCACAATAAGACAGATCGGGTTCTAGTTCTAATTCCTCATAGGTGAGTACATGCGTTGGGTCAGGCATGTATTTCTTCAACAGAGATACGTGGAACACATCGTGAACTTTAGAGAGACTTGGCGGCATTGCCAATCGGTAAGCTACAACCCCAATTCGTTCTAGAATTTCGAAGGGTCCGATGTACCTGGGACTCAATTTACCTTTTTTTACCAAAACGTATGACTCCCTTCCATGGAGATACCTTTAGGAAAACATGATCACCGACTTGAAATTCCAAATCCTTCCTTCGATTATCGGCATAGCTCTTCTGCCTACTTTGAGCTGCTTTGATGTGATTTTGGATTACTTTCACCTTTTCCACCGTTTCCTCCACCATTTCTGGGCCTACAAGTTTTCTTTCTCCAACGTCATCCCAACAGGTTGGTGTACGACATCTCTTTCCGTATAACGCTTCATATGGTGCCATCTGTATACTCGAATGGAAGCTATTGTTATAGGAAAATTCTACCAGTGGTAAATATTGATCACACATACCCTGAAAGTCAAGTGAGCAAGATCTCAACATGTCTTCTAGGGTTTGAATAGTCCGTTCTGATTGTCCATCTGTCTGAGGGTGTTAAGCAGTGCTCAAATGAAGTTCAGTATCCAGAGATTTCTGAAGTCTTTTCCAAAATCTTGAAGTAAAACGGGGATCACGATCAGAAACAATCGATAGGGGTACTCCATGAAGTCTCACAACTTCATTAATGTAGAGTCTTGCTAGACGTTCCAGGGGTAGATCTTCTCTTATAGCATGAAAATGTGATGACTTGGTAAGACGATCAACAATAACCCATATTTCATCGTTCCTTATAGGAGTCTTTAGTAGCCCCATGACAAAGTCCATCGTAATATTGTCCCATTTCCACTCCGATATGGGAAGAGGTTGCATGACTCCTCCAGGCTGTTGCCTTCCAGCTTTCACTTGTTGAAAAACCATACATCATGACACAAAATCAGCAATCTCCCTCTTCATGTTGTCCCACCAAAAATGTTCCTTCAAATTTCTATACATTTTTGTGCTCCCAGGGTGTATAGAGAAATTGGAACTATGAGAATCATTCAGCAATTCCCTTTTTAGATCAGGTAAATCGGGAACACAAAGTCTCTTCCCGAATTTCAAAATTCCATCTTCATACACAAAGTCTCTCAATCTCCCATCATTCACAGCTTTAATCTTCTTTTGGAATTCTTCATCATCGGTTTGAGAACTCTTAATCCTTTCTAGTAAAGATGGTTTGGAAACCATTTGAAAAAGCATTGATGTTTCACCTTCCCTGGTTATTCCCATGTCCATCTTCACTAGATCCATGAAAATTGGATCCCTTTCAATTCTCATATTGTTCAAAACTCCATGGTCTTTTCTACTCAAAGCATCTGCCACCTTGTTTTCCATCCCTGGGTGGTAGTGTATCGTATAATCATAATCCTTGAGTAATTCAAGCCATCTCCTCTGCCTCATGTTGAGATCTTTTTGTGAGTAAATATACTTCAAACTCTTGTGATCAGTATAAATCTCACATTTTTCACCATAGAGGTAGTGCCTCCATATCTTCAAAGAAAAGATCACAGCTGCTAACTCGAGATCATGAGTAGGATAGTTTTGTTCATGAATTTTCAACTGTCGTGATGCATAGGCAATAACTCTATCATTCTGCATAAGGACACAGCCAAGTCCTTTCTTTGATGCATCACTATAAATAACGAACCCATCATTCCCCGATGGTAGAGTCAATATAGGAGCATTGATTAATCTTCTCTTCAGTTCTTCGAAACATTCTTTACACTCTTTTGTCCAAACAAATTTAACCCCTTTACGTGTGATCTTCGTTAATGGGTTAGCCAATCGGGAAATATTCTGGACGAAACGTCGATAATAACCTGCCAAACCAATAAAACTACGTACCTCGGTTATACTCGTAGGTGCTGGCCATTCTTGGATTGCCTTGGTCTTAGAAGGATCAACAGAGATTCCATCTTTAGAGACAATATGGCCAAGAAAAGAAATATCCTGAAGCCAGAATTCACACTTGCTAAACTTCCCATATTATTCATGCCTCCTCAGAGTCTTCAAGATAATGCGCAAGTGATTTTCATGATCTTCGTAGGTTTTGGAGTATACCAAGATATCATCAATAAATACCACCACAAATTCATCGAGATACTCCTTGAAAACTCTATTCATCAGATCCATGAATACAGAGGTTGCATTAGTCAATCCAAATGGCATTACAGTAAACTCGTAATGCCCGTACCTGGTTCGAAATGCTGTCTTCGGAATGTCTTCCTTCTTCACACACAACTGATGGTATCCATATCGAAGGTCAATCTATGAAAAGTATTGAGCTCCATGCAGTTGGTCAAATAAATCATCAATACGAGGTAGGGGATACGTGTTCTTTATCGTTATAGAATTGATCTCCGTGTAGTCAATACATAAACTCATAGATCCATCTTTCTTTTTAACAAAAAGAACAGGGGCTCCCCATGGAGAAACACTTGGGCGAATAAATCCCTTATTACTCAATTCCTCTAGTTGTTTCTTTAGTTTGACTAACTCTACAGTGGCCATTCTATAAGGGGTCTTCGAGATAGGCCTTGATCCATGAATCAAATCAATGGAAAACTCAACTTCTCGTTCTGGAGGATGTCCAGGTAAATCTTCTGGAAATACATCTACATATTCATTCACAACAGGTACATCCTCTATTTGAACATTCCTTTCCTCACCGATAGTTATTTCATTCTCTTCCTCCCCAATAATTGAATTAAGTTGAGCTACTGGGGGTGGATCTAAATAAGAATTAGGTGGTGACGATTCTGCTCTAAAGATAATGTGTTCCTTGTCATTATCATCAAGAATCGTAACCTCTTTCTTCATACAATAATCTTCACATCATAGTCCGAAAGCTATTCCATACCGAGGATTATATCAAACTCAATCATAGGTATGACGATGAGATCAGCAGATAAAGAAAATTTATGTGCTCTAATGGGGACTGATTCAAAAAACATTGTTGCAATGATATTTCCCTTAGGAGTTTTAACTGACAACTCCCTTATTAAATCAAATTGGAAATATCTAATTTTCATAGCAAACTGGGAAGATATGAAACAATGCGATGATCCAGAATCAAATAATGCATTTGCTAAACTTGAGGAAACCATTAAATTACCTGCCACCACGTCTTTCGGAGCTTCTACCTCAGCAGTAGTGATAGCATAAGCCTGGCCTTGATCCCTTGGCCTTTTCTGAGGTAATTTCTCCTGATGCTTAGGACATTCATTCGCATAATGTCCCATCTCCCTGCAATTGTAGCACTGAACGTTGGTGGCTTCCTTCTTCCCTTTGCAATCACGGGCTTGGTGGCCTTTTTCACCACACTTGTAACAGACTCCCATTCCCTTCAAGCAAGTACCAGGGTGTTTCTTCCCGCATTTACAACAGGATGGATATTCAACCTTTCCCTTCTTCAACTTATTTCCATTCCCAGATTGATCAGCAGGTCTCTTCTTCTCTTGCTTTGCTTTAAAGTCATAAGACTTAGAGAATTCCTTTTCGGACTTGATAGCACATGAGACAATGTCTTCGTACGACGAAAAGGATTGTGAGACCAATTCTCGACAGAGAAATGGTTTTAACCCATCAAAGAAACGATCAATCTTACTTATTTGGTTACTTATATAATCACCACCATACCTTGCTATCCTTGTAAAGTTAGCCTCATACTTTGTGACATTCTCATCCTCCTTTTGTCTCAGACTCAGAAATTGCCTTTCCATATCTGCTCGATAGTCGCGAGAGAAGTATTTTTCTAAAAACAGAACTTTGAACTCCCTCCATTCCATATTTGATACTTCATCATCTTCCTTCATATTTTGAATCAATGACCACCATTGATCAGCATCTCCAGTGAGGCGGTAAACTGCCATTATAACTTTTTCCTTTTCACTGCTCCCCAAAGCCTGAAATATTTTCTCTAGGGAATTTATCCATTTCTCGGCTACTAAGAGAGTTGTACTCCCATTGAACGTTGGTGGTTGTTGCCTCATAAATCGATCTAACATTGATCCTCCACGTTGCGGATCAGGGTGCTCCATACGGGTAAGGTTATTATTCATAACCTGAGTAAGTTGTCCCAGTATGGTGATTAGCTGATCGGCACCAGTTGCATCACCCGCCCCACTATAATTATCTTGAGTAGGAGGGAAATACCTACATGGAGTGCGTGCATTGATACGGTTTCCATTTCTTCCACTAGGCGCCATTTCTAAACAATGGCATAAACTAGATCAGTTTATGAATCAAAATACATAATCCCATACTTATAAAACACTCAACATAAATTGAACTATTTATGGATATAATCCATAATCATAAAAATGTTTTCTTTGAGGAATTATATACTCATAAACCCTTCATAATGATTTCTAAAGAAAATGAGAGTTATCCTAAGCATATCCCCCGGGAGTGTCGTAACCAAGAGTGCAGCAAGGCCCGTTGTCGTGCACCAGTTCCCGTTCGAGTCTAGCTCAAAGCGGTGTTTTCGAGTTTTACCCCTAGATACATCTGTGCCAGAGTCGCCTCTACCTGCTCGTATCCATACAGGGATGTATTGCTCGGAAAACTCACAAAATCTCTACAATACCAAAATTCTAGGAAGTTCTTCTATAATAATCCTCAAAGATCATCTTAGGTCTACGTGCTCTAATCAGAGTTTATCTAAATCTAGTTTCCAAGGTTTGTACTAAACTTCCTCTGATACCAACTGTAACGCCCCGACCCCAGTTACCCAGAGTCGGTGCATTAATTACATAACATTGGCATGATCACAAGAAAGATCAAATCTCAAAAGACCGATTGGTTTAGTAGCCTTGGAAACACTAGATATATTCATAAGTTTTACATTACATTATCAAAATAAAAAAGAACTACTACAACAACATATTTTCTCCATAGTCCACACTATTAACCCCTCATAATATCCCTGCATGTCATTCATAATTTACTTCTTCACATCCTGGGAAAATAAAACATAGAAAAGGGGTGAGCTCAAATGCCCAGTAAGGATAACAATATAGCGGAAACTTTCATAAATAAGAATAAACATTTAAGGCAATTTATAACTAAAACAAAAGCCTTTTAAACTTTAACTTCAACATAGTATGGAATAAATAAAATGAAATAATGCCATTTACTTATTCACATGGATATTCTACTAATCGAATAATCACATGCAATATCAATAACCACTTCCATAATGATGGAATGCATAATGCCAGACTATCATAACCACATAGCCAAGGCCTCGTGCCAAGACTACAAATAAGATTTTTCCAAGGCCTTCTGCCAAGACACTAGTTTGTCTCATGAGACCTACCGATGCATCGAGAAGCTATAGCGGGCTCCACCCATCACATATTAAGTCCAATGCATTCCCATATGAAAAGGTTTAAACATAACATAAACATTCGTATTAAAACTAGCATACGAAATGTCAATACTTTCACCATAAACCATGAATGGTATATAAAAAAAATAGCACATCCACAGTCAAACATATCACAAAACCTTCAATACAATATAAAAGTTTTGTATCATAATATATCATCCTCAAATAAGCGTAAAATCCATTAAAGGATGTTGACATAGATGAAATCAAAACTCTTTTTAAAGAAATATCTCTTTCTATTTTGAAATCATTTAAGAGACATATATTTATAAAATAAATCTTTTTCTTTGAAAATATTCTTATAATATTGTAAGGGAAGCTTTGACGATTTTATAACGGCGGAAAATAACCACACCCACCGTATAAGTTAGAAAAAACATTCCTATCTTAATTCTGTCGAAGAGGTTAAAAAGCACCTTGTTTGGAAAACGACGGAAAGATTCCCTTATAAACCTCTTATAAAAAGTCAAACAAGGGTATAAATGACCTTAACCCATATTATTTTAAATATTAATAATGTTTTGAAATACATTTTTAAGAAACATGGATGTGGATGATAACGAGATCCCAGTAGATGATTACGTATAAACAACCTCGGATAATGAAGAGATTGTGAAATAACCCTTACCTTGTACTTTTCCTTGGTTGGGGTAGGTTAAACTCCTGTATAATGGTGAAATAGTTGTTATTAAATTATAAAAGAATCATATACATTAATATGATATCATATATGATCTTTTAATATTGATTTGATAATAATATCTTAGTATTATCGTTGTTTCGGGTGTTAACTTACTTATTTTATTTTATATGTTTTGTTACGTAAGCCATGTTTGTAATGGATAGGTTGTATATTATTCATATCCAGAATGATATCAAGTCCATAAACATCATTTTTAAATCATCAAATGATAATTATACTTGAATGGATACGATGGAGAATGAATCTTATCGCGTTTGTGGAGACGGTAGTCCGTACGTACGCACGAGCGACAATATCATTCTTTTGATATTAAAATAATATATAAATGGATGTTATATCTTATATAAAGAATAATTAACATGTTATATTTATTATTTACATGAGTTGAACATCATTATTATACCCATCCAAATAATAATATATTGAATGACAATTACACCACGACGTGGAGACGGTAAGCCGTACGTACGCACGTATGGTGACATGTTATTCAAAGGGTGGATAGAATACAGAATATGGTTGTACCATATTTATAATAACATCACAGTATATGTGAGATACTGGAGTTATTATTTTATAATGGTAAGAACAAAGAAAGAAGAAGTGGAAAAAGAAAGGAACTTGAAAAGGGGTGGTGAAAATATTACCTCTTCTTCGGGTTCTTCCTTTTGATTTGATCAAAAGGGCTCCTTAGGTTGGCTTTATGTTCAAACTAAGGACTCTATGTTGTAGTGAGGGAATTTGGGAGAGTATTTGGGTAGAGTTTGGCCGAGCCAAGTGGATTGAGAGGTGTGAGGAATGAGTAGAAGTGGTCTCCTTTTATAAGGGAGATGAGGGGCTCTTTAGGAAAGAGTGAAAGTATTACTTTATAATATAATTCTATTCGGTTTATAATGGTCCAAAAATCATTGAGGTCGAAGATAAGATGACTAAATTTCTAAATAACATCAACCAATAAGAATTGGACAGGTATTAGATAATATTTTAATCATTATAATCTTATTTATTTAAATGATTTATTAATGAGGTAAACATTGCATCATTATTGTGTCATTAATAATTTAAATTATTTGATGTATAAAAATTATAAATAAAATATAATTATGTAGGAAATCGTTTTAGCTTTCTAATGAATATTTATAATCGAAAATCCAATATGTATAACCCTATGTAAAAATTGTTCTTCTAAAAGATGTAATCTTATACCATTTTTATTTTTATTTTAACTTTATTAATATAATGTGTCCCTACCACATACAAGTGGTTCTAAGGGGTCCCCAAATCGACCCAAGGATGCCCATGGTCGGGTATGTGTCCACCAATAAGGTTCGGACACGTTTTAGGGTAATTTTGTATTATTATAATATTAATTTTTAACCCTTATTTACCGGATTTACCCTTTAACCATGGTAAATAAAATATTTACCGCAGTAATTATTCAAAATGTGTAAAAATAATAGTTACCTATTTACATAATTTGGACATCCTTATTGAAAATATGTAATCAATTTTTCCAAATTCAAACCACAGAAGTGGCAGAAATTAATTTAAAATTACTTCCCGTTGTTAAAATTAAAAGCGTGTTTTTATGGGATAATAACTATCAAAAGATTGACACTTGTTTACGTCTGGTTTAATTGTGAAATTATGTCCAATGACAAACATTAAATTAAATGGTAAAAATATATTAGAAATATATTTTAAAACCACTCAAATTCATAATTTATCAATATTAATTATTTTGATTAAAAAAGTTGATTTTAATTAAAATTTAGTAATTTTCAATATTCATCAAAATATAAAAGTTATCCGAAAAGTACCAAAATTTCACCCTAGGATAATTTCAATATTCCGAATCCAAAAATGAAGTCCATTTTGAAATATAAAATATATATTATTTCAAAAAGTAGGTATTACTATTCACAACGGCTAGTTTAATTAGTTGTGGTGTGTGTTAGAACTCGAGGTTGCGTACAACACACGCTATCGCATTATTCAAAGGGAAACGTACCGTGGAAGCTTGGGGTGTTACAAAAAACATTTAAAAAACTTTTGATGAGCATAAAAAGCTCAGTAAGGGATACACAAAGAGTGAAAATTGTTAGTTTTTCAAAATAACAATTAAACCATGTATACTTTATCAAAGTAATAATTTTCACCTTTTCGAAGAAGTAAAAACTCTTCGCTGAAAAAAAGTTCATTACTTACCCTTCTGTAACCAAAAGATTACCATAAACCCCATATAAAGATCACATAACACATAAAGGTAACTTGGGACATAAACATACTTAGGTGGAATAACCATAAGGTCGACTTCCACACATATCACCTAATGGAATAGCCATTCGGACAACTTCCATACATACTTAATGGAATAGCCATATGGCCGACTTTCATACCCAATGCATTGGAGGTTATAATGTAACCACCCGTCCTGGTATTCACGGCACCACCCGTCATATGGTTTATCACTTAACCTCCCGTAAAATGTCCAAGTACCATCATTACACATAAAATATTGAAAATATAAACATTTCAATAACAACATTTCATTTTTAATCACAATAAGTAATTCCAAGATATTGAATTAATCAATCTACTTTCAAAAAGCATTTAAAATGGATTTTTGAATCAAAGTGTACCATACCACTTTGATTCTTTTAATGGAATTATAATTTTAAAACATTAATGTCCATATAAATAAATACTGAAAACCATTTTGAAAACATGGACATTAATGATAAAGATTTAGAATAATGAATCTTTAAAACATTTGAAATGATATTTTTTTAAACAGGTTTTAACAAAATGAGAGACTCTTGAATACAAATAATCGCGAAATAACATTTAATATGAGATTTATAATATCATGAGAATAAAGGGATTCATGATATAATATGTCAAAGGACAGTATACACACCAAATAAGAGTGAATTGGTGCATAACAAAATGAAGACTCAAATGAAATGTAAAATGAGATGAAATCCATTATAAAGAAGGTATCCTTAAATTAAGGATAAATCAATCTCATAATTATGTGTGACAAATATAAATACACCCAATATAACTGGATATTAAGTGTAAAAAAATCAATTTTTATTCACACATATTCAAAGGATGACATATTCAATAACTACATGTTGAACCCAAAGAAATCGAAATTGGGTTAAGAAGTTCCCTTGGTAAAATTCGACAGCCTAACAGCGTCACATCAAACATTACAAAATGGGTTGATGAGGGAGATAAAGGGGATCTCATCACTTGGACATAAAATTTACATAAATAAGGATATAGAAGAACATATCCCATCATAATAGTATTTGAATTAAAAGACATAACAAAAGAAGTCTTTTTAAAAAAAGGAGGGTGAAAGGTTCCCTTACCGACTTGGGTATCTTTCGAAACATACACCCCATGAAAGAAGGACAATACAAAATTGATGTAAATAATCATAAAAAAAGTATATTATACAATGATTAGAATAATGGCCTGTACATATACCACTCAAAGGAAATGGTGGAAAATGTAGCACAAATCTCACGGGAATAAAAGTGAGATGAAAAATCCCTTGCGAAAACTCGGCAGCCTAACGACGCCACTTAAAACATCCAAAATGGACTGATGAGAGGAAATAGGGTCTCTCATCATATCAACATAATGTTTACAGAAAGAGGAATACAGAAGAACATCCCCCAACATAACAAAGAGGAGCTTAAAAGAAGTGACATAAAGGAGAGTACATAAAAAGAAAGAGAGATATTGGATCTTTTACGGAAATTCGGCAGCCTAATGGCGCCACTCAAAACTTCCAAAATGGATTGATGAGAGAGAATAGGGTCTCCCATCATATGAAAATAAAAAATACAGTAAGAGTAATATAAATGAAAATCCCAATAACAATAAAGATGATCATAGAAGTAATGACATAAAAGGGTGTACTTAAAAAGAAGAGAGGAGTAGGATCCCTTACCTCGGGTCCGACTTGACTCGATCGTTCATTAATGTCTTGAATAATAAATTTGAGTTAATTTATATTTGCTTAAGAAACGTTTTCAGGTTTATCATTCTTTTATATCACTTATTGTCATGTTATAAACATTATGTAATCAATTAAGTTAATAATGTTTGTTTTGTTGATATTTGGTTCTTAAGTCGAAAGTGGACTTCTTACAATTTCATGTTGTTCATGTTTTCAGTGGTTCTTTATATCCAGAATGACATTCCTGATTTGGATATTTGGTTCTTAAGTCGAAAGTGGACTTCTTACAATTTCGGGTTCTTCCTTTTGATTTGATCAAAAGGGCTCCTTAGGTTGGCTTTATGTTCAAACTAAGGACTCTAGGTTGTAGTGAGGGAAGTTGGGAGAGTATTTGGGTAGAGTTTGGCCGAGCCAAGTGGATTGAGAGGTGTGAGGAATGAGTAGAAGTGGTCTCCTTTTATAAGAGAGAGGAGGGGCTCTTTAGGAAAGAGTGAAAGTATTACTTTATAATATAATTCTATTCGGTTTATAATGGTCCAAAAATCATTGAGGTCGAAGATAAGATGACTAATTTTCTAAATAACATCAACCAATAAGAATTGGACAGGTTTTAGATAATACTTTAATCATTATAATCTTATTTATTTAAATGATTTATTAATGAGGTAAACATTGCATCATTATTGTGTCATTAATAATTTAAATTATTTGATGTATAAAAATTATAAATAAAATATCATTATGTAGGAAATCGTTTTAGCTTTCTAATGAATATTTATAATCGAAAATCCAATATGTATAACCCTATGTAAAAATTGTTCTTCTAAAAGATGTAATCTTATGCCATTTTTATTTTTATTTTAACTTTATTAATATAATGTGTCCCTACCACATACAAGTGGTTCTAAGGGGTCCCCAAATCTACCCAAGGATGCCCATGGTCGGGTATGTGTCCACCAATAAGGTTCGGAAACGTTTTAGGGTAATTTTGTATTATTATAATATTAATTTTTAACCCTTATTTACTGGATTTACCCTTTAACCATGGTAAATAAAATATTTACCGCAGTAATTATTCAAAATGTGTAAAAATAAAAGTTACCTATTTACATAATTTGGACATCCTTATTCCAAATATGTAATCAATTTTTCCAAATTCAAACCACAGAAGTGGCAGAAATTAATTTAAAATTAATTCCCGTTGTTAAAATAAAAAGCGTGTTTTTAAGAGATAATAACTATCAAAAGATTGACACTTGTTTATGTCTGGTTTAATTGTGAAATTATGTCCAATGACAAACATTAAATTAAATGGTAAAAATATATTCGAAATATAATTTAAAACCACTCAAATTCATAATTTATCAATATTAATTATTTTGATTAAAAAAGTTTATTTTAATTAAAATTTAGTAATTTTCACTATTCATCAAAATATAAAAGTTATCCGAAAAGTACCAAAATTTCACCCTAGGATAATTTCAATATTCCGAATCCAAAAATGAAGTCCATTTTGAATTATAAAATATATATTATTTCAAAAAGTATGTATTACTATTCACAACGGCTAGTTTAATTAGTTGTGGTGTGTGCTAGAACTCGAGGTTGCGTACAACACACGCTATCGCATTATTCGAAGGGAAACGTACTGTGGAAGCTTGGGGTGTTACAAAAAACATTTCAAAAACTTTGGATGAGCATAAAAAGATCAGTAAGGGATACACAAAGAGTGAAAATTGTTAGTTTTTCAAAACAAAAATTAAACCATGTATACTTTATCAAAGTAATAATTTTCACCTTTTTGAAGTAGTAAAAACTATTCGCTGAAAAAAAGTTCATTACTTACCCTTCTGTAACCAAAAGATTACCATAAACCCCATATAAAGATCACATAACACATAAAGGTAACTTGGGACATAAACATACTTAGGTGGAATAACCATAAGGTCGACTTCCACACATATCACCTAATGGAATAGCCATTCGGCCAACTTCCATACATACTTAATGGAATAGCCATATGGCCGACTTCCATACCCAATGCATTGGAAGATATAATTTAACCACCCGTCCTGGTATTCACGGCACCACCCGTCATATGGTTTATCACTTAACCTCCCGTAAAATGTCCAAGTACCATCATTACACATAAAATATTGAAAATATAAACATTTCAATAACAACATTTCATTTTTAATCACAATAAGTAATTCCAAGATATTGAATTAATCAATCTACTTTCAAAAAGCATTTAAAATGGATTTTTGAATCAAAGTGTCCCATACCACTTTGATGCTTTTAATGGAATTATAATTTTAAAACATTAATGTCCATATAAATAAATACTAAAAACCATTTTGAAAACATGGACATTAATGATAAATATTTAGAATAATGAATCTTTAAAACATTTGAAATGATATTTTTTTAAAGAGTTTTTAACAAAATGAGAGACTCTTGAATACAAATAATCGCGAAATAACATTTAATATGAGAATTATAATATCATGAGAATAAAGGGATTCATGATATAATATGTCAAAGGACAGTATACACACCAAATAAGAGTGAATTGGTGCATAACAAAATGAAGTCTCAAAAGAAATGTAAAATGAGATGAAATCCATTATAAAGAAGGTATCCTTAAATTAAGGATAAATCAATCTCATAATTATGTGTGAAAAATATAAATACACCCAATATAAGTGGATATTAAGTGTAAAAAAATCAATGTTTATTCACACATATTCAAAGGATGACATATTCAATAACTACATGTTGAACCCAAAGAAATCGAAATTGGGTTAAGAAGTTCCCTTGGTAAAATTCGACAGCCTAACAGCGTCACATAAAACATTACAAAATGGGTTGATGAAGGAGATAAAGGGGATCTCATCACTTGGACATAAAATTTACATAAATAAGGATATAGAAGAACATATCCCATCATAATAGTATTTGAATTAAAAGACATAACAAAATAAGTCTTTTTAAAAAAAGGAGGGTGAAAGGTTCCCTTACCGACTTGGGTATCTTTCGAAACATACACCCCATGAAAGAAGGACAATACAAAATTGATGTAAATAATCATAAAAAAAAGTATATTATACAAAGATTAGAATAATGGTCTGTACATATACCACTCAAAGGAAATGGTGGAAAATGTAGCACAAATCTCACGGGAATAAAAGTGAGATGAAAAATCCCTTGCGAAAACTCGGAAGCCTAATGACGCCACTTAAAACTTCCAAAATGGACTGATGAGAGGAAATAGGGTCTCTCATCATATCAACATAATGTTTACAGAAAGAGGAATACAGAAGAACATCCCCCAACATAACAAAGAGGAGCTTAAAAGAAGTGACATAAAGGAGAGTACATAAAAAGAAAGAGAGATATTGGATCTTTTACGGAAATTCGGCAGCCTAATGGCGCCACTCAAAACATCCAAAATGGATTGATGAGAGAGAATAGGGTCTCCCATCATATGAAAATAAAAAATACAGTAAGAGTAATATAAATGAAAATCCTAATAACAATAAAGATGATCATAGAAGTAATGACATAAAAGGGTTTACTTAAAAAGAAAGAGAGGAGTAGGATCCCTTACCTCGGGTCTGACTTGACTCGATCGTTCATTAATGTCTTGAATAATAAATTTGAGTTAATTTATATTTTCTTAAGAAACGTTTTCAGGTTTATCATTCTTTTATATCACTTATTGTCATGTTATAAACATTATGTAATCATTTAAGTTAATAATGTTTCTTTTGTTGATATTTGGTTCTTAAGTCGAAAGTGGACTTCTTACAATTTCATGTTGTTCATGTTGTCAAAGGTTCTTTATATCCACAATGACATTCCTGATTTGGATATTTGGTTCTTAAGTCGAAAGTGGACTTCTTACAATTTCGGGTTCTTCCTTTTGATTTGATCAAAAGGGCTCCTTAGGTTGGCTTTATGTTTAAACTAAGGACTCTAGGTTGTAGTGAGGGAAGTTGGGAGAGTATTTGGGTAGAGTTTGGCCGAGCCAAGTGGATTGAGAGGTGTGAGGAATGAGTAGAAGTGGTCTCCTTTTATAAGGGAGAGGAGGGGCTCTTTAGGAAAGAGTGAAAGTATTACTTTATAATATAATTCTATTCGGTTTATAATGGTCCAAAAATCATTGAGGTCGAAGATAAGATGACTAATTTTCTAAATAACATCAACCAATAAGAATTGGACAGGTTTTAGATAATATTTTAATCATTATAATCTTATTGATTTAAATGATTTATTAATGAGGTAAACATCGCATCATTATTGTGTCATTAATAATTTAAATTATTTGATGTATAAAAATTATAAATAAAATATCATTATGTAGGAAATCGTTTTAGCTTTCTAATGAATATTTATAATCGAAAATCCAATATGTATAACCCTATGTAAAAATTGTTCTTCTAAAAGATGTAATCTTGTGCCATTTTTATTTTTATTTTAACTTTATTAATATAATGTGTCCCTACCACATACAAGTGGTTCTAAGGGGTCCCCAAATCGACCCAAGGATGCCCATGGTCGGGTATGTGTCCACCAATAAGGTTCGGACACGTTTTAGGGTAATTTTGTATTATTATAATATTAATTTTTAACCCTTATTTACCGGATTTACCCTTTAACCATGGTAAATAAAATATTTACCGCAGTAATTATTCAAAATGTGTAAAAATAAAAGTTACCTATTTACATAATTTGGACATCCTTATTCCAAATATGTAATCAATTTTTCCAAATTCAAACCACAGAAGTGGCAGAAATTATTTTAAAATTAATTTCCGTTGTTAAAATAAAAAGCGTGTTTTTAAGAGATAATAACTATCAAAAGATTGACACTTGTTTATGTCTGGTTTAATTGTGAAATTATGTCCAATGACAAACATTAAATTAAATGGTAAAAATATATTCGAAATATACTTTAAAACCACTCAAATTCATAATTTATCAATATTAATTATTTTGATTAAAAAAGTTGATTTTAATTAAAATTTAGTAATTTTCACTATTCATCAAAATATAAAAGTTATCCGAAAAGTACCAAAATTTCACCCTAGGATAATTTCAATATTCCGAATCCAAAAATGAAGGCCATTTTGAAATATAAAATATATATTATTTCAAAAAGTAGGTATTACTATTCACAACGGCTAGTTTAATTAGTTGTGGTGTGTGTTAGAACTCGAGGTTGCGTACAACACACGCTATCGCATTATTCGAAGGGAAACGTACCGTGGAAGCTTGGGGTGTTACAAAAAACATTTCAAAAACTTTGGATGAGCATAAAAAGCTAAGTAAGGGATACACAAAGAGTGAAAATTGTTAGTTTTTCAAAACAACAATTAAACCATGTATACTTTATCAAAGTAATAATTTTCACCTTTTCGAAGTAGTAAAAAATCTTCGCTGAAAAAAAGTTCATTACTTACCCTTCTGTAACCAAAAGATTACCATAAACCCCATATAAAGATCACATAACACATAAAGGTAACTTGGGACATAAACATACTTAGGTGGAATAATCATAAGGTCGACTTCCACACATATCACCTAATAGAATAGCCATTCGGCCAACTTCCATACATACTTAATGGAATAGCCATATGGCCGACTTCCATACCCAATGCATTGGAGGTTATAATGTAACCACCCGTCCTGGTATTCACGGCACCACCCATCATATGGTTTATCACTTAACCTCCCGTAAAATGTCCAAGTACCATCATTACACATAAAATATTGAAAATATAAACATTTCAATAACAACATTTCATTTTTAATCACAATAAGTAATTCCACGATATTGAATTAATCAATCTACTTTCAAAAAGCATTTAAAATGGATTTTTGAATCAAAGTGTCCCATACCACTTTGATGCTTTTAATAGAATTATAATTTTAAAACATTAATGTCCATATAAATAAATACTGAAAACCATTTTGAAAACATGGACATTAATGATAAAGATTTAGAATAATGAATCTTTAAAACATTTGAAATGATATTTTTTTAAACAGTTTTTAACAAAATTAGAGACTCTTGAATAAAAATAATCGCGAAATAACATTTAATATGAGAATTATAATATCATGAGAATAAAGGGATTCATGATATAATATGTCAAAGGACAGTATACACACCAAATAAGAGTGAATTGGTGCATAACAAAATGAAGTCTCAAAAGAAATGTAAAATGAGATGAAATCCATTATAAAGAAGGTATCCTTAAATTAAGGATAAATCAATCTCATAATTATGTGTGACAAATATAAATACACCCAATATAAGTGGATATTAAGTGTAAAAAAATCAATTTTTATTCACACATATTCAAAGGATGACATATTCAATAACTACATGTTGAACCCAAAGAAATCGAAATTGGGTTAAGAAGTTCCCTTGGTAAAATTCGACAGCCTAACAGCTTCACATAAAACATTACAAAATGGGTTGATGAGGGAGATAAAGGGGATCTCATCACTTGGACATAAAATTTACATAAATAAGGATATAGAAGAATATATCCCATCATAATAGTATTTGAATTAAAAGACATAACAAAAGAAGTCTTTTTTAAAAAAGGAGGGTGAAAGGTTCCCTTACCGACTTCGGTATCTTTCGAAACATACACCCCATGAAAGAAGGAAAATAAAAAATTGATGTAAATAATCATAAAAAAAAGTATATTATACAAAGATTAGAATAATGGTCTGTACATATACCACTCAAAGGAAATGGTGGAAAATGTAGCACAAATCTCACGGGAATAAAAGTGAGATGAAAAATCCCTTGCGAAAACTCGGCAGCCTAACGACGCCACTTAAAACATCCAAAATGGACTGATGAGAGGAAATAGGGTCTCTCATCATATCAACATAATGTTTACAGAAAGAGGAATATAGAAGAACATCCCCCAACATAACAAAGAGGAGCTTAAAATAAGTGACATAAAGGAGAGTACTTAAAAAGAAAGAGAGATATTGGATCTTTTACGGAAATTCGGGAGCCTAATGGCGCCACTCAAAACTTCCAAAATGGATTGATGAGAGAGAATAGGGTCTCCCATCATATGAAAATAAAAAATACAGTAAGAGTAATATAAATGAAAATCCCAATAACAATAAAGATGATCATAGAAGTAATGACATAAAAGGGTGTACTTAAAAAGAAAGAGAGGAGTAGGATCCCTTACCTCGGGTCCGACTTGACTCGATCGTTCATTAATGTCTTGAATAATAAATTTGAGTAAATTTATATTTGCTTAAGAAACTTTTTCAGGTTTATCATTCTTTTATATCACTTATTGTCATGTTATAAACATTATGTAATCATTTAAGTTAATAATGTTTGTTTTGTTGATATTTGGTTCTTAAGTCGAAAGTGGACTTCTTACAATTTCATGTTGTTCATGTTGTCAAAGGTTCTTTATATCCAGAATGACATTCCTGATTTGGATATAATATATATCATATATATCTAGAATATACATGTATTTATAATTTCACATAATCATTTAGAGGTAAGAAATGAAATGCACCATTCATGGAGGCGGTAAGCCGTACGTATGCATGAATGCTACTTTCATTTCCTTGTCATATTAATGGAACTAAAAATCAATGATAGTCATGTATATTTTAATTCCATAATTATATTCATCATTTATATGTATCATTCATCATATATATCCATTATATACATGTACTTATAAAATTACATTACATTTGGGGATAAGAAATGAAATGCACCGTTCATGGAGACAGTAAGTCGTTCGTACGTATGAACGCTACTTTCATTTCTATCTCATACATTAATGGAATGAAATAATAATGATATAGAGGTATATTATAATTCAAGTATAACATCATATATAATAACATTAAATCCATCCTTTATACGTCCCATGTATGGAAATAACGAATCACATCACTTTGAGGGGGCGGTAGTCCGCACTTCCTTAAATGAAGATATCGCGTTTACACATAATGGAAATCATAAAGGTATGCACAAAATGAAAAATACATAAGATTAAGGAAAAAATCAACATATTATATATCATATATAAATATATTGTCATCTTAATGGCCACCTTTCAAAGTGTTAAATGAATTTTGAACAATCATCATTTCGGGAGGCCGAAATTCGCCATCCACGGAAACAATATGTTCTTTAACCATTAGATGTAGGTGTGTGCAAGTGTAGATCGAATCCTTCTTATAAAAACATCTTATTATATTGATGATACTTGATTTCTTACAAAATAAATAAATAAAAAGAGTTTATGGGGTTGGAGAAGCAAAATAAAACAAAAGGACTCAAGTGAAGACATTACCTTAAAATCGGCTAACTCCATTTGGTTTGAGCTCAAAGGCTTCCTTGGAAAGACTTATGCCCAAAGTGAGGCTTCAAAGAGTAAGATAGGGAAGTGGAGAGACAAAATGGGAAGGGGTTGGCCGAGCCAAAGGCTTTGGTAGTGTGGGTAAGAAGGTAGAGGTGGGGGCCTTTTATAAGAGGAGAGGAGGGGCACTCTTGGAAAGTAAAGAAAAGTCACTTTATTTTAAAATGATATTCGGATTTAAGAGGTCCCACATTGATATAATTCGAGGATAAGGTGATAAGGGTTCGAAATACACTCATACAATAGGTTTTGGACATGTGTAGGTCTTAGATATTACATTATATTTCCATTTTATTTAAATCGTTAAATAATGAGGTCATCGCTGCATCATCATGATGTCATAAATAATTTAATTTATTTAATGTCTAAAAATTATAAAACAACTACTATGATGTAGGAAATATTTTTATATTTCCAATGAATATTTATAGTCAAAAATATGATTTGTATAACCCCATGTAAAAATTATTTTAGTAAAACATTTCATGTTTGTCTCATTTTTACTTTAACTTTAAATAAAAAGATATTAATGTAATTTTCCAACCCATGTGGCTTCATGGGGTACCCAAGTTGACCCATGGGTTTTATTAGTCAGACATGACACATCCAATGAGTTTAGGACATGTTTCAAGTTCATTTCATATTATTAAAACAATATTTTTACCTTAAACTACTTTATTTTCCTCTAATCGCAATTATGAACTTAAAAGTTACTATTTACCAAAAAATAATTTTAATCTCATTGAACAACATTTTACTTCTTAATTACAACCATGTATGTCGTATTTTTGAAATTCAAAACACAGAATTGGTGAAATTTCATTTAAACGAAAAATCAATTTTTATAAGTACCACTTAGTGGTTTCACTATTCATCAAAAATTGATGTTTTTCAGAAAAATCCCAAAAATTCACCCTAAGCTATAGTTGATATTCCAAATTAAAAAATGAAGTATATTTTACAAAATTCAAAAAATATAAGTCACATTAATTAATTTAATAATTAATTCCCACTGTCAGAGAAAATAGCGTGTTTTTATGAAACAATAAGTATCAAAAGATTGACACTAGTTTAAGTTTGATTTCAAGGTGAAATTAATTCCAACAACAACTATTGGATTTAATGGTAAAAATATATTCTAATTTCACTTTAAAACCAATTCAATAGATAATCTAATCATATAAATAAATTATATTAAAAAGAGGTATTGAATTAAAATACAATATTTTACACTATTTATTAAAAAAATGAACTTTATCGGAAAGATACCAAAAATTTACAGAAATTAAATTTTGATGTCCCTATTCTAAAGAAGAGTTTTATTTGGTCCAATATAATTAATAAGAGTGAAAAAAACTATATTTAATGACGGTTCGCCATCAAAAGGCGATAAGTGAACCTTTAGTGAAAACTAGGGCATATACGCCTAAAATTGAATTCTTTCAGTATTTTAAGCCTTTATATTTTGTTGGATAAATGTAAAAACTTTTAAAAACATACATAATCATATTTTAGTTATTTCTATCCATTCCTACCAATACAACGACTACATGTTAACTACCATTTAAAATAATATTATTTTATAATTAGAGTGCAACGTAAGATTCCCAAGAAACTCGTTGTTGTGTGTTGGGTACGCCATCGAGCATAGCGTCCCCTTTAAAGTCATATTAATATTTTATTCTCAAATATGGATAAATATTAAAATGTCATATTATTTATTTACCTGGGGTGTTACATCCTTCCCCCCTTTTGGGAATTGTGTCCTCGCAATTTTTAAAATTGGGCTTGGAAACATCCTTGAATGTCCCACATCGGAACAAGATTTGGTAAAACAATCACTTTAAAATAAAGAATGATAAGTACAGAGGTCACCCGAGTTAACCCATACTAGGATTCCAAGTATGAAAATATGGACATGGAGGAAAAACAAAGGGTCATGTTCTGATGGAGAGTGATAGTAAACATGTCTAGGAGAAAGTTAACCATACGAAAATCACAAACTTGTGATGGGTTAAACGGTATTTGATTCCCTAGTTGGAAAAGATAATATACAACATTTTTGTTTTAAGTTACTTTTTATTGAGGAATTTATTCATAAGGAAACATAATCACTTATCATGTTGACTTTCAACTTTTACTAGATTCCTTAATCAAACTCATATTTTCTCCAAAAGACGAGTATTTAGGAAGACTTGTTCGCAATAAGAGTACTATAATCAATTTCTAGAGAATCACCTAATCCACAATAGAGAACTATATTCTTCCCATGTCTTTAGAATTTATCCAAAACCAAAAGCAAAAATGTTAGTACAAGATCAGATAATCCAGAAAAGGATAACCCTTTATAAAAATAAAATCTATTCTTAATCTCCAAAATTTGTCCAACAAAACCCAAAGATCAACGAGGACTATTCGATAAACAGTTTGTCGATAAAATTCTTCAATGTAAACCAAACTAAGATTGAAACCCAAATATTTGTAGGATTTAGTCACATAGTCTTCTAAGTTAAATCGTAACATTTATCTCCAAACAACATCAGTTGCTCTTAATGTCTCGTATTGAAAAGTAATTAACCTAATCACATATCCTCCATGACAGGTTAATAAATTTCCATAGATAACCCAAAATCAATTTACTCTTAATTCATATAATAATCTAACTAAAAAGAATCAATCAAACTAACCAGGGACTTCACGTAGTCCAGTGGTAGGCGATAAATACCAGTCCCACTTTGGTTGTGGGTTTGATTCCCACAGCTTGGTCCGACGCGATGGGATGTCACACGGTCTGCGTGTTGTCCTTTTTCCAAAACTATATAACTCTTAAAACATTCCCAAAAAAATCATAACATAATTTAACCTCAATTTTATCACATTCCTTTCATTTTCCATCATATCATAGATTAACCCATAATTACCTCAAATGTAAGGATCATATAAACTCTAATGGTTACCTTTATAATTATTACCTGAACTTCCACATCGATTGGTCATCTCGTACATGATGCATTATAGAACATACCAAGGTTCAAGTGGTTGATCATGACTCCTTGATAGTTGGTTTAGAACAACCACGAGTTTCCTCATTGAATCCCCCATTTCATCTAGTATCTTAATCAAAGAACCACCACAGTTTCCATCAAACCGGTTGTCCCTTTGGTGCCTTCTAGATCTATCCATTCACTAAAAACAGAAATGTCAGTGTGAGTATATCAACAAAACCATAATGTACTAATGAGTAAGGTAAACACTAAGATATACTTACTCATTCTCTTTATCTAAAACTAGGACTCTTTCTTAAATCCTAACCATTATGGTAATGTCACTTATGGTTAAAGAATACCCTAACCTCTAAAGTTATCTAAACCGACCTCTGATACGAACTATAAGGCCCCACCCTTAATCCTTACTTAATATTTAATTAAATGAATAATTCACATTGAGGATCTTTTCAGGTTTAGTGTTATAGAGAATTAGGACATAACTATTATATCTCAAAAGATTACAAAGTATTCGCTTCTACTAGACTTCCATAAAATAAAAACTCTTAAAAAGAAACATGTCTAGTTCCATGTTTTAGGTAGCATGACTTTCTCTTGATCCCATCCTTGACCCTATTCCATGCTAAGTCCTGTGAAAAACATTTCAAAAACTTGGGATGAGCATAAAAAGCTCAGTAAGGGATACACAATGAGTGAAAACTGTTAGTTTTTCAAAACAACAAGTAAACCATGTATACTTTATCAATGTAATACTTTTCACCTTTTCGATGTATTAAAAACTCTTCGCTGAAAAAAAGTTCATTAATTACCCTTCTGTAACAAAAATATTACCATAAAACGCATATAAATATCACATAACACATAAAGGTAACTTGGGACATAAACATACTTAATTGGAATAACCATAAGGTCGACTTCCACACATATCACTTAATGGAATAGCCATTCGGACAACTTCCATACGTACTTAATGGAGTAGCCATATGGCCGACTTCCATACCCAATGCATTGGAGGTTATAACGTAACCAACCGTCCTGGTATTCACGGCACCACCCGTCATATGGTTTATCACGTAACCACCGGTAAAATGTCAAAGTAACATCATTACACATAAAATATTGAAAATATAAACATTTTAATAACAAAATTTCATTTTCAATCACAATAATTAATTCCAAGATATTGAATTAATCAATCTACTTTCAAAAAGCATGTAAAAGAGATTTTTGAATCAAAGTGTCCCACACCACTTTGAAGCTTTTAATGGAATTATAATTTTAAAACATTAATGCCAATATAAATAAGTACTGAAAACCATTTTGAAAACATGGACATTAAAGATAAAGATTTAGAATAATGAATCTTTAAAACAATTAAAACGATATTTTTGTTAAAGAGTTTTTAACAAAATGAGAGACTCTTGAATAAAAATAATCACGGAATAACATTTAATAAGAGCTTTACAATATCATGAGAATAAAGGGATTCATGATATAATATGTAAAGGGACAGTATACACACCAAATAAGAGTGGATTGGTGCATAACAACAATGAAGTATCAAAATAAATGTAAAATGAGATGAAATCCATTATAAAGAATGTATCCTTAAATTAAGGATAAATCAATCTCATAATTATGTGTGAAAAATATAAATAAACCCAATATAAGTGGATATTAAGTGTAAAACAATCAAAGGTTATTCACACATATTGAAAGGATGACATATTCAATAACTACATGATGAACCCAAAGATATCGAAATTGGGTTAAGAAGTTCCCTTGTTAAAATTCGACAGCCTAACGATGTCACATAAAATTTTACAAAAAGGGTTGATGAGAGAGATAAAGGGGATCTCATAACTTGGACATATAATTTACACAAATAAGGATATAGAAGAACATATCCCATCATAATATTATTTTAATTAAAATACATAACAAAAGAAGTCTTTTTAAAAAAAGGAGGGTGAAAGGTTCTCTTACCGACTTGGGTATATTTCGAAATATACAGCCCATGAAAGAAGGACAATACAAAGTTGATGTAAATACTCATAAAAGAAAGTATATTACAAAAAGATTATAATAATGGGTTGTACGTATACCACTCAAAGGAAATGGTGGAAAATGTAGCACAAATCTCACGGGAATAAAAGTGAGATGAAAAATCCCTTACGAAAACTCGGCAGCCTAACGACGCCACTTAAAACATCAAAAATTGATTGATGAGAGGAAATAGGGTCTCTCATCATATAAACATAAAGTTTATAGATATATTAATACAAAATAACATCCCCTAACATAACAAAGAGGAGCTTAAAAGAAGTGACATAAAGGAGAGTACTTAAAAAGAAAGAGAGATGTTGGATCTCTTACGAAAATTCGGCAGCCTAATGCCGCCACTCAAAACTTCCAAAATGGATTGATGAGAGAGAATAGGGTCTCTCATCATATGAACATAAAAATTACAGAAAGAGTAATATAAAATAACATCCCAATCACAATAAATATGAGCTTAGACGGAATTCCATAAAAGAGTGTACCTAAAAAAGAAAGAGGGAGTAGGATCCCTTACCTCGGGTCCGACTTGACTCGATCGTTCTTTAACGTCCTGAATAATAAACATGAGTTAATTTCTATTTGCTTAAGAACATTTTTAAAGTTCATTATTCCTTTTATATCACTTATTTCCATGTTATAAACATTATGTAATCATTTAAGTTAATAATGTTCATTTTGTCGATATTTGGTTCTTAAGTCAAAAGTGGACTTCTTACAATTACATGTTATTCGTGTGGTCAAAGATTCATTATATACAGAATGACTTTCCTGATTTGGATATAATATATATAATATATATCTAGAATATACATGTATTTATAATATCACATAATCATTTAGAGGTAAGAAATGAAATGCACCGTTCATGGAGACGGTAATCCGTACGTACGCATGAACGCTACTTTCATTTCCTTGTCATATTAATGGAACTAAAACTAAATGAGAGGTATGTATATTTTAATTCCAGAATTATATTCATCATTTATATGTATCATTCATCATATATATCCATTATATACATGTACTTATAATAGTACATTACATTTGGGTATAAGAAATGAAATGTACCGTTCATGGAGACGGTAAGCCGTACATACGCATGAACGCTACTTTCATTTCTATATCATACTTTAATAGAAATAAATAATAATAGTATAGAGGTATATTATAATTCCATTATAACATCATATATAATAACATTAAATCCATCCTTTATATGTCCCACGTATGGCATTAACGAATCACATCACTTTGATGGGGTGGTAGTCCGCATTTCCTTAGATGAAGATATCACGTTTACCCATAATGGAAACCATAAAATTATTCCAAAAATGAAAAATACAGAAGCCTAAGGAAAAAATAAACATATTATATATCATATATAAATATATTGTCATCTTAATGGCCACCTTTGAAGGTGTTAAAATAATGTTGAACAATCATCGTTTCGGAAGGCCGAAATTCGCCATCCACGGAAACAATATGTTCTTTAACCATTAGATGTAGGTGTGTGCAAGAGTAACTCGAATACTTATTATAACTACATCCCAGTATATTGATGATACAGGTGTTGTAACAAAATAAATGAATAAAAAGAGTTTAGGGGGTTGGAGAAGAAAAATAAAACAAAAGGACTCAAGTGAAGAAATTACCTTAAAATCGGGTAACTCCCTTTGGTATGAGATCAAAGGCCTCCTTGGGAAGACTTCTGACCAAAGTGAGGCTTCATGGAGTAATAGAGGTAAGTGGAGAGACAAAATGAGCAGGGTCTTTCTGAGCCAAAGGCTTTGGGAGTGCGGGTAAGAAGGTAGAGGTGGGGGCCTTTTATAAGAGGAGAGGAGGGGCACTCTTGGAAACTAAAGAAAAGTCACTTTATTTTAAAATGATATTCGGATTTAAGTGGTCCCACATTGATATAATTAAAGTATAAGGTTATAAGGGTTCTAAATCCACTCATCCAATAGGTTTTGGACATGTGTAGGTCTTAGATATTACATTATCTTTCCATTTTATTTAAATCGTTAAATAATGAGGTCATCACTGCATCATCATGATGTCATAAATAATTTAATTTAATTAATGTCTAAAAATTATTAAAAATATACTATGATGTAGGAAATAGTTTTAGATTTCCAATGATTATTTATAGTCAAAACTATGATTTGTATAACCCCATGTAAAATTTTTTTTAGTAATACATTTCATGTTTGTCTCATTTTTACTTTAACTTTAAATAAAAATATAATAATGTCATTTTCCAACCAAAGTGGCTTCATGGGGTCCCCAAGTTGACACATGGGTTTTCTTGGTCGTCCATGACACATCCAATGATGTTAGGACATGTGTAAAGTTTATTTCATATTATTAAAACATTATTTTTACCTTAAACTACTCTAATTACCTCTAATCGCGATTAAGAACTTAAAAGTTACTATTCACCAAAAAATTATTTTAATCACATTGAAGCACATTTTACTTCTTAATGACTACCATGTATGTCGGATTTTTGAAATTCAAAACATAGAAGTGGTAAAATTTCATTTAAATGTAAAATCAGTTTTTATAAGTACCACTTAGTGGTTTCACAATTCATCAAAAATTGATGTTTTTCAGAAAAATCCCAAAAATTCACCCTAAGCTATATTTGATATTCCAAATTCAAAAATGAAGTCCATTTTACAAAATTAAAAACATATAAGTCACATTAATTAATTTAATAATTAATTCCCGCTATCAGAGCAAATAGCGTGTTTTTATGAAACAATAAGTATCAAAAGATTCACACTAGTTTAATTCTGATTTCAAAGTGAAATTAATTTCAACGAACACTATTGGATTTAATGGTAAAAATATATTCTAATTTCACTTTAAAACCAATTTAAAAGATAATCTAATCATATAAATAAATTATATTAAAAAGAGGTTTTGAATTAAAATACAATATTTTACACTATTCATTAAAAACATGAACTTTATCAGAAATATACCAAAAATTTACACAAAGTAAATTTTGATGTCCCAATTCTAAAGAAGAGTTTTATTTGGTCCAATAGAATGAATAAGAGTGAAAAAACTATATTTAATGACGATTATCCATCAAAAGGCGATAAGTGAACCTTTAGTGAAAACTAGGGCATATACGCCTAAAATTGAATTTTTTCCGTATTTTAAGCCTTTATCTTTTATTGGATAAATGTAAAAACATTTAAAAACATATATAATCATATTTTAGTTATTTCTATCCATTCCCGCCAATACAATGGCTACATGTTAACTACCATTTAAAATAATATTATTTTATTATTAGAGTGCAACGTAAGATTCCCAAGAAACTCGTTGTTGCGTGTTGGGTACGCCATCGAGCATAGCGTCCCCTTTAAAGTCATATTAATATTTTATTCAAAAATATGGATAAAAATGAAAATTTCATATTCTTTATATACCTGGGGTGTTACATGTATTTTGAGTGATATCATGGATGATCCTAGTGCTTTATATTTTTCACCATTGATTGAAATGAGTGGATTCTCTTATTTTCTCTAGTTTATGAGAGTGTGAAAGGAGGATATTTTCTCAACGGCTTGAGTTAAATTATAGAGTGGTTATATATTCTTCACAACCAATCCCTTACACAAAAATGATATAAGTTTTAATATATATAATTAAGGATTATATTTGATAATTGTGCAATGTCCCTTTATCAAATATTTATTCTAACTATAATAATAATGTTATTATTATTATTACTTCCATGATATTCACTTTTTTAAATATAAATTTTTAAATAAATAAATCAACATTTTTTAAATGATATTAAATAAAATCAAGTCTTTCATATCGGTACTTTAACATGGCCTATAAATCTTCCCCATAATTTATCCAAACAGAAAAAATAAAATTGTTTTTCAAATAAATAAATATAATTTTTTCAATAAATAAATAAATATTGTATTCAATAAACATGAGAATAAATATTTATTTTTACATCCGCATACTTAAATAAATATTTATATTAGCATATTCACTAAAATTATGAATAAATAAATAATAAGTTATTTCTTTTAATAATAATAACAAACAAAAAATCCTTAAACCCAATTAAATGAGGTCAATTATATGTATTAAATTTCACCAATTCGATCTAATGAAGACCATATATTAATTAAAAACATTGAGAGTAATATATTATTTACTAATTTGTTTAAGTTTATTTTAACTACTGCCTCCACCTCTTGGAATAATTTAATTTTTCAATATGTTTACCTTACAAACAGTTGTATCCCTAGGTCATCGTATAAAAATTATAAACAATATTAATCTAGTATTCTTCATCATCTCATCAATAAGAGACACATATATTTCCTATCAAACATATTCAATTATGATCTTATCCATATTAGAATTTTCCATGTCTATCTTAACATTTTCATTTCTTCAAAACGTGTTTTTTCAATATATCTCATTAAAGGTCAATACCTACAAATAGATATAATATTTTTTTTCTAATAATAGTCCTTTAAAAATTTACCCTTCAATTTCAAATGAATTTTATGATCATAATACACCCATTTTGATTTATCTATATTTTCCATAATGTTTTAATTCTATTAGAGACATCTGTACTTATATCTCCATCAAATAATAACTTTGTGGACAATAGATAAGATAAAAACCTAAACTCACATATTCTAAAGTCGAATGAATTATGATTAATTTTATCAGATTAGTTTAACTTGAATTAGTTTCATCTTGAAAATATTATAATAATATTTATTCTTATTATTTAATTCGATATAATTTAATGATATTCTCAGTAAAATTAGTACGTAACCCTCTAGGTATTAATGTCAGTGGAATTGAGTAATCTTCAAAAAATTATGTGATCAAATTCTATCAACACATCAAGGAACCCATAGAGAAGGAAGATGATTTTTAAATGAAAACAACCCTCCAATAAATGTTGTTTTCTAATATAATGCATATTTTTTGATATCTCATCAATCCAAATGCATACTTTGGTTATCATCATAAATTCATGATTTATGTTTCTTTGATTTTCCAAAATAAACTAGTCCATGGATTACCATGGCAACAAAAAAAATTAGATAGTTAAAATTCAATAAAAGTTTCCTAGATATCATATTTCCATAACTAAAATAGAAAAAATATTTTATCAACTTTTTCAATTAATTTAAAACCATATATCATGAACCAAATATATTAAACCTAACATTGAAAAACATTCTTCATGATTTTCATCCATAAATCAAAGTACATGATTCATGATATAAAATAATAGAAACTTAATGTTTATGGTCCAATGAACATTTCCCTTGGATATGAATATTCAATGACACATATATCATGTGGAATTATTATTGTTGGTTATGTCCCCATAAACTCCCTTCTTAGGGAATACCATGTACGAACATCATTGGAATAAGTCTCAATATATTATAATCTTATAATAACTATATAGGGCACGTTCAATAAACATACAAGCTGGTTTTTATAACATTTTAATTGTATCTCAGATCAAAAATCTGAGGGCACCATTGAATTAAGAATGCTGTGATTCACCTAGAAATAACTTATCTTCAGTTGGAAAGGGCCTATAAGAAGAGTTATTTTTTGGAAATTTTGAGAAATATAAATAAATTATTTAAAGAAATTATTTTATTTTTTTTTAATCACCGTTGGGTGGAGGACCGAGATGTAGTGGTGTAGTGACCATCCAATAATAAGGCGCATTAATGAGTCTCATTAATGGCCTGTATCACGTAGCGTAACGATGCAATAAATTATGTATAACAGTGACGTAGTTTCATAAATTAAATAGAGTAATGACGAAATGTCGCAACGAAACAGAAACACCGTGACATGATTATTTTTATTAAGACAAGTCATGGGAGAATGGGTAATTAAACAATGGGGATTCATTGGAAAACCACTGACTGTTTTTCGCTCCAACAAAGAATGACAAACATCGGTGAAACTTCATCATCTTTGACATGCCTCGAAGAACAGAGCCAGAAGCGATGTTGATTTTGTGAAACCATGAGGATGAACTCTTCATCATCAAAGATCAAAAAATAAGGGGTTTATGAATTCTATGTTTTTGATGATTTCATCAACATTATTGGGAATTATCTACAATCACAGAATCAACTGTCTAATGGGTTGATCAGTGATTCACGCATTCTGGTGGGGGGATATTGTGTGTGGGTTTGAATTGGGCTTTTACTCTTTATGTGTGGATTAATACTTTCCCCCATTCCTAAGCTCTGATGCGGAGGGCGTGAGATGACCCGAACAAGGAATACAACATCCTCTATTGTTATTTATTGTGAGTTCTACATGGATGACTTCTAGAGATGATGATAAAGCGAGTTTGAGGCTGCCGTAGTGAGGGTGACAGCCTAACGATTTCGTAGATGCAAGCGGCTCAAGAAAGAGACCACTGGACTGACTCCAGTGGCCCGTTGAAGGTACCTCCGGTGCACTGGTGATGGTGGCGGTGACTGGATATGGTCGCTGGAGGAGGATGGAGGTGTTCCGTGGTGGTAGGGAGTGTGACGTTCGTCGGGGCTGCGTGGAGGAGCAACCCACTCAGGCCGCCCATGCATGCCGGAGGCTTGCGAACCTCGTCAGTGTGCATACGAAACGGCCGGCCGGCCTTTCCAGCCACATGGAGCAATAGTGGTCACTTGATAGCAGCAAGGAGACTACTCTGCATTGAACTCAGGGTGAGAGGGAGGTCGGACCGCCCAGCAGGCCAGACCCGCACCACTGGGCCAGACCCGCCACCAACCAGGACTCGTCTTACCAAGACGAACCCATAGGCCCAATAGGGAATCTTGGCCAGAACCATGTAGGACCCATTCCGAACCCCTGAATAGGGTTGGTTCAGGTTGGTCCTACCGGGTCAGATCGGACCCAGACCTCACCAGCCCCGTTTCACTGAAATGATCATAACTTTCAAACCTGGCGTCCGATTGATGCACCGTCTATAGTGCAATCACCCTTATGGTGAGGTAGTCCTTTTGCAATACTCCATTTGTGTTTTAGAGGAATATAGAGTATAACTAGGTCATATCTCACTGAAATCCAACTTTTCCCTTTTTACTAAAAAGCCCATAACTTACAGACCAGGCATCTGATCAATGCGTTGTTTATTTCATTGGGGCCCCTTCAACAAGACGGTCCTTTGGGGTTAATCTATGTGGTACTTCAAGTTGTTTGAGGTATGGATGATGGATTGAGGATATGATCTTTTAGAAATCAATCATACTAAGTGCAGGAATCCAATGGATGGTTGTGACGTGAAGAAAGAATAGAGATTCTGAGTGGGTCAGTACATAGTTATCCTTTGTGGGTCAACACCTAGAGATCCTATGTGGGTCAGCACATTGCAATCCTCTGTGGGTTATCACCTAGTGATCCTCTGTGGGTCAGCTCAAAGCGATCCTCTGTGGGTCAGCACCTAGAGACCATGTGTGGGTTTGCAGTAGATCCTCTCAATAGAATAAGATGATCTAGCTTTAAGACTAATCATCTTTACTTTGGTACATAAGTTATACCTGGGGTGAGTTGTGTCTTTTACTTTATGAAATGTGTTTGAGATCTTTCTTGGTGGTTTTACCTCTATGTTTTTTTTCTTTTTTGGTGTTCTCCTTTGTGGATTACTAAGAGACCTTAAACGGCCTCAGGCTCCCTACTAAGTATTGTTATACCCACACTTGTATGGGCTTCACCCACACCTATTGTGTCTTGGTAAGATGACAGTCATCCTTGAAAGTTACTTTGGGGAGCTTTTAATAGATGGTGCTTGGAGGTTGAATGATAGACGTGGTGTGCTGTAGTGATGTTTGATAGAGATCTATACCTACCAATTAGGTAGGATCCTTGGTGTACAACCTATGATGCTTGTACTTATTTTGTTGTACTTTCCTTTCAGTTGGTCTTTTATCCCAGCCCCTTTACTTTCATTTTACACACTTTACTCTTAGTAGAGTTACTTTGTGATGGTTGTACTACTTTCTTTCCATTTTGGTTTGCTTTTTGAGGTACGCCTTGTCTCTGTGTGTTCATGTTTAAAGGTAATGACTTCCCTTTTTTGGGTTATTCCTTTCTGGTGCTAGTCACCATCCCCTGGCGTATGGATTTTAGGATTGGGGTAGTCATGACATGGGCCCTGGGAGAAGGATCGTGAAAAAGTGTTACTAAAGGATGTTCGGTTCTACCAGAAGAACAAAGAGTCTATATTTTAAATGGGGGAAATAGTGTTAAGTGTCTTGAGTTCAGATTTTAGTAAAGAGAGTCTAGTGTTAGTGCGGTGGCTGATGTATCCTTACATCAGGTCCCTAAATTCTGTTTTTCGACCCCATACACAAAAACATTAGTTTCATGTGTTTTGGATTTTTTTTCTCTTGATCTCTTTTGATTCATCTCACTAGGTATAACTTATTGATAGTGGTTCATCTATTTCTCTAAAATATTATTCCATAAATATAGCCAGCCAGTATTCCAGTGTGATATCACAACGATGGATGACCGAGTGATGAGGAATCAGTTCATGGACTGCTTACAGTCATAGCACCTTCGGGTGGTGTACCAGCAGCCCCACCACCTGGAGAGCATCAGTTAATACCAGCCCCACCAACAGACAATGCACACCGACTAAGAACACTGCATGAGTTCCAGATACATAGGCCTATGATGTTTTGAGGAGAGTCATATCCTTTGGCAACAAAGGATTGGCTGGAGGCAGTTACTCTTGTTTTTATCTTAGAAGAGACACTGACAGACCAGATGGTAGTTCTAGCCACTACCCTTTTTCAGGTCACGATAGGGAGGTGGTGGATCTTGACGCACTAGAAACATGATGAGGCAACCCATGTCCAGACATACATCAAGAGCCTCTTTATGGTGGAGTTTCTACCAGTGACACTACGCTCAATGCATATTTAGGAGTTACTACACCTGTAGTAGGGCAGCATGATCGTGGACTTGTACTCTGTGAGGTTTAACGGCCTCTCCCGCTACTCCAACAACATTGTACGAGACCCGTTCATTAGGGACTAGATCATAAATTAGGGACTCCATCGGGAGATCAGGGCATCGATGATTTCACCCAGCATCCTGACGTAGTCTGGAGTTCTAGAGTGATCTCTACCGGTGGAGAGATTCCTAGCTAAAAATGCACTGATTATGAGTGCCACCATCAGATGACAGGTGGACGAATCATCTGTTGCAGGTAGTAGGAATATAACATAGAGGCCCAAATAGGCCAGAACAAACAGAGGAGGACCCCAGGACACAGTGTTAGAGGTGCAGAGCTTGTGAGGTAGAGGAGGTCATTTGAGGACTACATCTTTTTACTCTTGAAGTAGACAAAAGAAGATGGCTCATGACTGTCCAACTGCCTGCACAGATGAGTAGTAGGAGGTCTAGGGACAACTGAGATAGTGATAAAGGTTCGAGCAAGGAGGTCCTCAGGGTGACAGAAGTGGCAGGGGAGCAGGTCGAGCAGTAGGTAGTAGATGATAGTTCAAGGTACTTCCACCAACACCCCCAGGAGGTCAACCCTGAGATCCAGAAGCAGGTGGATAGCGACAGGGCCAGCATCAGGAGATGGCAGCCTATAACCATGATGCTCTAGAGATGATTAGAGGTACGATCTGTGTCTACTCCACCTTATCTGTAGTTCTTATAGCAATTTGTGCTAGTCACGCCATCTTTTCTATGGCTCTTGTTCGGAGATGGAATATTTTGGTGGAGTTGTTGGCTCAATCCTTACGATTAGAGACTCCTATGGGTGAGGATTTGACAATGACACATTGGTGCCGATAGTGTGATCTTACTCTAGTAGGTTAGAGCTTCAACTTGGATCTCCTAGTAGCAGCGTTGAGGCCTTACAAAATCATCCTAGTTATGGACTGGTTATCCACAGTCCATGCTCATATCAATTGTTTTAGGTGTAAAGTATATTGTGTCCATGAGGATGGGACCAAGTTTTCCTTCATTAGTGAGAAGATAAACTTTTCAATATAGGATGTAATTTATTGAAGGAGGGTGTAGTCGATCACTCACCAGTGGTCTATCCTCCCCCTCATTTCAGTGAATGGGGGGAGTCTAAGCTTTTCTATAGTGGTGGACAAGTATGGGGATGTCTTTCCGGAAGATGTCCCAAGACTACCATATCAAATATAGGTAGACATTTTCATTGATGTGTACCCAGGGAAGAATGAAATATCTACACCTGCATATTTTATTGCTCCCATGGAGCATCATGAGTTGAGGGTATAGCTGGAAAACTTGCAGAGGAATGGGTTTGTAAGGCCGAGTGTTTCTCCATGGGAAACCTTGGTGTTGCTTTCCAAGAAGGGAGACAAGAGATTGAGGCTATGTGTGGAATTACGGCACCTAAACCATGTGACCGTTAAGAACAAGTCTCCACTGCCAAGGATTGGTGGCCTCTTTGACTAGCTGAAAGGAGAGAGGAGGTTCTCAAAGATAGACCTCAGATCGAGCTATCACCAGCTTTGGGTGCAAGATGATAATGTACAAAAGACATCTTTCAGGTGTCGTTATGACCATTAAGAGTTCCTGGTGATGCCTTTCGGTGTGACTAATGCCCCAACACTGTTCATGGGATTGATAAACATGATCTTCTAACCTTACCCTTATTTTTTTGGTGGTCTTCATTGATGAAATCTTGGTGCAATCAGTGTCATAGGAGGTCACGATACACACCTATGGATAGTCCTAGATGCACTTCGAGACCACTAGCTTAATGGTATGATCTCAAAGAATTAGTTTTGGATTCAGGAGGTCCACATTCTGGGACACATCATCTGAGAGGCATGAGTTGCAATGAATCCAGCAAAGATAGAGGCAGTCCTTTCTTGGGAGCGACCCTGAAGCGTGACTGAGATGCATAGTTTCTTAGGGTTGGATGTGTAATACCATAGATTCATACCTTAATTTTTCAAAGTAGAATAACCCCTATCTTCTTTGAAAAATAAGGGACAACACGTCGTATAGAAGGAGAGATACCAGTAGAGTTTCGAGGAGCATAGGTGGATACTGACGCGTCCCCCCATCTTGAGACAACCAGAAGAGGGAATTGAGTATGTAGTCTACTATGATGCATTAGGGACCTAAATATGTTGTTTCCTAATGAAAGAGACAGTATTGATCACCTAAGACTCATGAAAGTTGAGGTAGCATAAGAATAACAACGTGACCAATGACTTAGAGTTAGTAGTAGTGGTATTTTCAATGAAGGTGTGGCGGCACTACTTGATGCGTGAACAGTTTTCTGTCTACTCTGACCACAAGAGTCTTAGATATATCTTCTCCCAAAAGGAATTGGTCTTGAGTCAATGAAGATGGTTGGATTTCCTATAGGACTATGACTTTGGGATAGTCTATACTCTTGGGAAGGGGAACATGGTGGTGGAAACACATAGCAGGAGTTCTAGTTTTCAGCTACTAAGTGAGGAAATGGAGCGGCTAGCCATGATTTAAATATCCTTCATGGATAGTAATGGAGCATATTACCTTCATTTGATGACTTTTACTCCCACACTCCTATTTAAGGTAATAGAGGCCCAACTGGTGGATGAAGACTACAAGGCCAGATGTGCTCAGTTAGCCTCAGGATGGGATCTAGACAGATTTTTGATAGGTGGGGAGCACATCATCATTTTCAGAGGTCACATCGTAGTATCAGTGATGTTGTACGAGGAGGTGCTGAGGGATTTCAATACAAAACCTTTGGAGGTATATCCTTGAGTGGTGAAGATGTACCAGAACCTCGGACACCAGTACTGGTGGACGTGGATGAAGAAAGTAGTGACATAGTTTTTTTTCTCAATGCCTCATTTGTCTGCAATTGAAGGCCAAGCATCATGTTCCAATAGGCTTGTCCCAACCACTCAAGGTACCAAAGTGGAAATGGGATAGTATCTCCGTACAATTTTTGATAGTGTTACCATTTACATCTAGGGGCCATGATTACATCTAGGCGATTGTTTAATGACTCACCATGTCCGCTCACTTTCTACCCATCTGGGAGCAGGGACCAGTAGAGGGCTTGGGACACCTCAACGTCTAGGAGATAGTGTGGATCCATTGTGTTCCTTTGACGATCGTATCAGATAGTGATGTGGGCTTTACATCTTGGTTTTGGAAGGGGGTATAGGAGGAGTTTGGGACTCAACAACGTTTGAGCATAGCCTTTCATCCCCAGATGGATGGTCAGATAGATCAGACCATACAGACCCCTATGGACATTCTTCGTGCTTATGTCCTAGACTTTGGTTATAGTTGGGAGGACCATCTACCACTGGTGGAGTTTTCATATAACAACATCTATCACTCCACCATTGACATTGCACCATATGAGGCCTTTTATGTGTGGAATTATAGATCACCCCTATGTTAGATAGACCCAGGAGAGTCAGCTCTCCTAGGTCTAAAGTTGGTATGGTCTACCCCAGAGAAGGTGCATATCATGCCGGAGAGGATGAGGACTGCATAGAATAGGCAGAAGGCTTATGGTGACTGTATATAGAGACCATTGGAGTTTGAGTATAGTGATCATGTATTAATTTAGGTCTCACCCTGATAAAGATTATATAGATTGGGCATGGGAAACAATCTATCATCTAGTTTCATAGAACCTTTTCAGATCTTGACCAGAGTTGGAGAGAAGGCGTGCTGCCTAGTTCTTCCCCCAAATATGCACCACGTGTATAATATTTTCCATGTGCTGCAGCTTAGGAGATATGTGCATGGTCCATCCCACATCATTGACTGAGGAGAGCTCAACATTGAAGATGGGGTGACGTTTGAAGAGCTTTTAGAGGATATAGAGGATAGATATTAGAGGATCTTACATGAGAGGTCGATTATTATGGTGTGACTTCAGTGGAATCATGGGAATCTCCAAGAGAGAACATGGGACCAGGAGGCTCAAATTCATGCTCATTACCCCCACTTGTTTGTTTAGCCCTTATTTTGTCTTTCAGGGACGCAAATCCCTAAGGTGAGGAGAATACAATGTCTTGGAAATTTTGTGTAATTTTTTTTTAAATTATATGGAACTATTTTGAGACCCCATGCTCATATGACATGTGATTCTGATTCCCAGAATGGAATATTGAACTTTTTTTAAGGTACATTCAGCAAACGTGCGACCAAAATTTTTCAAACATTTGAAATGGTTCTTTGATCAAATATCCGAGAACTGCATTGAATTTGGAATGCTGGGATTTTCTTAGAGATGACAAAAATACAGCCAGAAAGGCATGAGATGAAAAGTTATTTTTCGGAACTTTCTAGAAAATAATAAAATAATTTAATGGAAATATTTTATTTATTTACTCACCATTTGGTGGTGGATGCTGACGCTGTGGTGTACCGACTAGTCGGTGACAATGAAAAATAATGAGGCTCATTAATGGCATGTATCACATAATGTAATGATGAAATAAAATAAGAGTAATAGAAACACTGTGAAGTGATTATTTTTATTAATCTAACACGTGGAAGAATTGGGAATTAAATTGTGAGGATTCTATGATGAACCGCTGATAGATTTCCTCTCCAACGACAAATATCGGTGAGACCTCATCATCTTCGACATTCCTCAAAGAATGGAGGTAGAAGTGAAATCAACATCGTGAATCCTTGAAGATGTGTGCTTCGGTGTTGAACATCAGCCAGGTAGGGGTTTATGCGTTCTATGTTTTTGATGATTTCTTCTTCATTCCTGAGAATTACAGACGAACAAAAAATCAACCTACTAATGATTTGATCAGTGAATCGCTTGTTCTTATAGGGTGGGAGGTATTGGGTGGGGGTTTGAATTGGTTTTTTACTCTTTCTGTGTAGATTAATACTTTCCCCCATTCTTAAACTCCAACAAGGAGGGTAAAGGTCGACCTGAACAAGGCCCGAACCCTCCTCCATGGTTCTTTATTGTGCGTTATTTGTGGATGACTTCTAGAGTGGGTGGAAAAGAATATTTGAGGCCTTTGTGTTGAGGGTGACAACCTAGTGATTCTGTAGATGCAAGTGGGTAAAGAAACAGACCACCAGAGTGACTCCAGTGGCCCATCGAAGGTACCACCAGTGGAGGAGACCGGCGGAAACCACATGTAGTGGATGGAGGCATGCCCATCGGCATGCTACGTGGAGGAGCATCCAAATCTGGCCACTTGGGCATGCTAGAGGCACGCAGATCTGCTCCGCGTTCATGAAAAATGGACAGCCAGCTTGGCCGGCCATGTGGAGTCACAGTGGTCGCTTCACCATGGCAAGGAGACCGTCTCGCATTAACTATGAGGTGGGATGGAGGACGGACCACCCAGTGGGATGGACCCGCACAGCCAGGCTGGACTCGCACGACCGCGTCGGACCCGCGATGCCAGACCAGACCCATCCTAACAAGACGGACCATGGGCCCAATGGGACGACTAGGACAAACCCATGATGAACCTAAACTGGACCCCTTGATAGGGTTGGGTAGGGTCAGTCCAACAAGGATGGACCAGACCCGTAGACCGGGAATCTGATTAATGAAACATCTATAGTGTGAGGAACCTTGTGATGAGGAGCTCCCTCTGAGATACTATAATTGAGTTTTTGTGGATGTTTGGGTATGACTGGGTTGGAATAGACTTTAATCAAACCAGGCCCTTTTTAGTAGAAAGCCTATAACTTACAAATCGGGCGTCTGATTGATGCATCGTCTATTGAGTTGGGGAACTTACGACGAGACAATACATTGGGATTAATCTATGTGGGACTTCATGGTGGTTGATGTATAGACCAAGGATTAAGGATTGTATCCTATAGAAATCAAGAAAGATAATTGTGAGAATCCAGTGGCTGGCTGCGACATGAAGAAAGAATAACAATCCTGAGTGGGTCAACACCTAAAGATCATGTTTGGGTAAATACCTAGAGATCCTCTATGGGTCAGAACCTAGAGATCCTATAGGGGTTAACACCTATAGATCCTCTGTGTATCAGCAACTAGAGATCCATTTCGGGTCAGTACCTAGAGATACTCTGTGAATTAGCACCTAGAAAACCTATGCATGTTAGCAACAGAGCCTTTCGAAAGAATAATATGATCTACATTTATGACTAATCATATTTAATTTTGTACTTAAGTTATACCTACTATGAACTGTGTCTTTTAATTTGTGCTATGTGTTTGTGATATGGCTTGCCGGTATTACCACTATGGTATTTACTTTGTGTTTTTATACATTGTGGATTGTTGAGAGGCCTTCAGGTGTCTCGGTGTCCCTACTACGTATTGTTATACTCACTCCTGTACGGGCTTCACCCACACCTGTTTTTTTGGTGAAGATGACAGACAACCTTGATGGGGACTCTGGGGAGCCAGGACTAGATGGTGATCGAAGGTGGACCAATAGACATGGTGTGCTGCAGTGACGTTTGACATAGATCTATACCTACCCTTTAGGTAGTATCCTTGGAAAACAACCTATGGAGTATGTACTTATTTTATTATAATTTCCTTTCAGTTGGTCTTGTATGATGGCCCCTTTACTTTCTGTATACACAATTTAATCTTAGTAGTGTTACTTTGTGGTGGTTGTCGTACTTTCTTTCCTTTGTGGTTTTCTTTTTGAAGTATTCCTTGTCTTTGTGTGTACAGGTTTAAAGGTAATTCATTCCCTTTTTTGGGTTATGAATTTCTGGTGCTAGTAACTAGCCCCTGACTTGTGGAAGGAGGGATTTGGGTAGTCATAACACGGACCCCGAGGGATGGGTAGTGACAACCTAGTTGTAAAATACCACATGTATCTCCTCAAACCATATGTTATCTAGTCCATATGATATTTTTTTAATAATATTATCAATGTATTTCTAGGTTCTCATTGTAAAGGGGAACTACTATAAAATTTTTATGCGAAAAATAAACTATGGACATTATCCCATTTTTTAGAATAATGAGCATCATTTTAAATAATATGGTTATGGTATGTATAAGTGAATTGGTTCTAATGAACCAACTAATTTTTTTGGTAGTTAAATTTTTTAAATTTTCTTTTATATTTGTTTTCTATTTCTAGCACTGAGTGTGATTTTTACATACCTTAATAATAATGTTTAAATCGTTATATTTTAACCTCTCATATAAAGTGAGTATTTTCTTCTGGTATGGTGGATCAATAGTAAGGGGATATGAATTAGAATTAAAAAATATTTTTTCATGTAAATCACATGTCAAAGATTAATATTACAATAAACCTAATCAAATAATATACCTTAGTGGAAAAGAAAGAGTGATTGAAATTATGTGAAAACCCCTAGTGTGATAAATTGGCTGGGATTTTAACAGATAACCATAATTATCTTTTTGATTTTGATATGGAACACTGTGAATCAATTTCTTAATAGGTTATCTTGACCATTGGAATAAAATCGACTTAAAAAGTATTAATTATAACAAACCCTAAGGATTTAATTACCTCAATAATTATAATACTTTATCAACCAAGCAATTAAAAATATTTATACATAATAATTTTTGTAAAAGAACCTATGGAATTGATCCATCATCTTTTTTCATCATTAAAGGATTTGATCAATCCAACTAATTTATTTTCATTGATACCCTTATCAATATATTATTTCATTTTCCGAAATATTTTTCAATCCTAAATTCAATATTTATATTATATAGAGGAATCACTTTTAAGTGTTCAGTTTAAACCCTCAAAAAACCACCAGACATAATAACACAACCAATCTAGAACCATCCCAAATACAAAATAGAAAGATGGTTTGAAATAAAAAAGGGAAGAAAAGAAATTTCATAATAACTGAGATGAAAATTTAAAAAAAAAATCACTAACATGAAAATATTCATTTTTTATACAACACAAATAATATAAATTGAAAAAGAAAAATTGGATGGATAAAAGTTCACTAGGATAAGATTCACTATGTTCCTAGAGGTTCAACCTCAGGAATCAAATTTCTTATACTACATTATTTTAGTTTTTCTAATTATATTGTTAAGTATATAAATTTATAAACTCTAACACATTCTATCTAGATGTGAAAATTTTTATTCCAAAGTTATGTTGTTAAATCTATTGTCATAGAGAATAGAAATAGCTGAAAGGCACTCTAATGATTAATCAATTCAGTCCAATATATTCTTTATTATTTTCATAATTTTTTATTCACTTTAAGTACATGGGATTCCAAGGTCATTGTTAATATAAATACCCAGTGTAAGAACCATACTCCAAAAACATGATTGGGGATATTTTATTTTGAGGAGCCACTTAAATTAAATCATGAAATTGAGATCAACCTTAGTGAACCAGGAAAGAAGTGATGGAGAACATAGGAGATCATGCAACACACGAGGATCCATCTAAAATAATTGGTCGATAAAAAAGATCTATTTGAGATAATTATAATATACTACGGACTACAATAAATTAATGGATCTACTGTGAGAAAAGTAAATAAACCAATTAAAGTATAAGTCTTAAATTCTTTTCCATGTATTGTTTAAATGATTCATTATGTTGGTCATTCATAGGCATAAAAAATTATGACCATCATAGTTATCTATCAAAATATTATGAAATTTATGAAATATTGAAGAGAAATGAATTCAATTATGATGAAATCCAACTCTGGTCCTTTCCACTCCAATTGGTAGGATGAGGCATGAAGTGACTAAAAGATAACTTTCCAAGTTCTATTGTGACTAGGGAAGAGCTCGCCCAAATATTTTTATAGAAATACATTATATGGATTAAGATAATTAAATTGAAGAGTGACCTCTAAAATTTTATATAGAATTATAGAGATTTCACATTTGAACATTGGGAACAATTCAAGGGTATGTTGTGGAGACTATTATATCAAGGAGTTTCACATTATATGTAGTTATAAATGTTATATTTTTTGTTAAAAAATAAATCTTCTATCATTGTCGATTCAATAGTGGGAGGGAAATTTATTAGAAATGATATCAATAAATCTCAATAAATTATAGATGATATTGGAGAAAAAATAATTTAATGGAAAGGAGTATGAGGACCACTAAATTTAGGAGCATGCCACACTGATGACACAACCAAGATTGTCACCAAAATTTAAACCATGTTTAAGAAGATAGATACGCTACTTGTTATTCACTATCAAGGCAAACCATTTGACTAACCTCATTTTTTATCAAATGAGATATGTGTACCCCACCATATCTTCCATGAATCCCAAGTCATAGTGGAAAACAATTTGACATGAGATATTAATTTTGTTAGCTATAATGAGCCACAACATTAACATAAAAATAAATTTGAAAAAAATTGATTTCGCTTGCTCAAAACCATTGTTGGAGACAATGAGGAAGGTAAAACACAAATAGTTATCAAAGTACTCAAGTTTTTCATCAGATAAAAAAATAAATAAAAACTTTTTCTTAGAAGTTCAATGATATATAGTGTTACCTTTTTCAAAAACCAAAATAGCAGTTTAAAACACAATTGTAGGAACTCAACCTTCTTTTGAGGATTTTTTTACTGTATACGTCATGAAAAATGATAATTGTGTCTCAATAATGAAAAAATACAATCAAAAAGAAAAATTTCTTGGTGAATAATTAAGGTAATCTCTCTAATATAGAAAATATTTTGGGTAAATTTTCAATAAAGTGAACTGATAGACCACTTACCGTTTATTGGGTAACATGGATGCATAAATAGTAGTGGTGGAGGCAACTAATATGTGATATGAAAGGTAGCCTCTACGAAAGTCTAATCATGATTCTAAAAAAGTTTAATATGGATGAAAAAATAAATATAATAAGATGTATATAAGAGGGAATATGTGATGGATAAAAACCCAGCCACCCAACCGAAAAAACTGAACAACATAAAGAATGGTGAATAAGTATGAAGTTTCTTAATATTGGACACCTCTTCCTTTTCCAAATAGGGTGAAACAATGGAAGTTCAAATAATAAGAAAATTATTCACAGAAAAATTTAAACAACTTCACATCAATATCCTATTCACAAATTACATTTAAAAAAAGTTTACATCTGTAAACTACCTTAAGGATATAATCATTATTAAATAGAAATTAGGGGGATTGTGATTTATTTCATTTAGTTAATAGTGTTCAATATTAATGCAATGAAGACTGCCACTAAGTCATTGATATATAATAAGTTTCTCAAGTCCATGTACTCTCGGATCATGCACCATAGGGAAATTACTATAAGAGATTAGTTCTAGGGTAAAAATGATATTGTTAATTGTGTTAGAATATATATAGTTAATAAATCTAAAAAACATATGATTTTCACTAAAATTATAGTTTAGAAAACTGATTTTGTTCTAATGGAATTAGCAAATATTCCTTAGTGATGTTGGGGAAGTTCATTTTCCTATTAATTTTATTATTTTAGATATGGAGGAAGAAAGGGAGGCCACACTCATTCTTTGTAAGCCTTTCATTTCTAGTGGTAAATATCTAATCAATGTAAACTACGAATGTTTTATCTACAAAGTAATAAAAAAGAAAATTTAGTGTGATCTCACTAGATTTTTGGAGTATGAAGCTAAACCAGACGACTATCAACAAATTAAGAGCACTAAAATGTTATTTATAATTATAGATATAAAAGGTGAATATAGAGGAATATTAGAGGAAATAGTGTATGATAAATAAAAGGTCAGTAAGGGAGATCTAGAGAAAAAAATAAGGTTTTAAAGATATTGAATAACTTTCAAGGGATACATTTCCTAAATTAATTCCTTTAATAATAAAATATCATAGGTTAGAACTGAAAAAATCTCAATAAACATTTTATATCTATTATTTAGAGAGGAATAATAATTTTTCATTATCATCATAAAAAAAACTCTAGAAATATCATGTCAAATAATTTATTTAGGAATTGGAAAAAATTCAATTTCATGAGTCATTGTTGAAAGAAATTGAATTATTCATTTTACTTTATCACATAAGGTGAGGATAGAAAGATGTATTAATTCAACATTAAAACATTAATGGTGGTCAAATAATCATATGAAGTATGTCATGAATAATGAGGTGTTAAAATTATATAATTCTTGAATCATATACCTAGTTTCAGACATTGAATGGGTAAGCCTACTTCAGGTTATTTTGAAGAAAATGGGGATAAATATTATAAATATTATTGTTGGGACTATTTACACTTAAATTGTGATACTATGGAGTTTTTTAGATATAGGAATCTCAATGGTTCCATAATGAAGGATAATATTCCACTTCTTTTTATTGATCTGATGTTGGACATACCTTTGGTACATGAGTAATATTGTTACAGGGATGGTTATTCTAAGTACAACTAAATACCCAAGGAACCTTAGGATCAATAAAATAATAAATTTTCATGACCCTTATACTAATATTTGATATTTTATCATATTTTTTGTATGTTCAATTAACTTTAAAATTTCTACAAGTGAATGTATCACAATTTCCATGGCATAGTAGAGGAGTTATTTAATGTTTTCAGCGATGATTTTTTATTTTATGAGAAATCATTCAAGGTATAATATATTAAAATTGAAATGATGATCGAATGGTATATAAGGACATAATATGTTCTTAATTAGTATGGATTTCATTTTATAAAGATTGATGTAATTGTTCTTTGACACTGAATCAAAAATAGAGGAATTGGAGTTGATCCTATCAAAATTAATGTGATTAATGATAAAAAAGAGATGAAAACCATGAGATATATTTAAATATATAGAGGACATGAAAATTTTATCTAAATATTTACTAATGAATTCTATAAAATTATTTTACCCCTCATCCCCAAATTCAAAAAAAAATATGGAATTCATTTTTTATGAGAATAGTAACGAGGATTTTAAATAGTTGAATACAATGTTTTTCATTTTCCCTATCATTTTACCACATAATTGGGAAGATTAATTTGAATTTAAGTGTTTTAAAAACGATTAGATGAAGTGAATGGTTCTTGTATAGAGGATGAAAACAAATTTCCAGCCAATTTATTACACTATGAAGAACACGATGAATGATGAAAGAAATTAAATCAAAATTTAGAAGAAGTTACTTACAGTGTCCTTTTAATTTGAAATGTTTATCCCCAATATTGGGAATTTTAGAATTTTTTTTCACACTGATATTGAGAAATGAAATATTTATTTTTGATGAATTTTTCTAATCCCCTCTTGATTTAGTACATTTTTGAAAAAAATAGTTCAATAATAAAATTAAGAATAAAAAGGGTTTGAACAATGTTGTTTCTAACCATCATTCAAGGATAAAATTAACTATTTTTTGTAAAAAAGAAATTTTTTTATTTGAGATGAGTTCTAATATGAAAATATAATTTCAATGGAGCTCATGGAAATCATTTTTTCCTAACATAGAAAACAATTTGGAATTTGGGAAAAACTATAAACAATTTCCATACAACTAGAAGAAAATGTTTTTAGCAGAGTTTTAATAATTTTTTTTAGATAATATACTATTATTTAATTAGCTGGGAAATTTGATAATTAATAATGTGTTGTCGAGAGTAAAATTTAAAGTGTGTTGGATATTTTCCATTCCTCTCTAATTAGAGGACCCCTGAATTTGAAAGAAACATATCCAAAATCTTTCAGTGTAGATTTTTCTAGCCTTCATTATATAGAGATACAATAATCACTATGGAATAATGTGAAAATTATAAATTAATAGGAAAAATTCGTAAGAATGATAAAAGTTTACAACACCCGATTACAGAATTTGATTTTTTAGATATGTGTGGGATCGACTTAATGGGCCTTTTACCTAATTTATTTAGCTCTACATATATATTAGTGTCATTTGAATACATCTGAAAAAGGAATAAATAATATTCTACAACTAACAAAACTATGAATATATTTACCAAATTCTAAAATAATAACATATTTTATAATATTTATTTATTAAAGATACAATGTAGAAATTTTAGAACACAATTTTGACTATCACATATTGAGAGTAATGTTGAAGAAATTAAGGGTTCCTTAAAATAGGATTATACTATATCATCAACAAAATAAAGGGAAATATGAACATTTGAATATCCATATAATGAATATTTCAAATAAAAACCTCAAAACAAGTTTCAAGGATTGGTTAAAGAAACTCAATGATGCTTTGTGGGCTTATTGAATAGCCTATAAGAAACTATCTGGAATGTTTCCATTGTTGTTATTATGTGGAAAATCCTACCACCTTTTGGTAGAGATCACCAAAAAATCATAATATATAATAAAAATTATTAATTATGATGAAGATTAAGGTGGAATAAAATTATTTATGTACTAGTATCAGTTCAAATATTTCGGGATGGATTCTTTTTCCAATGGAAACAATTTAAATGAAAAAAACAAGGAAATTGAATTACCAACTAATTGGGAGGAAATATCAAAACTGGGGAGAAAATGTACTTTTTTTTAATTATTGATTTCAATTTTCTCAAGTAAATGATGTTCAAGAAGTTTGGTCAAATTTATGAATAAAAAAGTGTTCCCAGTTGGACCTATAGATATTTAAAAAATAAAGAGTTCCACCCTTAAAAGTAAATGGAAATTGTCTCATTTAATACATCAAAAAAATATCAAGTGAGAAGTTTATTTTCACTAAATTTGGAATTTGGGGTATTTAAATTACAAGATTAAAACATTAAATAATCTTATAATTTATAGAAAACTCGAGTAATTATTCCTTTTCATTTTCACTATTTAAATAGTATATGTCTATAAGAATTTTTTTCCATTTAGAGGCACCAAAGTGTTCTCTCCTAACTACACATTATTCATCACTATTCTTATAAAAAAGGATGAACTAATAATGTATGTATGGGGATAAGTAAGTAGAATGAATTAGATAAGGGAATAGAATAGAATTTTCAATGATGGGGTGTTCCACAACATAATACTGGATGTTGAGTTATTGAATGTATATTAGAATGATAAATAAAACTTACTACCTATAATGTTATCGAGGCCCCACACCATAATCTCAATTAATATACCATGAATATGTTGAATGAATTAACTTTCCACACTATAATTGTAAAAAACAAACCACATATCAATGTTGAAAAAATAGTGTAATATTGATACTTTCGGTTGTCTCTTATATATACATGGTGTATCCTTGTGCCAATGTTGTATAAGGTAATCCTGAGGAAAACATAAAGGAATGTTACTTTATATTGTAGTTTTCCATTGTGAATTATTTGTGAGATTATGTATTCTTGAATCCATGGGTTTATAAATTTTAAACACACAATTTCCTAATGAATGAGGTTATTCCACAATGATTATAAAATCTATAAATATGTGTCTAAACTCCTAGGTTTCAGTTGTGACCCATTTCCTCCCCTCCTCCTGAGATGTCTTGGATCTTTATCTTGATACCTTGAATCCCCTCATTCATTTGTGTTTTAGATATGCAATATTTTCTTTGATATATCTTGTTAATTTCATTTTAATCATAATTGGTTTCAACACCTTCCCATCACCCCATTTCTCAAATCATCACCCCTAGCACCTACTATCCATTTAAAATTCAACCCATACTAAAAAAACCCTTCTAAATATTTTATAAAACCTATTTACAATCCTTTAACACTTTTCCAAACCTTCCACCATTTATTGTGAAAATAATTTAACCTCCCCCTCAACTCCATCAACCTCAACTTCCTTGCCATCTATTTTGAGATAACCTCTAAAAACTAAACCACCTTCCAAAGGAAAATCCTAAAAAACCTAAAGACCCACCATAAAAACAACCTACTTCCTAATAGAATACAAATCCTACCCCAACCTGAGAGAACCCCTAATATTATACTCAGAAAAATGACCTACTTCCTAATTGAAGAAAATTCAGACCATATAACATGTTCCCACCCTAATCTAAAAACCAATCCATCAACATCATTATCTCTCACCCCAACATTCCCAATCCTCAACCGCCACACCAATTCATTCCTCCTCCCCTTATGGATCCCAATACCACTATCACAACCTGACCCACCAGGATCCCATGTGGATTAGTGGTAGGTTAATTGTGACACCACAAGATTGCCTCTAATAGTACAAGGGATAGTGACATTTATTTATTGGGAATATCACTAAAATGTGAGATCTTATCCTAAAGTAAATATATGAATTAACACAACCAACTCTATATAATGGTACAGAGATATAATATAATATAGAAACATCAAGACTGTATTAGTTCCATCAAAAAACCTCTATGAAATACATCAGAGTATAGTAAGGTAATAAAATATATATAATTGGTAAAAATACACACCCAACCAAAAATATTGTCCTACTCTGAAAACTAATTTGAAAGGGTAAAATGAATAGATCCTAGATCAATATCTATGAGGCTTCCCATTGAACGTAGTCACCCCCTCAAATATGGATATGCTCCACCAATATTGGGTCCATCGTAGTCACCACCCATATACATGTTGTCTATATAATACACAATAATTTCATGAGTTACCCCAACTGGGTATAGTATAAACATACCCAGTAGGATTACCAGATAACCGTGAAGGAAGAAATATAATAATAGTATTCAAATTTCCATAAAGTGAGAGGGTATTGAAACCCGTCATCAAATATGTTTATAATGAAACCCAAGTGAAGAGAGAAATGGTATCTCCATCTCCACAGTAATATAAGAATTATGAGTCTACCTATAGCTCCATGGGTCACATATTCCATCCAAGAATCATGCATACCCTCTAAAGTATGAGTATGGAGGACCCAAACCTCAAAAATTCATAGCATGACCAAGCGATAATTACTCCAATGGAGGACCTACAAACCATTATAGCTCAATGATATAGAGTAAAACTTCTTATATAGAGGACTTGATCCATTTTTAATGTGTAGTAGTTCCATATTTACCTATATAAAACATATGGTGGGCTCTATCGAGAGATATAGGGAAGTATATAGCTCGATAACACATCTATGATCACACCAAAACATCACCATGAACTATGTTTCGCTGAAAGAATCATCTCACTTACATCACCTCATATCATAAATCTGATTTTGAATGGAAGGCCATAACCCCATACTATGCAAAAAAAACACTCTTAATAGGATACTCCCAAATATGAGTCTTAGTGAAGGAGATATGCAAGGTAGAAGTTTATTGGAATAGTAAACAGTGTATACATAGGGTCACAATACATGTGACTCTAAATGAATTCCTGGGTGTGTCTGTCCCAAGATACAAATTAAGAAGTTTTGTATCATAACATGGAGTATCTCTAATGTTACATGATGTGTATGTTCAAGAATGTTCTTGGTTATGTGCTCACAATACACAGAATGGATAGGAATGTGCCTCCACATGAAATTTCCCTATGGGGATATTAGAATGACCCACACTAAACATGCATCAATGTTTTGGTATATTTACTACATTACAAATACACATTCCCAATGACCATATTAGTTTAGTACCTTTTGAAAGATGGAAACATAAACATTGGTCCATAAGTGAGCTACATAATCCCCCACTAAGTTATTCATAACTAGAACCCTTTTTAGAAATATTATTCATAATAGATATCTTCATAACATGGGAAATGGAAACATAAGAGAGGGAGGATTCAGATTCTCATCATTAGTAAACATGGGAGATACATAATCATAACAGGAATATAAGTAAATTTGTAAATAATAATAATATTTAAAGATCATACATTTCAAATCAGAGATAATATACATGAGTCATGAAATAAATATTGGTAGTTTATAATACATGAATCTTAAGGTAATCAAGATCATAATCCATGAAATCATAACATAGGAATAAGACCTATAATTGTGGAAGACAAATAAACATATATAGTGATTTCCATAGTAGTTAATGTATAATTACATGTCCAAATTAGTGGAATGGGTCCAACCCCAAAACTATCTTATTCATTAAACATTACTCCCAAAACCATCAAATTAGGCATGGTTCTATCTCAATAAAATATTAGTAGAAAAAATCCTTTACTGAATTGAGTTCACTCATTGATCCATCCATGTCTATCTCTTGAGATATCTGTCATTACCAAATTAAATGGATGGAGATATTAGTCCAACTTTTCGTATAATAAAACCATGCATACATGTTCCACAAGATCATAAAAAATAATCATATCATATCCCCTTAAATTAAATGGATAACAGAAACATTTCATCTTATCATGGCCTATGAAAAATATATCGGTTTCAAAATTGTGGCATAACCCCCATGGGTGTTTATAAGAATATAAATCATGGAAGACCTAAATATTTCATAAACATTATTCCATAAAAACATAAACAATATAGAAATAAAATATTAATGGTACCTTTGATCAAATACCTAGTAATTCATGAGTAACACCAATGGATTTCATCTTAGATAGAAAATAATTTTGAAATATCATTCATAATATTTGTTGAGAAAAATATCTATCCTACTTGAAAATATTATTTTTAAAAATGATTTCATATTAAAAATATATTTATTTTAAAATAACTTTAAAAACTTATAATGTATACTTTATGTTTATGATCGGTCCTGGTAGTGGAGAGATTCATCTATGCCGTACATGTTAAATCAATGATTATATTAATATTGTCGTAAGAAGGAAAAACATCCTTGATTAAAAAAATGATAAGAAAATTTCAATTTTAAAACCTATTTGTAAAATGGTAATACATGGGTAAAATTTTATTCTAAAAAATTGGATAATATTATAAATTTTTTTAAAACATTTTTATAAAACATGGTTTTGGGAGAAATCATATTTCTGGCTGAATAGATAAATAATTTATTATTTTTATAAAAATAATATTAATTATATTGAGTAACAAAGGGTGGTAAATGGTAATATTTAATTAATATATAATTAATAACTATAGTATAATAAAATTCATCATATTATTTGAGATATCAATCATAAGAATTTATCAATGGGATCCTGATCATAAGAAATCTGAATAAATGATGAGATTATAGCAATAAAATCTTAACGCTTTGGAAACATTGATTAATATACCCCATGAAAAAATAAAATAAAATGAAACTCAGAATATCATGAGTATGAAAAAATTCCTCATATTACAATCCAAATAGTTATTATATTCACCTCATAAAAGAATATAGGTGCATATCGTAACAAACATCTCAAAGAAGGAAAATTCTACAAGAAGTCTTTTACCAATTTAAGAAATTATGAACTGTAAAAACCATGAAATAGAGTTCCTAAAATGGGTTTTAGATCAAATTAATTATTATTATAAAAATGATAAAATAAATCCATGGTTATTAAAAACACCACATAAAATAAAATAATTGGTAAACATTGATTCAGTCTCATAGAAAATAAAAGTGAGACGTAGATCCCTTACTACTTAAGTAAATTTTGATTCACAAGATTTATAAAATAATGGAATAAATTGAAATTATTAATATAATTATATAAATTAAATTCATGATATAACATTTCATAGGTAACTATATACCCCACACAAAATAAATTAGTGGTGCATATGGCATAAGTCTCATAGAAAAAAAAGTGAGACAGAAAATCTCTTTACCTTAAGTCTTGACTTTCTTCGTACAAATCAAAACCACATATTGTAAAAAAATATTATTATAAATGTAAAATATTAACATATTCATATATATAATTCCATATATTATTTACTTATGACTTTATATAATTTTTTTATTAACAATTCCCTGATAAATTTATGTTTTGGGTAATAACAATATTGTTTTTCGTAAATGTTTTGATTTTCTATTCTTTGTCCTCTAACATAGATTATGATTTAACCATATAAATAATGATAAAAATGATATTAATATCATATATACTAAGATTATATTTATTTATAATATTATATTAAATATAAAAATATGAAATTAAATACACCGTTCATGGATACATTAAGTTGTACGTATGCATGAACATTGTTTCCAATTTCTTATCGTATTGAAATAAATAATTAAACTAAATGATATATATATTTATATTATAATTATAGTTTAATAAATTTTAAATATATATCAAATATTTCTATTAAACCCATCATTAATACATTAAATTCAAAACGTGATCAAATCACACCACTTTGTGGAGGTAGTAGTCCACAAGTCCACAAATGATTTTAACATATTCCCAAAAAATTGAAATCAGAATGTTATGTGTTATATTGTAATTCTAAAATAATAAATACATCATGAATATTATATATATACAATATAGATATTATTTACATCATTATTACCAACTTTGAGAGGTGGTAAGGAAATAATGAAAAACATTGGTTCGAAAGGCTATAATCCCCCATATAGAAGAATGATGATTGTGTATCCCATTTGAGGGAAGTGTGTCTGTTTGGATGTTGGTCATAAAAATAACATAACAAAATATTTTCATATTTAGGATATTTAAGTAATTATATAAATGTGGCTTATTGGACCCAAATTATACTTAGTAGGTTCCGTGAGCCAGGTGGGCCACATGGTGTCAAACACATCTCCTTAAATGCTAGAGGATGCCGACTAGCAGAGAGGGCCATGGGTTTGTCTATGGGGAGAATATTATATCATTTCTAGAGTGTATCATAGAAATTAATTTCAAATATATGAAAATATAAGATGTTATATAAATAAATTGAATTCATAGTGGAATGAGGAAAATAAATAAGATAAAAACGAAGTAGAATAACATAAAATAGCTGAGGATGGTATATGAAATGTCATAAGAAATATGGAAAACATGGATACAAAGTAGTAAGAATACATAAAATATTCAATGTAGAAAAGTAAATACATAAATTATCCCAAGCATCCTGAGCTACATCTTTGTCATCTTTTACCAGCTTTATCCTAACATATCAAGCAATCAATTGTCTGAGGAATTATACTTCCCTATATCAACACCTATATACATGTAATACACCCAAAGTACCAAAATATTCCTAGAGAGAGTGTAATATAAATCTCAGGGGTCCACCACTAATGGTGTATATAAAATTTGGCCCATTAAATAGAAATATAACAATGTGAATTCATCCATATATAAAGTAAATCAGTACAATGTAACTAAATTCCAAGTACCTACTTCAGCCCTCGGTTGGTGTCTGAACATGTAACTAGTTCATTAATTATGTAATTAAAAATTTATTTTAATAGGTCATCTAAGGTATATCCAATACTAAAATAACCTCATAATAGTATAAATATTGATGGTTTCAAGATGTAATAATGAAACCATGACCAATAAATAAATAGGAAGTGTTTCGAAGGTAATCACTAAGGAATCCTAGACCTTAAGGAAACTAACTCTGTAGTAACTGAGTATAGCTAAGAGGGTAAGATTATAATCCAAGCATAATCATCCAATGCATTCCCATAGAAATATTTCCTATCGAGTCAAAGGAATACATCTAAGTTAAAATAAGAGATAAGTAGTGGTCGAACCCAAGGATGTAACCAAGGAACCTCAAGTCATTCTAGATCCAATGAGTGTACCGAAGTCATACTGTTAGAATAAATAATGGATCATATGGTGTCCTACCATGAATCTAAAGGTATAAAATAATTTGTTTCCTAGGTAGGTCTCACCAAAGGAAACCGACATCCTTCAATTGGGATGAAGTCCTCAAGTACCCAAGGAATTCCCTCAGGAATCCAAGAGTTAACATGAGTCAATAATTTCTATAAATATGTCAAGGTCCATGTTCATAAGGTTTCAACTTCTATACAGTTCACTATAATTCATTTGGTCATATGATAACTACTCCATTTAAAATTTTACTTGGTTGAATCCCTGCCTTTAATTAGTATGGAAAGGCCAAGTCTCATGAATTTTTTTAATTAAAACCATGTAAGTCATGTTCAATTAATAATGTTCACTCTGCTACCTACCATGAAAATTGAAAGGTGTGTTATGGGAATGATACAAAACATTCCTTTACATTTAATAATTCCAAGCCATATACATAAGTATGATTTCTATAATATCATCTAAATGAATTACTTTCATTTAAGAACTTAGCAAAGGTAGGTCAAGTGGAAGGGAAAAGGAACAATATATTCAAAATTTCATGATTTGATAAGCAATTAATATGTAGAGTCTTACCATTAGTGTGTTCAATCTTGAGCACACTTGAACGATGGATCAAAAGGGTTAAAAACACTTAAAACCCAATAATAGTATATCGCTATAAATGGGGTGTTAGGAGTTATGAAAATAACCACTAAAAACCATTATCATTAATGAAAAATAATAACCATGCAGTTCTAATGAATATAAGCACATCATATAAATTCAATAAACGACACCCTATGAAACTGGTGGTTCCCACAAATCAATTAAAAATTCAATGAACCTAAGGGATGAGTTATAGAAAACCCACTTTAGGCTAGTACAAATCTCCTAGTGCAGTATTTGACTCAAATTCAGCAATGAACATAGTATATCTGAGACAATTTAAAAAATTATTAATCCTTGATAAATATGTCGAGAGCAATAAAGAAAAGTAATGGCTTAAATGGACATGATTACTTATTTTTTCACATCCATCACGATGAGAAGAAGCTAAAATGATTCTCGAATAAAGTAGATCACATGATCCCTAGTTCATTCCTTTAAAATCATCCAAAATTTGAGAAAATGGGGTTCATCCCGCTGGAAAATCATATAGGAGGAAGGAGGGGTTATAAGTAGACCGTTAAGGAAAAAATATGAAATTAACTAAAAAATTCATGTTAATTGTTTAGTTTCATGTTTTTTCCAAACAATGCATCAACCCTACATGATCACCTATAGGAAAGGGCATACCACACAGTTTTGGAAACCATACACCAACCATACATGATGTCTCTAAATGAAAATACGGACCATACACACTTTTAGATATAACAGTGCAACATAACCACATGGTTTTTTATATCATTGAAATAGGACCATTTCCCCTAAAGGGATGGATTTCAGGCTCCTAACATGCTCAAGAAACCCTTAATAACTCTTTTAACTCATTATTTATCCATATTATGTCCAAAATAAATAATTAGACCAAAATTTTAAGGATCCACACCTGAGTTCCAAACCGGGTTCTTACATTCATCCTCCCTTAATGAACTTGTCCCCAAGTTCACCTTCCAAGGGTGGAGATACACTATCTGAGAACAAATCTAGATATTTGGAACATATGTTGGCCTCTCGCTCCCATGTCTCATCCTACACGCGGTTGTGTTACAATAGCACCCACACCAGAGGGACAAACAAGACTTTGAGAGCCTTCATGCACTGATCAATGATGCATACTAGATACTTTTCAAAGGTATCATTGGAAAATAACTCAACTTCCCAATAATAAAATGTATGAAATGGGTTGGATTTATGTTGTTGAAGTTGTGAAACAAGAAAGAAATATTGCATGGAATGGTACCTCAGAAGTACTAGCAATAGATAGGCTAACAGCTTGAATCCATCTAGAATCTGAAACAGCCCTAAGTAATGAGGTGAAAACATCTATTTCTTATATAACCATATATTCCCAATCATGGATGATACTAGGAAAAAAATGATCCCCGACCTCAATCCATAGAGTCCTTTCATGGTGATCATAATAATATTTATGTCTAGAGTGAGTAGTAGACATTAACTTCTTAATCATCTGAACCTTCTGCAAAAGTCTCTTATTTGAGACAAAGACCTCATATGGATTCCTCACCCACCTATTTCCCACACTGGGGTGAATGGAATGACAAACCATATACGACCTCAAAAGGATCCATCTAAATTTTCACTTGAAAGCTATTATTATAGGAGAACTCTATGAGAGCGATATGTTTCTCTAAATAACCACTTAAATTAGGGACACATTCATAGAGCATGTCCCCTAGAACCTATATTGTATTTTCTGATTTCCCGTCGGTCTAAGAGTTAAATGATGTGCTTTAATGAACCTGTGTACCCATAGCTTCTAGAAATACCTTCTAGAAATGTGATGTGAAAGGAGACTCTCTATCTGAAACGATAGTAAGAGGGACCATGTGTTGTCCTATGATATCACAGACATACAGTGGTCCCATATTATCAATTGAGAAACTCTACCGAATAGGAATGATGTGGGATACATTCATTAGTTGGTCAATGGTTACCCAAAAAATGTCTCTACCCCTCGGTGACCTAGGTAAGACAACTATGAAATTCATTTCAATATCATCAAATTTTTATTCTATGATTGAAAGTGTTTGTAATAAACCTATAGGTCTCTAGCGCTCTTGCTTCACCTGATGATATGTGGATGACATAGTGATAAATGCTCTTATCTAACACTTCTTCTTAGGTGACCAATACTGGAATCACATATCTTGATACATGTTGGATATATCTGGATGAACCGACCATTAAGAAACATAATACTCATGTATTAACTCCTCTATCATCTCTGTAAGAACCCAAACATGTACGTGTATATGCATGGATGTCGTCTCTATCCAAAGAGAAATCTGGATGTGGGAAATCTCCTGATATACCCTCTCATAGAACAAAGCCTTCAGAATCTGAATATTTATTTCCTTTAACCATCTTAAAGAGGGAAGAGGTTAGAGTCAAGTTAGAGAGTAAAAATTTCCCCTGACAATCATTAAACTCTAGATGAATTTCCAAAGGATGGTCATTAACTTCAATTAATCAATGGATTCATGTACGGTGTGTGCCTGAGTTTTCTAGCTTCACGCATCAGCAACCACATTTCCCATTAAAGGCATATAGGGAAGCTCAAAATCGAAGGACTGTAGATAATCGACCCATCTCTACTATCTGAGATTCAAGTCTCACTATGAAAATATATATTTTAGGCTCTTGTGGTCTATATACACCAAAAAGAACTCACAAAAAAGATAGTGTCTCTAGCAGTGTACGGTATGGACAACTGATGCTAGCTCACTGTCTTGTGTTGGGTAATTTCTCTCATGAGGCCTCAACTTCCTATATACATACACAACTACTCTATCCTCATGTATCAACACTACTCCTTTTACGATGCTTGATGCATCATTGAAGACAACATAAAATCTTCTTTGCTCTAGCAGAGTAAAAATAGGTACCATGAAAAGCCGCCATTTCATCTCTTGAAAGGCTTTCTCACATGCTTCTAACCACATAAAGTTAAAACCATTCATTGTAAGTCTAGTAAGATGTAGAGAAAGGCATGAAATGTCCAGTATGAAATGAATGTGGTATCCATCCATCCCTAAGAAACTCTATATATCAAACACATTCTTGGGGTTCACTTAGGAAACCACAACACTCATATTATTTAGGTCTACATAGACTCATGATTCTAAGATAACATGATCTAATAAGTGAAAATTTAAAATCCATAAGTGGCACTTATCATGTTTATCATAATTATGTTGCTCTCTTAGTGTACTCTAAATGATATCATGGTTCTTCTTATGGTCACTATGAGTGTAAGAATACACCAATATTTATCTCAAAAATAATATGAAAAAAGAATCCAAATAGTGGTGGAACACCCTATTCATTAGATCCATGAAATTATCAAGCCCATTTTTGAGATTAAAAAACATAACTGGGTACTCATAAAAACCAGAAATTTTACGAAATTTTGTATGAGGCATGACTAGTTGCCCAAATCACACCATATTATAGCCCGATATCAGTTCAATCTTAGAGAAGACCCTATTTCCTTAGAGCTGGTCAAATAGATCCTCTATTCGAGGCACTTCATATCATTTCTTGACCATATGATGGTTCGACCATCTTTAATACATTCACAGATGATGTGGCCCATCTTTCTTCTAAGGGAAAAGCATTGGAAAACCCTAATAGGAAGTGTTGGTCTATATAAAACCTTTGGCCTCCAAGTCCTCTAACTACTGCTTGAGGTCTTTTAGCTCAATAAATTTCATCCTATATATAGGAACACACACTTAAGATACTCTTAGAACACGCTCACTCTTAAAATGTACCTCCCTTCCATGGGGTAAGCTAGAAACTAAATTGGGAAAATCATCCTTAAAACAATCTAATACTGGAGGGAATCCCTCCCAACCTAACCCATGATCCTCAATGAAAAGATTGGAAATCTGGGTGGTTACCTCACATATCACTTGATGCTCTGGTTTCGATCTAATATCCTGGACGTCCTACACAACATTATATTGATAACTATTTCACTACGATGATGTAAATTATACCCTAAGATAATAGTAGTCTACAAAGGCGTGATATTGAACCAACAAATCTATAATGAGAATAAAATAGAATCCTTTAATATTGAGAATAAACAAGTCCCCTAGGAAAGGGTAACTACCTACCTCAAGTGGACAACCCCTACACAAGAATATTCCCTATGATCGCACCCCTAATGGTGTATATAGGGTCCTTAAAGCACAATAACACTGAATTTAGGGACCAAGCCTTTCAAAGATAGATAAAGAGATAAATGAGCGTGAATCACCTATACCAAATAAAGTAGATACTATATTGGAGGCTACTTGAATAGGACCTCATACTGTAGATGGTCTCACAACCTAATCCTTGGGTATCAGTTGTAAAACATACATATGGCATGATTTCTGGCTCTGAGTAATATTAGGACTAAAATGATGAAAACTACTTTGTTGGAACTACTGGTGATCAAGGGTATGGCTACCATGGAAATGAACTCTTCCTCCCATAGTCCTTCCAATGTCACTCTAACTCCCCAACTAACATGAAATAAAAGAACATTACTCTACAGATGGAACTAGTGTGGATCCTCTACCACTGGAAGCTGATGTAAAGGTCCAATAAAAATGGTAAAGATGCCCCATATGAGCGCAAGACCGACACTCTAGTGGGACTCTATCACACTGAGTCTTAAAATGCTTTGTACATCTACACTATTGACTTAATACAAATCTACCTAAACAAGTACCCTTATATCCACTAGCCTGATGAGAAATATTGAGGGAACACTTCCATCCACAAGAAGAACTACAGGCCGGACAAGGCACTAGTCCTCTTTGCCCAATACTCTCACCATATCCCATGTTTCACTCAATGATAACATCATGATTCATTATTTCATAGAAATTAGGTAGGATAAAAACATACACATGAGTATAGATGGAATGTTGGAGTTAATCCTTGAAGCGACTAGCACGTTAAATCTCCTCACCGGCTTGAATCTGTGAAAAGCGCTAAAACTGCTTGAAGCACACCAAATACACCTTCATTTACATAGAACCCTACTCGAGATGCATGAACTCTTTGGCTCTATTCGATCTTAGTTTCTAAAGAAATTACTTATCATAGAAAGAAATATAGAAATCAACCCATAACATGCCCTGATGATGACCATCTTGGGAAATCACATCCCCCTAGCACTTGACTGAATAACATTTAATGTAAGTAGATAGTTTGAACCATTAATATAGAAGCACCTTAATATGATCAAATATATATACGATGGCCTCTAGCTAAGACTTAGTATCCTATGGACCACCATTCCTTGAGATGGTGGGAGGATGTTCTAGTTGAAACTCACGAGTAAGATCAGCCATTGAAGGTGAAGCTCGTGGAGCACCACACATCGACTAAATCAGATATAGGAAACTATCCTAGACCTGGGAATCTATAAAACCCCAAGTATCCATGGTACGTTTCTCATTGAATAATACAATAGCGTGTGATGTACGCAACACCGAGTTCAAGCGCACCACGACCTATCAAACTAGTTGTTTAAAAAGCTGTTATGAATAGAAATAACAAAATTTTGAATTATATATATATATATCCCATATAATTTTAACATTCATCGTTTTTATTTCATATAAAAAATATAAGGAGAAGTTCAATTTTTCAGATAAAAGAATTATTTTTTTTCAAAAATGCAGTTTTTCCGCCTTTTAATGAAAAAATCTATTTAAATACAATATTTGACACTTTTATATATTTAATATAATAAAATTAAATTCTTCATCGTAATAGAGACATAAAAATATAGTTTGGATAAATTTTAGGTACTTTTCTGAAAACTTTCATATTTTGATGAATAGTGAAAACTCTAAATTTTAATTAAAAACAACTTGTTTTTATCAAAATAATTTATAGTGCTAAATGATAAATTTGAGTGGATTTAAAGTATAATTATATTATATTTTTATCATTTAATATAATTTAGGTCATTTTGTGTAATTTCACAATGAGAATGTATATAAAAACATGTCAATATTTTGATAGTTTTTACTACTTAAAAACCCACTTTTTGGTTTTAAAAATGGAAATTATTTTTAAATAAACTAATGAAAATTTTGTGTTTTGAGTTTGGAAAAATGGATCACATATTTTGAATTAGGAGTTTTGAATTTTTTAAATAGGTAACTTTTATTTTTAGACATTATGAATAATTGTTCGGTAAATATTTTATTTACCATGGATAAAGTGTAAATCTGGTAAATAAGGGTAACAAATAATATTATAATAATATTAAATTACCCTAAAACATGCTCTAAACCTATTGGATGATACATTTCCGATCATTTTCAAAATTGGGTTGATTTTGGGACCCCATGGAGCCACTAGGGAGTGATAATGATATTTTATATTTATTAATGTAAAGCAAAGACAAAAATAACCCAAACAAGAATCTTTTAGTAAAGAACATTTTATATGATGTTATATAATTTATATATTCAACTATAAATATTAATTGGAAAGATAAAATGATTTCCTACATCATGATATTTTATTTATAATTTTTAGACATAAAAAATATATTTATTTATGAGACAACAATGCTGTAGTATTTTCCTTATTAATGAAAGAATTAAATAAATGATTTTATAAATAATAAAATAAATATAAATTGAATGTTTTTATTCCATAACCAAATTTTATTGGTTAATATGACATTTCAGGGTTGATTTACTAATTTTTTTTCAAAGTAATAATGTTTTTATAACTTTAACAAATATCAATTATTAAATAGAGTCAAAATTTATATAAATGAGTTTTTAAAACAAATACTATATTATTAAATGATATAATATTCCTAAAAATACATTTTTCAGAAAAGGTATTATATAAGGTAATATATGTCAATAATTATGTACTTTGGGTTCTCTTGGATTTTTATAGTATGTTTATTAACCATTTATTATAACATTACAAGAAGACATGGTAAATGTTAAACTATTTAACTAAGAGCTAAATGTAAAAGATAACATTAAAATGGTTACCTAAACTTGTCTAAAAAAATATTTTTTTGAGAGTATTTAGACACATACCCACCATATATTCTAAAAAAATTCTTTTTATCCATTATAAACTTAATATTATTGTATAATAAATTAATTTTTCAAGCTTTTCCTAAAGTGACCCTCACCTCTCTTATAAAAGGGTACTTACCCTTCTCACAAAATCACACCTCCAAACATATTTTAATCAGCCAAAACCTACTCAAATATCCTCCCAACTACCCTCAATTAATCCTAGAGGCATTAATTGGATCATAAATTCAACCTATGGATCCCTTTTGATCAAATAAAAATGAAGCACTCGAAGAAGAGGTAATAATTTTATCACCACTTTCAAAGTTCTTTTCGTTTTCCCCTTCATATTTATTTGTAGTTTCCATAACAAAGTAATAAATCCCATACCTAATACATACATTAATTTCATTATAAATATTGTACAACCATATTCATTATTCTATCTAATAGATGAATGAAAAAGTCACCATACGTGCGTACGTACGGCTTACGGTCTCCACACCGGGGTGTAGCTTGTTATTCAACACTTCATTATTTGGATGAGTATAATAATGAGTATAATTAATGTAAATAATAAATATAAAATGTTAATTATTATGTATAAATTATATAACATCTAGTTATATATAATTTCACCATCAATATAATGATATTGTTGCTCGTGCGTATGTATGAATTATTGTTTCCATGAACGGGATGAGATTCATTCCCCATCATAACAATTCAAGAACAATTTCCATTTTATGATTAAAAATAATTTTTAAGAACTTAATATAATTCAAGATATGAATAAAATAAATCCTATCCATAACAAACATGAATTACGTAACAAAAAATATAAAAGAATAAAAACCAGTTAACACCCACAACAATGATAATACTGAAAAATTGTTAACAAAGAAATATTAGAAGATAATATATGATATCATATATGTGTATGTGGATATTGTATAATTTAATAACAATTATTAAACTATTATACATGAGTTTCACATACCATTGACCAAGGAAAAATACAAGGTAAGGGTTAACTCTACAATATCTTTATTATCTGAGTTAGTTTATACGTAATTATCTACTGGGACCTCTTTATCATCGACATCTGTGTTTCTTAAAATTGTATTTCGAAACATTTTTTCACTATTTCCTATAATATCGGTTAAATTCATTTATTCCCTTGTTTTAAATTTTAAAAAATGTTTTTAAAGGAATATTTCTGTCATTTTCCAAACATTGTACTTTATGACCTTTTCAACAAATTATGGTAAGAATGTTTTTTAACTTATACGGCAGGTGTGAGTACTTTCCGCAATTATAACACCTTTGAGGCTTCCCTTACAATATTATAAGAATATTTTCAAAATAAATGTTTTCTTTTTTAATTATGTTACTTTTAAAAGATTTCAAAATATAAAGACATTTTACTCAAATTTTTTCGATTTTATCTATGTCAACATCCTTTGATGGATTTTACACTTGTTTGAAGTTGATTTATTATGATAAAATATTCCATATTGTATCGAAGGTTTTTTTATATGTTTTAATATGGATGAATTATTTTTATACGATTCATAGATTATGGTAAAAATATTAACATTTTTTATTCTAGTTTTAATACAAATGTTTATGTAATGTTTCAACCTTTTCATATGAGGAATGGATTGGAATTAGTAAGTGATGGGTGAAGCCCGCTATAGCTCCTCGATGCATCAGCATGTCTCATGAGAAAAACCAGTGTCTTAGAACAAGGACATGATAAAATATTATTTTTAGTCTTGGCACGAGGCCTTGAATATGTGGTTATGATGTTCAAAATTATGCATTCCATCATTACGAAATTAGCTATTGATATTTCATGTGATTATTCGATGATTTGAATATCCATGTGAATAAATAAATGCCATTATTGTATTTTTCACTTCCATATTAATCTGAGGATTATGTTTAAAAGGATTTTGTTTTAGTCTTATACATTTCCTTAAATGTTTATGCTTATTTATGAATGTTTATGCTATATTTTTATCCTTACTAAGCATCTGAGCTCACCGCTTTCTTATGTTTTCTTTTTCACAGGATGTGAAGAAGTATATTATGAATAACCTACAGGGATGGACCAAGGATATGAGTGTGTTCAAAGAGGACACAATGTTATTTTTTCTATTTAATGATTCAATGTAAAACTTATGTATGTATCTAGTACTTACAAGACTACTAAACTGATCGGTCATTCAGGACATGATTCCTTGTATCATTCCAATGTAATTTAATAATGCACCGACTCTGGGTAATTGGGGTCGGGGCATTACTACATCATTTTCTAAATCAGGTAAAATAGTCAGTTCAACCAATATCATTCCTAGTGGTATGACTTTTGACTCAGGGCCCACCATGATAGGAGAATTATCATCACCGTCTTCTTGGCGTAAGACATGATCACCTCATAGAGGCATTGGTCTACAAATTCCTAACACACATCTCCAAAAAAACATATAATCATAAAAATAGAATCACTAATGGAATATGAATGTAAGAAAACTCACTACCCAAGGCATATAACCCCAATAACCCGCATAGATGACCAGGTATCAGAATGTTCTTAGTTATAATTTTCATGGGTATGATTAGATTAAGTGAAAATATTAACTTGCCTCATTATTTACTAATAAAATATTCATTTCCTATAACATTTAATTTCAAGGTCCACCCCTTAACCTATCATAATCAAGACAAGGTGGGATTATGACGTGAAACCATTCCACTTTTATGATTGAATTTTCTTATAACCTATATCAAATTTTCTTTTAAAATGGAGTTTCACTACCTTTGAATCAAGGACCATAATTATTATAACTGAAAATTAAATTCATTTGAATTTCTAATTAAAGGTTTGATTTTGTGAATTACTCATTCCAACCAATGAGCACACATAACACCTCATGAATTGAAAGAGGAAACCACTCAATCACAGATCATGGCAGCACAATAAATATAAGAACAAGTAAAGGATCACTCATCTATCATAGGCATGAAAAGAAATGAAAAAAAGTTAAATTAACCTATATGGAATGAAAATATGCATGAAATAGAAATTCTAGGCACCTACTATGATGCAGGTAACAATGCTCCTTTCCCTCATATAATAGGTCCGATGATAAAATAGAATATAAATTAGAATAAAAATCAACAACACCACACCGTGTGTGTGTGTCCCAATTGTTAAATGATATAAAATGTAATAGGAAAAGTATAACAATATTAATACTCAAGGAAAATAGGAGTGTACCATGAACATGGGTTCAAAAAGACCAAGAATGGCTTATAACCAAGTCCCAAGCATTCCTAATCTCCTGAATATTTTCCCCAAATATTAAATTAAGAAAATAAATGGCTATGATACCACTTTGTGACATCCAAGACCTGGATACCACTTAATAGGTTCCCTAATCATGGTGGGCCACATAGACTCAAGCACATCTCACCAAACACCAAAGGCTTTCGACTAGTAGGAAGGGCCTGTGGTGTGTATGTCGGGAGACTATTCCCGCATTACTAAAGCGTATCAAAAAATATAATTAGAAACAAAGGTAAATTAATGAGACTTTATAAATAAATAAAATTCATAGTTGAATGATCTAAAAAAATAATAACTAAAAAAACATAAATAACATACAATAGATTGTTATGAAATATGTCATGTCACATAAATTATGGAAAACTTGGATACAAAGTAGCATGAATACATGAAGAAACCCAATTTAACAAACTAACTACACAAACAATCCCAAGAATCTTGAGATATACCATGGTAATCAGCTTCCATATCTATCCTCTCTTAATAATAAATCAAGTGTCTAACGCATTACGCTTACCTCTATCAAAAGTTTCATATGGGAAATCTATCTTGGTTAACAAACACTGCTCAAAGAGGGTGGGGCATAAATATCAATGGGCCACCACCAATGATGTCTATAATATTTGGCCCGTGAAATGGAAATGTAACAGTGTGAAAGAGTGCATATATAATGTAAAGCGGTGCAATGTAACTAAATTTAAATTACCTACTTCATGCCTCTCTTGGTGTCTAAACCTGTAATGAGTTCATTAATTAAGTAATTGATAATATATTTTAATAGGTCACATGAGACATAGCCATCACTATCATCACCTCATACTAGTATAAATAGTTTACGCTCAAATATATAACAAGGAAACTATGATTGATAACTAAATACGAATTGGTTCCAAGGTAATCACTAAGGAAACCTAGGGCTCAGGGGTTTCTAGCTCAGTATTAACTGAGTCTAGAAAGTGGGATAAGAGTGTAATCCAAACAGAATCTTCCAAGGAATTCCCCAATAATATTTTTAACTGAGTCCAAGGAATACATCCAAGGTATAATGGGAGATAAGTCATATTTGGGCCGAAGGATGTAACCAAGTCACCTCATGTCATGTTGGGTCAAAGGATTTTATCTGAACCATCCTATAATAATAACAAAGGGATCCTATAGTGTAACACTGGAAATCCAAAGTTATACATGGATCAGGTTCCCGGGTAGGTCTCACCCAAGGGAATCAACATCCCTAAATTAGAAGGAAGTCCTCGAGTACCCCATTCATTTCCAAAGGAATACCATAATTTAACACGAGTCAATCCTTCCTATAAATATTCTAAGGACCATGTTTATAAAGAGTCACCATATGTTTAGTTCAATATAATTAATTTAGTCATATGATAACTATGACATCAATAATTTCACTTGGATCAAGACATGCCTTTCATTAGTTTGACAAGGACATCTAGCATGCAACCTTTTAGCTAAAACTATGTAAGTCAAGTTAAATTAATAAGTCTCACTCCACTACCATCCATGAATATGGAAATGTGTGTAATATGTGTGGAATTTTTTTTACATTTAATAAGGTAATGTCATATACATAAGTATACTTTCCATAATATCATTTGAATGAGAACACATCTTAGGTGGGTCAAGTGGAAGTGATAAGGCACAAGCTATTCACACTTTCATGAATCATTATGAAATTAATATAATGAGTCTTACCATTAGTGGGGTCAAGATCTAGCACACTCAAACGATAGCTCAAAAGTGTTAATAACAGTAAAAAAATAAATTATGGCATGTCACCATATGTAGGGTGTCAGGATTTGTGGATGTAATCACCAACAACCAATCACATTAATGGAAATAGCATGACCATGTGGTTCTAATGAATATTATCATAGAATATGAATTCAATAAATGGAACCAGATGAAATCGGTGGGGCCCACACATCGATTCCAAAATCAATGAACAAGCGGGATGAGTTAAAGACCACCCACATTAGGCTTTCATTAATATCCCCATCCAGTATTAACCTCAAATTCATCTTGGAATAGATCAAATCTGAGAAAAGAGTAAAAACTCTTATAGCTCAATAACTAGGCCGAGAGCAAGAGAGACGAAAAATGGATCAATCAGAATTGAGTAATTTTTGTTGTACTCAAAACGCAATGAATGGAAGATCTAAAAGATCCCAGAAGAATTATATTCCTTGATCCCTAGTATATCCCTTCAAAAGATCTAAAATTGGAGAAAATGGAGTTTATCCCACTTGAAAATCATATAAGTGGAAAGATGGGTTAAAATTAGAAGATTAAAAGAAAAATGTTAAATTACCCAAAATTTTTCATGTGCATTGTTTGGATGCATAGTTTTCCAAACCATGAACTATCCATGAATGTGAAACTGTTGGAAGGGGCTTACCACATGGTATGAGAAATCATGGGCCAACCGTGCAAGATAGCTCTTCCCAAAAATGAAGTCCAACCACACGGTTAAATCAAAATCTGCGCCTTAACCACATGGTTTCCTATAACATTGTGACATTCCCATTTCCCCCAAAAGGATGAGTTTCAGGCTCCGAAGAATCCCTGAACACCCTTGGGATCTTTTTTAATTCTTTATACATCCATATTAGGTCCAAAATAATGAATTAGTCTAAAATTTCAGGGATCTATACATGAGTAAAAAACCATGTTCTGACAGTATTCCCCATTAAATGAAGCCCTATCTATGTTCACCTTCCAAGGGTGTTGATACACTATGGAAAAATCTAGCCACTCAGCTCATACGTCATCCTCCCACCCCCAAGTCTCATCATTCATGCGGTCATTCTGCAATAGCACCCAAACCATAGGGACATATCAACCTCAGATATTATTTATACTCTAGTTAATGTTGCGTATTGGATACTCCTTAAATGTAGAATTGTATCTATCAAAAAAATCTCAAAATAAAAGTTATGAGATGGATTGACATGAAATTGGTGAATCTATTTAACATGAATGATGTCATGTATGGAATAGTACCTCTGAGGTAGTATCAACTAATGTTTTTTGGCCCATCTCTCTCTATAATATAAAATGACCATAAGTATTGAGGTGATATATTCCCTTTCAATGTACCATTTATTCCCTATAATGGGAAAAACCTAAAGAAAAACATGATACCTGACCTCAAACTCTAGAGTTCATCAACAGTGATCGACATAATAGTTCTCTCTAGACTGAGAAGTAGATATTCTCTTCTTTATTAGTTGAACTAGTCCTGAAGTCTATTATACATGAATAGGACCTAGAAGGGCTGCCTCAACCGCCTCTTTCCTGTATAGAGACGAATGACATGGCCTACCATATAAGGTCTCAAATGGATACATCTGAATTGTCACCTGAAAGCTATTATTTTTTGAGAAATCAAATATTGGGATATTCAACTTCCAAGAACCATTTTAATCAAGGAAACTTGCATGGAACATTTCCCCTAGAAATTATATCATGTGTTCTAACTTCCCATCAGTCTGAGGGTGAAATAGTGTGATTAAAATTACCAGTGTACCCACATCTTTCAAAAGTCCCTACTAGAAAAATGACATGAAATGATAATCCCAATCTAAAATGATAGTAATATGGACCCCATGTAATTGTATGATCTCATAGACATTCATTCAGCCTATCTCACCAACTGATAATGTCACTCTAATAGTAATGAAGTATGATGTTTTCATTATTCGGTCAATGACTACCCATATAGTGTCTCCACCCCTTAGTGACCTAGGTAAGATGACTATGAAATCCATAGTAATGTCTTCCATTTTTTCTGGGATTGGAAGGAGTTGTGACAATCCTACAGGTCTTTTTAGGTTTTCTTTCACCTGTTGATAGGTGGGACACCTAGTGATAAAGCCTCTTATTGGACATTTCCTCATAGGACACCAATACTGGTGACACATATCTCGATACATGTTGGATATACCGGTATGAAAATCCCATTAAGAATCATGAAACTCATTCATTATATCTTCTCCCATATCTGTAGGAGCCTAGACACCTTAATGTATATGCATGATTTCATCTCTGTCCACAAACCAGTTTAGAGGTGGGTCTTCTCCTAAGATACTTTCTTAGAGAACCAATCATTCATGATATGAAAATTCTCTACCCCTCACCTTCTCATGGAGGGAAGAGGTAATTGTCAAGGATGATAGGTATGACTACCCATTCCTATCATGAATCTATAGATGCATCTCATAAAAGAGGGTCATTAACTTCCCTTTATCACTGGCTTCCAGACGGCCTATGCCTGAGTTTTCTAGCTTAGTGCATCAACAACCACATTTCCCCTTCTAGACATATAAGAAAGATCAAAATTTAAGGACTATATATATTTTACCCATCTTCTATATCTGAGATTCAAGTCACAATGTGAAAATATATATTTGTGGCTCTTGTGGTTCGTGTACACCACAAAGTAGTCACCCAAAAGATAGTGTATGTAGAAACGTAAGGCATCGACAAATACTGCTAGATCAAGGTCTTCTGTCATGTAATTTCTCTCATGAGGCCTCAAATTCCAAGATCAATATGAAACAACATTGTCTTCCTACATTATAACTACTCCTAGGTCGATTCACAATGCATCACAGAAGATGATATAACTTCTTCCCAGCTTCAGAAGAGTCAGAATAGGTTTTGATACACTCCTTGATTTCAACCGTTGAAATTATTTTTCACTTTCTTATGACAATAGGAACACAACACCTTTATTTGTTAGGAAATCAATAGGTGATGAAAGGTGTGAAAATTCATATATTAAATGCTTATAATATACAGCCATCCCCAAGAAACTCTGTATATCAAACATGTTATGGGGTTCCTCTCAGGAATCCTCCACACTCACCCTATCTAGGTTAAAATAGACTCCAAATTCTGATATAATATGGCCTATTAAGTAGAAATTATTTATCTAGAAGTGGAACATATCAATATAATCATAAATATTATGCTATCTCTGTGTACTCTGATTGATATCAAGGTTCTTGGCATGGTTTCTATGAGTGTAAGAATACAAAAAGTTGTATACTATAAAGACTACAACAAAGAATCCAAATAGGTGTGGAACACTATATTCATCAGATCCATGAAAATGGAAGGTGACTTCATAAGACTGAACAACATAACTAGATATTTGTATAGAACATACCTGGTATGGAATGTTGTGTGAGGTATGTCTGATTTTCTGATTTTCACTTGATGATAGCCCAATCTCAGGTCCATCATAGAGTATGACCTAGAACCTAAGATCTAGTCAAATAGATCATCAATTTGAGGGAGTGGATACTATTTCATGACCTTTAGATGGTTCAACCATCTACAATCCATGAATGGGCAAAGGGTCCCATCTTTCCTTATGGTGAAAAGAACGGGAAAACCATGAGAGGAAGTGTTGGGATGTATAAAACCTTTGGAATCCAAGTCCTTTAACTAGTACTTGTGCTCCTGTAGATCACTAGGATTCATCCTATATAGTGGAATGGACATTGGTTTGTCTCCTAGAACAATAATGATCATAAACTCTACCTCCATATGCAGAGTTAATCCGAAAAATTCACTCGAAAAAACATCCTTGAAACAATCTAATACCAGCAGAAATTCAGCCTATCCTAAAACCTGATCCTCCATGAAGATAATGGCAATTTGGGATGTTACCCAGCCTAGTCCCTGATTATTTGGTCAGAACATGCTAGTATAGATATCCCACTCACCCTTTTTAGATACTTTCTACCATATGGTGCTATAAACTATGCCTTCGAAAATAGAATTTTACAAAGGCATGACATGGAGCTGAAAAATCCATTGCAAGAATGAAATCAAAGCCAGTTATCTTGAGGAAAAAGAGGTCCCATAACAATGTTTAATTTCCTGACTCAAGGGGAAATCCCCTACATTGTAACTTTTCCTCTGATTTTAACCCAAATGGTTTTTATAGGGTCATTACACCATAGTAACATTGCATTTCCATACCAAGGAATTCCATGATAGATAAATAGATAAACTAATGAGGAGAACATATAGAAAATAAAGTAGATACTATAGTGGATGCTACTAGAATAGTAACTATTACTATAGATGGTCTCGTAGCCTGATCCTTGGGTATCAGCTATAAAGTATGCATCAAGCATGATCCACAACCTAGAGAGAAAACTAGACTAACATGATAGAAATTGATTTTATGCAACTATTGGCGATTCGATGTCTTACTACCATGGCCTTGACCTCCTCCTCAGATAGTCCTTCAAGTGTTACTCCAACTCCCATCCTGATCCGGTGTAAAATAACATTCCCCTAAAGGTGTAACTTGTACAGATCCTATTTCCCTATAAGTGTATAGATAGGTATGACATAAATTATTAATATTCCCCATATATTCTCAATACCCAATATTTATGCACTGGTGATACACTATAGAGCTACCTACATAGGTACCATGTCTGCCACTTCCCTGATGAGAGACATCGAGGGAATGGTTCCTTCAGTTGGAAGAACTACTGGGCTAACACAGATATGGTCCCCTATCCCTGGTACTATCTCTGTCCCTCAATTTATGCTCAGTGATAAGATCTTTATTTACTATTTTAGAGAAATTAGGTGGGAAAAAAACATTCACCTGATTTTGGATGGTATATACGATATCATCCTCAAAGCGTCTAGCACCCGAAAGCTCATCACCGGATAGAAGTGGTGAAAATAACTATAGCTCCATGAAAAGTGTTGAATGATTTATAACTAACATAGAACCCTTCTTAAGATGCAAGAACTCTCTATATCTATCATATCTCAGTGTCTAATAAAATGGATAATCATAGAAAGAAGTCTAGAAATCATCTTATAATATTCCATAATGAGGACTATCATGTGTAATCAAATCCCACCCGCACTTGGCCGAATCATATATCAAGTATGTAGCAAGTTTGACCCTACGCTCTAGAGGCCTCTTAAAATTCACAAAGATAGAAAAGGTGGCCTCTATACATGACTCAGCATCATGAGAACCATCATCCCCTAATAAGGTGGGAGGATGTTCCAGCTGAAACTCACAAGTCAAATCAGCCATCGTAGTTAAAGCTAATGGAGCATCATGCATTGACTACATCAGGCAAATGAAACTATCACAGATCTGGGCATCATTGACTAGATTAGGTACATAATACAGCGCCTCTAGTGGAACTCCTATCAGTAATAATGGAAGATCAGGGGCCACCACTTCTGGATCATGGTCTTCTCCACCTTCTTTGCGTATTACATGAGGAAGTCATTGTGGAATTGGTCTACAAATTCCAATAAAAAACCTCTTAAAAAGTATAGATTCATAAAGATAGAATCACTATAAAAAGACTATGGTAAGAAAACTCAATAACCATCACATACTACCCCCGACTACCCTCTTCTATTTTAGGCATTGGTAAGTGCTCAATTATAAGTTTCGATGGTTCAAGTAGATGAAGGGTCAATAATAACATTCCTCATCATTTAATTGAATCTATTTCGTTTCATTTAACATTTAATTACTAGGTTGACTCCTTTACCTTTCATTCGAATGACAATGTGGGATTAGGATTTGAAACCATTCCACTTTTATGTTTGATTTTTCTTATAACATGTATCAAAGTTCCTTTAAAATGTACTTTCATTCCCTATGAATTAGGGTCCATACTCCTTATCACTAAAAATGAAACCCTTTTAAATTTATAATTAAAATATTGATTCGGTAAATTAATCATCCCAACCAATGAGGTCCCATAAAACCTCATGAATTTAAATAGAAAACCACGCAATCATAGCCATATTAGCATAAGAAATATATAAACAAGACAAGGCTCACTCATCAATCACAAGAATAAAAAGCCATGAAAAGTAGTGAAATGTAACTATATGGCATGGAAATATGGATGAAATGTAAATTATAGGTGCCTAATATGATGCATGAAATAATGATTATTTCCCTCATATCATCAGAACAAGGATAAAATAGAATCTCACTTAGAATAAAAATCAACTACACCACCCAATATGTGGGTCACTCGATAGTGAAATGAAATCAACTACAATAGGAACAAGAAGAACAACAATTATAATCTAGAAAACAAGGAAATTACACCAAACCTGGGTTTTCTATGACCAATGATGGCTTATGACCAAGTACCAAGAGTTCCTAATCTTCTAACTACTATCTCCAAATAGTAAATCAATAAAGGAAATGCCTGTGATACCAGATTGTGACGTTTATGACCCAGATACCATTTAATAGGGGCCACGATCCCATTGGTCCAAATGTCATAAAGAACATCTCCTAAAAACTAGAGGTTGCTAGATAAAATCAAGGGACTAGGGTGTGTTTATAGATAGACTATTCCCTCATTACCATAGTGTAATATAGTGGATAATTTTAAATAGATCTAAATAGCATAAAAATTATAAATAATTAAAATTCATAGTGGAAGGATACCAATCAATATGAAATAAAAGAACTTTAATAACATATAATTGTTGATGATGATACATTTAATGTCACTAGAAATATGGAAAACATTGATGCAAAGTAGCAGGCATACATGAAAAACTCAATGTATTTAAGGAAATACATAAACTATCCTAAGAATCCTGAGATACAACTTAGTCATACGCTACTAGCTCCATCCTCGAATACCAAGAAATAATGTGCCTAAATCATTATGCCTCCCTATATCAACACCGTCATAGTGAAATCTACCCTAGGAAAAAAATGGTTCCTCGAGAGGGTGTGGCATAAATCTCAGTGGACCACCACCAATGGTTTTTCTATCATTCATCCTAGTGAAATGGAAATGTAACAGTTTGAAATCATGAATATATAATATAAAGAGGTATAATGTAACCTAATTATAAGTACCTCCTTTATCCCTCACCTATTTTCTGGACAGGAAATGTGTTCATTAATTAAGTAATTAACAATTTTTTTAATAGGTGACATGAGGCATAACCAAGAGTTGCATCACCTTGTAATAATATAAATAGGGAAGGTTATAAGATATAAAAAGGTTACGATTATTGATAACTAAATTATAAGTGGTTACAAGGTAATAACCAAGGAATCCTAGACCACAAGGGCCACTAACTTATTTGTAACTATGTCTAGCTAAGGGGGTAAGAGTGTACTCCAATTAGAATCTTCCAAGGAATTACCACAATAATATTTCTAGCCGAGTTAAAGAAATACATCCAAGGTAAAGTGAGATATAAGTAGTAATCATCCCCATGTATGTAACTAAGGCACCTTAAGTCATGCAGGATCCAAGAAGTGCATATGAGGAATCCTATAATAATAAATAAGTGATCCTGAAATTCCATACCGGGAATCCAAAGGGAGAGAAGGATCAGGTTCTTCTGTGGGTCTCACCCAAAGAAATTGGCATCCTTGAATTGGAATGAATCCCTCGAGTACCCAATTCCTTCCCTAATAAATCCATGAGTTTTCATGACTCAATCCTTCCAATAAATATTTCACGGTCAATGTTCATGAAGTGTCACCTTAAATTTAGTTCAAAAAAATTAATGTTTTCATATGATATCTAAGTCATTACAAATTTCACTTAGTTCAGTCCTTTCATTTCATTAGTTTTGAAAGGAAAAGTAGCATGTTGCCTTTTAATTAAAAATTGAAGTTCAATTAAAAAGGTTCACTCTGCTGTCATCCATGAACATGGAAAGGTGTGCTATGTGCTAGCAACCAAACATTCCTTTAAATTTAATAAGACCATGTCATATACGTAAGCATGTTTTCCATAATATCATTTGAATAAATTACTTATATTTTGGAACTTAAATTAGGTAGGTCAAGTAGAAGTGGTAAGGCACAATCTATTCACAATTACATGAATCAAAATGAAGTTAATATAATGCATCTTATCATTAGTTTGGTCAAGCTCTATTGCACCTGAATAATGGATCAAAAGTGTTAAAAACACTAAAAAATCAATTATGGAATATCACCCTACATGGGGTGTTAGGATTTGTGGACATAACCACCAAAAACCAATCACATCAATGGAAATAGAATAACCATATATTTATAATGATAATAATCTTGGAATATAAATTCAAAAAATGGCACCTAATGAAATCGGAGGGCCCCACACGTTAATTAAAAAATCAATGAACATTCCATATGATTTATAGACCACCCACTATAGGCTTATATAACACTCATCATCCAGTATTATCCACTAGTTTGACTTGAAATATAGTAGATTTGAGAAATGTTTAAAAAAGATTACACCTCCATAAATTGGATGAGAGAAAAAGAGACAATGTATGGCTGAAAAAGACACAAGTACTTACCATTACGCATCCAACATGACGAATTAAAGCTCTAACGAATATTAGATGAATGATATTCGTTGACCCCAACGTTATACCTTACAAAATATCAAAAAATGGAAGAACATAATTTTCGTACCAATGGAAAATAGTATAGGAGGAAGGAGGGGTAAAAATTGGATCATTAAGTGTAAATATGTAAAAATAACCACAATTTATAATATAGACAGTTTGGCCACACAATTTTCTAAAATGTGTGAAAACCATGAATGAGAACCTATAGTAAAGGTTATAACACATAATTAGGTCACACAGTTTGAGGATCTAGGCTCTAATCGTGTGAGATGGCACTACCAAAAAATGACGACCATCTGCATGGTTAAATATTACCATGCGTCCTAACCACATGTTTTCCTCTAACTACTAAAAAACCTTGATTCCCCCAAAAGGATGGGTTCTTGGCTCCACACAATCCCTAGACACTCTTGGAACCTTCACTAACTCATTAAGAATCCACATTAGGTCCAAAATAAATAATTAGAATATAATTTAAAGGATCCATACCTAAGTGAAAAACTGGGTTATTAAAATAAACAAGGAATAATTTGAAATTAAGGGGTGGAGAAAAAAATAACACAAATGTGTATGTTGAAGGACGTTACCTCTTCTTTGGGGTAATTCTTTTTGGTTTGAATAGTGGAATTCCTTTTTTTTGATTTATGACCAATGTGATGATTCTAAGATGAGAGTATGGATTTTGGGAGGATATTTCAATAGGTTTTATCTGAGCCAAAGGTCTTGATAGGTTTTAATAAGTGGGTAAGTTCCCTTTTATAGTTGATGAGGAGTGGCATTCTTATAAATACAAAAAAGTCAAACACTATTGAGTACTCTCCCTTACATCATGTTAATCCAATAAGGGTAAATTTTCAATATAAGTAGATAAATGGTAATCCTATTCCAATCCAATGAGTTTTAGAAAATTTTGTTCCATTTTAACACTTTATGTTTTATGTTTAACCGAAAAGTAGTCCAATTTTTACCTTAATAGTTGAAATTAATTTAAATATCTTTCTCTAATAACATTTCTAAAAAATTAAGTTGACCTTATTATAAATAATAAATTATTCTATTTAAAAATATAGGATCCATATTTTCATATTCAAATTTAATTCATGGTTGAGATAAATTTAAAATTAATCATGCAGATGAGATGAGATGATGAGTTTCTAATATGAATATGTTCAAAAGTTTGATATGTTTTTATATAAAATTTCAATATGAAATTGGTTTCAATGAACTAAATTGTTCTTATTTATTTATTATTTAACTAATTATACATTAAATAAAAATTTAAATATAATTAATATATTTTAAAAAATATCACGAAAATGCAGTTTTCAATTAAAATTCAGTTTTTTTCAATATTCACCCAAAAAATTAAATATTTCATAAAAATACCAAAAAATCACCTGAAGATAATTTTGAAATTATTATTGGAAAATTGGATTTGATTTTAAAAAATTAAATTTATATAATTATAAAAAAAATCATTTTATTGTTTTTCACATAAAGACATAAAAAGTAGTTTTTTATAAAATATTATTTTCTAACATATAAAGACTTTACAAAAAATTATAGATTTTACCATCTATATTTTTAATTTATGTAAAACAATTATAATAAAAATTAAAAAATTATTCATTACTATTCATATTAATAAGTTTACAATCTAGGTTATAACAATCTCCTATAAATAATTATAATAATAAAATTTTGTTTTGTTGAAAGTCAATGTTGTGTGTAATGCAAACTAAGATGGTGTTGTATCTAGTCCAAGATTAACTTGTTTTAGAGTTTAATCAAAGTTTAAATTGGTGTAGTGTGAAATTAAATAAATAAATGAAATTATTTTATTCAAAAAATAAAGGATCATTATTACTTGAGGTGTTACATTCTACCCCCATTAAAAGGAATTTCCTCTTCAAATTTGACATTTTGATACAAATAAATGGGGATACTTTTTCATAATCATATAATAAAGTTCCCATGTATATACCTCAAAATTTTGGTAAGAAAGATCTCGCTCCATTGGTATGACCCCTGAGTTCAGTACATGTGAGGGGTCTAGTATATACTTATTTAGGAGTGTTGAATGGAACACATCATTGACTTGAGATATATTTGGTGGAAGATCCAAGTGATAATAAAACGTCCATAGTCTATAAAGGATCTCCAAAGGTCCAATATACCTAGGAATCAGAATCCCATTCTTTTTTAATCTCATATACTTATTCTAGGGAGATATTCATAAAAACACCTTCTCACCGACTTCAAATTCTATATCATGTAGATGATTATTAGCATAATTTTTCTGCTGAATCTATAATTCCTTGATATTATTCTAAATGGATCTAACATTATCTTCCATTTATTCAGTGATCTAAAGACCCAATATATTTCATTCTCAAACATTATTCCAGCATGTTATATCTATACATTTCAACCCAATTAATTTTTTATAAGGATCCATTAAAAATTTTGAGTGAAAGACATTTTTTTAAGAAAACTCAACTACTGGAAGGTGATGATCCCAACAAACATTTAATTCTAATGAATAATATCTCAACATATCCTATGGGATTAAATTGTTCTTTGAGACTAACTATCTATTTGAGGTTGATAATCAGTTTTGAAACTCCATTTTGTATCAAGGGATGGTTGATAGATTCAACAGAACATTTAGATAAACCCTGCATCTCAATTAGATACAACGTAATATGGTAATCCATGAAACCTTAACACTTATTTAATGTATATCTTTGAACATTGATCTAGAGATAAGTATTATCTAGTAGAGATGATGTTTTTTTGACTTAGTAAGTTGATTGACTACCACCAAAATAGCTTTATTCCATTTGGAGGTTTTGGAGAGTCCAATGAAAAATCTATTGTGATGTTCTCCCATTTCCTCTATGGTATTGGTAATGGATGCAACATCCCCATAGACCTTTCTCTTTTATACTTAACTTCCTGACACACCAGGAACTGAGATACAAACACTATGATAACCCTATACATTCCACCTCACTAGAAGTATTATTTTATGTATCTATACATCTGCATACTTCCAAGATGAATATAGAGTAATGAAATATGAGATTCCTCTAATAAATCTTTTAAATCTGGTATAGAAGGAAATCATACACGGTTACTAAAACTTATCGTTCCATAGTTATCCAAGATAAACTTAGGGAGATTTATAACTTTATCTTTTTGTTATATATCATCCTTATATGCTCCTTTAATATTTACTTGGATATAATGTTGAACATTCAATTGATAATGATAATATTTTTTCACATCTATCATGTTTTCCTGGTCTATTCGTTGAAAATAAATAAATAATAGATATATTATGATCCTCATTATAGATATATATTAGTAGGATCCTTTTGACTCAAAGATTCAGCCACCCTGTTTTCATTCCCAAGGTTGTAATGTATTGAGAAGTCATAATCCTTTATCAGCTCTTACCATCTTGTTTGGAACATGTTCAACTACTTCTATATGAATATATTCTATATAAGAACACATACCAATCCCTTATTGGATTCAACACTATAGATTGAAAACCTTTATCCACTATCAGGTAATGTAAGAATAGGTTCAATAACAAACATTCTCTTCAGTTCCTTGAAAATTTCCACCCATTGATATGTCCATGTGAACTGAGAACTCTTCCAAGTTACCTTCCTCATAGAAATAGATATTCATGGTAAATTCTCTAAAAAACAATGATAATATCTAGATAAATGAAGAAAATTGTGGATCTCTATCACTGTGGATGGTGTGGGAAAACATTCAATAGCCTCTATCATTGATGGACCTACTATTATACCCTATGTTGATATTATGTGATTGAAAAATGAAACCTTTTTCTTCCCAAAAACACACATTGTAAATTTTTCATATAGTTTCTCCTTCCTAATGGTCTTTAATAAAATTATCAAGTGGTATTAATGCTTTTCCTTTCACTTTGAATATATAAGAATATCATCAATAAATACTTCCACAAACTAATCATGTTTACCTCAAAAGTCTCTATTAATAAAATAAGTAAATATAGTAGGGGAATTGGTAAGACTGAATTGAATTACTATATATTCATAGTGACCATACCTTGTATAGAATGCAGCCTTGGGTATATCCTCATTATTTAACATCAATTTATGATATCCCTAAAAAAATACAATCATTGAAAAGTATTGATCTCCACATAGTTGATCAAAAATTTCATCAATATGGGTAAGATGGTACTTTTTATTGATCATGATTTTGTTAGACTCCCAATAATCATTGTCAATTCTATTTGATCCATATTTCTTTTCCAAAAAATAATAGTTTCACCCCATGTTGACAATATTGGATGAATTAATTCCTTGTCAAGGGTTTATTGGATTCGATTCATTAATTCTTGCAACTCAGTCGGGCTATTTTATAGGAGGTCCTTAAATTTGGTGTGGTGCTATGTATGACATCTCTTGACAACTCAACTTCATGTTTTTGTGATCTTCCATAAAGACATCAATAAACTCATGTACAATAGGATTATTATTGATGTCGAGTTTCTTCCCAACCATTTAGATAAAAAAACTCTTATGGACAAGAATTAAGAACCATACCCTATAAGAAATATCCATTGAAAGTATATAATTTTCTTCACATTGATTGATGATCATAGTTTGTTTTGATATATCAAATTTAACTTCCCTTCCTCAACAATTGATGTGGGATTGATGTATAGAAATCCAATAAATGCCTAAAATTATGTGAAATTCAACTAGTTTAAGAATAAAAATATTTAAAGGAAGAACATTCCCACTAATGTCAACCAGATAGGAATCATAGACTCGATACGTGTTCATCATACCATTAGAGGGTTTTCACTATTAATTCCACATCTAATAATTTGGGTGGAATCTTAATAACCATATAAAATTATTTTGATATGAAATAGTGGTACCGATCTATTATTCAAAAATAATTAGATTACAAAAACCACTAAATGAAGGTATAAATAACCCCATGAAGGACTCAGCATAATATTGTTACCTTCTTTTTTGATTTGGAAGTCCACCATGATTTCTATCTTGAGAAGTTTGGGTGAGCATAGCCATGAGATTTTTCATTCCAGCTCCCACAGAATTTAGTTTCTCAGGAGGAAAATTGTTTCAATTTCAAACACAATCACGAGTAATGTTGTTCCTTAAAATTCTATCCATTGAAAAAAAACTAAAAAACATAGAGTAAGAAACAATTATCACAGTAGAGAACCACTTAATCATGAAAACCCACTTATATGATGTATAAATTATGAAACTGTCCCCTTTTATATTTTACACTCATGTTTATTCTATGTAATTTGTTTTCAAAATCTATTTAAATATTTCATTATGGTTCATAAAGAGTTTTCAAATTTTCAAATCATATCCAATGGGAGTGCCAAACTAGGTCTGCAACAAGGCCCATTGTCATGCACTAGTTTCCAATAAAGTCTAAATCAATACCATTTTTTAGGGTTGTTTCCCCAATGTACATTTGCAAACATTCTCTTCTAGTATCTAGATAGGGATTTATTTTAATGAAACCACTCGCTCTATCCTTTAACAAGTATTCCGGGACAATTTCATATACTTTGACTCATTCTTAAACTTATCCTTAGAGACATGTCCATAGTGACCTCACTAAGGTTTTATCATCCTAGTTCCCAAAGGATAACTAAACTCTTTCTCTAATACCATTTATAGTGACCTTCATTGATCATACTTCACTTTTATAGAATATTTACTACATTACACAAATACATCACAAAGACCATAATGGTTTACTTCTATGGGAAACATAGAAACCTAAATAGTGTTCCATAAGTGAGATACATCATCTCCCACTATGTTATTCATAAATAAAACCATTCATAGAAATATAATACATAATAAATATCTTCATAACCTTGGTTATGAATACATAATAATGGGTGGTCTTAGATGACCATTAAGGGTAAACACGGGATATATGTAAGAACAACATTCACATAAGTGTATGAGAACATAAGAATAACATTTAAAAATCGTATCCTACATATAAAATATGATATAAACGAGTCATGGAATAAATATTATGTAACACCCCAATAATTTACAACTCGAATTAATATAAAATTCACGAAATAACGAGTCTCTACAAAACACCACTTTTTTATAACCATGAAATCTAAACATAATTTTCCACCTCTATGATTTGAATTTCAAAAAACTGACATACACGGTTGTGTTCAGTAAGATATTCAGTCTGTGATAAGAAAAACTTAATTTCTGGAGAATAGTAACATACCCTTATTAATATAAATTAATAGTAAATTGTCCAAAAAATAAAAACTTCACCAAGGAATGTATAAAAACAATTTAGACATCGTAAAAGTGAAAAAATGATCATAGTATTAGTATTGGTATTTTTGTAAGTCATAAAATTTTAATTACAATTTTATGATTGATTTAATTATATAAAATGGAAATTTATTTTCATAAAATGTAATCATAAATTCCTAGATTGTTGTGTTATGGTTATAAGATAATTTTATGGGACATTAATTAGTTTCTCAATGTGTTATAAAACAAGTTATAGTTTTAAAGTGGTTTTTTTTGGAATAAATTTTTATTTCATTTAAAAATTAAATTAAAAATATTTAGAAAATTAATTTTAAAAAAAATTATTCCATTTTTCAATTCTACATGTTGAAAAATGGTTAAGGTGAATTTTTGGTATTTTTCCGAAATACTCACATTTTTTATGAATTGTGAAATACGGTAAAATACTCTATATACAAATTATCAGTTAAATACACTATTAATGACATCATAAGTGTTTTAAAAACACTTTTTTTGAACTCACATGCACTTATTACTACTAGGGATCACAATAATCAACACTATTGGTTATCTTGAGGTAAATAATAAAATAATGAATAAAATATTCAAAATTTACTCCTCTCTTCCACTATAACCCCCATAAATACCTCTTCTATTAACTCATATCAAGCCTTGAACCTTGAATAATATCTACCCAAATAACGTTCCATAGTTACTCTCCACGTCCAAGAGCTCTTAGTATTTACACAAGACCAAAACCTCTCCCCTAAAGAGTCTCTCAAAGAAGATTACATCAAGAGGTAAATTCATATTTTCATTTCTTTTATTTCAAGTTCACTTTAATGTGGTGTGTATTTAAATTTTTCATACATTGTTCTTATTTTTATATTATTTTCTATCTATAATATTTTATGAGTCTTATATTAATGGGTGAACACTTTCCCCTCTCTTTTTAATGTTTTATAAAACAATATTGCATAATCGTTATGCTACATAATTTTGGTCTCAAAATATCCATCTTTTTTAAGAACTCCTATTAGGTTATTATCTTTTAATTTAAATTTTCTTATGTTGGGATATATAATTACATACCCCCTTAATTTCCATATTATGAAATAATTATGATATAACCTTTTCTCTCTCATCAATATATTTTATGAATTTTTATTTGACATCGTCATGCTTCTGGATTTTCGTAAGGGATTGCCCAAGTTTTCGTTTATTTTGGGTTCCTTTAATTTTATTTCCTCTACATAATTTTTCCAAATGTTGTGATTAATCCTGTATCTTTCATGTACTTTAAAATTTTCATTATAAAGTAATAATTCTTCATCATCTCTCATTTCCTATACTTTTATACTAAAGATGAAAACACTATATGAGATGTGGTAATTTACCACATTCAATGATGATGGGTTCCCAATTTCTATTACCGTCTTCAATTATGGTCATGAAACCATTATTATGGTAAACCAGACATTAATATATGTAATATGTATCATCTATGGTTCTGGAATATTTTTTTTACACATGGTTTTTATTTATAAAGTAAAATGATTTTGCTGTGTTAAAAAAGCGCCAATTAACCCAAACGGGTTTCATTAAATAATTTGTATAATGATTCATCTTAAATCATAGTAACCAAATTAAAATCAAAACCATGTAACCATATGTATGTTCAATAATAAAATATAACTTCAATTTTGGATAACCATCCACATTTTACATGATTCTCCCTTCATGTATAAAATTATAGCGATCATGAAGAAAACACTCCCATAAAATAAAATTAAACCTCTTAAAAAAATAAACAATTCCATGAATTAACTTAATATGCCTATAATAAATAAATTTCATAATGAAGAGTTTCTAGAAATATTAATTAATGAATTTAATTTGGTTATCCAGGACACTATGATCAAGTGAATAATACCAACTGACTTAAGGTAAGCGGTTTCTTCATCTCACTCCCATTTTTGTAAGATATTCCATATTCACAACTACTACATGTGTATGGTATATGTATACTTTCTCTTGATGATTCATATCATGAATCCATTTATTTTTATGATAATAAATTTATCATTTTTGATTATTAATATTTATTCATACGATTCAATTGATTACAAAGTTTTAATTATTTTCTACCCAAACCTCTATTTTCATTTGCATTGCACTTATTCTCTACTCTTCTCAATGAAAGTCTTATTTATTACCGTGTAATACTCCTAAATTCTGTATGAATTAACTATATATTTTTAATAATAATATTACCTCTTTATTTTATTGGTAGTTATATTTTTTAAATGTTCCTTCAAAAATTCATCTCGAAATACAAGCTCGATTCAAGGAACTTCTCAAATTGTTACCTATTGTGAAGTTCACTTTATAATATTATTTAAGTAAAAGTTATCATTATAAAATAAAAAATTTTAACATGAAAAATATATTTTGTTTCATTTCTGGTTTTATGAAATAATGCATTCCTTTGAACTTTAAAATCCTTTAATATCTTCATTAAACCGCACTAAAATGTTTTATTTCTAAATCATTTTTAAAAACCATTTTTAAATGACATCACATAAATAAGACTTTATTTAAGAATAAAATACAATTTCAATGAAATTTACTTTTATTTTATGGGATGTACATGATTAAAATATTATTTCATGAAAAATAAAAATTATTTTTCCCGATGAACTCTTCTTTCCAAAGTAAAAATGATGTTTCTCATCTCACTTTAACTTTTATGAGATATATGCCTTGATCACCACTTATTTCTTTATTGGAGTTTATGTACGTACTTTTGTTATATCATATAAAGAGTATCCTTATTATCATTATATTCTAAGGTATTATTATTTGAATGTTTCAAGGTTTTATGGGACACTTTGGAAAGTTTATGGACTATTTCCTCAAGGATTTTTCAATGGTCTCATTCAAAAGTATCATCATCTATGTCAACAGCCTTTGTTGAATATTGTAATTCGTTGAGTTTTATATCTTATTATATAATTTAAAATATTTATTTTAATGTATTATGATTAGTTTGATAGTGGATTTTCTATATTTAAACTATTTACCAGTTTACTCTGAATGGTTAGTGTTTATGCTTAATTTTCAGGGAAAGTTATTTACATTTCATATTTTAGTTTCAATATGAATGTGTATGTTTTTTATGTTTATACAAATTGAAATGAGGAATTAATTGGACTTATTATGTTTCTGGTGTGGCCCTCTATAACCCTCGGTGGATTGGTAGGTCTCATGAGACACACTACAGTCTTAGCATGAGGCCTTGAGAAAATGGTTATTTACAGTCTTTAAATGAGGAATTGATGGTATTGTTATTATGTCCCACATTATTAATTACCTAATTATGAAATTGGTATTGACAGTTCATATTCTTATTCAACTAGTAGAATACACATGATTATTTTTTATTATGGCATTATTTATTCAGCTCTTATTCTTTCCATAATGTGTTCAAGTTATTTTTTTAAAGGCATGTGTTTTTAGTTATTCACCATACCTAATGTTATTTTTATGATATATTTATGTGTATTTCTTACCCTTACTGAGCATATGAGTTCACCCCTTTCTTATGTTTCATTTTCTCAGTACATGAAGAAGTTTATCATGAATAACATGGAGGGATAAACATAGACTTCTGGATGTTCCTAATATAACATATATGTTGTTTATTCCTTTCAAGTTGTATTTTTGAACCTATGTATGTATATAGTTTTCCAAAAAAACTAAAATACTCAGTACTTCAGGATTTTATTCCTTGTAATCATGAAAATATAATAAAATATGGCATCGAATCTGAGCAACTGGGGTAAGGTTCTTACAAATTGGATTTTTATAAGACTTGTATTATAAATAAATCATGAGTATAAGCCATGAATGCATAACAACGGAATAATACATGGAATTTTGAATAAAAAATAAAAAATAGAATGATTTATATGGTATTCAAGTATTACAACCAAGGCCATATTAGAGAAGTGGGTTCACTCCCCTAAACATCGTAGTAGTGTAGGTTTAATCCTAAGACTATATTACCAGTCAAGGATCACTCTTAGGACCATAAAAAAATTCTTTTTCTGAACTGGGTTCCATCCCTATTCCATAAATCTGTAGCTCATGAGATATAAATCATTACACCAAGAATTGGAGGGAGATAAAGGTACCAGATGTCATAGAATCAAATCATAAATACATATTCCATATGATCATAAAGAATCATCATATCATAAACCATGAAATTAAATGGGTATCATAAACATTCCATCATATCATAACTGATGTAGAATAGATACCTTTCATAATCATTTCATAACCAATAAAAATTTCTAGGTTTCATAAGCATGTAACCCTTAGAAGAGAAATGGGTTTCTTAAAAATCATTCCATAATAACGTAAAAATTATTGATAAATAATGTTAATGATACCTTTGGATCATATCCCTTGTACAACATGAGTAACAAAAAATAATGTCATCATAGATAAAAATAATTTTGAAAGATCATTTAAAATATTTCTTGATGAAAATATACTTATCTAAAAATGATTTAAAATAAATCATTTTTAAAAAAAAATTCTTAGAATATAAATTTTAAATCATATAAATTATTCTTTTAATTATTTATTGGTTATGTATTAATAGAATTATGATTGTTCTATACAAGTTAAAATAAATATTCTTTATAGATTTTCATTTGAAGTAAAAAGAGCCTTTATCAAATAATGATACAAATTTAAATTTTGAAATAATTATATAATTAGATAAAGAATGGGTAAATATTTCTTGTAAAAACCATTTGATAATATTAGGACATTTTTAAGACATTTTGAGAAAACATACTTTTGAGAGAACCCTGATATCTAACTAATGAGATAAATAAAGTCATATTTTATTAAAAACATATTCTTAGTTTTTTAGTACTATTTAGTTAAAAATGATATTTTTACATGAATATATCATGAATAAATAAGTTATAATAAAATTAATTATAGTTCTTGAGATATAGATCCTGAGATTTCATCAATGGGAGTGTAATCGTAAACAATCCTGAAAAACAATGAGATTGTGGCCATAAACTCTTACCACTTCGGTAACATTGAATCATAAACCCCATGAAGTAATATAATAAAATTAAAGTAAAAATATTATGAGGATAAATGTATTCATTATATTTAATTTAAAATGGGTTGTATATACACCTCATGAAATAATACAGGTTCATATCATAACATATGTCTCTAAGAAGTAAAATTTTGACAAAAGTCCTTTACCAATTCGGTAACTTATGAACCATAAAACCCATGTAAGATAGATCCTAAAATCTATATTTAAATAAAAATTATTCACACTATAATAATAATAAAATAGAACCATAAATACTAAATAAACCTCATGTAAAAAATAGGTGGTGAACATAGATTGTGTCTCACGGGAAATAAAAGTGAGACGTTGATCCCTTAATACTAGAGTGACTTTTGAATAATGAGATATATGAAAAAATAGCATCAATTTAAAATCTTCATATAATTAATTATATATAATTCATGATATAACATGTGATATTGGAGTATATACACAACACAAAAAAACTGGTGGTGAATAAGTCATAATTCTCATAAAAATAAAAGTTATACTAGAAATCTCCTTACCTTAAGTATTGACATCCTTCATCAATGTTAAAAAATTATATATAATAAATATAAGTTTATTATAAATATACCAAATAACCATATTCATGTATATAATACTATATATTATTTTCTTAGGACTTTATATTACTCTTTTATTAACAGTTCCATATTAATATGTTTCGGGTAATACCATATTTTTTTGTACATGTTTGGGATTATTATTCTTGGGCATATTAATTAGATAATTATTTCATCATCTAGATAACTATTAAAATTATATAAATATCATATATATTCACTATATATGTATTTATAATAGTCTATAAAAATGTAAATAGGAAACAAAACACACCATTCATGGAGACATTAGGTCGTAGGTAAACATGGACATTGTTTCCATTTTCTTATTGTATTAAAAGAATAAAGAAAATTAAGTTATATATATATATATTATCATTAAAAGATCACTAATATTTAATATATATCATATATTTATATTAAAATAATCCTTAATATATTAAATGTAATGCATGAAAGAATCACATCTCTTTGAGGTGGCAGTAGTCCACACGTCCACAAATGATGTTATCGTATTCCCACAAAATGGAGAGCATAAAGTTATGTATTACATAATGATTAAAGAATAATAAACACATCATAAATACAACATACATCATATAAAAATTATTTTACTCATTTTTCCCAACCATGATAATTATTAATAGAAGAATGAACAACATCGATTCGTGAGGCGGTAGTCTTCCAAACACACGAATGATTGTCGTGTATCCCATTTGATGGAAGTGTTTGTAGGTGAAGGTTTTAACCTTAAAATAAAAAAATCTCAATATATCTAGGATACTGTGGTTATTATATAATCATTGAATAATAATAATTTAATTGGTGTAGAATTAAATAAAACTAAAGTGTTCGTCAAAGGATGTTATCTCTTCTTCAGGTAAATCCTTTTGGTTTTCACCAAATGACTTACTTTATTTATCCAAAATGTGAGGATTCTATGATGAGATGATGGATTTTAAGAGAATATTTTTATATGGTTTTTCTAATATAAATGTCTTGATATGTGATAATATGTGAGGGGGTGAGTGCACTTTTATTGTGCAAGAGGAGTGGCATTCCTGAAAATCCAAAAAGGTAAATAGTACTGAGAGGTATCCCATACATTATGATCCTAAAAATTGGATATTTTATAATAAATATGTTTCATTTATGTAAAAAATATAATTAATATTTAAAAAATTATTATTATTTATATTAAAATATTTAAAGGCTATGTTATAAGTATATCATTTAAATAATTATAATAATAAATTTTTGTTTCATAGAAACAAAATTTTGTGTGAAACACAATATAAATTAGTGTTTCATGTGGTGAAAGATTAAATTATAGTAGTGTTTAAATAATTTTCAATATGGTGTAGTTTTTAACTCCATACATCAAATAAATTAAATTTATTCACAAACGTTGTTCATACATACTCGGGGTGTTACAGAGATGACATCTTTAATGTCCCATGAACTCGAGCATGTACTCTCAATACAAATATAGGCTATCCATGGTAATCCACATGGTTTGAAGACCTAGATACATGGAGTGTGACATTTAAATCATCTAAAACCATGCTACCGTTAAAACCTATAATAAATGGAATGTTTTCACCTGGGATACATGGTGTGAAATCACATTTTTTCACAGATAACGATGTATGTTTTTATTTGGATTCGATCTATTCTATTTCTATTGCTTTAATAATTATTCGAATCACATAAAACCACCTAAATAGAATATTTTTATCTCTAATCATCATTCCTTGACCACTGGTGGTCATAAAATGGGATTCATTTCTCCAATATGATAGTTGTTGTGCCTCTCTCCACTATATAGGGGTCCCAATCAATGATGCCATCACTCGCATCCCAAAAAAATATAAATAAATATACAAAATATGAAACCCAAATTCATATAATCATAAATCATTAATCTTGTTGTTTGATCATGTTCAAATCTAAAATAGCAATGTTGAATCAACAACCCCATTTTCAAATGAAAACAACATGATGAAAGGTACTGTGAAATTCCAAAGAATAATGTGAAATCACCATTGGATGATGAAATCCTAGATAATGATTTCATAAAATATTAAAATGGTGAATCAATGGTCTTGAAGATAAACATAATTAGGTATAAAATGTTAATTAAACTAGTGACCTTGTGAGGAATGGAAATTGACTAAAATATAACTATATGAAATCCATGAATAAAAATATTATCAAATGAGAAAATCCAAAAAAATAATGATCCAAACAGCAAGAAATAATTGATCATTGGTGATGAAGGCATCTTCCAGAAAATATGGTGAAGATCACACTACATTCATATTTCATTTTATGAATTACCCTTGAATGTTTTCATCGATCGGCATTCCCAATTCGTGAATTCCAACAGAGCTCTCACATCCTCCTCCCTAACATCTTATGAATATGCAATTAACCCTAGAGATTTTTCATAATGATATATATATATATATAGGTATTAGGTTTAAGCCGTTAAATAATTTAAATAAATAAACTATTTAATTTAAATAACACACCCACAAACTCTTGTCTTCTAAGGAATATTTGAGGTCGACCAACTATATGGCATTCCTAGGGTAATACACGCATCTCGAAAAAACTTTTGCCTCAAATTTTCCATCTAAGATATAGATCAATATGAAATAAATGTATTCTAGAAAAATTCACATGTGTTTTTTAATATATATTATTATTAATATATTATTTCTTGGGTCTTGTGACACCCAAAACACAATACCAACTCTGAGGAAAAACCCATAGATCCATATGGAAATAGTCAAACTATAAAAACCAGAGTCATTTCACCAAAAATCTTAAATTCTTTAACATAACCAATGATTATAACTGCCCATGCATGGATCAATTATTTTAAAAACTTATCTGAACAAACATGACCATTAATTTAGATCTAATATGGTAGATTTTTATAGAGGCCATTTTTCTACTGGCCCTTCTGGGATTCTATTTGAATAATATAGTTTGCATTTAGGAGTATTACTTTAGAGAGATTACACTTAAGTTATTGATGAATATTAGGATATGATTATAGTACATTAAATTTAGATTAGATATTAAAAAATAATAGATTATTTTGGAAACATTTAAAGTGTGAATTAGAGTATATGGTACTGAGTATATTCAAACATAGGCATGTACAGATTTAGAGTTAGATCCTAACTTGAATCATGTATAGGGAAATTGGAAACACTTGGTGGTAGATAATTTGATTTTGTTTCTACCTACTATAAATATATTCATCACCCATGACTAGATAGAATAGAGAAATTTATTCTTCTTCATAACCATGTTAGATCTACTAATTTTATGTTTGATTTAAAACCCTAAAAAATTCACAAATGGAATGAAAATTCACCATTAACATCGAGGGATAAATGAATAAGAAGAAAGGGACAATATTTGGGAGAAATTTCTTCTCTTATTAGGAAAATCATATGAATAATTTCATCTCATCGCAACCATGTTCCTCTCTTGGAATATATATTTTCTTGATTTAAAATTTTTATTGAAGATTTAATTTCTGTGGATATAATGTCATTATTATGTTTCTATCAATGAATATTCACTGGATTTAGCTGTGACTATTGGTGGGGGAAATTTTCCCCAGCCTACCTCTAAACCTAGGGTAACTTTTTATAGATTATATATAGAACTAGCTCTACCAATGAAATGATCAATTTAATATCAGGAATGAACTCAGTATTTTTATAACTTGTTTCAGTTTTTATCAACATCTAGTTCTAGATTTTTTACAGGCTGGAAATTTGACTATTTGGGATGGGATCCCGTCACAAAAATCATTTTGTGACGGGGGTCCATCGCAAATAGCTTGTTGTAGAAAATGACGTCGCAACTCGTATTTGTTGTCACGGTCCTGTCGCAAAAATTATTACTTACAATGGGAAGCGGGCCCATCACAAATAGATGTCTGATTAAATACATTATATATACAAGAACCTTTAGCGACAAGCACGTCGCAAAAATTATTTGAGATGGGATACCAGCCCATCAAAAATAGATTATATGTTATAAACCATTTGCAACAGGCCCGTTGCAAAAAAGTTATTGTGAAGTTAAAAAAACTCGTCATAAAAAACATCAAAAAAATATATAATCTATTTGCGATGGACCCCCCGTCACAAAAGGCCTCATCGCAAATACTTAATAAAATAAAAAATAATGTTAATATTATTAAAATAATAAAAAAAATATAAAATATAATTTTTTTAATATTTTCAAATACTTAATACTATAAAAATAAAATAAAATTATGAGTAATGAAAAAAATAATATTAATATTAATAAAATAATAAAAAATAAAAAATATTAAAATACTCAATATTCAGAAATAATATATAAAAAATCATAAATTATTATTATTATAATTATTTATTAAAAAATATATTAAAAATTACGATACTAATAATAAAAAATAAAAAATAAAATATTAAAAATACTATAATAAATAAGCAATATTCGCACCAATATAAAAGACAAAACTATAAATAGTTCATATTACACAAATGATCAATTCAAATGATTTTAAAAGAAAAAAGAAACCAATGGGGGGTAGCCTTCTGGAGGAGCTGGAGAAGATGGTGGAGAAAACTTCATCCCTAAACTATGAGTCAGACAACACATGCACTCCATATGATCATGATGATGCTGCTGCCATCGACACATGTCCTCCTCATGCTACTGTTGCTGCTTCTACAGACACATCTTTTTCTACTGGTTCTGAAAACTCTCTATATGCTTAGTTTGAGCTCGTAACTTCTCATGATACTCTGAGCCAGATGATGATTCCTCTTCACGAGCTCCTCTCGAGCTGGACACTAACGTCGAAGCAGTGCCATAATAAGTCATAGGAGTTAAATGAGAGCTGCTACCAACTACTCGACCCTTCTCAAAGGCATACTGGGTCACCTGCATCCATATCGCCTCATCAAAATGGTGGGCACTAGTCTGATCATTTGTCTAGGCCCAACTCTCAGCCCGTGTCTGAGAGTTCTCAACCTCATATGACTCATTCTGTTTTAATTTGAAATTAAAATTGTGAAAATATTATATGTAGTTAATTTTTAAACTGAAAAAGAAATAATATTCACCACAATCTGACCCTGGTGATCACCTCTAATCTCTTTAGATTCTAAATCACTATAAATCATCCGATAAACGTCGTACTCTGTAATATCGGGATGCTCGAATCCTTATATGAATATAAAATAAATTGTTTATATGTAATTTTACATAAAACATTTAAAAATGATACTTACCAGATACTCTCTATGTGTACTGAATGTACGCCTACCAGTTCGATGTGTCACATCCTGTCTCCCTCGGTTGGACCCACCCAATGAATATCTCATCTGAAATCCACTACTCAACCAGAACATAATCCATCCCACAAGTGAGATGAAATGTACTCTGGTTGGTGGGATTTACATGATTCATCAAATACTGTCGCTCCTGATTTCTTAATGGTTGTCCTTATTATGTTTTCCAAAAATTGATGGAAACACTCATGAAAAGACATATCTCATGCCTTGTAGATAGTTCCTCACAGGATATCGAGGATGGGATATAATAAACCCTATAAATAATTAATAATATCAAGTTATTAATGAAATAAATTTCTAAATAAATATTATTTATTTATATACCATCCAATGATTGAACATTTCAAGCCGCACATCAATTGGAATCTGTTCCTATGTGATCCATGGATAAGAAAAATAATAGCACAAGATAGTGCTCCCTTGTACAGCAGATACATGTGAAAAACTATGATAAAAGAACAAATAATCAAACAATTAGTATATAAATAAATTAATGAAAGCTAACTAAAATACACAGGTTATCATACCTCTGCGTGCATGGATCGAAACCAAGATGTGGGTGCCACTCAGGAATAGGGTTAGGAATTATATGTCCCACAAGACAGCGCCCCCTCCGCGTAACCCCTGAACAACCAGTAGCCTAAGAGCTAAATGATCCCAAATCATCTTTATCCAAAGGTAGATCAGCCTCCCCTAACTAACGAAGTAGATCAGGGTCCATCTAAAACACAAAATGATTGTTGATAGAAAATTGTTTAAAATAACTATTACATATAGATTTATATTAGTTATGATTATAACCAGCATTTAACTATGTCAAATTTCATCTTCATCCTCATATTCATATCTGAAAATGTCAATGTCTGCATATTAATCATCATCACCATCAATATCCATATGAGTTTCAGTTTCATCACCTCTTTTCATTTTAAAATCATTTGTAACATCATTAACATCATCGTCACCATCGACCCTTAATTGTGAGGTATCATCATCGATATTCATGTCCCTTTGTGAAAAGGATGGATTTTGAGAAGTATCTTTAAATTATCAATTCCTTACTTCATCAAAACCACATTTAGTTTGATTAAATTGATTTTCCCATGGTTTCATTTTTATTATGCTTCACTAATCGCTCAGGTCTCTTGAAGTAGCACATTACTTTGCGTAATATATTTGATGTTCATGTTAAGCCAATAAATTTTTTTCATTTACTGCAAGAAGACTTCTATATTTAATATAAATGATTCCATGAATCAGATGAACACGAAATCCTCTCTAAGTATCTTACCACCGACATTTAAACATTATTATGTAATTTTTCCCCAGATAACATAGTTCAATAATTTCATCCAGCATACTGTAAAATTAAACTACAGTTTCTCTATGATGTGATCCTCTCAAGAAAACTCCAATGTTCATTGTTTGTTTATTCCCCATATGCATGTGTATGATATTGGAAACCATTCACCACATATGAATTGTAAGATTTATCCATTTTGGATGGTGGGTTACTCAAAACACACAGTTGCTTATTAATTTTATCAGCATGTTAAGACACATAATTTTTTTAAAAAAAATATCAATATAAGAAATAATAAACTGAATTGATATATTCAACCATCAATGATATGTGTTAACAGTTTTGGAAACCATTGAGAAATTTTTTTCTGTCAGCGTTCTTCAAGAGCAGCTGCTGTAATTTGTGGAAGCTGTTTCTCGATATAGTTATCATATAACCTAAAAATAAAATAAGTTTACTTAATATAACATAAATTATAGAATAAGTGATAGAATCACTCTTAGTAAAAATGATTTCATTTCATCACAGTTGATCAGAACATATATATTAGCTCTGTGATGTTCATCATCTGAAATCCATCATTCATGAACTCAAAAGAATCCAAGATTTGGATAATTAAAAACTAATAATTGATTTTCCATTTCATCATCAGCATTCCCCTTGTTCCATCCCATGCGGTTGTGTTTTGAGGGATATTCAGATTCAAAATAATGAGAGCATAAAAAAGAAATTTCCACTTGAAAATAAGCTTCGCCAATTGAGCCTTCAACTGATGCTTTCTTACGTACTTTTTTTCAATTTCTACATTCATCTCTCTAATGGGTACATCCATCGAAACTGTACCAGACCTCCAAATTTATATTCATATGGAAAATTTAATTTCAAATGTTCCATTGATTCAATGAAAGTGGGGGAATGATTTTTTTCCAGTTTACATATAATGACAACAACATCTTCTTCCAAATTACTTAGTGAATCATAGTCTGTTCTCACCACAAAAATGTCTCGAAAAAATATGATATGACTATTATCAAATCCCAAATCATACAATTCAACAAACCTCTAAATCCAATCAGCATAAAACTATCCATTATATTATGAAAATCATGAATTTTTAATTAGGTAATATGTCCATTCTTAACACGTCTTCCCAAATTAGAATCATAGCCATCTGGAAGTCTCAAATTTAAAATCCACTAACAAAATAATAAGAAAATCTCTTTGTATAGTGTATAAGTTTCTTTTGTCTTCATTAACCTCTATGATCTAACATTTTGAAATAGTTAAAGTTCTGGGTGTCTGCAAATTTGGGAAAGATCTAATTGTGCCTTTACACTATCTTTGGTCTTACCAGGTGTATCCAAAACTGTATGAAATAAATTATAAATATAGTTCTTCTCAATATGAATAACATAAAACATGTGGTGGACCAACAAATCATACCAATATGGAAGATCCCAAAAAATTCTTCATTTTATCTAATTATGCTCTTTCCCAAAGATATGAATTTTCTGATGGTTTACTATTGGCCCAAATGTGATGGGAGGTAATGAAAATACAATTGACTTTAACTATATAACTAAGATCATTTTCGAAGGTTCATTCCTTTCAATTGTGCCTTTTTTGAAAGGATATTTTTTTCTCTAAAAATGATGATTGGTTGGAAGAAATCTGCGATGACAGTTAAAATAGAAAGGCTTTTTTCTATGGACGAGCATAAAGGCTTTGTTGTCTTTTATACTGTACGGACATGATTTCAGGCCATGTGTACTCCAGCTAAATAACATTCCATATGCCGGGAAGTCACTAACCGTTTGAATCAATGAAACTTTTAATATGAATTTTTTTTCACAAAAACATCATATGAACTAAAACCATAAATTCACAATGAATTTAACTCATCAATCAATGATTTCAGATAAACATCAATATTCTTTTTCAGATTTCCTGGAATTAATAAGGTTAAAAAGATATAAGGATCCTTCATCAACATCCATTAAGGTAAATTGTATGGGGTTATAAAGACATTCCATCATGAATACTGACTACCATAAGAACCAAACATATAGAAACCGTCAGTAGAAAGACCTAATCGCATGTTTCAGTATTCTAAATCAAAAGACGGATGCAGTAGGTGAAAATGATTCCATTAATCACCACCAGATGGATGATTCCAGATTTTATCAGTTGAAGTCTTGGATTTATTTCATGACATCATTGACGCTGTGTTCTGAGACATAAACAAATGATGCAACCTGGGTGTAAGGGGGAAATATCTCAACTGTTTCACAGGTTTCGATCCAGACTTCCCCAGTTGAGCTTCTTTATACCCTGATTGTCCACATGTGGTACAACTATCTAATGACTCATTTTCACCAGAATATAAGATGAAATCATTTTTACTTGCATGAATCTTCCGATAACTAGAGATAAAATTAGGAACCAACCTCTTGACCTCATTCTAATTTGCAGGCAAGACATTTCCTTCAAGTAACAATGTTTTAACCAAAAAAATATCTGATCAAAACAATTGTTTGACATTTCATTATATAATTTAGTCGCCATAAATTTTTTTAACCACTTCTAATTTACTTATCTTGTAATGAGGATATAATTCATACTAAGAAAACATCAACATCACATAAAATTTGGATGGTTCCAACTCAGGAGTTAAATTAATAGTATCTTGAGTTTCAGTTTGTTGAGCAGATGGACCTGCAAAACCATGTAATAAATTTTCAAATAGTGCTGGATCCAGAATCTAGTTTTTAGTATCTTATCTGGAACTGTGTTCACCATGTTGATACCAAAAAACATAATCTATTTGAAAACCAAACAACAAGAGATGTCCCCCAACCTTGTCAAATGTGTTAAACATTCTGAGAGCTCATTTTTTACAAGGACACTTAATTGTTCCTTTAGAAACAAATTCTAGTTTTAATGATGAAAATGATAAGAAAGCTTCAACACCCTCAATATATATAGGATTCAAACTAGAACCATTTTGATTTCTGTACTGATTTATCCAAGCATGATCATCCAATAATGACTGTTGTTGACATCATTGTTCCATATTTTTGTACAAAATATAAAATCATTACTGTTTTTGAATAATTTGAAATTATAAAAACACTACAAAAAAAAGATAAATAATTACAACTACTTAATAATTACCATTAATTATGGGCAACACAATTTCCAAGGGATTGACAACTACTCTTTTGTCCGATGACTCATTTACTTCCAACATTCTCACACTGAAATCATAATGAAGAATATTCTCGGAGGTATGCTTATTCATTCTCGTGCATATAAGAATGCATGAGCGTACATCTGATCAGATTCTACTTTGTGATTTTAGTGTGAAAAAGACCCAAGTAAATGATCCATTGCACAAAAGAGCCCCCTTTTCATCGATGAATCTTCTTCTTGCAACTGTCACCACCTGAAAAATTATATAAAATGTGGTCCTACAAATGAATATTCAAACTCATTCAAACGATATTGGATATGTATACATAGAAGAATACCTTTAGTAATGTTTTGAGTTTGTGAGAGTTGAAAGGAGAGGAGTCATCGAGCATAGGAGTGTAGTCAATCCACTGAAAAATGTGCCAAGTTATTAAAATTTATTAAAATTTATTTCAATTGATTTTATTGATATTTATTGCTAATTATTTCTAATTATTGTGATTTATTTCTATTTATTTCTATTTATTGCTATTTATTGCTAATTATTGATAGTTATTTTTAATTATTTCTATTTAATGCTAATTGTCTCTAATTATTGCTAATAATTTCTATTTATTGCTATTTATTACTAATTATTGAATATTATTTTTAATTAATTCTAATTATTGCTAATTATTTCTAATTGTTGCTAATTATTTCTATTTATTTCTAATTATTGATAATTATTACTAATTATTGCTAAAAATTTCTATTTATGGCTAATTGTTGCTAATTATTGCTAATGTTTGCTAATTATTCCTAATTATTTCTAATTATTGCTAATTATTTCTAATTATTGCTAATTATTGCTAATTACTGCAATTAATTGCTAATTATTGCTAATTATTGTTAATTATTGCTATTTATTGGTAATTATTACTAATTATTGATAATTTTTTCTATTTTTTGCTATTTTTTGCAATCTATTTCTATTTATTGTAATTTATTGCAATTTATTGCTGTTTATTTCAATTAGTTTCTATTTATAGCTATTTATGGCTAATTATTGTTAATTATTGCTATTTATTGCTAATTATTAGTATTTATGTTTATTTATTGCTAATTATTTGTATTTTTTGCTAATTATTTTTATATATTACTTTTTATTGCTATTTATTGTTATTTATTACTATTTATTACTATTTATTAAGATTTATACTATTTATTACAATTTATTACTCATTATTACTATTTATTACCATTTATTACTATTTATTACTATTTATTACTATTTATTACTAATTATTAGTATTTATTAGTATATATTAGTGTTTATTACTATTTATTAGTAATTATTACTAATTATCACTATTTATTACTATTTATTACTATTTATTAGTATTTATTAGTATTTATTAATAATTATTACAAATTATTACAAATTATTACTAATTATTACAAATTATTACTCTTTATTACTATTTAGTACTTATTTTTTCTAATTATTACTAATTATTACTATTTATTAATATTTATTACTAATTATTTCCAATTAAAACTATTTATTACTATTCATTACTATTTATTACTATTTATTACTATTTATTACTAATTATTACTAATTATTACTAATTATTACTAATTATTACTAATTATTACTATTTACCACTATTTATTACTATTAATCACTATTTACTACTATTTATTACTATTTATTAGAATTTATTAGTATTTGTTACTATTTATTAGTATTTATTACTGTTTATTGGTATTTATTAGTATTTATTAGTATTTATTACTATTTATTAGTATTTATTTCTATTTTTTATTATTTATTAGTATTTATTATTATTTATTAGTATTTATTTCTATTTATTACTATTTATTTCTAATTATTAGTATTTATTACTATTTATTAGTAGTTATTACTATTTATTACTATTTATTAGTATTTATTACTATTTATAACCATTTATTAGTATTTATTAGTATTTATTTCTATTTATTAGTACTTATTTCTATTTATTACTATTTATTTATATTTATTACTATTTATTACTATTTACTAGTATTTTTTAGTATTTATTACTATTTATTGGTATTTGTTAATATTTATTAGTAATTATTAAAAAATATTACTATTTATTACTAATTATTTCTATTTATTAGTATTTAGTATTATTTATTAGTATTTATTAGTATTTAATTATTTTTATTATTATTAATTAGTGTTTTTATTACTAATTATTAGTATTTATTACTAATTATTAGTATGTATTACTATTTATTAGTATTTATTAGTATTTATTAGTATTTATTAGTATTTATTAGTATTTATTAGTATTTATTACTAATTATTACTAATTAATACTATTTATTACTAATTGTTAATATTTATTACTCATTTTTTCTAATTATAACTAATTTGTTTTAATTTCTATTAATTACTACAAAATACACCTTCTAATAACTAATTACCATTAATTATTTATATACATTACTAATTATCATTATTAATTATTAATTATTACTAATTATTAAGAATTAATACTAATAATTTAATTTTATTATTACAAATAAATACTGATGACAATACAATTTAAATCTAACTTAATTACAACTAATCAACAATAATTAAAATTAATATAAAGAAAGGAATGAAATACTAAATTATATAAAACATAAATACCTTTAAACTTGTTCTCTTATAATTGTAGGCGGCTTCACAACTTCTTCATATAAAAAATCTGACACCCAAAAAATTTCACATTAAAATTAGAGTTTATAGAAGCAGATGAACAAGAAATTCAGGCACAAAGAAGAAAAACAAAGAGGGGTATATATAGGTTAGATTAGTTGTGAAGAGACTATTAGTGACAAGAATACCATAGCAAAAAGTACTTTTTGTGACGGGTCCCGTCACAAATATCTTCGACCGTATTAATTACAGTCGGCAGTTAAAAGGTTGTTTGCGATGGGGACTATTGCAAAAAGTGACCTGCCAACACACTTTTTGCGACGAGACAACATCACGTCACAAATATGTTTTTACAGCCGCTGGTAATTTGTGACTGGACTCGTCAAAAATAACCTTCAGGGGTCAGACTAGTTGCGACGGGGGATCCCCCGGTCGCAACTAGGGCTTACCGCCTCTTGGCATTTGTGACGGGTGGTTCCAACACGTCACAAATACTCTTTTGCGCGGTTTGACACGCAAACCGCCCCATTCTGTGCATAACATTTTCCAACAGGGCCCCTATTCCCATCCCAAATAATTGGTTATTTGCGACGAGATTTATTCTCCTCGCAAATAGCCCATCGCCAATAATGGTTTTTTCCCATAGTGGGACTCTCATATGAGTCACCACTTTTACAAATACATAAAACATTCCTAGTACCTTCCTTATATTATCCACACCATAGACCCTATATCATATTCATACATACCCATGGTTTTGATCCATCCAACCCCCTCAAAAAAATCTACTCAAAGGATCCCACAACCAATGTATTATGAGTGCACCTATTATAATAATTATTAAAGGACACCACCACATGAGACTCTTGATCCTTTTGTCATTACTTCCAAAAGTCATTGGATAGAGTTGAATTCCTGGTAGAAAATAAATTGTAATATTATTGATGCACCCTTTGAGGTTACATTTATAGTCCTCAATACTCACCAGATAGCATCCACAGTAATTTGAAAAATTCCACCATCCATAAAGATTGACTATACTCCTAAAAACATTGATTACATTACACCTCTAGTAGAACATCTAATTGAGATATCAACTATCACTATTTTCATAGAACATATTCAGGGAAGGGATCCTGAGATAGACCCTACTTCACCATATCTTGGAACTGTTGATATCACTCCATATGTACCAGTTGAAAACATGTCACAAAGCACCCACACGACCACCCTTAATTTTTATTCCTTATAAGATGACCCTTTAATTCTATAGTTGGATTCCTCTTTGGATTCCAAACCTTTAGTATCAATAGAAAATGAACATACCAGTGGTTTGATTAAGGATACCACTGAGGAGTCTTAGGATATCTCATTTCCCCTTTTATTACTTTTGTGTCTCATCTTTAAATTTGTGGTAATGTATTTTTTTGTCTACGTATTATTTTATTTCCTCATAAAATTTTTATTGTCACCCAAAGGATTCATGTTGGATTTTTTGACAATTTATGTTATGATGTAGTATGTTAACATAAGGATTTCATATCTATTGTTTTGGAATTTTTTTGAAAAAGTATTGTAATATTAGAGTGTATGATTGGGGAAATATATGTTATACTTCATAATGTAGTTATTAACTTGATTAGTGATTATTTGAGGTTTATTATAGATTCATGCATTTGGTGTCATTATAATGGAAGCTATTGAAGAGAGACTTAGAGTCTATTTTTTTTGTGTTGAATTCATGATTTGGAGGCTATAATGGAAACTTATCAAAATATTATTCTGTATATGATTCATCCAAAAGTGTATATGAGTAATTTTTTTTGTAGCATATGTAAAATATTGGGTTTTACTATTAGTCAAGTTCTCTATGTGTATGAGTTATTCTCATATGTATATTAACCATTCTATCTGAGTTTTTTAAAATTGGAAAAGAAATGAGAGCTATGTATGAGTCTTTTTATATACAAAAAATCCATTCATGGAGTGTGTATGAGTTATCAAAACTGCATTATGAGTCATTAAAGAATTTGTGGAATTCCCCTATACTTAAACCCGGAATGTGTTGTCATCATATCATCATACATAAAACCAGTTAAATCATTCCACATGGAAGGAAATGTGGAATTTTAATTATAAATTATAATTTATATTTCAGTCGATGAATTTTTAATTATTCATGTCACATTTTTCAAGGATATTATTTTCATTTTAAAATAATTAATATATATATTATCCCTAATGTTTTCCACTTAAATCAAACTATTCAAGTTTTGATATTCAAAATAAAATTAACAATTATTTAATTTTAATGTAGAGATTTAATCAGAAAATTAATTAAGAATTATCAGGTTTCAATATTTTAATATATAGAAAATGTTTCATGATTAAATTTAATTTCATAGGTTGGCATAAAAACATTTAGACTTTGAGTGGAGAAGATCAATACATGGTTCATAGTAAAATAAATCCATATTAATTTGATATGTTTACAAAATTTTATGGATCATTTTATATATATGGTGTTGACCATGAACATTATGACCTAAAAAAGATTGATATATAATTGAGAGTGTTTCATTTATAGGTTGACTGTATTTTTAAGAAAAAGTTTGGAAGAATTTTTAAAATGGATTATATCCATGTATTATGGAAAAAATTAAATGTGAGGAATGAAAATTTGACAAAAATATAAATAAGGAATTATAAAATTTATAATAGGTAAAAATATATTCATAAATTAAAACTTTCACATAGAATTTTTGATGCAAATATTGGAGAGATAAAGAGAGAGGGTCTCTATTTCTATGACCTGAGCATATTTGTGCATTTAAAAAAATGTGTAACTCATGCTATGATGAAGACATGGAATCCATCAAAAGGGAAGGAAACAATATTATGTTTAAAATTTATTTTTAAATAGAATGAAGATGGAATTTTTGTAGTGCATTAAGTGGAATCATATTATAGTAAAATATTTATAATGTTGAAGGTGTATTCTAGACTCATTCTGAAAGGGAAAAATTTTTCCACATAAATTGTAGTTGATAGAGGACTCACATGATCATCCCTATAAGTTATTTTCTTCATCCAGATATAAAGAAAGTTTTTTTCTAATAGTGAAGGAGTTCACAGTTTTTTTACGAAGAAGAAACCAATGAGTTCAATATTTCATCGACACAAACTATGAATGTAAACAACTACACTTTTTATCGTGGAGGAATCTAATTTCCTTGAACTGTATAAGTAATATTCCTCAGAGAAGTGAAAAAAGGAGGAGGATAGAAAGTGATCCTCGGGTGATAGTGATCTATCCCAAAAAATATAACACCCCCACTCTAATAACTATAATTCAGTGGTTGTCTTACTATATTGGAACAAGTAACCATAGATCACATCTCAATAGATCAAATGTTTTAGTATTTTTAAAAGGCTAGATAATTACAAGATTCAAAAATTACATTTGAGAACATGAAATACATCCTAAAATTCTATTGACAATGTTATTATTATATAACCCTTCTTGGTATCCTGTGGAAAGGAAATCATAATGAAGGGTGAGCTAAAAAGATCAATAAGGGAATACATACAATAGAAGCTACCATAGAAAAAACAAAGCATAAATAATGTATAAAAGATATAAAATAATTAAATAATCCTTATAAATAAAATCATAGTAACATAAGAAATACATGGTTATTATAAAAACATAAATAATCACATTGATAATAACAACTATTTTGTTAATGATAGAATCCATAATGTCAGACACTATAATCTTATCATTGAGGCCACATTCTAAGAGATCATGCATAAATGGGCAAGTCTGTTTGTCTCAAGATACTTAATGACGCATCTATAGGATATAAAAATTCCCACCCAACATATACTAAGTCAAATTCATTCATCATATTATAGAAACAAATAACAATTCAATATTTAAAAAAATAAAAAAACAATTAAAAACTATAATATTAAGTGATAATATTTCCCCCCATCAATAAATATGGAAACATGATAATAATCTATAAAGAGAAATAATTTAGATGTTTTCATTATAATATATTCCTTTTTTAAAAGCACTCAACGAGGCTTCGAATTATTAAAAAAGGGTTCCACAATTCGGAAGGATGAAAATTTACATTTATCAGGTTGAAGTATATTCATCAGCTCACTGGGTATTCTGGTGTAGTGAGTAAAATTCCCTTCAGAGGCTCTGCTTTTAGTAAACTAGTAAGCATGTTGATTTTCCTCATGATATATGTGTGTATTGATAAAGTTCATGGAATCAAGTTTGCTCAGGCAGTTGTTCCATTAGGTTGTAAGCCTCCAAGTAAGATGAATCTAGCCCATCCAAACAGCGTGCACAATAGTCGTTGAATCACTTTAAAACCAGACCGAGTCCCTGTTTTGCTGTCGAGAAATGTCAACTGCTTTGATGATCCCTTGAATCTCTACCTCATGTGCCATGGAATGTCTGCAAGTACCATGTTCCCCCTCTAAAAAGTCCCCATTGTGATCCTGGAAGACAATTCCATAGGCCACATGAACCAGATTTCCCTTTGAGGCATCGTCTGTGTTGCACTTAACCCAACATGCAAATGGAGGAAACCAGAACCCTTTAATGGTTCCAAGAGGTTTTGGAAAATTACCAGGAATCAAAAGCCTTCATTAGAAAACCAGGTCTTTCACCGAATTGTTACAGCATTCAGAATGCATATCATTGGCACTTTGAACTACATGTAAGATGTTAGAGAGTGAAGAATTGCGATTTGCGACAACAGCATCATGCCGTCTTTTGTTTCAGAAAGTACATACTGTGTGTATTAGCTCGACGTAGAAATCCAGGAAGAGAGAACACACCTTCTTGGAGTGTTCTATAGCAGTTAATTCCAGCAAGAACAGATTGATTTCAGTAGTTTTTGGAGATTGGATATCAAATAGATCAATGTCATAAATCCGGAGAGATGTAGAAGTGTTGCAGGAGAGGAAAAGATGATTAACATCTTCCTGATGCTGTTGGAAAAGGGAACATCTAGAGCAGATATTAATACCAATACATTGCAGATTCACCTCAATAAGGAGCTTGCCGAGATGAAGTCTCTAGAGCAATGAAAAATGTGTCGGCATCAGCCATTTTTTATTAAATGCCTCAATCCCCATGATATCTCCATGAATCAGGTGATTATTGTATCCCTTAGAATCAAGGATCCCATTTATAATTCGTTCCCATAGAATCATATCATTACCATCTAGGAATTCATAAGTATCAATCCTAGAAGCAATATGAGAGGGGAGATTATTTCTATAATCAAGATGATTTTTTATGGAGGAGTCATAATCTGTATTTGGATACATGATGTCAACACTATCAATTAGTGGAGACCCTGTCAAGTTATGTTTGTAGAAACTGATAGAGGATTGAACACTGACTATCTAGTGAGATTAACTATTTATATGTTGAAAGAGTTTTTTCATACTAGGGAAAATTGAGGATTGAATGTATCTCATGTTCCTCTCAATAAGTCTCTTGAGCAACTTGGATCTGAGGAATTACAAGGACTGTGACATGTCATTAATATGTCTCCATATGAACCGTGCTTGCAAAGCATGATTGAATAAGTCTATATTCTTAACTCTAAGCCCACCTTTAGAATACAATATACAACATCACTTCCAAGGAGCATAAATTACCCATCATTCCATGATACTGCCACTCCACACAAATTTTATCATCAAGGTGTTTAAATTTTAATTCAATGAGACAGGATAGGAGTAAACCATAAAGTAGTAGACCAATTTTGAGGTATAAACATGTTTAACTAAGCAATGTCAGCCCGCCATTGAGATAGATTTTCCTTTCGAAGAGGATAGGTTCCTTCTAACCATGATCACAACTTCCACAAAGTGAGATTTCCTAGTTCTTCCAAAGAACATGGGGAACCCTGGGTACGTAAAGCGGAGAAACCCTTCATGAATTCCTAGACCAGATATAATGATGGATTTCCTTGTTTCTGGGATTTTTTTCCAAAATAAATAAACGACTTTCCCCAATTTACCACATGTCCTAGAACCTACTCATAATGGTGTAAAAAATCTTTGAGGTTTTGAATGTTTTTGCTATCACCTTGAGTGAATATAATAATATCATTAGTGAAGAGAAAGTGAGAGGGGGTAGAGATGCCTCTTGATGCTCTGATTATTTTCAGATCCCCCAAACATGTCATATGGAGGAGTAGTCTACTCAGATAGTCTTCAACGATCGCAAAAATAATAGAAGAGAGGGGGTCACACTGCTTCAGTCCTCTTGAGCACTTGAAGTAACCTTCTGGGGAACCATTAAAGAGAATGGATATGTTCTCAGAGATAATAATAGCTTTTATCCATTGAATAAACCTCATGAGAAAACCAAATTCATATAGGATGAGCTCAATGATGTTCATATCAATCCTGTCAAAAGCCTTTCTAATATCCAATTTGAGAGCAATATTGCCCCCTCAAGTTGACTTATGTAGAAAGTTGACACATTCAGAAGAAATGAGAAGGAAATCCTATATTTTTTCCCCATGGCATATCCAAATTGTTTCCAAGAGATGATTTTCCTAGAGATATATGAAATAAGATTAGAAAGGATTTTTTAGATAACCTTGTAGATTGTACTGAAAAGAGAAACTAGTCTAAATTGATCTATATCACTGGCATTTTCCACCATAGGGATTAGGGAAATAAACTGAGCATTTTAATCTTTTGAGAGGGAGCCTTTGGTAATGAAGTGATTAACATGTTTACAAACATCTGAGTTGATTACCTCCCAATAAAAATGAAATAAGTGATTAGTGAATCCATCTGGTCCAATAGAACTCCCATTGTTGAGCCTAAAAACAACATCTTTGGTCTTAGAGTCCAAATGAATAGAAAAAAAAAGGTTATCAACCTCACTAAAATGTTTTGGAATAATACCATCCTTAATAACCTCAATGATTGCAGGACCATTTAAGAGGTTTGTATAATAGGAAACAATAAGATAAGAAAGAATTTTATGATACTCCATTATTGTATCACCATCCTTTATTAAGGATAGAGGCCTTTGAACATTTTTAAATCTTTGGAGGGCATTGAAATTTTTTGTATTCTAATCCCCATATTTGAGCCACTTGACTTTAAAGAGATCCCTTTGGATATTGTCTATATGTCTGAGGAGTACATTGAGTTGAGAGGACATGCTGGTTTGATATAATGTATCACTAGTAAAGTTGTATTAGTGGAGTATTCTTGAAGATCATGAAGTGCGCATTCTAGAGAGTCAATTTTTGGGTCAAGGAGGCTAAATATTTTCTTTCTCCAATGTTTCATATTAATCTTGAATGCTTTTAGCTTCAAATCACAAGAGAGAGGGTTACCATTATGATCATCCATATTCCAGGTGTCTTTCACTAGATGAGAGCATTCAGGAAGAGTGGTCCAAGCATTAAAGGGAATTGGTTTATTATCTCCCTTAGCAGTGAATGTTGTAAGAATTAGATGGTGATTAGAATTGTGCTTTATAAGCGTGACACAATAGATGGTTTTCCAACTTCCATGGAGAGAGTTATTACCAAAGTTGTGGTCAATTATACTATCCCTAGTGCCGTTAAGATGCCTCCTATAACATGTGTATTTGGAACCAATCAGATTGAATTCTATAAGGTTTGATTCCTCGATACAAGCTCTAAAATCACTCATAGAGGTAGCATTGGAAACCTGTCCAAACTTCTCATCTTCATGTAAAATGGCATTGAAATATCACATTATAACCCATGGATATAAAATAACTCTAGACAACATCTTGATGTACTTCCAAAGAGTTCTTCTACTGATGTAGAAGTTAAAAGCATAAACCACTAAATAGAAAGAGTGCTAACCCTCCTTGAGGAAGATGCAAGTGATTATTTGGTTGTCCACTTTAACAATAGAATGATTTTTAACATAATGATGAAAAATCAAGAAAAGTATGTTACTAACAGAGTTGTCTTGCACAAAACTTAGAGAATAATAACCACGCTTAGTATGAAAGGGACCATAAGTGATGTTATTAGATTTGGCTCAGAGATTCCAATGAAATAAGGTTTGTGTTTACTCACAAGAAGCCAAAGGAAACATAAAGTTCTAGGGTTGGCCATCCCCTGGTAGTTCTAGAAGAGGATACACATCATTTCTCCTAAGTGGGGGAAAATACCCCTTTCTGTTTTTCTCAGTTTCCTTGTTTTTATGAGAGCTTCTCAATTCCTTTTTGTTTGAATGGTTAGAGGAATGTACTTGATTTAGGGTGAAATCAGTTCTCAACTTAACAGAATCTTATATAGTTTGTGAGATTGGCTTTATAGGGGATGAATTGGCAATACTAATGTCAATGTGTTGAGAGGGGATATACTCTGACTCTTTCCTAGTGCGAGCATCCTGAGAAACTTCAGCTGCATGTCTATAATCCATATCTACGGTTTTTAATAATTCTGAGGTAATGAATACAAAAAGAGGGATTCATACTACATACTTAAAGAAAATGAGATAATATCATCTGATAACCTCAGGATAATTAAAGATTCTTGAGGACAATCTGTCAGTATTTCCACACCATTGGAGATATTAGTTTTAGTACGATCATGTCCTTGGGATTCTTCTTCTTCTACTAAGTCTTTCCATGATGTACTAGTACCAGCTTTGTTATCCCAGGTGACCTATTTTGATCCATAGTTGGATTCTTTTCTCACATAGTGCTTGGTATTAATATTTTTTCATTTGGGAGCTTCCTTCACTAATGTATTATGAGAGGATATCTTGGAGAATTTCTGAACAATTATGCACTTGTCAATGACATGGCCTATCATCATGAAATGTTCACATTATTTTGGCATGTTTTCTAATTCAAAAAATACCTCAATAAAATGATCATTCACATCCACAGATACCCATTCTGGAGGAGAAAATTCCATATCAATCTCAATAAAAACCTGAGTGTAAAGTCCCAGTTCTCTATTAAGCGTTCACTGATCAATCCGCAATGGATTTCCAATACCTGAGGCCAGATCATTTAGAATTTTCAGGTGCTAATAGGTCCATGGGAGTCCATGAATCCTCATCCAAAACCGAGAAATGTATTTTTTTTTGCGTGAAGGGATTGAAATTTGGATCCCATTTTGAGAGTCGCAGGATCCCTGGATTTAGATTGAGCGTTCCCAAATGCCAGATTACATTAAGATATTTTTGGTTTTGCAATATGAATTGAAAATAACCCTCACCAATTGGGATAAGATTACAATTGAAGAAGTTCCAATAGTGAAAAATACGATATTTGAGAATTGAATAGGACCAAGTCTTTGAACCTCTTTCGAAGGAAATTCAACCTACCACAGAGAATTTGAAGGATTCCATTCACTGCCCAATAACATCTGGATCAGCTAAAACCACAATTGATTCTTCATGTGATCACTTGATTATTGGGGGCTTAGAGTGACTCACCTCTCTTGAAGAAGCTCTTACAAGAGCTACCGCAAATGAAACCACTTTATTGGAGGGAATGGAAGAAATCTTCTCATCTGTAGGGTCATTTTGATGAGGTGGGAATGCAATTTCCCACTATGGATTGAATGAATCCATCCCTCAACAAGATCAGATCCAGCAAAAGCCACCATCATGTTGATAGCATCGAGCCAAGGAGGATTCCAAGGTCCCCAAACTTCATCTTCTTCTTCAATAATAATAATATATATTTATGAATACATAAAATTGATCAAAATATGTTGAAAAAAAAATATTGGTAAAAGAACATTGTAGGATTTCATTGACAACATGAGAATAATATCAATTTTATTTGATAAAATATTAAATAAAAATTTATAAAATAATGATAAAATTATTTTATATGAAAATAAACATGGTAATATATAATAGAATCTTCTAATTAAAAAATAATTATAATTTGGGGAAAAATTTTCAATCGGTAAATGATAAAAAATATTCATTTCACACATTGGAAAAAAGTCAACAATACATAATGAAATAAATTATAATAAGATTACATTAAAATATTTAAAAAAATATTCATGAAAACTTTTAGGTGAACAAAGTCATTGATGAGAAGGATTCACGACCCATAGGATAAACAATGTCAGTTTTCCATTCAAACATTTTCTCTATAATTTTGAGTACCAAAGATAAGAAAATGAAATGAAAACACAAAAAATCTATAGATTACTAGGTTATAATAATATATATATATAATTTAAAAGTGAAATTTATTATTATTTTTGTTAATATAAGTTTAAACATAAACAATTATGAATAAAAATTAGATTGAAAAATAAATCCTTTCCTCAGACTTTTTCTTCAGCATACATGTTATATCCTCCTGAATAATCAATTTAGAATTACTAAATAATTTATTAATAACATTTTTATCAATATTTCATTTTTAAGGACCTTTTATAATCATTTATCATCAATTCATTAAACATTTCTTCTCTATATTAACAATGTAAGGTTGTTCGGGAAATTTCTCGAAAATTAATTTGGTATATTGACCATTGTAAAATGTATTATAAAATGGTTCCATAATATCCAAAATGATAATAAACTCAAAAAATATAATTATATAAAATTTAATACAAATATATTCATGTTTTTAATAGAAAACAATCACATCACTATGTCATGGTTGGAGTCCACACATTCACATAAATGACGGTATCATTCTCCGTGGTTGGAAGGGTAATAAGGTAGATGATATAATATATTTAATGAATAATAATTAAGCAATAAATATATAATCTAATAATTATATCACTATTTATAAGTATCCATGAAATTTTGTTATAAAAAATGTATTACACAACTATGTGGAGATGGTGGGTCATAGATACACATGAACGATTGTTTCATTTTCCACATGATGGAATTGTGGTGAATAATGGATGAAAAAATAACAAAAAAGCATATTATTATGGTTCATATACTGATTTAATTATTATAATATGGTTATACAGTATATATAATTGTTTTAAAATGAATAAAACTTGAATATGATCAGTGAAAACATATACCTCTTTTTGTAACCTCATTTGGATTAAACAATTATCCTTAATAATATTGTCTTTTGGTGAGACCAAAACCTCAAATAAATGTATTGGAGTGTCTTTAAGGTATTGGTTGATCTATGTGTTTCATTTATAGTAAATAAGAGAGGATATGGTGTTCTCATTTATAAATTATGTGGGTGGAAACTTATAAATGCTTGAAACATTATTGTATAATATATGGCTTACTAATGGAATCTGGACACACAATTTCATATATTTGAAAATTATAAAGATAATTTGTATAAAAAATCAACAAATTAGGCTTAATAATTTTTTTGTCTTATATTGAAGTCACATCACTTTATATTAACCCTTTAAACTAGTTTTACTCTTAACTAAAGTGAAAAATATTTACCACGATTCTTAATCTTTATGACCAAATATTATGTTATCATTACTAACAATTTCTAATTATTTTTATTCATAATATGGAATCCATTTTACAAGATTAAATTTCCAGAACAAGAAAATAATAATTGTAATAAATGTTGGTATAACTCTATGAAATCAATTTTTAGGAAAATGTTTGTTTCAAGAATAAAAATGATATTATAGAAAAATAAAATATTATATTGATTAAAATAGAAATAATTTGATTATTTTAAATTAAAAAATAAATAATTTTATTTTAAAAAAACCAAAACAGTGAGTAACCATGTAAATATTTTCTTAGGAGAGATGAAATTAAAACACTTTTTATTTGAACAAAAACCTTTCTTATATTTCCAAAATGTTACGAATATATTTTAATGTTCAAAATTATATTTTTATATTTATTATATTAAATTTTAAATATATTTATTCCTATAAATTTTTAAAAAAAATACTATAATGTTATTGTTATATCATTATAATATAATAAAAGTGATAGTTTTTGTAAAATTGGTATTTTTAACTATTCAACTTAAAATAATCTATTTTAGAAAAATAAAAAAAACACCCAATGCTAATTTTGACATGATTAATTCAAAACTGAAATTAATTTCCTCAAATTAAATTTATAAAATATGGTAATTTATGTTTATATCACATACTTAAGTAAATATATGTGAATTATTTTATTGATTATTTATATATAAACACTTACTAAAATTATTGCTTGAGTGTTACATAAACAGTGAAAAAACTTAAATTTTTTAAAATATCAAATTTTACGTCTATTAATATTAATAATTATAAATTTTTAAACATGATTTAAACACTAACATATATATACATCATTTATCAAGAAATATTATATAATCATTTGAAAACAAATTATAATTGTAAAATTGTAATGTTTACTTTTTAGATAAATTTAATACATCTCCATAATATGATTTATAATGTTATTTGTAAATAGAATTATAGAATTATTATATATTATATATATACATATGTTTTTGGGTTAATTAAATTTAATCATAAAATATTATTATGATCTTAGAAATAATTTTAATATGGTTTTGAACAAGAATATATCTTTTCATTTGAAAAATTAATAGTTTTATTTTAAATATTTTTTCGTATCTGCACACCATGGTTTTACTTAAAGTTTAAAATAATAAATTATAAAATTTAAAGTTGAAAAATAAACACCATTTTTTTATTCATCTTTTCAAAATAAATTATGGGTGTATTCTTTTTAATTTTACTAAAATAGTTGAATTTTATGTGAATAGTGAAAAATATCACTTTCACAAATGTTGTGACTTTTATGAAGTTATCAAGATATATAAATTGGTAAAAATTTATGAAATGATTTTCCCAACCAAAAAAATTATTTAATATAGTAAATTAATTCATTTAAAATATTAGTTCGAATATACACCCTCATGCCATACTTTTTGGAACATAAGTTGCATTTTTATTAATAAAAATATTTTTGGGATCTTTTCGATTAATTAAATATTCAGAAGGACTCATTTTTTTTAAAAAATTTTAAAGTCATATAAATATCATTCAATTAATCATAAAATAATGAATTTTATAATAATAAATGTTCTATATGATTTTGTTTTAAATTCTCTTTTATGATTGAAAGGAAATTTTAGAAAAAACTTGTTTTATTGCCTTAATCTTAATATTATAAGATTAATATATAAAAAAATTTAGATTTAATATTTTAAAGTTGTTCTATTATTTCGAATTGTAATATAAAAACTTTTTAATAAGGTAAATTTAAATTTTTTTCATAAATATTAGTTACTGTCGTAAATGTGTGCACTGTGATAAGCATTAAAATGGTTAATGGTGGGGTTAATCTAAGACACTAGATTTAAAGTTCCACAAATAACATACCATTAATATGATTTTATGAGTTTATTTTATAATATTCATTCAAATATTTTAATTTGGGCATCCATAGTTCCACTTGAACATAAAAATATGGTTATATTTTTTTTAAAGATAAAAGTATTTACAAGGGTGCCAGTCCTCTCACCCATAAAAGAGGACCTACCCCCCTCACATCATCCCACAAATTCAATGTGTTACATTGATAAATATCTTATAAAACACTCCCCAATACACTAATCCCTAATCAAGATGTTCTGGTGGCCCCAAAAATACAAACCTAATAAGGATTTAAGATAGATATAAAGAACGATACCCAAGGATGTCATAATTGTATTAATTGAGTTATTTGAAGCTTCTCACTTACTAAACCACTTCCAAATATTATATAAAAATATTAACATAATTACAACAGTATAATTGTTTCACTGAAAGGTTATTATGTAATTTTAATAGCCATTATATACCTCATTTCGATCTAATGGAAAATGGTAATGTCGTATGTGTGTATGTGAGGACAATTGCCTCCATGAATGACGTATTTCATCTTTCATAATCACCTCATATGGGTGGTTATAAAGATATATTTAATGAATAATTATTAAATACCTTAAATTAATTTTTATTTTCGAAAGATAAATCATTATCTTCTTTATTTTACTTCCACCTATTAGAAATACGAAAATGTCATCGTGTTATGTGTAAATTATCCCCTCCATGAATTAAATATTTCATTTTTCATCAATACGTTACATGTATGGTTCTAAAAATATATTAATTTAATAAATATTATATTTATAACATTATAAAGGTTATTTAAATATAATTTGTCTTTTATATTAATATGAATAAAAATAAATGGTCATCATCTTATTTAACCCCCTAAAACAAGCATAATGGGACACACTGTAAGAAATAAATTCATAACATTCAATTTCATTTATATTATCCATATAACAATTATAAAAATATTTATATATTTAAAAAAATTCATTAAATAATAAAACTTCTATACAAATTATATTATCATTATAAAACAACATGTTCTTACTCATTCCACCTCTACAATAAGCTCTTATTTTGGTGGGTTTTACAACCTATGGAAATGATTTCATCATATTTATAACATGAATGGTTAGGGAATGTAAAAATTTTAAAATATTTTTAATAAGGATTACTTTAATAAATTTTATTAATTTATTAATGGAAATATATATGAATACAAGTTAATAAAATCAATTATTGTTATAAAATTTAAAATTATAACAAAATTATACTTTTAATCATTCCATGTGAATCATCACCAAAATCCCAATAAAATTTCCATGAAACACCACAAAAATAACAAACACATATTATAAATATTAATGAAAATTAAATTCTTGATAAAAACAATAAAAATTTTCAAGTAATGAACATGCATGGAAAACATAACTATTATCACAGAAATAATTATTTTAACAAATAATTATTAATGAATAAGTAATGTAAAGTTTTAAGTTAATGGTTTCCAGTAAGATAATTATAAACATATTTTCAATATATAATTATAATAAATCTAAATTAATTATATAGTGGGATATAATGTTTCTGACAAAGTAGGAATCTAAGGTAATGATTTCTCATCTCGAACATCCTACTTTGAGACATGTTTAAATAATTCCCCTATATTCATTATATTGTGTATATGATTAATATTTAAAATTTTATATCTTGATCCACTCCTTAAACATTGTACTTTAATTTCAACTTCAATTTTATCATTTCTATAGGTTTTAACCCAAAATTTTTAAAAAATTATAAGGGTTATTTGTCCGTATTTCAAAATTTTGAGACATGTTTCATGTTCTTCACCATGCCTTATTTTATTTATTATACATAATTCCCCATGAAAATATTTCAATAAATTATTTCATTTAATTCTTGGTATTTACATGACCATAAAATTTACTTACCTTCGATGTATTTGGATCTGAATGCTTTCAATGTCAGAAGGGAATATTTTATAATTTCAATTTTAATAAATATTGTATATGTTTCAATTTAAACTAGAGGAAATTAATTTTCTTACTATCCTAAATCAAATATATTTTATTATCATTCGGTTAATTTTTAATTTTTATTTATTCTTTCTATTTTCCCTCTCTTTGGTACTCAAATCAACCCAAACAATTTATACAAAACCCTGAACATATTCCTCATTTGAGAGGGAATATTTTTCCCCTAGATCAATACTATTTAATTTTCTTCAATAATGTGAATTAGCATAATTTATAGATTACTTATTGTCAATTTATATTAACATTAACATTATATGATATTTTTTAAAAATAGTATTTTTAACATTTTTTATAAGTCATTTTTTACATTATTAATCCAAGTGTGAAAAGAATATATTTTTAATATATTTCACATGAACATATTTTTCCTATTTTTTGAAAATTCATCATTATTTATCCTCCCTTCCATGTTTTTATAGTTTTTACAAGTAAAAACTAATCCATTTATTCTATGGTTTTTTCATTTTTTTTAAATGAGAAGGTTATTATTATTTTAAAAGTTCTAAAAACATATTTCGTTTCACTTAAATATATTTTTATCTTCCATTATACATTTTCTTATTTTATCATAGTTTATTTTCAATATTCTATTATTATAAATTATTTTTCTAATAATTTTCAAAAATTATTCTTTATACCTCTTTAAAAGTGTTTTGGAATTGGCCTTTAACTTATTTTCTGCAAAAAGTTAGAAAATATTTAAGAAAAATTATTTTTAGAGATTCAGTTCAATTTTACTCCTTATTTTTTTAAAAAAATTAATTTATTAAAAAAAATTCTTTTTTGTTGAATTTAAGATCTCATTTTATACCTTACTTATTTTGATACCCTATATATTTTATAAGAATAATTTCATTATTTATTACATTAAGATACAAAGAACATAGTTCCAAAAGATAAAGAGGCCAATGTATTTGGAAAATTATATATATATCAAAATAACCTGAAATAAGGATATACCAAGATTATTTAGAAACTCCATAACATTCTCTTATATTTCATTGATCTTGTAATAATTCATATGATAATGAGGGTATATACATGAGTCATGATCTATAAATACCAGTAAGGTAAAAATAATTTCACAGAATAATGTAACGAAGTATATGTATATTGAGAGGCATAACATAGTGACATTGCAACATGAAAATCAAAATCATGAACATCAAATCATAATATAAGATAATAACATAAAGGAATCATATGAATGTGGAAACAATATAAAACATGAAATCATAATCAAAAGTAAAGGATATTCATTAAGACATCATAATAAAATGTTTATAGGGTAACTTCTCATTAACCTTAAATAATATCTCCAGGGATTAAAATATTACCCATTGCATTGTGGGGATACATAATTCTTTTCCCACTCATCACATTAATATTATATCTATGTATTTTTGTGACAATGAGATCATAAAACATAAAAAATTCTTCCATATTATTTAATCAATTGATTAATAAGTGTGGGTTACATATACGGAAATACATAACCAATTATAGATAAGTATAACTATGTAAATACCCTTGAGAGGAAATGGGGGTTGGTATTCAGAACCTCAATGTTTTTCAATGAAAATCATGGGTTAATTTCGACAATAAAATATGTGTGTATAAAGACTCATGGAATGAATTAATAAGAGGGAAGAGCTATATCTAATTACTCAAGAATAATAAGGATAGAAAATTTAGGATTAAAAAAATATTTCAGTATAAACAATTGGAAATCTAAAGATTTAATAAAAATAATGTACTTAAATATGAAGGAGGAGGAAGATTGTAACACCTCGAGATTTTATGAAAAATATTCTTTTCAACTTCATTGATGTCTTGTGTTATATGCTACACCAAAAAGATCTTTCACTACACACATCCCTGACTTGGCTTGAATTACACACAACCGCGCCCTTCCACAATAGCGTGTGTTGTACGCAGTACCGAGTTTCACTAAACAACAATATGTTATATAAACTAGCCTTTATGAATAGTAATGCCCTCTATTTGAAATTTTATAAATTTTATCTTTTGAAATGTACTTCGTTTTTGGATTTGGAATATCGAAATTAGCCTAGGGTGAATTTTTGGTATTTTTTTGAAAACTTTTAATTTTTGATGAATAGTGAAAACACTAGGTTACTATTTAAAAACCGACTTTTTATTTAACTAAATATTTATTTTATTTAAATTTATTTTAGGTCAAAATTGATACATAATATCTATATAAGTTCAATTTAATTCATTGGAGTCATTTTATAATAATTTTAGATATATAAAAATTTTATTGAACTTTTCACCATCTTTTACCCACCTCCTAGGAGAATTTGAAAATTTACACAAAACATAATTTTACCGCTTCTGTGAGAGGAATTTTGAAAATCCAAGAGACGCGGTTAATATCAAGATGTAAAATGTGGTTCAATAAGATAAAAATGAATTTTGGTGAATAGTAACTTTTTACTTTTATTTACCACGGTTAAAAGTAAATAGGGTAATTAAGGGTAAAAATGATATTATTATTACCCCAACACATGTCTTAATTCTATTTGATAAGTGTAACTCGACCAAAAACAACCTTAGTAATAAAATATTACCGTTTATGTCCACTTGGATTAGATTAGGACGTTTATTATTAATTTATATAAAGAATAATTAAAATAATTAAAATCAATGTTTGATAACTAAAACATTTTTAATACAGGGTTATACATAATATAAATTAGACTATAAATATTCATTAAAAAGATAAAAATATTTCCTACATAATTGTATTTTATTTATAATTTTTATACATTATATAATTTAATTTATTTATTACACAATGATGATGCAGTAATTACCTTATTAATGAAATATTTACATAATTGATGTTAAAAAAATACAAATAAATGTAATTTTAGACTTTTTATGAATTAAAATAATTTTCTAGGTTAATATGACATGTTATTATTGAGTTAATTAACTTGTTTGGAACTAATAATGCTATTATGATTTTCACAAAAATCATGTACCAAATCGTGTCAAAATTGACATAAAATAGTTTTTAAAAGAAATATTATATTATTAATTGTTATTTTATTCCTAAAAATCTAAGGTTAGGAAATATTACTTAAATAAGAATATAAATATTAATAATGAACCAATTGGGGTTCTTTTGGCTTGTTATAGTATGTTTATTAACCATATAGTGTAAGAAAACAAAAAGTCATGGTAAAAGTTAAATTATTTGACTTAGAGTTAAATATAAATGATAAGGAAACATTAGTAACCTAAACTTGTCTAAAACCTATTTTTTGAGAGGATTTAGACCCATACCCACATTATATTCTAAATAAATCAATTTTGAGCTATTAAAAACTGAATATGACTTTATTATAAATTAATATTTTAAGTTCTCCTAAGGTTCCCCTCTCCTCCCTTATAAAAAGGGAACCTTAGGAAAACATAAAATATTAATTTATAATAAAGTCATATTCAGTTTTTAATAGCTCCATACTGATTTTAAGATATTATATCATCCACTCCAATTCCATTCAATAAATAAGGGAACGATATCATCGCTCATGCGTATGTACGGATTACCGTCTCCAGGATGTGATGAGATTCATTTTCCATGTTAACAATTCAAGAATGATTATAAAGTATATATAATAAGTAATCATGAAATATATGAAATAATAATGATACTGTAGTTATGTATATATATATGTATGTCATCTACTTATTTCCATTCAAGTCAATAAGGAAAGGAAAACAACGTTCATGCGTATGTACGACCTACCGTCTCCATGAATGGTGTATTTCATTTCATTTATCTATCTAATATATATATATATACTGAATATATATGATATATAAATCATGATTTACATTTTGGAATTAATAAAATCATGATATAATTAATAATAATATCAAGAACAACAAGTCCGATCACGTACGATAAATAAAACGATTTCCCCCAAAACGCCGCTTTAACATGGAATTTACAAAAGAACGGGTAATATAATGTCATAAGTGAACCATATATGATATAATAAAAATGAATATGATTATGTAATAAGTCAATGAATTTATTTAAATCATTATACATGAGGTTCAGATACGTACGAAGCATATCAGACCTAAGGTAAGGGATAATTTTGCAATCTCAATTTTTATCTGAGATTGCGTATACGTAAGTATTTACTGGGGTTATATTTTTTATCCATTACCATAAAAGGTTTTTCATAAAGTGTTTAATATTATTCCATGAATTTTTAATGTCATATTTACCCCTCTTTGACATTTACTTTGTGTTATGGAAGGAATATTTATTTTTTTACCATACGAGGAACTTTTTGACTTTTTCGACAAAAGTACGAGGGCAATGTTTTTTTAAATTATATAGAATGAACAGATTTTTACGGTTTCATAACTCCTTATTTTGAAGAATCTTACTCTACAAAATTTCATGACTATTTTCAACAAAATCCATTTATTTTAAAATTTCATGACATTTTTTGAAAAAAAATGATTTTTAAGAAGAAAGGATATTTTCCTCAAAAATTATTTTCAAGTGTTTTATCAAAACAATTTTCCATCTAGGATGACCTTATTTCATATGTGAATGTTTAAAGTATAATGTATCTATTATTTACTTGTTTTGATTATTCTTATGATGAGTGATTTATGTTTATGTTGTGGCACAAGTAAGAATGATTTCATTATAAGATCGGTGGGACCTATATCTTCCTCCAATGAATTGGGTAAAGATTTATATCTCAGGATATAGACATGGCTGGAATGGTAAGTTAATCCAGTTCAGTAATACAGGACTGGAACGAGGTGTGAACTCAATTCAGAAATGGACTTTGTCCACTAAGATGGTCTTGAAAGCAATGCCTTGGATACTATGGAAATAATATCATGTTATTAATTTCTTTTTACATTTAAAATTTTTATTCCCATGCTATTTTATCATGATTAATGTTCTTTTATGATCTATTCCTTATGTACTGCAATTTTTTATGTCATTGCTCAGGATTTTGATGTTTAGATTTTATGCTCATGTTTTTACATTCAAATGTTTATGGATTGTTTTATGTTCTATATGTTTAACCTTACTGGGAATTTTAGCTCTCCCTTTATATGTTTTCATTTATCCAAGATTTAAAGAGAGTTTTTAGGTAAGAAAATAAAAGGGGAAGATCTTTATGGGAGATGTTGAAGATCTTTCACCACGATTAGAAGATTATGTTCCGACTTTCCAAAGATACTAAACTATTACAGTCCTTGTGTGTTTGTTTTTGTTATGTATTAATTATTCCTATGAATTAATGTAATGTCCATGTACTTCAAGATTTGGGTCTTTACAGTTGGTATCAGAGGAAAGGATTAGTTAAACTTTGGAAACTAGGATGCGAATACTTTAGTGAAATCCCATGAGATATTTCTAAGGTATGTCTAGGGATGTCTCTAAGGTTATGTATACATATAGGTTATAGTCCTAGAATTACGGTAACGATTTTAGAATTAAACCCAAGGTGTTACATATTGAAGGTACTCCCCCTTTATTATGTTGTTTTCCTAGCATTATTTTTTCCACTCACACTATTCTTTATGGGTTTTAGAAAATGGGTGGAAACATGAAGATTCATGATAATTGAGGACTCGATGGACAATGGGATGAAATTATTCAAGAGAAACCAAATGAAATGGGATTTGGAAGTCCAAACATCATTATTATGCCTAATTAGAAATCTCATAAAATGATTAATAATCTCAACTTTGGTAAGTTTCCTGACTCAGCTAATAAGGGAAAGATGGAGTTTCATGACGATCATAGATGAAAGAAAGTTCAATTTCTATCATGTAAATCATGTGGTAAGAGGCATCATGGAGAATGTTTCAAAGGAACTAGAAGATTCTTTGGGTGTAGAAAAGAAGAACACAAATCCAGTAAGTGCAAAGTAAAAGGTTCTGTTGACACCATAGACATGGATAATGGTATTTCTACAACATCAACAATGATTAAATGTTTTAAATGTGGAATTTACGGGAATTATGAAAACCAATGCTCTAAGGGAAAGTCTCATAAAGAGAATCAGCATGGTCATATGGGTAGTATTTATGTTATGATGATGAAGAGACTAAAAATGATATATGAGATGAAATAAATGATGAGTCTTAGTAAGTGGTTTAAGAAGGCAGTGGAATGATTGTATGTTTATCAAGAATAATGTATGGTACTATGGAATAAAGAAAAATCTAAGGATTGTTACACTATTTTCTTTCCTTGAGTTTTTGAATGTAAATGATGAATGGTACCAGTAACCATGAAAGATTATTCTGATATTTTTGGAATGTAGATGATATGCGCATAATGAAGGGACATGAAGATAATGAGATGTTTGACAGTATTCATGAGATCATGACTGATATAAAAACTAAGTGATATAATGGTTTGAGTATATAATTTTTTTCGGGATTTTGGTATGTGGAAAGAGTTAACTTTTGACAACATTCATGTTTTCACTACGGTTCAATGGGTATTAATTTTTCAAGAGAATACATGACTAAGGTATTTACATGTTTAACAAGATATATTGTATGATATATGGGGGATAAATGATGGTAGTTACATGCTCAGCAGAGGAAATTTTTAGTAATTGTTTTCCTTATACTATGAGCTTGGATAGAAGTATTTTGGATATGCATAAAGATTGGAATGGATTATGTTGGACATAAGTTAGTATTGTTTAGGGATATAAATTTTTCGATATTATTGATGGAATGTTATAATAATTTAGTTTTAGAACAAAGAAAACCTGAAGGATGGGCGACAACCCGTCGCGTCGGACAAGGTTGTGGGAATCGTACCCACAACCGAAGTGTGACATGCCTTTATTTCCTACCACTGTCCTACAAGAAGTCCCTGGTTAGTAGAAAATAGTTTTATTAATTAGTATTATAGATGAAGTATAAGTCCATTTTTGGAATCATATACAATTAACTTCATCAAAGATGGACTTATGTATATTTGATAACTTTTTCTAACCTTTTGTTTGAGACATATGGAATGACCCATCATTCTATCACATGATCTGCTAACACTTCATGAATGAAAAATTCAACATCATTTATTTAATTGATGAAGTGGAAATTGTTCAAGGCATGAAAACGGTGAGATTATACCGAAATAAAGTAAGTATTTCTTCTAATTAAATTTATTCAACTTTAAGTAAATCATCTTGAAAACCAAAAATGTTATCCTAGTGCCCTTATTTCTGATTAATCAGATGGTAACTTAGATCATTACAAATTTATAGCTTTTTTATTGTTGTCTTTTTCATAGCCATGTCCTCTATCACTCTCCATCAGAACTTGATGTTTATATTTTTCTTTCATATCAATATTTCCACCTATGTTCTCTTTTGTAAAAACCCAGTGATGAGTTAATTTGGGTAACCATTACATTTCATACATTAGTTTTTAATGATAAGTTTTGGTATTCCTTTTTACGATGTGGGTTTCTATTAAAGAAACTTTTGAGTAGTAAACCATTTATAACACCGAGGAATTTTGAGGGAAAATTTCATTTTAAGGGGGGTAGAATGTAACACCCCAAGATTTTATGAAAAATATTCTTTTCAATTTCATTGATGTCTTGTGTTATACGCTATACCAAAATAATATTTCACCACATGAATCCCTGACTTGGATTGCATTACACGAAATCGCGACCTTCTATGATAGCGTGGGTTGTACGCAATACCGAGTTTCACTAAATAACAATATGTTATATAAACTAGCCATTATGAATAATAAAGACCACTTTTTGAAATTTTATAAATTTTATCTTTTGAAATGGACTTCATTTTTGGATTCATAATATCGAAATTATCCTAGGGTGAATTTTTGGTATTTTTCTAAAAACATTCAATTTTTGATGAATAGTGAAAACACGGGGTTACTATTTGAAAACCGACATTTTATTTAAATAATTAATTATTTTATTTAAATTTATTATAGGTCAAAATTGATACATAATACCTATATAAGTTCAATGTAATTAATTGGAGTCTTTTTATAATACTTTTAGATATATAAAAATTTTATTGAACTTTTCACCGTCTTTTACCCACCTCCTAGGAGAATTTGAAAATTTACACAAAACTTAATTTTACTGCTTCTGTGAGTGGAATTTTGAAAATCCGAGAGACGCGGTTAATATAAAGAAGTAAAATGTGGTTTAATAAGATAAAAATAATTTTTGGTGAATAGTAACTTTTTACTTTTATTTACCATAGTTAAAAGTAAATATGGTAATTAAGGGTAAAAATGATATTATTATTACCCCGACACATGTCCTAATTCTATTGGATTAGTGTAATTAGACCAAAAACAACATTAGGAATAAAATATTACCCTTTAGGTCCACATGGATTAGATTAGGACATTTATTATTATTTTATTTAAGGAATAATTTAAATAGTAAAAATCAAAGTTTAATAACTAAAACATTTTTAATATAGGGTTATACATAATATAAATTCGACAATAAAAATTAATTAGAAAGATAAAATGATTTCCTACATAATGATATTTTATTTATAATTTTTAGACATTTTATTATTTAATTTATTTATGACACAATGATGATGTTGTAATTACCTTATTAGTGAAATATTAACATAATTGATGTTATAAATACACAAATAAATGTAATTTTAGACTATTTATTAATTAAACTAACTTTATAGGTTAATATGACATGTTAGTATTGATTTAATTAACTTCTTTCGAACTGATAATGCTATTATAATTTTCACAAAAATCTGGTACCAAATAGTGTCAAAAATGACATAAAATAGTTTTTAAAACAAAAATTATATTATTAATTGTTATTTTATTCCTAAAAATATAAGGTTTGGAAAAATGAATTATATAAGGATATATATATTAATAATGAACCACTTGGAGTTCTTTTGTCTTGGTATATTCTGTTTATTAACCATATAGTGTAAGAAAACAAAAAGACACGGTAAAAGAAAAATTATTTTACTTAGAGTTAAATATAAATGATAAGGATAAATTAGTAACCTAAACTTGTCTAAAACCTATTGGTTGAAAGTATTTCGACCCATACCCACATTAGCTTAGAAATAAATCAATTGTTAGCTATTAAAAACCGAATATGACTTTATTATAAATTAATATTTTATGTTTTCCTAAGGTGCCCCTCTCCTCCCTTATAAAAAGGGCACCCATTCCCTCTTCTCTTCACACCCATTTGAGCCTTGAAGCTCGAACAACCCCTGAAAATTACTCTTATAAACCTCTATAGTTATATCATAGAGGTTATGGTCTTCTCGAAGGACCAATTCTAGTGCCCTAAGAAGAAGTTTAAAGGAGGTGCGTCGAGGAAGAGGTAATCTCTACTACCGACTCTTTCATGTTTTTTTCTTCTTCTACTTCCTCTTCGTTATTTGTTTCATTATAAAGTAATAACATAAGTATTAATTATATACTGATATGTTATTATAAATATGAAACAATCCCATTTCACCTCCTATCCATCCCATGAAAAACTAAATAATCGTGCATGCATACGTACAGAATACCGTCTCCACACCGTGGTGTAATCTGTTTTTCCACCACCACCCTACTTGGATGGGTATAATGGAGTAAATAATTACTATATATGATTATTATAACATCATATTAATTTTATGATATTATATCATCCACTCCAATTCCATTCAACAAATGTGGGAACGATATCATCTCTTGTACGTACGTACGGATTACCGTCTCAACGATGCGATGAGATTCATTTTCCATGTTAACAATTCAAGAATGATTATAAAGTATATATAATAAGTAATCATGAAATATATGAAATAATAATTCTACTGGATTTATGTATATATATATGTATGTCATCTACTTAATTCCATTCAAGTCAATAAGGAAAGGAAAACAGTGTCCATGCGTACGTACGGCCTACCGTCTCCATGAATGGTGTATTTCATTTCATTTACCTATCTATTATATATATATACTGAATATATATGATATATAAATCATTATTTACATTCTGGAAGTAATTAAATCATGATATAAGTAATAATAATATCAAAAACAACAAGTCCAATCACGTACAATAAATAAAACGATTTTACCCAAAACGCTGCTTTAATATGGAATTTACAAAAGAACGGGTAATATAAAGCCATTAGTGAACCATATATGATATAATAATAATGAATATGATTATGTAATAAGTCAATGACATTATTTAAATCATTATATATTAGGTTTAGATACGTATGAAGCATATCAGACCTAAGGTAAGGGATAATTTTGAAATCTCATTTTTTATCTGAGATTACTTATACGTAAGTATTTACTGGGGTTATATTTTTCATTCATGCCCATAAAAGGTTTTTCATAAAGTGTATAATATTCTTCCATGTATGTTTAATGTCATATTTACCGCTCTTTGACGTTTACTTTGTGTTATGGAGGTAATATTTATTTTGTTGACCATAAGGGGAACATTTTGACTTTTTTGACAAAAGTACGAGGGGAATGTTTTTTTTAAACTTATACGGAATGAAATTATTTTTACGGCTTCATAACTACTTATTTTAAATAATCTTACTCTACATTATTTTATGACTATTTTCAAAAAAATCATTTTATTTTAAAATTTCATGACATTTTGTGAAAAGAAAATGACTTTTAAGAAGAAAGGATATTTTCCTCAAGAATTATTTTAAAGAGTTTCATCAAAACCATTTTCAATATAAGATGAAATTATATCATATTGTAATGTTTCAAGTATAATGTATCTATTATTTACATGGTTTCATTCTTCTTGTGATGAAATGATATCATTTTGTTTTATATGGATTACGTTATGATGGGATGATGTTTATAAAACCCATTTTATTATTTGGGTTATGATGAGTGATTTATGTTTATGTTGTGGAACAAGTAAGAATGATTTCATTATGAGATGGGTGGGACCTATATCTCCATCCAATGCATTGGTTAAAAATTTATATCTCATGATATAGACATGGCTGGAATGGTATGTTAATCCGGTTCAGTGATACTGGACTTGAACGAGGTGTGAACTCGATTCAGAAAGGGACTTTGTCAACTAAGATGGTATTAGCAGAAATGTGTTGGCTTCTATGGAAATCATATCATGTGCTTAATGTTTTTCCATAATTACAAGTTTTATTCCGATGCTATTTTATCAGGATTAATATTATTTTATGATCTATGCCTTATGTAATGAACTGTTTTATGTCATTGCTCAAGATTTTGATGTTTTGATTTAATGCTCATGTTTTTACATTCAAATGTTTATGGATTTTTTATGTTCTCTATGTTTACCCTTACTGGGCATTTGATCTCACCCTTTATATGTTTTCTTTTCCCTAGGATATAAAGAATGGTTTTAGGTAATAAAATAAAAGGGGAATATCATTATGGGAGATGTTGAAGATATTTCACCACGATTAGAAGATTATGTTTCGAGTTTCTAAAGACACTAAACTATTACAGTCCTTGTGTGTTTGTTTTTGTTATTTATTAAGTATTCTGCAAAAGTAATTTAATGTCCATGTACGTCAAGCTTTGGGTATTTACAAATATAATTGTTTTCTTTCTTGTAAAATCTTTGAATGATATTATTATGAGATTGGTAAAACCTTGGGAGGGATTTAGATAGAGATATAGAGTCAAAATTAATTGTAACTTGGTTTCGAGTGAGGATAAATTTCATGTTGGGTGGGAATTTATAGAAAAAGCGATGATAATTATTCATTAATTTCTAAACATTTGTTGTTGACTCTAAGTAATAAAAAAAATAAAAACCCACTAAAATTAACAAGGTTTTTTCCATTACATATTCCAATGTGTTGTGGTTTTCAATGTTTTATTACATTAAGAATCAAAATAATTCAAATAATACAATTCAGGTCTCGGAAGTGAGCTATGTTCATAAATAATTGTTTTTAAAACCATAAAATATAATATAGGTTTGTTAGGATTCATTATAGGATAAATAAATTAATCAAATAACATAAAAACATAATAATTTAAAGGGTAAATATATATATGGCCTTGGATTCCTTTTATAGTATTTATTACATCACTTTTGATCTATTATATTGTCATAATACATATTGTACATCTACATCATATTTACTTTTTACCCAAATATTTGACTATATTATAAATTTTTAAAAAATCCCTATTGGATAATTTCGATATGATGAATCAAAAATGATATTTTCATTACCATAATAATTTTATAAATATAAAAAATTTCCAATTTTAAATAAAGATAAATATTTGTTGGAAATTACTAGTATTCAATACCCAAACAACTTTTGAACCCCTATAAAAATTTCTGAGGGTTCATTAAATTATAATAACATTTTATTAAATAAGTATTATTTAATAATACTATTTCATGAAAATAAAATTCATTTCATGAATTCATGAAGTTATCAAAAGGCATGATTTAATTGAAACTATATACTTCCAAAGAAGATTTTTTTATTTCTTCATATCAAAATCTAATTTTTATCCAACTCATTCTATAATAATGTGTATATAAAAAGTAATAATGAAAATATAATCAATATTTTATTAAGATGAAAATATTAAAAACCATGATACCAAGGTCTAGAAATATAAACCCTTTTTACACCAATGTACATCATAAGGTTATGGTGTGTGATGGTGGTAAATTCTTGGGGTGGTTGGAAAAACACGGTTTGGGTATTGATCTATATGATCTTAAGCTTCCTCTATAAATAGTTTCAGTCATGCGTCAATTGTTTAATCTCATCTAGGTCTTAGTCAACGGAAAATTCCTGAGATAACTAGGCATAATACGGTATGATACTATTGTTCGAGGCCATACCTTCTTCCTTTTAAGTCAATTAGATCTTACCGTAACCCTTAATATATTATAATCATAAAAATCACAATAAAACGACTATATTATCAATTTTTGTGTTGACTAATATTATTTTAATCCCATTAAAAAATTATGTTTTCATTTATATTTTCCCAAAATAACAATGGAAATAAAATTCATGTGATTTCTATCACTACATTACATAACAAGGTATTTATTCATTAATAATAGAAATTGATTTATAAAATTTTGGGTTATTAAATTGTTCCCCCTTTAGAAATTTCACCCATGAAATTTCATTTGGTAGACTAAACCATATGAGGGTACTTATATTTCATTAGCTCTTTCGATTCCCATGTTAACTCCAACAACTTGTGGTTCTAGCATTGTACATTGACCAGATGAGTTTTCTTGTTAAATATAAATTTCCTTCTATGATCTAAAATCACCATTGGTTACTCCTTATATGAATTGTATTTATAAAAAGGAACCACCTTTGGATTTATTACATATGAGGGTCCTGGTATATACTTCCTTAATATATATTGATGGAACTCATCATGTACTTGAGAGAGGTTAGGTTTAAGTGAAATATTATAGGCCACAACTCTAATGTGATCAAGGATCTCAAAGGGGATTATGTATATAGGACTAAGAATTCCCTTCTTCCCAAACCCCATGACTTTCTTCCACAGTGATATATAAAGGAACACATTATCTATGATCTGAAACTCTAGGTCTGAATGATGATTTTATATGTAAACTTCATATCAAATTTTTATATATTCTTTATTGTGTTGAATTGGTTGAACCTTCTATGTCATATATTGTATAATATCAAAACCCATCAGCTTATACCCTCTAACTTCATCCCATAAAATTGGAGTCTAACACCTCTTTAAATATAGAGACTCGTAATATTCCATTTTGATACTATAATAAAAACATATGTTATATGATAACTCCTATATGGTATGTTTTTAATCACAATATCATGGTAATACATTTAAAAATATATAATCATATCCTCTAGAGTATGATTCGATCTATCGGACTGACCATCCATCTAAGAGTCATAAGCAATAATGAAACATAGCTTCGTATTTAATGCTTATTGAGGGATTCTCCAAAACCTCAAGTTAATCCCCATATCTCTATGAGATATAATGTAAAGTTATAATCTATGAATTCTTACCAGTTTTCTTATATATATCTTGTAGAGATGGTTAGTTGAGAAATCTACCTTAATAATAGAGAAATGTGATGAATTTTTAAGGTGATATACTACAACCCAAATAGTGTTATTTCATTTATATTCCATGGGATTCATATGAAGAAATATATAGTCATACTATCCCATTTTAATAATATTATTTTAAGGGCATGAATCCTCTTAATCTGACCTGTTTCTTTTTTTTTTGAAGCCTGTGGTTCCCAGAAAAGGATTAGAGTCAGACTGAAGGTTTTTGGCTATAAATATATGCAAGAATGAGGAATACATAGTGTTTAAGTGTGTTTCATGTTGTGTATTTTACATTCATTGATTATTAACACTAGTTCACATGGTGTTCCATGATGTGTATTTATTCGGTGTTAAATTATTCAAGGCATCATGTTTTTCAGTGAGAGTGGAAACCCAACATTTATAAATCATGTAAGGGTAACATGGCATGTAAATAAAAATTGTGTATCATATATTTAAATAAATTAAAAGCTCATGTATTCCTAAAACCCGACCATTTCCTCTCGGATTCCCTCTCTCCTTTGGTGTTTTTGGTATTCCTTCATTAGGGGTCGGTTCCTAGGGATTTAGTCTTCAGTCTGTTGTGGTCCAAGGGGCGTTCCATCTTCTCTTTCTAGAAGCTTCTCCATGATTAGTCTTGTTTCCTCCCATTTAATCTATACTTTTTACAGAACATGATATATTATATTTCTAAAGATATTTATTTGTTGTTTTCAACGCATTTGTGTAATGACATATTTTGGAGATCTTAGTTACCCAATGGGAGAGGTGATTAGAGATCTGTAATGTCGTTTCATTATTGTGTGATGGGAATTGATTCCATTAAGGTAGGTAGGAATTACTTATCTAATATTTACATGAAATATTAAATTAAGAATGGGCTAGTACCTTTTATGGAAATGGAGTTAACCTAATAATGATTATATACTATTGAATAAATTGGATAGTGATGACATGTGGATATTGACGTGTATTGTATCATTATGATGGGTTTCATGTAAATTTTCTAGATAGTGTAATATCTATGTTATGCTTTGTCAGAATGTTATTATGATGGTAGTATCATTCTGAATTTCTTAAGGAACATAAATTTGGAACTAATGTATAATTAATTGTCTTGAGTAATTAAAGAAGATTCATGTTTTTAATCTGGTGATTCTTGTAATTTTGATGATGATGAAATTGATGCAATGTCCATGCTTAATTAAATGTAATGTTCCTAGTGATTAATTAAATTGATAATTAATGTGAATATTTTTTGGGATTTTCTAGATATTAATTAAAAAAGAATGATAATTTAAAATGGTTAGATTCTTGAAATAATGTTTAAATTAATTTTTTATCTAATTAAGTAGCTTATTATAACTAGATTCCTTAGGTTTCCTATATTATAAAACTGTGAATAATGAATTGGTTAATTCAAAATGGAATAATAACTAGTTGTGCAATAAAGATAATTACTAGTTCCTATGTTTTCCATTTAATGTTAAAGGTCATGATCCTTGAGTATTGAGCTATGAGATATTGATTACATTTGACTTATGAATTCCTTGTTTTTGGGCTTCGAATTCCGTTTTGGTTATGTTTATTTTTTCTAGTTATTTTTGGGATGTTCATGGGGTGTTATATTATCTATGTGATGTGTTATGGGCCAAGTATGGATATGTATGGGATAGATGATGTAATATGGGGAAGGGAGGCCCAAATGTGATATGTTCCTGGGATGGTTCAGCCTAGATTGGATGATGTTATGTAGGAGGGAGGCCTGAATAATTTGGTAGAAGTTAACACCCATGATAGTGAGATGTATCGGGATATGCATGTGGGTGTTATTAATTGAACAAAATACCATGTAATTTTTTAAATCTAGGAACACATGATTATGTGATTCAGAGAGTTGGGATGATCACTTATGAAATTTTTTAATGGTTGATAATCGGTTTTATTATTTATCTACATTCCATTTCCCACTACGTGAGGTAGGTGGATGCGAATGGATTCATGTTTCCTGTTAGTGTTATCATAGGATGGTTTTATTATAGTACCCAGATTATTTAATGATGTTATTAATGAATTAAATAATGTTTAACCTATTGGATTGGTTGATTCTAGAATGAAATTCTGAAAGGATGTTCATCATGAGAAACCATGGATTCAGTTTAATTATAAATGGAGAGCATAGACATTACACTATTGATTAATATAATGTAATGTAATTCAATGTAATGTAATTGGGACTAAAGTAAAGGATTAATTAAGGGAGAATTAATTAATTAATGGAATAATAAGATTAAAGAGAAATTAAGGAAATTAATTTATATTTTTAAATACTTTTGTGCTTATAGGATATCTAGTATTTACAGTGGAATCTAGGAGTCGGAGTGATTTTATCTATAATAGACTCTAATAATAGGTTATTCCCATAGTGGTTTTTTGATATATATTATATCATGTGTATTTTCGAATTACATATGCTACCCCACCCTTGTTGGTTAGGGTCACTAACAACTACTGGACTCTGGGAGGGTGTTTTCCTCAACAAACTTATGCTGGTATGTACAACAATTAGTTTTACCATATATGTGTGTAGAGGATTGTGAAGGATTATGGTTATTTCACATAAATGTATTATCAGATATAGTAATACAAAATATTATTACAAGAATGATGGGTAAATGTTGTGATGACTTGAGATACATACCCAATGTATAGGCTATAATTTCTTGAGGTGTAGTACCTGATGTTTGATATTAATCGTATAGGTTGTGGAAGATACCAAAACCTACATGGTTATAATATATGGTTAGGCATATGGAATGATATGATGCATATGAAGCACTCTATTATGACTTTCCTAGGTGTCTTCAAGCTGGATTACTTTTGGAGAGAGATGACTCAGGAAATGGGATGTTCGGGAATAGTGGAATACCAATGGGGAAGTGGGGGATTGGTACCATTGATGTTTCATTATTATTTTATATACTCTATTTTATGTGATACATTATGATATATCTCCATTGTGAGGCTAGAAATGTGGTATACTTATTTATGTGATATGTTAGTTTCCTTATTGTTCACTATGATTTAGCATGCTTTATTTATTTTTTGCATGGGATGCTTTGGGGAAGATACTACTGAGTATAATGTTATCCCCATCCCAAATGTATATAAACTATTTTTTAGTTTATCCAAATTAGGTTAGAGATTTGTTTGGATATTACTTGCATGTGGTTTTGCATGAGCTATTTGGTCTTCGCGGTTTCTATCATCTTTTCCATATTTTTTGTAGTTTCCCTTCCAATTATTTGGTATTGAATGACATTTCATGTTTTAAAAGAGGATTTAATTATATAATTTTATGAGAAGGTGTTGATTCTTGCATATAAATTAACTCTCTCTTCCTAATGTCTATATTGGTAGATAGTTCCACCCACAAGTATTTGTATTATCACCACAGTGATAATCACTACACCACAGTCTACAAGAGGTGAAACTCAGGCAGTCGCCATCTCTCTCTCCTCGTTGTGATATAGTTATGATGATTGGGTCATGAAATAATGGTATCAATGGTTTAGGTTGAGGGATGGGATGGGGTTTGGATTTAGTCATAGGTGACATTGAATGGTTTGTTAAGGAAACATTTCACAATATGTTTAGTAAGAAATGTAAACACGAGAGACCATCCATGAAATGGTTATTTAGGGACCCTATGATCTGATACATAGACCTTTCAGTTTACTAATCTTATTAAATTACGTGATGTAGGCTGCGGTGCAGAGACCTAGAAAAGGATCATGCATAACTCTTCTTTGTGATTATGAATGGAATGGGTGGACCTTTAGAGAGGTTAAAACCTTAAAAAGATAATAAATAATTAATTAATATTAAATATTTCATATTCAGGGATTATAATCTCTAATAGTTTTTTTCTTTTGGAAGGTACGGATCTAGGTCAACTTCCACCTATCGTTCACACTAAATATGATCAGTAGGATGTTCTAGTGGATCGTTGTAGAGTAGAGGTCAAGGATGACAAAACTTAAAGGAGGACCAAGAGTTCCATTGAAATAATCCATATAAGTATGAGGGATCCATTTCATATTTATCCAAATAATAATAGTTTGAGGATGTTGATATATTTTTTATTTTTAATCATGATCCTATGGAAAAATAGGTTTCATTTTCTATGACGATCCTATGTAATGTAATAATGCAGTGTTGGTTATTATTCCTTAGTGATAGTGATGTGTTTATAGTCTCATTGGAGAATTTTTGAGACTAGTTTTAGGTAGAGTTTATTTATTTGATTATGATGTAATACAGTCACCATGAACTTATTACCCTTTGGAAAGTGAGTTCCAATATTCGAGAGTTTGGGATCTATTTCAAGAACCTTATTCAATATTCTTCATACCTATTTCTAGATGTGGAAGTCATGGAAATACATATTGTGGAGGAATTGAATCAAAATAGCTAGCACTAGGTCACACCATTTAAGATGAATATTTATCTCTAGGTGATAGAGATGGTAGAAATTATTGAGATGAAAATTTCTAAAAATTTATTTTCTTGAGAGGAGAGTCATCAAGATTCTTCTTGAAGTAGAGTTGTGGTCTAGTTTTTCCAGTTTCCATGGTAGAAGAGTTTTTAGTTATCTATGGGTAGGTCATAGTCCTCATCATTTTATTTTTTATAGGGGGTGTCTCCAAGACATATGCTAAGGTATTAAAAAAGTTTTTTACTATATAAGATGATCTCATTAGAGGTGAGAGTGCTCACCCTTTCTATGAAATTAGTGCTTGCTAGGTGTTCCACTTTAGGTTCCTCTGTTCAGTTAGTTTCAGCGGAAGCAGTAATAATAGGGTGTTTCTATCTGGTTTCAGCATAGAGGATATGGGCTATTCATAGTAAGACCCCTAGATGATCCTTATACTAATATATAAAAGTGTTTTCATGTACGTGGTCATCAGCAAGTTTAGAGATATCAATGATCAGGTTAGGGTTTTATTCACACTTTAGCATTGCCAACAGTAGACATTCGAAACAACATTTCTAGTACAATTTTCTTGTTTTGTAAATGGGTGCATACTTTTTATGATTCATGAGAGAGACACTCTTTTAATTCACCTACCCTCATCCATGCTTTTGGAATTGAGGTAGAGATTCTTCGAGTTCCCTTTTCATTGACTATTTTAATTGGAGGATGAGATGACTTATTTGAAATATGTGGAGACTATGAGCTAGTTATAGGGAAGAAGCACTCTTTAAGATAATTCCTATGTTTACTAATATACGAATATGATATCATCCTCACCATGGATTGGTTATATTTCAAGAAAGATATCATGGAATGGTTCAAAAGGTAGGTTGTGTTTTATGTTTCTGATGGATAACCAGAAATTGTTTTTGGTGAGCAAGACCCTATTGCAGGTTATAGGAGTTTTATGTTCATATCATATTTTATGGTTGCGATGATGTCAATATCATATGAGGTTAACCAATTAGTGTTTCCCAGGGTTGTGGGAGAGTACCATGATGTCTTTTCAAAGGAGGTTATACCATTACCCCTCATTGCAGGATCATGTTGGGGATTGAGCAACAACTATGTTTGTTTAATATCTTTTTGTCTCCATACAGTATGGTTATTTCAAATTTGTGAGAGCTTAAAATATAGAACAATTATTTTTTGTTGTGTCATTTTATTCAATCAAGTGTGTCACTTTAGGGTGAACCAATTCTGTTTGTAAAGAAGGATTATGGAAGTTTGTGGATTTGTGTTGATTATCATCGCTTAAACCGAGTGACAGTGAAGAACCAAAATCATCTTCCATGGATTTAGGATTTAAATGATCATATAAAAGGATAATACTGGTTCGTAAATATTTCTCTACTACCAGGATATGATTTTATGTAGGTGATGGATGATGATATTCATAATAATTCTTTTTATCATCATCATTGGCATTATGAGTTTTTTGTGATACCATTCAATGTTATTAATTCTTCATCTCTATTCATGAAATTAATAAAAATAGTGTTTAGAGAGTTCATCTATAATTTCATTGTGGTATTCATCAATGAAATCCTTGAGTAATATTTGTTTGAGGAGGACAATAAAGTGAATATGCAAGCTATTTTGGTAGATTTTAATCATAATAAACTATTAGAGAAGTTGTCGATGTGTGAATTTTGGTGTCATGAATTCCATTTCTTGTGGAATGTTTTATCCCAATTGGGAGTAGTTGGGTATCCTTAAAAATAGAGGTGGTTGTGTCTTGGAAATCCCCCAAGATAGTGGAAGAGGTGCGTATTTTCCATCAAATTTTAGTCTATTATAGGAGGTTCATTGCTGATATATTTTGTGTTTTGACTTATCTAAAAGCCTTATCCTAGAAGGACTGGTCGTGTTGTTTGACTGATCAGTGTCAGATATATTTTGAGTATCCAAAAGAGAATATACAATGAACTGAAATCCTTTTTTTCCAAGAGGAAGGATTTCATTTTGAGGTTTTCTTCAATATATCACACCATGTCTTGGGTTGTGATATGATGTAGTACAAATCAAGTGTTTATTGAGAATTTTTAAGTTATGCCCCCATGGGAATAACTATGACACCCATGATTTTCATTTGGTGGAATTTATGTTAATTTAAATTTTGGATGGAATTACATCATCGATAAAAATTGTTTTTATAAACCATAATATCATGAGGTATTTCTTCTCACAGCAAGACATGAAATTGCATCCATGATAAAGGATAGAATTAATTCAGTATTATGACATTTATATTTCATATACACTAATAAAGGGAATTTTTTTTCTAATGGGTAGATCAAAATGTTACTTAGTGATAACATGCATGAATCTAGAGATTTCTAGAGAGTGATAGAAGAACTCTTGGTGATATATCAAGATATGGTAGAGTATTCAGGTAGAGGTTTTATTCTCCAAATGATGGTGAAACCTTTTTTGGTGTACTACACGGAGGAGACATAGATGGGTGATTTTGACATGGAGGTATGGAGTGAAAATGTTTCTTTATGACACCCATAATGGTTGGTCTGAGGATTGATATCACTAGGTGTTGTTACATGAAAGGATATTAATTTCCTCATAGATGTGTGAGATGGATCATTGGGAGTTCCATTTTTCACTTCTATAAATACATCCCAACATTACCAAGTTATACCAGGATTTTTTATGTCATTTTTGGTTTCCTGGATTTGAGTGCATAGTTTCATAGTTTGTTTCTCATTGTTTTTTCTTCCATAAGTTGAAGACAAAACATTGTGTTCCTAGTTGTTTTATTTATTTGATACAAGTCCTCTAGTAGAAGTGGAAGAAAATATCGATAGAATTAAATACCTATTTTACTTGATCTCTTGGAGTCTATGCTATTATATGGGTGATAGTGGATCATTTCCAAAAATCACCCAACATTGGAGCAACTTGGTTTTTGAGCTCAGTGGATATTTTTTCAAGTAAGTATGTGGAGGAGGTTATAAAACTCTATGGAGTATTGAGGATGATCATATCTGGTTAGGAAAATCATTTTACATCTAGGTTCTGGAGATGTATCTCATATTGTTTTGGTTATCTGTTCATCTTTAGAACTGATTTTAATCAACAGCAGAATAGTCGAATAGACCGGACTATCCAAAATCATGAATAAATTTTCTATCTTATGTCCTAGATTTTTTTTATTCATGGATGAGGCACATTACCATGGTTGTTTTTTCTTTAAATAATACTTTCCACTACATCATTTTTATGGAACCATTTGAATATTTTTATGGAAAACCTATCTATTTTCTATTATTCTAGATTGGGGTTAGATGAGTAGCAATTCTAGAGCTATAACTAGTATAATGGTTTAGTTAATTAACTAGATGATTATAGTAGTATAGTATCATAATAATTCTTATTCCAATCATAGAATAAGTAGTTCTGAGTTTGATGTTGGAGATCACTGTTTCTTAAAGGTGACCCCTCATAATGGCAAGTGAATATTTGGTCATGAGAGTAAGGATTCTTCTTAGTTTGTTGGTCCTTTAAGGGTGTGGTTCATGTTGGAGCTATAAATTATCATATAGAACGTATCCTATAGATGAACTATTTACATGATGTTTTTCATGTTTCACATACCAATTATTATCTTCATGACCAATCTCATGTCATCGATGGGTGTGAGATTGATATTGAAGATGGCATGACCTTTTAGGAGTAACCAATCAAGATTTAGGACCTCTAGATGAAGGTTTTGTTTGGGTGAAGCATGGTGGTGTGGATGATAGCACTTGGTAACATGAGTTGTAGATTCACACTTAGTAGTATTTGTTTTTTTTCTTAAATATTCTCTTGTCACTTTTTTCCCTTGTATATGTCGAAATTTTAAGTTTATGAGATGTATTTCACTTGTTTCTTATTATTGATTTACTATTATTTGAGAGGAATATATATCTATAATGTGTTTTGGTTTTGGTAGTTAATTTTTTATGGTATTTTCCTTATTTCCAATGAGTGTGGTTTTTGAGCTCTTGTGATAGAGAAATATTGGATAGGTGCAATGTGAGGTGGATTTTCAGATGACCCCTTTTTGTTTCCTCTCTCAGTTAGGCTATGAATTGTCAAATATGAATTTTGTTTGAGATTCATCTAATGTAAGGGATTGGATCTTATTAAATTGACCCTTTTCTTGATTCTAAAGCCTATTATGCTCGAGGAGGCCAAGGTTAAGGCATGAGCTGTTCTCCTGTAGAAGTATATATGTAGGGTGGATAAATGGAATGTAAGTGTATTTAATATTGTGTATTCAAAATTAATGGATTGTTAAGGAATGCTCACTAGGTATTACAGGTCATGTATTTATTTAGGGGAAAAATGATAAAGGTGACATGTTTTTCAAGGAGATATGAAACTTGACATTTACAGGATGTGTATGTGTTGCAGACTATTTGAACCCCCTTTGTAATGTATCTTTAAATACAACAGTGTGTCAGGTTTTCTTCAAACCCTACCATTTCCTCTTGAATTGCAATACATAGTTTTTCTCTCCTTCGTATTTTTATTTTTCCTTCGAAAGGGATTGATATATGGGTTTTCATCTTCGATCCGTAGTGATACAAGACACGTTTCTTTTATGTTTCCTAGAAAATTATCACTGATCATTCTTGTTTAATCTAGTTTATTCTTTCCTTGAAATGTAACGTAATATACATTGTTTCTAATGAGTTATCATTGTTATTATTGATGTGTTTGTGGCATGATCACTTTAGGATATCAGATTTTCGTCATGGGAGAATTGATCTAAGACCCATTACATTAGTTTATTCTCAAGCGAAGAATGTTGACATATTTGAGGTAGGGGGTTCATTTCATCACAATATAATTAAATGAAATAAAAAATTGATCATGGTTTCACCCTTAGTATGGAAATGTAATTAATCTATTTATTCTTGAAATGGATTAAAAATATTTGATAGTGATCTCCTGTCGATGTTGATGTGATCAGGATGTGATCTTCACAATGTAATGTGTTATAAGACTGGTATGGCTATGCCTTTGATGAATGATGTGATATGGGTCATGTAGGATTTAATGTGATATTATTCAAGTAATTTTGATGTTATGGGGTGGGGAGGCCTAGATGATGTGTCTGTTGATGATTCTTGTGATGTCGAGATACATCAGGAGATGCATGTGATTGTTATAGATGGAATCAAATATGATGTAATGTGTTAAAATCGAACTTACCCTTTAAAGTGATTTTGAGAGATGGGATTATATTTTATTAATTTTTTAATGGACAATGATTGGGTTTCTTATTTATTTTCATTACTTTCTCTACTTCATAAGGTTATTGTATTTACTTGGTTTTGGGTTTCCTCTTAGTTGTATCTAGGATGGTTTTCCTAAAGTACCTGGATTGTGGAATTAATATATTAATTAAATTAATATTTTCTAAAACACAGGGCTCGTTGATGCAAGAATGAAATGAAATAAATATATTACTCTTGTGAATCCATGGAATCATTTTAGATTATGCATAAATGTAATTGAATTTACTCAGATTATTAATGTAACATAATGTAATCCAATGTAATATAATCTGGAATAATTTTAATGGTTAATTAATTAATTAATTAAATTAAGAAAATGATAAAAATAAAATATTTAAATCAATATATGTTTTTAAATCTTTATGTGCTTATATGACATATAGTATTAACATTTTAATTTGGGTGTCTGAGTAAATCTAGATGAAGTGGAGTCTAATACTTGGTTATTCCCATAGAGTTCATTTGAATTATATTATATATTGTATATTATGTTATATCATATGCTGCCCCACCTATGTCAATTTTGGTGAATAATGCGTAGTAGTCTCTATGAAGGTGTTTTACCAAACATCTTGGGACCTCAAGTGAACCTCCTCGTATAACAGAGACTTCTAAATAACACTGAAGTCATAGGATGTGACAGTGGTGATACTATGTGTAAAACTAAGATATTTTAAAAAATAATTCTCTTTAAATAATTTTATTTCTTCAATATCTTGTGTTGCATGAAACCATGGGTTTAAATGAACCATGTAGATATAAAAATTTTCATTTTAATCTAGCTATTTAATTGGTGGGAATAAATATGAACAACTAATTTATGAAATACATATAAATTTACAACTTAATATGAGTGTATCAGTAATTTATTAGAAAATCATCACATAATTTCTAGTAAAATCATTTTGTTATTCCAAAAATCGATTTTCTTTGAAAATTAGATTATCTTATTTTTAGGAGTTAATATTAATTTTAAAGAGTTTGATAAAATATATTTTAAAAATTCATTTCATTTTTTGAATTCATCATTCCAAATTTATCTTAAAATTATTTTTTGTTGGTTTTATGAAAGCATTTAATAAATAATGAATATACTGGTTTTTAAAATGTATTTTATTTTAATTAACTTACAATTTCAAATTAAGTTATATATTATTTTTAAATTGTAATTATTCAATTTTTATTTAATTTAAGACAATTATATTTTTAGAAAAGTATTTTATAAACTAATTTATTAAAAAAATATTTTATGTTTTAAAAGGGAATTTATCTAGAAAACAGTTTTTCTTGGAATTTTACTGCTTTTATTTTAAATTAAAATATGATAACTATGTGTTTTGAAATTTTAATAATGGATTCCAAATTTATATTAAAAAAATCTAAATTTTGTGAATAGGTTCCATTTTTTCAAACTAAATTGTATCCTTGTTAAAATTTGTTACCACGGTAAAGAGTAAATTGAGTAATTTATGTTGAGTATACAATGACAATGAATATAAAATGAGTTTAAAATAAGATAAAAATTTATTGTATGAATATAATTATACCCTTAACACATAAGAATAAAAATTATATTATTTAATAAATAGTTTTACATTAAAATCCCTTATATAATATATTAATCAAATAAAGAGATGAAATGTCACTTTCTTAGTTTTAAATATCCCTTATGTATCCACATGATAAAAATATATGTTTTGAATGAATTTAAATATAAATTATTGACTAAATAAGTTTATTTTCATGATATGAATTTATTTTTGACTTATTAGTCCATTTAGATGGGATTATGATATTTATAATGTTTTATTTAATAAAAATTTAAAGATGCCACATTCCTGTACTAGATAATATATCATTTTAATACAGGGATACCAAAAATATATATTAAACTATAAATATTATTCGTAAATATATAATATTTACCTTCATCATATTATTTTTTTAATTTTTAATAGTTAAGTATATTATATAATTACAGAATGTTGATGGGGTAATTATTTTATTAATGGAAATATCAAATAAATATAACTATAAATATTGAAATAAATATATTTCGAAATAATTAATGTGATAAACTAATTTTATATATTAAATTTAAATATAAGGGATATAATAAAGTATTTTTTTTATAGTTTAACTTGTTGTCTTGATATTTCTAAAATTCCAAGTAATGAATAGTGAAAAAATTGACACTAATGATATTTTTTATGAATAATGATTTATTAAACTATTTATAAATCATAAAAACATTTAAAAAATGAATTATAATATGGTATAACATGTTTTAAATTTTTAAATGATAGTCTAATTTAATATATATATATAAGTTAAAATTACAACCATTTATCATTGAATATTTGATACCTTAGTTAAAATTAATATAGGTTAACTAAGAGTTAATGAAAATGGTCTATTTTCAAATAATACCAAAACTCATAAAAATATATTGGTTAATGATATTACAACATGACCACATCTTATATTTCAGTACATATCCTTTTTATTGTTTTTTTATGATTTAGTTTATTATAAATTAATATTGTGAGAAATTTCAAAACTATCCATCACCTAAATTATAGAAGGGCTCCTCCTACCTCACTTATTCTCATTTAATTTAGCCTTGAAGATTGACCATAACCAAAAACATGAGATTATAAACTTCCCTATAAATATTTTATAGGATCTCATATTCTCAAAAGACCAACCCTAGAGACCATAAGATGATATCTAAAAGAAGTCCACCAAAGAAAATGCCATCATCTTTACTGATTCTGTAAAGATTATTTCAACTTCTTCTTCCACTTCATGTGGCGTTTACATTATAAAGTAATAAATATAGTATAAAATATATTATGTGATGTTTTTATTATTACAAACAACCATTTTCTACCATCTTCCCATCCTATAAAAAAAGAATCCAATACATGTACGTACATCTTACCATCTTCACGTCGTGGTGTATTCTATTTTTTATAATCACTAGATTTGGATGGGTATAAAGATGGAAAATATCTATATATATTATAATTATAAAATTATATTAATATTCCACCCACTTTATTACCTATTTAACATTATGTTAATTATATCATCACTCATTCGTACATATAGTCTACAATCTCCATGATGCGACACAATTTATTTTCTGTGTTCACCATTCAATAATGATAATATAAATGTATATAATGAATAAATATGTTATATATTAGCTTCATATCATTCTCTAAGTGATGAAACTATATCTACTATATAGAAAATTGGATTTATATGATAAAACATTTATAGTAAAATAAACCTGTTAACACCCAAAAGAAGGGTAATAATGAAATAATATTAAAAAATGAGTGACATGATGATATAATAGGATCATATATAATATCATAAATACGAACTCGGTTCTAGAATAAGTAAATACCATTATTTAAATGATTATACATAAGTTACATATTTGAATGAAGTAAATAATACCTAAGGTAAGGGTTAATTCTCCAATCTCATTATTATTCGAGATTTTTTATATGTAACTAATGGGGAATATTTATATTTCATTCCCATGTTTACTAAAAATATCCCAACCTATTTTTAATATTCTTCTAAAATTTTTTAAATTAATTTTTAACCATGTGTAAATTTTTACCATATGGTTTAAAAGGAATATTTTTATTCATTTTCTAAATGAGGTACTTTGTGGCTTTTTCGACAAAAGTATGAAAGGATTTTTTTTAAAATTATAGGGAATGAACATTTTTTTCACTTTCATGATGCCTTAATGCCTTGAAGATTCCATTAAAATCTTATAAGGTAATTTTTATATAAGTTTGTTTCCTGTAAAATTGTATGTAATTTTAAGAAAAGAAAATATTATCAAAGAGGAAAGGATATTTTCCACACGAAATATTTTTAGGTGATCTCTCAAAATTATTTTCCATCTCTGATAACATTGTTTATAATTACTTATGATTTAATAAGGAATATTTTTCCATGTTACAATCCCTATTGGTTTTGTTTCATATTATGTTAATTATGGAAGATAGTTGTCAAACCCGTTTATTTTTCAATAGTTATTTTGTGGTGGAATGATGTTTATGAATCAAATTTTATTCTTTGAGTTATTATATGGTGAATGATTTATGTTATTGTCGCACACATATATATAGTTTTCATTATGTGATTGGTGGGACATATATATCCCAAAAAATCATTTGGAAAATATTTATATCTAATGATATTGACATGATTAGAATGTGAAGTAAACATGATTCAGTAATATAGGGATAGAACAAGGGGTGAAATCGATTCTATAAGGAATTTTTTCTTCTATGTTGGTCTTCAAATTGACCCATCACTAATATGAAAATAATTTTATATTATTATGTGTATTTCAAAATTCCATGTCTTATGTTATATACTCATGTAATATGTTATTTCATTATTTATTATCTTATATGATTTATTCCATGAACTAACATTATGGTCTATGATATGCAGAATATAATTTTCTAATATTATTTTCATGTTCTTATGCCCTTATGATTATGTTATCTTTATTGATTACCCTTTATGAGCATCTGAGTTCACCCCTTTCTTATGTTATATTTCCCCAGGATATAAAGAAGTTTATTAAGTAGGATGTGTCATAAATGGTTCTAGTTATGAAAGAATAAGAGGGAGATGATGTAGATGTTTTTTGAATCAATTTTTTATGTTTTCAAGTTTCTGAAGACAATAAACCTATACGGTTATGGCATGGTATTTTTATAAAGTTTAATGAATATTATTCTATTTAGATGTAATTCCAATGTAATAAAAGTATGGTTTGGGTATCATAGAAGGGTTTAGTTAACCTTTGGAAACATGGATGATATAACCTTAGTAACAACCCTAGCGATAAGTCTAAGTACAAGATATAATCCTAGAGTTTGGGTGATGATCATAAATAACCTAGGATAAAACCTAAGGTGTATTGAAATGAAATATTATAAGTAATTTCCCCTAATTATGTGGTTTTCCCAATATTATTAGTGTTACTTAAATTATATTTTGTGTTTTAGTCTGCAGTAGGAACCCAAAGGAAGAACATTAATAATAAATATAATGGCCAATGAAATGAGTGTCATACTGAGAAACCAAATCTCATAGAAGATGGAATAAAAAAAATGGTTTTATTCTCAAACAAATTTCTCAAGATATGAATCATGATAGACTTCCAAACATGAAAATTAGAGAAAAACATTCTGTTGAATCCTTCATCAGTAAACATCCACCTTATTTTCCTTGGTATCTTGATACTCTAGTGGATGAGTAATGGAATAGTATCACTAAAATCATATTTTTAGTTCTCCAATGTTTCGAACACGATAAAGTCATTTTGATTTTATTTCAATTTTAAGGGGATTCATAACAATTGTATAATCTCATTTATAATATTAGGAAATGAGATAAATTTGAGTCCACGGAATGGTATAAGTTCAAGAACTAATTTTCCAATAAGTAATTTACTACTATTATTTTATTAATATAGATAATTATTTCCTTTATCTTAAAAAAAAGGGTGATGAAATTGTTGATACCCATAAAGAAAATTTTACAATACATGAAAGTTATGCTTCTTGAATTATCACCCAACCTGAAATTATGATTTATTGATTCTTAAGTGTCTTAAATCTAAGTCTATGAAGGGTATTATCCATATGGGACATTAGTATCTATAAGGAAATTGTAATATGTTCTCTTAAGTTTTATATAGATATTATAGTTACCCATTCATATTATCATTTTTATAAGAAGAGAAAAATTGAATTCAAGGGAAAATTTAAAAACCAATGTGAAAAGAAGATGAGGTTTTTTTATTAATGTGTAGAGTCTAACATGAAGAAACTATTTTAAGGTGACTAGTTAATATTTTATGTGTGGGAGATAAGTTCATTGGGTAGTTTACTACCAAAGTTCTGGTAAAAATATATCTAATGATGAGAATAGAGATAAGGATGCATAGAATGCACCTTCCACACTTCAATGCTTCAAGTACCAGGATAATAGGCATTATGATAACCAATTATGAAGTATTAGGGATATCAATGATGATCAACTTGAGAAAATTAGTATGGACAAAGAAAAAGGCACATCACATGTGATCACTATTAGCGATGTGGAGTAAGACAATGAAGTGGTGAAAGGTACACTTACCATCCATTCTAAAGAAGATAATGTTCTATTGGATTCTGGATCCTCCCACACTTTTATTTCTGATGAATTTTCAAAGGGTATCTTAATATTAACTCAAAAATTATATGTTCAGTTACATGTGAAAACCCCTAATTAATTATCGGTCGCATCACAAGTTTATAATTCCTATCCAACTGAACTTTGGGGAAAGTGGTTCTTTCAAATATTATAATCCTTACGTCATTTTAATTCAACATTATTAATACCATGGATTGGGTTTCTATTTATGGATATCATATCAATTTATAAGGAAGGGAATTCACATTACATATTCTAAATGAGTCTATGGTCATCCATCGATGCAAGGAGAAATATGAAATTCTAGTGGAAATCACTTCCATATTGTGTGTCTAAATTCCTATAAACTAAAGGTATATATCTCAGATGGTTGGGGGTAAAATCTCTATGAAGGATACACCTAATTTATGGGATTTTATGGATATATTTAAAGAATAATATCAAGGTCTTCCACCAATTACTTAATTTTAATTTCCAATATAACTCATAATGGGTTTTATGACTATTTCAAAGACGCCATATAGAACAGACCCAAATGAGTTTTAGGAATTTTAATAGGAATCTATAAGAGAATCTTTAAAGTTATTTACACAACATGGTGTTTCACCTTGGGGTGAACCTGTTCTATTTTTTAAGAAGAAATATGTATTTATGAGTCACTTCATTGAATATCATGAAGTTAACAAGATCAATATCAAGGAAAAGTATCCTCTCTCCCATATTGGTGATTTATTTGATCAACTACATGGATTATAATGCTTTTCTATGATTGATCTTCATTTTGGATATCATCAATTAAGGGTTATGAAGGAGGATATATTCAAGATGGAATTTCGTACAAGGACTAGACAATATTAAATTATAATGGTTTATTTTGGTCTTACTAATTACTCATGTATCTTCATGGATTTTATGAATAATGTTTTTAGTTACTATCTTGATCAGTTTTTCATAGTATTTATAGATAATATTATTTTATATAAAATGAGAATAGAAGAAAATAAAGATCAATTGAGGATTGCACTAAAGCAACAAATAAAGTAAAATCATTTTAACAAATTTAACAATTTTGATTTTTTTCTTTACAATGTTTCAATTTTGGAACACAAAAATATGAAGATATGGTATACATATAGATACATCAATGTTAGATGTTATGGAATGTTGGCCAAAACCAACAACAGAAACTGAGATCTAATTTTTTCTTGCTTCAGCTAGACATTATCAACTTTTTTTGAAAGATTTATCATTATTATCTAATCCAATCACCAAGTTGACTCGAAAAGGAGTTATGTTCATATGGATGGAATAACGTGAAGATAATTTTAAGGAGTTGAAAGGAAGTTAGTCGAAGAACTTGTGCTAACGCAACCTAATAGTGGAGAAAGGATTTGAATCTACAGTGACACATCTAAGATGGGTATGGGATGTGTTATCATAAAACATGATATGGTGATAGATTATGCCTCATGACATTTTAAAATTCATGAGAAAAATTACCCAACTCGTTATTTGGTGTTAGTTATGGTAGTTTTTTCATTAAAGATATGGACGTTTTATCTTTATGGATAATTGTGCCACATATATAATGATCATAGATGTTTAAAGTATATTTTCACTCAAAATAAGATGAATATTTTTCAATGAAGATGGTTGGATTTGATTAAAGATTAAAACTTCTCAATACATTATCACCCTAGAAAAGAGAAAAGGTCAAATATTCCTTGGGTTAAAGGACCATGCTAGCTTCTCTATAATGAGGATAAAAAAATACCCAATATTTATGGATTTTCAAAATATTGATATGGAAATCATAAATAAAGGGGATAAATTATATATTTCTCAAATGAATGATCAACCATCTATACAATTGAAAATTAAGGAGGTGCATAAGTAAGATGTAGAGCTACAGAAGAAGGTGATAAATGTTCCTAATTTAAAACTTGATTCTGATAGAATCATATGGTTCAAAATCCATGTTTTTATTTCTCACATACCATAATTAAATAAGTATTTTTTGGATGAGGCTCATGGATCATCATTGTTTGTTCACCCTGGAGGAACAAATGTGTATAGGGACCTAAAAGAGTATTTCTGGTGGGATGACGTGAAGAGATATATTGAAGAATATATTTCTTGGTTCTTGGTTTTTCAAAAAGTTTAGTCCATGAGATATAAGTCTATGTGGATTTTACAACCATTACTCATACCAAAATGGAAATGGTAAAACATCACCATGGATATTTCTTTTAGACTTCAGAAAAACAACTAAAAACCAATATTCTCTATGGGATGTAGTTGATCACCTCATGAATTCAGAACACTCCACTACTAGCAAAGAATTTTTATCACTTGATCAAATTTCTGTAATATATATTAATGAACTTGTGATATTGAAAGTAGTTCAACTTTCAATTATATATGATCTAGATAAGAGGTTTACCTCAAAATTCTAGATAACTCTTCATTAGGATCTGGATAATGATTTATGTTTAAGTAATTCTTATCATTATCAATAGACGGTTAGTCTGAGTGGAAAATCAAAACTCTAGAAGTCATGCCCATAGTTTTATCAATTGATTTCAAATGTGGTTGGTATCAAAACCTATAGTTGGTAGAATTTTCTTAAAACAATAGGTTTCACTCCAATATTTAGATTGATCTTTATGAAGTACTATATGGTAACTAGTGACGAAATAATACATGTTTTAATGGAGTTAGAAAATAAATCTATTGAGAAATGATATATTTGAGGAAATGACATCAGTTCAATTCAACATAATGTAAGAGAAACTCAGGGTGAAAAAAATGTTATGATGAAAATTAATGAAAATGCCTTGAATTTGAAGTGGGTGAAACGATATTTCTATGAATATAAACCTAGAATATAGTAATGACATTTGGAAAGAAGGTAAATATAATCTTTAAGTATATCATTCCTTTTCAAATTTGGTATCGTATTTGGATTGTAGATTATCTATTTGTTCTTCTATCGAATCTCTCTAAATTTCATTATGTGTTCCATGAATATCTAGAGATAAATTACATACGTGATCATTTACAAGTAATAAACTAAGAAGTCATATAACTGTAATAATATATTTCTTATGAAAAAACAATCGATTGATATTCTAGATCGTAGAAAAATGGTCTAAGAAACAAGACAACTCCCTTGGTTAATATTTTATTGTGGAACCATCAATTTAATGAAACTATGTGGGAACCTGAGGATGTGATGAGTTGGATATATAATAATATTTTTATATCAAAGTTATTAATTTTTAGGTCAAAATTAATTTTATGGGGGGTGGTGGAATGTAGCACCCTACCATTTTAATAAATCTATCTATTTAGATAATTTTAATTCTTCAAAAGAAAGCATTGAATACAACAATGGGTTTAAACGAACTATGTAAATAATATATGTCCATTTTAAACTAACCATTAAATTTATGTGAATAATATGAATAAACAAATTTTGAAATAAATATAAAGTACCAAATCAATATGAATTTATCGGTATGTTCTTGTAAAATATTCACATTAATTTTTATAAAATCTTCTTGTTCATAAAAAAATGCATTTGTTCAAAAATAATTTTATCTTATTTTTATTAGTGAATATAAATTCTTAAAATTCCTTGAAAATTTATTTGAACAACTAATTCCATTTTTTTAATTCATCATGTCAAAATTATATTGTTTTTTTCATAATTTTCTTAAAACATTTAAGGAAAAGTGAAAATACTGATTTTTATTGAAAAATTTATTTTCTTTTAAAGTATTTATAAGGTAAAATTATATTTTGGATTGGTTTTATATTTCAATAAGTTATTTTTAATTTAAAATAAAAAAATTGTTTTTTCAAATGTTTTTATACATGAATTTATTAAAAAAATATTTTATGCTTTAAAAGGGAATTTTTCTGAAAAACTGTTTTCGTGTAATTTTATCAGTTTTTATATTAAATTAAATATTCTAAATAATATGTTTTTATTTTTGACAAATTAATTTCAAATTTAAATTTAGAAGGTCCAAATTTACGGAACTAATCCATTTAAATTTTTTCAAGTTGAATAGTAACCTTGGTAAATTTTGTTACCATGATAAAGGATAAATTGGGTAATTTATGTATAAAATAAAATGATAGAGACTATAAAATGACTCTAACACATGAAAAAAATTTATTGGATGAAGATAATTAGGCCATTAATACATGAAGATGAAAATTAAATTATCTAATAGATATTGTTCCATGAAAATGAATTATATAATATTTAAATCAAAGAAAGACACAAAATGTAACTTTGTTTGTATTAAATATTCATTTTGTGTCCACATGGGGGAAAAGAAATTTTAGTAATAAATAATAATGTAAATTTTTAAATTGATAAATATCTTTTTATGATATAAATATATTTTTTACTTCATGGGACACTTAGACGAGATTATAATATTTATAATTTTTTATTTTATAAATATTTAAAGGTATCACATTCATGTTTTAAATAATATATCATTTTAATATATGGTTACCCAAACTATATATTAGACTATAAATATAATTCTTAAATATAGAATATTTTATTTCACGATGGTATTATATTTTTAATTTTTAGTATCTAAATTAGAATATTAAATAATTACACAACACTGATGTGGTAATTATTTTCTTAACAGAAATATAAAATAAATGTTACTAAGAATATTAAAATAAGTATAATTTGAAATAATTAATGTTATAAATAAATTTTATATATTACCTTGACCACTTAATAATATATTAATTTTTTTTGAATTTAACTTGTTATATTGATAATTTTAAAATTCCAAGTAATGAATATTGAAAAAATTTACACTAATGATATTTTATTAAATTATTTAAAAATCATAAAACATCTTTAAAAATAAAAAATAATTATAATATGGTCAAATGTGTTATAAATGTTTCCTTTATGGTCTATTTAACACCAAATATGTAAAAATTACATCCTTTAAAATTTGAAACTTTTGTTACCTTATTTAAAATTAAAATAGGTTAACTAAGGGGTAATCAAAATGGCAAGGATTAAAATTATACAAAAATATTTTTAAAATATATTTTTTATGAGATTAAAACCTTATATAATTTTATATTTTAATATATTTTCTTTTTATGTATTTTTATTATGATGGAATTTATTAATAATTAATATTTTGAGAAATTGAAAATGTTCCTTCACCCCAATTTTAAAAGTGAACCTCCTCCTCCACTGATACACATAAAATTTAACCTTCAGGATCGAACATACCCTGAAAATTTCTATTTTAAATTCAACATGCACATTTTATAGGTTCTAGTCTTTCCATAAGACCAAACTACTATACCTAAGAGGAGATCTAAAGGAATTTCCCCAAAGAAGATGTAATCATATTTATCGACCTTTTCAAGAATATTTCATCTTCTACTTAATATTAATTTGTTGTTTCCATTATAAAGTAATAAATTCAATATAATCTATAATCCGAGATGTTATTATTGTTATGGAACAACCATATTCCACCTATTATCCATCTTACAAAAAACAAAATCACAGCATGTTCGTATGTACAACTTACTGTCTCCACATCGTCGTGTAATATATTTTCATCCCCAATTAATTTTGATGGGTATAATAATATAAATAATATATATATATATATATATGATAATTATAACATAATATTTTTATATCATCCACTTTCATACCCTTTTACAATTAAGAGAATGATATCATCACTCGTGCATATGTAAGGCCTATTGTCTTCATAATGCGATGTGATTCATTTTCCTTATTCGCCATTAAATAATAATTATGTAAATTAATATAATATATAAATATAATAAATTTTACCATAATGAAATTCAATAAATAAATGAACTATATCTTACTCATAAGAACATGTACTTATACGAAAAAACATGCATAGTAAAATGAAGCATTTAACACCTGAAATAAGGTTAATAATGAAATATTATTATCAAATGGGTGATAAGATGATATAATTGGATCATATATTATTTCATAAATTTTTATATTGTTCATGAATATATTAATAACATTATTTAAACAATTATAAAATATTTTTAGAGTATATGTAGTAAAATATACCTAAGGTAAGCGTTAATTCAATAATATCATTATTATTCTGGATTGATAATATGTAAGTATCTATTGAGGAATATTTATCTTCCATGTCCATTATTCCTATAAAAATTTCCAAAATATTTTTATGACTCTTATATATTTTTGAATTGATTTTTACCCATTTGTAAATTTTTAATAAATGGTTTAAATGTAATCATTTATTATTTTTCCAAATGCAACACTTTGTGACTTTTATGAAAAAAGTGTTAAAGGATTTTTTTAATTTATATGGCATGAGTGAATTTTTAAAATTTAATAATACCTGAATTCCTTGAAGCTTCACTCATAATAATAAAATGTTTTTTTCAATGAAAATTCATTCTTTTAAAATTTCATGGTATTTTAAGAAAATAAAACATTTTCAATGAAGAAAGGATGTTTTCCTTAAGAATTATTTTCAAGTGATCTCTAAAAATTATTTTCCATATACGATAACATTCATTTATGGTACTTATTCTTCACTGGTGAAATTTCTGAAGGATACTATCCATATTATTTCTACGTTTGTTTTATTTTTAAGATGGAATGATATTTATAAATCCCATTTATTTTGCATGGGTTATGTAATGATGGAATGATGTATATGAAACCCATTTTATTCCATGCAGTTTGATATGATGAATGGTTTATGATTATGTCGAACTCATTTGTAAAGTTTTAATTATATGATGGGTGGCACCAATATCTCCCTCCAATACATTGGGTAAATATTTGTATCTAATGATACAAGTAGGACTTGAATGAGAAATAAAATCCGTTCATTAATATTTGGAAAGAATAATGTGTAAACTCGGTTCACTAATGTATTTTTTTCTATCATTGTCTCGGAAGTGAGCCTTTAGTAATATGAAAATGATTTTCTATTGTTATGTGTATTCCAAAATTCCTTGTCTAATGTTATTCTCTCAGGGAAAATGTTTTTTGAATCTTTATGATCTTCTATGATTTATTCCATGACACAATATCCTGACCTTTCATATGCAGTATATAATTTTTAAAAGTTATTTTCATGTTAGTATTACCTTATACTTATGTTATCTCCCTTCATTAACTTTATTGATCATTTTAGTCCACCCCTTTCATAGGTTTATTTTCCCTAAAATATGAAGAAATGTATTATGTAATATGTGTCAAAAAAGGGTTCTAGTAATGAAGTAATAAGTATAGGGGATTTAAATGTTTTATGAATTATATCTATAGGTTTCCAAGTTTTCAAACACACTAAACATAAAATTTATAGAGTGGTTTTGTTATATTACGTAATGAATATTCTTTTATTGATATTTTATACATATATTTGAAAATTATGGTTTATTACTCTATCCCCTGATATTAGAGTAAATAATAGTGAAAATAACTATGAATCATCCCTAGAAGTAAATAAACAAGTCTATAACAATGAATTAAATGCTATGAATACCTGAACATCCATTTCATACATACAACATTGGTGACCCATTGGGTTCACCATACATGATGGAGTACATAAAGTAAACTGAAATAAAATTTAAGGTATCTCCCACTAACTCTGATCCAAACCACATACCTTGTCTCCATGACATTTTCGTGCTACTCCATCTCGATAAAAAAATCCACATGACTATATCCAATAGATCATGAAACTTTAGTCCTCATCCCTATCCATCATAAAATTTATTCTCAACCTATGATAAGGTCTGTATGTACATCATGGTGCACATATAGGGGTGATAAATAATCTTTGTAGGCCAACACATGAATAAATCCATAAATCTTCCATTATAATTTCATTTTCATGAAATATGTTTATCATATCATAGACACAACAAGAAATGATAAATAAAATAAATAAAGTGAAATCAAGGTCAATACTTGGGTATGTGATTCCAATCAACTGGACAATGTTCCACTATGTATATATAGTTATATGTGTATATATATATCCACATAAATATAAATATATTAGTAAGATGAAAAATAACATGAACCATAATGTAGTTGATCCTTGGGTTCATAATCTCAATCATCTAGAGATCCTTTGAAAATGGAATTGAGCTTGACATCGTACCACTCAAGTATTGAATAATTAAGGCATTCCTTGGTTTCTTATTCCCTATCGATAATACCTACAATATATAGTGCTAGAAATGTTTTTTATCAATCTATGTCACCACATAGAGATACGTTTCCTTGCCCTGGGATCACCATTACTCACCTATAATAACTATAATAAAGGATTCAAGGTAATACATGGATATCCACTAAATGGTATTTGATCTGAAATACATACCTCACAATCCATGCAATTCATATCGAATGTATGATCCCATGTACCCAGTTTGTAGGAGTTCATGACATTGTGATTTGGATAATCCATAAGTGTTTGTCCCTTAGTTGTTATGAAATGGGAATTCTTTCTTAAAAAAAGTACATGAATTTTATCCATTGAATAAATATCTCAACATCCCACTCATAGAAAAGTCTTTCAAGAGTAGTAACGGTGCTTCCTATTTACCCTAAAGAGTATCCTAGGCATCACTTAGGTGAGTATAATCACCCATGGGTATATCTCAAATCAATGATGATGTGTTTCATTTCCAACATTTTTGTTTACGTAAGAATGATAACCTGGATCCTATGAATTAAATATGATCATCTTAGTAAATAAGTAGGCTTAATAGCCACACCCCATGAAGTACATATGGACCTCCCAAATAATAAGTAGGATTAATAGTCAGATCTCAAGAAGTACATCTAAGAATACTAATAATGTAATTATAAATCATAATTCTTAGAATCCATATCCTATGTAGTACCTCTGGGCCACATTATAATATATTACATTATTTTAGGTATCTCGACCAAAATTCAGTAAGTACCTCTATCTATCATATCTATTCCAATAGTAACCATGTGAATACATAAGTAAAAGAGTGAGGGTGTACAAATGCCTTAACTCGCCACTAATTCCACATCCCCATGGCATTACATGTTTTTCATGGGTTCTAAAATGACACCCACTAATTACTCTCCCCAAATGCCCAACTCACTATCCTAGTGTCAGTCTAGCACTGGAGCACCGTTTGTGTCCCTTAAGTCAAGAAAAAGAGAGGAATCCTAGTTATGATCATTGAAGCCCAAAAATAAGTTAAGTTATACCTCTAGTGAACCTTATAAATAATAATCTATTTAAGGAATCCTATAAGGGATATTTGGAAGAAATAAAATGGTGGAGGGATTGTAGCACCCCAAGATTTCATAGTGTGTTATTTCTTCAAAATAATTCAATAACTTGCACTACACGCAACACCGAGTTCAATCACACCTTGACATAAAAAAATAAAAGACATTCAAAAGAGGTTATGAATAGTATTAACTAAATTTTAAACTTTATATAATCCTTATAATTTTAGAATCCATATTATGAGTTTCTTAGACATAATGCAAGAACAGATTCATTTTCAGTATTGCACTTTTATCAACTTTTAATAGTGAAACCTTTTTAAATACAATATTTTAAACTTTTTGACTAAATGGGGACATAAAAAAAATTTAAAATGAAACATCCCAAGCATCCACGATATGCTTTCCTTTGAATAATACAGTAGCGTGTGTTGTACGCAACTTCGAGTTCTAACACACACCACAACCAATCAAACTAGCCGTTATGAATATTAATAACTAATTTTTGAAATTATATATATTTTATATTTCAAAATGGACTTCATTTTTGGATTCGGAATATCTAATTTAGCCTAAGGTGAAATTTTGGTACATTTCGGATAACTTTCATATTTTGATGAATAGTGAAAATTACTAAATTTTAATTAAAAACAAATTTTTTAATCAAAATAATTAATAGTGATAAATTATGAATTTGAGTGGTTTTAAAGTATATTTAGAATATATTTTTACCATTTAATATAATTTTGGTCATTGGACATAATTTTACAAGTAAACCGAACATAAACAAGTGCCAATCTTTTGATAGTTATTATCTATTAAAAACACGCTTTTTGTTTTGACAGCGGGAATTAATTTTAAATTAATTTCTACCACTTCTGTGTTTTGAATTTAGAAAAATGGATTCCATATTTGGAATCAGGATGTTCAAATTGTGTAAATAGTTAACTTTTATTTTTAGACATTTTGAATAATTACTGCGGTAAATATTTTATTTATCATGGTTAAGGGTAAATTCGGTAAATAAGGGTTAAAAAATAATATTATAATAATACTAAACTACCCTAAAACATGTCCTAGCCTTATTGGTTGATACATGATCGACCATAGGCATCTTTGGGTCGATTTTGGGACCCCATGGTGCCACTTTTAGGTTATAGGGACACTTTATTTTAATTAAGTTAAAATGAATACAAAAATGACACAAGCATATATCTTTTAGCAAAACAATTTTTACATAGGGTTATATATGTTGGATTTTAGATTATAAATATTCAATAGAAAGATAAAAATATTTCCTACATAGTTATAGTTCATTTAAAATTTTTAGACATTAAATAAGTTAATTTATTTATGGCACAGTGATGATGAATTAATTACTATAATAGTGAAAAATTAAAATAATTGATATTATAAATACCCAAATAAATATAATATGAAACTTTTAATGAATTAAACTAATTTTATAGGATAATAGGATATATTAGGATTTATTTAATTGACTTTTTTCTAAGTAATAAATCTATTATGAGTTTCACAAAAATCAACTATAGAATAGTGTCAAAATTGACATAAAAGAGTTCTTAAAACAAATATTATATTATTAATTGATATTAAATTCCTAAAAATCTAAGGTTCGGCCAAGAGACTAATATAATGATAGGTTCATCATTAATGGACCACTTGGGGGTCTCTTGGATGTATATAGTATGTTTATTAACCATATTATATAAAAATACAAGGAGACATTGTAAAAGTGAAACTAATTAACTTAGAGTTAATACTTAATGATAAGGTTAATATATGTACCAAAAACTGTCTAAATTCTATTGGTTGAGTGGTTTTAGACCTATCCCCACCTTAACCTTTGAATAATAAACTTTGGAGCCATTAGAAACCGAATAAGAATTTATTATAAATTAATATTTCTAGCTTTTCCAAAGGTTCCCCTCACCCCTCTTATAAAAGGGCACTCTTACTTCTCATTTATTCACATCTTCAAAGCCTTTTGGTTTGGCCAAACTCTGCCCAAAAACTCTCCCAACTTCCCTAACTACATCCTAGAGGCCTTAGTGTGATCAGAAAGCCAACCTAAGGAGCCATTTTGATCAAATCAACAGGAAGAACCCGAAAAAGAGGTAATGTTTTCACCACCCCTTTTCAAGTTCCTTTCTTCCTCCAACTCTTATTTATTTGTTATTACCATTATAAAATAATAACTCCATTATCTTATATATACTTTTATGTTATTATAAATATGGTACAACCATATTTAGTATTTTATCCACCCTTTCAATAACATGTCACCATACGTGCGTACGTACAGCTTACCGTCTCCACGTCGTGGTGTAATTGTTATTCAATATATTATTATTTGGATGGGTATAATAATGATGTTTAACTCATTTAATAATAAATATAACATTTTAATGATATACCATCCATTTATATATTATTTTAATATCAAAATAATGATATTGTCGCTCGTGCGTACGTACGGACTACCGTCTCCACGAACGCGATGAGATTCATTCTCCATCGTATCCATTCAAGTATAATTATCATTTGATGATTTAAAAATGATGTTTAAGGACTTGATATAATTCTGGATATGAATAAGATACAACAAACAAGGCTTATGTAACAAAACATATAAAATTAAATGAGTAAGTTAACACCCGAAAGGTCGATAATTCTAAGATATTATTAACAAATCAATGTTAAAAGATCATATATGATATCATATTATAATATATGATTCTTGTATAATTTAATGACAATTATTTCACCATTATACAGGAGGTTAACCTACCCCATCCAAGGAAAAGTACAAGGTAAGGGGTTTTCATCTCACTCCTTATTCCCGTGAGATTCATGCCATATTGTCACCATCACCTTTTGTGTGGTGTATGTACTGTCCATAATTATATTATTTGTGTAATACACTCTAATTTATGGGTATTTACATATTCATTGAATGATACCTCTTTTATGGGTTGTATGTTTCATAAGTTACCAAATTGGTAAGGGTTATTTCACAATCTCTTCATTATCTGAGGTTGTTTATACGTAATAGTCTACTGGGATCTCTTTATCATCCACATAAATGTTTCTTAAAAAGGTATTTCAAAACATTTTTACTATTTACTAGAATATGAGTTAAAGTCATTTATACCCTTTTTGACTTTTATAAGTGGTTTATAAAGGAATCTTTTCGTCGTTTTCAAAACAAGGTCCTTTTTAATCTTTTCCATAGAACTAAGGTAAGAATGTTTTTTTTAACTTATACGGCGGGTGCGGCTATTTTCCGCAGTTATAAAATCTTCAAAGATTCCCTTACAAGCTTATAAAAATATTTTCAAAGAAAATGTTTTATTTTATATGGATCTTAAATGATTTCAAAATAAAAAGAGATATTTCTTTAAAAAGAATTTTGATTTCATCTATGTCAACATCCTTTGATGGATTTTACGCTTATTTAAACTTGATTTGTTATGATACAAAACTTCTATATTGTATTGAAGGTTTTGTAATGTGTTTGACTGTGGATGTGTTATTTTTATACCATTCATAGTTTATGGATGAAGTATTGACATTTCGTATGCTAGTTTTAATACGAATGTTTATGTTATGTTTAAACCTTTTCATATGGGAATGCATTGGACTTAATATGTGACGGGTGGAGCCCGCTATAGCTCCTCGATGCATCGGTAGGTCTCATGAGACAAACTAGTGTCTTGGAACAAGGCCTTGGCAAAATCTTATTTGTAGTCTTGGCACGATGCCTTGTCTATGTGGTTATGATAGTCTGGCATTATGCATTCCAACATTATGAAAGTGGTTATTGATTTTGCATGTGATTATTTGATTAGTAGAATATCCATGTGAATATGTAAATGGCATTATTTCATTTTATTTATTCCATACTATGTTAAATGTTCAAGTTTAAAAGGATTTTGTTTTAGTTATACATTGCCTTAAATGTTTATTCTTATTTATGAAAGTTTCCGCTATATTGTTATCCTTACTGGGCATTTGAGCTCACCCCTTTTCTATGTTTTATTTTTCCCAGGATGTGAAGAAGTAAGTTATGAATGACCTGCAGGGATATTATGAGGGCTTAATAGTGTGGACTGTGGAGACATTATGTTGTTGTAGTAGTTTTTCATTTTATTATGTAATATATTACTTAAGAATATATCTAGTGTTTCCCAGGCTACTAAACCAATCGGTCTTTCGAGATTTGATCTTTCTTGTGATCATTCCAATGTTATGTAATAATGCACCGACTCTGGGTAGGGTCGGGGTGTTACAGTTGGTATCAGAGGAAGTTTAGTACAAACCTTGGAAGCTAGATTTAGATAAACTCTGATTAGAGCACGTAGACCAAAGATGAACTTTGAGGATTAGTATAGAAGAACTTCCTAGAATTTTGGTATTTTAGAGATTTTGTGAGTTTTCCGAGCAATACATCCCTATCTGGATACGAGAAGGTAGAGGCAGCTCTGGCCCAAATGTACCTAGGGGTAAAACCCGAAAACACCGCTTTGAGCTAGACTCCAACGGGAACTGGTGCACGACAACGGGCTTTGCTGCACTCTTGGTTACGACACTCCTGGGGGATATGCTTAGGATAATTCTCATTTTCTTTACAAACCATTATGAAGGGTTTATGTGGATTTACTTCCTCAAAGGAAAAATTTATATGATTATGGATTATGTCCATAAACTCTTTAATTTATGTTATGTGTCTTAGAAGTTTGGGATTAGGTATTTTTATTCATAAACTAATCTAGTGTATGCCATTGTTTAGAAATGGCGCCCAGTAGAAGGAATGAGAACTCCAGCAATGCACATGATCCAAAGAGAAAGAAGGATCGTATCTTTCATGGCCTTAAGCCAAAATTTATAGGAGAAATAGTCTCCCATTTATTATCATCATACGAAGAAATAATATCATGTGTTGATAATATAAGTAAATATTTTACTGAGTCCTATGGCTTTGAAGGGAAGCAAGAGAAGAAAAGGATGGAAGAGAGAAAGATGGATAAAGGGAAGAGGGAAAAGAAGAATTTTCCCATATGTGATAACTGTTGGAAGAAACACCCTGGAACTTGTCTGAAAGGAATGGGAGTTTGTTATAAGTGTGGTGGAAAAGGGCACAAAGTACATGACTGCAAGGGTAAGAAAATGGTTTCAAATGTACAATTCTTCATTTGCAAGGAGTTTGGACACTATGCAAACCTATGTACCAGTCATCAGAATATGCCGCAAATGATGCTATTGGATAATAATCAAGTTATGATACTACCACAGATGAAGAGGAATGATTAGAGTTCTTATGTTGATTATGTCATTTGAGTGTTGTATCAGCAATGTAATTGTTATAATAATTATGGAGTATATAAGGATTTTACTGCAGTACTATTTCATTTTGGACTTGAGATTGTGCGGAACAAAGAAAAGTGACTCAATAGCAGGATAAATTTTTGGAAAAAATATGGTTGAGATAATGATAAACAATAATATGGTTCTGATACCGAGGTAGTGATTTTAGAATAATACATGATTGATTTGGATAAATTATATTGGATATTATTGACTACCTTGAAACTAATTAATGATTTGTATATTCCATCATTGTTGGGGTTTAAAACATTTTTGGATTGATGAAGTATATCCAGCATTCTATATGGAATAAGGGAGCATGAATGTAATCAATATGGATTATGGTAATTCAGGATGTTTCAGTGTTTTAAAAGAATACATGATGAAGGTATTCATAAGCTATTACGTGGTAAAAAGGATCTACATTATGTTTAACTTCCTTATAAATGTTGGACTGTGAGTTTGGTCAGAAGTATTTTGGATAAATTCTAGTTTGAAATTAATTTTGGATTGCCATAAAAGGACAACCCAGAGGTCGGGCGGCAACCCGTCACGTCCGGCAAGGCCGCGAGACTTGAACCCACAACCGAAGGTAGACAAGGGTGTATCACCTACCACTGGCCCAAGAGATGTCCTGGATTAAATAATGTAGTTTTTTTAAAAGATCTGGTAGATGAATTATAAATTCGTTTATTTTGGAACCCTGTACGAATAGTATAAATAGAATTTTTTTTACGAGTGAAAGATGAGTTTGTGGTAGAAATTTATTAATGGACAAAACTCTAATTATAAAGTAAGTATATCTCCTTATGATCTTAGCCAATCTCATAAATAAATTCCTCAACATTAAGAAAAGGAACTTAGAACAAAAATGTTGTCCTAGATGGTACCTTAAATCATCACTAATTTATGGATTTGGGATTGTTGGCCTTTTCATAGCCATGTTCTCTACCACTCTCCATCATATAATTGATGGTTAGATTTCTCTTCCATATCCATATTTTCCTACATGGAACCCTAGTATGTGTTATTTTCGGTAATCTTCAAACTTTCCACTCTTTATTTTAAATAGAGGCCTCATTAATTCATTTTTTGATGTGGGATTTCAACTAAGATATTTTGAAACGTCAAAATTGTGTTATCCTAATACCCTATGTTTTGTTGAACCGATGGTTTTTCAAATCATCATAGATTGATGAGTTTAAGGACCTCAATTTTATACTTGTTTGTGATTGATGACCTCAATCACTACCTATAAATATTTACGTTTTTCCTCCAATTATATGTCTCTAATTTCCACCGATGTTATCATAATCGTGATCATAATTTGGTGGTGACCCTTTCATTTCTCTTTTCCTCATATTAAGACTAAATTTTAGTAACCGAATTTTTGATATGGGTTTTCCCACAAATATATTTTCTATTTTCAACCTTTTATTTTCGAAGAACAATTTCAAATTGCGAGGATTCAATTTATTGAAGGAGGGGAGAATGTAACACCCCAGGATTTCATAGTGCGTTATTTCTTCAAAATAATTCAATAACTTGCACTACACGCAACACCGAGATCAATCACACCATGACTTAACAAAAAAAAGCCATTAAAAAGAGGTTATGAATAGTATTAACTAAATTTTAATCTTTATATAATCCTTATAATTTTAGAATCCATATTATGAGTTTCTTAGACATAATGCAAGAACAGATTCATTTTCAGTATTGCACTTTTATCAACTTTTAATAGTGAAACCTTTTTAAATACAATTTTTTAAACTTTTTTACTAAATGGGGACATCAAAAAATTTTAAAATGAAACATCCCAATCTTCCACTGTACGCTTTCCTTTGAATAATACAGTAGCGTGTGTTGTACGCAACTTCGAGTTCTAACACACACCACAACCAATCAAACTAGCCGTTATGAATAGTAATACCTACTTTTTAAAATTATATATATTTTATATTTCAAAATGGACTTCATTTTTGGATTCAGAATATCGAATTTAGCCTAAGGTGAAATTTTGGTACATTTCGGATAACTTTCATATTTTGATGAATAGTGGAAATTACTAAATTTTAACTAAAAACAACTTTTTTAATCAAAATAATTAATAGTGATAAATTATGAATTTGAGTGGTTTTAAAGTATATTTATAATATATTTTTACCATTTAATATAATTTTGGTCATTATACATAATTTTACAATTAAACCGAAGATAAACAAGTGTCAATCTTTTGATAGTTATTATCTCTTAAAAACACACTTTTTGTTTTGACAGCGGGAATTAATTTTAAATTAATTTCTGCCACTTATGTGTTTTGAATTTAGAAAAATGGATTCCATATTTGGAATCAGGATGTTCAAATTGTGTAAATATGTAACTTTTATTTTTAGACATTTTGAATAATTACTGCGGTAAATATTTTATTTATCATGGTTAAGGGTAAATTCGGTAAATAAGGGTTAAAAAATAATTTTATAATAATACTAAATTACCCTAAAACATGTCCTAGCCTTATTGGTTGATACAGGTTCGACCATAGGCATCTTTGGGTAGATTTTGGGACCCCATGGTGCCACTTGTAGGTTATAGGGAAACTTTATTTTAATTATGTTAAAATGAATACAAAAATGACACAAGCATATATCTTTTAGCAAAACAATTTTTACATAGGGTTATATATGTTGGATTTTAGATTATAAATATTCATTAGAAAGATAAAAAGATTTAATACATAGTGATAGTTCATTTATAATTTTTAGAAATTAAATAATTTAATTTAGTTATGACACAGTGATGATGAATTAATTACTATAATAGTGAAAAATTAAAATAATTGATATTATAAATACCCAAATAAATATAATATGAAACTTTTAATGAATTAAACTAATTTTATAGGATAATATGATATATTAGTATTGATTTAATTGACTTTTTTCGAAGTAATAAATCTGTTTTGAGTTTCACAAAAATCAACTATTGAATAGTGTCAAAATTGACATAAAAGAGTTCTTAAAAAATTATTATATTATTAATTGATATTAAATTCCTAAAAATCTAAGGTTCGGCCAAGAGACTTATATCATGATAGGTTCATCATTAATGGACCACTTGGTGGTCGATTGGATGTATATAGTATGTTTATTAACCACATTATATAAAAATACAAAGAGACATTGTAAAAGTGAAACTAATTAACTTAGAGTTAATACTTAAAGATAAGGTTAATATAAGTACCCAAACCTGTCTAAATTATATTTCCTGAGTGGTTTTCCACCTATAACCACCTTAACCTTTGAATAATCAACTTTGGAGCCATTATAAACAGAATATGAATTTATTATAAATTAAAATTTCTAGCTTTTCCAAAGGTGCCCCTCACCCCTCTTATAAAAGGGCACTCCTCCTTCTCATTTCTTCACACCTTCAAAGCCTTTTTGTTCTGCCAAACTCTGCCCAAATACTCTACCAACATCCCTCACAAAAACCTAGAGTCCTTAGTGTGATCAGAAAGCCAACCAAAGGAGCCCTTTTGATCAAATCAAAAGGAAAAACCCGAAGAAGAGGTAATGTTTTCACCACCCCTTTTCAAGTTCCTTTCTTCTTCCACTTCTTCTTTCTTTGTTATTACCATTCTAAAATACTAACTCCAGTATATTATGTATACTGTTATGTTATTATAAATATGGTACAACCATATTTAGTATTCTATCCACCCTTTGAATAACATGCCACCATACGTGCGTACGTACGGCTTACCGTCTCCACGTCGTGGTGTAATTGTTATTCAATATATTATTATTTGGATGAGTATAATAATGAAGTGTAACTCATGTAAATAATAAATATAACATTTTAATGATATACCATCCATTTATATATTATTTTAATATCAAAAGAATGATATTTTCGCTCGTGCGTATGTACGGACTACCATCTCCACGAACGCGATGAGATTTATTCTCCATCGTATCCATTCAAGTATAATTATCATTTGATGATTTAAAAATGATGTTTAAGGACTTGATATAATTCTTCATATGGAGAAGATACAACAAACAAGTCTTATATAACAAAACATATAAAATAAAATGAGTAAGTTAACACCCGAAACGACGATAATTCTATGATATTATTAACAAATCAATGTTAAAAGATCATATATGATATCATATTAATATATATGATTCTTGTATAATTTAATAACAATTATTTCACCATTATACAGGAGGTTAACCTACCCCATCCAAGGAAAAGTACAAGGTAATGGGTTTTCATCTCACTCCTTATTCCCGTGAGATTCATGCCATATTGCCACCATCACCTTTTGTGTGGTGTATGTACTGCCCATAATTATATTCTTTGTGTAATACACTCTAATTTATGTGTATTTACATATTCATTGTATGATACCTCTTTATCATCCACATCCATGTTTCTTAAAAATGTATTTCAAAACATTTTTACTATTTACTAGAATATGAGTTAAAGTCATTTATACCCTTTTTGACTTTTATAAGTGGTTTATAAAGGAATCTTTCTGTCGTTTTCAAAATAAGGTCCTTTTTATCCTTTTCGACAGAATTAAGGTAAGAATGTTTTTTTTAACATATACGGCGGGTGCGGCTATTTTCCGCCGTTATAAAATCTTCAAAGCTTCCCTTACAAGCTTATAAAAATATTTTAAAAGAAAATGTTTTATTTTATATGGATCTTAAATGATTTCAAAATAAAAAGAGATATTTCTTTAAAAAGAATTTTTATTTCATCTATGTCTACATCCTTTGATGGATTTTACGCTTATTTAAAGTTGATTTGTTGTGATACAAAACTTCTATATTGTATAGATGGTTTTGTGATGTGTTTGACTGTGGATGTGTTATTTTTATACCATTAATAGTTTATGGATGAAGTATTGACATTTCGTATGCTAGTTTTAATACGAATGTTTATGTTATGTTTAAACCTTTTCATATGGGAATGCATTGGACTTAATATGTGACGGGTGGAGCCCGCTATAGCTCCTCAATGAATCGGTAGGTATCATGAGACAAAATAGTGTCTTGGCACAAGGCCTTTGCAAAATCTTATTTGTAGTGTTGGCACAAGGCCTTGGCTATGTGGTTATGATAGTCTGGCATTATGCATTCCAACATTATGAAAGTGGCTATTGATTTTGCATGTGATTATTCGATTAGTAGAATATCCATGTGAATAAGTAAATGGCATTATTTCATTTTATTTATGACATACTATGTTAAAAGTTCAAGTTTAAAAGGCTTTTGTTTTAGTTATACATTGCCTTAAATGTTTATTCTTATTTATGAAAGTTTCCGCTATATTGTTATCCTTACTGGGCATTTGAGCTCACCCCTTTTCTATGTTTTATTTTTCCCAGGATGTGAAGAAGTAAGTTATGAATGACCTGTAGGGATATTATGAGGGGTTAATAGTGTGGACTGTGGAGACATTATGTTGTTGTAGTAGTTTTTCATTTTATGATGTAATATAAGACTTATGAATATATCTAGTGTTTCCAAGGCTACTAAACCAATCGGTCTTTCTAGATTTGATCTTTCTTGTGATCATGCCAATGTTATGTAATAATGCACCGAATCTGGGTAACTAAGGTCGGTGCGTTACAGAGATCCTATAAGGGATTCCCTATGTCAGCAAGTAAGTGAAGGAATCATACAGGGGACCCTCAGAAATAGTAGTACGGTAGAGGAATCCTACATGGGGTACTCTAGGTAAAAATATAAGATAAAATCTTATCCCAAAATAATAATTATTTAAATATCATACTAGAGAGACATCTCATGGCCCACCCCAAATCAATGGTCTCACTCTCAAGAGATAGCTGGATTCTATTACAGTATGAAGAACATTTGCATTTAGTAATCCCAAAACAGCTCCAAGGAGTCCTCAAACCACCTAAAAAAATTAACCATCATGATATACCTAGAAATATACTCAAAAAGGGAAAATAGTAAATCTATTTATTTCATTGGAACATAAAGATACGAAAAACCCTCTAAATGGAAGTGAGGGCGGAGTACCCATTATGTAAACCGAAGTACACAATGTGTACCATCAAAGATCCAGCTAGAAATATATGTCAATTGAACATGGCATGTAAATATGATGTACATGAAGTTTATACTGTGTACATGGTTTTTGCGTTATATAGGGTACCTTACTATATTCCTCACTTGTTCTAGCCAAGTATTATTCTTGCATGTGTACCTCTAAACGGCGTGCATCCCACCCAGGGTATGACCATGTATTTTACACGAAAAAGTAACCCAACATGATAAGTATAGAAAGGTACTCCACTACATGGCCAAGTACTATTACTCAACATGTATACCTTATAACTATAATTTAATTATAAAAATATCAACTCCTCAAATGGGAAGAACACACATTTTGTTTTCTGGAAATACATGATGTATATTTGGCATTTTAGAATGGGAAATACTAAAATCGAACTGAAACCCTTTTTTCTACCCCAAAAGTAATAGATCGAACATCAAGGGATCCTAATAAGTGATAATATAGACATAAAACTAGAAATCGGTCAATTTATGGGGATATACAACATAAATATAATATAGAACCCAACTTTGGTAGGAATTTTCTGACATCTCACTTATTTCCAAAATCCACAGTTGTTATATGATGATCAGGCACCTCATGAGGTCTGAAGTGACACATATCTTCCTCTATCTACCTCTCTCTTTCTCTATCCATCCCACTATCCTATATTAGTTATAGTGAAGGATGTATGTGATAATAAATGGGAGAAAATAGAAAATCAAAAAAGGAAAAAAGATAAAAGATAAAATAAAAGAAAATGAAAATGGGGATCGAGCCCAACCCATGCTCTCATATCGATCATTTTCACAACTATGTTACCTTGACCTTCCAATGATCAGTTTCATACCATTCCAAATACTCCCATCTTGAGAGACATTTAACCCAAAATTTGAGTATAATTTTATTCATGGATTAGTAGCGGTGTGCATTTGAGTCCAAATATGTTCTTGGATTCCTGCTGAATTTGGCCAATTTTTCTTCTACTTCGTATGGGCCCTCCAAATCAACTCCACAGACAATGAAATAATCAAAAAAAGTGAAATTACCCATTTTAATAGTTATTCACAAAAAATAATTGAATCAAATATTAATTAATTATTTATTTATTAAATTTGAAATTTATGATACCAAATAAGTTTAAAAAAGTGTTGAAATGAATAGTGAATCCCTAATTGATCACACCGCCACACCTAAACATTTTAACTCCTAGGAAAATTAACATTTCAAAAAATAGTGCAAGGAGATATTCCTAAATTAATTAATATTTAAAATTAAAATAATTTCATCTATGATAGTAATTTGATCAAATAAAAAATCACACGAAAGAGTTATTCTCAATGATCATGGAAAAAGATGTCTCATAAATTATATCAGAATGAAATTCTAAGACATCAATGAAAATAACATGAGAAAATAATTAAAAATATAATTGTGTCTATAATTATAATAAATTTGGTGTGACTGAGATTTCATTCTATTCTTTTCACTTTCAATCGAGTAAATATAAGTTACCTTTAAAATATATGCTTAAATGATTTAGTCCCCCAAACCTACCTCGAACCCTTTGAAATAAATTTTCAAGAGACACGCACATAAGAATTAAAATATTTCAAACCTTGATCTCCCCACCTATATATCCATATATGTTGTACATTTCATCACTCCCATCAATTATTATTTGAGTTGTTTTCTTTGAAAATTTTCATTTAGAACAAATATCACACTCAACTTTGATTCCTTTTTTTATCTTCACATGAAACTAATCTTAATATTTATGAAATGATAAAAAGTCTATGAAGATTCATATTTCATGTGGAGAACAAAGAACCCATATTTTAGTTTTTAGGGAATATGATTATCAGATAATAGGTACACACAAATAGTTCAATCTTGTACAATAATGAAAAAGATCAACTTGGGAATGAATTTTTGGAAAAATATTTTTGTAAATTTTATAAATGATATACAAACTTATATTTTCATTATATTGAGCAAGAAAAAAAATTCAAAATTCACAGTTTGGTGAAAATATTTGTGGTGATATTACATGAAATGTTTTCCCATAAACTAGTCATGCAAAGGGTACCATTCTCCTCAAAGGTTCCCAAGTGATAAAATAATTTATATCACTTAAAAACAACTATTTTTATATAAAAAGGAATAAATCAATGTTAAATTCCTTACAAAACTCACATTTCCTCATTTGAAATTTTTTTAATGTTACAAAAACATGAAAATGGTAAATTACTCTTGAATTTTCTATATCTTTATTCATTACGTTGCAATGAAAAATGAATATTATGGTATAAAAGTGAGTGGGAAAAAGAGGGAAATACTAATACTATATAGTCGGTGAAAAAGAGGAAAAGAAAAAAGGTGATGAAAATTCCTTATTATCCCGGGAATATGCCCACCCCTCACTAAGAATATACAGCTTCCTCAATATAAAAAAAGAGAATGTCGGAAGAAAGTATAAATCCTAATGGTTGTCATTTGGTATGTTTCTTCTTGAACTTGGAGTTCCTCCATATGGTCTCTAGAATGGTTTTATTAATTTGATTCATCTTCTTCCCATTGATTGTAATTTTTTGTTTGGTTCCGTCATTTTGAACCACAAAAACACCAAATGGATGAACATTGTTAATCGTGTTTTGGAAAACCCAATGGAAATGAAATATACCTAGATTAAACTTTATCCTTACATTTAAAAGGAGGGCCTTATTCCTAATGTAGAATTGATGATAAAGGATGATGTGGTTGTGGTAATCCTTTGTTCACACCTTATAAATACGGGAGTTCTCAAATGAGTCTCTATGAATTTCCTCCATCTCCTTAATTTTTAGCCTCCTTTGAGTCGATTCACTACAAAGATTATAATTTCATTGTTTCATGTCTCAGTAAGCCTGGTTCTATATCTCAATAGGGAGGTAAATACTATTTCCAAAACTAGCTGATATGGTGGCATGCCAATGGGATTTTTGAAGTAAGTATAATAAATCCATAATGAATCATTGAGTCTATGAATTCAATATTTTCTATTGGTTTGAACTATTTTTTCAAGAATATGTTTTACCTTTATATCTAATACTCGAGATTAACCACTGGTTTGTGTGTGATATGTAGTAAAAACCTAATGCCTGAGACTATACTGGCACAAAAGGGATTGCATTATTCGGTTGTAGAAATGAGAACCCTAGTCACTAATGATGAACCAAGCTAATCCAACCCTATAAAAAATCAGGTTCAAAAAAATTACTCAATATTCTTGGAATCATCTATCCTCATGCCCCATGCCTCCAACCATTATGACACATAATCAACTAACATTATAATGCACAAGTTACCAAATTAATTAGAAAATTATCTAATAATTTCAATTCCTGAAACATAGAAAATTTCATGAAATAGTAAGGGTTATTGTGAAATTTCATTTCTTTTTGATAAATTCCCCATTCTTTGATACTAATGATAATATTTTCAGAAAATATAGTCCTCTGAAAATAGTTTTGGTGAAAAGAGATGAGAATTGAGGATCTTTCATCATATCCATTGGAGACCAAAGTGACCCCAACAAGAAAGAGTGTGGCATAACTTAAGGATAGACTACAACTCATGAATGGGGACACAAAACTTGAGGACTTGATCACTAACTGTGTAGAAAAGGTGGATGTCATCCGAAATATAGCATCAAGACTCATTTTTTATATATTCATCTTGGTTATTGTTGAAATCAGTATAAATTTAATATGCTACCAAATAATTTACCATTTCTGCATACTAAGGAACAAAATCTTTCACTTGGTACAATTTACCATTAATATTAATTTCATTTATGTGAATATATGGTGATGATTAAATGTTTGAGGTTTTGAGGATCCTACTGATATGTTTAGCCAGCACATTCTCTACTACTTTTTTATCCCAAATTAATAAATTAATTTCTTCAAGTAGGAGCATACAATGAATGAGATGTCATTTGGATTCTGGTTTCTTAGGGAGATAATTGTGGGATTTGTGGTCTAAGAACACAATCACTTGGAAAACTAGAATGTATAACCCTAATTTATCGATGGAAACACAATGTAAAGAAATTATTTTTCAGTTGAGGTGTAGTTTTATTGGGAATGGTATAGTTTGTGTGAGGAATAGGCTATGACATATGGATATTGATTGAACAATTTTTATAATACTATCCCAATTTCATTGTTATAGTAATCACACATGATCTGAAATGGTAAACCCCACCATGTTGGTTGTATTAATAGGGGTGATGTGAGACTCCATTTCAATTTTTTAAATCTACCTAAAATTTTTTATCAAAAAAAAATCTTGTTATTATTTTAGTAAAGAAGGTAGGGAGAATGAAATATGACTAAAGTCATGAATAAAATGAAGGTAAAATCCAATAGGAACTATGAAAGACCACACATCCCACACATTCATTAGAAATTTTAGGGAATAAATGACTTCTAATTTAGAAATATCTACTTAGATTCCATCCCCTAAAATGAAATGACCAATTATTTTACCTTGCCACACCAAGAAATGAAATTTCGAATAATTTAATACAAGATAATTTTCAATATAGTGATGTAGGGAAGAACCAAGACTACTCAAACATTAATCAAAATAGGATCCATAAATAGTGAATTCATCCATGAATACTTCCATGAAATATTCCAGGATAACTGAAAAAAACTAATCTTGCATATCTAGAAAGTACATAGAGCATTGGATGGATTAAATGGAATCCTCCTATATGAAAATGAGGCAAAGGGTAAAGTGAAAGCTGTCCTATCCTGATCCTTAAGGATAATATAGATCTAAAAGTATCCAAAATACCCATCAATTAAATAGTAATGGGACTTCCACTCTATTATTTATAAAATCTTGTCCATGATCTGTAAGGGGAAATGGTCATTTGAAGAATGTTATTTTAGTCAGAAATTGTCTATATAGAAACATAAACTATTTTTCCCACAGGTTAAAACCAATTCACTATTCTCATTTTTAATTATATAAATACATGTTTTATTTGGAACTATCAACTATGGACTGAACCATTGGGTTTTCGAGATTATGTAAATGATTCTGACATCCAATAATTTTATTACGTCTTTTTTCAAAACATCTTGGAGGTTTTGGTTCTGTTGATATTGGGAATGCTTTAATAGTTTATCCTTGTTATTTAACAATATATGATACATGTAAATTGATGTTCTAATAACATTAATGTTATCAAGTTTCCATCACAAATATTTTTTATACTCCATCAAAAGGTCAAGATGTCACAATTCACGATCTATATGGAATGAACTTGGAATTTTTATAGGATTATTGTTTTCATTTTAAATATATAAATATTTCAAAAAAATGGCAGAGGTTTAAGTTCCAATTACCTAGAAATTGGGTTTATTAGAGTGAATGATTATGTGAGAGTTCAATGATATCATCTAACTTCTCAATGGTAACATCCTTAGATTAGAAATGACATTTTACAATCTTATTAGTATCATCAATGGTCATGGGATCCTCAATGGTCAATAAATAATCAATTAACAAACATAAATGACATTTTTCAAACCACTATAACATTCCACGCATGAATCATTACCTTGCATGTCTATCAGTGATGAAAGAATAGAAATGGGTCGAGGGATATAAAAGAAGTTTTTTCTAGGGAAGGGAGAACATCAATAGAATTAACTAATAGTGATAAATGTTCTTTTGAGGGGTGCTTCATGGCATCAAGGATATTGAAGTAGACAATGTCACCACTAAAATGAATAGATATTGTATCATTGTGGAAATTAATTATGGTTTTGTAAGTTTTTAATATTTTTTTAACCAATATAATTTATTAATTTCTATTCATCATATCAAATTCCATTTTATGTACATAAACGATGGCAGGGAAAGTTAAATTTTTTACCGTCACAAGAACATCCTCTAACACAGTATTGGGGTGTGTTGAACTCTGGTTTCCAAGATGAAAAAAAATTATTTTGGTATTAAATTCATGAAATTATAATGAGGAGAAAATTTAGTGAGGCATCACATTTATAGAGGCACCCAAATCAAGCATAACAGAAAAAAATAAATACTCCACAATGATGCATGGAATCGATAATATTGGAATCTTATTGTATTTTATGGGAAGTGACAGCTCTATTAATTCTGAGATGTTCCTCCAAAATATCACCTTTTCATTACCTCTAATTCTCCTTCGTTGTGTACACATCTCCTTGATAAACAATGTGTATTGTGTAATTTTCTTTGTAACATCGATCAAGGAGTTGTAACCTGCACTTTTTTGAAATGTTTCCAAATTTTCTTTATAACATTTTGTTTCTTTTTATTTCCTTGGATTGGTGTCTAGATGGGGAAATGGAATAGGAATAGTTTGGCTATATTGTTCATAAAATGAAACTCTCTTATATTTTATAATTCTTCTCTCAAGATAAGGTTTTTCCTTATTTGAACCATTTTCAGTTTTTGGGGTGGTGGTTTTCTTATGATGGGATGGTTCTAATAGAGGGTTAATTTGGATTTTAGGTTTTTTCCACTTCTAAGGGTGACATCCTTAATAGTTCACTTATGGCTAGGGTTAAATATAGGATGAGATGCTAGTTTTCCCAACGCATGACATTATATTTCCCCTATCGAGTTGGAATGTTGTCTTTATTGGGTTTTTAGGTCTTATATTGATTCTTGGAAGACTTTTTTGTAATTGGAAATTATTTTATCCATTTGTCTCATCATTTCCTCTAGTCTGGGATTGGGTTTAGGGGGTTGGAAAGGCCATTGTATTGTTTCGATATTTCTTGGTGGTGCTGGGGGATGTATATTATTCCCTTCATGGTTCCATGGTTGTTGATGTCAGATTGAAAACCCCCTTGACTATAATCTTGGTTTTATTTCTACCTAGTAATGGTTGTATAGTATGGTTCTTAAATAATGTTTTGGTCATATGGGGGCTATAAATATTTCCTCCCAACTTTCAGATGCTTCTCTTTATTGAGGTAATTGGTCATAATAGTGGTATTTAATATAATAGATACAAAAATGGATGGTTGGAGGAGATTGGTATTTCCCTTGGGAAAAGTGTAAATTTTCAAAGCAGGGTAATTACCTCTTCAAAATTTGTGTCCACCATCTTCTCAAACTCATAATTCTATACCTTATGGACACCTCAAATGGGTATGTTAGACCTTGAAAAGAACATTTTATTTATTTCACTATTTTCTTAATGAGTATCCTTGTAGATATTGGGGTTTTATCAAATATTTAACCACCTAAAACAACATTAGTCATGTTTTGATCAATAATAATTATACCTTCATAAAAATATTGTTTTAAAATTTGACCTTTTATTTGGTTGTGTGTCCATCTTGATTAAAGCCTTTTAAATATTTCCTAGTTGTCATGAAATTTTTCCCCTATAGATTGTCTAATAAAATTAATTGCATTCCTTATTATTTCAGTTCAAGAGGTTGGGAATTATTTTTCAACAAAAATCCGTTTAATGATTTCCTAGACCCTAATAGGGGAATTAATATAATACAACCGATATTTTGCAGAGTATTCAAATGAAAAAGGGATACCTTAATCGTTAATTTCCATTCATCTACATTATGTGGTTTTAATATAAAACACACGTTATGATATTATATTATGTTATTAGTTGTATATTCTCTCATGAGTCCATGAATCTTGGTAATAAGTGAATTAAACTGGATTTGAGTTCTGAATTGGTTTACTCGCCTTATATGTTAATGTATGTGGGATGAATCTCTAAATAAAGATAGGTTAGTTATTTTTGTGTTAGATTATTTTCATCCATATCATGAATGTTTATATCAGTCTTGATGTTTTTTCAGAAGAATGAGAAGAAGTATTTATAATAGTTTTGATGTTTTGTGTGACCTACTTCAAAGAGTCATTTGGTGCTTCTTGGTGTCGATGATGCAAAATCCTCTCCAATCCATGTTCAAAAGTTATTATTTGTTCTGATGAATATCAGGACATGAATAAGGCCTAAAAATATAAATTTCAGAAACAAAATTAAAAAATATAGTATGAAATGAATCACACAAATATTTATAAATACTCAATATTTCTATAAAAACACACACTGAAAACTAAGAGATCCCAGAAATACTATGTAAAGAATTTTAATGAGTTGTCATGAAAAGTCAAATTTATTACGTTATTAAAGATTACTTATAGTCTATGTTAGACCCTATGTTGTATCTCAAGAAGATTTGGGGTTTAAACATTGTTTTTTAATACATTAGACTAAAATAGGGGTGGTTTTGAAAAAAGTTTTAAAAATTAAATGGCTTAATTAAAGAGTTCAAAAGTTGAAACATTATGGTGGTGTTTTTACAATTATGAGAAAAAGAGGTCATTTCATGTTCAATTAACATATTGGTTAGTTAATTGTTCTGAAAATTTAACATGGTTTTAATGTAAATATTTGGTTTAGGATTGTCAATATCATGATTACCCTCTTGGCTCCTAAAAAAATGCACAATGAAACAAACCTTGACACAAAAATCAAGTTGTAAGGGTTTGGACCTAAAGGATAGAATACGATTTATCAATGTATAGTGAAATCTCATTCATTTAAATGTGAAAAACTATTATTTTGTTTTCCAATCGGATCAACCCATGATTCCCTCTTAAAATATCAACCTAATCGATGTTGAGATAAAAAGTGTTTCACATAATTAAACCAAAACAAATAATTCAATTAAAAATCATGTTAAGATAAAACATTAATGAAATGCATCACACAAAAATTACAAAAATTCAATATCACAAAAATTGTTGGAACTACCTTTTAATTGTGTGCACCTTCCTCAAAATGATCCTCCACTATTTATCACACCGTCGATGGGAAGAGGAGGCTTAGCTAGAACTTCACCAACATCCTTGATTCCCCTATGAGTATAGAGGACTCTAGAACTACTAGTAAGATAATATTACTCCTCTAGGACTCAAAAATATAATAACCTTTCCTTTTGGTCAAATTTATAAATGGGGTTTCCATGGATCCATTTACATAGAAAGTGGAAGAGGGTTTTGATCTTGATGATTTTGAGAAACTACTTGTACCATGTTTTTGATAATTCAGACAATCTTATCACTTTTTTAGAAAATTAAAAATTTGTTTCCCCACATATCTCCATTGAAAATTTGGAACCATTTTGAAAACTACAGCCATATATAGGGATGAAATATATAACACAACTCTTGACTTTTGGTAGATTCAATGTCTAGAATAGATAAGTCCTTTTTGACCCTAAATGGTAGAATTGTGATTGGGTGTCTTTATTATAGTAAAAGGAGAACAAATTTTGGGTCATTCCAAAAATTTTCATCCCAACTAGATTCATATATATTAGTATTAGTGTGCGGTTTAGTCCACATATGTTCTTGGATTCATGTTCAATTTTCTCGTTTTTCTTCAACTTTGTATGTGCCCTCCAAATCACCTTGAACTACAATGAAATCATCCAAACAAATGATATTACCATTTTTTACAGTGATTAATGAAAAATAAATAAATAAAAAATGATTTAAAATTTATTATCAAATTTGGAATTTATGATTTAAAATTTGATAAATACAGTTTTATATGGGTGTAATTGAATATTGAATCTATAAATGATCAAAGGTAGAGGTTTGGATCGACAATAACTTTAATCCACTCAATTATTTATAAAATTTTCAGGAACTTGGGGTGATTGTGAATTCCAATTATTGAATAGTTTTTTGAATTTAAATAAATTCAACACCTTCTCAACTATAAAAGGGAACTCCCATCCCTAACTTGTTCACTCTTATAAAGCCTTTTTCCTTAACAAAAAACAGCCAAAATCACGACCCAAAATACCTTTCCACATTATTGTTCTATTGGTCTACCAAACTAATCCACCATAGGTTCCTTAAGAAGTAATCCAAAGAATGTTTATCTAAGAGAAGGTAGTCATCTTAACGAATCGCTTTCTATTTCTTTCTTCTTTTAGAAAATTAAGTTTTATATTAAAACATACAATCTAACAAAAAAAATATCTAAAATATACTTATATTTTATTATTAAAATATAATATTCTCTATCAATCTCCTATTCTAACAAGTGTAAAATGAAATCATCGATTGTGTGTGTGGCATACTACTACCTCGTGAACCGATGTAAGTCATTTTCTGTCAAAACATCTCACAGTTGTATATAATTAAGGATTTAATGTATATATATATATTAATTATGATATAATTATAATTAATGAGATATAATATCACAAATACCTTCTTACATTCGATTTATTTTAAAATATGATTGTGTTTCTCGTGTGTACACAAGACTATCATCTCGTGAAGTGATGTGATTCATTTTTGACTTATGGTTTATGTGAAAAGTAATGAGAATAAATTTAATAATATATGTGATAAATATGACATGATATTGATTTTATAAAGTTAATATATCATTCAATTAATTTTCCTTTTATCTATTAACAGAATGATATCATCTCCCATGCATACGTATGGCCTATCATCTCAACAACGTGATGTGATTAATTTTCCATGTAAAATATTCATGATTAGTTTTACAAATGTATCTAATGAGTATATATGATATTTAAAACATTAATATAATTATTTATATGATGGATATATATCTTATTCACAACAACTAGTACTTCCATGACAAATAATGTGTGAGAAAACAAGACAATTATTGCCCGATACAAGGGTAAAAATGAAATATTTTTAAGGAAAGGGTAATAAGATTTCATAATAGCATCATATATGATATTACAAATATTAATATGGTCATTTTATAAATTAATAACATATTTAAAATCATTAATGAGGACTTTAAATCATATTCAATTAAATGTATGGGTGCACTAAGGTATTTAGTCTCAATTTCTTTTCATTGGTAAATGTTGTAATCTTATGATCATAATTTCTTTTTTATAGTGTTATTTGAACCCCATATACTTATAAAATCATTAATACATTATAATATAATTTATTTTATGTTTAATGATTAATTATTTAACACAAGAAGATGTGACTTTAATGTTATCAATTTTTAACTAACATCATTACTCAATTTCCTTTCATTGGGTTATATAACTTCTTCAATGTTTTTGATATTCGAAGATTATATATAATGTCAATAGATTATTTTATATTTTATTTCCAATTATTTCATTTGGATTTACATTTACCACTCATAATAACTTATTTGATTAATTCTAACATAAATTTATTATGATCTTTGAAAGGTTTTATATTTTAACCTCATTTTAATATATATTTTTTATGGTGTAATTTCCATTGAAGCAAATTATTTGATCATTATCTAATAAACCCTTATTATCCTCAATTTATTCATGAAGTTTTCATGTAATGGTACCATTTTCCTCTCTTTGGTACTAACTATGATTCATAAAATGTTTTTAATAAAATATAACATCATTTATATAGTTAAACTAATCTTTGAAAAATACAATTACATTATTTTATGTATAATTAAACATAAAATTACAAGACCACGATTGTAAATTCAATTCCATACCAAGACTAGTAATATAAAATTGAAAACATGGGACTAAATAAAACATTTCTCTATTTATCATCCATTATGAGCGATTAACTTTTTTTTGAGAACATAAATATGTATATGATAACCTGGGGATAACACGAAAAAGGTATGTGATAAAATACCTAGTAAGGGAATACACATTAAAATAAAGCTTAGCACATGGGCTAGAACATATAACATAATGATATAAAAATGTATATAACATGAATAAACATAAGGAATAATAGCATGGGATCATCTAATCATGGAATCAAAGTAATATTTAATCAACATAAATCATGAATTTATCATTATTCAAGGCTAGTTGCACATATAATACCAAAATTCAATGCCCATTTCATATATATAGAATCATGATTCAAGGATAACCACCAAGATTGTTTCACATGGACCACGAGTCAAGGATAACCACCAATACCATAAAACATAATGCCTCATGAGACTAATCAATATTTAATTAATTAGAGTGTTTTATATGTGAACACAACATAACACGTTCATGAATATATTTTCCACATAAGGAATCATATATAATCAATCATACATAAACATAATGGTTACCCATGGAATAAATTGGGTATCATAATTATGTGAAAACATATATCAAAAGTGAATATCATTGTGGTGTCCATAAAAGGAAGAATTTAAATGATAAATGGGCATTAATATGTGAACAAAATAATATATCATGATATGTGATGTCAAACTCAAGTGAAAAGTGTCTTTATAATCTTTTGAAATAAAACATTTTAATATGGTTTAAGGGAAAACTATCAAGATTATTTAAAATGGAAAAGGAATAATTTTTTGTATAAAACCAAAATTGAACCAACGTAGTATTTAATGATAAATCTAATAATTTTAGAAAAATATTGTCTTATTTAAAAAAATTATGGAGCGCACTTGAAAATGGGTAAGAATTCAGCAAGTTACTTTAAATGGGGCTTGCTTATCAGGAAGAATTGAGTAGGGAACCACATTAAAAAATATATATCCCAAAAAAATAATTATGAATGAATATTGATACATAATTTTGGAACATGTACACATAATTTAGAATATTTAAAAAAATATAATTTAATTTTGGTAGATATAGAGAAAGTGTAACCCAAAGGAGTAATGGAGGTTCGTGTATAATCCATTACCTTATGTCTGAAATGATTCTGCACTTGATCTTAATGTTGTGAATAATAAAATTTTATTCATTAATTAAAAATTAAAAACCATTTAAAGTTTTATTTGATTTATTAAAACTTTTTTATGTTCATTTATGGCATTTTTCATTGGTTAAGAGATTCAATTTCATCGTTTGGGAATGTTGATTTCCTTGGTTTTCCTACTTGGTTTACTGGTATAACTGTATGGAAAATCATGTATAATGAGGTTATTTATCTAGATTTAAAATTAACCGTTATTATTTATGTTATAAAATATTATAATACCATTTTTAGAATTGATTACTATTCATTAGATAAATCATTAATAATAAGCGTTTAGATAAATTTATTATTTTTTGATCATGAAAACTAGATTTTTTATATTATTAGATATAATGTATATGTATTGGTTAAATGATATTAAATTGGTTTTAATAAATATAATATAATTATTTTCAACCATAAAAATTGATTCAAAACTAGCCTTGAATAATTAATTGAAATATGAATGCACGTCGCCCCATGAAGGTGGAAAATCGACACCTCACCGACGATGTTTTAATTCTTAAAGTAAAAGAGAGAATAAAATATATTTGATGAATAATTATTCAATTAACATGATAAAATAATATTATATGTAAGATACTTGAGTTTTAATGACACTTGTATTAGGGGAGGTGAAGAGATAAAAAAAGGAACTTGAAAAGAAAATGAAAGAAAAGGGAAGCGGGTCTTACCTATTGATTCCTTCTTCTTGAGAACCACCATAAGGAATTGGGTTTGACCATTCTTTAAGAAAGAAAGCTAAGGAATTGGGGTATAGGGTTAGAAATATTATTGGGTAGAATTTGGGAAAATATAAATTCTTAATAGGTGTGAGGAGATGATGTGGTGAGGGGTGGTATTTATAGTGGATGACAGGGGTATTTTCTCATTATTTTACTCAATATTTTATTATTTTGATCAATACAAGAAATTGTGTTGACTCTTCAGACTAAATATAGTAATTAGATCTTGTGTGTTTGAACCAATTTTTGTTACATCAGACATGACTTGATGAATAGTTTATTTAAATTAGAATTTATTGATACCATAAATTAATATATTTCACAATTCACAAAAATTCAAGTATGTCAGAAAATTCCAAAAAATTCACCCTAACAATTTTTTCATGTGTATAATTAAAAAACGAAATAGATTTTATGAAAATAGCTTTATAAATATAATAATTTAATTTTTAATTAAAACCATAATTTACTTGAAAAATAAAGATTTTAAAACTATAAATTCTTTTATAACACTTGGAAAAATGAAATAAGGTATCATATAATTATCTAATAATCATAAGAATTAAAAATATTAATTTATGAATACATTTTATAAAAATATATTTTCTTTTAAATTTTTAAATTAATCAAAAAATTTAATTAAATATTAATGACTTACAAAAATACAAACACTTAATAAGCAATTTTTAAATATTCATTTACTTATACTATGATATAATTATATAATATAGTCATTTATAATATGGATAAATTTTATTTGTTATTTCATTGGTGAGGTTACTATTCAATTTGTTAGTTTACGATTCATAAGGGTCACATTAATATTCTAAAGGTCAAGTTACTATTTTATCGGTATAGGTTACTTAACTTCTAGAAACGCTTCTTATTTCATTTTTTTCATCATTTATAAAACTTTTATTGTTTTCTATTATGTGTTTATACCATATGAAATAATTATAAGAAGCTAATTTCTATTGATAAAACATTGGGTTGTTACATTCTTCCACCCTTATTAAATTTCTCCCTCAATATTTCATTTTAAAAACTAAGGTGAAAATAGGTGTGGGTACTTTTCCTTCATCTCTTTCTCCATCACCCATGTTTCCTCTTCAAACTTATGGTTCTACAATAGTAATTTTATGAGTTTAATAGTCATGTTGTGTAAAACATTATCCTTATGCTCCAGGATCATTAATGGATTCTCCTCGTAAGAAAGGTCATTATCCTACTGTATCAGCTCTAAATTCAATACATGTGAAGGATTTGAAATATACTTCCTTAAGAGGGATACCTAGAAATGAATGTGTACTTCAGACATTATTGGTGGAAGTTCTAATCGATAGGCCACAACTTCAAAATGATCAAGGATATCTAAGGGGTCGATGTACCTGGGACTTAGCTTCGCTTTCTTCCTGAATCTCATGGTCCTATTCTATATACATATCCATATGAATACCATGTCTCCAACCATAAACTCTAGGTCTCATCGACAAATGTATGAATATCTTTTTTTCATATTTGGGATTCAATGATGTGATGCTGAATGGTTTTCCCATTCTCCACCATTTTTTCGACCACTTATGTCCTAACAACTTATGTTCACCGACTTCATCCCATTATTCCAATGTATATCCATGAAATTTTATCCACCTATAAGTCATCTCAAATTGTGAAAAAGCGAGTTATCATTGTAAGACAATACATAATAACTTATATAGAATTATTTCCTCTCGATGTATTTGGAATTCCAGTGTCAAAGCCCCCAAGGATGTTTTCCCATTTCCATGTTGGTATGGGTAATGGTTGAATTATACCTTTAGAATTTTCCCTTTCAGCCTTTACTTGATGACATACTAGACACATGGATGTATATTCAACAATTTTATTTTTCATATTGTCCCACCAAAAGTTCTCATACAGATCTTGATACATCTTTCAGTACACTGGGTGAATAGAGAAGGTTGATATATGTGTGTCATTTATTGGATATTTCTTTATCTATAGATCATATGAAACAAATAGTCATGACCCAAATCATATGAATCCATCCTCACCAATCTTCAATGCATAAGATTTTCCTTTTCATATAGCTTCCACCCTTTTCGGAATGTCCACATCATTTCTTTGAGAATGCTTTATTTTCTTCACAAGGAACAATTGAGAAATCATTTGATAAAGGATTGATGATATTCCTCCATAATGATTCCCATGTCTATCCTTTGTAAGATTATGAAGATTGAATCCTTAAAATTCTAATCATTGATAAATATATAGGATCATTTCTAATTAGAGAGTCTACCAACTTATTCTTTATCAGGATGGTAGTGGATTGACATGTCCTAATCCTTAATGATCTCTATCCATGTTTGTTGATTCATACTAATCTTCTTCTGTGTGAATATATATTTGATTCTCTTGAGATCATTATATATATCTCACACTTCTCCCCATAAAGATAATTCCACCTAATATTCATTGAAAAGATCACCGTCAATAACACCAGATCATGCGTAGGATTTTTTTGTCATGGAATTTCAAATACCTTGAGGCATAGGCTATTACATTATCATTTTTCATTATTACAAAACCTAATCATTTCTTTGAAGCATTTTTGTATACCACAAAGAGTTATCCACTTGTCACTAGTGTGAGTACTGGCATATTGGTAAGCCTTTTTTGAGATCTTTATAGTTTTCTCACATTCTTGAGTCTATAAAAAAATCATTCCTTTCAAGTTCATCTTGGTTATTGGGTTTTAAAATCATGATAACTTCTTCAAAAATTCCTAGTATATCCTAGAAAGACAAAGAAAGCTGCGGATCTCCATTAAAGATGTTGGCTTACGCCACCCTTCTATTTCTTTTGTCTTGGAAGGGTCCACATATTTTTCTCTAATGATGATAGCATTATATAACAATGACAATTCCTCCATATAGAAATCAAATTTATCATACTTTTTATATATTTTATCCCTTCTCAGATTCTTCAGCACAGTATTCAAATTCTCTTAGTGTTCCTCTTTTCTCTTAGAATATATCAGAATATAATCAATAAAGACTACCAATTTTTTTTGAGGTAATAGATAAAGACTATATTATATAAATCCATGATAATTTCTAGATAATTAATGATTCCAAAGGGAATCACTGTGAAATCATAGATTCCATACCTCATTTGAAAAGAAGTCATTGGAATATATTCCTTCTTCACCTATAATTGGTGATATAATGACCAAAGGTCTACCTTAGAGAAATAAATGGCCCCATATAGATGATTGAAAATGTAATCTATCCATGGGAGGAGATACGGGTTCTTTATTAAGATTTTACTGAGCTCATGATAATCGATGTAGAGGTGCATTGGTCCATCCTTCTTATTAGAAAAGAGGAATAGTCTGCCCCATGGTGAAGCACTCATGTGTGTAAAAACCTTGTCTAGATTTTCTTGTAACTACTTCTTAAATTATTTTAGCTTATCTTTGGCCATTTAATAATGTTTCTTTCATATAGGAAGAGATACAAGGATATGATCAATTGATAACTCAAATTCCAGGTTACGGGGAAACCATGAAACTCTTTGGGGAATAAATCATTATAATACCTCACATTGGGAATATCATTAAGAATGATCATATCATTTATCTCAATAATTTGAGAGAGGTAAGATTGCTCATAAGGAAATAATATCCACACTATGAGATAATGATTTTTAAGAAGATTCATCATCCACCTTAAACTTGTAAAGAATTGGAGGATTCTTTGGGATTTGAAGAGTGATCTACCTTTGCCGACAATTGATGTTGGATTTGTATAAAGATATATAATCCATTACCAATATTAAATAAAACTCTACCAAAGGAATTATGATGATATCTTCTTGGAGGTTCAGTCCAAAAACATTAACTATGGAGGATTTCAGTACTTTTGATGTAATAATTTCTCCATTAATTGTTCCCACATATAAATTAACCTCCAATTTTTGAGTTGGTGTTTAAATTGTACTACTAAATATGCATGATATGAAAGAATAAATAGAACCAGAATAAAATAATACGTTTACTATTCTTGAATGAATAACCAGCTTACCTTCACCACATCATTATCCATCTCCACATCAGTAGTTGTGATAGCATAATCACTTCATTGTTTCCTGAGAGTTTTGTTGATTGTCTCGAACAACCCTCATCTTAGAGACTTGGTTATAAAAATTCCAATGTTTTCCTTGTAGTTGAAACACTAAACTACAAGCTGAGTGTTGATATAATCCTTCCTTTCTTCTTTAACATTAGTGGGGTTATTCATATACCTTTGATGGTTCTTATCCCAATACTCCATTCTTCCACACATGAAGCATTTCCTCATTCCCTTTAGGCAGTTCCCAGGATATTCTTACCACAATTATGACACATGGGATATTCATCCTTTTTTCCATCATGGGATTTATTTCCTGATCCACCCATATTAGACATCATTTTACTCTTCTTTTCACCAGGCCCAAGAGACTAATGCGAGTCTCTCATATCCGATTCACCCATGAGGTAACAATAGACAATCTACTCATAACTGTCAATGCCTCGATTTTCCAATGTTTTTCTTAGACTCACCATTAGTCCACTAAACAATCGATCCACTTTTCTTTTAGTGTTCCTAGAAAATCATGAATCATATCTTGAAATCTTGATAATGTTTTTTTCATATTCCCCAATAGACTCATCTTCATTCTACATAAGTCCAAGGAAGTCTTTTTCCATATTGAGATAGAGGGTTTGGGGAAGATATTTATTGAAAAACATTTTAATGAATTCCTCCAAATCTATGGAATCAATTTCCTCTTTTAAATTTTAATTTTTTTCTGTTTCCACTACTGGTCTGCTTCCCCATAAAAATGATAGACCACTAGAACAAATTTCGCTTCTTCTAAACACTAGAGGATAAATAATATCGTTTCAATAGAGTTAATCCACTATTCCATGAGGAGCCGATCAAAATATCCACTAAACATGGGAGGAAGTTTCCACATGAATTATTTGATGGAAAAATTCTCTTTACTTTGAGAAGGAGGGTGTTCCACATGATTCAATTTATTATTCATAACTTGATCTAGTTGATCAAGTACTGCTATATTGTTTTTAGAACCCATTTCCATCATATTTAGAATATAATTGGGGAAATCATCACATTTCCAATAACATTGATTGTTGGCACGTGTTATTCTATTTTCCTCCATTAACAAAGAAAAATAATGTCTAGTTAGGGGCCTTTAATACTTATCTAATAATCATTAAAATTAAACATTAATCATAAAAGGATAAACTTTTTAATGAAAAACATATCTTAACTTGTTATTACATAGATTTCAATATAGGTTAACCATGATCTTTTTACTAACTTATATTCTTAGAAGAATTTTATTTATTCCCTTAATAATGTTTTTTAATGATATTATGAATTTATCAAAGCATATCCACTGAGAGTGTCTTACCAGGTGCATGGTAAGGCCCATTATCAAGAACCTGGTTACCCCAAGTCAGGCCTGGAACACCTTATTAGAGTTGTTACACATAGTTACATGTATTCCAGAACCACACCCACTTGTAGTATCTAGACAAGGATGTATTTTCTTGAAAAACCATATACTCTATACTTACCAAAATTTTGGGATGTTTTCTTAGACTTAGTTTTATCCCTAATGTTATTACTAAAGTGCTATATTACTAGTATCCAAAAATAACTTCACTTTTCCTAGTCTCCAAAAATAATAACACCTTTCCTCTGATACTAACTATATTTACTATCATATTTTTCACATATCATTACATGACATTAGGAATAATTACACGTCAAATTAAAATCCAAGGATCATAAAATCTAGCGTCTTGTAAAACTATGTATATAAAACTAAAAACATGGGATTATATAAAACATTTATGTATTTATCATCCATTATGAGCTCCTAACTACCTTTGATCCCTTATATATATGTATGATAACCTAGGGATAACATGAAAAAATGGATGAGCTAAAAACTTTGGTAAGGTAATAAACATTAAAATAAATCTTAGCACATGGGTTAGAAGGCATAACATAATTATATAAAAAGGCCTGGAACATAAATAGACATAAAGAATCATAACATGGGATCATATAATCATAAAATCATAGTAATGTGTCAACAAAATAAAACATGAATTTATCATTACTCAAGGATCTTTGTACATAGAGGAGCATGATTCCTGGCTCATTGCACATAGAGGAGCACGAGTCAATGCTAACCACCAAGACCACTCTACTTGGAGTACGAGTTAAGGATAATCACCAAGATTGTTTCACATAATGTATCATGATATTAGAAAATACACAATGCATTAAACTTATATCTAGGTGCACCCATCAAAACATTTTCATGAATATGTTTTCCAAATAAATAATCATACATAAGAAATCAAACATAAACATAAGGGTTACCCATGGAAACAATTGGGTTTCATAATTATGTCAAAAGGCATTTAAAAATGGAATATCATAGTGGTGTTAATGAAAGGATAGATTTAAATCATACATAAAAATTCATAAGTGAATGAAGGAATAAATCATGTTAAGTTATGTCAAACTAAAGTGCAAAGAGTTTTTAATAAAATTTAGATATAAATTATTTTTGAAAAGTTTAAGGGAAAACTTTCAAGATTATTTAAAACGAGAAAAGAATATTTTTTATAAAACCATAATTAAACAAAGTTAGTTTTTCATGAAAAAAATAATTTATTTAAAAATAAAAATGGTGGCTTAAAACATATTATGGAGAAATCAAGAAAATTAGTAAACATTTGGGTGGTTTCCTTAAATCGGGCTTGCTTATTGGGAATAATTGAGTTGGGAACCTTTTAAGAACATGAATATACATGAAAAATAAGGATGAATTGATCTTAATAAATTATATTTTAATATACACACATAATTTATAAAATAAAAATAAAAATAAAAGACAATTTAATTTTGGGAGAAAGAGATAAAGAGTAACCCAATGGAATAATGGAGATTCGGGTAGAATCCCTTAATTTATGTCCAAAAGTATTATCCACGTGATATTAATATCCTGAATAATGAAACTAGATATCTATATTAGTAATTCATGAACAATTTATACTTTTATTTTATTTATTACATGTTTTTTAAGTTAATTTATGGAAATTTTTATGTGATAAGATATTCAATTTCATCGTTTGGGAGTGTTGATTTCCTTAGTTTTCATTATCTGTTTACATGTATAAGATTATGGAAAATCATGTATAATTGGGGTAGTTGTCAATAACTGATATTTTTTGTTATTAATAAACATATAAAATAATAAAATATCATTTTTTAGAGTTGGGGATGGTTCATTAGAAAAATCATTAATGATACTCATTTAGATTGATTTTTCATTTTTGGATCATCACAACTAGTTTTCATATATTATTTAATATATTATATATATAATATTTATAGAGAATTAAATAGGTTGTAATAATATAATATAATATTTTTCAACCATAAAAATGGTATCATGAGAATCCTTTAAGATGTAATTGAAATATGAAATCATGTCGTCCGTGAAGATGGTAAACCGGCACCTTACACACGATGTTTTCATTATTAATGTAAAAGAGATAGGATAAAATATTTTATGATGAATTATTACATTAACAAGATATAATTCAATTATATGTAAGATATTTGGGTTTTCATGCTATTTTAATGAGGAGAGGTGAGAAGAGAAAATTAAAATAAAGGAAACTAAAAAATTTGAAAGAAGACGGAAGACGGTTTTACATCTTGATTCCTTCTTCTTGAGAACCACCTTAGGGGATTTGTTTTGGTCTTTTGTTAAGCCCAAAATCTCCTTGATGTGAAGGATAGGTATGGGAAGAGTATTTTTAGAAATTTTAAAAGGCTCTAAAGTAATTAGAGGTTTGAGGAGAAGAGGTGATGAGTGGTGTTATTTATTGAGGAGGAGATTGGTGTTTTCCCATTATTTTACTAAATATTTTTTTATATTCAAAAAGAAAATAAACAGTATTAATTATTGAGATAAATACTCAAATTAGGTAATTTGAGTTCAATAAATTGTTCTTACATCAGGGATGACTCATTTAATTGTGTATTTTACTAATAGTGTATATATACCATAAATTGCCTTATTTTACTATTCACCAACAATTCATGTATTTCAAAAAAATACAAAAAATTCAACTTAACCATTTTTTTATATTTATAATTAACAATGAAATTAATTTTATGAAAATAAAATTTTAAATCTTGGAAAATTATTTTTTAATTAAATTCATATTTTACTTGAAAAATACAGATTTTAAAACTATAACTTCTTTTATAACAATTTAAAAAATTAACTAAGGTCACATAAAATTATCTCATAATAATAAGACATAAAAATATTAATTTATTTATAGAATTTATGAAAATACATTTTCTTTTAAATTATTAAATTAATCAAAAAATTTAATTAAATATTTGTGACTTTAAAATACCAACACTTAATTAAAAACTTTTCAAAATATTTATTTACATAGACCATGATATAATTATATAATATAGTCTGTTATAAGATGGATAAATTTTATTTATAAATTAATAGGTGAGGATACAATTCAATCGTCAAGTTTTTAATTCATAAAGTTCACATTACTATTCTAAAGGTCAAGTTACTAATTCACCGGTATAGGTTACATAACTTCTAAAAAGACTTCTTATTTCATTCATTAATAAATTATAAATATTTTATTTTGTTCTGTTATGTGTTTATACCAGATGAAATAATTATAATATAGGAATTTGTAATGGTAAAACTTTGGGTCATTACTATTTCTCTCTTTGGTGGAAAATATTTTCTTTCTAAATCTATTTGTTATAAATAAAATTATAATTTTTTTACAATGATTATTTAATGTTATATTTTCCCATAGTTGGATTTTTAGAATATATTTTTAAAAAATAAAATTCCTATCATTTTCTAAACAAGGTACCATTGAATTTTATAATAGAAAATTTTATTGTAATATTTATTTTAATGTAATCGACGTGAATTGAAATTTTTGACCATCAAGACAACTCATTTCATTGAAATCTGCTTTCAAAATTTTAAAGGTTATTTTTAAATAAAAATTTTCCCTAATATTATGGAATATTTCAATTTTAAAATTTGATTTTAAAATTAGAAAAGACATTTTACTTAATAAATTGTTATATGGTATTTATATTCATCCATAGAAACAATAGTTTATTTTACTTGTACACTATTGGGGTTATATTGTATTGATTCCATATTTATTCTTTCTCTCGATGTTTTATGATTATTTTGGCTAGATAAAGTATTGCAATTTGTTTTTTAGGTTTATTTCTTTAATCATTAACTTACCATTGAAATATTCACTTTATTTTGATCATTAGACATATATTTCACCTAAATATCTATATTATTTAACCTAAATAATTTTATTAATTAAACATTATAATATTTATATATAAGGTGTTTTACTTTTAAAGTTATTTTATAGACTAAGGAAATATTGATATTCTATATTCTTTATTAAACAGTTTAACATTTATTGATAAGGAATATTGTTCAAAAATTAAATCTATTATTTTATATATATAAAATGTGTTCGACATGAAGTAATGAGTGGGTCTTGTTATAGATAGCTCCATGAAGCATATATTGTCTCATGGGATGAATCAGTTAGTTACCCTTATTTAAACTGGTTTTTGGTGTATACTTACCCATCAGTTTTAAACCGTCTTTTGAAAGGTCTAGATGATATAGGTATCATGATGCCTTGGATCATGAAATCTAATAATTAAGAATTTCATTTAATGGAAATTTAGATACTATTATTATCCATGTGATTTTCTCATCGATAATATCTCTATATTCATTTCTATATTAGATTATTTATTAAATATAATATGTATTCATATATTTACCTTTCCAAATTGATTAAACCTTATCTAATCATGGTAATCAAGATATTGATTAAATGGAATGTGTGTTCAACTATTTACCTTTCTATATTAATTATATCTTATCAAATAACCATATTCATGTTTTTTATTAAATGTTATTTTTGTTCTGATATTTGGCTTCCTGTTTTGATTATTCCTTGTTTATTATGATTCATTTATTCATGATAGTTTCCGCTTTGTGTAAATATTACTCATCATATGAGCTCATGTTTATTTTGCTTCCTTTCCCAATGATGTGATGAAGGAATATTTGAATGAGTTATGGTTGAAGAATTTTAATTTTCACTATGTTTTATTTCATGTTTCCAAAAAATGTATGTTTTTGGTTTACCAAGAATACTAAACTATTCATTCCTTCAGGATGTGATCACTTATATCTTATTCCAATGTAATAAAATAACGATCGGCTCTGTGATACTGGGGTCAGGGTATTTTAAGTTGGTATCATAGTGAGGTTTAGTAGAACTGTTGGTAATTAGATTTAGGAAAACATAGAATATTGAACATAAGCCCAAGATTTTCATTAAGGATAATAAAATAAGAACACCTTAAATGTGGTAAAGGAAGAGATTTTGTGTTTTTCCCTATATTTAAATCTCTATATAGAATCTAAAATTAGACAAGGTTCTACAATAGTTGTACCTAGGGGTAATAACTATGAAGAGGGTGTTGTCACACTCCGACTAGAGGATAATATATTTTAATTATATTATTCATCCTTGGTCTTATTTTATTTTGCGTTTGAGCGGTTTGAGACCTAGTGTGAATTTTTGGTTTACTATTTATAAATTGGAATTTTTGGCTTGGAACAATCTGACGCGTTGGCTGAACACTATTTTGGAACCCTATATCTTCGCCCCAAGTAACAGTGCGGTCTTCTGTTGTTTTAAATAAAATAAAATTTAAAGAATTTTTTAAATAATAATAATAATAATAATAATAATACTGAGAATATTATTATTATTAGTGTTATAATATTACTATTATTATTAATATTACTAATCTTATTATTATTATAATAATATTATTATGTTTATGTTTTTTTTAGTTTTTTAGTTTTTTAGTTTTTTTCAAGACCTACATGGGGTCTCCTCCTCAACCATCATGCACCGTCCCCCATGGAATCCCTAGGCGTGCAACCATATGATACCCCTTCACCTCCTCACATGTGTGCCATCCTCCCGACCAGCTAGCCCTACATGCTGCCTGACTTCCCCTGGAAAACATTCATCGAGCCCCTCCTCCCTCTGCTCTCTAGCTGTGATGCCCTTGCTCCTCCCTCATGCGACCCATGTTCGGCCTCCATCCATGCACAGTGAAAAAACCCTCTCGTCCAAACCCTCTGGTGGCTACCCATCGAGTGTGACCCATTTTTCCCAGGTGCCTCTCTCCAGCATTCCCTCCAAGTGAAACCCTCCTTCAATTTGGGGTTATGGTTCTCCAGTAGGCTGAGTTTTGTTTTAAAGATTTAATATTGGTTCTTTTTTTGTAAAAATTATTTAATTAGGGTTCAGTTTGGGTTCCTCATGGTGCAATTGTGGTGTTATTGGAGTTTAGATTTTTTTTTTAATTTTCCACACTCGAAGTAGGTGGTCCCATATTTAAACATTATTTGGCTAATTATTCTTCTTGTTTAGTTAATTTATTGTTTTACTTGGTTAATATGTGTGCAGTGAAATTTGATTTTGAAAAATATTCTTATGCATTTATATTTAAAGTATCATTTTTAGTTAAAATTGAGGGATTTTCATGTATAACCCATGTTTTGTTATTTGATTTCAATATATAAATTGTGAAAGTGGTTCTTTAAATTATTTATGTGATTAGAATGATGTCTGTATGGGTATTTAATGTGCATTTAATTCTAAAATGGGGATTTTGGTTATGTTCCTGGTGCAAGGCTTTGTAGTTTTTCTTTGGGTTGTTTTGGAGACTGTGTAAATGGATTATCTAAATTTTTTAAATGGTGAGAGTCATGTTTTGGCATGTTTTCTATGTGTGGTTGGTTTTAAAGTGGAATTTTGATATGAGATCATTTGTGTTTTCAGTGTAAATTGTTTCTGTGCCAATTTTGAAGTGTTTCGTAAATTGTTTTTTAATTTCTTAAATTATAATTATTGTACGTTGGAATGTTTGGTGCGGTTTTGAGTTGTCGGTCCAAGGGTGACTCGCATGTGTATTCATAGGTAAGAAAATATATATATATAGGTTCCCCCATTATGTGTATATTCATCAATGTCATTTAATGTACATGTATGGGGAAAGGTATGCCTATGTGTATATTGAAAAGTGCATACACAGGTGAGTGGATACTGGTATATTAATATAAACATACCTGTAAGGAATCCCTTGTAGATGTTCATGGGCCATGCGAATGTATGAATAGGTTATAGGTTTCCATGAACATATACGAAGATGCATATGCATAGTGGGAGAGCAACAACTTTTAGATTGAAATCCCTAAGAGCTAAAGTGGAGGGCTTGGTTTCACTTATAGGTAGGTTTCCCCATGCCTTAAACCTTTAATTATAATTTCCATTATTTCTTGATGTTCCTTTGAAAGTATATCCTTAGTTTTTTTTATAAAATGAATAATCACTATATATATATATAAATGGTATGTGGTTCCGATCCCTAACACATCTAGATGAATTTGACATGTTTGTTTAAGTTTATGAGGGTGATATTTGGTTTTATTGTATGTTTCATTGGGTGTTTTTAAAGTGTTTTTGGTGCTTATGGATTGTGAATGGATTTTTATAATGGAAATGGCTATGTTTTTGTGTGTTCTTTGATGTAATGATTATAAAATGGGGTTTAGGGGTTGTTTGGAAGGTATGAAATATATTTTTATGGAATTTATGTTTATTGTGTCTTAATGGGAGTGTTTATTGGAAAATAAATTATTTGGGGGAATGTTAACGTTTTGAGAATTTGAGTATAAATTGTGAAATGTTTTTATGGTGGAAAACTTGTTTTGAGAACTATTTTGAAGTATGAGCAGTTTTAGGAATGGCCTTGGCCCATTTTTTTAGTTAGCCCTTATGGCGTGTTATATTATGATTTTAAAAAGGTAATTTGGGTATCTTACAAGTGATGACATAATTATTTAAAACGGGGATTTTACTTAGTGTGTTTAAAATGGAAAGCGGTGTTTTGTAAAGGGTTATTTTAATGAAATGTTTGGATTTTGTGTAAATATAGTGGAATGTGTTCATATAATCTTTAGCTTGAGCACAAGGGAAACCCCGGGTAACTTGGTGGGAAGACTAGGAATAGTATGCTAAATGATACATAAGTGATTCATCCCGATTTTGTCTAGAAGGACTGAAGTTACAACACTAACTAAATACTTGTGATTATTGGAAACCATGAGGTTATGGGTGTATTCCCAAATAGTTTTTGAGCACAATAATGTAGAATTTTTTGGATCTTATTCCACGTTTCCACCAAGGTATGGGGTCTCTAGGGTCCCACATGTGCTAGATACCCATAGTGATTGCCAATTGTGCTCGTTTGTGGCATAATTCTTATGATGTGATTTTCATTTCTATTTCTATTGCTTGATTCCCCATTATTAAAACCCATATTTTAATCTCCATTCCCCCCTCCCATTTTGAAATCTCATGTCATGCTTGTAATATATTTTGAAAATATAGTGGAAGAGAAATGGTTTCCTTTAAAAAATAGACTTGTTACTTAGTTTTGATAAGACTAAAAACATATTTCAATATGTATATTTTTTAAACTCTCATGATTGGAATTATTTTTAAAGGAAGAGTCATAGGGTGTTGTTATTCCTTGGATGTCCTACTTAGAATCTCAGTGCTCACTCCTGCTTTACTTTTCAGTTTCAGGATCTAGTCTTGGATCACTCTTGGGTGAGCGTGGTTGTATGTTTAGTGGTGACCCATGGGGTCAATTAGAGGTATGTCTATCTGAATTTTTTTTATTTTTATTTTTCACTGCTAGTGCTGTTTACATGTATTGTTCAGTTTATTTATGTTTATCTATCTTTTATTTTTTTGAGCTAAATCAGTCCCAACTTCTTGTTTTGATTCCCAGCACTAGTTACCAGCCTGTGGGGATCGGGAACGACCTTCAGGCCATGTCGTAAACCAACATAGATGGCCTATTTAGAGTCAAACCAGGTTGGTTCGTGATAAAAAAAATTCAAAGGAGGTTTATCCCCTTTCCTTTTAGGGTTTATGATAGTTTGTAGATAGGATTTTATGAATCCTAGTGTTCAATTTCAGGTCGGTGCTTGACCACCACCTATTCATAATGACACTTGAATTGAGACGGTGGTCCAAGATGGTTTTTCCTCAATATAAATGCGTGTATCTCATTTTTTTCAAGGTCTTAAGTCATGTTTGTGTGTTTCTCGATAGTATTGAAATTTATTGGTCATTTTGTAGGGGTTCATGGTTTCTTTTCACAATTTGGAAATCCATGTGCAGAGCATGCAATTTCCTCTAATGACTTCCTTGGTGCTCACCTAGTTGGTGCAGGGTCTTTTGAACCATGTGACCAAGACGTGTGTAATAATTTTTTAGTTGTAAATTTGGAATCTTGATTCATTGGATGAATTGGTTGAATTGGGATTTTTTGTGTGAGTTTTAGTTTTTTTGGGGGTGTTTTCTTCATCTTGAATAAAATGATGATTAGTCTATTTAAAATTGTATTTCCCAAATGAAAGTCTTTACTTGTTTGAAAATGAAATTAATCATTTTGAAAATGGATGTTATTTTGGGAACTGTTTTGGGATCTTTTAAAGCTTTCGTAAAGGGTAAATTGGATGTGGATTTGGGAAATGTTTTGGGGATTTTAAAATTACTATGATGTTTGAAACTGATGTCTCTTTGAAATGGTAATTTGGAAATGATCTGTTTAATAGTTGGTATTCTTATGGATCCTCACGTATGCAGATAGAGGACATCGAGTTGGTATAGGTGTATGAGTGTTGAGTTGTCATAAGAATGTACAAAAAGGTGAGGCATCATAGAATACTAATGGTGGGTGATTGGTTTCTGAGGTACATTTTTTTAAAAGAATGTTTTTATTAGTTATGTGCTGGGTTGAATTTTTTTAGAAATTTTAAAAGTAAAATTGGTTTTAAAAAGTGGGTTTGAGTGATCGGTTGGTTCTAGAATTGGACGGTTTGGAACATGGTCATTTCTGAAATAGGGGTTTAGGCTTGGTTGGTGATGATTATTTGGTATTATTTTAGTTGAAATTTGATAAGGAAATGGATTGTTTTTGTGACGTATTAATATATGGGATTGATGATTATTTTCAAGATGATTTTTTGGGTTTAGTTAATGATTTATTGTTAGATGTGGAATATTGTTTTGTGATGGGATTTAGGTTGGTTTTGTTATTATAAATTAATGTATACTACCATGAAATTTCCAAAGGTCATAGATGGGTCATTTTTAGTTTTTAGTTTCATGCATACCCCAAGTGGGGTGGTGGTGGTGTTTACTTTTCATTGTTGCTTGTTTTCTCCACGGTGTCTGAGGTTTTATAGTGGTTGTGGTGTAACATGAGGATGTTGGGTGAGTCATTTGGTATTTGGTAGCTCAAGATGTCTATATGTCCTTAGCCATTCTGATTATATTAAATAGACCATGTTTGTTTTAGTGAAGGGTACTTTCCTCCCTTTTCATTAATTGTGTGTCACAATGGGTGGATTATGACAGGTCGTGTTTAAATCCTTGAGGTGTTCGTGAAAGGTTCCCCATCTAGTGAGGAGTGTGAATTAGAGGAACCTATTCCTAGAGTGTCTCCCTCATTACTCTATGTTTTTTAATCTAAGGCCCATAAACGCGTTGCTTCTAATGATGTTAGTAAGGCACTCTATGCCATTTTTTCATAATACTTCAAAGGAATTTTGAGTTTGTGGTCATAAAAAATGCATATAAGTTGACTTTCAATATGATGAAGCCTCGGTTGGAGGTTTAGTTCCTCATTATGGGGAAAAATATGCTTCAACACATCAGGACTCCAACCATAGGTCCTGAAGTGAATATTTTCACATAGTCTAGCAGTCTCGGGTTGCGGGGGGGGGGGGGGGGGGACACAAATCGTACCTATTGCCTCCAACATTAGAGAGAATTCTAGTAGAATTTTCCTCTCCCATGTTTTTTTTGGACCCTTTTCCATTGAAGGTCTTGGTAGCCTCTTTCAAGAATTTTTCATGGTTGTGTCTCATAAGATATAAACTCTCTAGTGGTTAGTCTTACCTTTAAGTGGTTTTGGGACTTGGGTGTCTCCCATTGATGATGCTCGTTTCTTGAGGAAGTGGTGAGTTTGGAGTCAATGTTCTTTTCAGGTTCCTCCTGTTTGGACCCCCTCTCTTGTGTTGGATGTTGTGCTAGTGGGTTCATGATAGATGATATGAACCTTGGTTGTTAGATTGTCCTTAAAATGGCAGGGGACCCACCATTGATATCATTGGTGTTAGAAATTGGGTTTTATTTTGTGAGTGTTTTCAATTTAGAAGGGGTAAAAGTTGGTCAGAATCTTCACATAGTTTAGATTCTATAATGAAACGAACCCAAGGGAAAATCTGTATTCAAAGATTTCTGGATTTGGAAATACTTTTATCCTATTCTATCTGCCCCCGAACATGGTAATTATTTATTTGGGTAATGGTTCTCTCGATGAATGTCTATGGAAGTTCCACTAAGATTTGAAAATTTCTAATTTAGTGGTCGGGGTGTTCCATGTAGTGGTTTTGTTTAGAGATGAATGTTCCTCAATATTGGTCCTCTCATTTGAGTGGTTTGATTCTCTCATTAACTATTCCTTTGGTTATTGAGTTAGTTTTTGAATCTCAGTAATTAAATCATCTTGGTGTTGTTTTTAGAATCATCACCTTGTTATCCATGCTTTGACCAACAGAACCATTTGGGACTTTCTGGGGGAAGAAAGTATCATGGTGGGGAGAATTGTCTCACCCCGGCCCAAAACTATTATATTTTAATTATTTTATTCATCTTTGGTCTTATTTAACTTTTTTTGAGCATATTGAGACCTAGTTTGTATTTTTGGGTTGTTATTTAGAAATGGGAATTTGGGGCTTGCACCATCTAGCATGTGGACCGAGCATGGTTGGTAACACTGTGGCATCGCCCCAAGTAACCATGTGGCTTGCCTATGTTTTAAATAAAATAAAATTTAAAGAAATTATTAAATAATAATAAAAATAATAGTATTAATAATATTATTATTATTTGTGTTACAATATTAGTATTGTTATAAATATTACAAATCTTTTTATCATTTATGTTGTTGTTGTTTTTATTATTATGTTTTTAGTTTCTTTTTTTAGACCCACAAGGGGTTTCCTCCTCACCCATAATGCACCCTACCTCTATAAAATTCATAGGCACATGACTAGATGATACCCCCCTCTCTTCCTCACCTGTGCGTCCTCCTCCTATCCAACCATCCCTATACACCACCCAACTCTCCGTGGCCAACCACCTTCAAGCCCCTCCTCCCTCTCCTCTCTAGTCATGATTCCCTCTCTCCTCCATTGCCCAACCCAAGGTTCACCTCCCTCCTTGAACGGCGCACAAACCCTCTGGTGGCTCCCCTTCTGGTAGGAGCCCCGCTTCCCCCTTGTGCATGCGCCTCTCTCCATCATCTCCTCCATAAAAAGCCCTACTTCAATTTTGGGTTTTGGTTTTCCTGCAGGATGATTTATGTTTTTAAGGTATAATCTTTAGTCATTTTTTGTTCAAATTCGTGAATTAGGATCGATCTTTGGTTCATCATGGTGATATTGTGGTGATATTGGAGTTTCACCAAATTTTTTGGATTTTTTTGACACCCGAGGTAGGTGGTTATATATATAAAAATTATATGGTTAATTATTCTTCTTGTTTTGTTAATTTATTTTGTTACTTTGTTAGTATTTGGGGTGAACATTTTTTTTGAAAATATTTCTTATGCATTTAAATTTAAAGTATCATTTTTAGATGAAATTGAGTGTTTTTCATTTGTAACCCATGTTGTGTTATTTGATGTCAATTTTTAAATCATGGAATTGGTTATTTAAATTATGGAAGTGATGAGAATGATGTTTGGAAAGTTTATTAGTGTTAGTTTGATTTAAAAAATGGTATTTTGGGTATGTTCCTGGTGTAAGGCATTGTGGTGTTTATTTGGGTTGTTTTATAAATTTTATAAATGGTTTATTTAAATTGTTTAGATTGTGAGAGTCAGTTTTTTGTAGGGTTAGGATTTGCGGTTGGTTTTAATGTGTGATTTTGATTTAAAAACGGGTCTTTTGTGGTGATAATTTGGAAGTGTTTCCTAAATTTTTTATTGATTTATTAAATTATATGTATAGTGCATTGGACTATTTTGTGTGGTTTCGAGTCGCCGGTCCATGGGTAACTCACCTTCATGTTCATAGGTAATAAAATATATACATGTAGGTTCTCCCATTATGTTTATATTCATCCATGGCATTTAATGTACATGTATGGAGCTAGGTGTGACTATGTGTATTTATAAAAGTGGATACACAGGTGAGTGAAAATTTTTATATGCGTATAAGCATACCTATAAGGACCCCCTTGAACATTTTCATGGGCCATGAGAATATATTTATAAAGTATAGGTGTCCTTGCACATATGCGAAGATGTGTATGCTTCATGGGACAGAAACAAATTTCAGTTAGAAAGAGACAAGAGGCGAATTGGACAGATTGGTTCCGCCTTGAGATAGGTTTCCCCATTCATTAGACCTTTAATTAGAACTTCAATTGTTGATTGATGTTCCCTTAAAATTATTTCCTTGGTATTTATATAAAATTAATAATAACTATATTTATATATTAATGGTAATTGGTTTGGTTCCTTAACACATTTAGATGAATTTAACATGTTTGTTTAAGTTTATGATTATTTCTTTGGTTTTATTGAATTAAAAATGTTTGTTTAAAGTGGTTTGGTTTCTTAAGGATTGTGAATGGATTTTTAATAAAATAAATGGATTTTTTTGTGTGTGATTTGATGTAAGAATTATAAAAACGAGTTTTGGGGGTTTTTTGATGCTTGAAAATATATTTTTAAGGGAATTTAATTTGTGTATGTATAAATGGGTGTTTCATTGGAAAATGAATCATTTTGGGGCTTGTTATCCTTTTTTTCATTTGAGTATATATTGTGAAATTTTTGTACAATGGAAAACTTGTTTTGATAATGGTTTTTAAGTATGAACAGTTTAAAGAAAATCTTTGCCCCATTATTTTGTTTGGTCTTTATGGCATGTTTTCTTATGATTATAAAATTTGAATTTAGGTAACTTACAAGTGATTATAGATGTATTTAGAAAGGGGTTTTCCATGGTGTGTTTAAAATGGAAAGTAGGTTTTTTGTAAAGAAGGGTGATTTAAATGAAATGTTTGGATTTTTTATGAATATAGTGGTATGTTTGAATTTAAAATTCATCATGAGCACAAGGAAATCTCTGGGAACCTTGGTGGGTGGACTAGGAATAGTACGCCAAATGATACATAAGTTGTTCCCCTCGGTTTCATCTAGAAAGATTGATGTTACAACACTAACCAAATAATTTTGATGATTGAAGACCACTAGGTTATGGGTGTGTTCTCTACTAGTGTCTTGTGCATGAGAACGTAAATAGTTTTGGCTCATATTCCACGTTTTCACCGAGGTACGAGGTATCTAGGGTCCCACATGTTCTAGTTATGTATAATGAATTCCTATGGTGCTCATTTATGGCATAATGCATGTGATGTGATTTTATTTTCTATTGCTTATGCTTGATGCCGCATTGTGAAAACCCATATTTTAATCTCCACTGCTCCCTCTAATTTTGAAATGTTAATGCATTCTTGTAAAATATTTTGAAAATATAATGGAAGAGAAATGGGTTCCATAAAAAAACTAGACTTGTTACATAGTTTTTATAAGACTGAAAAACCTTATTTCAATATCTATTATTTTCAAACAATCATGATTGAAATTCATTTCAAAGGAAATGTCACAGGGCATTGTTATTCCTTGGATTTCCTACTGATCATCTCAGTGTTCACACCTACTTTAATATTCATTTTTAGGTTCTAGTCTTAGATCTCTATTGAGAGAGTGTGGTACTATGTTTGGTGGTGACCCATGGGGTCACATGGAGGTATGTCTAGCTGATTTTATTTATTTTTTTCCGCTAATAGTGTTGTTTACCTATTTTGTCTGGTTAATTTATTTGTATCTATCTTTTTATTTTATTTGCTAAATCTTTCCTGACTGTTTCTTTTGATGCTTGACACTAGTTTCCATCCCATGGGTATCAATAAATCTCTTCAGGGTTTGTAGAATACTGGATCAAGTGACCAATTCATGGTCAAACTGAGTGAGTTCATGATAGGTGCATTGGGAATTGGCTTAATCATCACCTAGTGCAAGACAATGGGTCGTATTGTGCTCCTTTTATTGACACTCCTAGGGGATATGATTTGGATAATTCTCATTTTTTAACGATAAATTTATAAGGATTTGAATACATGATGTATATTAATGTACTTGGTTAAACATAAAGTATCCTAGGTAGATAATTGTAAGTTTAATCACATGTTTAATTGCAGCAATATCCATTTTCATGTCTTATGTTATGGGAGATTAAGATGATTAAGGATCTTCTGGGAAACATTTATTGGAATAAAACTCGTTGATTTAAAGAGTGTTTTAGTAAAAAGGTTATTTAAGGAAGAATGTTTTTACATTTTTTGGACATAATATCAAAGGTATTGAAAAAATTTAGAGTAAATATGATCACTGATGTTAAAATGAAAACAGTCAATTAAGATCATTTAATTTAATGGAAAAAATAAGTTGTATTGAAAAATCTTTTGGTTAATAATTGTTTTCATTAATAATGTTATTTTGAGGATATTCATAATATTCTTTAGAAAATTATATGAACTATATTAATATGGTTTTTGAAAAAGGACAACCCATATTCTAGGTGACAGCCCACTACATCCGGAAAGACCATGGGGTTTGAACCCATAACCTAAGGGTGATATGTGTGTTGTACCTACCATTACCCTACATGATTTACTAGTTAGTTTGAAATTATATTTTACTTAAATAGTTTGACTGTTAAATATTATGTTGATTTTGGGAGATATATTCCACGATCAAAAAATTTTTACTTTGATATAATTAATGAAAATTCAAGAGAATTTTTATTTGGTTGAGGAATATATAACCATTAGATTTAAAATAGATTATTAACTAGGAAAAATGTAATTAAATTTTTGGGGGTATGTTTTAAAAGGTATGAGATCACATTTATAGTGAAAAAATTCATAATTTTTAGAATGTTGAGATTAATTGAGATGAATGTTAATTTATTTTTGGAATAAATTAAGATGAAACTTTTGTGGAAATTCTGATGTAAAATTTGTTATTTCTCTATATGATGGATTTTTATATTATGGTACCAATTTTAGTTTTGGTTAATATTTAAAGACAGTATGAATATATTTTAATTATTTTATGGATCTTATAATCCTTTAAAATTTAATTTTAGTGTTTTAGGACTAAAATTCATATTGGATATTAATTTCTTATAGTAATAAATTAAGTGGAAATTTATCGAAGTGAGATAAAAGGATTTACATTTACTTAAAAGATATCAAGTATGTATATTTTTTGGTGTTCTTAATCTTGATTGTAAAAGAGTCCCTCAAAATATTTTGAAAAAAATCTTGAAACTAAAATATTATCCTATTACCTTCATATCTAATGAATCAATGGTCTTTTTACTTGTGATGATCCAACCTAATTTCCCTCTCAAAATAGCAGCCAACCTGATCCTCTATATGCCCAAAGGGTGTTCTGGATCCCTATGGGATAGTGAAGATAACCCAGACATAAAAAACCTTCATGGAATGATTTATCTCATCCTCAAGTGAAACAAACATGGAATAAATAAACATAAAGAAACAAAAAAGTAAGAATATAAATATATTCTATAACAGGAATAGAAAAAAGGATGTGATACAACTGAACAAGGTAGAAAAACAATCTCTAAGTTACAAGTCTGGCCATAAAGGACTACAAAACCAAAAATATACTCCAATAGATCCATGAGATAATTTATAAAAACTCCCTATATATCACCCTTAATTATACAAAAACCAGATGATAGAAAAACTTATCAACATACTACGGTGCCTTTCCATTCCCTACATTAAAAGGCAAAACAAGTTATATACACTGTCGAAGGGGTATGCATGGTGTGATCTAACATGATCTATATGGAATCACCTATATGTTCTTTAAAAATTGTTTTTACAATAATCCAAACATTCAGAACTTTAGGGAAAATAAGAAGGGATAATAGTTTAGTAGTTTTTCTTTCAAGATCATGTCAAAACATTTAAATTTACCCTTTTTCCACATTTTGAAATAATGAAAGTAAATTAGTTTCAAATAATTTAATATCCATATAAAAAAATAGATATATAAAATTAAATCTAAGAATATATCATAAATCATATCAAATCAAAGGAAGTACAATAAAATAGTACAAACCAAAAGCATCCCAAATCATTCAAAATCACAATTCAAGTCATGGTAATGATCACACTTTGTCAGGATAGCTAGGATACCCATACCTAATATATAAAATCATGTATTCATCAATTCACTGGAAATATATGTATTTATCCTAGAGTTCATAGGAACACCCAAGAAATTAAACCCCACAATGGCTCTAACAAGTCCCTAGAATAAAAATTCAAGGTAGTATAAGAAATCCCCATGAGTAAACCCCCTGATAGTTGAATATCCATTTTGTTATACCATCCACCTAGTTACCCAAGGCTCCCCATGTTCTCTAATTTCCAAATGAACTCATGAAACCAGTTTCATTAAACCATTATTTGAATACCATTTCACAAAGAAATGTTAAAATTCTTTGAAAACACTTTTAATTTTCCAAAACAAGTGGAAAACAATATTTTTTTTCAAAACATAGTTCTACACAAACACACAAAAATTAGTCATATCATGACATCTACTTTAATAAAATAACTTATCAAAATTAATAAAAATGTAGTTCATTAAAATATGATAAAGGCGAAACCACCTTTCTCTGAACTTGGGTCGCACATGCAAAAAGCAGAATCCACCAATATAATGGAATCAAAAATGAAAATAGAGTCTCTATAATCAATCTACACATCTCATGATTTATTTAATGTATAAAAAATATGTGTAGAAGAGGAAATAAAACGTACCACAATAATAATAACCAACCAAACTATAACCAATAATGAAATGATTCGTATAATGGGGTGGCATAATGGATCTTGATATATGAAATCCAACCATAATGGTGACTAATGATTGAATGAAATAATCTAAATCAAACGAAGGCTACCAAAATCTTCTTGAGGACACCTATAGTTTTAGAGGTAATAATTATAAGAATAATGAATAAAACGTCATCCATTCAATGTTATAAATCCTCAACTCATGATATTTACATAGTATTTTAACCCTTTACAAGTCGTGTAATCTACAACATCTGGATATGCCTAAAAACCCATCGTTTCTTATTAAAACCCAAAACGTTAACATTACATAGAATGTAACATGTACACGATATATATTCCATTAAATCTATATACATGGTTGATGAAATCTCCCAAAAAAGGTTACACATCGAGTATTCCCATTATACAGTGTGTATTCCACCAACAGTCTTCTAAAACACTTGAATTCATAGAAAAATCTCAAACCAACTTTGGAATTCACTAAACACATGGATAAACCTGCAAATCCATTAACAAATGTACACATGGAATCCATTAATTAAAAAAACATACATCCCCAAAAATTAATTAATTTTTCTTAGTAAATTTTCACCATTATTTGGAGTCCTATTTCACACACAATAAAATAGGAAACCGATCCAAGAGATCATAATTACCTAATATTGGGTAACAAGATGTTACAAACTCCCCACTATAAGACTTTCCATAACCAGGAAGTCATATGGAAGAATGAAGTCTACTAAAGAGGTGAGGTAATTTCCCCCTCATCACTGACACACACACCCATGTCTCATGAGAATATGATCTGTGCTACAACAACACTCTGACCAAAGAGACCAAATTCCCACACAAGTATTTCACTTTAGATTTTATGGTCTATACTTTATTCTCAAAAAAAACATATGGATCTAACTCAATATATTCCCAACTTAGAACATGGGAGGGGTGATGATTGTATTTATTGAGATATGACCTGTTGAAAACACTATGATTGTCTATCAACTAATCCATAAATTCCAACTGATAAGCAACCTTCCAAATGCACTCATTGTCCTCAAATAGTCCCACATATCTCTAATCCATCTTTCCCTATTTTCATGTCTAATAGTGACCCAATAGAGGAGAAAAATTCAAGAAATCTTTTTCACTTATATAAAACTCTAAAGGATGTTTTTTATCCAAATAATATTTATATTAAATCTATACTATAGGAAGATGTCAAAATATATCCTAAATCCTCATAGATATCTCCTAAACAAAACTCAGTCCCACTGCATATGTTTCTCCCACATATTTCCAAAAAAGAGGTAATATGCACAACTAACCAATAAAATCATCAAAAGGTTCCATTATGATCAATGTATGAAAACTGTTATTATAAGAAAACTGAACCATTCCAAGATGTTTTCCCTAATATCCACCAAAATCCATGACACACACATGAATAATATCCTCAAATATCTATATTTTATGATTTTTCTGATTGTCAATCTTTGGATGAAAAGTTGTACTCAACATAACTTTTGTTAACATACCTATTTAATACTTCCCTAGAACCTCAAAGTAAACCTAGGATACGTATATGAAACAATGGCAGATGGAACACCATATAACCAAAAAATTTCCTACACATATTTCTTACCCAATTCAATAAATTTTGTGGTGTATTTAACTAGAATGAAATTAGAAAAAATCTCCAATTGGTCAATAACCAGCTAGATAGAATTTCAACCTTTGGGAATCCATGGTAATACAACAACAAATCCATGGATACCTCATCCCATATCGAAACCATCACAAGAAGAGTCTGAAGAAAAAAAGAAGGGTTTAAACACTATTTATTAAACTATAGGTAGGCATAATAGAGCGATACATAATCCACAATGTCATGTTTCATACTCGGCCACCAGAATTACTACCTTGTGTCATAATACATCTTCATAATTCCTAGATTAATGACCCATTATTAACTATGATAATAAAACCAAAATTTTTCTTCTTACAGATGTTGGGATGATTAAAAAATCCCAAAAATGAAGAATAAAATTTGATGAGTGAGACCAACCATAAATGGTATCCCCACCATATAGGGTTTCCATAATTCCAATGAACTTGGAATACAACTGTTGAATCTTCCAACTAAGATCTAGGATATGTGATGATAAGTTAGAATTGGTCAGAACCATACCTAAAACATATATCTGATCATCTTTATGCAACTAAGAAAAAAACCCAATAAAGTTCCATACTTCTGTGGATTATAAAATATCTCACAATAACACCATATAGTTAAGAGCGTCTATGAAAAAATTACATTTATTTTTGTGTATAGGAAATTTAAAATTCAAAAATCTAATTTTATTCCACCCACTATATCTATATAAGATTCATGTATTTTTTAGATAATTTATACCTCAAACTTTTTTGTTCATGAAATACTATGAATGTTTCCCCAAAAACGATAATTCCTCCAACACTTAAATTCATGAATATGTATGTAAATCTATTAATCATGATACGGGTAATTATTTTCATGTTTTCAAAATTGAAAAGATATTTAAGCTACCAAATGATCATCCTGTACGAGCACTCAACTCAAACCACTTATTGATTAATCAAAGAAAAACATATATCCCTTAAAGGGAATAAGTAAGATCAGAATAGAAGTTGATCTCAGTAGTACTTTAATCTCATTGAAAGAAGAATTACATTTTTATCTCATATGAATTTCACCCAATTCCAAAATCTAGAAGTCAATGGTGACACCAACATCAATATATATTTGAAAAACTATTTATATTATCTAGAAAGAAAAATAATTCTCTAAATCTCAAATTCATTTCATGGATATTCTTAATAAAAAACAACCATTACTTTCATAGGATCAATAGTCAAGCCATACTCAAAAATAACATTCCCTAATAATTTCACTTCATAAATCCAGATTTTTTTTTTGAAATCATTCTATACAAATGGTTTATTTTGTATATTTCTAAAACCAAACTCTGATGGTTCTCGTGATCAGGCTCAGATCTTGAATCAACAAATATATCATCAATGAACACCACAAAAATTGATACAAGATACTTATGAAATATCATATTCCTCAATTCTATAAAAACTATAGGATATTTAGCCATAAAAACAGAATCACAAGATATTAATCATGGCTATAAATTTTATTGAAATACTCTTTGGTATATCACACTTTTGAACAATGATATGATGATAATCTGAATAAAAACAAATCATCAAAGACCACATTTCCGCCTTTAAATAATAAAAAAAATAATCAACATGAGGAAAAGGATAATTGTTCTTCACCATTACCCAGTTCAACTACTAATAGTTCATGCACAATCTTAGTGAACCATCTACCTTCACGGAATGGAGCACCCGGTCTACCCAAGGGGAAACACTTGGGAAAAAACTCATCACCTCATGGTCATCCAACTGAATAATTAGATTTTCATCTCTATTGGTGTGATATGAAACAAAGGTATTGAAAAAGGTTTAATACCTAGCACTAGTTAAGACATAAAATCTAACTACCTCTATATAGGAAACCTGTGTAAATCACCAAGAAAAATGTTTGGAAAATCCTGAAGAACAAAAAATAGATCAAAAACTGGAGAAATGCCATTGTCCACAACTACAATAGCCGAAAACTACCCCTGACCTCCGGGAAGGAAGGTAATTCAAAACTAGAACTAAAATAAAACTCTCCTTGAAACACTTATATGCTCCCATCGACTAGAAGAAATGTGACATGTCGATGATAAGAATCAACCTCAGCATGATAAATAATAATCCAATTCATCCCGATGATGACATAAAAAAAATCTAGATCAAGAACAATAAAATACTACAATAACTCTGCATCATCTATTCATAGCACATAAGAAGGACACTAAAACCCCTTCTATTTCCTCTTTCCAAGAGGTTTTTCTAACTCCATAATAAAGGACATGAGTCTTATTGGAAAGTTAACCATATCAAAAAAACATCAAGACATAAATGAGTGGGAAGTACCAGTTTTAAATAATTCATTCACTTCTAGGGATACAATAAAGATGTTACCTCTCACTAATTTTGGGCATGCATCTTATTTTTTTAAACAATTATTATAATAGAAGGTTCATCACTCTTGAGACCAATGGATATAGCTCTATAGTCTTCGATGTTTTTTAATTCCCCATTATACCCTTTGCATCATACAATGCATGTCCATATCGAGGTGTAGAAATATTCTGAAGAAATGGTACAGATTACCATAATGCATGTAACTGTTATACATCTTAATAGGTGAAGGATAATAATGTTGTGTGTGTCCAAATATTCTATAATGATATAAATTCAGAGGCAGGCCACTAGATGAAACTAGAGGTTCCAATAAGGGAAGATGTGATAACCACCTATACAACTCCTATAATAATCATTCCACTACCTATTATTTATTAGCACAATAATAAAGATACCAAAAGTTCAATATCCATTTATTCCAATATAGACCTATAAACTATCTTCATATATTTTGAAATATTAACCATAAATACCAATGATATGATATCTGGTTTCAAACCCTATAGGTACATCTGAGATTTTTGTAGGTAATTATTTATAACCTATTTTTCCATATGAACCAAATTTGTAGAATGATTAGTGTACATTGACATTGAATAGTATCCCTAATATAAATACATGATATTTATATAATTCTCCAAAGTTAGTGAATGTAGAGAAAACTTCTTGAAGAAGAGAGTCTTGAATCCCTTCCAGTCCAAGTCAACGTGTCTATATTCATACGCCACATAATCCCACCAATGGTTGATGGGATCCTCATGTCTGAATAATTACCACTTCACCATGATAATCTCATGTTTATCTGGGAAGTCAAAAATCTAATAGATCATATCAAGATAATCATACACCTCTTGATGTTACTTCATACCTTTAAATGATGGTGGCTTCACATTAATGAACTACCATGATCGATCTATTTATCCTACATCACCTAGATGTACCTCAACGACTATATTCTAAACTTTTTTACATTCGATACAACAATAAGAACATACCCTATGATAGCCTTTATAAATTTCTGGCCGGGGGCAGGATTCCCTTGAATACAATCAACTGCACCCTCCTACAGAAATCAAAAAACATATTTGATAATCATATTACTACACACTGAAATAGAATAAATGATAAGACAACAAATTATACTTAGTTCAAACTAGAAAAACCTATGATAAAAACTAATATAAACATAAAAACTCAAAATAAGAGACACAAGTCCCAATATCCCAAGGTAACTTGAGTCTTATCCTAGATAGATTTGGCCAAGAACTCACTGTAATCTACCTCTGGAGAACTGAACGTTCAATATATAGTATACCAAAAATAAAAAGACAATAACTCTTAGGGGGAAAAACCTAACCCGAGGATATGATACTAAGCTGTAATGAACTGACCCAAATACCCTCTCAAACAAGTACCTGTCCCTATCTAACACATACCCAAAAGGAATTCTTGATCCCCAGGGTATGACGACTAACACTAGGGCATGCTAGAATAACCAAAGGGAATGACTTATCTCAACCAAAAAAGACAAAATCATGGAATATATACACATAACAAGAAGAAATAGTAGAATATATAAATATATTACAAAAAAGATAAAGAAAATTTGAATCGATACAAATGAAAAAGGAAGAAAAAAAATATCCATGTTACAAGTCCAACCACAAAGGACTCAAGAAAAAAATATCTACCCCAACATCTCTATGTGATAATGTGAGAAAGGTCCCACCACCTCACCACCAGCTACCCAAATCCTAGCCGATAGTACAAATTTTCACCATAATGTGGCACCTTTCAGTTAGCTACATCAAAAGACATAAACAGGTCTACGCACCACTAAAGGGGTATAAAGTGTGGGAGCTAACATGCTCAATTGGGTGTCACCCAGGTGTTCCCCCACAAGCCTCTATTCAATAATCCAAGTATACTCCAATTTAAAGAAAACAAGGCATGAAAAATGTTAAATAGATTTTATATCAAAAGCATGGGAAAAAAATTATTTCCCCCCTTTTTCACATTTTCAAATAAACAAGGTAAACTATTTTCAAATAATTTCATATCCTTATATCATATCACATAAATAATATCAAAGAAAAGTATTTATCATTTTTCATATCAAATTCATGGAATTTTAATCAAATATTACAAACCAATAGCATCCTAAATCCAGCAAAAGCATGGGTCACCTCAGGCCAAGAATCACACAAGTTTAGGATATCTAGAATACACATACCTAAGATAAAAAATTTCATACACTTAAATCCACTAGACATATTAATTGACACTAGAGAGAAGAATAACCCCATATAAAATGAACCCCTAACAGATCTAACAAGTCCCTATAACAACATGCCTTGGGAGAAGTGATAATTCCCATGAGAAAACCCCGTGATAGTAGACAAGACCAATTACTATACCTTCCACCTATGATACAAAGGATTCCCTAGTGATCAATTTTCAAAATAAATTCATCATTCTGTTTTCATCAAACCATGATTTGATACCCATTTCAAAAAAATATTTCGCAATACTTTGAAAACCCTTTCCATTTACTAAAACCAGAGCAAAACAAACTTGTATAAAAACCTAATTCCACACAAAAATAATCATTCACATAATTCCATTCCATTTAATAATTTTTTTTATCAAAAATAGAATAAATTCAATTAATCATCACAGGATAGTGACGGAACCACCTACCACTTTACTCAGGTCGCACACACCCATAGCAGAATCTTCCATAAGAAATGAATCAAAAAAGAAAATTGAGGCCCTAGAATCAATCGACAATTCTTAGAAATGATTAAATTTAGAAAAAAAATCTTTAAATATTAAACAACACATTCCTCAAGAATTGACACCTACCACACCACAACCAATAATGAAATGACCCCCAAAATGAGATCGCAAACCAAATCTAGAGAGACTCAATCCAAATTAAATGGTGATTAGTCACATAATAAATTAATATAGATAGAAAAAAAGTTCCAAAAATTACCTGATAACCCTTATAGGAAAAAATGGACAAATGATGTGCAATAATTAATAAAACACTAGTTTTGTCATGCCCTAAATCCATTATGTGGATAATTTACATGGCATGTAAACTATTTACACATCATATAATCCATAATAGTGGGATACACTATAAAATAATTCATTTTTAATTAAAAACTGAGCTTTTAACATTACACAACATGAAACTAGTACACTATTTGTACTCACATCATGTTTTGTACATTGTTGATCACGTCTTCCCATCAGAGGTTTCACAATTTATATACCCTTAACCGGGTGTGTATTACTCCAGAAATCTGTAAAAACCTTAGACTTCATAAAAAACCTCAAAATATCTCATGTGTTATTCAATATAAAGGATAATATATAAAATCCATTGACACATTTATACGTAGACTCCATTAATTCAAACAAACATACATCCTTAAACTTTAGGTGATTTTTCTTAGAAAATGTTTGTTATACTCTAGAACCCCAAGACACACCCAATCATAGAGGAAAACAAGAAAAGATAATATAATTACCTAAAAGTAGGTAAGGGGATGTAACAATACTCATAGAATATTAATGGTTTAGTATTTTTTTTTGATTTCTTTGGACAATTCATTTTCTTGTGAACCATGATCTCTAACACTCGCCAATATTATTTATATTTTTCCTACATGACCATATTCTTACTTCTAAAAATGTTCTCCTAAATGGAATCCTAGTTGTTTGTTATTCCATATGACCATTTAAATCCCCTTTTCCACCTTTAAATAGATGTTTTATTAACCATTTTTATGTTGTGGATATTCAATAAAAGAATTTTCAAATATCAAACCCATATTTTCTAATTTAAAGATCAAATTGCGAAGAAAAAATTTCTTAATGGTGACGAAAATGTAACACTGTGAGATTGTAAATTATATTTATTTTTAAATAAATTTTACACCATTGATAACTTTTGGTACATTAAACCCAAAGATTTAAAGATAATAACATTATGTCTGATAGCGTATATGACACACAACATAGACAACATGCAAATTTAATTATTTAAATATGACCATTATAACTTAACCATTGAATTTCTATGTATAAATAGGATTAACTAAATAATTAATTAAATAGAGTGGTTATAATCAATACAAATTTATTTACAATAAGTATTCATTTTTTATTTGAGTCAATTCAATCATAAAAAAATATGTTTTTATCAAAAAAAGTTTTTACTACTATTTGTGAAAAAATAATCTAATTAATTTATTTATAAGTATATAAAATGAATTTTTAAAAATTATATTAATTTCTAAAATAAAAATATCAAAATTATCATAGGGTAAATTAATGGTATTTTTTGGAAAAGGTTGATTTTTTAGTTAATAGTGATAAATACCAATTATTTATATATTGTTGTTATATTCATTAAATTAAGTAATGTTAAACTACCATTATAATTTTAAATTGAATTCAAATTCAAATAATTATTATATATTAATATTTAAAATAATTAATTACATTTTAATCATATTTATACCATATTTCATTATAACATTATTTTTTGTCTTAAAACGCATTTTTCTAAAAACATTCTTTAAAAGCTTAATGTTCCCCAATTTTAATAATTATTAATAACCAATAATAATGAATTATTTAATAAAAAATTATATTATATATATATGAATTTACATTTATTTAACTATTATTACTTATCATATAGTTATTATAAGATCATATTTTTCTTGAAATTTGTAATTCTGGAAAACCCCATTTTTTGTAACAAATTATGGGTTTATTTTAAAATTAAATTCTAAAATATATGTGAATTGAATTGAATTAAATGTATTAAATAATTTTAATAAAAATAATTAATATTATATAATATTATAAACTTTAATTTCTTACATAATTATTAGTAAAGGCATTAAAAATCAATTTCCCTATGTAACATTAAAATTAGGTTTTACACATCACACATGCATGTTTTAAAATTACTCTTTAACACATATATATTTTTTAATTATTAATTTGGATTTAATATTTATAATTTATAATTCCAAATTATTTAATAATTCTCATTTTATTTCAGTCATAATGGATTAATTACCTATGATTGAGAAACTAATTTTCATTGAGAAAAATAAAATAGTACAAGTAAGTATACTTAGGGGATAAGGTAATAACATATCTCAGACATGTTTATTTATGTATTTTTGATGCTTTTATCCTCATTAAATTTCATAAAATCTTCTATTTCACATTTTTATAGGCACTTAGGGTGGGAGTGGCATCCCATTATTGAATAGTGTTTGGAATTTACAAAAATGTCACTCCGCCTCAATTATAAAAGGGAACTCCCTTCCCTCACTTATTCACTAATATAAATCCTTCTTTATCAATATAACCCTACCAAACTACCTCAAAAAAATCTTTATCCATGTTATATATCAATTACTAACCCAAAAATATGAACCCTATGGACCTTAAGAATAGATCCAAAGGAGGTTTCTCTAAGATAAGGTAATCATCTTCACGAAGATACTTCATTTACTTTATTCTATTTCAACCATCAATTATGACATAAAACTGAAAATATAATAAAAATATAATACCCCAAGGATAGAGATAATATTATATTAATAGAATAGACAATATCAATATACTATTCAGTCGAATGGGAAAATAATTTGTCAATCGTGTGCAGGCTGAACTCCTTCCTTGTGAACCAATGTAAATCATTTTGCTTCAACACTTCACACAGAAGGATATAATTATTGATTTAATAAATATATATAGTATTTATGATATTATTATACTTTTTTAATTATAATATCACATTTACATCCTCCCTTTATACACTGTTTAATATATGATAACTTCACTCATGTGTACAGATGATTGTCACCACATGAATCAATGCAATTTATTTTTCACTTGAAATTTATGTATAAGGTAAAAAGAATAAATTTAATGAATATATGTGATATTTATGAAATTATATTTATTATTTAAAACTAATTTTTCATCCACTTTCTTACCCTTATACCCATTAGGGAAATGCAATCATTGCTTGAGTGTATGTACGACTTACCGTCTCCACGAAGTGATGTGATTAATGTTACATATCATTCATACAATAATGGTTATAATAAATTTATAATTAGTAAATATTATATTTATATCATTAATATAATTTTGGAGATTATTTTTATGTAGCCTAGTCAAAATAACCAGAACATCCGTGACAAAAAATGCATGAGAAGACAAAGCAATTAAAACATAAAACCATGGTAAAATGAGATATTATTAATGAACGGGTAATAAGATGTCATAGAATGATAATATATGATATTATAAATATTAATACTTTTATAATATAAATTAATAACATGTTTAAAATCATTATATGGTAGTTAAAATATTTTTCAATTAATAGGATGTGTTAGGTAAAGGATTTCATCTCAATTTTTAACCATTTAGGCATATTGTAATGTTGTGAACCAAATTTATTTTATATAGTGTATGTACTACCTAGTTAAAATGAAATATCATAAATAATTAATAATTCATGGTATTTTACGTTCCAATTATAAATATTTCATCAAGGAATATTTTAATTGAATGTTACAAAGTTGTATAAAATTTAATAACTCGGTTTCTTTTTATTGGGTTTTATTACTTACACAATGTCTTTGATATTAAAACAGTATTTGTGTAATGAATTTTTATTATTTTATGTCAAATTTCCACTTATTTTATGTGTATTTACATTTGAAGCTCATAATAATGTCTTTTATTAATTATAACATTAATGTATTATGATCTTTCTATGGGTTTATTTCACAATCTCATTTTAATTGATATTATTTATTCTTGAATATCAATTAAAGGGAATTATTTGACAATTATATAATAAACTTGTTTCATTTTTATACTATATATCTTAATTATTTTTTGAATTAATAGTTCAATTTATATCTCCTTGGTACTTAATATGATTTATAAAACGTTTTTAACAAAATGCATCTTTATTTATCACTTCAGTCGTAAATCCTTTTTCTTCCAAACCAATGGTTTCTAAAAATGTTTTCAAAAAGATTTTACTATGATTTTTTAAATTAAATTTTACCCATAATTATATTTTAAACAAAAAATTTTAAAACTTAACTTCCTATTATTTTCAAAATAAGGTACTTTTGATTTTTCTTACAAAACATGTGAAAGTATTCACTGTTTTAACATGATCATCTTAAATAAAACTTTCCCACCATCATGAACTCTCATTTATTTAAAGCATACTTTAAAGTTTTAAAAGATTATTTTTTATATCAAATTATTCCACTAATATTAAATAAATTTTATGTTTTTAAAAGTGATTTTAATTTGAAGATTATATTTTCCTCAATAAATATTTTAATAATGTTTTTATGGTATTTATATTCATCAAAGACAAAAAGAACTTTTATTTTCATTTTTTCCACTATGTTTATGTTGTATTGGTACCATTATTATTATTTCTTGTGATATTTTATGATTAGTTTGATAATAAAAATTATATATATTAACTTTCTTACTTTATTTTTGTAATCATTAACTTCCCCTTAGAACATTCACTTTTTTGTGATCATTGGACAAACATTTCCCTAAAATATCAATATTGTTTATTAAGTACATGATTTTTTATTAAACTGTATATCATTTCAATATACAATGTTTTACTATGAATTCCATTTTATTGACTAGTTAAATATTGATATTTCATATTATTCATTCAACGTATACATTTATTAATAAGTCATTTTTTTTTAAATTAAAGCAATCATTTGACATATAAGAAAAGTGTTGGACATACAGTTATAGATGGGGGAAATTTATAGATAGCACATCAATGTATCAGTACTCTCATAAGATGAATCAATTGACTAGTCATACTCAAATTTTTTATGGTGGATAACTTCCCATAAGTATTAAATCATCTAGTAAAATGAATGGAAAGTATAAGAATATTGAATCTTTAGATCATGAAATCCAATAATTAAAATGTTTCTTCATTTTCATATCAATTATTATTATTATCCATGATATTTTTACATTGATATTATCTACAGATGCATTTTATTCTTGGTTTTTTTATTAAATGAAATTTTTTCTTAGATATTTACTATTCCATATTGATTTCTCCTTATCTAGTTATGATAGTAATGTTTTTATTAAATGGAATGTGTGTTTTTTTATTTACATTTCCATAATGATTATCAATTATCTTGTCAAGATAGATATGATGTTGATTAAATGGAATGTATGTTCTAATATCGACCTTTTATATTTTTCATACTTTATTGATTATTATTCATTTATGTATGATATCTTCTGGTTTACATAACATTTAATGATCAACTAATATCACTCTTATTTTGTTTCTTGTCCTCATGCTGTAACGAATGAATCCTTGAATGAGTTCAAGGATAATTAATTCTAACATTCCCTATGTTTTATTTCCTAAATTCAAATCAATTTTTAAATCCAATTATGTATCCAGTTTACCAAAACAACTAAATAATTTTTACCTTTAGAATGTGATCACGTTTATCTTATTCCAATATAATAAAGTGACCATTGACTCTGGGAAATTGGTGTTTGGGTCTTTACACATTTTATATTCATGAATGGATGATAAGCCTTCATTTCAATATTTTATTCTAATTATAATCATTTACTTCATCCAAAATTGTTCTATTGATGAAAATTTTAAAATTATTAGACATATAAAACGAAAACTTTAAACATTTATGGGATAACCCATAAATGACTTGTATTCTTTAACCTATGAAATTATATATTTCACTCTAAGTTATCCATAATCAAATTTCTCTCATTAAATTTCATAGAAATTTTTATTTCCTTAATAATGGTTCATAAAGATCATGTGATTTTATAAAATAATATCCAATGAGAGGGTCAAATCATGTTTAAATCATGGAATATTTTTCATACAGTAGGTATAGGTTGATTTAATACATAATGAATCTTTGGGGTTATTTCCCTAAGGTACATTTTTTAGAGACACATATACTTGTAGTATCTTGATAAGTATTTTTTTTTCATAGAAACAACTCAGTATATAATTTACCAAAATTTAGGGGTGTTATCCTATATTTATACTTATCCTTCCAGTTTTGACATTGTATTAAAATATTACTCCCCAAATAAATATAACTTAATCTCATACAAATTATGAAAACGCATGTCTTTTATACACTTTATTTCATGATTTACTTCATTAAAACGCACATGACAGAATCCCAAAATATTGAGAGGCCAAGTGTATTTGGGAAATTAGATACATATCATAAAAATAGGAAATATGGATACAATATCATTATTTTATAACTCAATAACATTCTCTTATATTGCATTGATCTTCTTATACTGCACGGCATATCTAGGGGATATAAAAGAAATTGGTGAGATATAAATCCTGGTAAGGGAATAACAATAGAATATAATAAATTAAATAAGTATATTTTTGTTAGGAGAAAAAAATGATGATATAGATAGGTTAGAATCATAATTAGAAACATTTAAGAATGATATAAGATGAAAATACCAAGGCATCCTTGGAATGTGGAAACAACCAAAAAACCTAAAATTATAAGCATATGTGATGTCTAAATTCCCAGAAATTATAACATAGTACGATTTGGTCAAACATAAATGAATCCTACATTGTATCTCATGTGATGAAAATTACCCAATTCATTTGTTGGATATATAATTATTGGATCACCCATCATATTCATATTGTGTACATGAATTTATATTTCACATAGATCATGAAGTATAATAACATATTTCATCACATTTAATCCCAAAATTAAAGACATAGGCTTACAAAAATGGAATCCCAAAACAATAAAGGATAGGTACAACTAGGTGAATACCCTTAAGAGGAAATTAGGTCAGGTATTCATAACACAAAATTTTGTTTACGAAAATCGTAGAATAATTTCTGTGGTATAACAATTTTATATTGAGGTTTATTTAAGAGATTAATGAGAGTGAAAGTTTTTATCCCATTAATTGGAAGTAATAAGGACAACAAAGGGATGTGTGGAAAAAAATTAACATGAACAGTTTAAAAAAAGGATTAATATAATGAATGTTCTTGAATAAAGAGGAGGAATAAAATCCATTACTTGAGAGGTTGCTTATAAAATATTGGGAGGCGCTTCTTAAGAGTTTAGAAACACCTTGGTTGGTCTTCAAAGATATATTTTGAGAGGATATTAATGATCAATGGGTTGTTAAATAAGAGTCATGGGAGGTTGGGTGGGTATTTATATCAAATTTTTTTTGTATTATTTATTTATTTCTAATCCTAGGTTTTGGATTCTATGTAATAGAATAATCAAAACCATAAAACTTCCTAATTATTTTTCCTATGATTTTTTTAAAAATATTATTGGTTATAAATATTTTATTATGTAATGAACCAAACTAATTAAAATAATGTCATTAATTATTTGGAAGTGAGTCATTTATATAATGAATTGATTTTAAAATAATAAAATTTGTTATATGTTTTTGAAGATTCATTACAGTTTTTTTAAAATCAATTATATAACTCCAAAATAATTTAATGGAAAATCTAGTTGTGGTCATGGATTATTTTTTATAGTAATGATTACATAACTTTGGGGATATTATTATGTTATATTACATACTATATATTTATATCATATTAATGTTTTACCCAAAATTTCATATATTAGAGGAAATTAAGAAAAACTAAACATTGGATAATTTCAACATATAATTTTTTAAAATTGTACGTACTTTACCAAAATAATCATATAAACAAATGACTCTATATTTTAAATAAAAATATATATTTATTAAAAAAATATTATTTTCCATGAAACAAATATCTTTTTACTCTCATTAAAATGACACAGGGACTCATTAAATTATATTATGATTTAAATTTAGATAAATAATATCTAATAATACTATGTAATTATAATAACATTTATATTAAAAATTATTTAATTTAAAAAATAATATACCTTAATTGAAATTATTTATTTCCCAAAACATTCATTTTAATTTCCTTATATGAAAAATATATTTTTTTAAAACTCAATATATAATAATATTTATACTTAAGTATTAATGATATTATAATTATTATTTTATTAAAATGTATATATAATAAATCTTTTTATTAAAGTCTATATAGATACCCACTTATTAGTCCAATGTATTCCCTAAGGGTAAGTTGTTTTATTATGGTACCTTCATGGGGTATTTTGATGGATATGGTTTTATTGGTGATTTATATGAGCTCAAACCTCTCAAATAATTGTTTTTCACTTTCTTGTTGAATCGTGGATTGGTCTTTGTCTAGGTCAAAGCCTTGTGATACTAACTCCCTTAGAAGCAATGATAAATGGTATTAATAGGGTATAATCCTATTGGTTGAGGTCATAACTTATTACTTATATTACAATTAGATCATATCATAACCCTTAACAAATACTAATATTATTAGTAATTCTTGAATGACTATAATACCAATGGTTATGATTCTTAATGGTATTTTAAGATTATCGAAAAAATAAGATATATTTTATAATAGATAAAAATGAACAATGAAATACATTTCATTTGATTTAAAAAAATACATTTATTAACATGATATTTATCCATTTTAAGGGAAATTCATTTAGAAAATTTTGGGTTGTTACATTGATTTATAGTTTATACCTTATTTTATGCACATGTTTTATTCTAAGATCATTAATGTATTGTTGTATATCTCCCACAATCATTATTTTGAATTTATTTTCTTATTAATTCTATGTCCTGTAGTTAAACATATATATTTAATATCATATCTATATTTTCTTAATCATATACCCATTATATATGGTAATAGTTATATGAATATTACTTAGAAATTTATTCTAATAACAAGGGAATATTGAAAATTTTTATATTTGATTAAATAGAAATATTAATTGGTTAACAAGTAATATTGAATGTATTTGTTATTGAATACTTATGAATAATTCATTAGAGTTATTTAGTTGTGGGTGATTCCTGAAATTAGATAGCCCCTTGATGCCTATGTGGAATTCATGAGATAAACAAGTCCGAGTACTTAGTATATGTTAGATCAATTATTTATAATGTCATGGCTGAGGCCTTAAAGGTTTGTATGATTTCTTGGTTGAGGTATTAATGGTATGATTTTGATTCTAATTATTAAAAATTACGTCACCATAAAACCAAAAATATTTTTCCATGTGATTGTTTATATGTTTATCTATGGGTATATTTCAAACTTATGTGATTAGAAATATGGAATTATTTAATTATAATTTTTCCCATATTATTCATACCTTTTTTATTACATTATATATTTTGATCAATACTAACCCTTAATAATTTTTTTATCTAACCCTCTTTATGTTTCGATTTATATTGGTTATGATGAGGATTATTACATATGATATGACTAGAAGGGTATCATGTGTGTTGTGACAACCGATGTATTTTTAAGTATCACATTTATGGTCTATTGATATTACAAATTATGCATTTGAAAATATGATTTAAACACTTATATATGTATATATAATGTAGAAAAGTATATTATATAATCATTTTGATGCATGTTTCAGATTTAATATTATTATGTTTACATTATGAAAGAAAATTTTATTTATATATCTTCATAACATGGTTTATAATTTTATCTTTATAATGAATTATTAAATTGTTAGATATTTTAAAAATGATTATTTATTTCAAGTTACTGGATTAATATGAATATAATTATGATCTTATAAATATTTTTTTTAAGGTTCAGAACAAGAATATAATTTTTCATTTGAAAAATAAATAGATTTTATTTTAAATAAATTGTTCTTTCGAGTTTAATATGGTTTTATTTTAAATCCAAAATTATAAAATTAAGAATTTTAAATTGAAAAAATGAGATAAATTTTGAAATCCTAATGTCCAAAATATTTGAGGATTAATTTTTTTATTTTTATGAAATGATTTATTTTTATGTGAATAGTGAAAAATACATTTTTTATAAATATAGTGACTTTTATGACCTCGTTATGTTATAAAAATATATTAAAATATATAAAATGTTTTTTTTACAAAAATAAATATTTAATGAAGGGAAATAAATCATTTAAAATAATATTTTTAATATATAAATACATTCTTAACATTTTGGAGCCTAAGTTATATTTAATTTTACTAAAATCTAATAATGGGACATTTTTATTTAATTAAGTATTCACAAGTTACAATTAAGTTTTATATTTCTATTATGGTCACATAAATATCATTATTTTAATTATTAACTAATAAATTTCATGACAATGAATATTATGCATGATTTTGTTGTAAATTGAATTTAATGTTTAAAGTTGCCTTTTTTTATGAAAATAATTTTTATTTCATAAAGATAGATTTTAATTAATTTAATTTTTACCACCACTATAACATAAATCTTATAGAATAATTATATTTTAATTTATATAATTAAAATTTTTAATAATATAAATTACATTTTTGGTCATAAAAATTGGTTATCAAGGTAAAAAAATCACCACTATAATGGTAAAAGGGGTCAATGGGCATGTTAAACTAAGAGATACAGTTTTAGGTATCATAAAAAAATACCTTTAATTTTCTATTTTGAGTTTAAAATGACCTTTTCTATCATATATTCTAATTTGGGTTTCTTGGGTGCCACTTGACCATGATAAATACATTTATTTTATTATATTGTTGAGAATAATTATTAAGGTGTCACTCCTCCGACCATTAAAAGGATCGTTTCAACCCCTCACATTTTCAAAAAAATTTATTATATTATATCAAAAAAGAATTTATAATAACATCAAATTTTACCCATATCCATAAACTATAGGTTTTTGACTAACTAAACGACTATCCTAAGAAAGATTAAGGATATATCCAAAAGGAAGATACCCAACAAAGAAGTAATTCTCTTAACATATTTCGTTCATTAATATTGGTTATCAAAAATATTTTAAGTATTATTTGAACATATTAATAAAATGAAAAATAATTATTTTAATTAGATTTTATTATATTAATATAACATCAACTAGATTCTTTCTTACCGTCCAATGGAAAATGATATCATTGTTTCTATGTATGTACATAATACCACATCCTTCAATGGTGTATTTTATTTTTCATCAAAACCTCACATTGAAAGTAATATATATGAATTTAATTAATAAAATATTTTATTGATTATATTTTTACTTTTTAATAATGAATAATTACCTTATTTATTTCCATTTCATCTATTAGAAAGATGAACATTTCATCGTATTAAGTGTGGACAACCACCTCCAAAAAGGAAATATTTGATATTTTATTTCCACATTACAGGGATGATTCTAAAAATGGATTCCATCAATAAATATTACATTTATAAAATAATTAAGGTTTTGGAAAGATAATTACTCTACTATATAAATAATATTTAAAATAAAATTTGATAAAAAATTAAACCACCAAAACGAGCATATAGAGACACATTGTTATTAATAACTTCTAACAACTATTTTTCATTTATATTATTCATATAAATATTAAAAAAAAATATAATATATAACCTTCTTAAATTTTCATTAAAAAGTTTGTCTTTTGTAAAAATTATATCATCATTATGAAATTGTAAGTTCTTTTTCATTCATTCATTATAACACACATTTGTTTTGGTCAGTTTTAAAAAATACAAGAATGATGTTATAATGTTTCTATCATGAATGAATATAGATTGTAAAAAATTACTATATAATATTATAATTATGATTTTAATAGGTTTTTATAACTCTTTAATTGTAATATATCTATGTGTAATGGTTAATAAAATCCTAACTTTTTTATGAAATTAAAATTTCGAAAAAATATATTTAAGATTTTAATAATAATTTTCACCATAAGATCCATAAAATATCCATGTAAATCCAAAACCACACCAAAATAATATAATAATATTTAATTAACATTATTTTGATGATAAATCCATTGAGTCAATAAAGTTTCATTATGAATCTTACATTCCTTTATGTTTGGGGAGATTGTTGAGTCAATAAGATTTCCTTATGACTTCTCCATTTCCTCATGTTTTGAAAGTAACAAAAACCCTATTTTAAGGAAAATTTCATTTTCCTTAATATTCCCCTTGATAAGGAAAAATTTCATTCCCCAAGGAAATTTTATCCTTACTAGTTTTTCATTGTTCATATTATAACATAACCCATTTTCATTCAAAGTATAAAATTCAGTTTTACATCTAAAACCTCAGAATCCTATTAATACGTTGATATAGAGATTTCGGTTTTCAGGATCCGAACTCTGGTTTGGAACTCTCTGAATTCGGACTCCGAACTTTCTAAAGTTCAGGTTCTGAATTCCTCTGAATTCAGACTCCAAACTTTCTAAGTTCAGATTCTGAATTCTTATAAATTCAGATTCCAAAGTCTATAGAATTATAATTATGAATTCATGAGAAAGATAATTTGAATATCCTTTTAATATATACTCTTAAGGTTATCTTTATTAGACTCTGAACTTTTATTTTTCCTTACATTCCGAAAAATAGTTTGGGTTAATGAACCGTATTTTTTACCCTTGTTTGAGTTATAAAATGATGTCGTGCATTCTGTTATTTACTAAACATTGATTTAAGTGACACGTATAAAGGTCCCTCTGAAATTCAAGGAAAAATATGACTGTTGGAGGAGGGAGCCGACCACTGAAGATGTTCCTGTAAATAGAAGCTCAATTAAAAGAGCTCAAGAATTTTGAAAAAACTTTTAGACCTTTTGAAAACATACATGCTGAAGTGATTTCTAGAGAGGGATTCTCATTCGACTCACAGTTCTTTGTGTGGATGTTGTGAATAACTTGTTTGGGTGTGAAAAACTTGTTATGACTTTCTTTGTGTAGACTCTAATCGTGCTGATCGTGGGCTTCCGGGTTTGGAAGACAGAGGTTACGATTTCCTTCTAAATTGAGGTCTTACAGGGATAGCAAGATAGATACCGATCTTCATATTAAGGAATTACCTAGGTTTGGGTAACATATACTTTAGTTTCTTGGTCATGAAAAATTCAACACTAATTAGAACTTTCCACTACTGAAGCTGAATATGTAGTAGCTGGAAGTTGTTGTGCTCAAGTGTTGTGGATGAAACACACACTCATAGACTATGGTATGAGTTTTACAAAAACACAAATTTTATGTGATAATACAATTTCAATTTCCCTATGTAAAAAAACTAAACATCACTCTCATGCAAAACACATAGATATTAGGAATCACTTTCTTAGGGATCACACACAAAAAGGACATATAATTCTTCAATTTATCAGAACACAAGATCAGTTTGATGATATTTTCACAAAATCATTACCCTCTGATAGATTTGAATACATTAAGCCGATGTTAGGAATGATAACTATAAGGTAATATTCTATGTTAAATTATTAATTAAACAATATCCTTATAGTAAGGAAGTTATTTTCATAGGGGGAGTACATTTGTTTGTTAGATTTATAATTTTTCATAGTCTAAATTTTTGGTAGTCTAATTTTTTTCCCAAAATTTGTAGTCTTAAAATGTTCATTATGAAATTTTTGTACTTAAATTTTCATAATGAAATTTTAGGTAATTAAAATTTTCATAATGAATATTTTCATCACAGAACTTTTTGTATTGAAAATTTTCGTAATCAAAATTTTCGGAATCTAATGTTTTTTAAGGATAATTTTCCTCATTAAGAATAATATTCCTAGAAATATGAAAGATATGTTTCCTTTCTTAAATTTTTTTAATAACCTTTTATTTTTTGGTATTTTTATTTGTTTTTAAAAATTTTCTTATTAATTTCTTGAATCTGAATTTTTTTATTAAAAAACCTCAAATGACCGGATTCTATAAAAATCCCTTTTCAGATATCATCTCAACTATTAGATATGATCAGAAGGTTTTTCATCCGTTGGATTGAGTATAGAAGTTGCAAGACTTTGTGTGCTAAAGATTTTCCCTCCTACAAAAGCTCAATCAAAACTTTTCAGATCTTTCTGACTTTTGAATGTCTGTCAAGGTTTCCTCTCAGAAAGATATGTCAATTATCAAACCAATATCTGAATGGAAAATATATAGAGAAATGTCAGTGGACCTGATGTTTTTTGCAAAGAACAATTCTATTATTTCCAATAATATAAAGCTGAATGTATGGGAAAATGTTTTCCTTTCAAAAATAAAGCTCATGATTTGGTATATCCGGATTTTTTAATAGAATTATATAAGTCAGTGACATTCATTCAAGGAAGAAGGCATGATAAAATTATCATTCAAGTGTTATGGAAAAACATATTCACCTTCTTACACAAAGACTACAATATTGGTTAATATTCCATATGATGGGGAAGCTGAGTTTTGTTATCATTGGTTGCCTGATATTCAAGGAAGTTTTGATAAGGAGAAGGCCATGGCCTGTCTCGGTCTTTCAAAAGTAAAGACTCCAAAGATTCTTCACTTGTCTACAAATTATAGGATTCTTGAAATGTGGGTTCAAGGATTCATCATACTGAGAAAAGGAGATAAGGACACTCTAAAGAAGAGTGATATTTACATTATGGATTTCTTGGTAAACCAAGGGAAAATAAACTTGGTCAAGAATATTCTTGTTACAATTGAGAACATAAAGAATAGAAATATAAAGGCTCAGATTATTATGTTTCCATGCATTCTATCTATGATGATTGTTCGGCATCTAGAATCCTTCAAAATCCCTTGCAGATATAAGTTCAGTAATTGTAATGTTATGTTGTTTAATGATTATACATAGATAAGAATTAAAGTTGGGTTTTCTATAGAATCCGAAGAATTATATGATTTTCCCGAGGAGGAAGTTGAAGCTATCTCAAAGAAATAGGAGGCAGATGAGACCTCTAATAAGGGAGGAAGGAAGAGGAAGTTGAAAGAAGTGGAAGAGAAGTAAAAAACCCCAACGGCTAAGGGAACCTAATCCGCACCACTGAATCCAAAGAAACAAAAAGCGTATCCTAGTGAAGTTGTAGAAAAGTAGAGAGAATCCAAGAAAAATCAAAAAGAAGGGGAGTCTATGTTTGGATTAGACCCTTCTGAAGCAAAAGCTTTGAAATAAAAGGAAGTTGAGGAGCTCGAGAAGAAAAAAAAAGAAAAGAAGATAAAGAAGAAGATGTCTATGGCCGAAATAGTACATTCCCTTTTGAAAGTAGATGAGAAATCCTATGAGAATATTCAAGTACTAAATAATTTTCTCCAAGAACCACTTCCCGAGACTCTAGGAAAAATGTTTGGAATTCGGGAAAAACATCAAGAAGAAGTTGTTGAAGAAAAAAAAGAAGTGGAAGAAGAAGAAGAAGAAGCAGGTAGTGGTGATACCGAAGATTTGATAAGGCTAGTTGATGATTTTGAAGATAAAGAAAGACCTTCCAAAAAATTATCTTTCTGAACTTCTCAAGTCGAATCATCAAAGTTTGCTACTCCTGGGAAGGATGAAGATAAGGATAAAGGATAAGTTGAAAAACCATATGAAGAAGAAAGTATTAATAAAGATTTTATTCACCCAGAAGAAGTTGAGGTAGAAGCTGAGAAAGAAGAGATAGATGAATACAAAATCATTTAGTTTTTTAATAGTGATCATGAAACACCAGACCAAGAAGAAGCCATTCTGAAATATGATAAAGGAAAATAGGTGGTAGTTGATACATCTACCAAGGATGTTGTAAATAAGAAAGATGTTGGTGGATCTTCAAAGGGGAAAGCTGTTGAGCTAGATAAAGAATCCTCACCAAGAAAAGTTTGAGATTCAGAATCATCCTATCCAAGATTTGATTTTGTAGTCCAGTCCTTGAAGAATATTGTTGGAACAATTATAATATTTCTATGTATTGACTCGAGATGCCAAATACTTCAACACTCCTTAAATCAGAAATCGGATTCATTATCCATAGTGATGGATAATTGTATCAAGCTTGAGGTAGATTTCAAAAACTTCTTCATAAATTACGAAGCCCACAAAAGATCCTTCATGAAAATGACTAGCTGTTCAAAGAAAACTGTAGAAGACATGATAATATGTGATGGGTTTCAAGAAAGTGTTAAGGATGCATTTGACACAGAATATGGGTAGATCGAGGATATCCCAAATAGTTTTGAGAAGAAGATAACTCTGAAATAGAATTCTCAGACTCAAGAAGTGAAATATCTAAATGGGAAGCTGTATTCAGTTTCTCAAAGCTAGAAAAGAGAAAGGGATCTCCGGATTGAGATAGAAGAGAATCTTGCAAAGTAGGAAGAAGCCATGAAGGCTCAAGTAGAGGTTCTTAAGTCTCAGGAAGAAAGAATCAAAGACTCGGAAAATAAAACCAAAGATCAGGATCAGATTCTTAAACGAACTGAGGAAGACAACAAAGAACTCAAGAAGCTCAAAACAATAGTAATGAAGTTGATTCCAAATGATAAGTAATGATGATGTTGTCCAATTCCGATCTTTTGTTTTATTCCTTCATTAAATAAATTTTTTCAATCATAATGAAATTTTGGGTTACTCTTTTTTTGTTGGTCTAGTACTAATATTTCAGGTACCACAATCCCTTTTATATTCAATTTATTCCTTTTTGAAAATCACAATGGGGGAGAAAGGAATGTTAAAAAAATAATACAAAGTAAAAGAAGAAATTTTTATATGTAAGGGGGAGTTCAAATAAGGGGGAGTTCTTATCCTAGAAGATTTCTGTATGCAATAAAATGATAAGTTTCAATCAGGAAATCAAGAATACGATACTTAGTTATTTAAAATCTTAAGGGGGAGTTAGTCATATTAACCATTTCATACATGTTAAGGGAGATCAGTTTTATTTACAAGTCCCTAAATTTTCTAAGTCCTTATATTCTTTTTCATAAGGATGTTTGTGCTTTCCAAAAAGGTAATGATTATTGAGTAAATAAAGTTTCCTTATGAATTTTTCATTCCTTCATGTTTGGGGAGATTATTGAGTCAATTAGATTTCTTTATGACTTTTCCATTACTTCATTTTTTGAAAATCACAAACACCCTATCTTATGGAAAATTTCATTTTCCCTAATATTTCCCTTGATAATGAAAATTTTTCTTCCCCAAGGAAAATTTATCCTTACCTGTTTTCCATTGTTCATATTATAACACAACTCATTTTCTTTATAAGTATAAAATTCAGTTTCACATCTAAATTCTCAGTATCATATAAATACTTATATATAGAGCATTATGTTTTTAGGATCTGCAATATGGTTCTGAACTCTGTGAATTCAGACTCCAAAATTTCTAAAGTTCATGTTTCCAATTTCTCTGAATTCAGACTCCGATCTTTCTAAGTTCATATTCCTAATTCTTATGAATTCAGAATTTGAAGTCTATAAAATTCTGATTCTGAATTGATGAGAAACAAAATCTGAATATCCTTGTAATATAGACTCCGAATGTTAACTTTCTTAGACTTCAAACTTTTATTTTCCCTTACATTATGAAAAATAGTTTTGGATAGTCAACCATATTTTTTTACATTTGTTTGAGTTATAAAATGATGTCATGCATTTTTTTATTTACTTACCATTGTTTAAGTGGCATGTATACAATTCCATCTCAAATTCATTGAATAATATGACTATTGGAGGAGGGATCTGACCATTGAAGATGTGCCTATAAATAAGAGCTCATTTGAAAGAGCTATGAACTTTTGAAAAAACTTTTAGACCGTTTGAAAACATACATGATGAAGTGATTTCTTGAGAGATAGGCTCTTTAAAATCTTAGTGATTCATGCGGATGTTGTGAATAACTTGTTTGGTTGTGAACAACTTGTTCAGACTTTCATTGTGCAAACTCTGATCTTGCTGATCATGGGCTTTTGGGTTTGGAAGATAGAGGTTCTGATTTCCTTTTAAATCGAGGGCTTGTGGGGATAGCAAGGCATATACTGATCTTTATATTGAGGGATTACCTGGGTTTGGGTAAGATAGACTTTCTTGAAAGTATAAATCATGGGACCTTTATCCAAGATTGTTTGATACCAAACTCTTTGGGTAAAAAGATTTATATAATTCTTTCTTGTACTATTTCAATTTATGATCCCACTGTATTTTGGTTGTTGAGGAAAGTATAACTATCATATAATTTCTTATACTTGTACTCTGATTAAATAAGGTTCTATATGGTTTAAGGTAGAATCTTTGTTCTTGTAAACTTCTGTTAAGTTTCATTTCAGGAACTACATTTCCGAAATTTAGTTAGTTTGATGAACTAGTTCCACTTCAGGAATCTAGTTAGCTTGTTGAAATTGTTTCATTTTCAGAACAACATTTCCAGAATCTCATTTTTGGAACTAAATTTCTGAAATCAAGCAAGTTTGTAGAACTTAGAGGTTTTGTGAATTTACCATGTTTAACATTGTTAAACAATAGAAAGGTTTCTAACCAACATTAAATGTTCTAAAGGAATTTTTAAAATATACAATTCACCTCCTCTTGTATATTGATCATCTATATCATTATTTTGATACTACAATCACTATCATATCGATCATACAAAATCTATGGCTAAGGTGTAAAGACCAAAACCATCAAACCAGAACATTCGTAGAAAACACAATAGTTAACAGAAAAAAAAACTTTAACAATGAATTTCTAATAAATGAGTACTGAGAAGTAATAATTTAATGATATATATTAATATAAATAGAAATATGGTTCTTATATAGAAGTAAAATATATATAAATTTCTTATATATGAGTTTATAATTCATCTGACCAAGTTGGAATTAAAGGTAAGGGATTATCATTCATGCTTCCATATTTGAGGAATTTAGGAATTTTAAATGTATTTTCATTATATTGTATATATGATACATTTTGAAAGATTATATCATAATCCAATATTTAATATGGGAAATTAAATTTGCATTTGAAGCCCTCATTTTTGAAGAGGATTTGATAGAAATGTTATATAATTCATTAGGGTTATTTATCTCAATTTGAATTTATTCATACATAATTCATATTATTCAACATTCCTAATTTTATATGGTGTACATTATTCTCCATTAATATATTTTGACACATTATTTCATGTAATTCATCAGACTTACAAAACCATATTATATTTTAATATTTGAAGGCTTTTGATCTGATAGTTACCAAATTTATAAGGGTTTATTTTACAACCTCACTATTTACCATGATTGGTTATGTTTCAATTTGCATTGGGAAATAAAATTTTTTCCTCCCTTGAACCCGATATATTTTACTTTTTATGGTTATTCCTAGGGATTTTACGTATTATTTCCATTTTTTATCTCTTTAATATTCAAATCAACCCAAATAATTTTTCTAGGAAAACATAAATATATTTATTATTTTTTTACTACTAGAAAACTGACCTTTAACAGGGTTTTTATTTATCAGTGCTAGAAAATAGCACTGATAAATGGAATATTTATCAATGCTAAAGAAAGAACTTATAAATTTCTCCATTTATCCACACTATAATTTTAGCACTCATAATGGAGTACTTTATCAATGATTTTTTAGCATTGATAAATGTCTGAATAAATAAAATGAAATAATTATATAAATAAAATTGATTTTATTAAAAAAATATTACAAATTTTTTTAATAAAATAATTATTGGTAAAAATGAAAGAATTGATTAAAATATATATAAATTATAAATACTAATAAATATTATGTATTAAATATATAGATGTGAAAAAAAGAAAATTAAAGAAATTAAAAATAAAAATAAGTAAACTGAGAAAAATATTAAAGATTTTATTAAATAGATAATTATCGATAATGTTAATAAATAGTATATAATAAATATATAGATATATATACTAATGTATATAAATATGATTTATATATTAAAAAATATTTATGTGCTTTAAATTAAATAGTAAGATATTTAATGAATAATGTTTTACAATTAAAAATTTATATGAATAAAAATATTGACAAATTGCATAGAGTAATTGACATATAATTGAATGTCATTTGATTTTTCAATTTAAGACAGATAAAATTTGTGTTATATTGATTTCACAGATATGTAGATAATTCATTTTTATATACAATGCACACACACATAACTTCTCCATTTTTTAAGTATTATAAAAGTGTACTTATTTTTAATTTATTCGATTTCACTCATTTTTAACTTGCGTGCACTTAAATTAGATATTCAATAATAATTTTAAAAATTATTTGTAAAAAAATATTTATAAAAAAATATTTAAATATAAATATATTCATAAATAAATATATTTTAAAATATGCATACTATACTTATAAAATTATGTATTTATAATAATAAATAAATACATATTTTTTTAAAAGTATTTATATAATTATAAATAATTAATTACATATAATTAATTAATTAATAAATTTATAATAAATTTACATATATAATGAATATATTTACTGTATATATATATATACTTATATATATTATATTTATATTTATATAAATATATAATATGATAAAAAATATTATTTTTTTTAAAATATTGATGTAATTATTAATAAATAATTATAAATTTAAATAAATAGAAAATAATAATAAATATATTTACATAAGGAATATATCTATTATATTTATATTTATATATTTATTAAGTATATATATATATATTTAAATATATTTATAACTATAACTATGAATCCTTTATTAGTGCTTATGTAACAGTCACTCATAAAAGAAATCTTTATCGACACTTTCTTTAGCACGATAAAGTTGTGGCTTTATTAGTGCTAAAAAAAGTGCAGATAAAGGTTAGATTTATCAAGGATAAAAATTTAGCACTGATAAATATGGATTTTATCAATTCTTTCATAGCACTGACAAAGACCTTCCTTTATCAGTGTTTAAATAATAATCGCTGATAAAAGAACTCTTTATCAACACTTAGCACTTCTAAAAGTGTCCCAGTATAATTAAAAAAACCAAACATGTTGTTAAGATTTCACGATATCAAAATCTTTCCACAGAATCCACCAATTTTCAGTGCTCCTCCTCGGTGAATCGAAGCTTGAATCACACAAATCCACTCGAATCACACAATCCCATTGCATTAATTTTCTCAAAAAACATCCTGAATCTGGTGTTTAGTTGTAGTTCGGGTTTTCAAATAAAACATGTATATATGGATTGGAGGGTCTTATATTTTATTCAACCTAGAAAAGTAGGCATGTTTTTTTACATTGTATGTTCCGATTTTATTTTTTTATTTTTTGTTTCGAGATCTATATATGAGGTTTTCTGATTTTTCGTTGTAGGTTCCAATTTTATTTATGTATTTGTGCTCTGTTTGTTGTATTTTATTTTTCTTTTCTTTATGATCCTTTGTTTAATTGACTACTATTTTGGATGTACTGTTTTGGTCTATTTAAATTTTTTGGAATTAATTTTATCCTCTATCTACATCTATTACACAACTTACTTCACTATTTTGAATCAATTTATTTTATTATATCTGATTAAATTGGTTTAGAAAACATATTCTTAGTCTATTGGTGGTGCCAAGTAGCAAAATAATAAGATTTTACGAAAATCCTGTATGGGAATTTATTTATTTAAATTCTGTGTTAATATTATGATGTTAGGGGTTTTTCTTAAAAAAATTAATTTCTCATAATTGGGTTGTTATATTTTAATATATATCTTATTATGGGTGATATGGTATTATTTTATTTTCAATGGATCTCAATTTTCAAAATTAGTTTTTTGTTGTATTTATTTTACTATGTTGTTACATTATTTTGTAAGGGTTGCATATATTTTTATCAATTTAAGTTTATTTTATAAAGATATATATATATATATATGTAATTATATAATTTTTTATATATTTATATTAATTTTTAGAACATATAATTTATGGGTGATTTTATAATTATTTATTCACAAATTATGGTTCTATATTTCCAAATTAGGCAGGGTTTATATTTATTTTCATTAAAAATTATGTTTAAATTTTCATTTGTTTTCAATTATGTGTATTATAAATTCCATTATATATATATATATATATATGTGTGTGTGTGTGTTCTTAAATGTGTAAGGGAAATACATTGAAAGGGTTCATGTGTTTTTTTCCTTTGTTTGAAATATATCTTTTTGATGTGTATTATTTATTTATGAGAACTTCTTTATGGACTTCCTTAGAATCTCAAGGATGAGTCAATGTGTATTAGATGGCCTCCGTAGAATCCTTAGGTTGGTACAACATTTGTTCAAAAAATACAATTTATGTTATCAAATTATATATATTAAAAATTATTTTTTGTTATTCATCGTTTTTTGTTTATATATACATTTTAGTTCTATATACAAATTTCATTAATAGTGATATAATTTATACTTAATAACTAATAAAATATTGTAAACTCATGTTACATTCTAAAAAATAAAATTATATAATTAAATATATATTTTTTGAAATAATTAAACATTCCAAAAATTTAAATAATTATATTTTATAAACAATTACACAAATTAATAATTATTTATAATAAATATAATTTAAAATTTTTTATTAATAGAATATTTTTTAGTTTCATTAGGAAAAAAGTAGAATTTTATATATACACATCGAATAATATATTATATATTTAAATAAATTTATATATGATAAATAATAGACATATATATATTTATAATCTAATAAAGTTACTAATATAATACATATATATAACATATATATATAGTATTTAGGTAGATTCACTTTATTTATCTATGTATTGAATGATGAGTTACCTCCATTTTACAGTTTTTGACAGTGGAAGTTGTGAACCCCATTTAGGTTTATTACCTATCGAGGTAAGTGTGAACGAAGTACAAACCTCCATTGATCTCTTTTTCCAATCATAAAAACCCCTATTATTTTTTTAATAAAATAAAACCTATTAGCAACCATGTTTTATAAAAAAATACAAAACATTCGTTACCAAATATTTTAATAATGTTTTTCTCAGATCTTTGTGCTTAAATTCAAGGATAAAAATGAAAGTAATCCATCATTAACTCTTTCTCCGAATCATATCATATAAATTAATTTTAATAACATAAACTAATCAGTTGAAATTACACTATAACTACCCAATACCCCTTGAGATCATAGCACTGTAGTTGCGTATTCTAGTTCTTTAATCTCCACTATCTTTATTTATTTCCCACTCTTTATTCTATCATTTCTCTGGTTGTTTGGAACTTTGATCTAGAAATATTTAGTGGCATTGGGGGATTCAAGTTAATAACTAGTTTCAATGGTGTAATTATCACAAATAGGAGGCATTTCCCCTTTTAAAGAACACTCTTATATAAATGGGAGGCATTTCACCTTGTAATTCATTGTGTTCTCTAAAAAGGGATATGCCTCCCATTTTTGAAGAATTGCACCATTGGCACTATTTATTAAGTCAGTTCCTTCATTTCCACCAACTCCTTCCAGATAAAAACTCTACACAACCATAAAAATGATAGGTTTATGGAGACAATTAAATGGAGAGGGTGGGGATGGAATAATCTTAATAAAAAACTGCAGTGCTTCGCAGCCCGGGGGACTTGGGTTGCTAAAGAGTAATTTATGCTGACAAGTGCATGTTACTAAAATTAATTTATTTGATTTCAAATGGAGGTAGAGTTAATTATTAATTACTTTTATTTTTTCCTATAATTTATCCACAATGATCTGAAAAAAACTTTAATAAAATACTTGTTTGAGGATTTTTCTAATAATTGTTTTTGATAAAACAGGGTTTTTAATAGGTTTTATTTTATTAAATAAATAATAGGGTTTTATATAATTGTAAAAAGTTGTTTATTGTGGTTTTTACATCATTCAAACATAAGTAAAACAATTCGAAAGTCATTTTATAGGATCATGTTGTACAAAATGTACACAAGAGGTGGGTGAATTGTGTCTTTGAAATCTTCTTCAACAAATCTTGATGAAAATTAATTCTATCCCTTTATCTTTATCAGAAGGGTTATGTAGGTGAAATAAATAGATACTAGGATTAAAAGCTTTATAGTGGTTTGGGGAAAAAAGATCCCCTAGTCCACTCCACCAACACTCTTCTTAATGATCTTGGTGATTTTCCCTAGTCGGTCCTCTTTTTATAAGACCATCCACAAAATTAGTGCAGGTAGTTGACCCCTTTACAATTTAATGCTAAATTAGATCCTTATGGTTCTAAAAAAAGAACCAGTAAAAACACCATAGTAAGAGAAGTCAGTACTTAAAATAAAATGGTATTTGTTTTAAAATACTTTCCATTTTTTCTTCACAATTATAACAGTACACAACTGACATTAGATGGATCGTCATCTTCAGAAAAAATGTTCTCCAGGTAAGAGCAGTTCTGAATTGTTCCAGATGCAATTTGATCTTGAAATTAAATCAACAACTTATCAAAAGTAGACTTATAATTTCTCATCAATTTAGAACAGATAAATCTTTAACGCTTCCCTTTCTGATAAAAAAATACAATCTAATCATTATTTATAGTAGTAGATCTGTAAAAGATCTTTCTAAAGGATCAATATATATTTTTTTTAGAAACTCAAATATCTCCATATTTGAATCATTAAATTGTTTTGAATTCAATAGATATCTTGTTTCTTCTCTTATATTCAAAATTAGATACAAAAAGAATATATAGAATAAGGATGAGCACCTTATTCATAAATTCAGATCCACAAAAGACGCCTGACAGAATGTGATATTCAAATGTTTGAAAAATAGAGCAGTCATAAATTCCCATAATAATCATCCCAAAATCCTCATATTAAACTAATCCATTAAATCATAGATAAATGGATTTAAATCAATCAAATATATAATTTAAAATTATTCTTTTAATCAAGCTTGAAATCATCCTGATATTCTCCAAAAGATCACTGTATGATAAAGTCAAAAAATTCAAATCTCTGACACTTGAAGAAGTCAAATGTAGGGTTCTAAATGTATGGTTGATTACAAACTTAAAGTTCAAGATCCATACTTTTGCCACTTACTTTCAAACATATCGTATATAATCTATAATTTTCTTTTCCTTTGATCATAAGTTATATGATTCATAATTTTTGAAAAAACATAAGGTTCATTACAAAAGTAGGGTTGATGATCCATACTTTTGTGAAGCAAACATAATGTTTCATACTTATGTAGGGTTCTTTAAACATACTTTTCTCATATAACAAACATAAGGTTCCTTCCAAATGTAAGGTTATTTTACCATAATTTTCTATCAACATATGGTTGATTAATCAATCGTTTCTGAACACCTATAAAATAAACGTTGGATAAAATTCTTACGCAATTATCTCCAACGTATGGTATGAACAGTTTTTTCCGAACACGTTGAATATCTTTCTGAACACAGTGAAAAATATTTCATGTAAATCATATGATTTAATATTATTCTATAATTGGGAAAATAAATAATATTAATTTCCAGAAATATACTTAATGTAAAATCATTATAATAACAAATAAGGGTATTTGTGGGCATCAAATCATCATAAAAATATAGAGTATTTTTGAAAAATTACATTCTCAACAATCTCCCCATTTTTTATGATCACAAAACTCATAAAATTATTTCCATGAATTTAGAAGCTTTTAAGGTTAAAATCAATATTTCATTTTTTTTCCAAAAACCACTTAGAAAATATACAATACTAGTTTTTCAAGATTTATTTCCAAAGGTTATCTATTTAAAAAAAATCTTCTCCGAAAGTCTATTTAAAAACAAATATCTATTCTTTAAAAAAGTTTGTGTTTATCCCAATTTATTCCCCTTTTTTGATATAAAAATAATGATAGAATAAGGAATATAACACTTTTAATGTAGCACTGAATGTGTAAGAAAATGTTATGATAAACTATTTATAAATAAAGGAATCTCGAGTTTCAAGCAGTCTAACAAATACATACACAAAGTAAAAGCCCATCAAATATGATAAATTTGAAATTTCATTGATTAAACAATATACAAGTATATACATTAATAAGAATGACGGTTTTTGGTCTAATGGTTTGAAAAAGGGCAACTGAGGGATTCTGAACAACATCATTTAGCTCTACCAACTATAAACATAATCTCTTAATAATACTATCTCCCAGCTAAATTATCATATCCATTACTTCTTTGGTCAAATGAAGATCTTTAACGAAGATCAATCTGAAAAACTCATGAATTTTTTTTTCCTTTTCCATATACTAATTGAGATTCTCAGTGAATCTATTCAGTAAAATTCGAATATTTGTTTTATCTGAGGTAAACTTCTAAACAAGATATTTCTGGTTATCCAATAGAACAAAAAAAGGAGCTCTATTAGATTGAAAATATTGAAACTCATCATTCATTTTTCTCATTACCGTTGTAATTTCTTGAAATATCATAATCAAATCAAAAAAAGTACCTTATTTACTTGCTTTAATTCCCATGAATGTTTCAAAATATTTCTCCATAAAACCTTTCAGTTTTACAAAATTTGATTTCAACACAACATCATATTTTAATTTTTCAACTTCGACCAGCAAATCTTTCTTAAAAAATAAACTTATTGTTTTGAAACTAAACTATCTTTTAGATTTTTAAATCTCTCTTTCTCTTTCTCTAATTCTATTTTTAAAGGGGAATTATCTACAGAATCTCTGTTAAATTTTCTATCAAGATACACAACATGATCAGGCATAGAATCAAAGGCACCCTTTACATGATTCACAACATGATCTACCAATATCAGTTGTAAATATTTAGCATATGAGCTCTCTTATCCATCCTGCTTCACTGGTTCCTCGACTAATTTTTCTCTTGAAATATCAATAGATAATTATTCATTTACAAATTCTGTAAAAATTTCAGAGATATTTTATTGATCAGGTTGTTCTTTATACATAACGTCTAATTATAGGTTCTCTTTCGGATAAATTTCGTCTTGAATTGCTTCTTGAATATTTTCTTTAATATCTTTATGAATTTGAATTTGTTTCACTATTTCAGTTTATGTTTTGAGAATTTTTACAGAGTCAATATGGTCCACATATTGATCTCTAATTTCCATTCCTTGAGATTTTTCAATCATAGGTACCTTCTCATTTATTATCTCTACCTCAGCCTAAAGAAAAACTTCTAATTCTACTTTATAAGCAGCTTCATCTTGCCATTATTCTTGAATATCTTCTCTCACAAACATATAACGTAAAAGATCTCTTGTTGTAAGAATTTTCTCAAGAGTTGGTTCTCCACTAGTTTGACCTTCCATGTTCCTATATGTTTGAAGTCCTCATTGATTTTCTTCATCAGTAGTGGCATCTTCTGTTACTAATCTAAGTCTCCTTGTAGTCTTTGAAACTTCCCCTGTTCTAGATTCAGCCATACCTTCTTAATATTATTAAGGTTTATTCCATTGGGCAGACACCCGATCCTCTTCATCTCTAATAGGAATGACTTTATCTTTTTCAATGATCTAGAAAATCCATGAATTATTAAAGTTTCATTATTCAATACATTAATATGGTTCCATCTGACTCTCGCATCAATCAACCTCACCATATATTTATTAAACAACTGCTTTTATATGAACCTTACAAATGGATAAAAATTCTTACGAGCCTCATGTTGATATTAGTAATTAAAATATATAATCAGATATCTGGGAAAATTTATCTTTATGTCACTCAAAAACAGAAACATAATACACATATCAGGAAAAATAATCTTCTCCATCTCAGACATCCTTGGGACTATCCTAGTTTTGATAAATTTAACCAAAATCTTATGTTCAGGTTCTAATTGATTTACCAATATTTTTTAGATGTTAGTAGAACCAAATAGAAAATACATGATATCCTTTTATTTATGGTTTATATCACAAATTGAATTCAGATAAAACCAAAAAACTCCCTCATGAGAGCAGTTCAATATCCTTTCTATTTCAATAGAAGTGATCAAGAAATCCCTATTTTTGATATTCACAATAATACAATCTTCTATATTTACCAAACTAAATTGAATAGTTGTATAGAAACATTGCAACTCAAATTTATACAGGAATTCAGTATAGTCCTCAATGAATGTCATTTCAATACCTTTAAAGGATAACACTTTCTTTAGCATCAAGTTCATCTGATAAAACCATTCCATATCTATAAATTTTCCCTGATGGAGTTTTCATCCAGTTGAACGATGATGCTTCGCATCACTGGGTACTTCTTCTACGATTCTCATTATTTTAACCATTTTTGTCGAAAAAATCTGAAGGTTTGAGGTTATAGGGTTTCAATGGTGTGAGAAAAGATAGACGAAAAAAGGTAAGGATTTCGGTTGTTTGAAAGGTTTTGATAAAATGAGTGGGTTTGGAATTTGAGACGGTCTCTGACAGAGCCTTGATTCTTGTGTCATTACGTACATAATAATCATTATAGAATTTAAAATAAATTAAACCATATGTGGTGTATTTAAAAATTATTACAGAAAAAATTTTAACGTATTTAAAATATAAGTAATGAAATTATTTTAAATTGTAATTTTTTTTAGAATAATATGATCAAATAATATAAAAATTGAAAATAAATAAAAAAATAAATAAAAATAAATAAAATTAGAATTATAAATAAAATTTATTTAAAATTAAATAAACATAACTCTCCCTTAATAAAATCAAAACTTGTAGTGGGAAGTGGTTTATTAAAAATAACAGCTAACTGAAATTTAGTACTTATAAATTCAACAAATATATCTTTTTTAAGAACATGATCTCTTAGAAAATGATGTTTAATATCAATATTCTTAGTTCTAGAATGACTTTTAGAATTTTTTGAAATATTTATAGCACTAGTATTATCACATAAAATAGGTGTGTTATTAAAATTTAGTTCAAAGTCCATAATAATGTTTTTAATCCACAAAACTTGTGAAAAACAACTCATTTTAGATATATATTCTACTTTGGTTATTGACAAAGAAACTGAGGTTTGTTTCTTACTAGACCATGACACAAAATATTTTCCTAAAAATTGACAGGTTCCTGAGGTTCTTTTTCTATCTTATTTTAAAATTCCATAATCATTATCTGAATATGAAATTAAATTAAAATCTAATGTTTTTCTGATCAATAACAGATTGAAAAATAGTTTTTTTTATATCTAAAAAAATTGATTGTTGTAAGATGATATTCCGTAGGATTTGATTGAAATCTTGTACAAAGACATACTAAGGACATAATATTTGGAATACTAGCAGTAATATATAATAAATTACCAATCATACCTCTATATAACTTTTGGTGTACTGGTTTTCTAGTTTCATCCAAATAATGTTTTATATTAGTACATATAGTAGTTGTATATGTCTTATGGTTTTTAAGTCCAAATTACTTTAGTAAATTAGTAATGTGTTTTCTTTGATTCAAAATATTTTCAAAATAGTTTTGATAGATTTAAAGTACTATAACGAAATTTAGTTCTCCATTCATACTCCTTTCTAATTCTCTTTTCATTAAATTTGAAAAATCATGACACAAGATTTTATTTGTTGATCCTAAAATTACATCATCAACATAAATTTTAACCAATAGAATATTAGAATTTATATTTTTTTGGAAATTTTTTTGATCTGCCATACCAATAGTAAAATTATTTTTCAAAAGAAAAGAACTTAACCTCTCATACTAAGCTCTAGGTACTCGTTTAAAGCCATAAAGAGCATTAGTAAGTTTAAAAAAAAATCTAGTTTTTGAGACTTTTCAAAACCAGGAGGTTTATAAATGTAGACATCCTCCATTAAAAAACCATTTAAAAAGGTAGATTTAACATCCATCTTAAATAATTTAAAATTCACATGAGATCCATTGTCTAAAAGGATCCTAATGGCGTCTAATCTTGAAATAGGGGAAAAGGATTCATCATAATCTATACCTTCTTCCTGACTATAACCTTTGACTTTTTGTCCAGATTTATTTCTAGTTATGATCCCTTTATCATCTTTTTTATATGTAAAGACCCATTTAGTTCTAATAATAGGATTTTTCTTTGGCCTTTCAACTATTTTCCAAATCTCATTTATTTTGAATTGGTATAGTTCTTATTACATTTCTATAATACAATTTTCATCAACTAAGGCTTATTCTATTGACATAGGTTCTAATTGGGATATAATGGCAGAAAACTCTACTATATTTCCTATATTTATTCTATTTTGTATTCTTCTATCTAGGTCTCATATAACAATTTATAAAAGATGATTCTTTAGGGTTCTTGATTTTCTAGGTAAAACACTATTAGGTTCATTAGTGCCATGTTATTCTAAAATTGAATGAAATTTGTTTATATCATTTCAAAATAATTTTTTAGGTTCTCAAGTCTCATGTCATCATTAGAAACAGATTCATCAATTTGATCTTTCCTTTTGTTAAAATGGTCAAATTCATCAAATTTCACATGAACTGATTCTTAAAAAATTATTGACTTTTTATTAAAAACTCTATATGATTTGGATGTAGCATAATATCTTAAAAAAGGGATTTATCATATTTTGGATCAAATTTACCAAGATTTTCCTTGGTGTTTAAGGTGTACACATTGCATCCAAAAACATTAAAGTATATAAATTTAGGTTTTATATTATTCTAGAGTTCACAGGGTGTCTTCTTGAAAATTGGTCTAATTAAAAATCTATTCATCATATAACAGGTTGTGCTTAATGCTTCGTCCCAGAAATAGGCAGGAAAATTGTATTCATTTAGCATAGTCCTAGTCATTTCTATAATAGTTTTATTTTTTTCATTCAACAATTCTATTTTGTTGAGGTGTTCTTGGTGTAGAAAATGTGTGTTTAATACATAAATTTGAGAAAAAGTAATTGAATTAAATATTCTCAAATTATCCACCATGATCACTTCTTAATGAAATTATTTTAAAATATTTTTTATTTTTAACAGCTTTGAAAAAACATTCAAATATTGTAAAAGCTTTATTATTATATTTTAGAAAATATATCCAAGTATATATAGAATGGCCATCGACTAAAACATATACATATAATTTAGCATCTAAAATTTCTACTCACAAAGGTCCAAGAAGATCCATATGCATAAGTTCTAATGCTTTAGATGTTGCAATTTTGTTAATTTATTTGAAGGAAAATTTGGGTTTGTTTCCTTGTTGACATGCATCATAGAATCTGTCACTATCAAATTTAAGACAAGGTAAATAAGAAACAAATTGTTTCTTAGACAACTTATATAAAGAAGAAACATTGAAATGTCCTTGTCTTCTATGATATATACACGATTTATTTATTTTTGTAGTTTAAAAATTTATTTTTTTTACAAAAAGAATTTAAGTCCAGGGTATAAGAATTTTTAGTTCTGGGTGATCTAAATGTAAGCAATTTATCTTTAAAAACTGAATAGCAGTTGTCAGAAAAATCAACAAAATAACCATCATCACAATGTTGAGATATATTTACCAGGTTATATTTCAATCCTTGTACAAAAATAACTTTATTGACTGAGACAACTTCTGGATATCCAGCAGTTCCAATAACAATAATTTTTCCTTTGGCATTGTCACCAACGGTGACTAATCCACCACCCTTTTGAATTAATGTTTTAAAGTTAGATGAGTTTACACTAATATGCCTGGAGTAGACACTATACATGTAGCATATTTATTTTCTACTTCTGTGACCTACTTCCTTTATGGAAATTTAAACAATGGTTTGTTTTGGTACCCATATTCTCTTGGGTCTAATAGTATTAGCTAGTAGTGATCCAGGAATCCATATTTCCTTTTTTTCAATCATTTGAGTCAAATAAACTATTTTAAATAAAGGCCTTTTTAATTCCACTAATTTAGGTATTTCTTAAATAAAAATTATTTGTTTTATTACCTTTCATTCCACAATAGTTTCAAATTACACCTTTTGTATTTGGAACAAAATAGTTTTTGTAAAATTTAGGTTTCTCACCTTTACTGCCTATTCCATATCATTCTTTCTTAATCAAATTCTTACAAGGAATTTAATTTAATGTTTTTTCTAATTTTGAAAAAAATAGAGCCTCACTATTGTAGGTTTCAACATCATTTAGTAGTTTATTGATCTTAGTTTCATAGTCTACAATATTTGTGTTAGAGAGGTTATATTTCTCAATTAATTCTTGATTCTATTTTAGAAAAGTGTCTCCTTCTACTAACATTTCATTCTGAATATTTTTGAGAGATTTATATTTCTTAAATAATGAATCATATTTTTCTTCCAGAATATTGTAGTTGGCTGCAAGTTTGTTATTTGAGAAGTTATTTTTCTTCTGATTTGATTCTTATTTTTTTAATCTAGACTTTGATGAGCTACTGGAGTCTTCGAAAACACTTCATATAGCATTGATTTCTCTTTTATCTTTTTTTTTATAATTAGTAATTTTGAAAAAATTCCTTTTCATTTCTCTTTCAAATAGAGGACGTTTAGGTCATATGTGACCGCTTTTCTTCCATTCAGAGCATATGACTTCTTTTGTAGCTTTATCATCTTTCTTGAAGGATTTTATGAATCCATATTATTCTTATAAAATTTTCTGAATTTTCTACCCATATGTGCCAGTTCCATTTCTGAATCAGATGAGTTGTAAATTTCTTCCTTTTTGATCTATTGTTTCATCTTTCTGCAATTATTTTGAGATGTAACTAGAAATCTATATTTTATATTTTTATCAATGCTTTATGATCATTAGCTTCATCTTCTATCTCAACCTAATACATCATCAGGGTTCCAATAAATTATCTCAGAGTACATTTTTTAACTTGTGATGATTTCTTAATGGCTTCTAATATCCCATTCCATCTAGTTGTTAGTACTCATAATACTTTCATGTCTTGATATGATTGGTTGATATGATCTACCAAGTCAGTAAAAGATCCTTCCCTTCATTGATTGATGCTTTCTCCATCAAGCATTCTAAATGAATAAAATTTCAGCTTTGTTGTAGCATACCTCATTTTTCTGACATTGTAAGTTCCTTCATAAGCAACTGAAATTGACTGCCACATCTCATAAGCAGTCGGGAATTGAGATAATCAATTAAATTCATCTGGTCCTAGACCATAGATGATAACATTCATAGCTTTTTAATTTATGTCATACTCTGTTTTAGTAGCTGCACTCCTTGTTTCATGTTACTCAAGAATTTTGTAAATAGTAATAATTTTTTAGTAGACTCTATATCCAAGTATCTTCAGGTAGATGATCATCCTCAATTTCCACCATCCATAGCTTTCACCATTTAAGTACGGAGCTCGGATCATTGAAATTATCTATCATGTATCAGCCATTGAGATCTCTATATAATCCTTTACATTAATCTTTCTATATATTTAACAAAATACAAACCTCTGATACTAATTGTTGGATTAGGTTATATGTAATATACACAATCGAGGGTGAATTGTGTCTTTAAAAAAATCTTTGAGAAATCTTGATGACAATAAATTCTCCCCTTTTATCTTTATTAGATTGTTTATGCAGCAGAAATAAACATATATGAGAACGAAAAGATTTATAGTATTTTGGGGCACAAAGATCCCTTAGTCCACACCACCAATGCTCTTCACCACAATCTTGGTGATTTTCACTAGAAGGTCCTCTTTTCAAAAGACGATCCACAACTGAGTGAACGTAGTTGACACCATTATATTTTAAGGTTAAAACAGAGCCTTCTGGTTCTAAACACAAGACTGGCTAAAAGAACATAGTATGAGAATCCAGTACTCAAAATAAAAGAGTATTTTTTTAAAATACTTTCCTGTTGATCCTTATAGTTGAAGTAGTACACAACATATAGTAGATGGATCATCATCTTCAGAAAAAATGTTCATCAGGTTAGAGCAGATCGGAATCGATCCAGTTACAATTTGATCTTGAAATGAAATCAGAAACTTATCAGAAGTATACTTAAAATTTATCTTCAATTTATAATAGGTAAATCTACCATGTTTCTCTCTCTGATAAAAAATATGATCTGAACATTCTTTGTAGCAGCAGATCTATCAAATATATTTTTAATGAATCATCATATATATTTATGTGAAACTCAAATATCACCAGATTTGAATCTTGTAATATCCATGAATTCAAGAGATATCATGTTTCTTCCATTCTTTGTAAATTCATATAAATAATGATTATATAAAATAACAATGAGGGCCTTATTCAAAAATTCAGATCCACAAAAATCGCCTGACAAAACGCAATATTCAAATGATTGAATAACAGAGCGGTCGTAACATCCATTAATAATCAGCATGAAATCATCCTATTAAACTGAATCATTGAATCACATATAAACATATTTAAATCAATAAAATATATGCTTTAAAATTGGGCTTTTAATCGATCTTGAAATCATCTTGATATTTTGCAAAAGATTATTTTATAGTAAAGTATCAAATTCAAATCACTGAAGCATGAAGAATTTAGATGTAGGGTTCCAATTGTAAGGTTGATTACAAACATAAGGTTGATAAATAACATAAGGTTGATGATCCATAATTGTTTCGTCTACATTATAATGTATGGTATATGATCTATACTTTTATTTTCATCAGATCGTATGGTATATGATCCATACTCATTGATAAAATGTAAGGTTCATTACAAATGTAGGGTTGATTATCAAAACTTTTTTGAAGAAAACATAAGGTCCCATACTTATGTAGGGTTCATCACCGATACTTTTCTAATATAAAAAACGTAAATTTCTTTTAACATAATTTTCTATCAACATAAGGTTAATTAACCACAATTTTTTGAACACTCATAAAATAAACATAGGATATAATCCTTACGCTACACTCTCCAACATACAGTATGAGCAGTGAATTTAGAACAGGCAAAATAGCTTTCCAATCATGTTGACAAATATTTCACATGAATCATATGCTTTAATATTATTTAAAAATTGGGAATATAAAGAATATTAATTTCCCAAAATTTACTTTATGTAAAATCACTAAAATAAAAAATAATGGTATTTTTTAGCATCAAAATCATCAAAACCTTATAGATTATTATTGAAACAGTACATGACCAACAATTTGAGATGTGTAGAAATCATCCTCACCTAATTTTGACACACAGTGTGACCTATATAACTCAACATGTCTGTTATTATTTTGAAATTGATAGTTTAGTTTAAAAAATGTCACTCACAAAAAACAAAGAAAACACACTATATTTTCTTGATAATTTAGTACATCGATTTATAATTCCACTGTGATATGTTGGAATTGGTCTCACATCAAACCGATACATAATGTGATCAGTATATGTTAAAGTGCGTGTTTCAAGTTTAAAATTACATTTTTATTAAAATAAATGACGTAATCAAAACCAGTAAACCACATTTGTACCAATTTTAGAATCTATGTAAATGATCCATAATTAATTTGAGAAATTTAAGAATTAGTCTTACCTTAATCTGATGCATGGTGTGACCGGTATGACTCCTAGTGAATCTTTTTATTTAAAAATTACATCTATTTAAACAAAAATGAAAATTAAACTACTAAAAACCAAGAGAGGACATTAATATTGTATTATAATTTAGGTAAATGACACATAAGACATTTTTTACATTTAGAAATCATCCTCACCTCAATCTGATGCATGGTGACCCCTGTATGACTCAATGTGCCCGTTATCATTTTAAAATCAACAGTTTAGTTTGAAAAATTTTACTCACTGAATGATGAGAAAACATGCTCAAATTTTATTGATAATTTATTAGATTGATTCATAATTCATTTTTGATGTGTAGTGAATGGTCACACATCAAATTGATAAAATATGGGATTGGTATGAGTCAAATTGTATGTTTCCAGTTTAAAATGACATTTTAGTAAAAAATAAAAGGGACATTCTCAAAACAGAGTAAACACATTAGGATTGTTTTGATACTTTATGAAAATGATTTATAATCCATTTTCGAAATTTACAAATTATACATACCTCAATCATATCCCCGGAGTGATCGATATGACTAAAAGTGCCACTTTTATATAAATTTACATCAATTTTAGTAAAAAGGACAACTCACCTTCTCAAAAGTGAGAAAATGCATTCAAATTATTTCGATACTATAGGAAACTGATCCATATGTTATTTTTGACATGTAGGAATAATCTACTCCTCAATATGATACATAGTACGACCGGTATGACACTGAGTTCCCTTTTTTCAATATATAAGTATCATTTTATTTTAAAATGCTCATCATATCTCCAAAACCGAGAAAATTAGCCTATATTGTTTTATCTTCATTTAAATTATGTATTCAATCAGGGTTAACCCTTTCATTTTGAAATAAAAATTAGTTCATACCAGTCCCAAATTAGAAAATTTCTTGTGCGTTAGAGGGGATAACAAATAGAGGATTTGTATTCTTGATAGATGAACTAAATCGTAGAAACCTTTAAAAAATAAAGACATTTCAATGAGAAGTTTAATTTTTGTTAATATATTATGTTTTTCCTCATAATATTATATTTTCTCTACTATATTAACAAAATCTAAATTAAATGGTTGACTAATCATGCAAACATTGTATTCTACACATGATGATGTTACCAATCCCTCGAAAGAACAAACTATAATAATGGAAACCCTTTAGAAAGATGTAAATGTAATGTTTCTAAATAATTTCTCTACTTCACCAAAATGGTATATAACTAAAAATTTATTTAATTATCATTATTCCTTGAGGAGTTCATTTTTTGGAGGATTTTTCTCCATGTGTCATGCCTTTGCAAGAAGTACAATGACATTGTCTCTTCTCAATAACAGAGCTAATATTGATGTTTCTATTGTAAAATCATTATCCATAGAATTAATTTATTGTTTAATATTTATGTTTAATTTATTTACATTTAGTATTACTGTTATAATAATTGATTTATTATAAATTTGGATTCTTTTGTTCGATTTGGAGTTGTTTGTCCATCTTTCATGCCTTTCTGCACCAAAATACCTTCACAATTCTTCTCCCTAAAAACCTTTTCACCCATAAAGTTTTTTATTTATCACTTTCTTTAATGTTCTCTCCACTACCTTTGCATGAATAGTAATGATGTTGCCTCTTCTCAAATATATATGTAATATTGATCTTTTCACAGTAAAATCATTGTCCAAAAAATTAATTTATCATTTTATATTTATTTTTATATTTTTTCTTTCTTGTAATACTTACATAATGATTTTTTTCTTATATATGTGGATTATTTTGTTTGATTTGGGGTGTTCTATCCATATTTCAAGACATTCTCCACCAAAACATCCACATAAGTCTTCTCCCTCAAAATCGTTTCACCCCTGCATTGGTGCATTTATCACTTTCATTCAAGTTCCCTCCAATACCTTTTCTGGAATATAAACGATATACCTCTGCATAATTGTAGAGGTAACCTTGATGTTTTCATAGTAAAATAAGTGTCCATAGAATTAATAAATTTTTTCATATTTATATTAAATATTACTCAAATAATAATTTTTGTCTTATAGAGGTGGATTATTTTGTTTGAGTTGGGTCAGTCTATGTTTCTTTCGTCCCTTTCATCACCAAAACATCTATATTCTTCTTCTCCCAAAAACTGTTCACCCCTATAATGTTGACATTTATCACTTTCCTTCAATTTCCCTCCCTTACAAAATCACATAGGTAATCTTTATATTTTCACAGTGAAATCTTTTTTCATATAATTAATGTAATATTTCAAATTTATGTTTAATGTGTTTATTTTTAGTATTACTCATTTTTCTTATACAGGTGGATTATTTTTTTGAGTTGATGTGGATTGTTCAAGGATTCCCATGCAATATTGGAATTTCGACAAATAAATAAATGGAAATCATATGAACATTGATAGTTAGGATTATTTGAGACTTTGGGACATGTAAAAATTAGTTACACCTCAATCTGAAAGATGATGTGATCAGTATGAATCTAAGTACTAATTTATATTTAAAATTGAAGTAAATTTTAGTAATAAATAAAACTGACTCAATGTGTCTATTACCAATTTAAAATAAAAAATTGATTTTAAAAAGTGCCACTCCCTGAAAACTGATAAAAAATGCTTGTAGTTTCTTGATAATTTTGGGAATCAATTCATAAATCATTTGTGCCTTTTAAGAATTGTTCCCACATAAAATTGATATACAATGTGATCTGTATTAGTCAATGTGCGTGTTTCATGTTTAAAAAGTCATTTTAGTAAAAGAAAGACAGATGACATACTTAAAATCAAGAAAACACATTCATATTATTTTGATACTTTGGGACAACAATCCATAATTTATATGGAATATGTAGGAATCAGTTCACCTCAATTTGATACATAATTTGATTGGTATGACTCTATGTGTGTCTTTATTTAAAATTGACATAAATTTTAGTAAAAAACAAATTGACTTACTCAAAACTGAGAAAACACATGAATAATGTTATGATACTTTAGAAAAATTATCCATATGTGATTTTAGACGTTCATGAATCATCCACAGCTCAATCTGATGCACACTATGACATGTTTGACTCCATGTATGTGTTTTTATTTAATATTGACATCAATTTTAGTAAAAACGAAAACTGACCTACAAAAAACAAAGAGAAGACATTAAAAATGTTTAAATACTTTAGGAAAATGATCCATATGTCATTTTTTATGTGTAGGAATCAGTCACACCTAAATATGATACAAAATGTGATCGATATGAGTCAATGTGCATGTTTCAATTTTAGAATGACATTTTCGTAAAAAAGAAATATGTGGCATACTCAAAACTGAGAAAATACATTCATATTGTTTTGATTATTTAGGGAAAAAATCATATGTTATTTGGGACATTCTTGAATAAACTGGACCTCAGTCCATGGCACGTTGTGACTAGTATAACTCAAATTGCATCTTTTTATTTAAAATTGTCATCAATTTTAGTATAATAGAAATTTTTTTACAAAAAACCAAGAAAACACATTCATATTTCTTTTAAAATTTACTAAAATGATCCTTAATTCATTTTTGACTTATATAAATTTTCCCCACCTCAATCTAATACATGATGCTCCCAATATGACTCAATGTTTCAGTTATTAGTTAAAAATCTTCATTTAAGTTTAAAAAGTATCATTTACTGAAAAATAATCAATCACACTCATATTTTCATGATAAATTAGGATAATGATTCACAAATCAGTTCTGACATGAAGAAATCCATTTCACATCAAGATGATACACAATGTGATTGAAATGATTCAAATTTTTGTGTTTCCAATTTAAAATGACATTTTAGTAAGAAAGACGACTGCCATACTGAAAATTGATAAAACACCTTCATATTTTATTGATACTTTAGGAAAATGATTCACACACCATTTGAGTTGTGTTGGAATCTTCCTCACCTCAATATGATGCACAGTGTGACGGTATGACTCAAAGTGAATATTTTAATTTAAAATTGAAATCAATTTTAGTAAAATTAACCCTTTCTGTTAGTTATTTCTTTATACTTTAACTAAAATAAAAAAATGTTTTCTTATACAAGTTTGTTCTTTTGTTTGAGTAGGGGTGGTTGTTTTGACAAAAGTATAAGTCGGGTCAGGATTAAAAGGAAAAGGAATATTGTTTTTTTATTTTATGTAATAATTTTTATTTCTGCAATTGAATAAACCAATGTTTGAAATCTCTATAATATATTTTTTTCTTGTGTTTTTGTTTTAAATTTTATTCCTTTTTAATCTGGTATTGGGACCTATTTTTATTGATATCTGGTGTGTTTCTAGTTTTTTAGTGTGCTTTTACAACACACTATAGTGGTGTTGTAGTGTGTTGTTACAACACACAACAATATGGACCTTTATCTGTGATTATATGAGCTATGATAAATATAATTTTATCACTCATTTTATAAGAACATATAAAGGTATACTTTATCATCACTTCTCTAAGCACTGATAAAAGACCCTTTATCAGTGATTTTATAAGTGCTGAGAAATAGTACTTTTAGTAGTTCTAAATTAAAGCTCAGATAAAGGGCCCATTTATCAGTGTTTTTTATCACTGATAGTGGATCCATTTATCAAATATTTTTCATAGCTCATAAAAGACTGGGTATTTTAACCTCTCTCATGTATTAATCGCTTTTCAAGGCCTGATAAAGTCCATTTACAGCAATATTAAGGCTTGTTTTGTAGTACTATTGGTTGGGAATGTTTTTCATCTATATAACTATTATTTCTTTTTCATAAATACTATTATATTCTATAACTAAATTTTATCAAAAAGACAATTTCAATTAAATTTTAATTTTCTTCAGAGCATTAGAGGTAAATTTTTTAATATTTTATGTACAAGTCAACTTTTATTTTCCCTACATTGGTGTGAAAATAATTTATTATTTACATTTTCCGCATAAACAGGTTTTTATGAAACCTTGAAAATAATTTGTTATATAGATTGCTTTATAATTTTTAATAGTTGTTCAATGTACTGTATATTCTCATTAATCACTAAATTATTTCTTTTTATATTAAAAGAAAAAGGTATTATTTTATTATAATTTTTTAAAAGTGGTATCATTCCACATGTATATATTTTTATATTTCACACCACATTTTAATAAGTAATCATAGGTTATATTAAATTATTTTAAAAATATATAGAAAATATTATAAAAAAATTACAGAAAACTCATGAAAAGTGTTTTTTAAGTGAAATGTAACATTGTTTTTGCAACAAAGTTACAAAAGATTAAAAGAAAATTCTATTTAGAGTTTCAGTTCCAATTTCCATAATATTTATCAAAATACATGAATCTAATAAATAAATAATTTTTGATGAATTGATTGTCTCCTTTGATCCCTCATACAAGGGTTATTCTCAATTCTTTCCCATCTCAAATTTGTGTTCTATATCACTCTCCATTATTATTTTGACTGTATTATTCTCTTAGATGTTCATGTTCTATTGTAATAAAGATATATTAAAGATCATATCTATATTATATTAATCATATAACCATTTTTATAAGGTTCTATTTGAAGTAATATTTCTTGTAAATTTATTCTTTTTATTGAGTAATATTTACATTTTGTAAATTTGATTCAATATGAATATTTATAAATTACCAATACATATTGATTGTATTTTTTTTCCTTCATTTCGTATGATGATTTCATTAGACTTATATAGTAATTGGTGGAACATAAAATTATTTATTTCCTTAATTCATCATTAATTCTAATTATAAAATCTAGAATGGATAGTCGGTGTATTTCTGCCAAATTATTTTTGATGTCTTGCTTAAGGCCTTAGTGGTTTGAATGATGTCTAGGATGGGGCATTGGAATTAAAAATTTTATGTTCCTCATTATGTGGTCTATGACTATTAATTGAGTCGTTGATGTCCATGTGAATATTTATATTGTTATCCATAGAAAAATTTCAAGAATATGAGATTAGTTACATGGGATTTTTTTATTAAAATTTATTCTTTTCATATTATTAATTCATTTTTTATTCGACGATATCTTCTATTGAAGATTAACCCTTACCAACTGTTTGATATCACCCATATTATGTATCCATTTCTCCATGTTAAGAATAATATTATTACCTATGATATTTCTAGAAGGGTATCATGTGTGGTGTGACATCCTGTGCTTTTTAAGATGTCACTTTTATGGTCTATTAATATTCAAGATTACGAAGTTTGAAGTATTATGTAAACACTTATATATGTTTACATCACGTCTTAAAGAAATTATATAATTATACAGATACCAATTATATATTTAAAATTATTATTTTTAATTTCTGACAGAATATAAGTTTAATATATCTTCATAACATGAATTTTAATTTTATTTATATAAATAATTATATAATTATTATATATTTTATAAATGAATATTTATATTAATTATATAAATTTATATTAATGTTATTATGGTCTTAGTAGTAATTTTATTATTCATTGTAATAAGAATATGATTTTTCATTTCAAAATGGAAATTTTTTTTATTTTAAATAAATTTATTTTATAGGTATAATATGGTATTGTATGAAATTTAAAATTATAAATTTTATAAATTTAATTAAATAAAATGAGAAAAATATATGAACTCATGATGTCAAAATTAGACCAGGTAAAATATTATGGATTATTCTGAAAAGGATTATTTTTAGGAAAATAGTGACAATATCATTTTAGAAATACAATGAATTTTATGACCTCATCATGATATAAGGACAAATTAAAATTTATGGAATCATTTTCAAGATGAAGAAAATAATAAAAATTTGAAAAATTCGTTTAAAATAATATGTGGAATTTAGAAACATGTTCTTGACATTTTGAAACCTAAGTTGAATTTTTTTAATAAAAAATAGTTTTTGTATCATATATGTTAAATAAATATTAATAGGGTAGCGTTTGGTTTTTTTATTGTTTTTAAATTCCCCTAACTCTCCTTTTTAACCATTAAGTTTCATTAGAATCAATATTATTCATGATTTTTGTATAAATCTAATTGAATTATTAAAATAGATTTTTTTCTAAAAATAATATTATTTTTGCATTAAGTGTATATATATTGAAATTAAATTTTATCCAAAATATATATTTAATATCATAAAATTAACTTACTATTTTCAATCATCACTTTAAAAAAAATTAATAAGTTCAGTTTCATTTTTGTTATAATTTTTTTTACCATTGTAAAAGTTGTTCACCTACATAGTGGTCAGAAGGGTTAATGAGAGGGTTAAACTATGATATAATGTTTACAATACCAAAATGTATCAACTTTAATTTGATTTGAATGGATAAATTGATCCTATACTATCCTATATTTTAAATTAATTTCCCTTGGTTCCACTTGAACATGAAAAATTCATTTATATTATTCTAAAGTTTAGAGTATTTATAAGCATATCACCACACTCACCACAATTTTCACACTATTTGATAATATTATCTCATCCAAGATACACTAAAAACACTCTCCAAAAACCTTATGCATCACCCCAATGATATGGACCCACCAAAATACCATCTTAAGAATACATTAAGAGATATTCAAAGGAGAAAACCCAAGGAAGAGGTAATTGTCTTAAGTGAGTTCTTGCAAGTTTCCTCCATAAATATCATCCATATATTCTATATCTATATTATCAAAACAAAAAAAATTATAATTAGTTTACTAAAATGTTATTTTATAAATTTAATATTCATTATCTAACTCCTTTACATAAAATGTAAATTCAATGATTCGTTCGTGTGTACGTGTGTATACAACCACCATTAATGAGGTTTTTCATTTTTCACCACTGCCTCACGTGGATAGTTATAAAGATGGATTTGATAAATAAATATTATATCCAAGAAAAAATTAGGATCATGGGAAGATATATCTTTATCTACCTTATTTCCCATTCATACACTAAAATGATGAAAAACATGATGTGTTACGTGCAGACTACAACCTCCCAAAATGACACATTTAATTTTTCATTACTTCATTACATGAATGGTAATAGAAATCTATTTAATGAATAAAGAATATATTTATTATTATAATTTTTTTAAAATATATATTTTAAGCATTTAATTAATTCATTGATTTTTTAAAATATGTTTGTAGAATTTAGGATAAATGTGGTGATGTTTAGATAATTTTCATGGATTCATTTAATTGAATTGGATGTCAAGATTTAACAATAATCATTATAAATTTAATAATTTTTTAAGATAATATTAAAATTTAAATAAATTTTCTAGGAGTTCACAATGTTTTTAAGAATTATTCATCCCATATATGGATGAAAAATGTAACATCCCGGTTCCGGAAGCCGCCCAGAGGCACCCCGTACCTGGTTGGTCACATGGCCTCAAGCACATTTCTACTAACGCCAGATGCTGCCAACTAGCAGTGAGGGCCTTGGCTGTGATAGTGGGGAAACTATTCCCTCATTAGTAGTGTAACACAATGAAAGAAAAACAGATATACAATAGTAGAAATAGTAATAATATCATCCAACAAGAAAACAGCCGAAGATTGGATAAGAACCTATTGGATCACACAAATATAAATGATGCATAGTACATTTGTCTAGGAATGTAGCCAAACACATCACAATGATGGAATACAATACTGAACCAAAGTACAAAAGAAAACAAGTAAACTCCTCAACATCACAAGCCTTGACTTTGTCTCATGATCTCCATCTCCTCAGAAATCAAGTACCTGAAGTAGAAGGGTGCTTGGCCATATCAATACCTGTAACAATATAATCTGGTTGGGCCCAAAAGAATGACCCAAACAAGGTGTGAGACTAATCCTAGTAGGAAACCACCAAAATATATGTGCCTAAAAGTCAGTGAATATATTTGGTAGGAAATAGGTAAAAAGAAGCAGTAAACAAAGAAGTACTCAACAGTAAACATTCCAACAGTTACAAGAAATTCAAAAATACCGCACATCAAGTAAGAAGATAGTCATAAACATGTAACCCTATCGGATGTACTCACAGCCTATCCACTCTGGTTCTACCTAGAAAATAGAAGAAACCATTTTGTAAGTACACACAGTCTAACTCCTCTAGTTCATCTTTAAAATAGACTCTTTGGGGAGGAACTCATCAACAATTCCCACTATAGTCTCGTATCGGTAAATAGAGGTGCCATGGGGAAGAACATACATCACATTCTCTTTGTGGGATGCGTCAAGAAACTATAGACACTCTGAGGAAGCACTTAAATCAATTCCCCCTATGTTCTCTCATCGTAGTACTAAAAATAGACACTCTACAGAATCCCTTAAGTACATTCAACCTGTTGTATACTACACCAGGTTCTCACCACCCTATGTATGTCATGAAAGCATAGAAAAGAATATCGTTCAAACTAAACCTCAAGAACTACTTTTCTAATCCATCCTATAAATACTAGGCATGGAAAGTAAACATCAGCCTAATAGGGAAACTAGACCAAACGGTCAAAACAAGAAAACATGCATGGGAAAACACTTCCAAAGCATAATAATAAACCCGATTAACATTAAATTAACCTCTAGTCAAGCATATAAGCATAGAAGAAAACCAACAGGGCTAAAACAGTAAACATACAATACCCCGTTCAAGGGTATTGGGAACTTTTTCACATATAACTCAAACACATTCAACGGAAAGGCACAAACCACCTACCTCGGCATTGCATGATCATTATACATGAACCTAAAGCCTTGAATTTCCCACGAACACCATATATCTACAAAAATACTAAAAATGATCAACTGAAGATAACTCTTGAAAGAGAAGGAATCAAGAAATGAAGCTCTGGAAGAAGAAAGAGATTACTGAGGCGATCCCAATTTAATTGATAATGGTCGATTCGGATAACAGACGCTCAATTGGGAGCTTGGAGGAAGATCGATTTCATTCTCTTCCTATCAGAAAAATCAAACCTAGAAGAAGGTGGTTCTGTCTGTTAGAAGCGACCCCGATGCATTTAATGAAAAAAAATAAAGTACACAACATGTACTTGTCTTCACCAACCCCCGCATTAAGCGGTCTCTAGTAAACCACACAGGGCCATGTACATGACCGCTACACGGCCAACACTCGGCTACCCATGTTAACAGAGTACACGGTATGTACTTATAATTTACACGGTGAGTAGTTATGAAAATTCTAGAAACTCTTTTTTTCTCTCAAAAACACCAGAAAAAGTAAAACATACATAAAAAGATTATCCGGGTTCTTACAAACTTCCCCCCTTAAAGAAATTCATTCCTGAATTTCCCTAGAAAGGAAGCATAGAGGAATAATTGTAACACCCGAGACTTTTATGGGAAATATTTTGTTTTTATGTTATATAAATCATCAATGGAATCTTTTGCTACAGGCAATCGCAACCTTCCTCGATAGCGTGTGTAGTACGCAATACCGAGTTCCACTAAACAACGATATATTATTATAATATTATAAACTAGCCGTTATGAATAGTTTTAACTGAATTTTAAATTTTACAACATTATTATTCATCTTACACATTTTCTAGAACATGGTAAGAGAACAAAATAAATTTTTTGGGTGAAACAAATATTTATCAAAAAATGCAGTTTTGCCGCCTTCTAATGGCACACCTACATTAAATCTATTTTTTGACACGTTTATAAGTTCAATTTTACAAAATAAAATTCTTCTTTTGAATCAGGATATAATAATTTACTTTGGATAAATTTTTGATATTTTTCTGGTAACATTCATATTTTGATGAATACTAAAAATACGCTAATTTTTAATTAAAAACAACTTTTTTCATTGAGAAAATTTATATGGTTAAATTATAATATTGAATGGTTTTAAAGTATAGATAGAATATATTTTTACCATTTAATATAATGTATTTCATTACCATTAATTTCACATTGAATTCATAGAGAAAAACATTTCAATATTTGGCAATGTTTTAACTTCTAAAACATGTTTTCTTTACAACGAGATTTATTTTAAATTAATTACTACGACTTATGTGTTTTGAATTTTGAAAAAAGGATTCCATATTTGTAATCAGTGGTCCAAATTATGTTAATAGGCTAATTTTTAAATTTGGGCATTATGAATAGTAACTACGGTAAATTTTATTTACCATAGTTAAAGGTAAATCAGGTAATTAAGGATAAATATAAGATTATAAAATAACCCTAACACCTGCCAAAATCCTATTGGATGACTAAAAGTCGACCCATATCACCTAAGGGTCGGATTAGATTCATTTAATGGACTTTTTTCAATGAAAATAATTTAATTATTATTAAAACCAAAGAATGTGACAAACTTAATGAAACATAATGAAACTTCAAACATAGGAATAATCTTATTTATGCACTATTTAATGAATCTTCGAAAATGAATAACCTCCAATATTATAAGTATAATAATTTTATAATCCTATAAAATTTAGTGATAAACTTAATGAAACTTCGAACATGAATAATCTCCAAGAAGATAATACAATTATCTACAACATAGGAATTTATTTAGAATTTTTAGGGATTAAATAATTATCATTAATTATGACACAATAGTGATGTTGAAATTATTTTATTAATTAAAATATCAAATAAATAGTTTTAAAAATATTAAAATAATTATTATATGCACTATTTAATGTTCTCCACTGATTATCTAGATACATATGACATTTTATTAATCTATTAAAGCTTTTAGTTCAAATATATCCTCTGTATATATTTTATTTAAATTTAAATAAATGAATAGTGTCAAAATTGACACTATTGTTATTTTATAAAAATAACATATTCTAAATTGTTTAAAAATCACAAAAATATTTAAAAATTATAAATTAAATTTTATGTGGTCGACAATGTCATAATGTGTCAAATTATGGAAAATTCACAACACATATGTAATTATTAATAATAATTTAAAATTTAGAATATTATTGCCTCAAATAAAATTAAATTGATAAATAAGGATAAATCAAGTTGATAATGTTTAAAATAAATTCCTAACATGTCTAAATATTATTGGTTGATGAGATTACAATCCTATCTCATCTAATCTTCGCATATGAGTCATTTTGGAATTTTTTAAGTGGGTTTGGGATTTAATATAAACTAATATTTCTTATATTTCCAAAGGTGCCCCTCTCCTCCCATATAAAAGGGCACCTCCTCCCTCTCCTCCACAAACCAATTTGAGCCTTCAAGGTCGGCCAAAACCTGCCCATTTAACTTCCCCACTTCCCTAGAATCATCCTAGAGGTTCTGGTCTTCTTCAAAGACCAACCCTAGTGCCCTAAGAGGAGGTTAAGAAGATGCACGTCAAAAAAAAGAGGTAATATCCATTACCGATCCTTTCCAAATTCTTTCTTCTTCAACTTCTTCTCTTTAGTTGTTTCATTATGAAGTAATAACATAGTTATCACTCATATACTGATATGTTATTATAAGTATGAAACAACCCTATTTCACCATCTATCCATCCTAAGGAAAACGAAATCACCGCGCGTGCGTACGTACGGAATACCGTCTCCATGCCGTGGTGTAATATATTTTCCCCCACCACCTTACTCGGATGGGTATAATTGTGTAAATAATTACTATGATTATTTTAAAGTGATATTGATTCTGAAATAGTATACATACACTCCAATACAATTCCACAATCATGGGAAAGATATCATCGCTCATGCGTACGTACGGAATATCGTCTCCACGATGTAATGTTATTTTTTCTACATGATATTCATTGAATAATGATTATATAAATGAATTGAATGAATAAATATGATATATATTACATTAATACCATTCTGGAAATGATTTATCTATAACCTAAATAGAAGAATAAGAATTTATTCGACAAAACACGCATAAGAATAAAAAGTTATAAACACCCGAATAACAAGTTGCAATGAAATATTTCTACTAAGAAGATATGAATATGACCATATATGATATAATAACAATAATAATGATTCTGGACTAAGTCAATAACATTATTTAAATCATTATAAGGGAGGTTCTGACAGTTATGAAGAAAATCGGACCGAAGGTAAGGGAAATATCACAATCTCATTTTTATCCGAGATTGTTTATACTTTGAAATTTATTGGGGTGTATTTTATGATCAACATCCATATTTCCAAAATATTTAATATTATTTCGATCCACCTACAATGGTTTAAATCCAATTTTACCCTTCGGTGTTTTTTAGTAAAAGATATGAAAGGAATATTTTGTCGTTTTTTGTACGAGGTACTTTTTGACTTTTCCGACAAAAGTATGAGAAGAATGTTTTCTTTTAACTTATACGGCATGAATGGATTTTTAAAACATTATTTCCAAGAAGCTTCCATTACAAGTTTTCAAGTTTATTTTTAATCAACTTCGTTTAGTTTAGAATTGTATGACATGTTAAGAAAGGAAAAGTGTTTTTGAAGTATAAAGGATATTTTCCTCAAAAATGGAGTTCAAGTGTTTTATCAAAATTATTTTCCATCTAAGATAATAAAGGGTTTTGTTTCTATCCCTATTATTATACTGATTTGATTATTTTGTGATGGAATTATTTTTATGAATTCCTTTTTATTATATGAATTGTTTTATGATGTCACGATGTTTAAGATTCCCATCTTTATTACATGGGTTATGCTATGATGTATGGTTTATGATTTTGTGGCACAAATAAGATTTGTATCATATGTGTTGGGTGGGAACTATATCTGACTCAAATGCATTGGGTAAAGATTTTATATCTCAAGAGATAGAAATGGCTATTACGGAAGGTTAAACCAGTTCAGTGAAACACGACTGAAACGAGGAATGAACTCAGTTCAGAAATAGACTTTTTCCACTAAGATAGTCTTGGAAATGAGTCTTGACTAATAAGAAATGATTCTCTATGATTATGTGTGTATTCCACAAAGTTTCATGTTTTACGTTATGATTATTGGGATTAAATTTCAATAATATTAATTATCCCATGTTTTGAAATTATGATTTCTTTTGCATGTTAAGATTTCCAAAAGTTGTGTTCTTATGATGTGATTGATATTTCTTTTGTTTACCTTTACTGAGAATTTGAGCTCACCATTTTGTATTTTTTATTTCCCCAGGTCACGAAGATGGTTATTAAATAGAATATGCCAAAAGGGACTCTAGATATGATGAAATAATTGGGAGGCAAAGTAGATGCTTTATGAACCAGTTGTTTATGATTCCCAATTTCTAAAGACTCTGTACCTATACGGTCCATCCATGGTTTTGTTATATGTTGTAATATGTATGCTTCAATTTTTAAGTATTGACAATGTATGTAAAGTATGGGTCGTTATAGTTGGTATCAGAGGAAAGGTATAGTCAACCTTTAGAAACTAGGATGTGAATGAAATAGTAAGAACCCTAAGGATAAGTCTAAGCAGAAAACACAATCTTAGGGTTTTAGGAATGGACAAGAACAACCTATGATAAGACCTTAAGTGTGAAATTTTATTCTTGATTATGTGGTATTCCTATTATAATTAGTGTTGCTCACCCTATTATTCTTGTTTTTAGTCAATGGATAGAACCCGAAGGAACCGTGTTAATGCGGAATGCGAAGGGCAATGCAATGATTGTCTCCCTGAGAAACCAAACTTTATGGGAGCTGGAATGCAAAATCTTGTAGCCATGATCACACAACTTTCTCAAGCTATGAATCATGAAGGACATCCAAACGAGCAAAGGAAGGAGCAATATTCTGTTGAATCTTTCATGAGGCTGCGTCCACCTTCTTTCTGTGGGTCTACTAATCCATTAGTTGCTGAACAATGGATTAGTACTACTGAAAAGATATATTCAGTTCTTCAATGTTCTGAACATGATAAAGTCATCCTAGCAGTGTATCGTTTGGAAGGAGATGCTGATCAATGGTGGAATCTTATTAAGAATATGAGGCAAAGGGATGAAATTGAGTCCATGGAATGGGACGAGTTCAAGAACATATTTTTCAATAATTACTTCCCTCATATTCTCCGAACAAAGATGGAGAAAGAGTTTCGTGAACTGATGAAAAAGGATGATGAATCTGTTGGTACCTTTGAAGAAAATTTTACAAGACTTTCAAGGTACATTTCTGGTATTATTATCCAACCTGAGAGTAAGATCGATAGATTCTTTAGTGGCTTAAAACCAAGTCTTCAAAGGGCGGTAGCCATAAAGGACTTCAATAGATACGAGGAAATTGTTCAAAGTGCTCTCAAAGTTGAGATGGAGATTGGAGTAACCCATCAGTCATATGGGTTTGATAGGAAGAGGAAAAAGGAATTCAATGGAAAATCTAAAGAGAACACTGAAAAGACGATGAGATTTACCTTATGCTCAAAGTGTGGAAAGAAACATGGAGGGAGTTGTCTTAAAGGGATAAGTAAATGTTTCAAATGTGGAAAGGAAGGCCATCGGGCATTTGAATTCCATAATGATGGGAAGAAGATGTCTAATGATGCAAACAAATGAAGGGATACACAGAATGAACCTACCACACTTCAATGTTTCAAGTGCAAGGAGATGGGGCATTATGCCAATCAATGCCCAAATCCAAGGGTAGATGATGATGGTCGACATCAACAAAATCTTAATTCTAAAGACAAAGGAAAGTCACATTGAATTTCTATCAGCGATGTGGAGTACGATAACGATGTGGTGAAAGGTACACTTACCATCCACTCTAAAGTAGAAAATGTTTTATTTGACTATGGATCCACCCACTCCATTATTTCTGAAGAATTTCTTAAGGATATCACCATATTACCTCAACAATTAGATGTTGAGTTAGCTGTGACAACCCCTAATGGCACAACAGTCGCATCAAAAGTTTATAATTCTACTCCGATTGAAGTTTGTGGGAAAGTGCTTCCTGCAAATCATGTGATCCTTCCTATAGTGGAATTTGATGTGATTCATGGCATGGATTAGCTTTCTTTATATGGAGCTCATATCAATTTCCAAATAAGGGAAGTCACATATCATATTCCAGATCAATCTATCATCGTCTATCGATACAAGGATGAACATAACCTTCCAGTGGAAATTTCCTCCATCTTATGGGTCTTGATTCCACTTAATGAAGGTTATTTATCTCAAATGGTTGGTGATAAACTCATAATTAAGAATATTCCCATTGTACAGGAGTTTGATGATGCCTTTCTGGAGGAATTTCTGGGTCTTCCACCAAATCTTTAAGTTGAGTTTTCAATAGAACTCGTACCAGGTGCTTTTCCTATTTCAAAGACACCTTATAGAATGGCCCCAATTGAGTTGTAGGAATTGAAGAAGCAACTCCAAGAGAATCTTGATAAAGGATTCATGTGCCCTAGTGCGTCACCTTGGGGAGCACCTGTTCTGTTTGTTAAGAAGAAAGATGGATCAATGAGACTCTACATTGATTATCGAGAACTTAACAAGATAACTATCAAGAAAAAATATCTTCTCCCACGAATTGATGACTTATTTGACCAACTACAAGGAGCTCAATACTTTTCCAAGATTGATCTTTGTTCAGGGTATCACCAATTAAGGTTCAAAAGGGAGGATATACCAAAGACGGCTTTCCATACAAGGTATGGACACTATGAATTTATAGTGATGCCATTTAGTGTTACTAATGCCCCTTCTATCTTCATGGATCTGATGAATAGAGTCTTTAGAGACTATCTTGATCAGTTTTTGGTAGTCTTCCTAGACGATATTCTTGTATATTCAAAGAGAAAGTAAGAACATGAAGATCACTTGATAATTATATTGAAGACCCTGAGAAAGGAGAAGCTTTATGCCAAATTTACCAAATGTGAATTTTGGCATCAAAGAGTTTAATTTTTGGGTCACATAATCTCAAAAGAGGGGATATCTGTGGATCCAGAAAAAATAGAGGTTATCGAAAGATGGTCGAGACCAACAACAGTAACTAAGATCCCAAGTTTTCTTGGTTTTGCTGGATATTATCGACGTTTTGTGAAATATTTTTCACGATTATCTAATCCACTCAACAAGTTGACTCGAAAAGGAGTTAAGTTTGTCTAGACGGAGGAATGTGAAGAGAATTTCAAGGAGTTGTAAAGAAGGTTATTCAGTGCACCTGTGCTCACACTGCCTTGTAGTGGAGAAAGGTTTGTGATCTACAGTGATGAATCCAAGAAGGGATTGGGGTGTGTTCTTATGCAAAATGATATGGTGATAGCTTATGCCTCACGATAATTGAAAATCCATGAGCAAAATTACCCAACTCATGATTTGGAGTTAGCTACGGTAATATTTTCATTAAAGATTTGGAGGAAATACCTTTATGGTGAAAGGTGTGATATTTATACTGATCATAAAAGTTTAAAGTATATTTTCACACAATAGGAGATAAATAGGCGCCAAAGAAGATGATTGGAGCTGATTAAGGATTAGGAATTCTCAATCCATTATCACCCTAAGAAAGAAAAAAAGGTGGCAGATGCATTATGTCGACAATACCATGCTAGATTATCCATGATGAGGATCACAAAAGATCCAATATTTATGGATTTAAAAAAGATGGATCTTGGAATTATAATGGAATGGGAAACATCATATCTTTCTCAAATGAATGTTCAACCATCTATACATTTGAAGATTAATGAGGCACATAATGAAGATGTCGAGTTACAAAAGAAGGTGAGAAATATTCCTGAATTCAACCTTGATTGTGATGGGATAATAATGTTTAGGAATCAGTTTTGTGTTCCTCCCATCCCCGAATTAAAGAAGCATCTGCTTGATGAGGCTCATAGTTCTTCATTCTCTATTCATTTTGGAAGCACAAAGATGTATAGGGACCTGAATGAGTACTTCTGGTGGGAAGGAATGAAAAGAGATGTTGCTGAATATGTCTCTCGATGCTTGGTTTGTCAGCAAGTTAATACTGAGAGACAGAAGTCTAAGGAGATGTTACAACCATTACCCATACCCGAATGGAAATGGGAAAACATCACTATGGACTTTGTCACGGGACTTCCTAAAACATCCAAAGGAAATAATGCTTTCTGGGTATAGTTGATCGTCTTACAATGTTTGCACACTTCATTTCTATTAGAGAGGATTTCTCTCTGGATCAGCTTTCCAGGATATATGTAAAGGAAGTGGTAAGATTGCATGGAGTACCACTTTCTATTATATCTGATCGGGATCCGAGATTTACCTCGAAGTTCTGGAGAAGTCTTCAGCATACTCTGGATACAGAGTTGAGTTTCAGCACTGCTTATGATCCTCAAACATACGGTCAGTCTGAGAGAACAATTCAAACTCTAGATGATATGTTGAGAGCTTGCTCTATGGATTTCAAAGGTGGTTGGGATCAACACATACCTTTGGTAGAATTTTCTTATAATATTAGCTTTCACTCCAGTATTCAGATGGCTCCTTATGAATCTCTCAATGGAATGAAATACAGGACTCCAACTTGCTGGGATGAAGTTGGGGAAAGAAAGCTATTAGGACCTGATCTTGTTGATGAAATGGCAGAAAATGTCAGATCTATTCAAAAACACATAAGAACATCTCAGAGTCGATAGAAAAGTTATGCCGATAACCTAAGAAAAGACATAGCGTTTGAAGTGGGTGACAAAGTGTTCTTATGAATATCTCCCTGGAAGAGGGTCATGAGATTTGGAAAGAAGGGAAAGTTGATCCATAGATATATTGGTCCTTTCAAAATACTGGATTGTGTTGGAAAGGTAGCTTACCGATTGGCGCTTCCACCAAATCTCTCTCAAGTTCACGAAGTGTTCCATGTATCTCTCCTGAGAAAATACATACCTGATCCTTCACATGTACTTAGATCAGAAGTTTTACTGTAGGAGAAAGATCTTTCTTATGATGAACAACCAATAGAGATTCTAGATCATAGAGAAAAAGTCCTACGAAACAAGACCACTCGCTTGGTGAATGTTTTATGGAGGAACCACCAATTAGAAGAAGCTACACGGGAGCTTGAGGATATGATGAGGGAGAGGTATCCTCATCGGTTTGTTACAATGTGACAAATTTCGAGGGAGAAATTCATTTTAAGGGGGTAGAATGTAACACCCGAGACTTTTATCAGAAATATTTTTTTAGGTTATATAAATCATCAAAGGAATCTTTGGCTACATGCAATCACGACCTTCCTCGATAGCGTGTGTAGTACGCAATACCGAGTTCCACTAAACAACGATATATTATAATAATATTATAAACTAGCTGTTATGAATATTATTACCTAAATTTTAAATTTTACAACATTATTATTCATCTTACACATTTTCTAGAACATGGTAAGAGAAAAAAATAAATTTTTTGGGTAAAATTAATATTTATCAAAAAATGCAGGTTTGCTGCCTTTTGATGGCGCACCCACATTAAATCTAGTTTTGACACATTAATAATTTCAATTTTACAAAATAAAATTCTTCGTTTTAATCAGGATATAAAAATTTACTTAGGAATGTTTTTTGATATTTTTCTGATAACATTCATATTTTGATGAATAGTAAAAATACGCTAATTTTTAATTAAAAACAATATTTTTCATTGAGAAAATTTATATGGTTAAATTATAATTTTTAATGGTTTTAAATTATAGATATAATATATTATTACCATTTAATTTAATGTATGTCATTACCATTAAATTCACATTGAATTCATAGGTAAAAACATTTCAATATTTGGTAATGTTTTAACATCTAAAACATATTTTCTTAACAATGGGATTTATTTTAAATTAATTACTGAGACTTATGTGTTTTGAATTTTGAAAAATGGATTCCATATTTGTAATCAGTGGATCCAAATTATGTTAATAGGCTACTTTTTAAATTTGGGCATTATGAATAGTAACTACGGTAAATTTTATTTCCCATAGTTAAAGGTAAGTCGGGTAATTAAGGATAAATATAAGATTATAAAATTACCCTAAAACCTACCAAAATCCTATTAAATGACTAAAAGTAGACCCATAGCACCTAAGGGTCGGATTAGATTCATTTAATGGATTTTTTTCCATGAAAATAATTTAATTATTATTAATACCAAAGAATGTGACAACATCTCACTTTCTTAAATCATATAAGTATAATAATTTTCATTTAGTGATAAACTTAATGAAACTTTGAAAATGAATAATCTCCCGAAATCTAATACAATTATATACAACATAGGAATTTATTTATAATTTTGAGGGATTAAATAATTATCATTAATTATGACACAATAGTGATGTTGAAATTATTTTATTAATTAAAATATCAATAAAATGGTTTTTAAAATATTAAAATAATTATTATATTCACTATTTAATGTGCTCCACTAATTTTCAAGATACATATGACATTTTATTAATCTATTGAAGATTTTATTTCGAACATATCATCTGTATATATTTTATTTAAATTCAAATAAATGAATAGTGTCAAAATTGACACTATTGTTATTTTATAAAAATAACATATTATAAAATTGTTTAAAAATCACAAAAATATTTAAAAATTATAAATTAAATTTTATATGGTATTAAATGTGATTAAGTGTCAAATTATGGAAAATTAAAAACACATATGTAATTATTATTAATAATTTAATATTTAGAATATTATTACCACAAATAAAATTAAATTGATAAATAATGATAAATCAAGTTGATAATGTTTAAAATAAATTCCTAACATGTCTAAATTATATTGGTTGATAATATTACAACCCTATCTCATCTAATATTATGATATGAGTCATTTTGGAAGTTTTTATGTGGGTTTGGGATTTAATATAAACTAATATTTCTTATATTTCCAAAGGTGCCCCTCTCCTCCCTTATAAAAGGGAACCTCCTCCCTCTCATCCTCACACCAATTTGAGCCTCCAAGCTCGGCCAAACCCTACCCATTTCAATTCCACACTTCCCTATAATCATCCTAGTGGTTCTGGTCTTCTTCAAAGTCCAACCCTAGTGCCCTAAGAGGAGGTTAAGAAGAGGCACGTAAAAAAAAAAGAGGTAATATCCATTACTGATCCTTTCCAAATTATTTCTTCTTCAACTTCTTCTTCTTTAGTTGTTTAATTATGAAGTAATAAAATCAGTATCATTTATATATTGATATGTTATTATAAGTATGAAACAACTCTATTTCACCATCTATCCATCCTACGGAAAACGAAATCACCACGCGTGCGTACGTACGGAATACCGTCTCCACATCGTGGTGTAATCTATTTTCCCCCACCACCTTAGTTGGATGGTTATAATGGTGTAAATAATTACTATATTGATTATTTTAAAGTGATATTGATTCTGAAATAGTATACATACACTCCAATACAATTCCACGATCCTGGGAACGATATCATCGCTCGTGCGTACGTACGGAATACCGTCACCACGATGTGATGTGATTCGTTCTACATCATCTTCATTGAATAATGATTATATAAATGAATATAATGAATTAATATGATATTTAGTACATTAATACAATTCTGGAAATGATCTATCTATAACCTAAAGATAAGAATAAGAATTTATTCGAAAAATCACGCATAAGAACAAAAAGTTATAAACACCCGAATAACAAGTAGCAATGAAATATTACAACTAAGAAGCTAATAATATGAACATATATTATATCATAACAATAATTATGATTCTGGAATAAGTCAATAACATTATTTAAATCATTATACAGGAGGTTCAGACACTTACGAAGCAAATCGGACCTAAGGTAAGGAAAATATCACAATCTCATTTTTATCCGAGATGGTTTATACTTTGAAATTTACTCGGGTCTATTTTATCATCCACATCCATGTTTCCTCAATATGTAATATTATTTCCATCCACGTAAAATTTTTTAAATCCAATTTTACCCTTTTGTGAGTTTTTAGTAAATGATATGAAAGGAATCTTGTGTCATTTTTCGTACGAGGTACTTTTTGACTTTTCCGACAAAAGTACAAGAAGAATGTTTTCTTTTAACTTATACGGCATGAATGGATTTTTAAAACATTATTTCCAAGAATAATACCTTAGAAGTTTTCAAGTTTATTTTTAATCAACTTCTTTTAGTTTAGAATTGTATGACATGTTAAGAAAGGAAAAATGTTTTTGAAGTAGAAAGGATATGTTCCTCAAGAATGGAGTTCATGTGTTTTATCAAAATTATTTTCCATCTAAGATAATAAAGGGTTCTGTTTCTATCCCTATTATTACATTGATTTGATTATGTTGTGATGGAATTATTTTTATGAATTCCTTTATCTTATATGAATTTTTTTATGATGTCATGATGTTTAAGATTCCCATTTTTATTACATGGGTTATGCTATGATGTATGGTTTATGATTTTGTGGCACACATAAGAATGGTATCATTATGAGATGGGTGGGACCTATATATTCCTCCAATGCATTGGGTAAAAATTTTATATCTCATGAGATAGACATGGTTGGAATGGAAGGTTAAACCGGTTCAGTGAAACAGGAATGAAACGAGGAATGAACTCAGTTCAGAAATGGACTTTGTACACTAAGATAGTATTGGCAATGAGTCTTGACTAATAAGAAATTATTCTCTATGATTATGTGTGTATGAAACAATGTTTCATGTTTTATGTTATGATTATTGGGATTACATTTCACTACTATGATTTATCCCATTTTATGAAATTATGATTTCTTTTGCAGGTTAAGATTTCCAAAAGTTATGTTCTTATTATGTGATTGATATTTCTTTTGTTTACCCTTACTGAGCATTTGATCTCACCGTTTTGTATGATTTATTTCCCCTGGTCAGGAAAAAGGTTATTAAGTAGGATATGCCAAAAAAGGACTCTAGATATGATGAAATAAATGGGGGGAAAAGTAGATTCTTTATGAACCAGTTGTTTATGTTTCCCAGTTTCTAAAGACTCTATGCCTATATGGTCCCTCCATGGTTCTGTTATATGTTGTAATAAGTATTCTTCAATTTTGAAGTATTTACAATTTATGTAATGTATGGGTCGTTATAAGAATCATCAAACTTCGTCGGCCACTATGATCATACATTAGCCTCCCTCTCCCAGGTCTTGTCTTGTACTTTCCCGTGCTGCCATAGCACTCATACCAGAGGAACAGACCGACTATAGAGAACCTTCGTACTAAGATAATAAAATCTGGATTGGATGCTCCTCAAACGAGGCATCCAATTCTAACTCAAACTCCTCAGGTTGAAAAAAATGATATGGGTCTGAGAATTAATGTTGGAGCTAAGAAATGTGGAAGACATTGTGAATAGCCTGATACTTCTGGGGTAACTGCAACCGATAAGCAACCGGCCCAACTCTCTAAAAAACCTCAAATGGCCCGACGTACCTCGTAGAAATCGTAACCTATCTCCTAATACTTTGGTGTTCCAACCTTGGTGTGACATGCAGGAAAACCTGATCCCCAACCTCAAACTCTAGAGGTCATCTTTTCTGATCATCATAAGACTTCTATCGAGACTACGTAGTAGCCACCCTCTTCTGAATCAACTCTATCAACTCTATGTTCTCCAGGACAAGACGAGGTCCCAACATAGCTACCTATCCTGCCTCCATCCAACATAACGGTGATCGGCATGGCCTACTGTAAAAATACTCATAACATGCCATCTAAATAGTTTATTGAAAACTAATATTTTAGTCAAACTCCACAAGTGTTATGTGCTTCTCCCATGAACCTCCAAAATATAGGATGCATGCACGAAGCTTTTCCTCAAGCACCTGAATTGTACGCTCAGACTGGATATCAATATGGGGTTGGTAAGTTGTACTCAAGTTTACCTGTGTACCCAAAGCCTTTTGAAGACCCTACTAGACCCGAGAAGTAAAACGTGCATCCCAGTCTGAAATAATGGAGTGTGGAACTCTATGTAGACATACGATCTCGTGGATGTACATCCGTCCCATCTCATCAACATTGAATGTCTCCTTAAATGGAACTAAGTAAGAAACCTTTGTGAGTCTGTCAATGAAAACCCAAATAGCATCACTCCCTTGAGGAAAACTTTGCAAACCATTCACTAAATGCATTGCGAAATCATTCCACTTCTACTCCGGAATGGGTAACTGCTACAAAAACATGGTTGGTCACTAATGCTCCGCCTTCACCTGCTGACAGGTGGAACACCTCATCACAAAACCAGAAACATATCTCTTCATACCTAGAAAACAATACTAATAGTGTAGATCATGATAAATCTTGGTAAAACCAGGATGAACTGCCAAAACTGAGGAATGAAAGTACAACATCAGGTCCTCGGGTATGTCTACTGACACCCATACACGCCCATGAAAACCCTTGTTCTCATCCTCACCTATGGTCCATCCAAGAATAGCATCTTCTCTTGACATGCTTTACCATAGGACTAGACCTTTAGAATCTGATAGCTTCCTCATTCGCACTCAATCAAGAATAGTAGAGGTAACGACTATAGAAGAAAAAAACATTTTCCCCTATATATCGTGCACCTCCAAATGCATCTCAGAGAACAGATCCACAAGCTTTCATTCACTACTAGCCTCTTGAACTACATGTATCTGAGTCCTCCTGCTTAGAACATCAGCCACTACATTTCACTTACCAGACTTATAGGCAAGCTCAAAGTCCGAGTATTAAAGGTACTCAACCCACCTTCGATGTCTCAAATCCAGGTCACCCTGAGTGAATATATACTTGAGACTTTTTTGGTCAGTGAAAACCACAAAATTCTCTCCTAGAAGTTAATGTCCCCGACATTTTAAGGCATGAACAACTTCAGCCTACTCAAGATCATGCTTTGGGTAATACCTCACATGCGGCCTCAACTGTCGAGACCCATACGCAACGACTCCTTCCCCCTGCATAAGCACTGCTCCCAGCCCGATACCTGATGCATCATAGTACACTTTATAGATCTTTCTCGAATTTGAAAAAACTAGTATCAGTTATGAAGTCAACCTCCCCTTCAATGCCTGAAAGGCTCAATCACAAGAATCCGACCACAAGAACTTTGCAACCTTCTTAGTCAGGCATGACATTGGCACTGCTAAGGGTGAAAAGTCTTGTATGAAGTGTCTGTAGTATCCAAGAATCCCTAAAAAACTCTATACCTCAAATACATTCTTCAGCTGCTCCCAGGAAAATACTACTCTCACTTTATCTGGGTCTACTGATACTCAAGTCTCTGAGATAACATGACCCAAGAAGTGAATCTGATCCATCCAAAAGTGACATTTTGAGAGCATAGCATATAACTAATTCTCTCTCAGTGTACTCAAAATGTTCTCAAGATGGGTAGCATGGTCTTGTCGAGTGTGAGATTAGACCAAGATATTGTCCATGAAAACCACCATGAAAGAATCCAAGTACGGATGGAACACATGGTTCATCAGATCAATGAATACTAAAGGGGAATTCGTGAGACCGAACAGCATAACCACATACTTGTATAGACCATACCTACTTCGGAAGGCTGTAAGAGGTATATCAGATGGTCTAATGCACAACTAATGATAACTGGATCTCAAGTCAATCTTCAAGAATACCCAGGCTCCTCGAAGCTGATCAAAGAGATCATCAATCCTTGGTAAGGGATATCGGTTCTTGACCGTCAACTGGTACAACTTCCTATAATCCACCCAGTGTATAAGGGTACCATCCGCCTTCTTCGCAAATGGGACAGGCGAGTCCCAAGGAGAAGTACTAATTCGGATAAAACCCTATGCCTGCAACTCCTTGAACTACTTCTCGAGCTCATGTAAATGTACTGTAGCCATCCTGTAAGGAGGAATGGACACCATTTCCGATCCAAGAACAATCTCAATAGAAAAATAAACCTCTCGCTCTAGAGGAAAACCAGAAAAGTCCTATGGAAATACATTACTGAAATGATCCACAATTGTGGGAAAGTCCATTTGTGAAGTCCCCTGGTCATCAAGATATAGAGTAGTAATCTGGGATGTAACTCCTCTCAACCCATAATGCTCAAGTCCTGCTCTGCTTGCCTGGACATCCCATTCACCCTTGTGAGGAAACGATCCACCCTTTGGTGATGTGAAACTCACCCTATAGCGTTAGAAATAAACAACTTCCTAGAAGGGAACTAACCAGTCCATTCGAAGAATGACATCATAGCCTGTTATCTCTAGAACATAAAGGTCCCATAAAAAGTTTCACCCACCAACCTCAAGAGGGCACTCCTTTCACTGACATACACTAGTTGTTCTTGTCCCCAACAGTGTTTCCAATGTTAATACATCAGTAGAAGTAAATATATAGAGCCAAAGGCTCCCTACAAAAACAACAAATATAAATCTATGGGAAGCCCCTCTATCAAAAATAGCAGAAGATAGAACTGAGGCAACAAAGATTGTACCTTTAACTGTAGAGGGTTCGGGATACTTATCTTATTGGGTCTGCTCCACCATAAAAGTCTAACCTACACTATGGATCTGTGATCCTGCCTAACCACTCTGAGCTGATCCACCCTGTTGTCGCTGAAAACCTGGTGATTGACTACCATGTCTGCGACCTCCACCTCAGCTTGAATGGCTGGAATAACTCAAGTTACTAGATTTATGAGAAATTGGTGGAGCATCTCTTGTACGATGAGTCATATAAGACCCCCTATCACCAGCTGCTGGTGAAAAGATCAGACAAAAATGCTGTAGATGAACCTTCTTGCTGCAATATCGGCACTCCAATGGGTCTCTTGGGCAATCTGGCCTCATATTCCCACTCTTACTACACTGGTATCACACAACCTCACTACCAGAAGAAGTGTCTTGCCTCCTTGGATCACCACACAAAGACCCACTGTGGCACTTCCTTCAATAAATTGGAGGGATAATAACTCAAGATATCGAGAATACCTCAATGTTTTCTCCGTGATCAGCACCTGGTTGAAGATAGAAGATATCGAGGTCAACCTGAAGATGTTCACCTGCGACCGGATGTCATGCCTCAGAACATCCTCAAACATCCATTTCAGGAATAACTCATCATCTCCTGGAATAGGTGTGAAGCACTGCAACTCAGTGAAGTGATAAGAATACTCCATAACAAAAAGAGTACAGGGATCCAGATTTATGAACTCTCGGGCTCGATCATCCCTCAAAGTATCCAGATAGAAGTAGTCATATAAGGCACAATGGAACTCATCGTAAGAGATAAAATGTTGGCATCCCTCTAGTGAGAACACATCCCACCATCTCATAGCGGAGTCCCGAAGCATGTACATAGTGATCTTTACCCTCCTTTCTGGAGGGGTATCCAATACTTGAAGATATAAAGCATGGATTCTACCCGGGACTTTGCAGCCTAAGGTCCTCCTTCCCAGGTGATGGTGGAAGGAAGATGCTGCTGGAAAACCCGTGTCAACTCTTCCATAGAAGGGGTAGGATGTGGTGCTCCTCAGAAGGTCTGTATGAACCTCATGTAACCCTCTCAAAACTGTGCATCAACACATGTGTATGGAATGGTGGATGGTACCAAGATTGGGACTATAGGTGGATCTTCTGTATGTTCTTGATCAGTCATGTCCGCTATCTAATCATTTCCCTATAACTGGTGTACAACAGGAGTACGTCTCGGTGGCATGACTCTGCAAGGTCAAGGACACACCTTAGATCAAGATTATCAAGGACTGAAAACTATAAGAGTAAAAAGGTAACAAGAGAAATAAAGAATCCATGTTTTTTAAAACATGGATAGATAGCGTGTATAATTCCTACACGACATGTTCCCTTAATCCTTTCACATGTTTGTATACTTCTTCCTGAATTGGTCATGTAACACCCCGTACACACGACATGTACTTGAATCCTCTTCCCCTTCCAGAGTTTCCTTACATGAATAGGCCATAATTTCTCATAGAACTGGAGCACACAGCATGTTAGTTCCAAACACGGTGTGTACTAGACTAGATTCACTAACTCATATTGTTAGTGACATGGCCGGAAACATGGCTCACACTACACGGCGTGTTCCAGATGGACACAGCGTGTACTAAGATGATTTAACCAACCTGTGTTGTAAGTCACACAGGTGAACACATGGTCGACTATACATGACATGTTAGTGCCAAAAACGATGTGTACAAGAATATTTAACTGACCTGTGTTGCTCATTACACGATCGATACTCGGGTTACACTACACAACATGTTCCAGATGATCACGACATGTATTAGAGAAGACTCAGCCGACCCGTGTTGTTAGTGACACAGCCGGTTACATGGTTCTACAACACAGCGTGTACCTCCGGAACATAGCATGTCCTACCAAGGATTAAAAACCTCGTGTCTCTACCCACATAGTCTGGGACACGGTTAGAGACTACACGACATGTACATATAGTACACAACATTTAATTCATAAAAACTATTTGTTGACGAACAAACGAATACATGGCGTGTATTCTGGGTTTTTCTGATCAATAAGCCTGGAAACTACTCTGGTGCCCAGTAAACACTAAAAAAAAACCTTAAAGTTCCAAATACCAATCCATGAGGGCCCATACTCATTGCAAATCAAATCTTGGCATCTTACACACATTATAAACATGGATAACGGGGAAATGATCCACCAAATTATGGTCTATGAGGTCCCATAACTCCTCAAGAACCAATGTTTGGTGTTCATTCAAAAAAAACCTTAAACAAACAATAACCTATCAAACATCAGTTATTTTTATCAAGGCATCAATCACAACAACATGCATATCTAGCACAACACCTATAACAATGACATCCAATCACTAATGCACCCAATATCACATGGAAAGAATGCATCTCATGTGATCCCTAACAAGTGCCTATATGATGCATGAGATGGAATACACTCATCTCATCGGGTTGCAATAATAACCAAACCACAATAAAATCAATAACAATAGAACAAAACATGTGAATCACTCAAGGTGAAATCATATCAACTGTAATAATTGAAAAACTAGAAAATGGCAATAAATGGGGTAGACTAGATTTTCCCTGTACACTGGTTAGGTACTCACAGGCACACCTTATTAACAAGTACTTATTCCTTCCTATCCTGATCTATAGACTCCAAATAGTAAATCAAGAGAAAATAATTCCTTTGATACCAATTTGTAACATCTCAGTTTCAGAAGCTGCCTAGAGGCGCACCATACCCAGTTGGACACATGGCCTCGACGCATTTCCACTAATGCCAGGGGCTACCGACTAGCTGTGAGGGCCTGAGGAGTGATAGTGGGGAAACTATGCCCTCATTGGTAGAGTAACATAGAGAAAGATAAATAGATATACAATTGCATAAATAGTAATAATATTAAATAACTAGAAAATAGCAGGAGACTGAAGAACAAACAACTAGAGCACACATATATAAATGATGCATGATACATTTGTCTCAGAAAGAAACCAAACACATCACAATGTTGGAATACAGTACTAACCCAATGTACAAAAGGAAACAAGTAAACTCCTCAGCATCGCAAGCCTCAGCTTGGTCTCATACTCTTCATCTCCTCAGAAATCAAGTACCTAAAATAGAAGGGAGATTTCCCTTGTCTATACCTGACACAATATAATCTATTTGGGCCCAAAATCATAACCCAAATAGAGTTTGAGACTAATACCAGCTGGAAGCCACCAAAAGATCTGTTCCTAATAGTTAGTGAATATATATGGCATGAAACAGTTAAAAAGAATAAGTAAACAAATATGTACTCAACAGTAAACAATCCAACAGTTACAAGGCATTCAAAAATACCACAGATCAAGTAAGAAAATAGTCAAAAACAGGTAACCCTCTAGGATGTACTCACATCCTATCCCCTCTGGTCCTACCTAGAAAACACAAGTAACCCTCTGGGAATTACACACAGTCTAACCCCTCTGGTTTAGCTTTAGAATAGACTCTCTGCGGAAACACTCCCTGCCAATTCCCCCTATAGTCTCGTATGAGTAACTAAAGGCACTCTAGGGAAGAACTTACGTGGCATTCCCCCCATGGACCACATCAAGGAACTAAAAAAACTCTGAGGAAGCACTTACGTCAATTCCCCCAATGGTCTCGCATCATAATAGTAAAGAAAAACACTCTTGAGAAGCCCTTACATCCATTCCCACTGTGGTCTACTACACTAGGATCTCACAGCCTTGTGTAAGTCAAGCAAGCATGGAAATGAATATCTACAAACTTAAACCTAATGAACTACTTAGATAACAGTCTACAACATAATAGAATGTCAGATAAACATCACTCCATCCTACAAATACTAGGCATGGAAAGTAAACAGCGGCCTAAAAAAATAGACCAAATGGTCAAAACAAGAAAACATGAATGGGAAAACACTTCCAAATAACATCAATTAACCCTATTTTCATTCAATTAACCTCTACTCAATCAAACAAGCATGGAAGGAAATCAATAAGGATGAAATAGTAAACAAAAAATACCCTATTCAAGGGTATTGGGAACTTTTGTACAAATAACTCAAAGAATTTCAGCAGAAATGCACAAACCACTTACCACAGTGTTGTAGGATCGTTATACATGAACATCAAGACTTGAATCTCCCAAGAACACCTTATATCTACAAAAATGATGAAAACACTCAACCGAAGATAACTATTGAAAGAGGAGGAATCAATAAATGAGGCTCTAGAATAAGGAAGAACATACCGAGGTAATACCAACACAATCGACGATGGTCGATTCAGCTAACAGACACTCAATCAGGATCTCAGAGGAAGATCAGTGTCATTCTCTCACTCTCTGAAAAAACAGACCTAGAAGACTGTGGTTCTTTTCATCAAACGCGACCCCAGTGTGTGTAATGAAAAAAAAAATAAAGTACACGGTGTGTACCATATAAGTACACGACATGTACTTGCCTTCACCGACCCCCGCATTAAGTGGTCTCCAGGTTACGACACACGGCCGTGTGTATGACCGCTACACTGCCAGCACCCCGGCTACCCGTGGTAACTGAGTACACGGCGTTTACTCATAAAGTACATGATGTGAACTAATGAAATTTCCAGAAACTCCTATTTTTTCACAAAAATACCAGAAAAAGGAAAACATACCTGAAAAAAGATCCAGGTTATTAAAAAAAATATTTGAAGAAGGCCACATAAAAAAGAAATCAAATTAATCTGAGAAATAAGGCCATGAAAAGATATATTATTTTATATGAAGAATATTTGATATGGATTGGAATTTGAAGAATTATATTGGAATTTATATCAAATATTTGATGATTTTAAGAGAATTCTACTAAAAAAATAATCCAACCACATAGCCAGATAAATAGACACATAACCACTACTTAGGTGGGAAGGTCAACGCTGATCTAACCATGAAAAATTCATGTTAAGAAAAATTATGGGCAAGAGGGTATGAACAAATGAATAGCACATGCGAGTAGATTAGTAGTGCCACCGTGTGGGAATCACAATAGTGGAAGGTTACAACAAAGGTTAGTTTTGGTTTTCGTTGGGATCATACACTTCCCTCTAGATAGATGTAGCAGATTCCTTATTAAGACTAAGTCAATTCATGCATTGGATATATATGGTATGAGTTCCTTTCAAGAATTTCTCTCCCATTAAAATGTTTTGCATAAAATATCACATGTTTGATCAACATAATATGTTTCTTATATTATGAAACAAAGATCACCATTCCCCTGCATACAATGTCTTTAATATAAGAGGGTTCTCATGTTGACCAAACACATAAAATATCAAACACCGTGTAGGATAATTTAAACCTCAATGGAATTTTGGAAATCACTTAAGTATGTATTTACACCAATGGTAATATTTTTTATGTAGAAAGTATCTGGGATAACATTCTTTTGGAAGGATCACTAAAATTCAACCAAGTATGAATTTATTTGTGGGATCACTGATACCTCTTGTAGTATTGGAATATGATGTAGGTGCTCAATATACAAGAGGGGGATGAATTTTACCCTTTAAAAATTATATTGGAACATTTAAAGTTGATAAAAACCTTTCAATTTTTTAACAAAGTTAAACAAGGCAAATTCACAAAACTTCTTGGTTCTACAACTTTCTAGATTCTAGAAGTATGCTTCCAAAAATGAAACTATTTATGAAAACATGCTAGATTCTAGAAGTATGGTTCTAGAAATGAAACAAGTTCTACAAAAATACTAGATTCCAGTAATATGGTTCCAGAAATGAAACCTAAAAAAAGTTTACAAAGACAAATATTCTACCTTAAAGAGTATAGAATCTTACTTAATCAAAGTAAAAATATGAGAAAGTATAATATAGTTATACTTTCCTTATAAATCAAATTAAACGAAAAACAAACATGAAACAACAGAAGTAACAAGTATGAAATCTTTTGACTCAAAGAGCAGGGTATCCAACAAACTTGGATAAAGGTCCCTTGATTTATACTTTCAAGAAAGAATGTATTAAGCACACCAGGGTAATCCCTCTATAAGAATATCAGAGTCTGTCTTGCTATCCCAACAAGCCCTCAAACTTAAAGTTAGTCGGCACCTCTGTATTCCAATCCCTGGAATCCCCTAAAATTTAAGGTAGTGGGAACCTCTGTCTTTATATCCCCGGAAGCCCTCTAATGTACTCAACAACAATCAGAGACTCACAAAAAAATGGAGCAAGATGTTCAGTATGCACAATGAATGTGTGTATCTCTCTCTAAAAATCAATTCAATAGCATGTAATCTCTTGATTTGTCGATCATTTAGTCTTAGTTTGAGTACATCAGTATTGTGAGCTTGTTCAAATGATCTATTATTTATAGGCATATCTCTAATGGTTGGTTCCCTCCTCCAATGGTGATATTTTTTTCCTGAATTTCGGAGGGACTGTATATGTTTCACTCAAACAATGGTTAGTTAGAAACAGAATACATGACATCATTTCATAACTATAAAAAATGTAAGAAAAATATGGTTTCTCGACCAAATATAATTTTCTGGAGTATAAGGAAAATAAAGTTCGGAGTCTAAGAACATATGGATTCAATATTGCATGAATATTCAGATTCTTTTTTTCAAGGAATCCTAATCATAATTCTATAGATTTCAGATTCTGAATTCTAAGGAATTTGGAACCTGAATTCTAAGGAATTTGGAAATTGAATTATGAAGAATTCATAGTCTAAATTCTAAGGAATTTGGAGTCTAAATTTTAAGGAATTCAGAACCTGAATTCTGAGGAATTTAGAGTCTGAATTATAAGGAATTCGGAGTCTGAATTCTAAGGAATTCGGAGTCAGAATTCGAAGGAATTCAGAACTTGAATGCTAAGAAATTCAGAGTCTAAATTATAAGGAATTAAAAACCTGAATTCTAAGCAATTTGGAGTCTGAACTCTAGAGAATTCAGAGTATAAACTTCAAAGAATTCGGAGTCTGAATTTCAAAGAATTTAATGTATGAATTTTAGAGAATTTGTAATCTGAATTTTACAGAATTTGGAGTTTGAATTTCAGAGAATTCAGAGTCTGAATTTCAAAGAATTTGGAGTTTGAATAAAGAACCTGAAAACAGAATACTCTATATCTATGTATTTATATAATTGTGATAATTTAGATATGAAATCGAATTTTACACTTTGGAATAAAAAGATTTAGTTTTAGAGAAACTAAAACATGAACAATGAAAACATGGCAAGGTTAAATTTTCCTTTGGGAAGGAAAATTTTCCTTATTAATGAAAATAATGTTTTCCTTAAGATAGAGTGTTTGTGATTTTCAAAACATAAAGGAATGGAAAATTCCTATGGAAACCTTATTGACTCAACAATATCCCCCTTTTGGAATGCACAAACATCCTTATGAAAAAGAATATAAGGAACTTAAAATTTTATGGACTTAAAAATAAAAAATTATCTCCCTTTAATTATGAATCAAAGTTAATATTACTAACTATCCTTAGTCTTTGGAATCACTATGTATCGTATTCTTGATTTCCTGAATGATATTTTTTATTTTCTTGCATATGAAAATCATCATGATGAAAACTCCCCCTTAGATAAACTCAACCTTACATAGGGAAATTTCTTCTTTACTTAGTATTATTTTTGACATTCCTTTCTACCCCTTTGTGATTTTAAAAAAGGAATAAAGGTAATGGAAAAGAAATTTTCTACCTGAAATATTAATACTAAACAACCACAAAATAGAGCACAAACAAATATTTCATTAAGATTGAAAAAATTTGTACAATATGAAAGAATACAAAAAAATATCATATTTAGAAAAGATTTTCCTTCTTTCTCTTTCAGAATCAGCTTGTTCACAATGGTTTTGAGCTTATTTAGATCTCTGTGATCCTCCTCCACATGCTTGAGAAGCAGATCCTGATCTTCAGTTTTCGGTTCTAAGGCATTTATCTTTTCTTCCTGAGCCTTAAAATTCTCAACCTGGGATTTCAAGACATCTTCCTTCTTAGCATGATTCTCTTCAATATCAATTCTAAGATCCATTTCTCTTTTCCAATTCATGAACATGGAATTTATCTTTCAATTTTGATCCTTATTTTCTTGCTTCTGAGAAGCCTATTCAAGACATAAATTTTCCCCAAAACTATTAATGAGATCTTTGATCTTTACATCTTGAGTGCCAAAATAATCCTTGACACTATCTTGAAAATCATCATAGATTATCATCTCTTCTATTGTCTTGTTGGACCAATTTTTCTTCTTATTTCTAGATCTTTTATGATCCTCATAACTGTTGAGAAAGTATTTTTAATCTGACATGAGACTAACACAATTATCTATCACCAAGAAAATAGAATATGATTTTTGATTTAATGAATGTTGAAGAATCTTGAATCTGGAGTCTGTACTAGGAAATAAGGGAATAGTTCCAACAATATTTTTAAAAGACCAAAAAACAAAGTCATGTCCGAGTGAGGATGATTCTGAATCCAAGACTTTGGTTGGTGAGGATTAGTTTTGTAATTCAACTGTATTCCTCTTCAATGAATCACTAAATTATTTCTTCTTTACCATAGTTTTTCTAGGGTTATCCAAAACAACTTTTTTCATTTATCATCCTTTGGAATTATTTCTTCTTGATTAGGAGATTCATGTTCACTATCTGATAGCTGAACTATTTTATCTTCATCAATTTATTTCTTCTCTTCTTCTGCCTCAACATCCTCTGGGTGAATGAAATCAGGATTACTACATTAATTTTATGAAATCTTATTCACTACTTCCTCTCCCTTCTCATCTTTTCCAGGGGTAGAAATTTTTGAGGATTCAGATTCAGAGGTTTGGATTGAGAGTTTTTCAGAAAGACTTTCCTTCTCATGGCAATCTTCTACTTGCTTTATTATATCATCGGCATCACCACCCCCTTCATCTTCTTCTTCTTCCACTTACTCTTACTGCACTATTTATTCTTCTTGATGTTGTTCTGAAATCACTAGCTTCATTCCCGGAGTCTCTGGTAATGGGTCTACTAGAAAAGATCCTGGTACCAGAATGTGTTCAAGGACTTTTTCAGCATCCTTAAGAAGGGATCATACTATTTCATCCTCAGACAACTTCTTGTTTTTCTTTTTCTCTTTTTGTTTCTTCTCAAGCTCTTCAGCAGTATTTTCCTTTAAGGCTTTGGCCTCAGCAGGATCCAAACCAAAACTAGGCTCTCATTCTTTCTTGTGCTTATTTTCCTCTTTCCATTTAGCCACAACATCATCAAGATACGTCTTTTGTTTCATATGTTTTTGGGGTGCATATTGGTTTTTCTTCTCGATAGGTTTTTTTTCTTTTCCTTCTGATTCCTTCACCTTCCTCTCCTTCCACCCTTTTTAAAGATTTAATACACATCCTGTTTCATTGAAAGATCTTCAACTTCTACTTCCGAAAAAACATAAAATTCTTCATATTAACTATTAAAGACAATATTCATCATCTTTAGAGTATCATTTCTTAAAAGAATCACCTTATAATTTCTCTTCATAGAAATTCAAGCAATCTTGAAAAACTGAATACAAAGAAAAATGATCTTTGATAGAATGGTTAGATACATGATAATCTAAGAGTTAAGATTTCCATTCTTTATATTTTAAATTGTAACCAACATATTCTTAACCAGATTTATCTTTCTCAGGTTCAGCAAGAAATATAGAATATAAACATAAATTTTCATTAGGGTATCCTTATCCCCTTTTCTCAGAATGGAAAAACATTAAACCCACAGCTGAAGAATCCAAAGATTTGTAGAGAGATGAAGAATTTTTGGATTCTTCATTTCCATTAAGACAAGACAGTATATAGCCTTTTCCTTGTCAAAAGATCCTATTACTTCAGGAAGCTTATGGGATAAAAACTCTGCTTCTCCCTTATAAGGAATTCCAATCAGATTTTCTGCATTTTTATAAGAAAGAGAGTATGTTTTTCCATAGCTCTTGAAATAATATTTGTCTCCTCCTCCATTATTGAGAAAACCAAATGTCTTGTAGAATTCAACCATAAATTTCAAATACACCATATCCTGTGCTCTAGGTTTTGATATATATACACTCTCCCAACTATTTAGCTTTTTATTCATAGAAACAATGGAGTCAAATTTGGCATAAAACATTTGATCGACTAACCTTCCTCGGTAGATCTACCACTCAGATATTTCCTTAATAGTTGACATTTCTTTCTGAGAAGAGGCTTCAGTAAACATTTGGAAGTAATGAAACTTTAAATATTCAGAATGACATTAAAATCAATGGCAGAGCTTCAGCACACGAAGGCTTGGAGATCGATGGGGGACAAGCATCGGGTGGCCTTTATATAGGAAATTGAAGTGATGGTTCTGCTTCCATGATTGATCCAACAGTTGAAAGCTTTCTTGAGAATATCTGATTGTTGAGATGATAGCTGGAAAAATATTTTGATAGATTTTGATCTTTTAAGGTTTTTAAGAAGAACATTCATATTTAAGGAAAAGTGAATCCGAAGAGTTTAAAAACAATTGTAAATACCAACAAGGAAAAAAATGATTACTAAGACTTTGGAAGTGAGGAATTCCTTTCGGATTTCCAGGAAGATTATTCGTAATGAGGAAACATTTTCATGAATAACTTTATATTCCAAAAATTTTGACTACAAAAAACTTTTGGGCTATGAAAATTTTGACTATGAAAATTATAACTACAAAAATTTAACTATGAAAATTTTAAGTATGAAAATTTTGACTACAAAGATTTTAACTATGGAAAATTTGAATACAAAAATTTTATCTTCAAAAATTTTTTTAAGAAAATTTTGGCTAAAAAAAATTTAACTACGAAAATTTTAACTATGAAAGTTATGCTATGAAAATTTTAACTACAAAAATTTTGACTACGATAATTTTAACTATGATAATGTTTACTAAAAAAAATTCGACTATAAAAAATTTAACTACGCAAACATTTTAACTAACAAGAATGTGTACTCCCCCTATAAAAAGAAGTTTGTTACTATAAAGATATAGGTTTTAACAAGAAGTTAATAAGGATGATTATCTTATGGTTATTATTCCTAAATTATTTTTAATGTTTTAATTCTATCAGATGGTAATGATTTTGTAAAAATATCAGCATGTTGATCTTGCATTTCTGATAAATTGAAGAATGATATCTTCTTTTGGTTTGTGATCCATAAGAAATAGATGCCTAATATCTATGTTTTTGGAAAAAGAGTGATGGGCATGGTTTTTACTTAAGGAAACAACACTAGTATTAGCACACAATATTTGTGTTTTGGCAAAACTCATACCATAGTCTGTTAGTGTGTGTTTCATCCACAAAACTTGAGCACAATAACTTGCAGCTGCTACATATTTAGCTACAACAATGGAAAGTGCTACTGAGTGTTACTTTTTTCATGACAAAGAAACTAATGATTCTCTTAAGAAATGACAAGTTCTAGATGTACTTTTCCTATCCATTCTACATCCACTAAAGTCACTATCCCAAAAACTTTTTCAAACAAAATTATTTCCAGAAATATAAGAAATTCCTAAATCTATATTCACTTTAAGTAGCGAAAAATACTGTTCAGAACCTTTAAATGAGATTCCTTATGATTATATTGGTATCTTGCACATAATCATACCGAAAACATTATGTTTCGACGACTAACTATCAAGTAAAGTGTTCTTCATATCATACCTATGAAGGATGTTTGGTCTACTCGTTTTCCAGATTCATCAATATCTAGTGAATTTGAGGTGCCAATTGGAGTACTTATACTCTTAGTGTTGTCATATTCATACTTTATAAATGGATCATTAATATACTAATGTTGAGATATATAGATTCCTTCTAGTTGTTGATAAATTTGAAAACAAAGGAAAAATGTTAACTCACCCATCATACTCATTTCGAACTCATATTTCATTCGATTCGCAAAGGAATCAGTTAAAGTTTGATGAGTTGAACCAAATATAATTTAATCAACATAAATTTGAACTATCAAAACAATTTTCTTATCTTTATTTATAAAAAGGGTTGGATCATCATTACCTTTAACATAATAGTTTTTAATCAAAAACCATGTAAGTCTATCATACTAGGCCCTACGAGCTTGCTTAAATCTCTAAAAAATTTTGGTAAGTTTGAAAGCATGTTTAAGATGTTTTCTATATTCAAACCAGAAGGTTGTTAAACAAAAATTTCCTATTGAACATAACTATTAAAGAAATCACATTTTATATTCATTTGAAAAGTTTTTAAGTTGAAGATTGCTTCAAAGGAAAGAAGAGTACAAATAGATTCAATTCTAGCTACTAGAGCATAGGTTTCTTCATAGTGTATTTCTTCTTTTTGATTATAGGATTTATCAACTAATATAGATTTATTTCTTACTATGATTCCATTTTCATCACACTTATTTTTGAAGACCCATTTTACTCCAATAACATAAGTTTATTTAGGTCTTTCAACCAAGGTCCAATCTTTATTCTTTTTGAATTCATTTAGCTCATCAAGCATAGATTTTATTCAATAATCATCACCTAAACCTTCATCAGTTATTTATGGTTATAATTGGGAAATGAATGATATATGTTATACTTCATTTTTTAAGCAACTTCTAGTCCTTACAGGTTTATTTACATCACCAATGATACTATCATAGGGATGATTATTAAGAAACAACTGATTTTGGTTTTTTAAAACCTTTTCATCAACAAAGGGTAGAAAATATTCTGGGGTAAATGCTTCAAAAACATTTTCATGAACATTTTCCTTATCAGAAGGATCTTCTATCAGGGGTTGATAATAAGTTTTTGAAAACTCCTCTGAAGATATAGGTTGAGGTTGTTTAAAAACAAAGGGATTGGATTCATCAAATTTAACATGTACTATTTCTTCAATAGTATAATTATTTTTATTCAAAACTCTATAAGCCCTAGAGGTTGTGGAGTAGCCTAAGAAAATTCCTTCATTGGATTTTGGTGTGAATTTGTGTAAATTTTCATTAGTATTAAGTATGAATACTTTTCAACCAAAAACCTTAAATTAAAAAAGTCTAGGTTTTCTACCACTCCATAATTCATAAAGAGTTTTATTAAGAAAAGGTCTAATCAAAACATGATTTATAGTATAACAAGAAGTACTTACATATTCAGCCCAAAAATAATTGGCTACCGAATATTCACTCAACATGGTTCTTGTTATGTCTTTAATAATTCTATTTCTTCTTTCAACAATCCATTTTTTTTGAGTTGTTTTTGGTGATGAGAAGTTATGATTAATGCCTTTTCTACTACAAAAACTTTCTAAATTAGAATTTTTAAATTCTTTTCCATGATCACTATGAATAGTTTTCAAATTAAGGTTTTTCTCATTTTTAACTTGGGCTCTAAAACTTTTGAAATAAGAAAAAGATTTAGATTTCTTTTCTTGAAAATATACCCATGTAAATCTAGTGTAATCATCAACTAGAATAAATATATAATATTTTCTTTTAATGCATCCAGTTTTTGTTGGACCAAAAATATCCTTGTGCACTAATTGTATCGAATGAGTAGTTAAGACGTCACAAACTGATTTAAAACTTGATTTATGCTGATTTCCATATTGATAAGAATCACAAACTTTTGAAGAATCAAATCTAAGATTTGGTAGATCCTTAACTAGTCTTTTCTTTGATATTTTCCATAGGTTCCTAAAGTTAGAGTGTCCTAACCTTCTATGCCATAACCAAGAATAATATTTTATTGCACCAAGAAAAGGTAAATTTAGTCCCATGAGGTCTTATAAATTTAGTGTGTAAACATTATCTTGTGTATTGGCAGAAAGAAAAAACTCTTCCTTGGAATTTTATAATAAACACTTCTCATTCCTAAAATTCAGAAGTTAACCTTCATCACATAATTGAATTATGATAATGAAGTTTTTCTTAATATTCTTAACAAATAAATCATTTTAAATCAAGGTTTTTCCAAGAAAAACAATGTTACCTATACAAATAATTTCTCCCAGAGAATTATCTCTGAAATATACATTTACTCCCTTCATCTTGATAATCTTTTCAAAGAGGTTTTTGTCACCAGTCATGTGCCAGGAACATCCACTACCCATGTAACATGTATAGATATTGGTACTATCTTTACTTTCTTAAAAAAATAATGTTTGACATTCGGAACCCAAAATTTTTTGATCCGAAAACATTTAAAAGAAAAATATTAAGAATACAAATTTTCATGAAAAAATAAGCTTTATAAAAACCTAATGACTGGGTTTTGTTTAGGGAACAATTTTCTTACCAATTCCTACCACACAGACACTTAGTGAATAATGTATCACTTTTAGGATCAAAATAATTGTTACTAAAAACTTGTTTTGAAATAATATAACCAAATCCAGAATTGTTCCTTATAGGTCGAATTTGGGAATATATCTTATCAAAAATTTCCTTTCCTAGGGTAAAATTTGACAAACACTTACCCAAGGAAAATTTCTAAGAAATTAATTTTTCTAGATCTTTATAATGTTTATACTTCTCAGAATTAACATCCTCAAGGGTTTTTGAAACATTATCAAAATCATAATTTTTCTTATCAAGAGATTTAGAACGATATGATATTTCCTTAGTAAGAATAATAATTCTAGAATTTTCCTTATCAAACTTTTTCTTGACTTTAGAATTTCCATTCTCATGGAGCCTAGAAAACCTAGAAACATATTCATAGGTAGGTAAAGTATTATCTTCATCAAAAGAAGATTATTCATCTAAATATTCATAGTATTTACAATCTATATAATTAGCTTTCAAAGATACATTGGTCATTGATTCAGCATGGTGTACCTTGGATATTAAAAAATGATTATAAATAGGTAACTTGGAAAGTAAATGAAGATTCTTCTGATCAGAAGATTCATACTCAGAGGATTAATCAGAAGAGTGTCCACCACTAGCACTCTAGGTGTCATTAGCGTTCAAAACTTTCTTAGCCTTAGTTTTTTATTATTTCTTCATATTCCTCTCCGAATGCATATCCTTTCTATCTTTTCTCTTAATCATAGGACAATCTGGCCTTATATGCCTTTATCTTTTGCATTCATGTCATGTAGATTTAGAGTCTTTCTTGTCCTTTCATTATTTCTTCTTGTATCTATGTTTAATGTTCTTCTGTCCAAAAATCATGTCCATCCTTCGAGAAATATTATCTACCTCATTTTCTAAAGATTCACTTCTACTATATTCAGATTGAATAAAAACCTTCTTAGATTTGGATCTATTAACTATCTCTGGAGTCATGGATTTCATATGATTTGATGTTTTTGTAAAAGAAACACTACCATTTCCATTCTTGTTCGTAATATTCTCAGCATCTCTCTTCATTCTGGTTTCATGTTGAAGAAGAATTCCAAAAATCTTATTAAGAGAAATCTGAGTAGCTTTTCTATTTTCATCAATAGTTTTTCACTTGGTTTCCCACTTATTAGGCAAGATATCTATAATTGTTTCCTCAAGTGACTCATCATCTACACCTTTATCACCCATATATTGTAAACTATTGACAATGTTCATGAATCATTGTTGTACCCTACATATGGGTTCTCCATAAGGAAATCAGAAACCATGATATTCAGCCCTGAGCATAGCTCTTCTTGTTTCAATGACATTGGAAGTTCCAAAGTGTGTTACTTCAAGAATATTCCAAATAATATTTGCTGCTTCACAATATGAAATTTGGCTATATATATATTTCTCATCATGGAAAAACTAAAATTAGTTCGTACCTTAAAGTTCAGCTAGTATTCCACCTTTTCTGTATTAGTAAAGGTACTATGTTTCTTATCAAGAATCTTATAATCTCCAGTTAACAAAATGTAGTTTTCTGCACCTATGTTTATCGCAATGGTCTTCATATGATCTCTCCAATATACACAATCTTTCCCATCAAATATTGGTGGTCTAGTAGGATTACGATTTTCAATCGAACCAACATTCCCTCCTACCATCTCAAAGAAAATATATTTTCCCACAAACTTTGTTAATAATATAAGTTTGTAAACAAGGATAAAAATTCCTCAGTATGGAAACTATTGAACAATGAAAAATTGATTTAGAAAACTCTACGTGAATATAATTATTTCGGATACCTCCTCTGATACCAATTGTGGGATTTCTAATACCATTTGTAGTATTGGATTACGATGTAGATGCTCAATATACAAGAGGGGGTGAATTGTTTGGTTTAAAAATTCCTTTGTAACTTTTAAAGGTGATAAAAACCGTTCTATTTATTAACAAAGTTAAAAAAGGTAAATTCATAAAACCTCTTGGTTCTACGAACATGCTAGATTCTTGAAGTATGCTTTTGAAAATGAAACTTGTTCTACAAACATGCTAGATTCTGGAAGTATGGTTCTGAAAATGGAACTAGTTCTACAAACATAGTAGATTCCAGAAATATGGTTCTAGAAATGATACTTAACAAAAGATTACAATGACAAGGATTCTACCTTAAAGCATATAGAATCATACTTAATCAATGTAAAAATATATGAAAGTATAAGATAGATATATCTTACTTGTTAATCAAATTCAATATAAAACAAACTTGAAAAAACACAAGTAACAGGTATGAAATATATTAACCCAAAGATTAGGGTATCCAAAAACCTTGGATAAAGGTCTCTTGATTTATACATTCAAGAAAGTTTGTCTTACCCACACCAGGGTAATCAGTTGATAAGAATATCAGTCTGTCTTTCTATCCCTGCAAGCCCTCAAACTTCAAGTTAGTCAGCACCTCTATCTACCTATCCCCGGAAGCCCTCGAACTTTAAGGTATTCGACACCTCTTTCTTCTTATACCTGGAATACCTTGAATGTACTCAGCAACATTCATAGTCGCACAAAGAAATATAAACAAGATGTTTAGTATGCATAAACAATGAGAGTATCTCTCTCTAAAAATAACTTCAACAACATGTAATCTCTATATTTGTAGATCAATCTGTCTTAGTTTGAGTTCATCTATGTAGTGATCTAGTTCAAATGAGATACTATTTATAGTCACATCATCAACAGTCAACTCCATCCTCTAACAGTCATACTTTTCCTTGAATTTTTGAGGGACCTATATATGTGTAACTCAAACAATGGTTAGTTAGAAACATAATACACGACATCATTTCATAACTATAACAAATGTAGGAAAAATATGGTTTCTCAACCAAATATAATTTTCTGAAGTCTAAGGAAAATAAAGTTCGGAGTCTAAGAACATTCAGATTATATATTTCATGAATATTTGGATTTTTTTCAAGGAATTAAGAATCAGAATTATATAGATTTTTGAGTCTTAATTCTGAGGAATTCGGAACCTGAATACTGAGGAATTCAGACCCTGAATTCTGAGGAATTCGGATTCATAATTATAAGGATTTCAGAACCTAAATTGTATGAAATCTAGAGTCGTATTTCTGAGTAATTTGGACTCTGATTTATAAGGATATAAAAACCTTAATTCAAAGGAATTCAGAGTCTGAATTCTAAGAAATTCATAACCTTAATTATAAGGAATTCAGAACCTAAATTATAAGCAATTCAGAGTCTTAACTCTAGAGAATTCAGAATCTGAATTTCATAGAATTCGGAGTCGGAATTTCATAGAATTCGGTGTCTGAATTTCAAAGAATTCATAATATGAATTTTAGAGAATTCGGTGTCTAAATTTCAGAGAATTCAGAGTCTGAATTTCAGAGAATTCAGAGTTTGAATTAAGAACCTAAAAATAGAATACTCTACATCTAAGTATTTATAGTATTCTGAGGTTTTAGATATCAAAAGGAATTTTACACTTAGGAATAAAAAATTTTAGTTTTAGAGAAACTAAAACATGAACAATGATAACATGGTAAGGATAAATTTTCCGTGGGGAAAGAAAATTTCCCATATTAAGGAAAATAAAATTTTCCTTATGATAGAGTGTTTGTGATTTTCAAAATATAAAGGAATGGACAAGTCAAAAAGAAACCTTATCGACTCAACAATTATATATGATGATGATTTTTTGAAAATTAAATTTTCTGTAGTAAGCCATTATGTGAAATAGAATACCGATTTTCAAATGAGAACTGAGTTAGTCAACCTGGTTCCTATAAAATGTATGATAAAATTTTGACAGTTTTTTAATGAATTTTGTATCAAATTTACAGAAAATCATTATACAAAATATTTTATTCAGTGAATATAGTTTGAGGAGACTATGTCCAATTGGAAAATATGTTATACATTTCTATGTGGAATGTGGATAAAATTTATTTATTTATTATATTTTCATATTTTTTCATAAATTAACATGTTTTGAGGTATTATCACATATTGAAAACAATATTATTACCCAATAAATACCTTGAATTATTTTGAAAACTTATTTTGGGAGTATTATTTAATTGAGAGTGGATGCTCTTATTTTCTTATAATATTCATTTTCAATGAAAGTTATTCTTTTAGAGAATGGAAAAATATTAAGATGTGTTTTAATATTGTAAGAGAAATGTGTATGGAATGATATACTTCTTACACTTTTCTATAGTTGAGTAAATAGAGTTCCTCATACTATATATAACTTGAAAAAACAATTAAATACACTTTTGACGAATAAGTATGAAACGAATTATGAAAGTGAATCAATATTATTATTTAAGAAAATATGTATATTATGGTCATATGATGTGATTTTCTATAACAATAGATTTCATTTATGTATTCAAATGTCACCATATGATGAATTATATGTAAAGACACATCGCACACCAACTTTTAGGGATGATTTTGGTGAAAGAAAACGTGTAGGCCCAAAAATTGTTGAGTAAACAATGGAAAAGGTTACAATTATCCAAACCGACATTGAAGCATCTCAATGTAGGAAAAAGATCTATTCCTATAATCGAAAGAAGGATTTGGAATCTCATGTTGGTGATAAAGTTTTCTTATAGGTATCTCCATAGAAGTGTGATATATGATTCAATAAAGAAGGAAAATGAAGTCCCATATACATCAGACCTTTTGAAATTCCTAAACAAATTGGTGTTGTATCTTATCATTTGGAAGTTCAGCCTAGTCTCTCTAATTTTTACGATGTGTTCCACGTATCACTGTTGAGAAAATACATACCAGACTGAATGCATTTACAAAGATATAGGGAAATTTAACTGGAACCTGATCTGTCTTATATTATAGATCCTTTCAAGATTCCTGATACCATAGAACAAGTGTTGAGAAACCAGATGACTCATCTGGTAAAACCTCTAGGCAGCATTAACAAGAATGAAGAGGCAAAGTGGGAACCCGAGGAATATATGATGAAGAACCACACAAATATTTTTATGTAGTAATATTTTAGAAATTTCAAGGAAGAAATTATTTAAAGGTGGGGAGAATGTAACACCCCAAGTATCCACGATATGTTTCCATTTGAATAATGAAATTTCTTGCACTGTATGCTACTTGGTGTTTTAGCAAACCACAATAAATCCAACTAGCCATTATCAATAGAAAAAAACAATTTTTGAAATTTTATAAATTTTATTTTTCATAATTTACTTCATTTTTGGATTCATAATATCAAAATTTTCATATGGTGAATTTTTTGTAATTTTTTGAAAAAATTCATTTTTTGATGAAAAGTGAAAACACTATGTTATTCTTTAAAACATATTTTTTATTAAAATAATTAGTAATTTAATTTAAATTTATATTAGGTATAAATAGATACATAATATTTATATATTTTCAATTTAATTCATTGGAGTCATTTATTTAATAATATTACATATATGTATATTTTTATTGACCTTTTTACCATCTTTTACCCAAATTTTAGGTGCATTTACAAATTTGAATAAAACGTAACTATACCTCTTCTGTGAATTGAATTTAAAAAATCCATGACACATAGTTGACATCATTAAGTAAAATATACTTTAATAAGATGAAAAGTCATTTTGGTGAATAGTAAATCTTGTACCACAATTAAAAGTAAATACGGTAACTAAAGGCAAAAAATTATATTATAATTACACTAACATGTGTCCTAATTAAATTGGATAAGTGACTTTATAAAAAAATCAACCATATAAATAAAATATTATCCTTTTTGTCCACCTGGATTAGATATAGGGAATTTATTATTATTTTACTTAGAGAAGAGTTAAAAGTGTTAAAGTCAATGGTTAATAGATAAACCATTTTAAATATATTGTTATACATATGATAAATTCAATAATAAATATTAATTATATATCTAAAAATATTTCCTAAATAATTGTGTTTTATTTATTAATTTTAGACATTAAATAAGTATATTTATTTATGATTCAATAATGATGCAGTAATTTCCTTATTATTGAAAGAAAAAAATAATTGTTAATATAAATATATAAATAAATATAAATTGAGACTTTTGATAAATAAAACTAATTTTCTAGAATAATATTACATGTTAGGGTTCATTAAATAATTTTTTATAGTGATAATGTTGTTATGACTTTCAAAAAAAAAACAAAATAGCAAATTGTGTCAAATTTGACATAAAGGAGTTATTTTAAAAAAATTATATAATTAATTGATATAATATTCCTTAAAATCAATGGTTCTGCCTGAAAACATTGATAATATTAGATATATTAATAATGAACCACTTGGGGTTCTCTTGGATTTTAATAGTATATTTATTAACCATTTATTGTAATAATTCAAGAATACATGGTAAAATTTAAACTATTTTATTAAGAGTTAAATCTAAAAGATAATTTTAATATGGTGACCTAAACCTCTCTAAAACATATTGGTTGACATTTTTTCAACCCATCCCCACCGTATCCTAGAAAAAATCATTTTGGATTCATTTTAAAAAGAATATGATTGCATACTAAAATAATATTTATATATTTTTCTAATGTGACCCCCACCTCTTTTATTAAAGGGTACTTCCCCTTTTCTCAAAATCACACCTCCGAAGCCATTTGGATTTCCAAAACCCAACTCAAATATCCTCCCAACTAACATCACTTATAACAAGAGGCCATAATGTAATCCTAAATCCATCCTAATTAGCACTTTTGATCAAATAAAATTTAAACGCCCAAAGAAGAGGTAATAACATCACCACCACTTTCAAATTACTTTTCTTCTTCCACTTCTTCATTTTTGTTGTTTCCATAACAAAATAATAAATCCAGTACCTTATACACACTATGATTTTATAATAAATATGGTATAACCATATTCATTATTCTATCCATCCTATGAATGATACACCACCAAACGTGCGTACTTATGGCTTACCGTCTCCATGTCATGTTGTAGTTTGTTATTCGAACACATCATTATTTGGATAGATATAATAATCTGTATAAATGATGTAAATAATAAATATTACATTTTAATTATTATGTATATATGATATACAATCCAATTATATATAATTTCAACATAAATAGAATAATATTTTCCCTCGTGCATATGTACGGATTACCATGTCCACAAACAAGATGAAATTCATTCCCATCATAAACATTCAAGAATAATTATCATTTAATTGTTAAATATAATTTTTAAGATCTTAATATTATTATGGAGATGTATCATATATATCCTATCCATAAGAAACATGTCTTACATAACCAATAATATAAAGGAAAACGAATAATTTAACACCCAAAATAATGATAATAAGGAAACAATTTTAACCAATAAATATTAGAAGATCAAATATGATATCATATTTATGTATTTGGTTATTGAATAATTTAAAAAAATTATTTATCTTTTATAAAGGAGGTTAACATACTCTTGAACAAGGAAAATTACAAGGTAATGGTTAATTCTACAATCTCTTCATTGTGTGAGGTTGTTCATACATGACTACGTTTTGGGACCTTTTTATCATACACATCTGTGTTTCCTAAAAATATATTTCAAAACATTTTTACTATTTTCTAGACTATGGTTTAATTTAATTTATACCTTTTATTTCTTTTTATAAAAATTTTATAAAGTAATATTATCGTCATCTTCCAAAAAATGTCATTTATGACCTTTTCGAAAATTTTAAGGATAGATTTTTTTTGACTTATACGTAGAGTGTGGATATTTTCCACCATTATAACTCATTCAAAACATTCATTAAAAGCTTATAAAAATATTTTCAAAATAAATTATTTCTTTTATGATTTTTTACTTTTAAGAGATTTCAAAATATAAAGATATATTTCTCTCAAATAATTTTGATTTCATCTATATCAACAAAATTTGATGGATTTTACCCTTATTTAAAGCTGATACAATCTTCCATATTGTGTTGAAGGTTTTGTGATATGATTGATTGTGGATGTGTTATTTTTATACCATTCATGGTTTATGGTTAATGTATTATAATTTTGAATGTTAGTTTTAATACAAATGTTTATGTTTTGTTTCAACCTATTCATATATTGAATTCATTGGACATAGTATGTGATGGTTTGAGCTGGATATAACTCTTCTATGCATTGGTAGGTTCCATTAGACAATCTTTTTTCTTGGCATAAGGCCTTTAAAAAATATTTTTTGTAGTGTAGGCACAAGGCCTTGACTATGTTGTTATGGTGTTTGACATTATGCATTCCATAATTATCAAATTCACTATTGATATTACATGAAATTATTAAACAAGTAGAATAACTGTGAGAATATGTAAATGGAATTATTTGATGCATATTTGACATACTATGTTAATTTTTAATTTTAAATGGCTTGTTTTTTAGTTGTATACATTGCCTTAATTGTTTATGCTTATTTATGAAAGTTTCAGCTATATAGTTATCCTGACTGAGCACCTGAGATCACCCCTTTCTATGTTTTATTCTTCCCAAGATGTGAAGATTTATATTATGATTGACCTTCTCGGATAGTTTATTGGAGATGATTGCATTAAAAGGAGAAACAATGTTTTTTTACTTAATGATGTAACATCAAACATATGTTTGTATCTAGTACTTACAAGGCTTCTAAATTGATTGTTGTATTGGGAAATGATTCCTTTTATCTAGCCAATGGTATGTAATAATTCCCCAAATATAGGTTACTAGGGTCGGGGCGCTGCAAAATATATTTTCTAAATTAAAAATAAAAAATACATAAAAATATAATTTTAAATTAAAATAATTATTTCAAGCATGAAAATTATACATATGTTTATTATTATTAATATTGATTTTATGATATTAATTTATTAATTATAAATAAATTATGGATAATTGAAATTAAAATATTTACTTATCAAAATTTTTATAAATTTTTAATTAGTTATTTGAAAAGAAATAATAGTTTTATTATTTATTGTAACCTTTTACACTAGCTCTAAAAATTATGGTCATGGTTTTTCTAATATCAAATAATATTATATAAATCATATTATTTTTTCATAATTTCGTTTTTTATCAATTAAATGGTTTTATGACAATAATTTTTATTCTTATATAATATCTACTCCTAAAAAAATTCATAAATATAACATTTTCTATTAAAAGCTGTTATTACCAATAATTAATGGGAATTTTATTAAAAAAATTGATATTTTAAATAAAAAAATAAAAATAAATTTATTTATTTTTATTTGTAAAAATAATATATTTTAATTATAATTTAGATTAAAATATATATGTATAAAACATTAATTATGGCCACGGTTTATTTAAACCCAAATTGTTTTCAAAACTAATATATATAGACATTCTAATTGAATGGATTTATGTATGTTTGATCATATATTGGTAAAAAAATATCTTTTAAATGTGACAAATTTAATTTATTTACATATAAAAATTTTCATTTTTGTGAATGTGATGAAATTTATTTGATTCAATCCAAATATATTTGATATCCCATGACATTTCATTATCTCTAACATAATGTAATTATATTCCATTAAATTTTTAAAATTAAATTATTTATGGATATAAAAATGACATACAATAATTATGATATATTTTAAAATGAAAATAAATTAATCATATCTGGAGTAAAAATAGTATAAAAATATTCATTCCCTATAAATTTAACAAAATGCTTATTTTTCACTTAGTGGCTAGATGCTTTATGTCCTCATTTTCTATAAATTATTATTCTTCCAATTCCAGATAAATTTCCTATAATTAACCTACCATATTTGTTACATAAAATTAATTTGGTGATTTTTTTCATCATCTCCATCACATGATCATCCATCAACCTCAATCCTTCTTTTCTTTTTTGTTTTTTTGGACTTATAATATATTCACATTAATAATCAAAAAAATTTGTAGTTGGTTTTACATAAAATTTTTTTTTTAATCATGATACATTTCCCAATATATTTCATGATGTTATAATCACTGAATTTTACATTACTAAAATTATTTTATTAGTTTCTTCTTACTCAATACATTTCATTAAAATAATGTTTTTTGTTGAAAATACATATATAAATATTTACTAGTAAAACCATTAACATATAAGGAATAACTCATATATGACGAGAAACTAAAGACATATAAAAAATTATTTTCTAATGTAATATTTAATTGGTTATATTATAATAGTGTTATAAAATCCAAACTACTTATAAAATATGATTATATCCCATGTTAGGATTTCTAAATAGAAGTTGAATTAACATAAACATATCCCTAGGTTTTTCTCACTAGGTGAGTAGTAATGAACAACTCAATATAAACCATAATTATAAACAAGATATACCAAACCATCTCATTTTGGGTTTACTATCATTTTATGCATTTGTGCAAAAAAATGATCAACTTTTTAATATCCAAATCATCATTTAATTCCATGGAAAACAAGCAATCAAAAAATTTCAAAAAATAGTGATGATCACTTATACTTAAGATTAGCATGATGGTTATCCCTATTGTTCTTTTGTGATACTATAAATAAATATATTCCACTTCCTTTGATCCCATATATGTGGACCCTATACTTAAATACATTTTATTTCATAAAATTTAACATAGTTTGCAACAAAGGAAAGATATATTTTTTTTCAATATTGTTAGAAAATTAGATTCCAAAATAATAATATCATAAAACATGTACTTATTTTATTTATTAATTCTCAATAAAGTGATCCAAAATCACATAGGTACCCTTATATCAATATACGAATAATGTAGGAAAAATACAGATGGAAATGGGTGATCGTGATATCCAAAAAAAGGGAATAAATATGTTACCCAATAAAAACTATAGTGGTATAAAATTATATAAAAATAATTATCATAAGAATAAATCTAGGAATAATGAAATGATTAGAAAATATAACTATGTAAAAATAATATTACAATAATATTATATAGTGTAGTAATGTTCCAAAAAACATAAACATGACATTATAATAATATGTCACATTCCCCATATTCATATTTGTAAAACTGTTATCTTGGATAACATTACAAAAAAATTCTTACTCAATGTAGTCTATATATCCACCATGATAATTCCTTTAATAACGAATCAGTGCTTAATTTATTGTATGTATGGTTAATCCTAGTATCTCCCATCGTATAACTAAAATCATACATATTTGTCCTACATGGTTTTAAAAACAGTATAATCATGTCCAAAAAATTAAAAAGGGTTTTATATTATTTCATGGGTTTTCCCAATGTAATAATTCATGACATCATCAAAAAACTCAACCTAACAAACACATAGAAATAAATTGTATTAAAATAAAATTATGTATTATTAAAGGTAAATGAAAATCAAAAAATATTATTTCACATATGGTATTTACACCAAATTAGTAATGTATATATGGTTCAGACCAACATTTCCCCTCAATCATGTATGGGAACATAGAGAATACGCAGTGTAATGGAATTTGAACTAAATCATGCATATACAGATGGATAATTTGGTAATAAAATATTAGTGGTGGATCATATGACATATTTAAATAAGAATTTGATAATCCATCTAGATATAGATGGTGTATGGAATCATCTAAATAATACCCCCAATTATGCGTACACCCTAGATGAATATCACACATATATGAATTGGATATTTTAAAATATATAATTCCACTTTTCCTATGATGAAATTCAAAAAGAAATATTTGATTAAAGAATGAGAATAAATACTAGATTTTCTAGAAAATGGAAGAATAAATAAGAAGTAGCTATGGGCATTACTATGTTGGTGGGAAAGAATTTCCAACATAAACTTGAAAAATATATTCCTTCCATTGGAAATTAACCATGTGGGAAATGGTAAAACAAATTATTTTAATTATTTATGTAGATTAATTGAGAGTTAAAATTACATTAAAAATCGTAATGAATGAATATCTTAAACATTTAATCAATTTCTTTGAAGTAATTGTTTATGAAAACTATCCATGGAAATAATCATTAAGAACAATTAATGGATCATATATCATAAAAATGATAATAAAAAATATGTTTAGTTTTGGACAACAGAAACATAGGCTAACATTTGATGAATCTTATTTGGGTTATAAACTACACCTTTTATAAGAAAAACATGAACATGGAAGAAAAAAAAATATTGGACTGTATAATAGTTATTATTATCAACATTTTAAATTTAGTAGAGGTAGTGTTTCATCAATGGGGATTCTATTACAAGATATAAGTAATAACTGTAGAGAAAAACGAATACTCCATTTGGAAATTTAATAATTTGATGAAGAGACATAGATGATCTTGATCAGCAATAGATTTCATGACTCGTGGGAAATGGGTCATGAGTTAATGAAACTATTATGACATGGGTAAAAATATAATCATATCCATTGATGGATAAAGATCATGAAAATGAAAAAAATAACTAATATAATATAATTCATGATTGGGCAATTCTGAAAGGATGTTTAATAAGGAAAATATAAAAATATATATGAAAAAAGATACAATCATGGAAGTCCCAAAGAACATAATGAAAGAGTTGTGGTGTTGTTTTTTATTATCCCAAATTTCAAATTAAAATCCTCAATAACCTCCCAATGATGTTGGGGTGAATTATGGATTTCAATATGTAGGATCTTCATTAATTTCCGAATCATAAGGCTTATCCTTCATTCCGAGTAGACTCATTTCATTCCATTATCGGAAACAAAGCAGGCCACTCTAGATGCATCAAAGTATCTGAAAGTAGGCCACTCCAGGTATACAAAATAAGTAGTAAGCTCTATATTTTCATTGTTGTCTCAAATTTATAAATCCCTATATAATTCTCTACCATTATGACAGTCTTGAGTACCTTATCAAGAGATTAATAAACCAATATAATGGTTTCATTACTAGAGATTCCATACAATATTTTAGTTGAGCCATGCATTCAAATGCATCATCTAAGAATAAAATCGTCAATTAGAGGTTTAGTAATTATCAATAATGATTTAAAAAAGTACTCTATATTCCTCTGGAAAAATTGTGGAGACTAACTCCAACCATGTTCCAAGGAGTTATAATAATCTCACGAAAGTAAAAAAACTTACATTTCAGAATCATCAAGAGTGGTGTAGAGATGAAAAAATAATAATATTTATGGGAAAAGAGAAGAAATGCTAATTCCAATGGAAAATGAAGGAACATGTGACATGTTGATCACTATTAGCTATTAGGGAAATATTAGTTAAAAAACAATAATCCAAAACCTGTAATATTTTTACATCTGATGAATATCTATTAAATTCCATAGAAGCATAATGTAAATCTAAAACCATGAAGAAATCACCCTTTTCTGACCCCCATAGTTCCCTGTTTGCCTTACATAATAGGACTTCCATCCTTTCTCTTAGGACTCGAGACCCCTTATAAAATATCACTGATATATAATGTACCAGTGGATCTTTTTCATTTTTAACACCAATAACGAGAGTTCCAACAGGTCCTCTAGATAAATCAAGAACCCCCACGTCATGTAATGTTTCATCACCACGACATGAAACCAGGGCCTCTCTCTTATCAATGTTTACTAAATCTATATCACCGGTTGATATAGGAGCCCCAATAACCCCTTCTATAGTAGAACCTTCTATGGATAAAGAGGAAATCATAATTCCCACACCCTCTTTATCAGAATCTTCATTGGATGAAGAAATATCCTAAATTAAGATATCCATTAAAACAATATAATGCCTAGAAGAAATTACAACCACCTAAACTATATAAATGACAGTTGAAACTGGGATCTAAGAATAATCATTAAATACTCAGGAAATTCCATCTAGGATATGCTTCTCACTATCATATAATGAAACCACAAGATTACAAATATTTTCCTCCAAATCATGTCTTTATAAACTATCATCTATATCCTTTTCAAAATGAAGAAGCATGATATAAATCTACGAGTAGATTGTATGTCCCAAAATGTGATCCTCCATACACCTGGATCCACTATATTTACCTATTTCTTGACCACTCTAAATAGGAGGACTAGGAATGTCATGACCCCATCCCCACAATGTGTACCCCTCCTGGGCCGGCAATGTGAGTTGAGAGATAATGACCCCGGAGTACCGCCTCCAGTAGGCCCCAGGTTGGAGACTAGCACCAAGGGTATAATAAACACACAAATGGGAGGCATTACCTTCTAAGATAACACATGCAGAAGAGAGAGATAGAATAGTCTCCAGTCAACTCTGACTCAGAACTGAAATATAAAATAAATCCAAGTACATATATGAAATGTCATGCAAAATTACTACAACAGAAAGTGGAAACTCAAAGTACCCAAAAGAAATTAAAAAGGAAGCGACCCCAAGCCCGAACTGCTCCTTGTCCAACCACAAGCTAGTAGTAACCAGCATGATCTCCAACCTTCTCCAAGTGACCTGAAAAATAGTTTATATATACATAGGGTGAGTATAACAGTATACTCAGTAGGATCCTCCCCAAGCCTCTCGTGCAAAATTAAAGAATGCATGCTAAAGCCCAGTGAACAATAAGTGAAAATAACTCATTACCTAAACTGGTATACTAAGTTCCCAACCTCACCATGGCTACTCTCACCAAGTAACGCATACAAAAACATAACATATAGCAAAGAATATCAAGGGTACCCCGCTACTACTTCTCCACTGGTTAGCATCTTTTCCCCAACAACATACGTCATGTTCATCTCTCTCCAAAGGCTTTCCCATAGACACCTGGGCTAAGCTCCACAATCTGCACCTCGTGCACCACAAAGGCTTGCCCACAGACACCTGGGCGAAGAACCACACCATCCTCACAACCAAAAGTAACCAGGTAAGTTCCGGGAGCCATCACATCCCTCATAACTTGTATCATACATCGGGTATTATACCTCAAGCCATTATAGCCTATACACCGAGTAGGGATCCTCAAGCCATCACATCCTATACACGTTACACCTATTGTAGTCCATAAGATACCATATCCACAATATATGTGTGTGAAATAACCACAATCCATTACAAACGTCTACACACATATATGGGGAAACTAACTGTTGTTCCTGTTGGCATATATATCTACCAAGAGAAGAGAGTGGGGCCAAAGTGGGTAGTCAGCCATTCGACCTCCCATTAGAATGTTGGGGAAAACACCCCCCAGGGCTTTGAATCCTCGGGGTGTCAGTTTCCCTTACCGACGGGGTGGAGTAGCGTATAGAAACCCAAAAAGTAAAAAATATATATATAAATCACATCCACACTATGGGCATTACCTAGTCTTAGTTACAACTGCAGTTAACGTCTCTCAGACTCCAGGCTGCTACGCCTAAGACTAGGTGTCCTATAAGCACACAAACATTTGAAGAGATTTATTAGATTACTGCATTCTCATTTTATCAGTTCCACTATACATTAATTAATTCTTTAAAAATAATTTAACCATGAATTATTTAACATTAAACATCATTAGCATCACACCCAAAAAAATAAACTGCTCCTTTGAAGATTCACATCACCTTTAAATTCCAGTATCTCTCTCCCCATGGATTATCACTATTTAATCAAACTTTCATTACAGAATAACTTTCCCATTTTCCCAGGAATTCTAGAAAGGCATCCTATGCTAATAAACACAAAGGGGGCTTAACACGGTGAGTAGATATACTACCTGTCGAGTCTTTCCCGCCTTTAGCAAGAGCATAGACCCATTCTCCCTCGAGAGGATAAACACGGAAAGCACGTGTAATACCCTGCATTTCATCACCTCTTTCGGAAGGAGGGTAAGTAAGACCACCTGCCTTGATTAGTGGGGAAAATTAAAGAAGATAAACAACCAAACAAAACCACCAACATCCAGCCATCACATCCATCCCATATTATCATCCTTGGTGTCCTCCCTGACACCCAAATGTATAAGCTGATGAATCTCGCCACCCTAGACGTCATCCACTGCCACAACAACAAGTCCCCATGCCTCCACATATCACAATAGCCATCCAGGCTCACATCACAACACAAGCAGCAAGAAAACACAACATCACATCAATGGGCTCTTAACCCTTTTACAATCAAGAGGGTAACTCAGAACTCTTTAAGAAATTCTCAAACAATAGGTTCTTTAATCCATATTGAATTAGCAGATTTTTTATTCGTAGATTCCAATTATGGGAGATCTAATCAGTAAGATATCACAATTAAATAACCATGCTTACTTCCCTAATTTGATTAACCTCAAATTAGAACAACTACAACAATGAAAACTAACAGATTCATTTACATTTCTCTTTATCTTTATCCAATTAATTAACAATTAATTCCAGGTTTACGTTCATTATCAACTTCCATAAAGAATGAACAACTAATCAAAGAAAACATAGATATCACTGTATCTAGAATAACATGAGGCAAACCGTTATCACGGTACAAAGCAAAAACATGCGATCAACCAATTCTTTTAACCTGGTTCAAGTATTTAATTAGGTCAATTTCATTGTGATCCAAATGGATAAATCATGCTAATTCTACGATTGAAAATATACAATTAGAGAATCCATGAATCCCCTACCTCGAAGAGTTCTTGACATCCTTTATCCACACAACGGTTCACAATCCTCCTCTCACGACAACTACATCCACCAGAGGATGCCACGGTACGACAGTATCAACCTGCCCCAAGAAAAACCCATTAGAATCTTGGAAATTACATGGCATAATATGTAAGGTAGAAAAAAGAGAAGATGAGACCCAAAAGAATGATGATACAACATACCTTATATCGAAGATTGATCGATACAGCTCTGATGCATCCAAAATAGAGCAGAACCAATCGGAGGATTAGGATTTGATTGTGAAACTCCTACAGGAATGATTGAAAGGTTCTAGTGTCTCTTAGTCGAGAACAAGGAGGAAGAACAAGGGAGAATGATATCTGCTTCCTTTTTGAAGATTTAATGAGGCGACGGTTTAAGATCCGGTTAATTCTCCATTAAAAACGGATCACATTAACCCATGCGGTTTGACCAAGTAAATACATCTCGTCCTTAGGAATAGTAAATATAGGATTTATGGCATTTGAATCGGCCTTAAGTGTTATTAAAACAAAGCTTTAAATGTATTTTACGTCAAAGGAAATGTCAAAGGGGCGAAACTGTATGAAGCTGGAAACACTGTTCACATACTCAAAATTTGGCAAAGGATGGAAAAGGTCACCGTGAGACCTCACCGTTCTGGAAACACTGTTCATGTCCACCGTTAGAAGGTCACTTTTAGAAGGTTACCGTTCTGGAAACACTGTTCAAGTCTACCGTTATAAGGTCACCGTTAGAAGGTTGCCATTCTGGAAACACTATTCAAGTCTACTGTTATAAGGTCACCGTTAGAAGGACAGCATTCTGGAAACACTGTTCAAATCTACCGTTATAAGGTCACCTTTAGAAGGATACCGTTCTGGATACACTGTTCAAGTCTACCGTTATATGGTCACCGTTAGAAGGTTACGGTTTTGGAAACACTCTTCAAGTCGACCGTTATAAGGTCACCGTCAGAAGGTTACCATTGTAGAAACATTGTTCCAGTATACGGTTATAAGGTCACCATTAGAAGGTTACCGTTCAGGAAACATTGTTCAAGTCTACCGTTATTAGGTCACCATTAGATGGTTACCATTCTGGAATCATTGTTCATGTCTATAATTATAAGGTCACCGTTAGAAGGTTACCGTTTTGGAAACACTGTTCAAGGCTACCGTTTTAAGGTCACCGTTAGAAGGTTACCGTTCTAGAAACACTATTCAAGTCTACCATTATAAGGTCACCGTTAGAAGGTTACTGTTCTGGATACACTGTTCACAGAATAAGAAATTTGGTAAAGTGTTGGGGATAAGTCACCTTGACCTCCCGGAACACCTCCAAAACCACATTTTAATAAATTAATGGACCAGAGAGGTCCGGGCCATTACATTAGATACCTCTTAAAACATTCTCGTCCTCGAGAATTAAAGTCCAACCCAGAAGAAAAGAGGGGTTCGAACAACCACCCCATAATATACCTCTTAGGGGAAAACCACCATGTATTGTTCGAAAGCTAGAACAAAACAAAGACACCCGAGAGTATGGGAACAAACAATCCATTTCCAAATAATTCAATCATAACATCTCATCAAAGGTACATAAATAAATCATGAAAGGTCTAACCACAAACGAAACATCATTATATGAAAGGAGTTAAACAATAAACAACTCTGGGTACTGAGCACATATCTGTGACTCACACTCCTAGGTACTCTCCTCCATGCCATCGTGTCTCCACAATACACGAACTAAGTGGATAGAATGCCCACACAACACCTTCTTCTTGTGGTCTTGGATCTCCAAAAGTCGCTTCTTGAAGGTTCCATCATCATCAATATCGATCTCTCTCCAATCGATAACATGAGATTCATCATGAAGATAACGACAGAGATGTGATACATGGAAAACATCCTCTATATGACTCATCTGAGGGGGATGTGCTACTCGATACGCCACAGCTCCAACACGAGCTAACACCTTGAAAGGCCCAACAAACTGGGGAGAAATATTACTTCCATGAACAATCCTTCATTGCCCACGATGGGGAGTCACCTTCAGAAACACATGATCCCCAACATTAAACTCCTAGGGTCTTTTTCTTTGATTAGAATATGATTTTTGACGATCTTTTGTTGTCTTCATCCTCTCACGAATCACCTGAATCATATCTGTTGAATTCTTCACTAGTTCCGATCCGAGGATTGGTGACTATCCGACCCTAGTCCCACACAACGTAGAATGGAAAGGCCGACCATACAGGGCTTCAAACGGTGCCATACTAACGGTGGAGTGAAAAATATTATTTTAATAAAAATCCACCAAGGGTAGGTTCCTCATCTATGAACCTCCAAAGTCAAGAACACAAGAGAGTAACATGTCTTCAAGAGTCTGGATGGTTCACTCTGTTTGACCATCCGTTTGAGGATGAAAAGTGGTGCTAAGGCATAGGTGAGAACCAAAATCATGTTAGAGACCCCTCCACACCATGGAGGTAAAACGTGGATCTCGATCAGAAATGATCATCCAAGGGACTCCATGATGTTTCACCACCTCCTCCAGATACCGCCTCGACAAAACTTCCTCTGAGCTCGACTCCGTGATAGCTATGATGTGGGCCGATTTTGTTAAATGATCCACTACCACCCATATAGTGTCATGTCCTCCCGGAGCTTGATGTAAACCTGTAACAAAGCCCATTGAGATGTCCTCCCACTTCCACTGAGGAATATCTAATTTCCGGAGAAGACCACCAGGATCACGATGTTCGACCATCACCTTTTGGCAGACTAAACATCGAGACACACACTCTGCAACTGCACACTTCATCCCAGGCCACCAAAACTGACTCCTCAAGGATCGATACATCTTTTCCACACTAGGATGTACTGCCAAGGGAGAAATATGGAACTCTCGAAGGACCATCTCATGCATCGCCAAGGGAACAAAAGGCCTGCCATGATACAACACTCGGTGTTGTTCATCCTCCGACCATCCATCAGGGGCCTCACCACAAACAACTCTGTCTCTCCAAACATCCACCTATAGAAAACCAAAATGAGAATCTTCCACCTTCTGCATCAGGGATGACTGCACCTTTATCTGGAAAAGACAACCTCTACCTCCATCCTCTTCCATATCAATATACAAAGCTGATAGTTCCTCCATTACTCTCCAAGAATCTCCAGATTCACGCACAACATCATTAAGTGACTTTCGGCTGAGTGCATCAGCTACAACATTCCATTTTCTAGGTGTATATGATATTTCAAAGTCGTATTCCTGCAATAACTCCATCCACCGACGTTGCCGCAAGTTCAAGTCACGTTGGGTGAAAACATAACTCAAACTCTTATGATCGGTGAAAGCCATAAAGTGCTCACCAATGAGGTAATGTCTCCACAACATTAGAGAAAACACCATGACTTCCAACTCAAGATCATGGGTGGCATAGTTGTGTTCATGGGGACGCAACTACTGATACCCATAAGAAACAACTCACCTCGGCTGCATGAGAACCCAGCCTAGCCCCAGATGTGAAGCATCACAGAAAACATCAAACTGGACTCCCTCCGATGGAAGACAAAGGACTGGAGAACTTAACAACATCTCTTATAGATACTCGAAAGCTTCTTGACACTGAGCAGTCCATATGAACGCTTGATCCTTCCTGGTCAAAGCTGTCGGAGGAGTCGCAACTCGGGAAAAATTGGCTATAAACCTCATATACAAGCCTGCGAGACCAAGGAAACTTCACACCTCTAACACAGTCTTTTTAGCTCCCCAAGACACCATTGCTTCTATCTTTGATGGGTCCACAGCTACTCCCTGTTGGGACACAACATGCCCCATGAAACGAACTTCTAGAGCCCAAAACTCACACTTCGACAACTTCCCAAACAAATGATGTTGGCAAAGAACTCCCAAAACGGCTCGTAGATGCTCTGCATGCTCCTCTTCAGATGTGGAGTACAAAATGATGTCGTCAATGAAAACCACAAGAAACTTGTCCAAGAATTCATGGAACACAACATTCAACAACCCCACGAAAATAGCTAGAGCATTCCTCACACCGAATGGCATTACAACAAACTCATAATGCCCATGACGACAACAGAATGTAGTCTTTGGGATATCCTCATACTTTACACACATCTGATGATATCCTGACCGCAAGTCGACATTTGAGAACAAACATGCACCCTTCAGTTGTTCAAAGAAGTCATCAATTTGCGAGAGAGTATAGCGGTTATTTATTATAACATTGTTTAATCGACGATAATTGACATAAAACCGCAAACTGCCATCAGCCTTTTTCACAAACAAAACTAGCGCACCCCACGGTGACACACTTGGCCAAACAAAACCGCACTACAACAGACCATCAAGCTGAATACGTATCTCTTTTAACTCAGAACGGTCCATCCTATACGGAGACATAGATATAGAAGATTCTCTTGGCTATAGCTCGACCCCAAACTCGATCTCTCGTCGAGGGGGTAAGGCTACAACCTCTTCTAGGAAGACGTCAGGGTACTCCTCTACAACCCTAAGAAACGCCAACTGCTGAACCTCTAAAGAACTCAGCATCATCTCATCCATTACAGATGATAAGGATGGAACTCGTCTATGACCCATCTGAGGATCTTGCTCACCAAAAAACACCACTTTCTCTCCATCTTCATCAAAGAAAACGACCTTCTTCCTGTAGCAATCCACAATAGCCTACACCGAATACAACCAATCCATGCTGAGGATGAAATCATATGGTTGTATTAGTAAAAATAGGAAATCTCCCCAAGACTGGTGTTTCCCCAACACTAGATCACAAACTTGACATACTTCAAACAAGTCGGCTCGACCTCCAACTAGAATAGTCAATGCCAAGGGCACTGGAAGCCTCTCTACCTCAAGTCCCAAAGCATGAACAAGAGTAGGTGTTATGAAAGAGTGTGTTTCTCCTAAATCAAACAAGTCAGACACCAAGGTAAAAAACAAACAAAGGGTACCTCGAACGTCATCTGGCTCACCTGGGGCTTGCAACGCTAGGGCATGAAGCTGACCATGACATCCTCCACGGCCTCTCTGACCCTGATGAAGACAACCAACATGGCCTCACTCTACTCTCTGAGGACGAGGAGTATCATGGGGATGTCCTCTCCCTGCTTCATCTGCCCTCTGGTGATCTATAGCTGGTGCAACCTACTGCTACTCCCTCGGCTGGAACTGCCGCAACGGAGGAACCTGGAATGGAGCGCCTGGTGCACGATGACTGCTTTGAAAAGTTGGGCACTCCCGCTACGGATGACCACGACCACCACAAGAAAAACAAGCGCTTGATCCCTTGGCATAGGCCTGATAGTTGCTGCCTCCAGAGAAACGAGATGGGAAGGGCTCTGAACTACCCCCAGGTGAACGAAAACTCTTCTTCCCTGAAAACCGGGTTCCCCGGACCACAGATTTGCTTCGTGAGAAATCATGACGATTCCCCTCTCGTGATGATCCGGTCCAAGCCAAAGTCCTCTCAACAACCTCTGCCCTCACCAACACCTCAAGATATGTCTTTAACATAAATGGTGTGACCTGGCGCAGGGATCTATGGATGCAAAGCCTCCTCGAAATGCCTCGCCTTGGCCTCCTCATCTGGTAATAGGTATGAAGAATATTGTATATGGTTCCTAAAACAGATTCCAAACCCTCAAACACTGGAGCTCCCCTATCGAAGGGTAAGAAGCTCCTGGTGACCGGACGCCTTCGCAGTCGAAGAAAGAAGCTAGACTCAAAACCTGTCTCAAAACTCCTCCCATGAGATTGCTGACTCCTCATGATCCCCAAGGAACAAGAACCAACACTTCCTCACTGCTCCACATAGCATCGTCACAACTAGGGACTCCCAGTGATCCTTCCAAGAACAAATCGAACTGAATCCTATCTCGACCTCCTCCAACCAGTCTTTTGTGACTGCATTCGAAACAGAGCCCTAATATTTCTGTAGACTCTGGTGCTGAAACTCTCAGAGTGTCTTCCTCCAAGTTTCATCGTCGTCAACCTCTACCCGACGGCGATCTGCTGGAACAACCTACTCAGAATCTTCTGCGCAAACCTGATGAGGACGTCGACCTGGAGCCATACCTGTAAAATAAATATTGTTAGAGATCATATTCCTAGAATATGAAAGACTCAACATTAATTAATTAATGGTTTTCTTTTATTATTTTTTAGGTTAACCTATCCCATGTTCTACCCATTCAAACACAAGCGCAATGATGAATGATGCATGATCCTTTCCTAGGTCTCTACCCTGCAACCAGTTTCACTTTGTTTAGTAGCCATCGTATACTTATAGTTTTGTATGTTAGATCATAGGGGCCCCTAAATGCCTATGTCTATACCGGTCTCTAGTGTTTACCTCACATGGTAAACATGAATGAAATTTTTGCCCTACCAACCCATGCAACCTCACGTGTGCCTAACTACAGACTCCATCCTATCCCTCAAACAGACCTCTGAAACCACTCTATCACGACCCCCTCCCCACAAAGTGTACCCCTCCTAGGCTGGAAATGTGATTTGAGAGATAATGACCCCCGAGTCCTTCCTCTAGTAGGCCCTGGGTTGGCGACTAGGACCGAGGGTATAATAAACACACAAATGGGAGGCATTACCCTCTAAGAGAACACATGCAGAAGAGACAGATAGAATAGAATCCCGTCAACTCCAACTCAGAACTGAAATATAAAAGAAATCCAAGTAAATATATGAAATGTCATGAAAAAGCACTACAACTGAATGGGGAAACTAAAAGTACCCAAAAGAAAGTAAAACGGCAGTGACCACAAGCCCGAACAGCTCCTCCTCCAACCACAAGCTAGTAGTAACAAGCTTGATCTCCATCCTGCTCCAAGTGACCTGAAAAATAGTTCATATATGCATAGGGTGAGTATAACAGTATACTCAGTAGTATCATCCCCAAGACTCTCGTGCAAAAGTAAAGAAATCATGCTAAAGCCCAGTGAACAACAAGTGAAACTAACTCGTCACCTAAACAGGTATACTAAGTTCCACCCTCACCATGGCTACTCTCACCAAGTAACGAATACAAGAATATAACATATATTAAAGAATATCAAGGGTACTCCGCTAATACTTCCCCACAAGTTTTTCACTTTTCCCCAACGTCATACGTCCTGTGCATCTCTCTCCAAAGGCTTGCCCGCAGACACCTAGGCTAAGCTCCACAATCTGCACCTCGTGCACCACAAAGGCTTTCCCCCAGACACCTGGGTGAATAACCACACCATCCTCACAACCAAAAGTAACCAGGTAAGTTTCGGGAGCCACCAAAACCCACATAATTTGTATCATACATCAGGTATTATACCTCAAGCCATTATAGCCCATACACTGAGTAGGGATACTCATTCCTTCACAGCCTATACATGTTACACCTATAGTAGTGCATAGGATACGATATCCAAAATATATCTGTGTGAAATAACCACAATACATTGCAGCCCTCTACACACACATATTGGGAAACTAAATGTTGTGCCTTTTGGCACATGTATCTACTAAGAGAAGAGAGCGGGGCCAAAGGGTGTAGTCAGCCATTCGACCACCCATCAGAATGTTGGGGAAAACAGCCCCCAAGACTCATAATCGTTGGGGTGTTAGTTTCCCTTACCAACGGGGTGGAGTAGCGTATAGAAACACAAAAAGTAAAGAATATATATATAAATCACATCCACACAATGGGAATTACCTAGTCCTAGATACAACTGCAGCTAACGTCTCTAAGACTCCAGGATGCTACATCTAAGACTAGGTGTCCTATAAGCACACAAACATTTGAAGAGCTTTATTAGAATACTTTATTCTCATTTTATCAGTTCCACTGTACATTAATTAATTCTTTAAACATTAATTAACCATGAATGATTTAACATTAAACTTCACTAGAATCACCCCCAAAAAATTCAAATTCTCTTTTTAAGATCACATCACCATTAAATTCCAATATCTCCCTCCCCGTGGATTATCACCATTTAATCAAACATTCATTACATAATTACATTCCTATATTCCCAGGCATTCTAGAAAGGAATCATATGCTACTAAACACAATGGGGCCTCAACACAATGAGTAGATATACAACCCATCAATTCTTTTCCGCCTTTAGCAAGAGCATAGACCCATTCTCCCTTGAGAGGATAAACACCGAAAGCACGTGGCATACCCTGCGTGTCTTCGCCTCCTTCGGAAGGAGGGTAATCAAGACCAGCTTCCTTGATCTGTGGGGAAAAGTAAAGCAGATAATCAACCAAACAAAACCACCACCATCCAGCCATCACATCCATCCCATACCATCATCCTTGGTGTCCCCCCTGACACCCACATGTAAAAGCTGATGAATCTCACCACCCTAGGAATCAGCCACTGCCACAACCACAAGTCCCCTTGCCTCCACATATCACAACATACATCCAGGCTCACATCACAGCACAAACAGCAAGAAAAAAAAAATCAAATCAATGGGCTCCTGACCCTTTTACAATCAAGAGGGAAACTCAGAACCCTTTATGAAATTCTCACACAATCTGTTCCTTAATCCATATTGAATTAGTATATTTGTTATTCGTAAGTTCCAATTATGGGAGACCTAATCAGTAAGCTATCACAATTAAATAACCATGCTTACTTCCCTAATTTGACTAACCTCAAATTAGAACAACTAAAACAACGGCAACAACCAGATTCATTTACATGCCTCTTTATGTTTACCTAATTAATTAAAAATTAATTCTGACTTTACATTCATTATAAATTTCCATCAAGAATGAACAACTAATCAATGAAAACATAGATATCACTATATCTAGAAAAACATGAGGCAAACCGTTATCACGATACAATCCAATAGCATGCGATCAACCAATTCTTTTAATCTGGTTCAAGTATTTAAATAGGTTGATTTCATTGTGATCCAAAGGGATAAATCACGCAAATTATACGATTGCACATATACAAATAGAGAATCCATGAATCCCCTACCTCGAAGAGTTATTAACATCCTTTATCCACACAACGGGTCACAATCCTCCTCTCACGACAACTACATCCACCAGAGGATGCCACGGTACGACAGTACCAACCAACCCCAAGAAAACCCCATTAGAATCATGGAAATTACATGGAATAATATGGAAGGTAGAAAAAAGAGATGATGATCCCCAAAAGAACAATGATACAACATACCTTATATCGAAGATTGATTGATACAGCTCTGCTGCATCCAAAATAGAGCGGAACCAATCAGAGGATTAGGATTTGATTATGAAACTCCTACAGGAATTATTGAAAGGTTCTAGTGTCTCCTAGCCGAGAAAAAGGAGGAAGAACAAGGTAGAATGATATCTGGTTCCTTTTTGAAGATTTAACGAGGCGAAGGTTTAAGATCTGGTTAATTCTCCATAAAAAGCGGATAAAATTAACCCACGTGGTTTGACTAAGTAAATACATCCCGACCTTAGGAATAATTAATATAGGACTTATGTGATTTTAATCGTCCTTAAAACAAGGCTTTAAATGTATTTTACATCAAAGGAAATGTCAAAGGGGCGAAACTGTAGTAAGCTGGAAACACTGTTCACATACTCAAAATTCGGCAAAGGAAAGAAAAGGTCACCGATAGACCTCACCATTATGGAAACACTATTCAAGTCCAGCGTTACAAGGTCACTGTTAAAGGTTACCGTTCTGGAAACACTGTTCAAGTATACCATTATAAGGCCACCGTTAGAAGGTTACCGTTCTCGAAAAACTGTTCAAGTCTACCGTTATAAGGTCACCGTTAGAAGTTTACCGTTCTGGAAACACTGTTCAAGTCTACCGTTATAAGGTCATTGTTAGAAGGTTACCGTTCTGGAAACACTGTTCAAGTCCACCATTATAAGGTCGCCGTTAGAAGGTTACCATTCTGGAAACACTGTTCAAGTCTACCGTTATAAGGTCACCGTTAGAAGGTTACCATTCTGGAAGCACTGTTTAAGTCTACCGTTATAAGGTCACTGTTAGAAGGATACTGTTCTGGAAACACTGTTCAAGTCTACCATTATAAGGTCACCGTTAGAAGGTTAACGTTGTTGAAACACTATTCAAGTCTACCATTATAAGGTCACCGTTAGAAGGTTACCGTTCTGGAAACATTGTTCAAGTCTACCGTTATAAGGTCACCATTAGAAGGTCACCGTTTTGGAAACACTGTTCAAGTCTACCGTTATAAGGTCACCCTTAGAAGGTTACCGTTCTGGAAACACTGTTCACAGAACTAGAAATTTGGAAAAGTGTTGGGGATAAGTCACCTTGAACTCCCGGAACACCTCTAACACCACATTTACACAACGTAATGGACCATAGAGGTCTGGGCCATTACAAGGAAGATCATGAATCTTACCTAGTTCAAAATATTCAGAGATAACTTCCTAGGATTGCGTAGATGTAATTGTAATGTTGGACAGACCTGGTATATCATATGAGGGGCCCCATTTTTAATTGGGTAATATTGTTTTGGAATATAATCCATATAAATGTAAATTGTCTTTATATTAAAATGATTCATAATAAAGTGATTTGGACATAAAATTACCTTAATTATTAAATGAATATTCTCATAATAACACATTAAAAGATATAGATAATGATGTTTAAGTTAAATAACAAATAATAAGGATAATAAATAATATTAAATAACTAATTGTAATAATATAAAATATATAAATGAAATTTAATTATTAATAGGACATGTGTCTCAAATAATGAAGTTATTAAACAAAACCTTTACCTATTTCCTAAAAAATTATCAAATTCTAATCAACATAAAAAATACAAAAATTATGTTTTTTGAATCATTAATTAGATATTTATTAAAATATTGTTAATTTCTCAATGTCCATTATCATTATATGTCTCTCATTTCTCGAATCCTTTCAATTTGTTTTTGTTAATTGATGTGGTTCATTGGAATCTTTTCTGAATCTAATGACATATTGACCACAAATTTGTTTATTTTTTAAAATAGAATCACTACATAAAAAAATTAATAGAGTTATAAAAATAAATTTTACATAATAGAAATAATATAAAATTTATACTTGTTGTTTGATCATGGAAATGAATAAATTTCATTTATAGAGGCGGTGGTGTGCACATATGAATAATGACAGTTTGATTTTTCACAATAAATGAGGGGTTTGTGGTGGATAGTAAGTGTTCATCAATAAATGATGAATGATTTATATATATATATATATATATATTTCAATTAATATAGAGCATTAAAAATTCCATGTGAGGTGGTGATAAAAAACTAAAAACAATGCATCATCGAGGTTGTAATCTGTATATCCACACTAATGGTTATTCATGTTCTTATTGGTTTATTAATGGGAATAAATAATATTTTTACCATTATTTTAATAAAATTACACAAAATTAATGACCCTATATTTATTATTACTCTATATTAGTGGTTAGTGTATAATGTAATGAATCTTAATTAAATGTTATGAAATTCTAGATACCTATATTGATTCCAAAAACATCCTATTGATGCAGGATAAATATTCTATATTATTAATATTATTTTTGGGATCCATGAGCCTTTTACAATGTAAAATTATTCAAGGAGATCTAATTACGGTTAAATTCATAGGGATGTTTTAATTGGATTTAATGTTTCATAGAGTTGGAAGTGGCCTCCTATTATAACTAAACAAAATGGAACTTTCCAGGGAAAATAATGTTGTGTAAGGGGTAATCATAGAAAAACTGAATGGTATGTGAGTTAGGTTTTATATAGTATGTGATACGTGAGGAAAATACTTTCCATCCTAAAAAGGTGTTTTAGATGGTCTAAATTTTAGAAAAACATTAAAAAGACCTGACCACATTAGATTAATCAGTGATGCACTTATTACACTGAATTACTAATTAATAATGTGAATTATTTTTTTACTAAAATAATTATAGGAACCCTTCCAGAAAACATTCTACATGATTAATATAAATTTAGACTCTATTTATTAAAATTTAATTTCTATATGTGTTGTAATATGATTTTAAATTGAACACAGATACAAAGATTCAAAAATTATTAAATAAAAAGAGTTTTTGAAAACTAACAATTTATAAAAAATAAATTTATTATATTTCAGTATTTTCATTATATTAATTATTTTATTTTCAAAACAATTATTTTTACATATCCTTAATATTAATCTATAAATTGTTTTCCATAAATATTAATTAATTTTTTAAGTCTAAAAAATGGATCCCTTTATTAATGTAACCTTTCATGTCAGTATTATAAATTATTTTCATTGCTTTTCAAGATAAATTAATATTAAAAATTATATAATTTTATTGCATAAATTTAAATTTTACCACTTAAATTGGTTTATAAATGTTTATTTAATACCTATATATTTTAAATGAATTAATATTTTTAATTTTCAAAAAAACATAATTTGTTTTAAAAATGATTATATTTTTATAAAATCATAATAAATCTATACATTTTAAATTATAATATTATAACATCATAAAAAAAATAAATTATTTAGAATTATTATTAAAAAAAGTATATATTCAACTTAAAAATATAAACAATATATAGTTAAAAACACTTATTGACCTATGGTGTTTTAATCATTACTCGTTTTTAATACTATTGTATAAGAACAATAATATTTAATGAATTAAAATTTACTAGATCCATTTTTGATACATTATAAATTTTTAATGGTGATAATGTAAACTTATTTGACTATCATTGTTTTTATTTTAGTGTGTCTGAATTATTTCTGAAAATTTATAGGTAATATAAATATATATGTATAAATATATATAAAGAAATATATGGTCATTAAAATGATACTAATAAAATTGGGTTGTGAGACATATTATTTTCCATGATTTAACTAATTAAGCTAATTAATGTTTGTGTAGAATCATTCCTCAAGTGACGGTGTAGTGTCTATATTTTCATCTTCTCCATTATCCATCTTGAACATGATAGAAGTATTTTGGGGAAGGGTAAATAGAATTTATGTATCTATTTCATTGATAAGTGTTAAGATACCTTTAGAAGAGACAATGGAATTCATATGATTGATGGACTAGGGTTAATATAAATTTCTTCTAATAGTGTACGATATATTTCTTATCCAGCCTGTGAATTGAGAAAATTGAGTTTTGGTCGTAGAAATTAATTGAGAATGATAACTATTTCATTAACAAGGGATTGAAAATTTTGGGGCATACAATGTCCCATTGGTTATCTATCTACCACTGAGATCCCATTTATAGGAAACACATAGTCACCGATGAGAGATATCCAATGGATTTTAGGGGTAGTTCCTATTAACTTGTTGGTGGTAACATTTATATCATCATATACATTTTGTTTTGTTTTATCCATATTCCTTGAAACAACCATAGACTATTGATATTTATGTGATTCAATGGGGGAAATGTTTTCACCTAGTATCATAACTTCATGATAGATTGTTATTTAATCATTGGTGGAATATCAATGGGACTATTGCGTGGATATTAATACAAGGTCTCCAGACAAGTACAATGAATTTTTTACCATATAGGATAACCAATAAATTGGGATTAAACACTTGGTCCATATATTAGGAATTGTGATTTATATTTCTAATGGAATTCTATCCTATCTTTTCATAACCATGAATGTCCATATTAACTAATAATATATTATCATCCATGTATCATATTCATAAATTTGGTTGAACAAGGATAATATTTCTCATGAAACCATTATTAATTAGATATGATAGAATTTATAAATTATATATCCATTCAAATATGTGATGTCTCTTAAAATTACCTATAATGTAATTTTCAATATCTTACTATTTGAAGGGGATAATGGTATGACATTTGAATAATAAAGTTTCAGAATGGTAAATTTTAGTTGTAGATAAATATGTATCAAACCACTAGGGAATTTAGAGGGACATGAGAAGAACTACATTGAGTATATTGTGATGATTAAATGCATCAAATATTATGATCATGTATTGGATATTTAATGACTATTCCAAAATGTAATCATTTTCCACAAATGTTATCACTTATAAATATTGGTTTCTTTCTATAATGTGGAATTGGTTATATGAGGCCTAATGTGGACCCATATAGAACATGTGTAGATAAATAAATCATTCCTTTCCTTAATGGAGGCATTTTATCTGGTCTACACAGTCATTTGGGAGAGAAATATTGGTCTCATCCCTCAAGTAGATTATAAAAACTACATGTTTGGATTATTCTTTAAGGGAATTGGGGTTTTTCTATGATCATATTGCTATCATTGATGTACTTTTCCAATTGTTTTAACCAGGTATATATGTCCAATAAATATGTGGCCACCATATAGGTTATGTGAATGATGATGATTTCCCGTATTTCCTTCGATTCTAGATCCTTTACATTGGAATCCCTAGTATGGGATAAGGAACTGAGGTATATAAATGTATTCATCATCCAAAAAATGGGGTTTTATGTAATTAAAATCCTATGGAATTTATATTTTTTCCTCATGTGATATGTTATTTTACATGTGGTACCTATTCCTCTTGAACATATATTAATGAATTAAATAATCATTAGGGATAGTTTGGAAGTAATATCATACTCTTCTTTCATTACTTGATCATTCTTCTGAAAATTATATCTTCCAATAAAGGATGTGTGAGATGGTTTCTTTTTTTGATAATGTACAAGGGGATATGCCCACATTGTATGAGAATGTTATACTATGATAATGGAATAGGATAATTCAACTATCTTTCATGTCATCCAGTTACCAAAATATTCTTTACATATGTTCATAAACTCTTTCCAATTACTTTATTCATTTTATTTTCTATAGGAATTATGCTTCACATCCACTAGGGGTTTTCAAAATATCGATATTTTTGTATCAAATATAAAATTGAATATGTATTCATATAAAAAGTAATCTAATATGGTATGAAAAATCCTCCAATGATATTTCTAGAAGATGGGTGGTCAATTAGGATGACCTCACCTGGGTTTTTGGGATCATGATGCATGATTGTGTTTATCTCTATAGATGCATGAAAATTACCAAGATCCTATTATTTTCATATGTAATTAATTATAATCTTATATTACTCCAGTAAATGGTGACCTTAATCTCATTCTTCCTTCTTAAATTGAGAATTTTTCTAGCATTTTCTACTCTGTGAGATGCATCTTTCAGTACACATTATACATAGCTACTCAAACATGCAGTTGATCCAATTTGAGTTTGTAAAAATTATTTTCTTCTTTACTATAACATTTCCATTGTTTCATGGGAATATTCTTAATAATGAAAATGGATTGTTGAATGAAATCCAATAAATGAGGTTCTATTTTAGAAAATTCCAAAAACCTCCCCTGATATATGAAAAGGAATAGAATAGTTTATAGTTCATCATGGACTTATCAATAAAAGGTTCTAATAAAAATTACTATAGGAGTGGTAAACTGATTGAGGTTGTGAGGTATTTTAATCATGGAAAATAGTTGTTAACCTTTTCATTTTCATGAGTTTTCTATTTTCTGAGGTCAAAGATCAGTATATTTCCAACATTGGAGAGGAATTGATTGATTACTTATTGATGAAATTATTCATATTCTATGATTTGACCTGCATATATGACACTATAGAAAAAAATGTTGGTCCCAATAAAGACTTCAAAATTAATATCATATTTAATGTCTATTTTTAATCTTGAGATATCATTATATAGATTCATCATTACATAATGTTTGTGATATTATTCAATATATTTAATTTGTCGTCAAACGTTGATAGAATATGATTATTGAAATTAGTAATCAGTAGAGTGGAGTCCCTCAATTTTATATACCACTTCCTCGCAATAGTTATGTTTTTTCACCGTAAATATGTGTCTCCCATTTATGTGATGAGTGAATCATTGGTGTTAGGTAGTTCTAGGGGTATATTTAACTAAACAATATCCTATGTGTATAATATTGGGATCCATTGATGTGGATATCCAATATTAATTTACAAGTAAATTTTATTCATGGATAGAAACATATGATTAACTAGATATAGGATAGGTGGTTACCCAAATAAGGGAAAATACTGGTTTTCATAAATTTTAATGATCATATATAATGGATGTATAAACTTAGTGCATATATATTTTTATAATTCCATAATTTTCAGAAAATTGACTTTATTTCAATGGGATATAGGTTGTGTAAACACTTTTTTTATTGTGGGATACCTAGAAGGAATCTTAACACAATCAAATTCTTCATTAAATCATATTATAACATATATTTCTATCTTTTATTCTTCAATACTACATTCCACATACTGGTATTTATCCCTTCATTGTTGTGAGTGGTATGATTAAATTAATTTACCATTATCCCAAGTCGAATGAATTCAAGACAGTGGAAACACATAATTTGGCTATGTTATGTTTTAGTTCCTTGTCTATTTCTAGGAATCTTCATCCTTGGCCTATATCTTTATTCATCTCTCATATGGATGTATTGTTTCAATATTTCATCTAATGGATTCTCTTTTTTCTTATACATCACCAAATTAATTGATCATGAAATCATTACGTGTATAATATTTGGACTCATCAATCATCACGTCATTCGTCATATAATATTATATTTCAGTGAATCATATATCCACATAATGAGTTACATCATTCTCTTTCCTCTATCAATGAGAATCATTATAATTCTCCTCTGTTAAGAATTATCTTTCCCATCATAAATTCCCTTCATTATTGACCACTAATAGTGATGGTGTGAGTGTCTTCTAACAACATGTTTGTGGGATCCCCAAACGAGACTTTTGAGTCATATATTAGTTGAAAATATTAATGTTCTTTTTATTGGTATTCACTTCCCTATCGCTATAAAAAAAATTTATTTATGGACATGGTAATAATTCCCCCAACTTTGATAGATGGGTATAATGTTTGGCCCCAAATGATACTTCCTGAATATGGCATGGATTGGATGAACCACAGTTTGGTGGTAATGGTAAAAATGATCCATCCATGTGAATTGGAGTTGTAATGGAGATTCCCCTCATTTCTTATGGTTATATCTAGGATTCAATGACATCATTGGTAGAGGTGGTGGAAATATTGTTCCCACTACCATGGGAAAATGTTTCTCCTATGTGACATTCCTAAAATCAATAATCAAAATATTCTTAATTTAGAATATTTTAACGCCTGTATTGGCCTGTTATTTTACATTTTCTTAATACATGTTTCTTTCTATAAGAATATATAGTAGAGACAAAAAAATATATCATATCTGGAATATGTTTTTGAATTGTTTAAATCATTTCTTAAGAGCCTAATAGTGGACCACTCTAAATATTCATGGAAAATTCACTTCTTGTAGAAATATTTTTTTTAATAAAAAACTAGTTTGTGAATTATACATACCATTATCCCCATATATGGACATGACATGTTATATTCCATATTTGAGGGAATATATTAACTAGTTGATTATGTGATGTGAAATGATCTGAAATCACCCCATCCACTTTTGAAAACATCTGATGTAGAAAATGTGATTATTTTCTAGAAGGAAGGTTGACTGTGGATTTAGTCAAGGAATAGGTCCATGTAGTGAATTTTCAACATCAGTTCAGATTCTCTACTGAAATAAGTAATGGGTATCCTATCTTAGAGCATGTTTACAACCGAATATTTATTATTTTATCTATGGTAAGTAATATAGATTATAAAGATCCATTTTAATAACATATACATGGTATAAATTATAAAATTGATGCATTCCACCATAATTTCATTTGGGATGTGTCAATAAAAAGTAGTGGTGGTAAAGAAAATACAATGTAGGTTTCTCATAATGAAATCCATCATCATATCTAAGAGTTATTAATACTTATCAAAGGTAAATTATTGTTCCTAATCATATCATACAAGATACATTTCTATATATTATAACTAATTTATTATAGGTTGAATGGATGGGTTCACAACTTTGGGTTTCATGTTGACCATGGTGATATTGTCTAGTCATTGATGGGGAACCATATATAGTTCAATATATTTTTTCCACCAACCCCCTTTTCAATTATGTCTTAAGAAGGATAGAATTTTATGGTCAGGGTGAGATATTATTATTGGGAGGTACCCCAGGTAATATTTTAGTTTTGGGATCATTATAGTCTATCTATATGGTACCATGAAGTGTAATTGTTTATATGAACATTATGCTACATAATATATAGAGTTGTTGTATCATTTACAACATTCATATATGATTGATATATATAAAAAAATATAATTTTTTTAGGATTATAATATCTACCTTGTAACATGTTATATTTAGAATATCATTACCTTTTTAATAGGGTTGTTATAGAGTATGTGTTAGATGTATGATTTTTTTGTAATATCTATATGAATTTACTTTATTTGTATGATGATAAGGGTCCAATTCCTAGACGCTTCTAGAGTATACTAGTAATATTCAATATTTTTGGTAGAAATATGTTTCCATCATTGGATTTATACTAGAATATTCGAGCCATATATGGTTGAAGAGGGAATATGGACTCGATTAAAATGTCATTCCCCACAAGAATATGGTAACAAGATAGTCCAGAATGGTAGAAGGGATATCAGACTCATAGTCCATGGAGTGTAAGGGAAAATGATACAGCCCAATATTGGTGGGAGAAAGGATAAATAATAGATCCTATTATCTTCTAGCATATTCCTTGTTGAATTTTTATTTATGGAATGATTATCATTCTTCCCTGATGTTACTATTAGTATATTTTATCAAACCTCTCATAAAAAAATAATGAGGGTCCAATAATTGTATTCCTTTATCAATTCCACCAATGTTATTAAATTGTTCAATGTCTATTTATATTAGTGATTTTCAAGATTGGATATTGAATCCCAGTTGTATGGATGATATGAACATGGTCCTTTGACTTTAAATTTATTAGAATAGGTCGATTGACCTACCCAATGAGAGAAAGAAAATTAAATTTATAGAGACTATCCATTTAGTTGGGATGGTAAAGTTGTTAAACTACTTTTTAGGATGTAATATAAGTATATATGATTACTTGTATCATCTCCAAAATATTCCAACAAACATCTTTTGTTGGTTCAAGAATATACTAGCACTTCAGAAGGGTGTGTCTATGAATATAGGCTAGTAAATATTCAGTTTCCTAGATATTTTGGAATATGTATTCATTTAGTGTGGTAATATATACATACTCTTGACCTTAATTTTTCATCTCTAATAGGTTGACATTATTCATTAATGGGAGTGGTAATATGTTAATTCTCCTTGTTCAATAGAAAAATATATTGAAACATGTTGTTCAGGAGACAATGGATATTAAAATTCCCATTGTTTACCAATTATATATTTGAGTGGGATTCATTGGTATGAGTGATGATATAAAAATAATCTCAATTATCCATATTTTATTTCTCCTGGGTATATCTCATAAAATATTTCTTCAATGTGAGGGGGAAGGAGGCATGTTAGGTTGATCAATCAACATATTTTTGAGTGGAGGTGGATGAAAGATGACAATCTGAAAAATTGATAGGATACCTCTATGTATACTAGTAAACCATGGTGGATTTATATAATAGTATCTAATACGTCCTCATATTTCATGGAAAGAAAATATTTTCAACTTATGCAGATAATATCATGAAACTATAGGATACACTAGAAACCATCACTTTCTTTATCAAAACATTACTCTGCCAAGGGTGACTAGTATGTATCTATTCCTAAAAACCATTCCACATATCCTTTAGGGTGGAAATGGTATCATGATAGTGTTATTCCATGACCTTTATGTTCACCACCTATTCCTAGAGATGACCACTTAGTGATATCATTCTTAATTTTATAGAGGCATATGTTATCATGGAAGATATATTATTAGTATTATTTCCCTTAAATGATTTCTCATTATTGAAATCAAGATCATTTTGTTAAAGAGGTTTATAAGGTCAAAATGATATCAATCAACAATGACATTGAGTAGTCCGTAACTTTATATAATAAAAAACCATATACATGTATGCATGTGTGATTAGTTTTTGGTTATTATTAGTGAAATATGTGTCATGTTCAATATGTTTTTCAAATAACATACATCATGAAGTTGGGCATTTTTTGTTTAATTAATGATTAATTTTTCGTTCACCATTAATGGTATTATTTACGATTGGGTTCCCAAAGTTTGGGACAATTATTCTATCTTTGACGGTTTCAAATTATATTTTATAAATTGAAACACCCAATAGTTACCACATATGATCTAGTCTAGATTCCTATATTTTAATTAGAAGTGTTTATTGGATACCTTATATCATGACCCGACCTAACAGGGCTCGAGCAGTGAATCCCCAAGCCCGCCTCCAATAGGCCAGGGGCTGGAGACTTGCGCCGAGTAGACTATCACACCATTGAATGAATTAGCCTAAGGTACCTGTACACACGCACCCACATACACCTCCAAGAAATAGTGTAGAGATATAGAAAACTGAAAAGTAAATGCATGCATACAACTATCCCACAACCAGAGTACAGCTGAAGTACAAAAGGGAAAAATAGGGCCCACCAAAAGAAAACAACAAAAGTGTCCAACCTGCTCAGTAGGAGGGAAAACACTTCCAAAGAACCTACCGGTAAGCTCCATGACACAACTCTGGTAAACACCCCGGGTCAAACCCGCTCACTAATCTCCGCCTGCTTCGGGTCCTCCTGGGACTCCGTCGAAAGGCATGTGATCTCCACAAGACACAAACATGTGTGGGAAATGCCCGTGCAGGGGTGAGTATAACAATACTCAGTAGGCATCCTAAAAACCCAAAAAAAAGAGAGCAACTAAAAGGAAACAGTCCACTCATCCCAGCCAGAGGGAACCCAAAAGAGAGAGAAACTCCATCTCATGACCATCCTTGGCTAAACACAACTAGTCATATTGGCTCAGGTGTATGACCATACATAAACCTTGAACAATCCAGATATACTCAAATCACGCAACCGGCCACATGATGTACCAACCTCATCACCAGCAACTTTCCACAACCATGAGAACACACTCCATGATCATGATCATCCTAGATGACACTCGTCCGAGAGATACACTCCATCGGGTTTCACACAATCATCTTAGACGGTCACCCGAGAGATCACGCTCATCGGATACCGTCACTAAGGAAACCACGCTGAAACTGAAAGAACAACAAACTCCAAGGATAGGGGATCACTCCTAGGGTCCGCTAGGGATAAAAAACCCATACCGGTATATGAAGATCTCACAGATAGGAGATCACTCCTAGGGTCTGCTGGGGAATACCACAACCTGGTCTGGCATTCATAGATCTCACAGATAGGGGATCACAACTAGGATATGCCGGGGGATACCACAACCCGATCTAGAACTCGACAGAAGCACGTCACTCAGATAGAGGATTGTCGCCCATATAAAGGTGGTGACGATGATAACAGAACCATAATTGGTATAACTAGCGATGTAGCAGATCGAACTGATGATGCCACAACCCTACAGAAACCACGCGCAGAGTACGGGATCACATAACCAATGATACTGAAACCCTACTATAATCTTCATGCTTAGCAGGGGATCGTATACCCAACGATGCCACAACCCTACTGAAAACCTCATGCTGAGAAAGAGATCATATACCCAATGATTCCACAACCCTTCTAATCATGGCTCACTACGTAGTGGATCATATTCTCGATGATACCACAAACCCTACATGGTTAACCTGCTAAATAGGGGACCGTCGCCCGTGGATTAGCGGTCACAACGATACCAAAAATCCTATCTAGGGTAACTATGATAGGGGATCCCTCTCTTGGCCTATAGGAGGGATTCCATAACTCTAATAGATTACATATCCCATCGAGAGGATCAAAAGCCTATAATAGGGTTTTGATGCAGCGTAAACCCTTATAAAAATGAACCAAGGGAGAACCCTCAACCATTTATGGTCCAAACGTCTCTATCCCGAGAGACCTCCAATAGCACCTCTTCGCGCACCTCCAAGGCTGACACCGAGGCCACCATCATGATCCATGCGGAAAAACACGCAGGATAGGCTGTTTACTCACCCGAAACGGACGTCCAGTGAAAAAGGCACTATTCACCAGAGTTAGCCCGTGCAGGGCCCACACAACGATCTCGAAACTCGTCAAGTAGATCATACCACAATGATCCCCTCAGAAAAACACACAGGATCCACTACTCGTTTGTCTAAAATGGACAATCGGTGAAGAAGGAACTATTCATCGAAGCCAGCCCAGGTGGGGCACCACGAACCCGAAACTTGTCGAACGGATCACAACCTTGCGACCCTCTCATAAAAACACCCAGGATCGACATTCCATCTGCCAAAATCGGACTCTTAGTGAAAACGTTGTGTTTCTCTACAAACACTAAAATCCGTCTTCATGGGGCCTGCACCCCAAACATAGTCCCAACACCCGGAAGCCCCCAAGAAAAGTCTTCTGTATCATCAGGGTCTCAATGCCACTGTCGGCACATCAATCGAACACTACGAGTAGAAGATACAATGACCTGAAGTTGAATAATAATAAAATATCATTATTTTATTCGACGTTTCAAGATCCCAGGAAATGATCCCGAACCTTAAAAGTTCCAAAGTGAGTTCCAAAGGTCCGTCTCGACCCAAGGAAGGTGTTTCCGCAAACGGCTTGCAAATCGGAGTTACGGTTTGTGAGTTAAGGGGGTGTAAAGAACCCCTTGAAAAATTAGGCCGGACCACCGCTTGCCTTGCCCGAAACCACCGCGCCACCGCAGGATTCCACCGCCCCACCGCCGGAAACCCCCATGCCCCTGCTGCGCCACCGTGGCTTTTCCGGAATCTGCCTTGGCCGCAGCCCTCGTCACCGAAAAACTTCCTGGAGCCACTGGGACCACCCCAGTGCTCCAAAATCAAATCTGAAACATGTTTGGGAAACCATGAGACCCAAACTATACGACCCTTATTAGGATTTGAAGAAAAAAACATATAAAAGGGATCCATGATTCTAAAACTGAAAACTCGTACATCACCGGCGAAATGCCAAAGATCTGCGCTACAAAGCATCTGTTGCACGATCCTAGAAAGCTTGTCGTCAAAATCTGAGCTCGACGGCACCGTGATCGCGCGATTCGGCTGCCGATTCGCCATTTGAAGGGGATCAGAAGGACGATGAAGGAGGAGGAACTCCTCTTCTATGCATCACACGCCCAACAATTGGGGGGAGGAGATAATAATATATATATTTTTAAATATCTCCGTCTCCCGACGTGCCTCTGCCCGATGCCTGATGTAGACAAAAGTAAGGTCACCCTTAGGGTAAACGCATCATTCTGAATGCAACATCAGACTCATTTTGTGATCCAAGACTCCATTCAGATGTTATTCGAGCCGACGCTCATAATTAATCTTTACAACACAATTAGAATAACACCCCTGGTGACGTTTTCCATAGCTGGCCCATGCCAGTAAGGTTTACACTCCGCCTAAGGTAAAACGGCACGTTCCGGATTCATCTTGGCTCTTGGATTCTCATTATGAGCTACCGTTTAGGATATATCACACCCCCAACACATTCATAGTATAAAAATACTTTATATATTTATAAATTTAATTCTGGGCACACCAGGCCTCAGAATTGCACTTCTTCTTCGCGCGCTGCTCTGGAATTATTCATAGAAATATTTCAAAGACTGACAGGGCCAAAACCTGAGTCACTACATTCTCCCCCCTAGATCTTTACATCCTCGACATTCCATAAGCACAAGGAAAGCGACTGGACTCTCAACTGGGACTTCCAGGACAGCGATTCCACCAACAAACACCCATGCCCAAACACATAAGTCAGAGGGACTCTTCCCCCACACTCACCACTATCTGCTTTGGGCGGCACTATCATGACCGCATGGTTATGATCGAGTCACAAAAATTCTTCTCGGGGGTGGAATGATCCCTCTTCCTCACGCATTCGAAGCATTCCAAACAACACCCACACAGGGTCTTACCAACGCCCATAACAAAACTCAAGCACGCAAAGGAAAGGGAGGAGTACTGCTAAACTGTGTATATCAAACTATTGCAAAATATAGAAAGGACACAAGGCGTACCTCTATCCATCGTCGGATCCTCTGGGTAAAAATCCTCCAGGGCATGCAGATCTCCATTCCCTCATCCCCCAACACCCTGGGCTTGGCGTGGACCACCTAGGGGTGGGGGTGGTGGAAATTGATACATCATACCACCCCATGCTGTTGTACTAGCTCCGTTGCCATGTCGGCCGCCATACGGACCTCCTTGATCAAGATGCTGCCTCTGCCAAGGAGGTCTGTCGACCATCTCCCTCTCAGCAACACGATGGGTCAGACAAACATCTGGAAAGATGCCTCCAACCATCGAATGCATAACACCACCTCTCCTGCGGCTGAAGAAAAATGGTATGTGAGCCCTGTGATCCCTATGCCACAAATCCTACATCCTAGGGTCACCACCTGAAACGTCTTCCACACACAGTCCCTTGCGTCTGTCATCGACTAACAGAAGTCAACATCTCCGCTCTCGCATGCCCAGCAATAACAGGGGGATCTGCTCATCCAGAAATCTCTCCACCACCAACGCACACTCTAGCACTCCACTATAGGTGGGGGGACACAAGGAAACCACACATACTCAGATGTCCCTACAAAAGCCCTGCTAGAAGGTCCGAGCCCTAAAGAACGGGTCTTGAACCATATCCAGGGAGTATCATGACATGTCTGTAAACCACACTGAGTATTCCAAAATAGTCATGGCCTCCTGCTGAAGCTGAAAAAGCTCTTAGATCCGTACTGACCTCATCTTCACCAAATAGAACTCTTCCCTAAAGATCCACTCAAACTCTCCCCACATGAGCGTCTCCTCGTCATGGGTCGGCGTCACCAAAATCCACCACCGCCCAACCAAACCATGCAAAAGGCTCGCCGATACGACCACCATCTGATATATAGGTGTCCTCACTAGGTGGAAAACTTAGGAGACTGCCTCAAGCCAGTCTTCTGCTGCCTGAGGGTCTGGATCACCCTAGAATCTAAGAGGTCGCTACCTCTAGAACTCGTGTAGCACACTCAGCCTATGCACATCCACATCCTTCACTGCGGGCAAAACCAAATGCTCGACAGGTGGTGGCTCAACAGGTAGATAACCTAGAGGTGAAACCTCATAACCTGCGCCCTGGTCCACAGCTTCTAGACGGGGAGGATCATCTCCAAAATCCTGCTGCAGATCCATCGGTGGCTGTCGTCATGGGGGCATCCTGAAATAAATTCATGACACACACAATCAAAGAGTATATCTGGTGAGGTGACTCAAGAAGGACAAGGTAAAACCCAAAACCTATCCCTATATGATGCATGTCCAATTATTTTCCCCTGAGGCCAGTGTACGAATGTCCCGAGTCAAAAAGTAGGCTGTCAGAGTCCAGTTGAATTGATATGTTGGCCGCCACACCAATATTGGAATTTGCTGACCTAAAAACCGAACTCAAAACATTGTGTCACTACCACTATTCAACCCAAACCAATCTCACAACTAGAATAGCTAATCTTTGAGATCCCAAATGTGGAACCTCCTCTGATACCACTGTGTTATGACCCGACCCAACGGGGCTCGAGTCGTGACTCCCCAAGCCTGCCTCCAATAGGCTAGGGGATGGAGACTAGCACCGAGTAGGCTATCACACTCATGGAAGGCATTAGCCTAAGGTACCTGTACACACGCACCCACATACACCTCCAAGAAACAGTGCAATGATATAGAAAACTAAATAGTAAATTCATGCATATAACTATCCCAAAACAAGAGTTCAGCTGATGTAAAAAAAAGGTAAAAATAGGGCCCACCAAAAGAAAACTACAAAAGTGACCAACATACTCAGAATGATGGAAAACACTACCAAAGCACCTATCTGTAAGCACCTCGGTACAATTCTGATAAACACCCCAGGTCAAACCAGCTCACTAAGCTATGCCTGCTCCGGGTCCTCCTAGGACTCCGTCGAAAGGCATGTGGTATGCACAAGACACAAATACGTGTGGGAAAAGCCCGTGCAAGGGTGATTATACCAATACTTAGTAGGAACTGAAAAACCCAAAACAAAATAGAGAAACTGAAAGGGAATAGTCCGCTCATCCCATCCAGAGGGAACACAAATGAATGAAAAACTCCATCTCATGACCATCCTTAGCTAAACACAACTTGTCAGCTCAGCTCAGGTGTATCCCCATACATACACCTTGAACAAACCAGATATACTCAGCTCACGCAAGAAGCCAAATGAGGTACAGACCTCATTACCAGTAACATTCCAAATAAAAGAGAATACGATCCACAATCACATTCATCCCAGATGACACTCGTCCGAGAGATACACTCCATCGAGTTTCAGACAAACATCTCAGACGATCACCCGAGAGATCAAGTTTGTCGGATACCGTCATTGAGGAAACCACACTGAAACTGCAAGAACAAAGAACTCATCGGGTAGGGGAATGCTCCTAGGGTCTGCCAGGGGATACCAAACCCATACTGGTATACGAGGATTTCACAGATAAGAGATCACTCCCATGGTCTACTGGGGGATTCCACAAACCGATCTGGCATTCATAGATCTCATAGATAGGGGATCACACCCAGGATCATCTAGGGGATACCACAACCTGATTTGGAAGTCGACAGAAGCACATCACTCAAATAGTCACCCATATAAAGGAGGTCACGATGATACCAGAACCCCAACTAGTATAAATCACGATATAGGTTATCGAACTGATGATGATACAACCCTAAAGAAACCACGCACTGAGTAGGGGATCACATAACCAACGATACCGAAACCCTACTATAATCATCATGCAGAGCAGGGTATCATATACCCAACGATGCCACAACCCTACTTAAAACCTCATGCTGAGCAAGGGATCATATACCCAACAATGCCACAACCATACTGAGAACGGATCACTGCAAGGGGGATCAAATTACCGAGGATGTCACAAACCCTATAGGGTTAACCTACCTGATAGAGGATTGCCGCACATGGGTAAGTGGTTACAGTGGTACCAAGAACCCAATCTAGGGTAATGATGCTAGAGGATCGTGCTCTTGGCCCACCAGAGGGATGCCACAAATCTAACAGATTAAACATCCCATCGAGAGGATCACAAGCCTATACTAAGGTAGTGATGCAGTGCAAACCCCCGTAGGAATGAACTAAGGGAGAACCCTCAACCAATGTTGGTCAAAACATGGCTAACCCGAGCGACTCGCAATAACACAACAACACAAACCTCCAAGGCCGATACTGAGGCCACCATCGCGATCCACATGAAAAAAACCCGCATGATGGGCTATTTACTCACCCAAAATGGACGTCCAATAAAAAAGGAACTATTCGCTAGAGCTAGCCCATGTGGGGCCCATGCAAAGATCCAAAAAATCATCATGAAAATCATACCACGATGATCCCCTTAGAAAAACACACAGGATCCACTACTAGTTCGTCCGAAACGGACACCCGGTGAAAAATACATTATTCACCGAAGCCAGCCCTGGTGGGGTCCACAGGACGATCCCAAAACTCGTCGAATAGATCATACCATTGCGACCCTCTCTAAAAAACACACAGGACCGACTATTCATCCGCCAAAATCAGACTCATAGTGAGAAAGTAGTTTTTCGTCGCAAATGCCAAAACCCAGCCTCGTAGGGCCCACACCCCAAACCCGGTCCAAACAACCGAAAACCCTCAAGAAATTTCAGTCGTATCATCAATATCTCAATGCAACTGACGACACATCAATCAGACGACCCGAGTAGAAAATACAACAACCCGAAGTTGAATAATATTAACATATCATTATTTTATTTGAAGTCTCAAGCTCCCGGGCCACAATCTTGTACCGTAAATTTCCCTAAAGTGATTACAAAAGGTCAATCTCGGCGTAAGGAATGCTTTCCGAAAAACACTCGCAAATTGGAGTTATAGTTTGCGAGTTACAGGGGTTGAAAGAATGCAAGGAAAAATCTGGCCGGACCACCACCTGCCTCGCCGGAAACCACTGCGTCGCCGCTGGAAACCACTGCGCCACCACCGTGCCACCAGAATCCACCATGGACACCACCCTCGTCGCCGAAAAACTGGTTTTTCTGTCGGAAAACTTCTAGGACCCACCAGGATCACCCTTGTACTCCAAAATCAAATATGAAACATGTTTCGGAAACCTCGGGACCTGAACTATACAACCCTTATAATGATTTGAAGAAAAACACCACATAAATGGGATCCAGGATTTTAAAAATCAAACCACCTACATCGTGGGCTAAATTCCAGCGATCCGCGCTCTGTAGCTTCCATGGCACGATCCTGGAATGTCTGCCGTAGAAATCTGAGCTCGACGGCCCCATGGTCGCGCGATTCGGCCGCCGATTCGCTATTGGAAGCGGAGGAGAAGGAGGAGTAAGGAGGAGGAACTCATCCTCTGTGCATAACACATCCATCAAACGGGGGGATAAGAAGATATTTATTTTTTAAAAAAAATATATTCGTCTCCCGACGCACCTCCACTCGATGCCCGATGCAGAAATAAGTAAGGTCGCCCTAAGGGTAAATGCGTCATTCTAAATGCAATAGTGGACTTAGATTTGTGATCTGAGACCCTGTTCAGAAGTTATTCGAGTCAACGCTTATAATTAAACATTTTCACTTAATTACAACAATTCCCATGGTGGTGTTTTCCACAGTATGCTCATTCCTGCAAAGTTTACACCTCACCAAGGGTAAACGGCACATTCCGGACGCAACCGTTCCCTCAGATTCCCGTTCTAAGTTAACATTAAGGAGATATCACACCCCCACCATGTGCATAGTATAAAAATACTTAATATTTTTATAAAATTAATTCTGGGCACACCAGGCCTCGTAATCGCACGCCGTCTTCGCGCCCAATTATGGAATTATTCATAGAAATATTCCAATGCTTGACAGGGCAATTATTGTATGATATAGATCAATCTAACATATGTATGTCATAATTGTGATTATTTCATAAATCATAATTGTTTGAATGGTTACTATAATGTTTCAAAATAATTTATTGAATATCTATGTATCTATAATAATTATTTCTATCATATTTATGGGGAATTCATTATGTATAATAGGTTTCCCTATGAGAAAACCTTCTATTTCTATAATGGGATCTAAATATTATTACCTATTCGTATATAATGATATTGGCTCAGGGGTTATTTTGTTGGATATATATATATGGGTGATATTTATTTCATTATGATATATGATGTTGGATGGTTTTTATGTTTTTTGGATCGAATACCATGAATGAGGTTCTTTTCAATCCATGTGATTTTAATCAGACCCCATGTAGCTGTTATCCACTTAATATTAGTTCTGATTCCTTTTTTGTTTATGTCATGAAAGATAATCCACGATGTTTAACATTGTGTGGTAGGGAATAATATGAATAATATTTATATAACTAGTTTTTGTGGTGATTGTGCATGTGATATCCATTTTGATTTACATCATATAGATTATTCCTTAACATGTATGGTTTGATGTTATAAGATGTAAGGAAACAAGGAAAGGAATCCCATTTGGATTATAGAAAATGAGGTTAGTGTGATGAAGCATTGAATAAATATGGAACTCCAGGTTTTGGTATTGTTATATGAGAAATATGGAAAAATAATTGATTGTTAATATGGAAGATGGCCCAGATGAATTAGATATGTTGAATAGTGGAATAATGGAAAAGTGAGGGATGAGTGAAAAGGATATCATGAGGGATACAATACAATGAATCTATTCAGGAATAGTTAATGTAATTTTCAATGAACTATAGGGAGGCATCAAATGTGTCCAATCAATATGGATTTCCATTTCTTATTAATTTGTAATGGCACAGTTTTAGGCTACATGGTAAGAACTATAAAAGTAAATTAATGTCATACGTAAAGGAAATATGAAGAAAAAGTTTACTATCAGATATAGGGATTCAATATTTAGAGTGAAATATTACATATATAATGGAAATGGTACTTGGATTCCATGTATTTATAGTATAAGGATTCAATTATTTGTTTCATTGGGGTTACATCTTATTTGGGAAAATGAATATATATTTGGGATATCTAACGATAAAGGAGGCCCTTGCCGGAGGGATTTTAATAATGATAAGGTCATTATCATTAGAGATAACTAATCTCATGTGTGTCACTCTAGGAGTGTGGAAAATTGCTTTCATGATATTATACAAATTTCAACTAAGTATATTATTGAATCAGTTATGGGTACTCAAACTGAGTCTACCCAAAGATGATTCATTAAGAGTATGTCTATTTGATGGAAAATAATATGAATCAAAGGATTACACCTAATATTTATTACTATAAATGGGATACTTTTATTCATGGTAATGGATTAAGAATTTAAAATATACAATCTGACATGATTTTTTACTGATGTGAGAATCAATATGTAATAGGAGAGAAAACACATTTCATGAGGGTGTGTGATTATATTTGTCTATGGATTATAAAATGATTATTCCCAATGATAAATATTGATATGAGTCTTAATCATGGTAAAAATATATGAGATATGAAATGATATTTCAGAAGAATTATTTTAATTTTAAATTTTAAATGTGGAATTTTGGTCATTTATAATATTACATCATTCTAATTTGAATGAGGGGAACTTGATGGATATTTATTTGAATCCTTAAATATGTTTCCCAACATATGCTAATTAAAATAATAAACTGATAACTCATAGTTCATGTATTCTTTGTTGATAAAATTTTAATGAGTGATGATTGACATCATATGGATTATGTAACATCCCACATCATGATGGATCAAAAATTTACAATGGTACATTAATTTTCATTTCCATTTGGGTTGAATAGTGAATTACGAAATGGAATGTTATTGCATGATTTAGAAGGCCTATAATGGTTGTATTCTTATGAAGAATGATGCTTCATAAGTATTTGGGAATTTTGTATAATCATTGGATACATCAATTTATGTTTGATAATATTAGGTAATTTTTGAGTATTGCTTCATGGTTGGGTGTAAATTGTTATGAGAAAATGTGAGGCACCATTAGACTATAGCGGTTTTTAGATCAATTTGCACTGAAAATTTAGGATTTTAATAGAAGGATAGTGTTTTGGGGATAACCATGAAAGGTAAATGTAGGAACTATGTGAGGTAGTGGAGGTTCTGAGACATGGAACATGGTATTCTCATAAAAACCTTCTTCCTTGATATAGAGTGGAGACGATGTTGATAGAACATGTAGAGGAAACTTTTTCGAACTATACGAAACAATCATGTCATAATTTGGTTGTTTTAATGTAGGTGTAATAATGGTTTAGAATCATTTTTAATACCTACTAACCGATCTATGTGAGTTATTCCTCTGGATAGATACATCCACACAATTGGTGTATAGTTAGCTGACTATGTGGCCAAACCCTAAAAAATCCATGATTTCATTAACATGATTGATTTTAAAAGACTAACCCAATATTTAATTTTTCTATTCACTGTCCCTCACCCAAATTATAGGTGCATAGTCCAGTGGATTCCCAAATCCCTTCCTCCTATTATCTCAATTGATTTTAGGTGTTTCTATGGGTTTTTCATTGCATTTGAGTTGAAAGTTGGGTCAATGGTGGTTTCCAATCATCCCATTTATTATTCTTTATAAATTTGGAGTTCTCTATATTTGGATTCACTAATTATTCCTTAGGAAAATGTGGAACCATCTTCATCCCAGGGGTATTTTGGTCATCTTTCATAATGGTGATAACAAGATTGATTTTTCATGTGATTGTGTTGTTTTTTCATTAAGATATGTGTTCATAGTGAATTATTTCCTCTAAGGTATTTATAGGAAAATGGTCTTGAGTGTTCATTGTGGACCTTTTGTATTTCATTCATTGAGTTTTAGTAAGAGTTGGATAACCAGATTGGATTTCTAGAATCCTACATTTTTTCATTTTGGAAAATAGTTTAATTATATTTTTTAAAATTAATAAATTATGGTTTGATGGAAGGAGAATATTTCCTAGATGATTGTTATATGTGTTGTTGGGTTCTGTTGGATTTGGGATGGTACTTTGATATACAATGACTAGGTTTTCATGCTTTCGAATGTTTAAAAGAATCATTTAAAAGGTATGTTTTTTAAGCGATTGAACCATATTATTAACAGTTTTTGTTATATGTGGATTTGATTTTATTACATGGAGACCATGTGTGTTCTACATTCGTCCTTTAGTAATGAATTTCTTTTAGGAATTAGGTGCATTACATGTAAATTCCATGGATACCATTAGATCTATTATGCTGTGAGACCAAATCTACTTCCATCCCTGGAGTGTAAATATCCATATAATTTCTCTGATTTATGTTTTTTGTTCGTATGAGGAGTGTAACATGGTTAATGTACATAAAATGTGTTTTTATTTATTTTAGATAAAATGGATTAAAATTAAATGATTTTAAATGACTCTTGTTTGAGATGAGGTGTTTACATTAATGTGATATTAAAATGTATTAAAATGGATTTAGAATATTGATTTTAAATTGTTGTTGTGAGGTCTATTAAAACAGTAATCATGGAAAATGATTTCCTGGAAATATTTTGGATTTCATGTAGGAATAACCATGTTTGTAATGGTTCATTACAAGTATTTAAGGATATTGTATTTTTTTATTTGGAAATGTAAAAAATGGGTATGAATTTATTTTCTCTTGTATATAATTGATGAGTCCATTGAAACAATGTTAAATGTAGTGATTATGAATGGGATAAATGGATTAATTATTAATTTGTTTTTATGTTACTGATGATGTGGATTTTGGAAATGATGAATAAAATGGTAATGAATAATTATGAGATTGCTTTGGGATGGTTGGACATATAATCTCATATAACAATTGGATTCATGGACCGATGAACCATGTTTTCTGAACTATGATTAATGGTTCTAGTATATCAGACTAATTATCCAGTCCATACTACTGGGATGGCTAGACTAATGCTACATGAAACTCAGTGCACCATAATTTTTAGGAAGAATATTGATGCTCTTAAACCCAATGTTAAGGAAATGGTTTCCCATATCATGGTCGGGATGGTCCTTCATTCTGTTCCATGACTCAGTAAGATTCATGGACTAATGATCCCGGTTTTCTAACTACTTACCTATTGGTTTGGATGACCATACATGGAGATCTGGATCCCAGTTGGATTATTTTGACTGTGGTTCCTTGATTTCCAACTAGTAACCCATGTGATATTTATCTCTGACATTGAACATTGGATGAGGTGATATTTAACAAAATGGTTAAATTTTGGAACAATGATGAAATTTGATTTATTTAACAATAATAAATAAGGAAGAATGTTTTATTTAAATTCCTTAAATAGTTATTTCCATTTCATGAAAGAACTATTTCCCTGAATGATATATGATTTAGACATTGTTGTTGTTGGTATATTATGTTCTACTCACACTGTGGTATGGAAACCTTATGAACCTGGGAACCAATGAATATATCATATGTTTTTATTAGAATATGTTTGGGATGAGCCTTAAGTTGAGAAATTATTAGTCAGACATTATTTCTCGAGTGGTATCAAGTTACTTTAGGTGTTTCGATTGGTTATTTTATGGGGCCTTTTTTATCATTCATTTATTTTTTCATGTTATTTACCACGACACATGGGAGGTTCAATGTATATATTTCATTATTTTTTGGTCCCATATTTTATTTCACTTAATTATAGAGTTTTCAGTTTTAATTTATTTATTCTTCCTGGTTACTCTGATGTGTATCATATTTATTAAATTTTTCTAGTTGAAAACTCTAATATTGGTATATATTATCATCACTATTCCATTTTATACCCATGTGTCTAGTCTACAGAATCTAGTACATGAGGAAACATGGTTGAGGTCATCTGTAGAACTCTCTCGGGTAATCTGTAAAGTGGAACCTATGATGGGATGTAAAAAGGCCGTGTTAGAGTAATTTAACATCATGTTATTTTAAAATTTGGGATATATTAGATACGATTATTATGAATGTATCATATCATATGATAGATACAAGGCTAGTGATTCATAATCGCCTATTCTAATAGGAAGTCTAGGTTACTTAAGTTAGGGATTGATGATCTGGATTTGTGATTTTACAATTGTATAAGAGTTTTTCTTCACATGATGCTCATGTTATTTGGATTTGATGAATTATGATGTATTTCTTTATCTTTGAACACAAGAATGAAGCATGTTGATTGGTTTTGACCCTTGAGCTACTAGGGAATAATGAGTCCCATGCATCATTCTAGGAACCTAGGATCCACTTGTTATACTCCTAATAGTGTGTCATTTTACTGATATATTTTTGATGTATGGTCATGTGGATATATGGTGGGACAATAGAAATTGTGGAAGTGGGTATGGTCCTTGTGTATAGTTGCTAAATTCATCCTGGTGGGATTTATATATTTGAGTATGTGATCACTAGACCATGTGTGGGATGTTTTTTCTGAGGATGGTAGTACTTCCAGGTCCTATAGGATGTAATCTAATGTGAAGATACTAAAGAGTATGGAAAAACTAAGAGAATACAGATTTTTGTTAAATGAAATAATTTTAGTGTAGGATGAAGAGGAGGGTATTATTTATGATTTAATGTGATGATTAAAGGGGAACATTATGATGCACCATGAGTTGGGTACATCTATGAGTTAGAATAGATATTTGGTGGTTGGACGTAGTGACATTTTTCTACATGACTCCAGTTTTAGGAATTGTGCCATATACACATTGAGGGTATCCCATGAGAAGGAATGAACAAATTATGTTTATCGTTGAGTTTTATATGTAATGAAATACGTTGTGGAATTTTTAAAATTGTGAATGGAGAGTGATTTTTTTTTTAAAATTTTAGGATCATATGATTTCATTGGTTTTGGGAAATTATTCTTCTGATCCAAAGTGATAGGCTTATTGTGGGTTTTTGGTGGGGATGGATTATTTGGGGGACTAGAATAGGTAATTATTATAATGATGAATGTTCTTGATGTTTATGTAAAGGATCTGTAGGATAAATTGTTCTCGGGGAAGATTTTTTTTATGTGAACACATCAACATTAGATAGAAACAATGTGTGTATAATTTTTTTATGATGTGAATGAAGGGATCTATTATTCATGAGATGGAAAGTTCAAGGAGTGTTTATGTATTGGAATTTTATCTTTTTTATTGGTTCAATTCCTATTAGGTACCTAGTTGGGTCTTCTCTGTAAATATTCCCGTTAATGTGACGAAGAGTCAGGTTGTCATAGTGTAAATTTTGAATGATGCAAAAGTCATGAGTAGTGATTAAAGTTGACTTGTCCTGTAATATTAGTTTTTTTGGTAGCACTAAGGTTGATCTAAGTATTTTGATACATGAATGCTAGGTAGGAATGGCCAATGGATGGGGATTTTGAGACATAGATTTCATATAATGGAGTAATTGGAGTCACATTCAGGTTCTATGGTGGGGTAACACAATAGTGTGTGTTATGGTTAAATATTTAATTTGATCAATAAGTTGATGGAGTGATGTCCACCTATGATTAATGAGTTATATGTGGATAGAATTTTGATTCTAGAAAAAAAGAATTTGTTGTGTAAATAAGTTCTATATGGAATGTAGATGGGTGAAAAATTTTAGTGGATGACAAATATAATTATAGTTTTTGGGTTCATGAAAATTCTTGATGATTTTTTGTATGATATATTTTCGGTATATTTAATCAATTATAAAACTCACATGAGAGTGAGAAAATAGTGATGATATGGGTTCTAAATGGGATGAAATAGGGAAAAATATACTTGGGAATAAATCTTTTGAGGATAGTCCAACTAGGGTCGGTGCATTATATGGGTTTAGATGGTTGCTTGATATTTTCATTGATTTTTTTTCAAACTACTAGTTTGTTTCCAGTTTGGGTTGGGCATCCCAGATTCTGGGGATGTTATGTATCTAGAGTTGTGGATATAAGCTTAAGATTATAGTAGACATAACCATACAATAATTTATTTCATGGAGATGTTATAATAAAATTTTTCATTGGATGGGTATCTGTATGAATTATCATGGTGTATATAGTTAGTAACGGGTGTTACCGTGACGTGTTGGTCGGCTGAGGACATTGAGTTGGATGTCCATTATATTTATTATTTTAGGCAATATAACATTGGATATGGATGTAAGATAGAGATTTTTATACCAATGTAGTATATGTGGTGAATATGGATGGCCACTGAGGATTATCAAGGAAGGAAAGTATTATTAGGAGGAAGTTTTGACATTCTATGTCTAAATTAATTTAAAATATATCAATGAATTTTACTTCTCATTACAATGTTGTTCGAATCATCATTTATGACTCAGAGTGGTATTCAATGGACTATAATTCCTCAATATTTTTATAGGAAATTAATTTTTCTTTTGATATATATAGGGTTTCTGGACAATATTTGGAGGATTTTAGTCATTTATTATAAATTTAGGGAGTTTTCTGGATAGGGTGTATGGTTTGGTGTAAATAGTGTCGGAGATGACATGTGAAAAATTTAGGATAAAATTTTTTTAGTCCAATTTATACTGGAGATGGTTGGGTATCATAGTTATAGCACAAATTAATGTAATTAATGTATAAAAATGAAGAACTATGTGAGGCTTATGATGTTCTAAGACATGCCACATAGTTTAAAAATGGTTTCAGAAAAACTGTAATCCAAAACTCCTTGGGGAGGAATTTTTTATTACATTTTGGGATCATAGATTATAAAACAATGTGTTATAACCATATAACACTAGTGGTGTTGGATATTAGGGGTACGCATAATTACAACACAGTTTGGACAACCTTGTTACCAAACAATTCGAGGGGTGTATTTTGACAGAGTTAACTATAGAGTTGGTGCAAGGTGTGATATAATAGATTTAATTAAGAATGTGATTTTTCGGAAAATTATCATTCCAGATTTTCTACATCATCATCCTATTTTAATCATGTTTTAGTTGAATGTAACAAGATGGTAACAAACCCATTCTTCATCTCCCCACCCTATGATATTGGGTTATTTCCAAAGCATGTTAATAGAGTCTGGTGTGATTCCTCATCGGTCAGTGGTTTCCACTCTTCCTCACCTTACTTATCTGTAAATTTGTGTTTCACTAGCTTTGTTTTTTTGAAGATTTCAATGTAGTGTGGTGGAATTTTATGTTTCCCAGGGGGAAATTATCCAACTATTATATTGTATATCTTGTGAGGGATTCGACACATTCTTCCACAATTTCTTCTTAAGGTATTTGTTTGCAATAAATTTTCTTATGTTTTTCTAGTTAATTTAATTTTATTGGCCTACGATTTTGTATCTCCCCATATGAATTTTCTAGGGATTTCTATAAGGGACCCATAAATGGTCCATCCATTTTGTTTTCTACATGTTATATCAAGAGTTAGATGACCCAATATGTTTTATTGGATTATTATAAGTTTTATTTTTATTATTTTATTAATTAAAGTTGTCCTAATTTAATAATTATGGTTTCTTAGAGTGATAGTAGTGCATGTGTGATTGTGACAAGCTGGACTTGGTGACAATGTGTTGGGATGAGGCTAGTATGATCTTTGACTAGGCCATTGTGCATTGGAATTGTGTTGAGAAAAAATATATATGTGCTTGGTGTCATAAGTGAATTACCCATTATCTTAGTATTTTTTAATATTTTTATTTGTGTATATTTTATAGATTACTTGCGTATTTTTATTTATTCCTTGAGTTTGAAAATTGGTTTTATCTTTTTGTGGGTACCATGGACCTTCAATTTATCCCATTAGAACCATAGTGAAGTGAGACCAGACCTATTGCCATCAATATTGAGTTCCAACCATGGGAAATGGACTAAAGTTTTTTGTTAATTCTTAATATGGATTTTAAAATTGATAAATCATGTGAATTAACATTTTATTGGTCATAGATTAAAAAATTAAAAACGTTTGGGTTTGAAATGAGTTTTTTATGTGGTGTTGACCACATGGTGAATTTATATGGGTTTTAAATGGATTTCAAATGTTAACTTCAAATGAAAGTGATATGACGGTTAAAATGGGATTCTTTGAAAATGATTTCATAGACCCTGATTGGATATGAAAGAGGATAAAATTTTAATTGATGGTTGGCTTCATAGTGTTCTATAAGGACTTCATATTACTTTATAAATTGAAAAAATGTATTTTATTTAATTTACAGAATAAGTTATTTTATTGTTTGTTGGGGCCATGGTAAATTTTCTAATTAACAAACAGTGTAAAAGATTATTTTTGTTTTTATCAAAAATGTTGAATCATGAAATGATTAAGGAAATGATAATAATTAATGAATAAATTCATTGGGAATTGTCATACGTGACATTAAAAAACCCATTTGTAGTTATGGAATGATAATATATGTTTCCCAATCTATTGGTAATGGTTTTGGGATATTGGATTTCTACTCCACTGTCATGTTTTGGGTGGTCTATACAAATTCATAAAGAAACATGGTGAAATTTTATATTTTGAGGAAAACAATCACCCCCCAAAACAAATGTATATAGAAATGGCGTACCGTATCATGTCTTGGATTCTCGTACATGGAGTTACGAGTCGTAGTTTGATTCATGGAATGATGTTTTTTGTTTTCTTACTTGTTCCCATGTTGTTTGTATCTTTTTCATGGTGTTAAAAATATTTATTGAATTCATGAATGATGTTAATTGATCTCCAACCAGTGAACCCTATCATATATTGATCGTCCATTCGGCATTGTTCAGCGAGTATTTTTATGGAAATGCATATCTTATTGAACAAAGAATAAATTTGATTGATTGAGTAATGATTAATAATGAATCCTATAAAATTTACCTACCATCATATATTAATTCCATTTCATACATGATATTTTTCAATGTCTAGTACTTTATTTTGACACCATCGGTGGTGGACTACTATTGTTTTCCCACACCATTCTTAGTATTTCATTTCACTTGGGTGTTTATGAAGTTCTCACATGTCTATTTTAGTCATATGGTTTTGCTGAGGACCATGATGAGTATGGCTTGAATTAGTATGATTTATCGAGAGATATTAGGAGGTTGGATGGGTTGTTCTCAATTACATTGTGTAACCTCTAAGTAGTTCCATTAATTTTTGGATGTTATTCACCCATCCCAATTGGTGGTTGGTGTTATTCAAGACATGGCTATTCAGGCCTTTATAGTATTTTATTTCATTATAGCATGTTGTAGATTCAGTTAATTTATTATTCCCTCTTACTATGATTTGTGTGATATTTGGTTGTTTTCTCCTTCTAATTCACTCTTTTATGTGGGTATAGTATCATCAATGTTCCATTTCAGATCCATGAAAATAGTCTACAACCATTGGCCTATGAGGAGGTGTCAATGAGATCATGTAGAAAATTAGATCATGGAACTGTTGTAGTGGAACATGTTTCGGGATATTATATATTACTACCTCATGAGGTGAGATGTCAATAGAATATTAGGGAGTTCAACCATGGTGGATTCCCATTTGGTGAAGGAGAAAATACAGACTAGGATGTTCAATAAGTAATCTTTGGATCTGAGAGTGTTAGTAAAGGTTCTAGGGTCACGAATGCATGTAAATGAGTTTGGTTCTTGTTATAAAAGGATTTATAAAAGTTTACAAGGTTGTATGAACAAAATTAGGTTATAAAATCATGTAATAGAATCAAATGACCAGTAAAACATTACTTGATCACATGATGGAATATTCAACATGTTGTTATACCATGTCATGTAAAATGGTTTTATGTAATTTGATACATGTTATTCCTTCATGTTAAATCTAATCTAATATACTAGAAAATATATCATGTTGGATGATTTTTTTGTGGACTAAAGATTATTTTTCATTTTATTATTATCTCTCAATGTATCTTAATAAATAGGTGTCCAAAATTTATTTTATATTATTTTTCACTTGTGGTTTTTATAATAACACACCCTCCACATTCATTCTCATGATGGTGGACCATGTATGACCCTAATGTCATGTATAATGATTGAAAAAAATTTTGTGGGATCATGAACTCTATCAGACAATCCCCTATTTCATCAATGACATTCCATGATGAATCTTATAAAAAACTGTGATCACAAATGTCAGGAAATGAATTTGGACCCCATCAAAACCGGCACCCAACAAGGTCTGCAACAAGGTCTAATGGGAATTCCCAATCCCCAATGGCATGCAGAAGTGCCGGGTATCATAAAATTGAAATTTAAGAATTATTTACCTATTATTATAAATAATAAAACAACGAACAGGTCCAATATAATAGATTGTCAATTTTCAAAACAAATAATATTTTACAAAAAAAAAGAGAATTGATTTACATAATTAAATACAATCCTCAATTCCTATAAAATATTAACAATCCAAAAATTGATAGCCCATGATCCTCCTCATGGAATGAGGCACTGCCCTTAAGCCATCTCCACAACACTGCCTCACGAAGGACCACTAAAAACCCAAACAATAGGCATAAAAAGTAGTACACAAACCTGTGATAAAAATTACCAAGTCTACAACTCCTAATGGTGTATGTATGGTGCGATAAAAACCCAAGTAGGATTCCACTACTGAAGGATTCTATGTTGAAAACATTCAAATATGAAAAAACAGTATGTTTTCAAAAACATGAGATGCTAATAATAATTTTAATGACATGCACATTTATAAAAAAACTGTTTTCAAGTGGGATAATTTAAATAATAAATACATTTAATAATAGTTCCAAATATAATAAATTTTCTAGCCAATAATACTATATGCCAATGGTAAGAATAAATTATCTAATGACCACATGAAATGGGAAATTACCACAAGGAAATATCTCATTGTGGGTCCAAAGTACCTTGTATCTCGGGGAAGTAACCATAAAAATATGCTTTCACGTGCACACGATCAACTCATAGGGATTATACACATAACCTAGCGGTCCCCCAACATCATCATCATCATCATAATCATCATCATCAACAAAATAGTTTAGTTATATTTTTTTAATTTCAAGCATTCTATGGGAAACTGACGTCAAACCCCACTGGATCACTGGCATACTAGTACACATCCACCCACCTAGATACACGGTGTTCACTCACGATCTCTAAAAAGTTTCCCAGGACATGAAATAAGATTTTCACATGTAAATACCTCTTTCATGTTATACACACACCAAATATCCCATATTAATATCTCACAAGTCACATAATCACTTTTCATTCAAATTCATTTTCAAATCAAACTCACACAAAAACAACCCACAAAACATTCCACATATCCTTCACACATCAGCATATCCATTAACAATTTTATAAAACCTTTTCAAAATAGTTCAAATCAAATAAAATCCAAAAAAATGTCACATTATACACCTTTCACAAACAAAATTAATTTTTCACATCATACTCACACAAAACAGCCCAAAAATGTGTTTCACACCTTTCTTGAAATTTAACAAAACCCTTCAGCAATTTATAAAACATTATAATATTTATAATGTCTTATATAAACTCTTTACCTTTTGAATTCCCATATTAGGTGAACACACTCATCAAAATAGTACATGTACATCTTTTACCCACATTGTTTAACTCAATAAATCATTTTAAATTTTCACAAATCAATCCCAAGGGGTATAAACATGTTTTTCACATAAAACCTATTTCAAAACACTCTTTCTAGAAACAAATAACACCAAATCCTTAAAAACAAGAATTGGAAGCCCCATTAAACAACTAATATATCACTTTCTAATTTTATATAACAACCACAAAAGATATCACGTGAATTACATTTGACAAATACACAACTTCAACAAAAAAAATGTAACTTTAATTCTACATGTTTAAATAATTCTACCAAAAATGGGGTTTTAACCACACAAAACATATTAAAAATAATATAATTTATCAAATCAAGAAAAATAACTCAACAACAATTTCCTACTAATATAATCAACTACCTTTTCTATCAAACCCCCCAAACCATTATTAGAAATGTATACTACACCACCTCCACACCACAAGATAGTGAAAAGCCTCCTAAAACCTCAATATTAGACCAAGAAACCCAATTAAAAACCCTAGGTATGAACCCTAAATTCTGGAAATTTTAGAACATCAGCAATAGAGGAAGAAGCCCTAATCAAATGTGAGAAACATGATAGAAAACTCACGTAATTGAGATATCTTCAATAAAACCTCCAAATACACCAGTAGCTAAATTTTCAAATGGAAAAAAATTAATGTTAGGTTCTAATAAGGAATTATAGGTCTTGTGAGAACATAAATGGAAGTAATAGAGTAAAAATTTAAGGATTTAAGAAATAAACAAATCACCTCTTCAATATGGATGATTTCAGTCATGTCGAAAAGTTCCTCCCAATTTCTCAATGAGTTTGATATCTAAATAGGATGAGGAGAGCATGGGGGTGAACATTGGATATGTGTTATTGGGTGAGATTTTGAATCACTAAAAAACATAAAAACCGAATTTAATATTAAGAAATTAAAAAATAATGCAGGAAATGGGCTTTCGAGTGTTCCCAACATCGTAATAAAAAATGAAAATCCATCATTATTATGGATATCTTTGGGGTCCAAATTGATATGGAGGTTTTAATATCCCATTGGATTCCAATTGGGAAGAGGAATGTGTGTGAATTATTGAAAAATGAACGAGTTATAAAAGATTAAAAAAATTAAATTTGTAAATGGTCTCACTATTTCGACCAAATTTTAAAAACCCACCATTTCTACCAAAATGCATAGGAATCCAAAATGATAAATCCATAATGAAAATTAAATGAAAATACCTTTAAAATATGGCATGTATGTGACAATTATCAACACTATTAAACTTTCCATCCTCAAAAAGATGTAGTAAGACCAATGAAAAAGAAACCAAACCCCACCAAAAGGCCAAAATGGATTCCATTAACATGATTTCCAACCACTAAAAAAGCTATGATATCTCAATTTGATCAATAAATGAATGAATAATTTCAAAATCAAAAACATACTCCACTTCCCTGTAACAATAAATCACATTCTGAATTCATCCCAAATGAAAAAATTCAAACACCATAAGAAAAAAAACTCAAACAGTTTACCCAATCAAACAACAACATCTAACAAGGTTAAATTAAACATTCATTAACTAAATTGTTGGGAACTCTCAAATCCAAATGTTTACCAAAGGAGGATTTTTTGTTAGATATATTTAAATGATGATACCTACCACCAAGCCAAGACCAAGGAGAAAACCTAGTTACTGATTCGTGGAGACACAAATGGGATCCCCACCAAAAGGTACAACATAAATTTTCCCAAGGAGAAATCTGAGAACTATTAGGGGGAGGCCCGTATGGACTCCCTGACATAAGGGGTTGAATCTATTAATATTTTTCCAAAAGAACATACACGATACCCATACCGGGTCTCCCCATTATAGGAACCAACTATCTAAAGAGACTAGAGTGGTCCGATATAAAATGACTCCAAAATTAAAATAGTTGGCATGACCGCACAGTTAGTCCACACGGTTTGGGAATCTGTGCGCTGAGCGTGCCGAGCATTCTGTCCAAAGGAGTAATATCACATTATTACATGGGAAAAGGAGCATGGATGTGTGGTGATCATGCGATAGATAATGTCTCTTATCACACAGTTCCCTAGGATGGCACACTGTTTCTATTAATCATGCGCAAACAGCGCATATTAATATGCATATCCCAAATATAAAACATTAGTCAAAAAACATGATGGAAACTAATGGTGGAAAGTATGAACTTGGGATACAACATGTAAATTATGTCCTCCAACCTCTACCACCAAATGGAAATAACTCGAACAAAAATAATGGCACCAGTGGTTTAAACTATTCCCAATTTTCATACTGAGAAAATGAATTAAAACAATGTTTTTAATGACCCAGGGAATTCCCTAACTATGCATCATCTTCACTCCAAGACCTATGGTAGGATCTCAAATTATTGTCCCATATTCGGCCTCTCAGTTAGGATTTTGAAAACCCCACATGGAATTTCTTCTTCTGGTGCCTCAAATAAAAAAACCAATACCCCATATGGGTTCAACGATACATAACACACTCAAACCTCACTTCACCATCACCCATCATTTTACCGAAACAAGGGCTTTGGAGATTCACACACATAAATACTTGTTTCTTCATGTTATAAGTGGAAAGATTGATGAACATATGAATACACCATCCTCTAAATAGATGATTTTGAGATTTTTTGAAGGGAGACACACTTCCAAATAGATGACACTCTCAGAGGACTGCAGAACCTTCACTGTTCAGTCAAACATGAACATGACATCACATAGGATCAAAAAACATGATTTTGGCTACTAATAGAAACATGACAAGGTATGGGATCATATGACAAGTTCCAAACATCACACGATTCTGAAAAACAGAAACAATATCCCTTCTTGACCATATTTTCATCATGGGTGGCATAACATCATCCCTTGCTTTAATGAGACTGACAAAGGACCCAAGGGCCCTCTTAGAGAACATCCATTTCTGACAACCCTGAACTACTGTCACATTTGATGACTCAAGTAACATTAGAAACTATAGTCTATTTCAATATCCCGCGACCAATATATCTCTATAAAATGATCCCAAAACCATGAATGGAAAATGGTGTAGACTTTATCTCTAAATATTGATAAAAATATACCTTATATTGATCAACTGGAGGACTATCCAATGAAAAAACAATATGGGTTTGACATATGTTGTGAGATAACCCTTAAGGGGGCATGACTTATCCAACAAGAGAACCCAAGGACACAATAATGGTGGTCTATTGTCAATAAAATACAAAAACCCTGATTAATACACATGAAGTGACCCCCGTAAAGTTATACAGAAACACTTCTCATATGGGTACCACTAACCAGACTATCAAACCAGCATACCAATCAATCCATATCCCAAAACAATTTTTGAAAAAGAGGGGTTCTTGGACTCATAATATCCCATAAAAACAACCATTTTTAAAACACATAAGATGCACCATCCAAAACAAGACATCCAGACATAATTGTTTACCATAAAAATATATCTTTGAAAACAAATGGTTCTACGGTTACCGCATCCACCAAAGTTACCCCTCGGGCCTCACACAAGAATGTATTTGTGCCCCATAGATCACCCTCCTCATATACATCCCAGCACAAATCCATTCATGCCATTAACCCTCAATCATCCCATAAAACCCCATTAATGTGGTCACTCATGGAAATAACACATGTTAAAACAAAATTCCTTCTTATTTTTTGAAACCAAAAAATTCAATGAATACATCCTTTTTCTCAAGAATGCTATCCAGGAAATCAAATCCCATTTTGTATCTTAAAAAAATATTCAAAATATAACCAATCATTTAATAAGAAATAAATTTTTATTCATGTATATTAATTTGAAAACATTTCATCCCATTTCAATAAAATTCTAATTTCATGAAAAACTCTATTTCATAAACCTATTTTAATTTGGGAACTCCACTCTTTTTATTTAACAAGTTGATTAAAAAATATCTTAAAAAATTTCATATGATCTATAGTTTCCAAATAAAAATCCACTTCAAAAATCTACATAAGTCCTCTAAAACATTCCAACCCATGAAAACACATTTCAATAGTTTAGAAAAATCTATTTGAAACACGTTTTCGAAACCAAGGTTAATATAGTTCCTCCATTCCAAAGAGGTGTAAAAAAACCATTTAACATTTCTAAATAACATTGAAAATATTGTTCTACCATTTCACAATCCAAACCATTCCCTATTTATTGTAAAATCGTTTCACAAAAACATTACACTTTTTCAAACCATGTTATTTTTTCTTTAAAACAAAAAAGCCAATATTTTTGAACTAAAGGACACAAGAAATTGCAATGAGAAACTAATTTTAGTGGGTGACTTGGACATATGGTTGTCGGCCATACGCCAATCACTTAAACATCATAGGGAGAGTTCTAGATAAATTTCCCTAGCTGTATATGGCTTTCCAAGCCCTGTGAGCTCACAGAGACCATTTTAACAACTCTTTTTTCATTTCCCGTAGGCATTATGAAACCAAAAAAAGGACATAGATAAAACCCAAAATCCCCTGGAATATTGAATCACTTCATGAGGTGTGCTTTCCAGGAACCCTACTCATAATCTGAATGTCGTTCCATAAAATCCAAACTCCATACTATCTCGACTCTCCACTAAATAACATGACCCAAGAGAGAAAACCTCATCTCATACCATTTTTTCAAGAACTGAATCTAGGGACCATTAAAATTGACATTTGACACAGTCTTAGACATAAACATAATGGAATTCCTAATCCCCACTGGCCAGAACATGTTCCCGAGTATCATAAAATAAAATTTGGGAATAATTTACATAATATTATAAACAATAAAATAACAAAGAAGTTCAATATATCAAATCAGGATTTTTCATAACAAACAATTTTTTTCAAAAAGTCAGAATTGAATTACATAATTTAAAACAATTCCAAAATACTATAAAAAGGAAGCAACCAAAAATGGACATCCCTAGAACCTCCTCATGGTAAGAGGAACCTCCTTGATCTATCTCCACAACACTACATCACAATGGTTCACTAAAAAGATGAACCATCATCACAAAAATGTTATACCAAAATCTGCTGTAAAAGTAACCAAGTCTACTTATATCCAACGGTGTAAGTAGTGTGTGAGCCAAATACCAGTAGGATTAGACCACAAAAGTATTCCCTGTGATAAACATTAAAAGATGAAATTCATCCATGTTTTCTAAACATGACATACTAATAGTATTTTTACAGAAATTAAACCTTAAATAAAAAAATGTTTTCATGTGGTCTACTTTAAAAGATCAGCACATTTTAAAAGAGTTCCAATGATACTGAATTTTCCATCCAAACATTCATTATGATAACAGTAAGCATAAAGTATCTAATTAGCAGAATCCTTGGGAAAGAACCCATATGCACTTGCTCAATGGTAATCTTAGGTACCTCATATTTCGATGAGTGTAATGATACATATATCTTTTCTCATACACACGATCCACTAGTAGGGATCATACTCATAATATATTAGTCCCCAAAAATCATCATCGTCATCATAATAGTTTAGTATGTGTTTTCATATTCAAACCATTTATGTGGAACTGAGGCCAAACCCCAGAGGATCACTAACATACACGTATGCGTTCAGTCACCTAGATACTCAGGTGTTCCCACCTGTGCCCAAATAAGTTCCACAAGACATGAAATATAATTTTCACATGAAAATATTACATCCAAGTCTCACAAACACCAAATATCCCACATTTATATCACACAAGTTACATAATCCCCTTTTTCATTCAAATTTATTTTGAAATCATACAGGCACCAAAACAGCCCACAACACTTTTCACATATCATTCACAGTTCAAAATATCCTTTAAAAATTTTATAAAACCATTAAAAGATAGTTAAAATCACAAAATAGCCCAAACACATGTCACATATAAATCCATTAACAAACAAAATTTATTTTTCTCATCATATATACAAAAAATCCCAGAAAAGTGTTTCATGCCATTCTTTGAATTTAATAAAACCCTTCAGCAATTTATAAAACATTTTATAATTTTTTGACTTTTTATATCACATATTTACCTATAAAAATCTTATATTAGGTGAACACACTCACCAAAACAGAACATTTACATCAATTACCCAATTTTATTAACTAAATAAATCATTTAAATTTTTCCTAAATCAATCTCATGGGGTATAAACATGTTTTTCACATAAAACTGATTTCAAAACCCTATTTCGAAGCCAAAATCACACCAAATCATTACCAAATAAGAATTTTCATCCCCATTAAACAAATAATAAATTGAATTCATATTTTATAAAACATCCAAAAAATATATCACATGATTTATATTTGAAAAAATACACAACTTCAAGAATAAATGTATCTTTAATACTACATGCTCAAATAATGCTCCCAAAAATGGTTTTAGCACCTCACAAAACATATCATGAACATGAAAAATTAAAAAATCCATCATTATAATTCATAAATAATAGCTTTTACATAAAATAGTATTCCTTTTGTGTCAAAATCCATAATCTGTTGTGCGAAACATCAATCGCACCTCCGCCGCACCATAGGGATGTGAATAGCCACCTAACACTTCAAGATTAGTCTAAGAATATAAAATTCAAACCCTAGGTATGAACACTAACTTCTAGAGATTTTAGAACTACATGAATATAGGATGAAACCATAAGAAAATAGGAGGAACATGAAAGGAAACATACTTAATTGATATATTTTGAATAAAACACCCCAAATACCCTGGTAGATGAATTTCCAAATAGCCATAAATGAAAGGGAGCATTGAATAAGGTCGAGTAGGTCATGTATGTACTGAAATGGAGGGAAAATAGTAAATATTTAAGGCTTTATGAATTAAAAAATTTACCCATTAAAATCTGGATGATTTGATACATCCAGAAATGATTCATTCAAATTCGTGAAAAATATGTGCTCCAAAGTGGGGATGGAGATAATGGGGGAGTTCATTGGATAAGTGGTCTTAGATGATAGTTGGACTCACTGAGAAAACATAAAAATTGAATTTTATATTAAATAATTAAAAAAATAAATCATGAAATTGACATTCAAGCTGGCCCAACACATTAATAAAAATACCAAATCCATCATTATTTTGGATGTATATGTGGTCCAAATTGATATGGGGGTTTTAATATTCCAGTGCATGAAAATAGTAAAGTATAATATGTTAAAAATGTTAAAAAATGAAGAAATTATAAAAGAAACCAAATTTATTTTTAAATATGGAAATGGGCTCATGGTTTGGTCCAAATATTAAAAACCCACAATTTCCTCCAAAATGCATCCGAAACCCAAAAAAAAAACCATTAATGGAAAATATATGGAAAATGCCTTTAAAATAAGTCAGGGATGTGATAGAAAATGGGGGTATATCATGAGAAAACTCATACTAGAATCAATCACATGGGGATATAATGTTTTGAAATAATAAGAATCTTGGATGGAATCACATAAATCATAACATCTATTATGACTACCCATTAGTGAAATCATATGTTGCAAGATCCATTTGATGATAGGCGAACATGTGTTTAATAGGGTGTCACATAAAGAATAATGACAACATTAAAGACCCCTAACTAAAAAACGCTATTATGGTTCCTTATGGACTATCATTATTGGGATAGGTTTATGCCAACAAATGTACCACTGTGGGATATATAATTACCTGAACTAATAAAATATTCTTGTGTGTTCATGAAATTTAGCAATAAACCATTTCTTCATATCCAAATGTAGTAATATCAAAATGCAACTTATGCTTTAGGAATTTCTCCAAATTATATTAGTATGATTCATATAGTAGGTTTTAACAATGTTATATAATAATAATTTCATAAATGTCATGTTATATGTAAAACAGTTTGGTTCTATATTAATCTAAAAAAATTATCATATAAATTTTAAAAAATAATGTAATTAAAATATTTCTATTGTTATCTCAAACATAATATTACTTGTTTCCAAATTTATATTCTAAATTATTAAATTTTAATTTTAAATAAATTTTTTAAATATAAGTTGGAACTATTTTGATAGGAAAATATATTCTTAGTATATTTATCATTCTCAATAATATTTATTATTTTTTATAATTTAAATTAATATTAAAATATTATTCATATCAAATATATAATATCATTATTAAGAAAATATTCATGAAATATAAATTCATATATCAAAACGATAGAATATTTATAAATAAATGTCTAATTAAAAATGATTTTATTAGTTATTTTATCAATATGAATTTAATCTCGACCAATATAAATTTTGGATTTGAATTTTTTCTATGAGTATCTCAAAAAAAATTATTCCTTTAAATTCCCACTAAAAAAATGGATATGTTTTAGTTTCAAAAAATATTCTTTTTTATTTGAGTTTAGTGTTGTGTTTTGAAGAAGGTATCTAACACATTATCTTATTTTATATAAATATTTATTTAAAATTTCAAACTATTAAATTCTCCCATTCTTAATAAAAATATTTACTCACAATTAAAATAATATTAAAGGAATAAATTATTTTAATGAAAAAATTAAAGATAAATTTCATAATGATATTTGGTTTACTAGTGATTTGGAATTAGATTTATCTATATCAAAAATAGTGTTATGTTATTTATTATGTGGTATAACCCAATTATAATTTCAAATCTAATTTCACAATATGAAGAAGATATAAATATATAAGTAATAAATTCCGCAAAACCATTAATATGATCTATATTATTATGAAAACAAAATAGATTTTTATTTATAACTCATCATTCAATAGTTGGTGAAAACTGTCCTGACATAAAGAAATATAAATTCGTGTGTCAAAACTCACTATCATCTACAATTTTTTTTTTCTTGTAGGATATTCCTTGTTCGAGTATTATTTTTTGAAAATTTCCATTTTTGTTTCATGGATTATGATGTTGAGGAACATAATTTCTAACTCACTTGAAATTATGGAAAAAATCTGTATATTTTCTCTATTTCAATTAAACTTTCCAGCCTAGAAACTATCATCTTAATATTTATAGATTTTACCTTTCAAATTAATGAAATCTCACCCTTCTTATTCAAATAATTTTTACATGTTTGAGATTGAATCTTATTTTATTCATCATCTTTGACTCCAAATATCCATTTAGATACCTTCAATATCATTTTTGATGTGTTTTTTAATTCTACAAATATAATATTCTTAATTATAAATCCTTATAGACACTATGAAATAATAAAAAAAATTATCACTCTAGATTATATCCTATTAATTTATTAGTTGGGAATTGTTTCACATTTTCATTGAAATACATTGTTTAATCATTTTATTCAGGCTTCAACCATTACAAAAACTAAAATATTTTTCATGAGTAATGTCCATTTTAAGTAAATTATCAAAAATATTATCATAAAACAATATATTATTTTTATCTCACATTATAACACTAACATGTTATGATATAGTTATTAAAAATAATCATCTATCAGGTTTGGTTCAACTATATCACCCTCAGTTTAACATTAATTATTTTACATTAAACCTATGTTAAATTTAGTTGTGTTCTCTTATATTTCATAACATAATCATTAATATTAGGATTTGGATTTACCATTAAATTTATTAAAATATTATAAACATATGAATATATTATATATATACTCTAAAATCCAATATATCCTTTATGGAAGAATAAACATATCAACTAATATTTTCAATTAAATATGTATATCTACACTTAAATATTTGTATTTCATTGTAACCTTTATTTTAGAATGTTTTAAAAAAATATAATCAAATACCAAAAAATGGTTCGTTAAAATAATTTTCATTATATAAATAATACCCCCAGTGAGATCCAATTTTTTAAAACAATTCCTCTTTATTATGGACCATGTTATGGTTAAGTTAATACCTATTCCATCACATTTAGGTTGATTTGGACAATGTACAGTTATGCTAGTTCTTACATCCATAGAATGTATCAATAGAGGAATGTAATATCATTGAGAATAACATAATATATTCATTACAAAATTTTATGATTTTATAATATAATTATAATTCACACCAAGACATATCCATAGGATTTCCATAAAATTTTCTTCTCATTATCCCCATATAATTTTTTTCATTTTTATGATAGAAGAAAATCATAAAATATGAAAAAATATTACATATTACTTTAATTTAGTGATTATCTTTAATATATAAACCCTATAATTATCCACAATAAATATATCATTCTATAATGTTATCTAAATAATTCTCTGCTACAAAATATTATTCCCCACAATTGTAATCCCAAATATAGGGCCACAAACAACTACATTTCATGCTGAGTTTAATAAAAAGTATAAAATTATTGATTTAAAGATCCTTAATTAAAAAAAATAATGATTATTTCCAATCATATGAACCAAATAACATATTGTGTCCCTTTTGTTAATGATATTAGAAAATGTCGAAACTAGTAAAGGTATTGTATTTAATTTCTAATTTCTGTTTTTAAACTACATTATAAACTAAATATTTCACGATGTGTCTTACGAATCGTGCAAAATTTTATTTCCCTATGTTATCCTTTTAAAAAAGTAACATGTAATATGATTCTTTATAACGAAGGTGTTCGAGACTTTATAAATATCTAATATTAAACTCACAACATGTTCAACATAAAACTACACCTAACATAAATATAATCATTGTATATATAATATGTTAATAATTATTAATACGAATTATTCAATAATAAACTAATAATAATATAATTATTAATACCTAAAAATAAACAACTACATAGATTACACTAATTACGAGTAACTTAATTATAGAATGCTTCATATTGTACTTCAATCCATTAATCAAGGACTTATACCGAGACCCTATATTGATATGGACAGTGGTATTATAAGGAATCAACCTTAAACATAACATAATATTGAATTAATATAATAATTCACATTGTGTATCTTTTCATGTTTAGTGTTTTAGAGAATTAGTCCATAACTATTAAATTACACCTCAAATATTAAAACGTAGACACTTCTACTTAGTATTAATTTTTTAATAAAATAAAAACTCCTAAAAGAAAACATGAATTTTTTCTTGATATAAATCTTCCATATTTCATCCTTTCTATTAACCTACCTTATATCTTGTGAAAAATATTTCAATGACCTGGGATGAGCATTAAAAGCATAGTAATGGTTATGGAATGAAGAAATAAAACGTTAATTCATCAATACATAAATTTGAATGAAATCATACTTTACAATATTTAACACACTACACAGTATCATAAGATTTATGAACAAAAAATTGAAATCATAAATCATAAAGGTAACTTGTGGAATCCATAACATACTTATGTTGTAGATTTCCCAGCTATGTAGGGAGTTTCATTTGGATAAACCATCATAGAATATTCCATAAATATCATAGGAGAAACATTAACATTTACCTATGTCACATTACCCAATTCATTTGAGAGCTATCATGGGCTCACCCTCCAAAGGATTATTAGGTAACCACTCATATACATAAATGATGCCCAAGAACCATAACATATTTATAACACATAAAACAAACATAATGTAAAGATCACATTTACACATTTTGAACACAGTATATCATTTAAATATATTGACATAACCAATCCATTATTAAAACCATTTTCAATACCAAAATACCTATAATATTATTTGTCATTTATTTTCCATTTAAAAACATTATGTCTTTTAAGGAATCCAAATATCCAATAATGCTCACTGTAGCAGAAAGCGTGTTGTCACCGTGTATGTTTAAATTAAACATTCCCTTTTCCATTTAATAAACACTATGTAAAAAAAATATTACCTCTGAGATAAATTAATATTAAAATGGTTTTATTCACCGTAAAAAATAATTTCATGTATAAATCAAAATATTCCTCAAGGAATGGAGATTGTGATGAAGTCCCTTACCTCATGTCAGACTTGACTCATTTGTTCTGTATTTTCCTTAATAAGAAACAAAAAATAATTTAAACTTGAATAAGAACCATTTTAATGTTTATTATTCCTTTTATATTACTTTTTACCACATTATAAACATCACATAATCATTTATGTTAATAATAGTTATTTTGTCGATATTTGGAACCTGAGTCAAAAATGAACATCTTATAATTAAATGTTGTCCATGGGGTAAAAAGTAAATTATCTATAGAATAATATTCAAGATTTGAATTCATATATATCATATATATCCAATATATATATTTATGTATTTATAATAATACATACCATTTGGAGATATGAAATGAAATGCACCATTAATGGAGACGGTAAGCAATATTTACAAATGAACGCATCATTAATTTCTATTTCATATTTAATTGAATTAAAACATAATGATAAATTGTTATATTATAATTACACTATAATAACATATATAATTTCATTAACCCCCTACATTATATGTTTTATTTATGGAATGAATTAGTCATATCGCATTGTAACGACGACAGTCTGCACTTCTTGAAATTAAATTATCGTATTTACACTTTATGAAAACCATAAAGGTAAGATATAAATTAAAAAATAAAGAATAATTGAGACAATATAAATATAATTTATATCACATATAAATAATGTGCCATCATATTGTCCACAATGAGAGGTAGTAGAAGATAATTGAACAATCATCGTTTCATGAGGTAGTAGTTTTTCATTCACATAAACTGAATGTTCATTCCCATTAAATAGAGGTGTGTTGATGTGTAGTTTTAATAATCACCATAAAAAAATAATAATATATTTAATTTATTGATTTTGTTATAAATTATTTTAATAAATATAGTTTAAGGGGGTTGGAGAATGAAAATAAATGAATAGATCTTAAGGGAAGACATTACATTTAAATTGAGTATCTCTTTTTAGTATGAACCAAAAGGTTCTCATAAATTAACTAATTCCTATGGGAAGGCCCCTAGGAGAGATAGAGGGTTGTTTGAAGCTTCTTGGATAATATTTTGGACGATCCAATAGGCTTGAGTAGTGTTTGTAATGGGATAGAGGTGGTGGCCTTTTATAAGAAGGACGAGGGACTCTTTAGAAATGTTTGAAATTATTATTTTATTATAAACTGAATTTATATTTCAAAAGGTCCCCAAATAATTTAATTCGAAGATAATGTGATTATTGTTTTATATCCTTTCATAAAATGGTTTTTAGACATGTTAGGGAATAAAATTAACCTTATCATTTAGTTTTAACCGTTAATTATCAAATTTAACTTTTACCCTGTCCTCTTACATATTCATACTATATGGTTAGTATATATATTATAAAATAGAAAGAGAACCAAAAATTGATAATTAATTATAGTATAAACATAATATATGTAATTTTGGTAGAATATTAATTTTTTTGTAATATTTTATCATTTAATACAATATAGATTTATTTAAAAACTCATTTATGTATATTTAGAAACTATTCATATTAGGGATGTTAAAAAAATCAATAAAAACAATATTATTTGTAAAAAACTACATTAATTAAAAGATGATATATTATAATCATCCAAAAAATTCTTTTTTGTATAAAATTTTTCAAAATAAATTTATTTTAATATTTATAATCTCATTTATGTAAAGCATTCATTTATGAGATAATCATTACCTCATCATTGTTTCATAAATAAATATATTTACATGATGTATAAAAATTCTAAAAAAATACCATGATGTTGGAAATATTATTAGCTTTATAATGATTATTTAGAGTCGAATCTATCACTTATATAACCCATTATAAACATTGTTTTACTTTGATATATGTTTATGTTATATTTTCCTTATCATTAAATTAATTTTTATAGCGTTCTTTTCTTTTACAGGTGGATCCACGGGGTCCCAAAATCGTCCCAAGGATTCCCATGGTTGGACATGTCTCAACAAATTGTATCAAGACACATGTTAGTGTAATTTAATATTATTATAATAGTATGTTTAACCCTTATTTACTACATTTATCCTTTAACCATGATAAATAAAATATTTTCTAAAGTTAATATTCATATTGTGTAAAAATAAAATTAACCTATTGACACAATTGGGACCTATTGAATTCAAATATGGAATCCATTTATTCAAAATTATAAAAATATAAGTGGTATAAATTAATTTAAAATTAATTCCCATTGTCAAAACCAAAAAACGTGTTTTTAAGAAACAATAACTATCAAAATAATGATACTTATTTATCATAAATTTCATTGTGAAATTACACCCAATTACCAAAATTGGATTAATTGATAAAAATATAATTTAATTACATTTTGTATTCAATTAAAAAATAGTATATTTATATAAATAAATTAGATTAAAGGTAGTTTTGAATTAAAATGTAGTATTTTTCACTATTTATTAAAAATTAACATTATCAGAAAAATACCATAATTTCATCCAATGTAAATTTTTATATCCCAATTCTAAAGAAGGATATTATTTTGTCAAATAAAAAAAATAAAAGTGAAAAAAACTAGATCTAAAAAGGGTTCTCAATCAAAAGGCTGTAAATCGACCTTTAAAAGAATATTGGAGTATTTATGATTAAAATTGGATTCATTCGCATTTTATGCCTCTAGATTTTAATGGATAAATGTAAAAAAAATTAACAAACATGTAAAATAACATTTTATTTGGATCTGTTCATTCCCACCAATACAATGGCTAGGTGTTAACTACCATTTAAAATAATAATATTTTTTTAGTATGAATCAAAATTGTGTGAAAAATGAGATTTTGAAAAACCAATTGTAGCGTGTAGGGTACGCCATCAAAAATAACATTCGATTTAAAGTAATATTAATATTTAATTCACAAATATTAATATATATCAAAATATAATTTTATTCATTTACCTCAGATGTTATATCCTTCCCCCATTTTGGGAATTATGTTCTTAATATTAAATTCAGTTATAAAATAAGTGGGGATATTTATCACTCATAGAATTTTCAGATTCCCACATTGCCTCTTCAACCATGGGGTTTTTTCACAAAACCTATCCTAATTAATTACCTTATTCCATAACACATTCTCTTTACGGTCAAGAATCTATACTAGTTATTCCGCACAAGAAAATTTCTCTTCTAACTGAACTACCTTCTAACTCAATACATGAGATGGATCCGGCATAAACTTGTTAAACATCGAATCATGAAAAACATTGTGTACCCTGTATAAAATAGAGGTAAATCCACTATATAGGAAACTAATCCAACATTCTCTAGGATTTCATAGGGTCCAATGAACATCAGACTAAAATTTCGCTTCTTAACAAAAAGCATCACACTTTCCCCTGGATAAACTATAACAAAGACATGATCACCTACCTAGAAATATATATCCCTCCTCCTGTTATTCGTTTATCATTTCTACCTACTCCGAGAAACTATCATGTGCTTATAAATCAATTAAAATTTTTCTGCCATCTATTTTACCAATCTGGGTCTCATCAACTACCTTTCACCTACTTCATCCCAAAAAGATGGATTTTAACAATGCAATCCATAAAAGGCCTCAAATGGTTTCATCTGAATACTGTAATGAAAACTATTATTATATGGAAATTCAAAAAAAGAATGATGTTGGTCCCTACATCCATGGAAATCCATTTGGAAAGAATATAACATATCTTCCAATGTATGAATTTTTCGTTCTGAATTCCCATCTAATTTTGGATGAATAGAGGTTATAAAATATAATTTGGTAGCCAACGACTATTATAGGATTTTCTAGGAATTAGAAGTAAACATGGGATCGTGATCAGATATAATGGTAATAGTAAATCCATAAAACATTACTAACTAATTAACATAAAACCAAGAATGTTTATATAAAGAAAAAATATATAGAATAGGAAGTAAATGAATAGATTTACTGAATCCATAAAAAATAACCCATATTGCATTATTATCTTTGGAATTATTCGGTAATCCCATGATGAAATCCATGGGAAAATTTTCAAATTTTCCCTATGTCACCAGTAAAGGCTGAAGCATCCACTTGGATAATTGCTTCTCTTCTTTTACCAGTTTGAAATTCAATCATTTCACAGTAAAGTCAGTAATGTCTATTTTTATTCCATCTCTCCATTAATTCTCACAAATATCTCTGTACATCAAATCACTAATAGGATAAACTAAAATAGGAGAACTAGGATCTCTACATAACAACTCTTTATTTAACTGTGAATTACAAGGAACACATAATCTCTTCCCAAACCTCAAAACACAATCTTTATCAGTGTTAAATTATGGTAACAAACCCATATAAACCAACTCTACCTTTTTTTTACAACTCACTATCTTCTTTTTGGGATTTCATAATTCTGTCTGCTTAGGATGATTTCACTAAAACATTCAACAAAATACAATAATTTCTTGCTCCAAAAACTTCTTTGAAAATGCTCATTAAAACATTAATAAAAGGATCTTGTTACAAAAGTAATAGGGTTAATGTAGCCTTACATTTTCGACTCAATTCATTATCCATATTATTTTATTTCTCGGGATGATAATGAATCGTGCAATCATAATCGAAGATTAATTCTAACCATCTCCTATGTCTCATTTTTATTATTTCTGAGTGAATATATTATTTAAACATATTTTTCAGTATATATTTCACATTATACTCCATAAGGATGATGCCTTCATAATATTAATTCATAAATTACAACAGATAATTCCAAATAATGTATAGGGTAATTTGAATCATGAGTTTTCAAATGATGTGAAGCATAAGAAATTGCCTGATCATTCTACATTAGAATATAACCAGGTCATTTTAGTGATGCATAATTGTAGATGAAAATTTAACCATTTCTGGAAGACAGTTCCACAGCTGGAGCATTCACCAATATTCTTTTTAATTAATTAATAATATCATCACATTATTTTTTCCAAATTAACATAACACCTTATCGAGTTAATTTAGTTAGTGGGTCAGATAACAATGAAAAAATTACACAATCCTATGGTAATAACCTACCAAATAAATGGAAACTATGAATCTCAGTAATATTTATGTGTCTTGGACATTCTTCAACAGATTTTGTTTTAGATGGATCAACAGTTTGGCCATTTTTTGAAACAATGTGACCAGGGAAAAAAATTGTAACCAAAACTCAAACGTTGTAAATTCCCCATAAAGTTTCTTTTCTTTTAAGGGTGGAAATAAAACCCTTAAATGACTTTACTTATCCTATTTACTTTTTTAAAAAATGAGAATATCATCAATAAAAAAACAAAAAACTTATCTACAAACTCATAGAAAATTCTATTTGTATGATCCATGAATATCTTAGGTGAATTGGTTAACCCAGAAGGCATAACTACAAATTCATAATCGCCATATCTAGTACGAAATGTGGTATTGAGAATGTTTTTTTTATTATAATATATAGTCCCCTGACCTCAAGGCAATCTTTGAAAAATAATGAGCTCCCTTTAGTTGATAAAACAAATCCACAATTTGAGGAAAAGGATCCATGTTCTTAATAGTGATGTTATTCAATGCACTATAATAAAGGCAATGTCTCACCAAACCATATTTCTTTTTAACATACAAGATAGGGTCACCCCATGGTGATGTGCTAGGTTGAAAGAAACCATTATCTAATAACTCATTAAATTTCTTTTTTTAACACTAGAAGTTGAATTTGATCCATTTGATAAAGGGTTTTTTAAATTAGATTAGAATTTAGAACTAATTCCATAGAAAAATAAACTTCCCTATTTGTTATTATACTAGGAAACTCATCAAGAAAAACATCAATATATGAATTTACCCCTGTAACATCATTAATATAAACCGTTCATTTGTTTACCACAAAATTATCAATGTAACATTCATTTATATATTTTATTAGTTTATCAGCATCTTGATATGTTATCCAAAGTAAGGTTTCAATAATGTAAACAAATTGAAATTATTTCTAAAAAATAATCTTTATCTCTACAGTCAATCACTTCATGATAAACAGAAATCCAATCTATACCCAAAATAACATCAAACTCTTCTAGAGGAAACACAATAAGGATTGTAGGTAGAATCAATTCACGCAAAAGGACATGAAGGTTCTTATAATTATTTTTTTCTAAACATTTCCTCTCGTTGTTTTTACCATATGTTCTGGATTCACATCTTAAGAAGGAATTCCCAATTTTCCAGAAATTTTTTTTAAAATGAAAGAATCTGTAGACCCTAAATAAAACAACAAATTAGAATTGTCTGAAAAAAAACATTGTACCTAATACTACTTCATTCAATGTCCCAACATATACTGATGTAGTTTCAAAAGATTTCACCACACCATTCTTCTTATAGATAGTCTCCTAATCATCATTTTAATTCTTCATCGGACACTGATTTTTATAATGAACCATTTCATTAAACCTAAAATATTTTTTTGACTGTAATTATGTTTTTGTCTTACCATTACCCTGAACTTTTTCTGTGAAATTACAAGCCTTATGTCCCATCTTACTACATCAGTAGCATTGACTAGAATTCAAAAGACATCCCCCAACAAGATTTTTACCAATGTTTTTACAAAATTTAAACATATGTTTCTTTCCATCATGATTTTTTCAATAGTTATTTCTTTTATTCATCTGACTTGTCCTCTTATTCTATTGTTTTTCAATAAAGACCTGTTCATCGGTAAACTCCATTTCAATCTTCTCCATACATCAAATATGTTTCTCAATACTTTTGAACTCACAATAAGTTAATCCCTTCAATATGATGGATTTAATCCTGATTAAAAACAATATATTTTACTATTAAGATCAAATATGAATTTTGCATAATACATTTACAGTCGAGTGAATGTTTTTTCATAATATCCCATTGAGTTCTCCTCCTACCTCAATTATGAGAATTGATATACCAAACTATGATGAACCATGTTAGGATAATATTTATTAGGAAACAAACATTTGAATTCATCCCAATCAATAGAATCAATCTCTTTATTATCCCTGGTATTTTTAACCACTGACCACTACTAATTGGATTCACCTCAAAACTATAAACAATGAGACTATGATTTTGATGTTCTGAACACCCCATGACATTGAAAATCTTTTCCTGTTCTTTAATCAACACATCATCTATCATAGGATCAAATGATCCTCTGAATAAAGGTGGATGCGGCCTCATGAAATTCCCCACTACTAAAATGTTCCTATGTTACTGATCTGGGTGATCTCGTGCATGGATACCACCACCATTTATAGCATATGTCAATTACTCCCTCACTGCAATAAACTACTCAATTCTGATTCCAACCATCTCATGTTGATGCTCCGGAAGGTTGTATTCCTCTTGATATCGTTCCATCATAGCTTCCCTATTTTCACTGTGGAAATCCATTCTCTACAAAAAATATATTTGGGGAAGCAAAATGGTAATCTATAAATGCTACATCATTTCAATCAAACCATAAAATAATTTATGAATGTTAATTTAACAATATTCAAACTCTTAATGTTAGGTAAACTAACATTTGATACCTACTATTTGGCCTCAACCTTTAAAATTTCATAATCATTAATTATGTTAATAATTCACATTTAGGATTTTTTCATGTTTTGATTTATAGAGAATTTGGCCATAAGAATTACATTACATCTCAAATATTACAATGTTGACACTTCTACATAGTAACCATTTTTTCATAATATAAAAATTCATATTTGATAACATGAATTATTTCCCTGATATAAATCTTTAGGAATTATTCCTTTCTGTTACCCTACCTTATATCATGTTTAAAATGTTTCAAAAACATGGGACGATCATAAAAATCTCAGTACGGGATGTAAAAAATCAATGAATACATTTTTCCATCAATACATAAAATTAAATGAAAAGAACATTTATATAATAAACATACCACAAAATATCATACGATTTATGAATGACAAATGTAAATCATATATCATAATGGTAACTGGTGGTATCTATTACATCCTTACATTGTAGCTTTCACAGATACGTAAAGAGATACATTTGAAATAACAATCATTGTATATTCCCTAAATATTTTAGTATAAAAATTAATGTTTACCTCCGTAATGTTACCCAAATCATTGGAGAGAAATCTTGGGCTCAACCTCCCTAGATTTATCACATAACCAACTGTATATGTAAACAATGCCGAAATACCATAACATATTCATAACACATAAAAAATGTGAAGGAAAAATAATTTTTCAACATTTCAATCACAATATATCCATTAAATATATTGAACTGACCAATAAATTATCAAAACCAACTTCAATAACAAAATAAATAAATATTATATGGTATTTATTTTCCATATAAAAACATAATGCCTTGTTAAGGAATCCAAATCTCAGATAACGCTCATGGCAGCGGAATGGTCGTTGTCACTGCACACATTAAAAAAACGTTCCCTTTTTCATTTAGTATAAATCTACGTAGAAATAGATTCTATTTGAATGAAATGAAAATTCAAAGAGTTTTATACACTGTATAAAAGAGTGTCGTGTATAAATCAATATATGCCTCAATGAATGGAGATTGCGACAAAGTCTCTTACCTCATGTCCGACTTGACTCGTTCGTTCATTAATCTGTTACATAAATAAATTAAAGTTAATTTATAATTTTTTAAGAACCATTTGAAGTCTATTATTCATTTTATATTACTTATTACCATGTTATTAAAATTAAATAATCATTTCTATAAAAAAGATACTTTTTTGTCCATATTTGGTATATGGATCAAAAATGAAATTCTTATAATTAAACATAGTGTATGTGGTAAGAAGTACATTATCTTCAGAATGATATCCATGATTTATATATCATATTTATCATATTTACCTATTATATATATTTGTATTTGTAATAGTACATCACATTTACTGATAATAATAGAATTGCACTGTTCATGGAGATAGTAAGTTGTATGTACATTTCAATGATACTTTCATTTGTTCGTATTTAATGGATTGAAAACATACTGATAAATAGGTATATTATAATGCTTGTATTATATAATATATTATTTCAGTAACTCCATCTTTTATACATTCCAGATATTGCATTAATGAGTCATATAACTATGAAGGAACAATAGTCTACACTCCTTGAAATAAAATTATCATATTTACCCCTTATGGTAACCATAAAGGTGTGATATAAATGAAAAATAAATAAAAATATATAAAATAAAAATATAATATATATCACATATAAATATTGTACCATAATAATTTCTAACATGAGAGGCGGTAGGAGATAATTGAACAATCATTATTTCGTGATGCAGTAGTTCACAGTCCACCAAAATAGAATGTATGTATTCCTTAGATGGAGGTGTGTGGAAGTTTAGATTCAATATTAATCATCAAAAAAAACCTAGAAAATTTAATATACTGGTTTTGTTATAAAATAATGTAATAATTAGAGTTTATGGGGGTTGGAGAAAACAAATTAATGAATTTGAGTGAAGACGTTACCTTTAAATCTGGAAACTTCATTTGTTTTGAAACAAAAATGATTTCACTAATTGCATTATTCATATCTTAAGGATTATATGTGGAAGATAAGAATGTTTGGAGATTCATGGATTAGAGTTTGGATGATCTAGGAGACTTGATTGGTGTGTGTAATGGGATAGAGGTGGTGGCCTTTTATAAAAAATGGAGGGTCTCTTTAGAAATGTTTGAATGTATGATTTTATTATAAACTGAATATCTATTTTAAAAGATCCCATAATATTTTAATTATTTTTTATGGTTATTATTGTTCTAAATGAATTCATCCAATGGGTTTTAGAAATGTTTAGAACATAAAATTAACCTTATCATTTAACTTTGACCTTTAGTTAACAAATTTAACTTTTACCATGTACTCTTGTTTATTAATTCAATATGGTAAATATATTTACTAAACAATTAAAATTGACCAAAAAAAGGATCATTAATTTCATTAGTAACATAATATAAATAATTTTATTTAATATTATATTTTTATGTCTATTTATCATTTAATAAAATATTGATTGATCTAAAAAACATTTATGTCATTTTTGAAACTATTCATATCAAGACATTGAAAAAATTCTATAAAAAATTGATTAATTATAAAAAAATACATTAATTAAAAGATAAAAAGTTATAATAGTCTTTAAATATCTTTTATCACATAAAAAGTTTCAAAATAAATTTATTTTAAAATTTATAATTTCATATATTGAAAACATTCATTAATGAGATAATCATTACATCATCATTGGGTCCTAAATAAATTTTTTTATATGATGTCTAAAAATTATAAATATAATACAATGATGTAAGAAATATTATTATGTTTCAAATTATTATTTATAGTCAAAAATATCACATATATAAGCCATTATAAAATAATTTTTACAAGAAGATATATGTTTATGTTATATTTTCCCTAACATTAAATTAATATATATAAAGGGTTATTTTCAATTACAAGTGGCTCCATTGGGTCCCTAAATCGATCCAAATATTCCCATGGTTGGACATGTATCCTCAAATATGATTAAGACACATTTATGATAATTTAATATTAATATAATAGAATTTTTTTACCCTTATTTACCAGAATTACCCTTTAACCATTGTAAATAAAATATTTACTTCAGTTGCTATTCATAATGTTTAAAAATAAAAGATACCTATTTACACAAATTGGACATCTTGATTCCAAATATAGAATATATTTTTTCAAATAGAAAACACATAAGTTGAATAAATTAATTTGAATTTAGTTCTCAGTGTCAAAACCAAAATTCAAGTTTTTAAGAAGTAAAAACTATCAAAATATTGACACATGTTTATGTTCAATTTCAATGATAAATTATATATGATGACCAAAATTGGAATAAATTGGAAAAATATAATCTAATTATACTTTATATAAAATTTAAAATAAAAACTAAACATATAGATATAAAAGATTAATTGGTAGTTTTGAATTAAAATGCCTTATATTTCACTATTAATTAAAAAATGAACATTATCCGAAAAATACCAAAATATCAACCAAATTAATTTTTGATGTGAATATTATAAATAAGAATATTATTTAGTCAAATAGTAGATATGAAACTATAAAAAAATATATCTATAAAGTGTTATCCATCAAAAGACGGTAAAACGACCATTTAAAGAATATTAGATTATTTATACTTAAAATCAGATTCATTCACTTCTTAAGACTCTAACATTTATTGGATAAATGTAAAAAAAAATTAATAAACATGTATAATCATATTTTAGTTAGATCTGTTCATTCCCACCAATAAAATGGCAAGGCATTAAATACCACTTAAAATAATATTATAATATTATAGTTTTTTCATTATGACTCAGCATTGTGTGAGACATGAGATTTCTAAAAACCCAATGTTGTTTGTCAGGTGTTCCATATATCATTTCATCCCATTTAAATTAAAAATAATATTTAATTCACAGATATTAATAAATATGAAAATATCATATTCTTTATTTACTAGGGTTGTTAGAGGTATACACTGGCTCCCAAGTCATTTTTGATTATGAGATATTCCAATATATCAAAGGGTTATATATATTTGATCCCACCAATCACATTCATATATCTAACAAACTCAATATAAGATTCATCAAGACATATAATTAGTTTCTCCAAGGAATGTATTAATTAATAAACTCTTGGCTATACACATATTTAGAAATACAGAATTTCAATACATAATAAACCAGTGTAAATAAACAATATTTATTATGATTAGGAATACAAAACCTCCAATTATTAAATTTTCATTCATGGTGAACAACCTCCAATTTAAATTTATAGAATTGTGATGTTCAAAATATATAATATAATTATGTTATTTTTATTTCAATGATATAAAAATGTGATAAAAAGCATACAGAGAAAAACAGTGTATGGTTTCAAAAAATCATATCCCTCAAGTTGTAAAAGAAAAATTGATATGTCATTATATAAATGAATTAACCCCCTAATAAATAATATATAGAACTATATAAAAAATAATGTATCATGATTTTAACTATTTTATAATTTGATTTCAATCCAAAAAATTAAAAATATATATACTATAGGACAAATATTGATAGAAAATCAGGTTATGGTAAATAATTTAAACAATTTTAAGGGAAATTGTAGAAATAAAAAAATAATTTTTAAAAAAAACTATCAATGAGGTAAAATAGAACATTATATGTACCTTTTAAATGGAAATTTTGAAGTCGTTACGTGAATTATTTTACCAAAAATAATTTAAAAATAATATAATATAGTGGATCAGTAAAATTGAATAATTTTTTTCATGGATGAAATATTATAAGAATAAAAACATATAAATTTTAATATAAAAAAAAAATTTATTTGAAAAATTATTTTATCCAATAATCAGATTTAAAATGTTATCGAAAAAGTATTCGACACAAAAATATAAGTTTCCATATAAATTTATAGTAATAATAATAAAACAAAATATTTTTGTGGGAGAGATAAATAATGTAAAATATATTTTTTTGATGAAATAATAAAAATTAGTGAAAGAATATTTGATCAATAAATATACCTTATGGAAAATATATACCATTTTTAAGTGTTATTTTAATATTTTTTGAATATAATGATTAGCTTTCATGGAATTATTGTTTGAATCAAATAACTCGTATAGATTGGGAATCATTGTAATTAAAACCACATGAAATAGAGAGAATGTAATTAAAGTAAAAAAACCATGACTAAAAGATAAAGAATTATATTTAATCTACATACGTATTATATAAACAACATAAATGAATAGGAATTATAATACTAAACTAGTCTTAGAGTGGGGAATTTGATACAAAAACACATACCATTATCCTGATTCATTCTGAACTTCACAAAAAAATACAAAAAAAATTAAATTAATATAATCAAATAAGTACAAAATTAAATTATAAATAATAATGACCATTTACACTCCAAATTTCTTACAACTATGTAGATATATTTATCAATCAATTTTTACTTATTTTCAGCACTTTGTTTATGTAATTATTATCACACTAAAATAGTTTCATAAAAATTGTTTAGTTATTTATTTTTTTAATACGGTTTATCATTGAAATATAATTTTATGTCACTGAAATTGATGATACATTATATTAATGAATGTATTATTTCAATCCATGGTTTTTTTCTACAATCCGTGAAGATGAAATAACTAATGATCATGTTTTGGTGATTTTTAGTGATCAAAATAATATTTTTTAATTTAATAGTTTATTAATGATGTAATATTACAAAAATGGAAAACAATTATATATGTATTTCTATAATAAAATACCAATATATTATTTTTCAAATAAATTATTAAAAATATTCCTAGTATTAATCAAATATGGTGATAAACTGACCCTTGTTGGAAACCACTATGATTTATGGATGACATTTGGGTTTTTAGTAGCAATATAATTTTAACATAAGAATTTTGATATTATAAAATTATTAATTTATTATTTATTAAAAATTTAATGAATTATAAAAATAAAAACATTTTTATCAAGTTATTACATAGAATGAAAATGAAATTTTCCCTTAGTATGCTTGTTTTTAACGATTGAATAAAAAATGATCATTTCCCAATAATACCCTGAATTGGCTACCTAATATGACCTATAACCCATCAATTATTTAAAAAACATCTAATTTATCCATTTAAAAAATTCTCATTACCATTCATGTAATGGAATAATGGAAAAAATATTTCACCATTCCTTGGATGTAGTAGTCGACAGGTATGAATGGAAAATGATTTAAAATTCCAAAAAATAGTGGAAGGAAAATATGGTTTATTGTTTTTTAATAATAAAAAATATAGAAATAAAATTATTATTTATTATATTCGCTTTTTATTATCCTTCTGTAATAGTGATAGATAATGAAACATGTTGTGTAATGAAAACCATATCCCACACAACACACGGATTTCATTTTCATTTCTCTTATTAGGAAGAGGAAAAATGATTAATAATTTTTATAATTTCTTAATTAAAATTAATTTTTGACCAATACCACTCAGAACATTGTGGATTGAATTTTTTGAATGTAGAATAAATGTATTATATAAAAAGATAAGTGAAAATGAATAATTGTGTTGAGAACATTGATATATATCTGGTTGAACTCTAATAAATGGAATGTAAATGACAATCTATTTAAGAAAATCATAAATTGGTTAAATAATATAATTGGGTATGGGCAAATTTCATGGTTTTCGAAGTATAACTACATTTTTTAATAATATTGATTGGGTTGTGGGAGGCTCCTTTTATAAGTGATCAGAATGAAATTTTTGTTATTATTTTTACATAATATAAAAAAATAACTTGTTTAAAATGAGACTTGGAAAAAATATATACAACAATTGAGTTTCTATTGAGATAAAGTAGATATTATATGAACTAGATAGTCACAATCATGATTTTAAGATGTTTCATGATCATTAACCCTTGAATTAGTACTTTTATGAATTGATTTGTTTCTACCAAAACCTGTTTTAATATATGGAAACAAATACATTATCCCTATTTTAGTGATATTCCTACTTCACAATTTGGACCAAATGATTCAAGATTTTAGAACTATTTTATTTGATTCAATTTCTAATCTTGATAAAAATTAATTTTTTCCTCATAATTTAATAATATATTAAATATATAATTTTAGAATATTTAATTTTTTTTTCTAAATTTACCATATGAGTTTGTAAAGTAATACCGGAATGTTTAAAATTAAAAATTAATTTGTTAATTAATTATATTTTTTGAAAATTTTGATCAGGAATTTTTAATTGATAGTTATATAGTAGACATGTTTTAAAATACATGTTATGTGTAAAAATTGGATTTATTTCTCTATTCACAAAAAAATATACCTCTTTAAAAAATAAAAAAATACATGATAATAAAATATTACTATGTTGAGTTAAAAAATAATTTTCATATATTTTTATTTATGTTCTAAATTATTGAAAATTAATTATAACATAAATGTTTTCATATAAAAAAATTGATCATATATGAAAATTGGGTTTCAAAATATTAACCATTCTACTTCATAATTCAAATGATTTTTTAATGGAATAATTATTTTAAAAATATTCATATCAAAAATATTTTATCATTTTTAATTCAATATTTTGTTAAAAAATCATATTACAAAAAATAATGTATTAATAAAAATAAATTTCATATCATAAAATGAAAATATTAATAAATTGAGAAATACAATTTAAATTTTTTCATAGTAAATGTATCAATTATTTATATTATATAATAATTTCATTAGGAGGATAGTCCTTTTCATTTCATATAATTCAACATTTAGGGTCTAAGGGTTTACAAATATTATCGTTTCATTATAGATCATTATTATATGTTTGGAATGCTATAAAAGACATTAACATATTCAAATTTAATTGTGTATTAAATTTTCCATGTGTTAATAAAAAATTCAATAGTATATTTACATAGAATTATTTTAATATTTCTATGAGGATATGGTTCATACTAAAAAATGATTATGAATTCTGGATACGTGAACTCCATAGGAAGGAAAATAAGGTGGTTGATATTTATATTCTGTAGGACCATTCTAGTACAACCATGAAACAATATAATGTATATTTATTTTCATATTATTTAATATTAAATAACAAGTAAAATGTTGAGATATTATATATCCATGACGAATGATCTTTCATTGATTCATGTGAAGATTAATGTGTTTTATAATGTTGACATATTTATATACATTAGAGTATGGATTATTCTTTACATAATAATTTATCATGATTGAATGACCTAGTTCAGGAAAAAATGTATTTTCCAAATCTGTAAACAAATTGAAGTTTTATCTTTTAGATGATGCTCCCTATTCATCATTCCCTATTCATCCCAGATCTATGATGATTGGTTATGATCATAATTAATATTTCTATTGGGATAGCTTTAACGACATAGGTATTTACAGAATAATATATTTTCAGATCAAATAATATTTAAGAATCATATTTAAATTTTATGTTAAATAGAACACTTTGTTCGATAACATACTCAACATGAAACACCAGGTTTCTTTGAAATCATGCATTTTACACAATATTAAATTATACCGAAAAATAAAACAATAATATTATTATTATTTTCAATGGTGGATAAAGCCTAGTCATTATATTACAGGATGCAACACCCCAAGAATCCACGGTGTGTTTCCCTTTGAATAATGCATTAGCTTGCATTATACACAATATTGAGTTTTAACACACCAGACCAATCAAACTAATCATTATGAATAGTAATACCAAATTTATAAAATTTAATAAATTTTATCTTTCAAAATGGACATTATTTTTTGATTCGGAATATCAAAATTAGATTAGGGATAATTTTTGGTATTTTTCTGAGAACATTTAATTTTTTATAAATAATGAAATACATTTCGTTATTATTTAAAACCAACTTTTTATTTAAATAAGTATTTATTTTAATTTAATTTATATTAGGTAAAAATAGATAGATAATACTTATATATTTTCAATATAATTTAGTGGAATCATATTATAATATGTTTAGATATATAAAATTTTATTAAACCATTTATCATTTTTACCCACCTTCTAGGTGCATTTAGAAATTGGCATAAAAAATAGTTTTACTCCTTCTATGAGTTGAATATAAAAAATTTGAGTGAAAAGGTTGATATTAGTATGTAAAACGCGGTTCAATAAGATTAAAATAATTTTTTGTGAATAGTAACTTTTGACTTTTATTTACCACGGTCAAAATTAAATAGGGTAATTAAGGGTAAAATTATATTCTAATTACCCTAACACATTTATAAATTCTATTGGATAAGTGTAATTCTACAAAAAATTACCTTATAATAAAATATGACCCCCTTTGATCCATTAGGATTAGATTTGGACATTTATTATTATTTTAATTAATGAAGTGTTAAAAGAGTTAAATTCAATGTTTTGTAACTAAACCATTTTTTATATAGCGTTATACAGAAGATAAATTCGACTATAATTAATAATTAAAAATCTAAAAATATTTTGTACATAATGATATTTTATTTATTATTTTTATACATTAAATAATTTAATTAATTTATGACACAATGATGATGTAGTAATTACCTTATTAATGAAATATAATAAAATATTTAAAATTATAAATATCCAAATAAATTTAATTTGAGACTTATAATTCATTAAATTAATTTTCTAGGGTCATATGACATGTTAGATTTGATAAAATAACTTTTTTTCATATTAATCATGCTGTTAGGATTTTCACAAAAACCAAATAATAAATAGTGTTAAAATTGACCTAATTTATTTTTAAAAAAATTACTATATTATTAATTGATATAATATTCATAAAAATCTATAGTTCATCCAAAGGACATAGATAAGGTTATATATGTTATTAATCAACCATTTGGGGTTAGTTTGTCTTGTTATATTATGTTCATTAACCATATAATATAAAAATACATAGAGACATGATAAATGTCAAACTATTTAACTAATAGTGAAATAAAAAAATGATGATATTAAAGTGACATAAAAATTTCTAAAACCTATTGGATGAGATTTTTTCGACCCTTCCCCACCTTATCCTCAAAATAAATTATTTTGGATCCATTAGAAATCGAAAAAAATTTTATTATAATATATTATTTCAAGCTTTTCCTAATGTGACCCTCACCTCTCATATAAAAGTGTACTTCCCTTTCTCTTAATTTCAAACCTCCAAATCCATTTGTCTCGGACAAACCATTCCCAAAATTACTTCAAACATTCCTCCTTTCATCCTAGAGGCCATAATTTGGTCATAATTCCAACCTAAGGATCCCTTTGGATCTAATCAAAAGCAAGAACCCAAAAAAAATATAAATATTTCATCACCTCTTTCACGATCTTTTCTTCTTACACTTCTTATTTATTTATTGTTTCCATTAAAAAATAATAAATCCATTATATTATATATACTATGATGATATTATATAAATTTTACAACTATTTTCATTATTATATCCATCATATGAATGACAAAGTCACTCTACGTGCGTACGTACGACGTACTGTGTCCACGTCGTGGTGTAGTTTGTTATTCAAACAATTCATTATTCGGATGGGTATAATAATGATTATAACTGATGTAAATAATTAATATTACATATTAATGAATCTTTATATATTATATACCATCAAATTACATATTATTTCACCATAAATATAGTGATATTGTCGCTCGTGCATACATACAGATTACCGTCTCCACGAACGCGATAAGATTTATTCCCCATCGTAATCATTCGAAAATAATTTCGATTTTATGATTAAAAATAATGATTAAGATCTTAATATAACTTTGGATATGAATAAAATACCTCACATCCGTAATATACCTAGATTTCGTAACCGTGAATAGAATGGAAAATTGATCAGCTAACACCCGAAACGATGATACTACTAAAATATTATTAAAAATGAAATATTAAAGGATCATGTGTGATATCATATTTATTTATATAGATCTTGTATAATTCAATAACAATGATTAAACTATTACACATGAGGTTAACGTACCCTCGACCAAGGAAAAGTATAATGTAAGGGTTAAATCTACAATCGCATTCCATATATGAGGACTTTAATACGTAAGTATATACTGGGACCTCTTTATCATCCACGTTGTTGTTTTCTTAAAAATTTAACTCAAACCATTCTTAAAAATTCCTATAATATGGGTTAAAGTCATTAATACCCTTATTTGATCATATATGTTTTGAAAAGAATCTTTCTGTCGTTTTCATAACAAGGTACTTTATGTCCTTTTTGACAAAATTAAGGTAAGAATGAATTTTTTAACTTATAAAAAGGGTGTGGTTATTTTCTACTATTATATTATCATTGAAGCTTATCATATAGGCTTATAAGAATATTTTCAAAATTAATGTTTTCTTTAAAAATTATGTGACTTTTAATTGATTTAAAAATAAAATGTGGAATTTATATTAAATAGTTTTCATTTCATCTATGTCAACAACCGTTGATGGATTTTAAATGTGTTTGATGTTGATTTATTATGATACAAATCGTCTATATTGTATTTAATTTCATGCGATATGTTTGACTATGGATGTGTTATTTCTAAACCATTCATGCTTTATTGATAAAGTATTGACATTTCGTATGATATTTTTAATAAAATGTTTATGTCTTATTTATTTATTTTCATATGAGGAATGCATTGAACTTAGTAAGTGATGGGGGTCACCTACTATAGATCTTCAATGCATCATCAGGACTCATGAGACAAACTAGTAACTTGGCATAAGGACTTGACAAAATCTTATTTGTATTCTTCACACAAGGGCTTGACTATGTGGTTATAAAGTCGGTCATTATGCATTACATAATTCTGAAAGTGGATATTGATATTTCATGTGATTATTCAACTTCTAGAATTTCCATGTGAATAATTAAATGGAATTATTTGATTTTATATTCCCCATATAATGATGAAGATTAATTTTAAAACGATTTTGTTTTAGTTTTATACATTTCCTTTATGCATATTTTTGAATATTTCCTTTATATTTTTATCCTTTATGAGCATCTGAGGTCACCACTTTATATGTTTTATTTTTTCCAAGATGAGAAGAATAATATTATGGTTGACTTGTAGGGATATGACAAGGATATAAGTGTTTACAAAAGGGGAAAAATGTGGTTTATGTTTTTAATTCTTAATGTAATGTAAAAATTATGAATGTATCTATTAATTTCATGTCCAGTAAATTGATCGGTCATTCATGAAATGATTCCCTGTATCATGCCAATGTTTTGTAATAATGTACCGACTCAGGATAACTGGGGATAGGGCATTACAGTTGGTATAATAGGCTGTTTAGTACAATCCTTGGAAACTAGATTTAGAAAAACTTTGATTAGAGAACACTACCCTAAGATAGACTTTGAGGATTAGTATAGAAGAATACTCTAGAATTTTGTTACTATAGAGATTTTGTGAGTTTTCCAAACAACACATCCTTATATAGATACAAGAAGGAAGATTTGGCTTTGGCACAAATGTTTCTAGTGGTAAAACCTGAAAATACAGCTTTGAGCTAGACTCGAACCGGAACTGGTGCATGACAATAGGCCTTCCTGGACTCTTGGTTACGACGCTCTCGGAGGATACACTTAGGATAATTCTCATTTTATTTACAAACCATTATTAAGGTATTATGAGTATATAATTTCTCAAATAATACATTTTTCTAATTATGGATTTTATCGCTAAACTGTACAATTTATGTTAACTGTTTTACATGTTTTGAATTATGTATTGTGATCTAAAAACTAATCTTGTGTATGACATTGTTTATATATGGTGTGAATTCCTAGGAATAGAAACCCTATTAATTCATGTAATCCATGTAGGTATTCCCCACCCACTCAAGTTAATTATAGTTGTGCTAGTGAAGAAACTGGTGCTGAGAATATTATAATTGTTCTAGGAAAAATCACTCAGGTTATGAATAATAACCTTACCCATATAGAGCACCCGGATCCAAAATGTGGATGATCTATGTCAGGAAACATCATGGGGGATCAACCACCAACATTCAATGGGAGTAATAATCCATTAGTAGGTGATATATAGATAAATTCATTTGGAAAAATATTTCTTTCTTTGGGGAGTAGCGAATGGGAAAAAGTTGTCATGACAGTTTATCACCTCATGGGAAATTCAGATCAATGGTGGTCATTAATCCAAAACACAAAAGAAGATGAAGAAGTATTGAACATTAAATGGATGTAGTTTAAAGATATTTTCATAGTGAAATACTTTCCTCATTACCATCATGCATATATCGAAATGTCATTTTTATGTGTGATAAAAAAGGATGATGAGAATGTTGCAAAATATGAGGCTAACTTTACAAGGATTTCAGGGCATGAATTAGATTATATTAATAATCCAAGAAGTATGATTGATCGATTCATTGATGGGTTAAAACTATTTCCCCATTGATCAGTAGTCTCACAATCCTTCTCATTTTACGAAGATATTGTCTCATGTGCTATCAAGATAGAAAATGAATTATCAAAGTCTTACGACATTAAAGAAAATCAAGGAAAAAGGATATCTATTGAACAATATGGAAATGGAAATAAGGGGATAAAGGGAATCGTTGAATATCCATCTTGTACTAAATGTGTGAAGAAACGCCCTAGTATTTGCCAAAAGGGAATTGGAGTCTGTTACAAGTGTGGTGAAAAGGCCACCAAGATTGTAATTTCAAGGGAAAGAAAGAGGCTTTAAATGTTGAATGCTATAATTGAAGAGAAAAGGGTCATTATGAAAATGAATGTCCTAAGCTCCAAGGTAACATAACTTAGAAAAGGCCAAGAGAGAATGGCCACGATTTTGTGATCTCTACTGGTAAGTTTGAAGCTTTGAAAGATGTGGTGGCAGGTAATGTAATGGTTTCTTCATGTTTATGTAGTGTATTATTTGATTATTGATCATCACATTGTTTCATATTTTCCCAGGTTAGTAATTTTTTTTGATATTTTCAATTTGACATAACAAGGGTGTTGACTATTGAAACTCTTAAGGGAATTATCACTAAAAAAATGTTTTATGAATCAGTTGCCACTACGACATATAAATATCCTTTATCTACTAATTGCATCATCATACCCATGATTGAATTTTATATAATCTTCATAATTGATTGGATTTCAGACCATGATTTGAAAATTTATTGTAAGAAAAGCTGGTTACAATTTTTCATAATGATAAAAAGTATCTTATCTTTAGATCAGAAACATCACCACCTGATTCTTACTTAGATCCGACCCCATTAGCTAAAAAAAAATTCAATTATTGGGGACGAAGAGAATGAAATAACTACGGGTGAGGAAAATATTGTTCGAATATATGACATACCTATTGTGCAAGAATATGGTGATGTGTTTCTAGAGGATATACCTGGACATCCTCTAGAACAAGAAACTGAGTTTTCCATTGATTTCATTCCTGGATCAAGGCCCATATCAAATACCCCTTATAGAATGACCAATGTGGAATTAGTGAAACTAAAATAAAAACTAGAGGAACTGAGTAACAAGGGATTGATTATCCCTAGTGTTTCTCCATGGGGAGCCCCAGTCCTTTTTATTAAGACGAATTACGGATCTATGAGGTGTTTCATTTATTACTGGGGTATAAATGTAGTAATAATAAAGAAAAAGTATACACTACCTCAAATTAATGATTTATTTTACCAACTTTAGGAGGCTCTATATTTTTCAAAGATTGAACTTCGATCTATATATCATAAATTGTGTGTGAAGAAGGAAGACATTCCGAAAATAGCATTTCAAACCAGGTACAGGCATTATGAGTTTTCAGTAATGCCTTTTGGACTTACTAGTGCACCCTCTATCTTCATGGATCTAATGAATAAGGTTTTCAAGTAATATGTTGATTACTTTGTAGTGGTATTTATTGTTGATATCTTGTTATGAACCAAAAGATACAAAGATCATGAAAATCACTTTCACAATATTCTAATGAATCTTAGAAAAAATGAATTAAATGAGAATTTTAGCAAGGGTGAATTATGGATTCAGGAGATTTCTTTTCTTGGTCATATTGTCTCTATGGATAGAATCTCTATTGATCCTCAAATAACAAGGCAATACAAGAATGGCCAGCACCAACGATTATAACTGAGGTGTGCAGTTTTATTAGTTTAGGAGTTTACTATCAATGTTTGGTCCAAAATTTTTCCCAGTTGGCTAACCCATTAACCAAGGTCACACGTAAAGGGGTCAAATTTGTTTGGACAAACGTGTGTGAAAAATGTTTTGAAGAACTAAATAGAATATTAGTCAATGATTATATATTGACTCTACCATCAAGGAATGATGAGTTTTATATTTATAGTGATTCTTCAAAGAAAGGACTCAGTTGTGTCCTTATACATAATGATATAGTTATCAACTTTGAATCACTACAGCTAAAATTCATGAACAAAATTATCAAACTAATGATCCTGAGTTAGTAGATGTATTATTTTTCTGAAAATATGGAGACAATATCTCTATGGTGAAAAATTTGAGATTCATACTAATCACAAGAGTTTGTTATATATTTTCTCATAGAAAGAAATCAACATGATTCAAAGAGAATGGTTGAACTACTCAAGGATTGTGATTTCCCGATACACTACCACTTGGGTATGGAAAATAAGGTGGCATATACTTTGAGTAGAAAAAATCGTGGAGTTTTGAACAAGATGAGAGTATAAAAGGATCATATTTTCTAATATCTAGTAATGATGGATAGGGGAATAACAATGGAAGGTGAAACATCAGTACTTTTTCAAATGGTCCCCAAACCATCTTTAATTGAAAGAATAAAATGTTCTCAGAATGATGATAAGGAGTTTCCAAAGTAGATTAAAGTTGTGAAAAATGCCAGATTTATCGATATCATATTCAATGATGGAATTCAGAAATTTTGGATGAGACTTTTTGCTCCTGATATACCTGATATAAAAAGGGAATTGTGGGATGGTGCTTAGAGCTCCAATATCTCTATACACCCTGGTAGCACTAAGATGTATAGAGATTTGAACTAACATTTTTGGTGGGACAACATGAATATAGATATTGCAGATATTTTATCGAGATGTGTAGTTTTCCAACAAGGTAATTCTAGAAGACAACATCCTAGTGGAGACATGCAACCTCTTCCCATACATTAGTGAAGATGGGATAATATTATGATGGAGTTTTTCATGATGCTAGCAAAGAATCCTAGAAGAAATGATGAAATATGGGTCATTATTGATCCTCTTACCAAGTTATCACATTTTCTTATTAAAAGATATGGATTATCACTAGAATTTATAGAAATAATATATATTAATGAAGTTGAAATACTTCATGGAGTACCCCTATCAAAATTTTTGGATCGTGATACTCGTTTTACTTCAAGATTCTAGAAAAGTCTTTAGAAGGCCCTGGATAATATATATCATTTGAGTACTGCCTACCACCCTCAAACTAATGGACAATAATAATAGAGTATTCAAAACATAGAAGACATGTTGAGACCTTTCTCACTTTATGTTCATGGTATGTGGGATCAATATTTACCTCTAGTGGAATTTTTCAATAATAATAGATTCCATTCAAGTATTCAAATGGCACCATATGAAGTGTTATAAAAAAAGTGATGTCACACACCAACTTGTTGGGATGATGTTGTTGAAATAAAACTTGTAAACCCATAACCTATTGAGGAAATAATGGAAAAGGTGAAGGTTATCCAAACCCACATCAAGGAATCCAAAAGTAGTCAAAAGATCTATGTAAATGACCTAAAAAGGATATGTAATTTCAAGTAAGAGACCTTGTTTTGTTGAATATTTCTCCATGTAAGGGTGTTATACATTTCGGTAAGAAGGGTAAATTGAGTCCCAAGTACATCAGACCATTCCAAATTCTATAAGGAATCAGAGTTTTAGCTTATTGTTGGGTAAAGCCTCCAAGTCTCTCTAAAGTTCATAATGTGTTTCATGCATCACAATTGAGAAAATACATGCATGACCCAATGCATGTACTACCCTATGAGGATATTGAACAGAAACATGATCTAACTTATTGTGAAGATCCCGTCAATATTATTGAAACCAAAGAAGAGGTGTTGAAAAACTGAACAACTCATCTAGTAAAAGTTTAATTTAGAAACCATAAGACGGAAGCCAAAAAATGGGAACCCAAGGAACATTTGATGAAGAACCACCCGATTCATTTTATGCAATAATATTATAGAAATTTTTACGACAATGTTAATTTAAGGAGGGGAGAATGTATCCCCCCAAGCTTCTACGATAAATTTTCCTTTGAATAATGCAGTAGTTTTCATTGTACACAACATGGAGTTTTAGCACAAAACGAACAATAATACTAGCCTTTATGAATACTAATACCCACTTTTTTGTAATTTTATAAACTTTATCTTACAAAATAAACTATATTTTTGGATTCTTAATATCAAAATTTTCTTTGGCGAAATTTTGGTATTTTTCTGAGAAAATTATATTCTAGATGAATAGTGAAAAGCACTACGATAATGATTAAAACTGAATTTTTATTTAAATAATTATTTATTTTATATTAACTTATTTTAAGCCAAAATGGATAGATAGTGCCTATATATGTTCAATAAAATTCATTGGATTCATTTTATAATATTTTTAGATATATAAAATTTTATTGAACTTTTTAGCATCTTTTAACCACATTCTAGGTGCATTTACTAATTTGCATAAAACATAATTTTATCGCTTCTGTGAGTTGAATTTCAAAAATCCATCAGAAAATGTTGCTATCAGTAAGTAAAATGTGGTTCAATAAGATAATAATATTTTATCGTTAATAGTAACTTTTGACTTTTATTTACATCAGTTAAAATTAAATAGGGTAATTATGGGTAAAAATGATATTATAATTACCCAAAAACATGTCCTAATTCTAATGGATACGTGTAATTCGACCAAAAGAAACCATAGTAATAAAATATTATCCTCTTTAGATCACGTGGATTAGATTAGTACATTTATTATTATTTTATTTAAAGAAGAGTTAAAAGAGTTAAATTCAATTTTTATAACTAAACCATTTTTCATATAGTGATAAAAGTAAGATAATATTGACTATAAATATTCATCATAAATCTATATTTCCTAAATAATGGTATTTTATTTATTATTTTTTGGAATTATATAATTTAATGTATTTATGTAACAATTATGATCCAGTAATTACCTTATTATTGAAATATTAAAATATTTGATATTATAAATATCCAAATAAATGTAATTTGAAACTTTGGATGAATTACACAAATTATATAGGTTAATATGACATGCTAGGGTTGATTAAATAATTTTTTTTCGATGTAATCATGCTGCTATAATTTTCAGAAAAAACCAAATACTTAATATTGTCGTAATTGGCAAAATTGTGTTTTTTAAAAAATGTTATATTATTAATTTATATAAAATTATTTAATATCTATGGTTCGGCCAAAGTACATTGATAAGGTTATATATATTATTAATGATCAACATGGGGTTCTCTTGGATTATTATATTTATTTTATTAACCATATAATATAAAAAACATAGAAACATGGTAAATGTCAAACTATTTAACTAAGAGTTAAATCTTAGAGTTAAGGTTAATATAGTGACCGAAACCAATATAAAACCTATTGGATGAAATGTTTTCGTCCAATACACACCTTAGCTTTGAAATAAATCATTTTAGAGCCCTTAGAAACCAAAAACAATTTTATTATAAAATATTATTTCAATCATTTCCTAAAGTGACCCTCACCTCTATTATAAAAGGGTACTAAACTTTCTCTTAATTTCACACCTCCGAATCCATTTGGCTTGATCAACCCATAACATATATCCTCCAAAAATTTCTCCCTTATCCTTGAGGCCTTCCTTTGGTCATAAAGCCAACCTATGGATCCCTTTTGATCAAATCAAAAGTAAGAACCCAAAGAAGTGGTAAATATCTCATCACCTCTTTCAAGTTCATTTCTCCATCCACTTCCTCTTTATTTTTTTTCCATTCTAAAATAATAAATCCAGTATCTTCTATATACTTTTATGTCATTAAATAAATGGAACAACCATATTCATTTTTTTTCCTTCGTATTAATGACAAAGTCACCATAAGTGCGTACGTACTGCTTACCATCTCCATGTTATTGTGTAGTTTGTTATTAAAACACGTCATTATTTGGATGTGTATAATAATTTGTATAACTGATGTAAAGAATAAATATAACATTTTAATTATCCTTTATATATGATATACATCCATTTATATACGATTTCCCTTTCAATATAATGATATTGTTACTCGTGTGTACGTATGGATTACCGTCCCCACTAACGCGATGAGATTCATTCCCCATCACAATCATTGAAGAAAAATTTTCATTTTATGATTAAAAAAAATGTTTATGAACATAATATATTTATGGATATGAATAAAATACATCCTATCTATAATAAAAATGGCTTAAGTAGCTGAGAATATAAAGGAAAATATATCAGTTAACACACGAAATAATGATACAAAAAAATATTTATTAACAAAAAAATATTACTGGATAATATATAATATCATATTTATGTATATAGTTCATTTATAATTGAATAACAATGGTTTAAATATTATAATAATGGTGAAAGTACACTTTACCAAGGTAAAGTACAAGGTAAGGGGTAATTCTACAATCTATTTACTCATCAGAGATTTTTAATACGTAAGTATCTACTAGGACCTCTTTATCATCCACATCCATGTTTTCATAAACATGAAACTCAAAACATTCTTACTATTTTATAGACTATGGGTTAATGTAACTTATAACTTTATTTGACCCAATATGTTTTGAACGGAATCTTTCTGTCATTTTTCAAACACAGTACTTTATGACCTTTTTGACAAAATTCAGGTATGAGTGCATTTTTTAACTTATAGAGACGGTGTGTCTATTTTCCACCATTATATAATGGTTAAGATTCACATAGATGCTTATTAGAATATTTTAAAAATAAATTCTTTATTTTATAATAATATGACTTTTAAATGATTTGAAAATAAAAAATAAGTATTTATTTCAAATAGTTTTCATTTTATTTATGTCAGCATCCATTGATGGATTTTAAAAATGTATGAAATTGATTTATTATGTTACAAATATTCCATATTTTATTGAATGTTTTGTGATATTTTTTACTGTTGATGTGTTATTTTTACAACATTCCTAGTTTATGGATAAATTATTGTCATTTGATATGTTAGTTTCAATATGAATGTTTATGTTGTGTTTAAACATTTCCATATAAGTCATGCATTGGAGTTACTAATTGACGTGTGGATCCTACTATAACACCTTGATGCATCAGTAGATATCATGAGACAAACTACTGTCTTGGCAAAAGGAATTGCCTAGATCTTATTTGTAGTCCTGTCACAAGTCCTTGACTATATGGTTATGAATTATGGAATTATAAATTCCATCATTATGAAGTGGCTATTGATATTTCATGTGATTATTCGACTAGAAGAATATCCATCTGAATAAGTAAATGGTATTATGTGATTTTATTTTTAACATTTTATGAAGATGATTATGTTTAAAAGGCTTCTGTTTTAGTCTTATACATCACCATAAATGTTTATTATTATTTATGAATGTTTCCACTATATAATTATTCTTACTGAGTATCTCGGCTCACCCCTTTCTATGTTTTGTGTTTTCTAGTATTTGAAGAAGTATCTTATGGTTGACCTGCACGGATAATTTAAGGATATAATTTTGTTCAAATGGGGACAAAATGATGTTGATTATTTTATTTAATGTTTTAATGTAAAACATATGAATGTATCTAGTACGTCCAAGTCTACTAAACTGATCGATTTTTTGATGACATGATTCCTTGTAATATGAAAATGTTATGTAATAATGAACCAACTCTGGGTAACTGCAGTCAGGCCATTACACAAGAAATGAAATGAACTAACTTCATTATGATTACACATATTTTTTAAATGTTTCTTATATTTATCCAATAATTTTTAGAGGCTTAAATTAATAATGAATACAATTTTTATCATGAAGTACTCTAATTTTTTTAAAAGGTTGTTTTATTAACTTTTGAAGGTGACCAAATATTAAATAAAACTTTTTTCACTATAGTATGTTCTATTTGAAAAAAATATAATTTTTCATTAAAAGAAAGAAATCAAAAATTAATTTGGATTGAATATTGGTTTTTTCTAATAAAGTTCATTTTTAAATGAATAGTTGAAAATACTGCATTTTAAATCAAAACTGTCTTTTCAGATAATTTTTTATGTAATAATAAAGTCATTTTAATATGTTTTAAAGTGTAAATGGATTATTTTTTTATATTTTAATCCAATTTTGTTCAATGAATGTAATTTCGATTTTAATTTATATTTAACCACATGTTAATCTTTGACTAGTTATTACTTCATAAAATCCTTCTATTTAGTTTTGACATCAGGAAATAATTTTCAATTAATTAATGAAAATTATGTGTTTCATGTTTGGGATAATTTATTTTGTATTTAGAAATGGAAAAGTTTAAATATGTTAAATAGGTATATTTTTATAACATAATGAATATAAACATTAGTGATTATTTTATTTACCATGGTTAAAAGGTAAATCTATTCAATAAGGTTGAAAATTATTACTATTATAATAATAAACTACCATAAAATGAGTCATAATATTATATTATGAGATATTTCCGACCATGGGAATCTTTGGGTAGATTTTGGACCCAAAGTAGCCACTTGGATATGGAAATGACATTTTAAAATAATTAATTTAATGTAAATAATATATAAAAAAAACATGTGTATTTTACAAAACAAATATTTATATATAGTTATATAAGTTTTATATTTGACTATAAATATTCATAATAAAGGAAAAAATATTTTTTATTTCATGGTATTTTATTTTTAATTTTTATACATTATATAAATAAATTTATTTATGAAACAATAACGATGTAGTGATTACATTATTAATGAATTAATTAAATTAATGAAATGTTAAATAATAAATAAAAATGTTTTGAAACATTTTATGCCATCCAAGAATTTTATGGTTGAGTAATACTTGTTTTATTTTAATTAATGATGTTTCTATGTAATCATGTTTTTATGTATTTTTAAAAAGTCATGATATTAATATTATAAAAATTGGCATATATATGTTTTTCAAAAAAATATTATTTTATTAAATTATATAGTACCCATAAAAATATAATATTCATCCAAATGACTCAAATAATGTTTAATATGTCATTAATTAACTAATTGTGGTTCTATGCAATTTATAATAAATATAGTTACTATTTTCTCTGAAAATGAAAGAAGATATGGTAAGAGTTAATGTTTTTAAATAAATGTTAAAGCTAAAAGATAAGGTTTATTTTGTGATCTAAACATCTATAAAATCAATTAGATGAGTGTATTTTGACCCTAAATCATCTTATAACATAATAAAATATCCTTGGGACCATTTTAAACTGAAATAAATCTATAATAATATAATATTTCAATATATTCCAAAAGTTCCCCTCCTCCCTCTTATAAAATGACACCACCTCTACCCATTTAATCACACCTCTATAGCCCCTTGGATTTTAAAAGTAATTCAAAAATAAGCTCAAAAAATCCATCCCCTACTCCTTGAAGAATTACCATAGAATAATTCTATTCTAGAAATCCTTTTGGCTCAAATCCAAAGAAGTTATCTGATTTAGAGATAACATCTTATCCAAAGTTCCTTTACGTTATTTTCTTTATCAAAACCCTATGATGTTATTATTATTTTATTAAATAACCACACCTGAATCCTAAATATAGTAGTATTTTTTTATGATATGTATTATTTCTATGGACACACACACCTCCATCTAATGTATATGAACATAGTTTTTCGGTGTAGGTCGAACTACTGCCTCATGAAATGAGAATTGTTCAATATTCTCTTACCATATATAATTGTCAAAATTATGATGGAACTATATATATATATATATGATATATATTTCATTTATATTGTATACATTATTCAATAGTTTTTATTTACAAACATAATATTATGCTTTTCATTATGTGTAAATACGATAATTTCATTTTAGGAAATGTAGTTTATCGTCCACATCAAAGTGATATGACTCGTTCATGCTATACATGGATCGTATAAAGGAAAGAGTTAATGGAAGTATGTAACATATATAATAAAGGATATTATACTAGAATTATAATATACTTATGTATCATTTAGTTTTATTTTCATTAATATGACAAATAAATGAATGTAGCATTCATACGAACGTACGGCCTACCTTCTCCAAGAATGGTGCATTCCATTTATTATATTCCATTGTTATATACCATAATAATTACATTTATAAGAGATATATATGATATTTAAATAATTAATATCTATATTTAGATGATTTAATTTTGACTAAATAAACAATTTTCCTAAAATCAAGTTGTTTTTTGACTCATGTACCAAATATTGACAAAATGACCGATATGAAGTTAAATAATAATTTAATTCTTATAACATGATGATAAGTAATATAAAATTCATAATAAACATGAAATTGGTTATAAATAAATTAAAAATTAACTTAAGTTAATTATTTATAATGAAAAATAAATATATGTTACAAGTCAGACTCAATGTAAGGGAACCTTTCAACATCCTCTTTTAGTCAAAGACTTCTTTTATGTAATGTCTTTTATTTTTAATTTTCATATTAATGTATACGATCACATATAACCTAATTTCTCCAAATTTTATTTACATGTGATGAGAAACCATTTTCTATATCCTCAAGTAATTTTTTGATTTTTTTGTGAGGTCGTTACAGTGCCGAATTTTCATGCAGGAACTTCATAACCCAATTTCCATTCATTGGGTTAATTTTCTACTTCATGATTATTTAGTTCTATGATTATTTGTGAAATTAAAATTTATATCCTATCTTTTATTAATACGTTATTTATGTTTAATAATAGTGAGTAGATATAATCGATCTATCTTATTTAAAAAATTATCATTATAAGGGACTCTGTATCAATCTCCTTTCACTGTGGCATATTTTGATAATATACAACTCCTTCATTTAAATATTATATAATAAAATCCTTTAACATTTAATTTCATTAAATTTGAATAATTTTTTGAAGAATTTTACTAAAGGATTACATGAATGTTCTTAATGTATGTTATGACAACATCCTCTACATCGTCGTAATCGTTATTTGATATTTGGATTCTTGTATAAGTATTAATGTATTTAAAATGAAAAGAAATACCTTATAACCATTTTGGTTGTTTTCTTATTAATAATAGTTTTATAAAAGAAATTTGTATGTGAATATCTTTACATTATGTCTTATTATTGCAAATGAAATGTTATTAATGAAATGATGATATTTGAAATTTTTTATGTGTTATGATTATATAATGGTATATGGTCATTTTATGGGTAGTAACATGATAAACAAATGAAGGGGGGGGGGGGGTTGTGATAAACTAAATGAAGGGTGGTTATATGATAAACCAAATATGGGTGGTTACATTATAACCTCAAATGCATTGGGTATAGAAATTGGATGTATCACAATGTCATTTAGTGATATGTCTGATAGTCAATTGAATAATTATTCCATTTATGTATGTTTATGTCCCAAGATACCTTTATAGGCTATAACTTTTTTACATGGTATTTAAGTTAATTTTTTGGCTAAGAAAGGATATTCAATGTGCTTATATTCACTGTAATGTTTTTTCAACCTCTTAATGGTGAAAAGTATTAATTTATTATTCAATATTACGAGTTTTCTTGTTATCCCAACAATAATAGTTTTTTTATTTTTGTATAAATTACTAATATTTTTATGCTCATTCTAAATTTTGAAATGTTTTTCAAATTACCTAATAGAAAATAGAGTCGTGGATGAGATCAAGGAAATGTTATTCTGTTAAAAAATGATACGATTTCATGTTTCATTTTTAAGAGTTATTGTTTTAAAAAAATTGCTTGTGAGTAGGAGTGTCTACAAGTAATATTCAGGATGTTAGGTACATGTTATGATCTTATTCCAAAAATATCTGAACCATAAAAGATCATAGTTTTTAATTTAAGTAAAATTAGTGACTTATATAATGAATATGTAATTTTATAGTTTCTGCCTTATAGTTGGTATGAGAGATCTGTTTTGATAAATGTAGTAGTTAGGATTATATTTAAGAATAAGTGACTCTTTTTATATAACCATAGTGGTTAACATATTTGAAAGAGTCATTTTTATTTTGGATTTATTGAATGAGTTTAAGGTAACATGAATTTGTGTATCTTAGTGTTTACACTCCTCATGAGATAATATATGATGATATTATTGATATAATCACACAAAAATTTTTGGTTTTAGTTAATTTCATGATCTAGCATACACCAAAGTAACTATGGATGGGAAGAAAATTGTGTTAGATTTTTTGAACAATAAACTAAATGAAATGGGAGCTACAATGAGAACTCTTGTATTTATTATCAAATAACTATCAGGATTCATAAAAAGGAAGCATTTAGTAAACTTTCAGAAAGGGATAGAAGTCCTTTCTTAGGGATCAATAGAATGTTTTAAATGTGGTTTGTCTGGTTATTATGAAAATATATGTCCTGCAAAGAAGGTTTGATTATTAATATAGGATAAAAATAACAATATATGATTAAAAATACCTATTTGTATTCTTATAAAATACGAGGAATTTGAAAATATCATATGAAATATATGGATTATTTCCTAGCTAATGTTTTGACGTTATTGAAATATTGGTACATTATTCCTGATTTTTTTGTAGGAAAGAATTATTATGAAATAAGATGACAAAAATGGTTAAGGGATCAAGAAGGATGATGGTGATAAATATTTTTACATTTTAGGAATTGATGAATTATTTCATATTTAAGGATGATGATATATTTAAATGTATTACAAATGGGTTACATTGGATTAATTTTCTCTTGTATGTGTAACCCTAATATTTGTTATGTGAAAATTCTATATGAGGAATAATTATCATTACATTTGTTGATATATTTACAAAAACCAATTTGGGATTATACGATCCATGAATTCGAGGAAATTATAGGTTATTAAATTTTGGGATGAAAATGTGAGGTATGATTTATCATTTGAGATTAAAATATGTTATGGTTATTTTAGAGGAATTTAACTCATTTGTTGTGAATGTTATAAAATTATATGTTTTTTGAAAAAGGACAACATATTGACCATGTGACAACCCATATGGTTGAAAAAGATATAGGAATCGAACCAAAAACTGAAGTGCAACTTATATTTATCACATACTAATATCCTACATGATGTCCCTAGTTAGTATTAATTATTCTTTTTAGTTAAATGATTTTATGGTTCAAGAATAAGTTGATTTCATGAACATATGATTTATCAAAAGGATTTCCTTACTATAGGAAATGTATTTGGTGATTAAGTGAAAAATGTTATTTTTGGAATATGTTTTCTCTTTTTGGGGACACTATGCCTAAGGAGAATTGAATTCTATGAGATTTTATTTGAAGAGTAATATTTGAATTTTATTTTTGAAGAATATCTGTTTTAATTATGTACATATAAATATATGGGTTATTTTTTGAAATGATAAACTTATCATAGAGAATATGTGATTAGGTTAATTATTTTTCAATATATGACTTAATAAATAGTTTAAGTTATTTATAGATAAATGTTATGATTTATTGAGGAAGACCGTGTGACCAAATACTTCTGAATTTTTGGTTTCTATATTAGTTTGAATTATTTTAGTGAATTTTATGTTCAATTTTTTGTTGAATTGTCTATGTTTATCTTTTGAATTTTTGTGTCAAATTATGGGGATTAAGAGTTGTATTTCATTATATAATAGATTGTACTTTTAGAGTATTTTATGTTCTTGTACTAACCATTCAGGTTTTGGATAATGTCTAATGATAGGGAAAATATATAGTTAATATTTTGTGGATTATGTGATTCTTTAGAAGTTAATTCTATCACATTTTATGTGACAAAGTCATCTTGATTACTCTTCATTTGGAGAAAAAATTAGTCTGTGGTAGAATTTTAGAAAATAATAAAAGTCTACATGACAAGTAAGTATGGTAACATATGTTCTTAGTCAAGATCATAAATAGATTCCTAAAAATTATGAAAGGATATTAAATCCAAAATATTTTTTTGTTTACTTTTTATACAATGAAATCCAAGACCATTAAAACCATCACAAGTATGCGGTTTTCTGGTAGTTTAATTTTCCCTGATCATATTTTCTTTCACTCCCCATCAAAACATAATGGTTATTTTTTATTATATATCCTTTTTTCTTATATATAACCCTAGTATGTGTTATATTGAGTGAAACATTTACATATATTTGTTTCTATAAATTTGATAGTTTTATTGATTCTTTTTTAGATGTATGATTTTCAATGATGTTTACAAGCCCAATTTTATAACTTTGTGGACGTAATTACCAAACGGGGGGAAAGATGTAATGATGATTGTATTTATATAATAATACATGTTAATACCTATTATTATATATGATAAGATAATATATTCTTAATGTTAAAACATTTTTTGATAACATACTCAAAAAGAAACAACATGTTTCATTTAAATCTTACGTTGCACACGATATTGAGTTATACTGAAAAATAATACAATAATATAATTATTTTAATTGGTATTTAATTCATAGTAGTTATATTGGAGATAATGAATAAGACAAACTACATTATGATTTATAATTTTTGTTAAATGTTTTTATATTTATCTAAAATAATTTAGAGGCTTAAAATAGGAATGAATCCCATTTTATGCATTTAATACCCTAATATTTTTTAAATTTCATTTTACCACCTCCTAAAGGAGAAACATTTTTAAATGTTGTTTTTGTCACTATTGTATACTATATTTGAAAAAAAAATAAAATTAATCATTAAAATATGAAAATTAAATTTTACATTTTATTAAACTTGCATTTATTTTTTTCAGATAAATTTCAATTTATAATTAATAATTAAAAATACTACAATTTAAATCCTAACTAGATTTTCATATAGTATATTTATATAGTTATATTTTCATTTTAATTTGTTATAAAGTGTAATTGGATTATTTTTTTATCATTAAATAGAATTTTGGTCATTGGAAGTAATTTTAAATTTAAATTGGACATTAACACATGTCAATCTTTTGATAGTTATTTGTTCTTAAAAACCCGATTTTTTTATGACAACAGGAATTAATTTTAAATTAATTATTGAAACTATTATTTTTTGTATTTGAACAAATTTATTATATATTAGTAATCAAAATTTTCAAATTGTGTAAATTGGTACCTTTTATTTTTTAAAATTGTTAATAGTATATTCAGTAATTATTTTATTTACCAAGGATAATGGTTAAATATGGTAAATAAGGGTAAAAATAATAATGTTATAATATTATTAAACTTACCTAAAATTTGTTCAACTCCAATGGGATTAGAGATTTCAGACCATGGAAATCCTTGGGTCGATTTCGTGACCCCATGGAGCCACATGGATGTGAAAATGAAATTTATAAGAATTAATTTAAATTAAAGAAAAATATAACATAAACATATATCTTTTACTAAATTTTTACTATATGGTGTTTTATATGTGATCTCTTCGAATATAAATTGTCATTATAATTATATGAAAACATATATCATGATATTTTATTTATAATTTTTATACATCATATAAAAAAATTTATTTATGGCTCAATGATGATTTAGTGATTACCTTATTAATGAAATAATAAATAAAATGAGAATTTAAATATTAAAATAAATTTAATTGGGAATTTTTTTTCCTATCTGGGATAATTATGGATTATTGTGAAATTTCATTGTATTAATAATTTTTTAGAAATAATCAATATTTTATGGATTTTATATATTCAGGATATAAATAGTATAAAAACTGACATAAATGGGGTTTTAAAATAGATTATATTTTATTTATTGATTTAATAGTCCAAAAAATCAAATATTTCTCCAAATGACTTTTATTATTTTTAAAATAAAATTAATTTACCAATTCTAGTTCTATTTTAATGTTATAGTAATTTTAATTACCATATGTTATAAAAATTCGAGAAGACATGGGAAGAGTTAATGTTTTTAACAAAAGGTTAATACTAAAAGAAAATGTTCATTTAATGACTTAATATTGTCTAAAATATATTTTTTGAGAGTTTTTAGACCGCATAGCTTCTTATATTTTAAATAAATAACTTTGGGACCATTTCAAATGGAAAATAAATTTATAATAAAATAATATTTCAATACCTTCCTAACGTTCCCCTCTTTCCTCTTCTAAAAGGCCACCACTTCTACACATTTAATCAAATCTATCCAACCCCAGGTCTCATAAAAAATCATTATAAAATAACCTCCAAATATCCCTCCCTTCCTCATTGAATTCATATAATGGTTATCGGTCATTTCAAGAAATCCTTTTGGCTAAAATAAAATGAAGTTAACTGATTTAGAGGTAACGTCTACTCGCATGTTCAATTCCATTGTTTTCCTTATCAACTCCCAAATATATTCTTATTCATTGATTAAATATAAAACAACATTATACTAAATATTATATTATTTTTTATGATATGGATTCATATTAATTTACACACACCTTAATCTAATGGATATGAACATACAATTTCTATGTGGGATGAACTTCTGCCTCACGAAATGATGATTGTTTGATATTATTATACCACCTTTCTAAGAGACCATTATTATGTACATCTATTTTTATAAGATATATATTATATTTATATTTTCTATATGATTCTATATTTTTTTACAAACATACCTTGATGATTTTAAATACTTTTAAATACGATAATTTCATTTGAGGGAGTGTGGACTATTGTACCCTCAATGTGATATGACTCATTCATTCCATACAAGGAATGTATAAAAAATTATACTCATGAACTTATGTAACATATATAACATATAATATTATTCTGTAATTATTATATACTTATGTATCATTAATTTTTCTTTTCATTGACATGATAAGTAAATTGAAGTTGTGTTCATGCGTACGTACTACCTACCATCTCAATGAACTGTACATTTCATTTATGATCTCTAAATGTTATTCACATTTATAATTACATAAATACTAAACAAATAAAATATTTAAATAGTGAATATCATTTTTAAGAAGATTTAATTTTTACTACATGTTCAATTTACATCAGAACATGTTTATTTTCGACTCATGTACATAATATCAACAAAACGACTGATATAAACTTAAATAATTATATAGTTCTTACGATATTATGATAAGTAATATAAAATGAACAATAAATGTGAAAGTATTTAAAAATCATGTATAAATTAACTTATTTTTATTATTCATGAATAACAAGGAACATATGTGGCATGTCAGACTCAAGGTAAGGGAACCTTTCACCCACCTATTTTAGTCAAAGACATGTTTTATGTTATGTATATTAATTTTAATTTTCCTAAGCTGGGATATTATCTTATATGTCCTCATTTAGGTATATTTAATGTCCTTGTGATGAGAGACCCTTTTCCCTCTCATCGAATCATTTTCTGATTTTTTATGTGACACTGTTAGGCTGCCTAGTTTTGGTAAGGGATCTTCTTAACCCAATTTCCATTCATTGGGTCAGTCTTATACTTCTATATTATTTCATTTTATGATTCCGTGGAAAATAAAACTTTATATCCAATCTTTTATTTATTATTTCATTGTATGTACTTATTTTGAATACCCCAAATTCATCTATTTTATTTTCAAAATTATCTTTGTGTGGGAAATCATCTCAATCTCAATTCATTGAGGAATATTTTTTTAATATACACCTATTTCATTCATACAGTATAAAATAAAACTATTTTACTTTTAATTTCATTTTAAGAGAATATTTTTTTATGAATCATTTTACTAAATGAAAAAAGGTATGTTTTTAACGTATGCAGAGAAAGTGACCTCTCTACTGCAGTAATAATTATTTGATATTTATATTCCTGTATAAGCCTTAATGTTTATAAAAAGAAACAAAATACCATAATACCTTTTTTGGTGTTTTCGTATTGATTTTTTTGGAAATGATTTGATTATTTCAATATCTTGAAATTATTTCTATTGATTTAAATTGAAATGTTATTAGTGAAATGTTGATAATTTCAATATTTTATGTGTTATGATTATATAATGGTACTTGGAAATTTAAATGCTGGTTTTGTGATAAACTAATTATGGGTGGTTACGTGATAAATCAAATGTTAGGTTGTTCTGTGATATCCCAATGACGGTTGGTTACTTTATAACCACCAATGCATTGGGTATGAATTTCGACATTATGGTTATACCATTCAGTGATATGTGGGGAATGATACCATATAGTTATTCCATTTACGTATTTTTAGGTCCAATGTTACCTTTATATGATATATTTTTCTTTCTATGGGATTTATGATAATATTTTGGTTACAAAATTGTAATCAATGAGCATTAATTTAGTGATGTTTTTTTACTACTTCATAAAGGTGAAAAGTGTTAATTTATGAATAATTATTCAGGGTTTTCATGTTATCCCAAGACTAATAGTTTTCTTTATTTACGCACCGCGTATGGTTATTTTCATGTGCATCCCATGTTTTGAAAAAAAATCACATGATATATAGAATAATACTATCATGGATGGGACCAAGGAATGGTTATGTTGTTGAAACATGAAAAAATGTCATTATTTGTTTCTAAGAGTTTTTTTATAAAAAATTGGATAGTGAGTAGAATTTTTTTACTTGTAATATTCATGATTTTATGTATATTTTATGACTTAATACACTAAATATCAAAAACCAAAAATATCCTCCATGTGAGTTAATGTCAAATAAATTACATAACTGAAGAATATGTAAGGTTTAAGGATAGGGACATTTAAGAACACAATGAGTGATATTATAGAGTATGTATCTCAGTTAATTATATGGAAGAATGTTAATGATAAATTCAATATGTAAATTTGGGTTTTATAACTTGTACCCATGATTATATGGGAAAGTGAAAAAACACATTACGAATCATCTTGGGACTCTAGAAGGCATCTAAACAGATAAATTCTATTTGGATTATAATATATCATCATTTAGAAAAATCATATTTACTTACTATCAAAGTAGATATTTCTCCTGATTACATCAACATGATATAAATTAATGATGTTTTATAGTTTTATATATTATCTCTATATATAAAAATATATCAATATACAAGGTGTAGTTAAATGTTCAAGAGAAATATCCAGGAAAGAGTAAATTCAATGTTGACTTACAGTAGTCTATAAATCCTCATATTTAGTGTTATTATAAGAGGAAAAATAAAATCCTGATTAGAAAAGATTAAATAATTCCATTTTTAATCTGTATTAGGCCTATATCAAAACCAACCTGAGGATGATGATTATTGAAAAAAAGTCTATCACTCGATCATTTTGAACACTCATTGTGAATCTGTTTATGGAATGAATTGTGGGGAAAACATGATGGGATGAAGTTTTGATAAAAAAATTGTAAATTAGATTACTAAATAAATATTAGATAATGTTAAATTGATTTAGTGACATATTAGGGTATCTCATAACAGATAGAATTGTTATACAGAAAATCATCAGTGTGATCTAGAGTTCATGATTGGTGATATAATATTCTATTATACTTCTTGTCCTAATAAACCTCAAAAAAACGATGTTGCTGAGTGAAAGAACAACTATCTGTTGAAAGTTGTTCGTGCCCTTTAATTTTAAAAAAAGTTCCGACCATTTTTTGAGATGTCATTCTCACAGTCACTTATATCAACCTACTTACATCGTCTGTTCTTCGAGGGGAGACATCATTCCATTCTTTGTTTTCAACATCACCTCATTCTCTGCCCCTATGCATTTTTGGCTGCTTCTCTCCAGATTTGTGTCGTTATATTGTCTCGATCGATGTTTCCTTCATCGAAACCTCATTTTTTTCTGTTCCCGACTTCCAACCACAGTTTTTCATTCCTGATCACTGCTTCTCTTCAGATTTTCATCGTTATGTTGTCTCGATCGATGTTTCCTTCCTTGAATCCTCATTTTTTTCTATTCCTGACTTCCAACCACCATTTTTCGTTCCTGATTCCGAAGTTATTTTACCATATTATCTCAATACACCGTCACCCTCATGTCTTCTCAATGATGTTGTTGGATCACGATTTTGCCAGATATATACTCACCGACCTAGCACACCTGCCACCTCGATGCCTACACCAGACGACTCACCTACTCCAGATCCTCCATCACCGAAGTTGCCTATTGCACATCGCAATGGTTCACGCTCCTAACAGTATTATCAGGGATTATATTTGGCTACCTCATGAGTTATTGAGACGTTGGTTTCTCACTCGACACCGCACACTGTTGTCGAGGCTAAATCTCATCCCAACTGGTTATAGAGGCTATGTAAGATGAACTTCAGGATCTGTACGCCAACCATACTTGGGATCTTATCCCTCTCCCTTCAGGTAAACAAGTGATCGGCTGCAAATGGATCCATATTGTGCGTGATAACTCCGATGTCTCTCTTAATCTTCTAATTCTCGGCTTGTGGACAAATGTTATGCGCAGACATATGGAGCTGATTACTTTTGACACTTTTTCTCCATGGTCTCGGTTCACTTACTTATTTCTCTTATTTCCACCTATCACTGGGTTCTCCATCAATTGGATATTAAAAATGTTTTTCTACATGGTTTTCTTAATGAAGAAATTTATATGGAGCAATCATCCAGGTTTGTTGCTCGGGGGGGGGGGTCCGCTAAGCTTTTCCGTCTTCGTTGATCATTATATGGACTCATACAGTCACCTCTTGCTTGATACGATTGTTTTTGCATCGTTATGCTTAGCTTTGGCATGTGCCAAAGAATAAAGGATGTTTCTGTTTTTTTCATCAATCTGCGGCTGGAATCATTCTTTTGATGGTCTAGGTGGATGACATTGTTATTGCTGACAGTGATGTTGCTGGTATTGGCCATCTCAAGTCTTTTCTTCATCAAAATTTTTACACACAGGATTTGAGTCCACTACGAAATTACTTGGGGATTGAGATCTGCAAATGTGACAACAGAATTTTTCTATCTCAAATAATGTATGTTCATGATCTACCACAAGAGACTCGCATGACTCGAGCAGACTCGGCTAACACGCTTTTGGAACTTGAAGAGAAGTCACCTCACACTGATAGTGAAATTCTTCCCTTCACATGACAGATACAGACGACTTGTTAGGAAGATTAACTGCATGATGATGAACCTGAAATTTCTTGTGCAGTTAGCAAGGTGAGTCAATTCATGAAATCTCCAAACAAACCTCATCATGTGACCAACAAACATCATTCCAAGGAATTGTTTCCAACCTCTTTTGCAATATTCATAAACTCCAAAAAAATTCATAATATATGTATTGATTCAAATTATTAATGAAATCATCCATTTATAAACTATAAAATAGTTCACAAATTTGGAGATGATAGTTGATTTCACTAGGAAAACCCTACCATCCATGGACAAAGATTTTCCCTTCCATGTGAAAAGTTGTCTTTTAGTCATGCTAACAATTCTAGAGAAATGAAAAACCTTTAGTCTCCCCCAGAACATGAGGACTCCCTTATAGGTGAAGGGGTTATGTCCCTCATGAATTTTCAATTCTCTAATGATATCATATTTACTGATCGATGAGAAACAACTTCCAAAGTAGAAAAAGGACATTCTCTTACTAATCACTTGACCAAAAACCAATTCATTGTGAAAAATGGATCTCTTCATATTCTTGATATTTCCCTTATCCTCTTGTGTTAAAATGTCACGCCCCGACCTTTCCGTAATTTCTATTTTATTTTATTATTTTCTTGGTTTTAAAAATTTCTGTCGAGGTTCGGGTTGAACACCGAACAACAATTTTTATGTTTTATCGAAAATGCGTGTTTTTAGAATTGACGTCATGGTGCACATGGGTGGATCTCGTTTCTGAAACCCTGAGCGGCTTCGCCTAGACAACGACACTGCCTTTAGCTCTTCAGAAAAATTTAAAATGAATAAGTTTTATATTTTATTGCGGTTATGGTAATTAATTTTAATTATTATATTTGTTAAAATTAATGTTATTATTATTATTATTATAAATATTATTATTATTATTATTGATATTAATATTAATATTTTTAATATGGATTAAATTTATTATTAATAATAATGATAATATTATTATTCTTTTTGTTTTTTAATTAATTTATTTTTTTCTTCTTCTTCTTTTCTTTTTTTTCTTTCTTTTTCTTTGGTTCCCATTCTTCCATGCGGCTGTCTCCTTGTTCCCTTTTTTTCTTCTTTTTTTTATTTTTTTTCTCCTTCCTCCGGAAGACTTCTCCTTCTTCTTGTCCGTCATGCTACACCTTTTCACAGTGCCCCGTCATGCTGCCTTCGGCCGACACACACCCAGCACCCCCGTTCCCTCCGTCCGCCGCAGTGCACCGCCGCATGCCACCCGCGGCTCTCCTGACCCACGCCACCGGAAGCTCGCCACCCGCACAACCTCCTCCTCGCACAGCACCGTCCTCTCCCTGGTCGGCCCGTCCGCACGAAACCCACCCCAGCCCTCTCTCTCTCTCCCCTGGATGCGCCGCTTCCCTCCTCTGGTTTTAGCTACACAGCGCCAGCCTGGAACCCCCATTTTCTCCTTGGTGTAGCGCCCATTTCCATCGCCAAACCCCCACGCGAACCGCCTCCTGCCCAGTTATTCCTGCAGTGCGGCTCCCTACCCCCTGTACCCTCCAGTCGGTATCAACCCAGTCCGCCTGGCTCCTACAGCGCCACACGCTCAGCACCGGAACCCCCCTCCCTACTCTGGCGCACTCTACTCCTGCCTAGAAAATGCACAACACCCCTCGTGTCCAGCAACGTCACATGCACCCGACCACCTTCGATCGGAAACCCTCCGGCTACCTCGTGGCGGTTTCCGCCTTCTACTCGCGCCTCTTGCCGACCTCGCCAACCGGTTCCGACTTCCCTTATTAGGAGATCACCGGCTGTCTGGGCGCCCCCGTTACATCGCTGGTCTTTCCCCCTAGCATATGAACCCTCAAATGCGCCCCCGTATTGCACCCGCTATTCGTCCAGCCCCTGCCGGTGCGACATGCACTTTTCCAGACCAGCAACCCTCCATTCCAGTGCGTGTCATTGCTTTCCGACCATCGTGCGACCCCTTTGTCGTCCCTCAATCGTAGCGCGACGCATCACAACCCCCCCCCCCCCCCAGCTGCTTTGACCAGGACTGACGTCAGCCGCCCAAGTATTTGCGCCGCCGTTTACGATGTCGGTGACCTTTCCAGTGCACCGCAGCGCCGCACCCAACTATTCACCCTTTTTGTGCGACCCTGTTGGCTGAGGTCAACCCCACACCGAGAACATTGGTGACATACTTCCACAGTACTGTAGTCGTCGGCTTGCGCATATTTGTGCGCGAGTGTGAGACGCGCCGTGTCATCATCGTAACCGAACTGCGAGTCGAGGTAGGTTCCCCACTACACATACTTTTAAATTTAGAATTTATTAATTGCTTGATCTTTTATTAATTTTAATGAAGGAGAAATAATATTAGATAATAAAATTTTAAATGATTGTCTAGTGTGAAGAGAGCCGTTTATTTTATACCGAACAATTGGGACATTTTATTGATGAGCGGACACCAAATATTAAAAGAATGCCAGTTTGGACTTTAAACATAATTTATGGAATTTCAAATATGGTTCTGGTTTTAAAGATAAATTATTTCTTCTAAACAAGTGTTTCAGGTTTTCTTTAGAAATGATGTTTTTCATTAAAATTGGTGAAGGCCTGTTTGGCACTTTAATAAAATAAATTATTTTGGAAAACCCACTCAGGGGTGACTTTTGGTGTGCGTTGATTGTGTGAGCTTCATGTGATGTTTTTTCATCGTGACTGATTGATTTACATTGTGGACGGACCCCTGTTTATTGCATGTGTTGACATGGGAACCTAGCATAGTGAGTGAATATTCTGAGAATGATTGCTGCACTAGTTTAGATTACGCACTGGCTAGTGGCCCCATAGCAGGGGAATACTCAGTTATTTCTTCTATGGGAATTGGGCCCCTCGGTTAGGCCATGCAGGGCTATGTCGGGCATTAGGGCGTTATGACGTCATCGTGTTAGGGCATGCCTTCAGGATGAGTCAGATGTATAGTACGTTCTGGATTGTTCAAGATCTCCTAGGTTCTACCGATGTTTGTTTTAGTGTTATTTTTATATATGGCGGACGGTTGAGAGGTCTAGTTCGATTGCTGGCCCCTATGTGCCCCTTTTTCCATTGCTCTTGCTGTGTGTTGTGTATTATGTGTGGTTTTTCCTTTTTGGATAATAACTAATGTTTGGATTTCTAAATCGTTCGCAGAAAATGATTTGAAAAGAAATATAATTTTTCCTTTCAAAAATTAAACTTGTTCTAAAATTAAAATGGGCAATGGACTGATAATTGTTTTAGAAATTAAAGTGTGTGTGTGTGTGTGTGAAAACCAATATTTTTGTATATTTAGTTCAAACCTACAATTGGTAAATTCTTCATTTAAAGGTAGTGAATTGGGAATAGTATGTTGGGCATACCTACTGAGTTTTAATATTCAAGCCTATAGTGTTTTCTTGTTTTTAGTTTTGTTGCATGCTGGCTTGAGCTTGCTCACCATGGGTGAGAGTTTGTTGTGTTCTGGTGAGTGACTCTCGGAGTCGCGAGGAATTTTTGGTCGAGACCAGGTTAGTGTGTTTTGTTGGATGCTCTTTCTTTTCAGTGTCATTTATTTACTTCATGTTTTATTTCTTTCTGTTGCTCTACTTATTTTTATTGGGCGAAATCGTTCCCACTTGCTCCCTGTTGATGCCCTGGTGCTTGTCGCCAGCCCGGGAGGATCGGGAACGCCTCTCGGTCATGTCGCGGACCGGCTTGTGTGACCAGTTTAGGGTTGACCCGGGTTGGTTCGTGACAAAATGGTATCAGAGGAGGTCAGCTCCTGAGCGGACCATGTTTTTTCAGAGTGCCCATTGTTATCTGGGGTTTTCATGGTAGAAGGTGTATGATTATCGGGACTCGAGGCATACAGACGAGAAGGACGTCATGAACCCTTTCTTGTTCCGAACCTCGAGTTACCATCGGATGTTTGGGTTGTCGATGTCTTTTGATTCTTATGGTTTGTTTAGTATTGGGAAATGAAATGAGTGTTGGAAAAGTGACCTCCGTGAGCTCACATGGTCTGGAAAGCCATGTGGAGCTAAAGAAATTACCCTAGAACGCTCTCAGTGATAGTGGTGTGACTTGCGTATAGCTGCCAACCATATGGTCGAGTCACCCATCATCACTAGTTTCCCTCTAGTGAATTGTCTGGATTTTCATTATTTCAAAAAAAAAAGTCATTGTGAAAAGTTTTATTTTGGTATTTGAAATGAAAATGACCATGTTTGACCCATCTTTTTGTTTTCTTGTTCCTTAGTGTTTTCCCCATGATGGTTTGATGGATGCCCAACGTGCAGCTTCAGGTGGTGCATCCTTAGAAAATCCTCCAGTTGATCATCCTAAAGACTATGTCCTCGAGTTTTGGAAGTTGTACCTTCCCCTCTTTTATGGGCAGACAGATCCTCTTGAGGCAGAGGAGTGGTTACAGAAGATTGAGAGGAAGTTCTGTTTCATTGGTTTGCCTGAGTCGTTAAAGGTAATGTTGGATACCTTTATGCTTGAAGGTCCATCCTGGAAATGGAGGAAGTCTGTGTCTCAGAATAAACCTCAGAAAGATCTCACTTGGGAGTTCTTCATGTTGTCATTCATTCAATAGTACTTCTCTGAAGTGACAAAGGTGAGGAAGAATATGGAGTTATGAGGTCTCTAGCAAGGTGTCAGATCGGTGTTGGAATTCTTTCATCGTTTCCTGGACCTAGCTCCGTATTAACTAGGGTATGTTGGAAATGATCCTGTGAAATCTCGACATTTTGAGCTCGGATTACGTCTTGAGATGCAGTCAAAGGTGGGAGAATTCAACGTGATCACTTTCCCTGATGTGGTGAGACAATCATTCCTCATCGAAGCTGATTTAGCAGGAGGACATGAGGTGACGAATCCTCCTCCGACATTGGGATTTGGTGCAGAAGATAGCGATAAGAAGAATGGAAAGAGACAGGATGGTGGTGGAACTAGTAGAGGAATCAAGAGGCCATCAGACCATCAATTTTCTTCCTCACAGCACAATGCCTTGATTGGTCACCAGTGCGGTAAGCAAGGGCACAAGAGGCTGATGTTCCCGAATGCTCCAAAACCCTGCCACACCTGTGGACATCAGGGCCACTTACAACGGTTCTGTTGAGGTGTTTTCAAGAAGCGCTCTAATGCCATACCTGTCTCATTGAAGGTCACCTCACCCATTCCGTAGGAGTAGGATGGTGTTTAGAGATCATATTGGGGTTTTCTCTTTATAGTGTTTCATGGATATAGTAGTCGTCACCTTTAACATTTTGTGGTGTTTCTTTTCATTTAGTTGTAAGAATGGTTGTGGCTGAACCTCTTTGAAACATTTGTTCTAATGGATGTGTGTTTGGAAAAATTCTTGTTCATGTGTTATGATTGGGAATTTTTGAAGCCTAACTGTGAGGCAGGAGATGCTTCAATCATCAGAGCTCCTGCCATAGGTCCCGGAGTGAAGCTGGCGCGTAGTCAGATGAACCCCGGCGGTGAAGAAGGTCCTTGGCTTAATCGTCATCCTTAGTGTGGTATGGTTTGTGTTCTTCTGAGGGTGTGACATCGTTGGAGTGACAATGACGGTAGTTTCGATGCTCTACCCATAGGGCCCTTCCCTTCTCCCCCTCATGGTGGGGGGTTTTTGGACTGTGTGGAAAATATTCAAGGTCGGTTAGCCTCGTCAGTCCTTACGGTGGGGAGACCCATCGCGGGTCTCATTTAATTCAGTTGTCTTGTCTCCTATGGTGGGGAGTCCGTTTGGGCCTCCCCGTGTCAGAATTAGAGTTTCTTTTCGAGTTTCGTTTTGGTGGCGTTTAAATTGTTCGTGTTTTCAGGATAAGTTGCACGTTATGAGAGTTTATTGTTTGTGTGGATCAACCAACTGGAGGCGCTTATACTTTTGGGGGTGAGCGACACTTACAAAGTTTCTTCTTGGGTCCAGGTCTTGTTGTGGCTTCCTGGGGACGGGAAGCATTATGGTGGGGAGAATTGTCACGCCCCGACCTTTCTATAATTTCTATTTTATTTTATTATTTTCATGGTTTTAAAAATTTCTTTCGAGGTTCGGGTTGAACACCGAACAACAATTTTTATGTTTTATCGAAAATAACTGTTTTTGGAATTGACGTCGTGGAGCGCACGGGTGGAGCGCGTTTATGAAACCCCGCGTGGCATCGCCTAGACAACGAAACTGTCTTTAGCTCTTCAGAAAAATTAAAAATGAATAAGTTTTATATTTTATTGCGGTTACGGTTATTAATTTAAATTATTATATTTGTTAAAATTAAGGTTATTATTATTATTATTATAAATATTATTATTATTGTTGATATTAATATTAATATTGTTAATATGGATTAAATTTATTACTAATAATAATGATAATATTATTTTTCTTTTTGGTTTTTTTATTACATTATTTATTTATTTTGTTTTCTTCATCTTTTCTTTTTTTTCTTTCTTTTCCTTTGGTTCCCATTCTTCCATGCGGATGTCTCCTTGTTCCCTTTTTTCTTCTTTTTTTTCCTTTTTTTCTCCTTCCTCCCGCAGACTTCTCCTTCCTCTTGTCCACCGCGCTACACCGCTGCACGGTGCCCCTTCCTGCTGCCTTCGGCAGACACACACCCAACGCCCTCGTTCCCTCCGTCCGCCGCAGTGCACCTCCGCATGCCACCCACGACTCTCTTGAACTGCGCCACCGGCAGCCCGCCACCCGCACAGCCTCTGCCCCGTACAACACCGCCCTCACCCTGCTCGGCCCGTCCACACGAAACCTGCCCCAGCCCTCTCTCTCTCTCCCCTGGATGCACCATTGCCCTCCTCCGGCTTCAGCTACACAGCAACCCCCCCATTGTCTCCTTGGTGTAGCGCCCATTTCCATCGCCAAACCCCCACGCGAACCGCCTTCTGCCCAGCTATTCTTGAAGTGTGGCTCCCTACCCCCCTGTACCCTCCAGCCGGTATCAACCCAGTCTGCCTGGCTTCTACAGCGCTGCACGCTCAGCACCGGAACCCCCCTCCCTACTCCGGCGCACTCTACTCCGGCCTAGAAGCCACACAACACCCCTCGTGTCGAGCAACGTCACATGCACCCGACCTCCTTCGACCGGAAACCCTCCGGATAGCTCATGGCGGTTTCCGCCTTCTACCTGCGCCTCTTGCCGAACTCGCCAACCGGTTCTGGCTTCCCTTATCATGAGATCACATGTTGTCTGGTGTGCCCCGACTACATCACTACTCTTTCCCCCTAGCATATGAACTCTCCAATTCACCCCCGTTTTGCACCTGCTATCCGTCCAGCCCCCGTCGGTGCGATGAGCACTTTTCCCGACCAGCGACCCTCTTTCCAGTGCATGTCATTGCTTTCCGACCATCGTGCAACCCCTTTGTCGTCCCTCGATCATTGAGTGACACATCGCAACCCCCCCCCAGCTGCTTTGACCAGGACTGCCGTCAGCCGCCCAAGTATTTGCGCCGCCGTTGACGACGTCGGTGACTTTTCCAGTGCACCACAGCACCATGCCCAACTATTCACCCTTTTTTTGCGACCCTGTTGGTCGTGGCCAGCCCCACGCCAAGCACATTGGTGACGTATTTCCACGGTACTACAGTCGTCGGCTTGTGCATATTTGTGCGCGAGTGTGAGACGCGTCGTGTTATCATCGTAACCGAACTGCGAGTCGAGGTAGATTCCCCACTGAACTTACTTTTAAATTTAGAATTTATTAATTGCTTGATGTTTTATTAATTTTAATGAATGAGCAATAATATTAGATAATAAAATTTTAAATGATTGTCTAGTGTGAAAAGAGCCGTTTATTTTATACCGAATAGTTGGGACATTTTATTGACGAGCGGACACCCAGTATTAAAATAATTTCAGTTTGGCCTTTAAACTTAATTTTAGGAATTTAAAATATGGTTTTGGGTTTAATGATAAATTATTTATTCTGAACAAGTGTTTCGGGTTTTCTTGAGAAACGATGTTTTTCTTTAAAATTGGTGAAGGCTCGTTTGGCACTTTAATAAAATAAATTATTTTAGAAAACCCACTTAGGGGTGACTATTGGTGTGCGTTGATTGTGTGTGCTTTATGTGATGTTTGTGCATCGTGACTGATTGATTTACATTGTGTACGAACCCCTGTTTATTGCATGTGTTGTCATGGGAACCTAGCAAAGTGAGTGAATCTTCTATGAACGATTGCTTCACTAGTTTAGATTACACACTGGCTAGTGGCCCCATAGCAGGGGAATACTAAGTTATTGCTTCTATGGGGATTGGGCCCCTCGGTTAGGCCATGCAGGGCTATGTCGGGCATTAGGGAATTATGACGTCATCGAGTTAGGGCCTGCCTTCAGGATGAGTCAGATGTATAGTACGTTCTAGATTGTTCACGATCTCCTAGGTTCGACCCATGTTTCTTTTAGTGTTCTTTTTATATATGGAGGATGGTTGAGAGGTCTAGTCCGATAGCTGGCCCCTGTGTGCCCCATTTTCCATTTCCCTTGGTGTGTGTTGTGAATTATGTGTGGTTTTTCCTTTTTGGATAATAACTGAAGTTTGGATTTCTAAATGGTTCGCAGAAAATGATTTTAAAATAAATATACCTATTCCATTCAAACATTAAACATGTTTTAAAATTAAAAAGGGCAATGGACTGATACTTGTTTTAGAAATTAATGTGTGTGTGTGTGAAAACCAATATTTTTGTATATTTAGATCAAACCTGTAATTGGTAAATTATTCATTTAAAGGTAGTGCATTGGGAATAGTTTGTTGGGCACGCCTACTGAGTTTTAATACTCACGCATATAGTGTTTTCATGTTTTTAGTTTTATTGCATGCTGGCTCGAGCTTGCTCATCGTGGGCGAGAGTTTGTTGTGGTCTGGCGAGGGACTCTCGGAGTCGCGAGGAATTTTTGGTCGAGACCAGGTTAGTGTGTTTTATTGGATGCTCTTTCTTTTCAGTGTCATTTATTTACTTCATGTTTTATTTCTTTCCATTTCTCTACTTATTTTTATTGGGCAAATTCGTTCCCACTTGCTCCCTGTTGATGCCCTGGTGCTTGTCGCCTGCCCGGGAGGATCGGGAACGCCTCTCAGGTCATGTCGCGGACCAGCTCGTGTGACCAATTTAGGGTTGATCCGGGATGGTTCGTGACATAAAAGGAGGATATCATCAGCACATTGACAATCAGAGGGAGCAACAACCCCCTTCCAACATGAATAGACTTCAGTTTACCTTTTCTAGACAAGGTAGAAAGAATCCTACTGAGATAGTCCTTAGAAATAGAAAAAAGGATGGATGATAAGGGATCACCCTACCTAACTCCCATAGAACAATCAAAATATCCTTTAGGGGATCCATTTATAAGAATTGAGATATGAGCATAACATTATATGGTTTTGACCCATGTAAAGAAAACCTCATCAAACCCACACATGACTAGGATCTTGTAGATGAATCCCCAATCTATTTTATTAAAAACATTCATTACATACAATTTTAGAAAAATACATCCATTTATAATGGGTTTTTAAGAGGATTAATGCACTCTGAGTATGTGATAAGGAAATCCTAGATTTATCTTCCTTTGATGAAGCAAAACTGATTTGTAAATACATTTTTGCAGGGAATGAAGAAAAGCCAATTGGAAAAGATTGTGAAAATGATTTTCTAAATTGTGTTAACCAGGGAAACTGGTCTGAAGATATGAATTCTATTTTCATTATCCTCTTTTAGAATAAGGTCAAAAAACTAGGAATTCAAGTATCTAGGAAGAGATCCACATCTAAAATAGTGATTAACTAACCTGAAAACATCAGCACTAATGAGAACCCAAAATGTTTGTAAGAAGAAGTTACCAAAACCATCTATCCTAGTTGAGATATCGAGTTTTAGGCTAAAGACAACCACCTTAATCTTTGGGACATGAGGTATAGTGGTGACAGTGGATTAGTCCACTTGATTCACCATTATCGGAAATCACCCCATCCATATGATCAATCGGGGATTGGGGGCCATTAAAGAGATCCTTAAAATAGGATGTGACATACTCAGATAGATCCACTCTATTGTAAATGTGGCTATTCCCATTATTAATCATTTAAATAGGCATGTATAATTTCCTAATTTTTTGAACAAAATTAAAGAATTTTGTGGTTATGTCACTATCATTTAACCACCTGACTCTAAAGGAATACCTTTTCAATGCATCTTTCATGTCAAGAAGACTATTCAGCTTAAGGGACAACTCAGCTTCCACTGTAATTCCATCATAGAAATCACTATTGGTGTTAAGATCTTGAACCATTTGAAGAGAATCTTCAAGAGAAGAGATATTAGAGTCAAGGGAACTGAAGTTATCATTGCTCCACATTCTTAAGTTCCACTTTGGGATTTTGTGTTTATTGATATAAACAAAGGTATCATCCCTACAATTCATAGTGCTCCATGTCCTATGGGAAATGGCCTTGCATTGAGGATGATATACCCAAGATTTGTTGAACCTGAAAGGAAAAGGGGGTTTGGGTTCCGCTTTACTAAGACCCCCAAAGATGAGATGATGATCATAATTGAGTCTGGACAATGTTGACCAAGATATGGTTCCTTATATGTCCAAGGAGGCCTCATTAAAAAATCCCATTTAAATCTTACTTGCCACAATGTTTTTCAGGTGGCTCTTATACCAGGTATATTTGGCCCCTTCGAGATTAATCTAAATCCAATCATTCTGATCAATACATTATTTGAATTCCCAGGAAGAGATTGAGTTGTTTTCTGCTCCAAATTTTTCGTCTGGATTTAAAATTGAATTGAAGTACCCCAAAATTGACTAAGGACTAGAGATGGTAAATTTTAGAGAAGCAATATACACCAATATATTCTTTCGAAACTGATATATGATATGGCCTTAAATGATGGAGCAGGTAAATTGGTAACCATGATAGGAAACCGAGCAAGTTACATGTCGATCACTTGACCTAACCATGCTATCGTTGCCTATGGAATTATGGGCCATCACCCATAGACACTTGACATCTCTTAAAAACCTATTAGTGTCAACGAGATGGATCCACAAATTATCTAATTTAGCAATACCGGAGGAGAAGAATTTTCTGGGCTCAAACATAACTATAAGGACTGGGTTGTGCTATTGAATAAATAAATGAATAGATCAAAAAGTCTCATGGTTACCCATAACTTGAATATTCAAGAACATAATCTTCATTTAAATCTTGATTCAGGTTTTGAAAACCTAATATTAATACCTTCTTATTTTTTAGGGGTCTTCCTTCCTTTATGTAGGGAGGATGAGACATCATCTCACTAATATCATCATTATAGGACCAGGTGCACTTCCCTTTGGACTTAGGTTAACTAGACCTGTCCGAGTATCTTGATCTGAGATATTGATGGAGGCAATATTGCATTCCTCAGGCCCTGGCATGCTCTCATGTAATATTATTGAAACAGACTTCTCCATTGGAATGAAAAAGACAACACCCTTTATCTGACCAGTGAAGGACTGATTTTCCTGGGTCTCATATATCTCCCTGGATTCATTGGGAGGCTTTTATTCCTCAAGACTTAGTTACTTTACATGAAAACTGGTTGTAACAACTTTCCCCATTAGAATGGGACAACCTCCCTATATCTGCCCAGTGATAGTCTAATTTTCCTAGGTCACAGACAAATCCCTAGAGGCATTAATATTCTTGGATTCCTCATGCCTTGAACAATTGTCATGCAAAATGGTAGTAACAACATTCCCCATTTTAATGGGAAAATCAACCCCTGTTATCTGAGTCCCCGATGTACTTTATAATCTTCCAGGAATTATATTCTCATATGTAATTTTATCAGAAGATCTTGAACCTGGTATGGAGTCTTTTTTATTTCAAGTGATGTACATAGAATCAACATTTTTTGTATCATTATCCCTCATTGACCAAACCAGGTCATTGATGTATTTATATAACTCCCTAGAAATTAAATAATCGTCCATTTATTTCTTAAGATAAATGACTAAATTATAAATATCCTTGGTTATTAGCCATTTCAAATCTTCCTCCTCCCTTATTCTCTATTCATAGGGAGTATTCCTTGCATGTTCATCCTCTTGAGATTCTTCCTCCTCCAAAATTTCATCCCAGGTTTTCTTCATAGGGGTGGATGTGCTAAGAAGTGATGTTATTCATTTATAGTGTTCACTACACATAGATAAGTTTATGAATATGTATAATGGATATATATGATATTTTTTATATTCATATTTATTTTTTATAAAATTTCAATAAATAAAGAATCTTTTGTCCAATTTTTTTACATTTTAAACATTACACATTTGTATATATAGAAAACCATATCAGTGAACAAATGCATTTAATTTTAATTCAAAATATTATAATAATTGTAAAAAAAATTGTATATTTCATATAAAAATGATATATATAAAATTTTTATTATTCTAGTTATTATGATAAAATAAAAAACATACATTTATTAGAACTATCGAAAAAATTGAAAATAGAATTGTTTTTACACAAATATTTATGTTAATGAGCTGTTGTAGATAAATAATTAATCAAAATTTATATGGGAATTTTTCTTTGTAAAAAATTTATGAATATTTATCATTTTATATATATAATAAATATAAATTTATTATATAGGATCTTGATGTAATATATAATGAAAATCATGAACAACATTAAGGGTTTATAATTAAATATCATATCATTTTGGGATTATTAATTTCAAATTTACATTGAGTGTAATTATATAATTGTTAGATTTTAAAAATATATTATTTTTTATCTAATATTTATTTCTCATTAATAATTCATTCATTTTATTATGTTCTATGTAACACTTAAAATGATCAAGAGGATGTTTTTATGAAAAGAACACCTTATTAACTCTTTGGTCAAAAAATATATTCTTCAAAGATTGTGTATTTTAAATTGTTTTTGATGAATTAAATAATATTTGTTTTGATGATTTTTAATTTCATCTTCAATCGTAATTTACATAAATGAAAAATATTCAAAATATATTTTTATTTTATTTGGAACAACTTATCCTAGGTCAATTACCATAATTATGAATGAAATATTCATGTTAAAGATTTCCGAAAAGAATAAATTGTTACACCATCATGATATCTCATTACAACAAAAAATATATGAAAAAGTTAAATCATTATGTTTGAAAAATTATTTCTTCCAATATTCTAAATATTATTCTTTTTCATATATTTCAAATGAAATAATTGTTTTACCTCTTTTTTAGAAATGTTCAAATAATCATTTATCGATATTTTTAATCTATTTCAGAATCCTATTAGGTATCATATAATTCAATTGGGATATGATCCAATGACCATAACCAATTTCAATCAATAGAATGATTTTTATTGTGTTACATTGAAATCATTATTATATTTTCCATTGGATATGATAAAAGGAATTGGTGAATGTTTATATGATATATTGTTATACATACCTATAAAATTCATAATGCGATAAGGGTTCCATTAAAACCCTATGATTAATTGGGTTATTCTCAATATACTGCAAGTTTACATGGAATCTAATTGGGACTAAATAAAATTCAATAAATAACTATTGAAACTATTATTTTATTATAAGTGGACCATGACATAAAGAATGTTTGAATTGTGAGTGAACTTAATTGAATATTTTATATTTCCTAATATTATAGTCTCGGTGATTAACATGGGATAAGGAAATTATTTTCTATGATTATGATATTGCCACATGCCTATTACATGTTTTTATTCTTGTCATTTTTTCCTATGGATAATGAATAATTAATGAGTATTCTGCACTCATATGGCTCATGTAATTTTAAATGCTAAATATGAATCCCATTTCTCTTGATTTATAATCTATTATTAATTGGGAATGAACATTCTATGTTATTATAATCTTCTAATTCTCTTATACATATATTATTATTTAATGAGATAATCCATTTATATCTCTCCCATTAACCCTTATTGAGTGTATGAAATATCTATTTCTAGTGTTTTTATATTTTAAATGTTATAAAGAATTTTTTTATATAGGATATGATTAATAATTATACTATGTGACAATAATTTTTTTTTGTAGATGATTAGTATTATTCATTTAATTAGTTAATTTGGTATATAGTCTCCAATGATACATATAAATTAGTGATTAAGGATATTTGTAATTATTTTATATGGTGTATATTTATAAATAATGATGCAATATTAATATATTTTATAAATTTTTAACCTAAAAAATAAGGATTATCCATTAGTTTGATATTATATTATGAGTAATACCATGTTTTCATTTTCCTTAAATAATACCATTAGTAAGAATCTATGATTTCTTTCCTATGTATCATTCTGGTTAGCTTCTTGAACTATGGTAAAAATAACGTTATTCAGTTATCATTCATGTTCATGACTGCATTCATTATTTACATTTCATGATGTGATGAATGTTGACCTAGTCTATAGGCCTATATAATGTTAATTAATGTTATTTTCACTTTTTAATGTTGATATGTATATTTTTGGGTTTTAATCCATAATTGAATCTTATAACATTAAACGATTTTTTTAAACTTTATAGATTCAATTCCCCTATACAATTTCATTAATAATATTCTAAAACATAGTACTATAGGTGATATTTTATCTTTTGGGATTTCATTTCCAATATTACTCTTTTTTAGCAAAAGATTAATATTTTGGGGAGGCATATGATCGATCTCCATACATAAAGAGTTTCATTATGGAAATTTATGATATTTATATTATATTAGTAATATTCACATTCATTTTGAGATGTGGTAATTTTAGTGCTATTTTTTTGAAAGGAGATTATCTTGTTTTCCCAATATTTACACAAAATTTATTTTACGGTTGGGTTCTTAATTTTTTCTTAACTAATTATTTTTTAAAAAATTATTGTGGAAAGCAGAATGGTAAAGAAAAATGGGACACCCCCGTGTCAATATTTTATTTAATATTATTTAATTTTATGTAGTTTCAATAATTTATTTTGTTACTATGGATTCTTGGGTGTTCTGAGTTGTTCTAAGTAGTTATATAACTATCCTAAAGATGGATAAGCAATGAATTATAGAGGCCAATCAAAATACATCCTTTCATACATTGTGGAACATTTATGTGTCGGATGACCAAACCAAAATCCATGAAGCTAGATCGTAGTAGGTATTGTATATTAGGGTTAATACAGATTATGTAGTTAATCGTTTTAGTTATGAAATGGTATATTTTTTGGGTTAGTGACTACACTATTGAACCTGGGATGGGAAAAAAATTATTGTATGAAGAATGTCATCATTTATTCCTAAAGAGTGACTATGAACTATAAGAAGATGAGTTAAGGCCACATGTAAACACATTCATCCTAGTAGTCCCAAGTTAGTGGTTATTTTATTACATTAGCACTATATACAATGTATAACATCAGGATGTACCAAATAGTTTAGTAGTCCTGTTATATAAGATTAATTCATCAATTTATAATACATATGAAATAATAAAATTACCAAAAATTTACTTATTTTGAAAATAAAATTCTTCCCTACACCACATCCCAACTTATAAATCATAAAACAGATCATAGTATGAATACAAAATAAAACATAAGAAAGGTGTGAGATATGATGATCATAAATTGGAAGTGTACATTGTATGATATCTTGTTAAAATAAAAATAAACTATATTTAATGGTAAAAAAATTAAATAAATTTGATTTAAATAATAAAATTAGCATAGTATGGCATTTATAATTGACGATAAAATAAATCGATATAAATAATCACTTGAACATGAAACATATCCATGGAAATTCTAAATAATTTAATAATCACAATGAAATTAATTACTTGTATCATAATGAGTGGATGAATATTATCTCGAATCATAAATATACTAGAAATACATTTTTAGGAAATTTGAAATATATAGACTACATTCCAACTAATATGGTCATTTGATATGTCTCATGAGACCTGTTGATATATTAAGGGTTTATCTATAACATGGATCGACACATAACATTATAATTTTAATGTATTCATTATATGAAGGAGTGAATCAAAATCAATTTTAATATATTTACTGAAAAAATAAAATAAAAAATGATAGAACACACCCTTATTGAAATACGAATAATTATAAACCATCTTGTGTAATAATGGGAATTCTAGTAAAATTGTATATCTATTTTCAAATTGATAACAATCCAACCAATGAATATTTATGGATGACATAAATACAACATATCCCAAGTGGATCATAAATACAATAAAGGGTTAATATCATTTATTAATGAAATACTATAAAATATTAATCATAGTTTATTAAGGAAAATAAAATGTTTGGAATTTTTTTAAAATAAAGATGTCACAATAATATTTGAAAAATCATTTATTTTATTATAAAATTTCTAAATTTTAAAAACAAATATATGGTTGCATGTTTATGACAGTGTAAAATTCTATTCATGGAATTAATATTATAAAAATATTCTATTCATGTTTTCATTAAAATTGAAAAAATAATTTTTTAAAAAAATATGATGATTCCATTTAATTTTTTGTAAAAACAAATTATTTCACCAAATTTCGTAAGTTAATCATTTTTAAATTGTTAAAAAAATTATTGAAAACATTTTTATAAGGCATATATTTGGTCAAAAAAGTATTTTTAATGAAGATATAAATAGAGATGGTGTTCGTTAAAAATATTTGATCAATCATTTTATGTTAAAAATATTGTTAAAATATATCTATTATTTGAAATTGATTATGAATAACCTGTGTAGAGGAAAATATATTAAGTTAAAGATTGTAATTTAAATTATTCCCCCAAGTGAGAATTAAAAAATAATTTCTGAAATAATTATTATAATTTGAATGAAACCCTTACAAATTTGGTATATTTTTATTCATAAGACCAATGATGGAAATAATTTCAAATAAATAATTAAATACCATTATGTGAAATAGGATCAAAAAATAAAATATGTAACGTGTATTATATAAACTACACAAAGATATTAGAGGATCATATGTAGTATTTATCATGATTTTTTTATTAATATATTAAAAATAATAATAATATATCCCTTTCCATATATGATTTCCATATTTCAATTAATATCATGTTCATTCACAAGTCATCAATAAAATCGATATTTTAGGTGATAATTGATTCGTTTTCATGAATGTTTTTGTTGATTAATTTTTGAATTTTTAATTTGATCCTTGTTACATTGTCCTTATAAAGATATAAAAGATATAAATATAAAATATATTCACCATATATAATTTTTATATTAATCTATAAAATTTAGTTACTGAAAATTTATTTGACCACTCAAAGAGATTGTAGGTCATAGGTATGTTTGAATGTTGTTTACATTTATATTGATGTATATAATGAAATGAAAATAAATTTTAATTCAATTATCCATAATCATTATTGTTTTATACATGTCTTATATGTCAATAAAATAAATATTTATTAACTTTTATGTAAAAAAATGATAAATAGTTCATATTTCTATGTTGATGAAATAGTTCACATGTACACCTGAGCGATGTTATTATTTTAAAATTCATTGGAATGTAAAAATTTAGATGTGGAATTATTTTTTTAGAATTATTTTTTATTCATAAATATCACATATATTTATTAATTTTAGCCTTGGTATGTTCCATGTAAAGAGTCAAAATGAACATAACATTTCACATCATGAGGCGGTGGTACACTATACACAGAAGATAAATTTTCGTAATCCCTAAATAATGGAATGTATGAAGTAATTTTAAAATATTAATTTGGTAATTATAAACATTTCATAAATATCATATAATAATGTTATGTACTTTATTATATTCACAATTTATATCTTTTTATGGAAGATGAATTGAATTAGTTTTCGAGGTGGTAATATTTAGTACACACAATTGATATTTTTTATTCAATTCTAATAGAAGTGGAGATTGATATGGTTTATTACATTAATATTATAACAATTTTTTACATAGTAGATAGATTTGATATTATATGATCAAGTTTAATAAGGTTTGATTGAGGGGTAGGATTAAAAAAATTAATATGCACATACAAAAATTTTATATTTTATTTAAAGAGCCTATTTAGAATTGTATATAATAAAATAATAGAAGGAAATTATAATAAAAATAATTCCATTAGGTTGTGAGGAGAGAATTATAGATGTGATTTGGTTAGGTCATGGCCAAGACACTATGTTTTTGTATTGTAATGTGAGAGGAAATGGGGTTTCCAATTATAAGTGGAGGAGAGGACCAATATAGATTTTGTCAACTGATAAAGTGATACATATTTTTCTCAGGAAAAAAAGAAAAAAATGTGTCATTAGAAAAAATTGTTGATTATATGATCTAAATATTTTCATACAATGGGTTTTGAACTTGTTTTATGTAATATTAATATTTTATATTCTTATATTTCACCCTGGTAAATACATTCTAACATAATTGTGTTAATTAATTCATGATTTCTTCACTATTATGTATGGTCAATGTAACGAACCATCCTAGAATACCATCTAAACTAGTACTTGATATGAGTCTACACTAACCGAAAGAGAGTTCCTAATCTATAATTCCATATGAAAAGTACTCGAGCATCAACATAACACTGTTGGGAATGACTTCTCACCCAAGGTATAAAAATAAGATAGTACAATGTGGAAATATTAACAAATAAATAAACTATTATATACATATCATGGTACAAGGACATGAAGAAAACTAGAAATAAAACAAAGCTACCAAAAACCCATCTCTTTGTAGTCCATGACTTCCACAATATCTCAAGTCTCACATCATTGGTCACCCATGTACAAACTTGGAAAGTAAGGTGAGAGTATAAATATAAGCTATAAGATAATAATGGGATGAATACACCGAAAGGTATAAGATGGGTGTGATATAAAGACTGTAGTGGGATTCTAGAAAAGATACTATTCAATTTAATTCTATGGAAACTCAAATACAATAAAATATACTTAAAAATAAAATACTATAAATATTAGTTTAGTTATGATTTTTAAAAATTTTAAATTAATTAATTAATCTAAACATGTAAAACATAGAATATCTCTATTTAAAACCCAATAAAATTTCTAATAATATTGTCAACCCATTTTAAAAGTTTCAATCAGACAATCCAAAAAATATTTATAATATTCACTTCATACGGAAGGAAAAAAATTATTCAATACTATATATTAATTGTTCATAATAAAAATAAATGAATCACACAAGAAAACACGGGTTCCAGATTGCGACGAAGAATGTTGTCATGTATCGAGGGTCATGTATATGGTTGTCAGTGGTAAAACCTTAGTATGACAGTGAGTGTACATTATAAGATATAATCATATTAATACATGGATAAATTTAGAGATTACATCAAGTCTCATGGGCCTCAAGAAAACTATTTCTACAAAAACTCGCATTAATGATTCCACGTCCCTATCCCAAACCATTCACATTAAATGAGGATACACATGAATGGAATGTGTCCTCTAAGGAATCATATATCATGGTCATCCAATATTATTATCCTTCTTCCCATTAGTAGATAGAATAAGGTGTGAGGAAATTAAATTTCAAGGATCACATAGGGATCCTTATTGTTGACATCTCAGTCTCACCCCAAAACACTTTTAAGGTAAATAATCCATTCTTCAACCCCCAATCAACGCAACATACAAGAATAAAAGAATTTAAAATTAGTATATTATCACATGAAAAAATTATCATAAATTTAAAAAAACTCCTTCAAACATCATCAATTTCAATTAAAAAATTCATTATAATTCTACTTTGAAAAGTGTAATAATATCAAATTCCTTTCATATTTCATCAAATAAAACCAAATAGGCCTTTAAAACAATTTTTAATTTCGATGAAAACATAACACATTCTAAACATTCATTATAAATTTTAGAAGGATTGAACATTTTTGTAGCCACAACATGAGACCCACTTTACATATGAATAAATAATTTATTTTTAAAAACCCATGTTGAAAAATTAAAAAATAAGGGTAGAATAATTCCAAGGGGGTTATTGGTCATTTAATAAATTCATGATTTTTAAAATATTTATTAAAAATCATATATTTAAATTTATTTAATTCAAATAAAGTATTTTCAATTCAATAATCAAAACTCGGAACAAATCCCTGAATTCCACCTAAAAATCGATTAAAATAAATTTAAAAATAAATAAAAAACATGGAATTAAATAATTCACATAATTGTTATAGATATTAAATAAATTAAATTTTCAATTCCAATTGAATATTTTATGTGAAATATTTTATTTAGAATTATATGGGAAATTTTATAGAGCATGATTTAGAAATTAAGAAACATGTGTCAATGGGTTTTCAAGAAATGATGAATAAGATAAATGAACGAAACTCATTGACATGCCTACTTGTAAAATAATTAATACAACCATAATGAATCTGAAATGTTTCGCCATTGATGATGATCATCAGATCTGAGAAGATATATCCTCAGTTAAGAGAGAAGAGCTAAAAAATTCCAATATCCCACAACAATCTACCAAGATCCAAAAAAACACAAGCCTATCTAACATTTATAAATAAGCAATCAATAGGGGAAGGGAGATCCATGACTAATTAAAAAAATAAACTCACCGAAAGAGAAGAACTCACCTTTGATTGGTTCTTCGAACCAACAATAGATAAGGTTTGGGGATCCAAAATGCCTCTGGTAGGCTACCAAAATCCTACGGATAAGATAAGGTTTTCGATGGAGGTGTTTAGGGTTCATATGGTGGGTTTAAATAATTTATTTAATATTTTAATAACATAAATTATCATGAGAATAGTTTCCTAGGTTTGGTGTCATTATTAGGACTAGTTCAGTACCTAACAGTTCACCCAAAACAATAACCTTATACTAGTTCTAAAAATAAGATTCAAAATTATTTTAACCCTGAACAAGCCAGGTTATCCCCTCTCATACATTGTTTAATCATTTGAAAACCAGGATAATATCATGGAACCCCTTCTACCCTAGATTCACAATTAGATTAACCAATAATAAACCATGAAAAAACCATTCTATCTGCGTTCCATGTTTAGTTCTACGATGCATAAACAATGAAAATTCCTAGAAACATTAAAATCTATCTAATAAGACACCGAAAACCAATCAAAGAGATACAATCATTGGGTACTCAAAAAAATGGGTAATTAAAAACAACAATAAGTAACAGGATGTTACATCCTATCCATATGACTTCCTATCCACAAAAATTCAATAGTCCTAATGATATACCAAACTGATATAAGAAGAAAACCATACAAAATTTGGTGAGGTGAACAGTCTATGGTGTAGAAGTGAGACTAAACAATAGGTTAATAATAAAATTATAGGATCAAAACACAAATATAACCACAGTACTCAAATTCCCGCAGCATCTTGTTCATGGTATATCAAAAATATACCTCATCTTAGTTACCCATATAGACTCATATGGTATATCAATGTCTAATAGGAATGAGATCACACCACCAGGTTAGTACATTATAGGTCACTACACAATCACCAAGGAGATCATTCTATTTGTCAAAATTAATCTCTAACCATAGAATCAAGACACAAAGAACCCCAAAGAACAATAACATTCTCTCATGAAAAGGAAACAACTATTACATTAACAATCCACATGTTTCTGAAACCAAGGTATAGAGGATTTCATTTACGAAGATCATAATAAAAGGTTTCCAAATAAAGTAAAGACACAATAATGAAAAGATTGAATAATTTTATACTTCCACATCATTGAAAAATAATTTGAATCAATATTAACCACATATTAAAACTAACAACTGGATATCTGAAGTTCTTATAATGTGTGAAAATATTCAATTCAAGACAAGTTTTTAGTGACCTATTATCATGATGCATCTACCACCCTGCATTCAAGATTTTTTATTCTAGACCGGGTGTTCTCTTTCTATTTTTTCACATTAAAAAACACAATATAGTGACTACCCTATACTATAAACACATGATATGCCTCATCTTTTTCTTGTGAGACTATCATTCCTCAACCATTAATTAGGAACCCTTCCCTTAACATCACTTCACTAAATCCAAATCACTTAAAAAATACAGATTGGGAATCTCTTCATAATATACCATCTCTGTTATAGGCTTTTCATTTTAGAGGTATGGGTGAAGAAATTATTTAAAATAGATATCCCCACTATAATAATTACAAACAATCCAAAGAATAAAACAACCAGAAATTGGAATTTCTTGTCATACATCATAACTGATAAAATATCTTGACCAAAACACATAAAATCATCAAATTTCACCTTCTACACTACTTATGAATTCTTAAACTAAATAAAAGCTAACATTAATCATTCTCAGTACATTATTTCATTCATACAAGTGGGAACCAAAACATCCCCCCACTTCTTTATAGATCCCATATATAAGGCATTGATAGAATTGGTCTTCTAAGATTCGCATTTCATGAGATAATTGAAGATTACATGAACATGCTCATGCCACTTCACTACCTAAATAGAAAATTTTTTATATTACATGCAGGTTGACGACAATCCATGATGTTAAAGATGAGGATTATAGGATGAACTTTAACCGGCTCTAGCCCCTCGATTTGGATTCTGGGAGGAGTAATTGATAAGGTAATCATCTTATAGAAAATTTGAATAACCACCACGAGGAATAGACCATTGGACCTACATTCTATCATTCTTGATGTAAAATCAGGGAGACATTTATGAACATCACTAAGAATTGGAATATCAACTCATGAATTAAATAACACTACAAAGGAGCATAATGATTTTAAACAAGGTCACCACCCCCATTGTTAAAAACATCATTGATTTCCTAACACACATACTTTATCCTCTTTTAATGCATTACTCGTTCCATTAAAAATGATAAATATAGAAAAAAATAAACCACCATTTCAAGAACACTTTTTGAGGACATATAAATTATTCTTTACTTTTAAAATAATTACTCATATTCTACAATTATTTAAAACATTAATATTAAAATTCATTTTAATGAAATAATTATTCTTATAACATTGTTCTATCACATAAAATACGTCAATGATTATAATTCTTTCCAAAAAATCATTTCAAAAAACATGTATTTTTGTTCATTTAAAATATTTATCAGTAAACAAAAAATATATATTTTGAGTCAGAAATTTGTTTTTAATAATATAATATACATCATTCACATGGTATTATAGGTGAAACATCCACACAAGAGCATAAAAAAACCCTCATCCATAAATCACATAATTAACCATAGATATGTGAAGTCAAATGTAGATAAAGTGATAAAATATCATATTTATATCGACGATATACATGAAAAGGATCATCCTAATTGGCTGGTAAACCACACACCAACCTCACAACAGCTGATGGTTGGATTTACAAATCAATTGAATTGATTAATAACATTTTACAAGGCAATTATAATGTGGTAAAACCTTAGTAATCCATTCATTATGCCTCAAAATCACATAATAGATTCTAAAAAACAATGACAGAGACCTTGAGAATATAAATATATTTTAAAAATAGAAAACCTATAACTCAAAATAAAGACTCAAGTCCCATCATCTTGTTAACTCATGTCTCCTCAAGATGGGGTGGTGATCAATCCCCTGCTCACAAACTACCTCTTTATTCCTGACACATTCAAGTTTTCTTTTATACCATGAATCACTCCATTCAACGTAAGGCATTCAAATTCAAGGAATCCCCTTTAATAAAATACCACCTATTATACCATTTGTAATTAACAAACCCAGAATACTATCTAATCTAGTGCTTGAGCTGATTCACCACTATCTGGAAGAGCATTCCTGATCTCCATGTGACAATGAAAAGAACCTTCATATCAATATAACAAAACTGATAACAATTTCACCCAAATACACGTAAAATTGAATAGAACAATGGATAAAAATTATCATATAAATATACCAGCATATACATATTAGTGTACACTGAGAAGATATAATGTTGAAAATAAAACAAATATATGAAAATCAGGTCTCTTGGTGGTCCCTGACCCCCCACCACGTGTCAAGGTACTGACCCTTTATCACCCAATAATGAACCCATAAAAGAAGTAATGATAAAGAACGTTGTCTATAAGATGATATAAAGATGAAAATAAAGAAGATTATAATTAAAGTGTGAGATAATGATTTTATAGGATTCCACCAATGATTATACAAAATTATTTCATTAGGAAATTCAAATATTGTATGATGTGTAACAAAAAGAGAGTATAAGATTTAATTTAATAATTATTTTGAAAAAATTTAAAATCACTTACTAATATAAAACCATAAAACATGAAATTTGACTATTTAAAATTAAAATATTTTCTTGATAATATTTGAAAAAAAAATCACAATATAAATTCAGGTAATTAATAAATATTCAGAAAAATGCAGCTCATATAGAATGAATTACAAGAGTCAATACAATATATTCAAGCTGCATAAAAAATAAATTTCATTATTCTAAGAAAATATATTTCCATATAGTGAGTAAAAATACATTCATTTATTGAGTATCATGAATTATGATATAATGGGAACAATATGTTCATGATGTCGAGTCAACCTAAGAATAGCTAATAATTCAACAACATCTATAATTTTTATGATTACATGTAGTTTCAAGAGTCTCAGGAAATCCAGTTCCACACACAATAGCATTCATGGCCGCATTGGTGTATCCTGAACCTTTCATGTTCACTATATATCCATTAAAAGGGTTTGATTCCACCATTGAAGAATATATCTAGGCCATCACATATAACAATTTTGATTCCCATGACTAAAAAATAATTGGAGAGATAAATAGGTTATGATGATCACGTTGGGATCATTATAGAAAACATCTTACTCTCACTCCCAATACCATCTAATATTAAATAATTAGCTTTCCAACACCCTATAATTGGAAGTATTCGATTCAAACAAGTACCAATTTTGGGATTTTTAAATGGGATAATTATCAGAAATTTCTAATCAGAACATCAAGAATCATAAATTTCAATTCATATCATTTATATTCAATTCAATATTCAAAAGGATAATAATACATGCTTCCATACCCAATTCATCATTAAAATTCAAAATGGGACTTTAAAAAAATAATTTATTTAAAATAAACAACGACACATTCAATGAAATAATGATACCTTTTAAAATTATTCAATATAATTCAAAACATGGGTTAAAACCTTCTTCCCATTTGAACAAATAAATTATTTGAAATGACCCAGGAACACCATTTCCAAATCAATGGTAAAATCACTCAAAGGAGGTTCATGGTAATTTTATAAATTCAGCAATTTAAAACTATTTAAAAAATATGAAATAATACAATTTATTTAATTCATATTAAGTATGACTATTTAAAAAATAATAACCTTGGAAATAGACCTCAATGCCACCAAAATATCCTTTAAAATATATTTATAAATTAATCAAAACCAAAAAACAATTCAATAATTCAAAAAAATGTTATAAATATCAAGACTATGGACATTAAATTAAATCAATATTCAATTCAATGAAATTATAGTCAAATAATCTTTTATAAGGAATTGAATGGAAATATTGGACAAAATATGTTTTATAAATTATGAAATATATATCATTTAATTATCAAGAAACAATGATTTAAAACATTAAGGAAGCCAATAGAAACACCTATATGTAAAATACGGAATCCAACTACATAAAATATGATATGTATGAGCTTCCCAGGTTGTCTCCATATCTAAGAAGATAAAAAATGGGAGAAGAGAGAAGATATCCTAGATCTAATATCTCCCGAAAATCTTCCATGATACAACCAAATGCTAGGATATAATAAATATTATGAAGAAGGAATCAAGAGGAAAATGAATTTATATAATTAATAATAATGGAAATCACCAAATTAAAAGACCTCCACTTTGATTGGCACTTATTTCTAACAAGAGTTGATGTTGAGGGAGGCAAAATGCCTCTAGGGGGCTCTCAAAATCCCTCGATTCATATTAGGTTCAAGTAGTAAGAGATTATGGTTAATTAGGTGGGTGTAAAAAAATTAATAAAAATATCAATAATTTTATTATCATGTTCAAGTTTTCCATTGTTCTGTCTCATGGTTATTACTAATCATTCTCCTAATAATGCACCCAAAGCAGACCCTGTATAAGAGATGCACACATAGGCTGCACATTTAGTTTAACTGTGTTCAAACCATGCGACCCCATGCATGCATTATTTAACCATGCACTAAACATTTGAAATCCATGTAAAACATCATAGATGGTTTCAAAAATTGTTTATCATTGAAACAAATATGTGAAAATTAGTAAAAGGTCCTGAAACCATAAAATAAGGTCTGGTAAAATATTGAAAACATCCTGCAAGGAGTTCAAATCAATGGGTACTCAAATCAATGGATAAAAACACATAAAATAATAAATAGTATGTTATACTCAATAATTATTATAACTACATTATATAATATCAATTATTATGATTCAAATTATTTAATACATTTTTAGTAATTCAATTCATATAAGTGACTGAATTCAATTCAAAATTAAATTTAATATGGGACAACAGAGCGGTTTTGGAAACAAATAAATTCATGTAAGTATAAAATACTTTAATGAAAAATTCATTATCAAATTCACTAAAATGAAACTAATTTGTAAATTTGGGTGATAATGAATCTAATTATATTTTAACACCAATTCAATATGTAATTTTAATTTTTATATAATTTAAATAATATGACCAATTTTGAAAATTATTATTATTTTTTAATATATATAATAATATTTTTAAAAATTATCAAAAATTACACCAATGATAATATTGAGTATAACATTTTAAAAATGAATATTATTTTGTATTTTAATTTTTTTCTTGTAGAAAAATTATTTGTAATTCATATACACAATGTACGAATAATCCTTCATTTAGAAAAAATAGATATTTTCAAAAAAAATCACTTAAAAATGGATATTTTTGACTTCAAATCAATAAATAAATATTAAAATTATTCTAAATATGCATAAAACATATATTTTTCACTATTTTGGTTTTATTATTCATACATTCATTTTTAATAGTTGGGTTTTAACGGTATTGTTTAAATGTTATTTCTTCAATATTTTATCATTTTTTTCTAAAACTCGTTGTTGTATACATAAATAAATCTCCGATAAATAGAAATAAAATAAATTTAATATAAACTATCAATGATTCATATTCATTTCTAGGTTTATTGTTTCATTTTATACCTTCTATTAAACATGATTTTCCAGTTTTAAAATATCATGGTGTTAAATTTTGTACCCCATAAATAAATGGAAACTACCAAATGTAAAATTAATCCAACTAATCAGGTGTTATACATTTAAAAACAAATTTTATGTATTTTAACATCATAAAATTGGTTAAATTAAATTTCTAATTATATCAGAGAATGAGGTGTGTGATGGCCACCAAGAATAAAAAATTACTAGGTTGTTAAGTAAGAGAACATTAGTGGTAAATGAAAACATGATAATATAAAAAAATACTAACACCCAAGGATAAATATGGGTAATAGAGATCATAGTAATGAGATAGTTTTCTACTATAAAAAATAAATTGTTAATGAGATAATGGTTATTTATTAACTATAAAATAATTTAAAAGGACAGTTTTTTTATCTAATGTTATTTTTCCTATGATGATGGATATTTTTACTAGTATGACAGTGACCACAAAAAAATTACATACAAATTCAACCAAAAGGTATTGTTTTATAAATTACTACATGTTATTTTACTCTATATCATGAATATCCAATATGAATTTTTATTCTTATAGAAATGAAACTATCATATAGCACTTCATTATCTCAATAAAAAAATATAATTTCATTATTCATGTTTGTAGGTATTTTCTATGAGAAAATTGGTTATAAAAAAATATCCAATAAAACAAAAAATTCATCATAATGATTTATTAAAATATTTAACCTTTTGAATCATCCAAAACATCTCTAACCAAATTCATAGTCCAAAAATTTAGATGGGTGGCATCTAAAGAAACATTATATTCATGATATAATATTATTTACCTTTTAATGACAAATTCCAAATATTTGTATACCATGATAACCAGAAAAACATGGTTAAAACATGTATGATTCAAAATATAAAATTTTATCTTGTCCAATATATTCTATAAAACCAAACCTGTAATAAACTAAAAAAAGATAAATTGAATAACTAGTAAATTTAAAGGATACCAATACTAGCAAATAAAAATATCTTGATCATTATTATCTAAACATAGACAACATATTAAGGGATATTCTCCCTCAATCATGTGATTTCCAAAAGTAAAACATTCCACAAAATCAGTTTTCTTATTTATCAGCATTTTTCATTGTATACTTTTACATCACTAATGAAATATAATATCGTTAAATCCTTATATATTTTATTAATCATATAAAGGGATCACCATTAATGATATATCTTTAAATATTATTTCATTAATCAAAATGTTATAAAATTAACCATTCAACATTGGCTATATAATTTTTATATGAGTGGCCTTCATCCCTTTTCATGTTATTGTTCATATTAACTGTATTCTTAGGAATTTTTTTATTGTTCCTTATATCCTTTCAATTCATACATTTAACACATGAATCTTTATTATTTTCCATTAAATAAATATTTTGTTGTAAATTATCTCTACAGTTATAGAAATATTTCATTCTATTCAGAATATTCATAGGCATTTGTTTTAACAATTTTCATATGTGAAAAAAATAATTCACTATATTCTTCACATTATCCATAATTCATCTAAAATACTCTTCGTATTAACATTTTATTTCAACTCATTAGACTTGGAAAAGTATTTATCTTTCCTAATAGCACATAATATTATGTCCTACAATAATGGGAATGTTTTGGATAATAATTTACCATGATAAATTGAAATCGTCCCATTAATAAAATTTCAACTATTACTCTATGGATAAAATATGTAGTCTACAATACTAATTTATATCAATGTTAAGTAGGAATCATAGTTATCTACATATTTAATTTTGCTTCATCTTAGACTCATGAACAATATTTATATACCTACTTGTTTCCCATAAGGAAAATATTTTACCTTTAGTAGTATCTTACAATCTATCTATTACGAGTTTGATATAACTTCTTCACCATTACAATAATTTATTAATGATTACCACATATTCCCCTCACTATAAAGATAGAAAAATACCATGATCAATTTTTCATCTTAACTACATCCCATAGAGATAATTATATTCTCTTTGGTATTTATCAATTTCTCATTTTCAAATGGATTTTATGTCCTAGTAACTTTTGGGGGTTTTCAATGAATAACGTGGTCTAAAATTTTTATTCTGCATAGATTGTTATTATATTGTTCAATATTAGAATGATTATAAATCAAAAAGTGAATTTTCTACACAAACATGGTTATAATTTCAAAAGTTGGAAATAATGCTCTATCTCCGTCTTCATTATCATTCATATGATTGGAATAACTATATAGGTTTCACATATTAATATGGTTCCAATTCATTCCCCCGGACTCTATTTCACAAAAATGGCATTCTAAATTTTAATATAACATAATGAATCATTATATATAATCCCAATATAAGATAAAGACTAAATATGAATAGAAATATTCATGCATATATAATATCATAATCATAACATGGTTTGTTTGAGAAATTATTAAAATAACTAAAATATTATAAAAACATTCATGATAGTTTATAATGAAAATTTGAATTAACATATGCATATCATATGGTAGTCTAGAACTACCAACACAGTGAGGCATGTTATTGGGTACCGATTGAAGATCAATTCAAGACAAATGTTCCTTTTTTTGATTTATTACTCATTTGTACAACAAATCCAAAACACTATGTAACTTTAGTTTCTATATATTAAATTCATTCCTTGAAAAACCCCATAATAAATAACTTAAAAATTATGATGATTTTCTTACAGACATATCCTTAATTTTTATCATCTATTTATATTACCTAATATAAGTTTTCCTAAATCTAGTTTTAAAAATTTCTAATAAACATCCACCAATACAGATGGTATAGTCTCATACCTCACTATCATATATTAGGAGGTAACATTATTGAATTACAACTATATCAATGGTAAAGAGTCCCAACGTACTAAATAGTTAATAGTTTTGGTGAATGATATATATACACTTGAATATATTACCTTTTAAAAAATACAATATATGTAAATTATTTTATTTGGGAATTACATTATTCCCCTTAAAAATTCCCAGAATTTCAATCATATAACATTTTTTTGAATCTTGTGGATAAAGAAACATAATAAAATAGTGAATATAGATGATTATTAAGAGATCATGTATAATGGAAGCTATCATGAATTAATATGTTTAACTAATAAGTAAAGATAAATAATGAAATCAAAAACAATTTCAATAATAAAAATTGAATAATAGTGTATGATTAAATAATTATTAAGTAAATCCTTATAAATAATTTCATATGTTTGAAACCTCTACATAAATATTCTATGTAATGGAATAATCACATGGGTATAAATAGCTGATCTTATAATGAATGAATTCATAATGACGACCATAAATAGAAATTAAATACCTTTCACACGGAAATAAACACCTAGAAAAAATAAAATATGGATATTTTGTTTTATTGTGTATGCGAAACACAACACTGAGATTAAATTTCCCACAAACATATTTTAATTTAAAATTAATATATTAAATATCTTATAAAAAACAAAACCCTTAGTATAGAGGAGTAGTAAAATAGTATACCAAAATTTCATAGACCATAACTTTTTTTATAAACTATACTAAATAAATCATTAAAATTATTTATATCAATAGATTATAAATAAAATAATATTTTTTTAATAGAACCAAAATGTTTTCTGAAAAATATTATTTTTTTTCTGAAAAAAGGTTTAGTGAAAATTTCTCCACGTAATTTGAAATTAATTTTACCAAGTTTTGAAAATTTGTTTTATAAATTTATCTTTATTTTTAAATTTATAATATGAAAATTATATTAGGGTTATTTGTTTTATATTTTTTTAATTGGTTTCATTTTATGATTAATAGTGAAATATACTGCATTTTAATTGATCTATAGTGGTTTTTAAATAATTTACAGTGAAATTTTTCAATTTAAATTAGTTTTAAAGTATAATTGATCTTATTATATAAATATTAGTCGCAATTAGGTCATTGAAATATTTTTCATGTTGAATTATGATATAAAAACACTATAATGTTTTGAATATTTTCTCTATAAAGAGAAACATTTCCATATGCTTGTGGGATTAATTTATAATTTATATTATCCACATATGGTAATAGAACATCAAAAAAAATTTATATTTTATGTCAAAATAATTTATATTATATTATATATTCAACACATTTTTTATAAAAAAATTAATAGTGAAACAGAAATAAGTAATTATTATGGTAATGGTAAAAAAAATTAACTGTGGTTAAATTAAAATGATATGTGTAAAAATTACCTAATAAAAATTTACAACACCAATTATCATTCCATATGATGAAATTATAAAAACTTATTTTGATAATTGAACATTTTTGTTGACTTTTTCCTCATAGAAATGTTTTTTATGATTGAATCGTTTCCAAAATTAGAAGTGTGTCACTCACATCACCTATAAAAAGTCAATTCTCATTTATATTCCTAAAAAAATACCATAATTTTTTATCATACAACACCAATGGAAATAACATCTAAAAATATCTCATCACATCAATGAAGCTTTATTTTTGGAATAACCCAAATATAGGAACACCATTGGTGAAAGCGTATATATGATACCTGAAGAAGATTTAATGTTTTTAAATACTGTACTATTTATTCATCCACCTACTTAAATTATTTTTTTACATATATGATATAAAAAAATAAATAACTTCCATATAATTATGTGATTTTATTGTGAAGTAATGACCCACAACCACCTCCACTTCTGTCCAATATGTTACAAAATCATCATTTGTGTGTAAGAAAGACTACAACCTCACGAACCAATGTAATTAATTATTCATATTATCACATATCACTGATATGTGTTATAAATTATTGAAAGAATATATATTATTATTAATATATTATTATACATAAAAATTAATTATATAGTTTATTTCCTTTTCACTTTGAATTTCAAAGAGGATACAATAACATCACACGTGCGTAAAGAATACTACAACCACATGAAATAATGTGGTTCATTTTTTTACTAATGATATAAATGAAATATAATATGGATATTTAATATAAAAACATGTGATATGAATTACATTTTTATGATATTAATAAAAATTATATCATTTTAAAAATATAATACATAATTTACTTTTTAAGACTATTTTTTAGAATCTTTTATGTAGATATGGACTACCCCCTTCATGAAGAGATGTGAATATCTTTTCATAACCAAATGACATGTACATTATTTATATTTATATTTAAATACATAATATTATATATATGATAGTATTATATTTTTTTATTAAAAAATATTACATAAATCATTTTAATAATGATCATTAATAAAATGAAAACAATACTCATGTCTGTGTAGGTCCTACCATCTCCATAATAATATCACAGTTCATTTTTCATAACCAACATTCATGGTTAGTTTTAAAATTATAATTAACTTGAAATATGATAATTATGTAATGATTATTATTTTATATTTTATAAAAGTATATAATATTCACATTACATAGATCATTGAATATGAAACCTGAATGAGAAAACAATGAAAATAACCCATGAAATAAGAATAATAAGGGCTGATTATTAATGTAAAAAATTTTAAGATGTTATAAAAGGGTAATATATGATATTAATAATATTAATATTATTTTTTTATAATTTAATGATATTTCTAAAACCAGTATAAATGAATTAAAATCGTTTTTAACCAAATAGATGTCCGAGGTGACATACATCGTCCTAATTTCCCTTAACTATGTCATTTTATAATGTTATACACCTAAATTCATTAACATGGTCAACATAAATTCATTTTTAATGTAATATCATGATTACTGAATTATTAATGGTGTTTTATGTTTCAATTGCAAATATTTTCTCTATGAATTTTTGGATTAAATAATAGCAAGTGGTAAAGAGTGTCATCACTCAATTTTATTTCATTGGGTTATATTACTACTTCTTCAACTATAAAAATATATTATTATGTTTACATTGTGATTTTACTATATATTATATTATTTAATTTTTTTTGGATTATTATGTGATATAAATATTCAACTCAGAGTCTAAATCTCATCTCATTGTTACAATATTTTTGTTATTTTATTTGACAATATTGTTTTAATTGGTATTTTATATAATTTTCATTCCATTAAAGGAAATTTATATATCCTTGTTTTATAATCCATTCATTTTATTCATCTATGTATATTTTTTATATTTTTTATGTAATTTTTCCCTTTTTCCACTAATTTCTACATAATATGTTTGATATTTTTTTTAAATCCAACTATATTTCATTCATTGGTTTGTAAAAATTTTTCATCAAAACCAATGTTTTATAAAAATGTTTGAAAATTTATTTTTAACCTTTTAAAAATTATTTATAAATATCATATTCAACAATATTAACTTTTTACAAAATATATTGAAAGTAATTTACATTAAATTTTACAAATTATTCCCCTTTTGGAGTTTTAAAAAAAGTGAAGGGATTAATAATTTTACCATATACAAAATGTACGAGATTTTAAACCATTGAGAACACTAAAATGTTTTAAATATTCCCCTATAATTTTAAAATTTTATTTTCTAAATTATTTATGAACATTTTTTTAAAATAAAATGTTATAATACAAGGTTTATTTCCCTCAAAAATGTATTTAAATATCTTCTTGTGGTAATTCTAATAATGAATATAAATAAATAGTTATTCTTACTTCAAATTGTTATAAGATTTATTAATTCCACCCTTATAATTTCAAGGGTTTTTTTATAATTTTCACAATGGAATTATTGAAATTAAATTTCTTGTTTCATTTCATTAGTAATTTACATTCTCATGAAATATTAAATTACCTTTGATCCTTGGAAATTAAATTTTCCTTAAATATCCATATTACTTTTCTTGTAAATTATTATTTCTGAAATGTATATAATTTTAAATATGGTGTTATACATTGTATTGAATTTTTTTATTGGGGTAATATTTATAAATACATATTCATTACTCAATACAGGTATTTTATGTTACAAATATTTTTTTGGAGTGACATATATTATTTTATGAATGAAGAATTATTTATAAATAAGATACATGTGTGGGGATTGGTGATAGATAATCGTTCGATTCATCGGTTGTCTCACAGGTTGAATTGGTTGTCTAGAATTAGTTAAAATGGTTACTACTAATCCATTTTAAACTATTGTGACAGTAGATCATGAATGTAGAGGTATAATGTTACTAAAATACATGAGGTCTGATAAATAAGTATTTCATTCATTAAGAATTAAATTATTACTACCCATTATATTTTTCCAATCATATTAGAATTATATGCATTTCATTACGAATAAGGGATTAAATAGTATGTGTTTTTAGTAATTTACCATGCATTATTGATAATTCTATATCCAATTATGATATAAATATTATTGATTAAATTGAATTTGTTTTTAGTTATTTAACATTCCATATGGATTATATGTATTGATACAGAATTTCATTCGATGTACATAACAGTCACTATGAATTTGAGATCACCCTTTTTTGTTTCCATTTGTTGGAATCAATGAATCATACTACGAATGATTTTAAATTATATTCTAGTAAGAATAATAATTTTGTAGAAAATTATTTTTTATTATATGTTTACAAATTTAATATGGGAATCATGTATGTATCTGGTTTTACAAGGAAAAAACTATTTATTCATTCGGGTTATGATTCCGCATATAATCTTCAAAGGAATAAAAGAAAGAATTATCTATGTGATACTAGGTTTCGGAATTGTACATTTGGTATCAAAGGATGTTTATTATAATAAATTAGAAATATATTAAAGAAATCATGGATTAGTGAACATAGCATCATGATGGATATTTAAGATACGTACATAAAAACATACATAATTTTGGTAAGGTAGATATTATGTGGATTTTCCTTGCAAGATAACAATTTCTGTATACTAGAGGTGGAAGCAGTTATCTCCTAGATATACCTAGGTTTAATTACTCTATAATGGGTACATTATGATTAACCTTATCATAACTTGGTTTAGGATAATAGGACTTTCTGTGCGGTTTGTTTGACACACCCTTTGTAAATGCATAGTATAATTACCATTTTCACAACAAACCATTATGATGGATTTAAATAGATGATTATAATGATTTATATAGGGTAAATATAATTTTACAAAAATTTATTCTTGAAAATATGAAATTTAATTGATAGCATGATATATATGTATCACCAAGATTTTAACCCAAATATAGTATAAAATATTTTTATTTTAATATGACTATTATAAAATATCTTCTAATTTGGTTGGTGTGAGTAGAATAAAATATATAATGAAATATATATATAAGATGAATATTAAATAATTTTTATTTATTTCATTACAAATGAACTCATAATTATTGGTAAATTAATTCTATTTTCAAATTTATGTTTTAATACATAGCCTCATTTTATAACATTCTATGTGAAAATAAATATAAATAATTTTTTAAAACATTAGAAATTTCATTATAAGAAATTGAAAAATATTAGAATCATTAAATCATAACTAGATTAATGTGAATTATGGGAATTGTTTAGAAAATAAGTAATTTTTAGTTAATAGTGAAAAATAAATATTTTAATTGAAAATTGTATATTTATTTTAACCATTGAATACTTCAATTTTATTTTTAAATGATTAAAAAATTAGTTAAATTATATTTACAAAAATTAACATCCTAATATTTTATAACATAATTAATTTAGTAGACTACTTTAGATGCACAAAAAACATACCATAAAACAATGATATACACTTAAATATTATTATTTTGTCAATAAAATTATAACATACACGTTATATTGGAGGGTGTGAATAAGAATATATATTATTAAATATATGTCACATTAATTTCCAATAATTATTATTTTTAATTCTTAGGAAATAATCATAAAATTTAAATAAATTCATTTTATTCTTCAAATATATATTCTAATAATTTAGTAAATTTATTTAATTCTATGTGAAATTAAATATATTTAATTTGGGAAAAATTTAGCAAAATTATTACATTAAATTAACTAAAATTATAAATTATTTATATCAAACATATTAAAGGATCCATCAACAGAATCTGTCAGAAAAAATTACATTTTCGATGAATAGTTATGTATGTCTATTTTAATTAAAAATTTCATTTTAATTTCTACTATTTAAAATTTTAAATTTATATTTCATTGAAATTAATTATTTATATATAATAAAATTTTTTTCCAATTAGGTTCCTCTGAAATTATTTCATTGATGAATTTGTTATTAATTTTTTTTATATTTATGATTCCATTTTTACAGAAGTTTTTTTTCATTATGTTTTGCAGGTTCAATTTTAAATTATATTCTGCAGCATTAATATTTTGAATTATGAAGATTGAATCTATATGTGGAATCATTAGATCCATGATTTTTAAATAGGTTCATTATAATAATAGGAAATATGGATAGTATACCTAGAAATTAAAATTTACACAGTTAAAGGTAAATCATGTAATTAAGGGTACAAATAATATGATAAGGATTAAAATTTTACACTAACAATATTCCAAATAGTATTAGAAGAGAAACTTTTTACCAAAACCATCCATGTGTAGAATTAATGACACTTTTTTTGAAAATTTATTAATATTACGTACCTTACGGTATTTTATTTTATGAAAAGAACATGTCACACCATTGTATTGAATAAGTATATCATTTTTAATATATGGTTATCTAGATGATAATCTTACTTTTAAATACAAAATATTTATCTTGATCGTGTTAACATATTTTAAATTTTCATTGTATAAATAATAAAATTATATTCTTGAAAAAATTGATATAATAGTTATTTAAATAATTGAAAAGAAAAAAATTGATTTTAATTAAAATTGTAATTACCATTAAATTATAATAAACAGTGTATAAATTTATATAATGGGTTTATTTTTTACATAATCATATCTGTATAATATGAATTTCCATTTTTAAAAATAGGAAGAGGTTTTGATTCTTATAATATTTTATTTATTTTAAATTTAAACATGTCATAATCATTTATTAAAAAATAAAATATTTATAACATGATGTTATCCAAAATATTCTTCAAAGATAAATATTATTTATGAATTTTAAATATTCACTCACATAAAAGTAATCTATTTTCATTTTTATTGAAGAAATAAATTCCATAACTAATTAAACAATAATGATGATGTTAATATTCAATTTCTGGAAATTTAAAATAAATTAGATTAAAAATATTAAAATTCATCTAAATTGGATTAATAGTAGTTATACACTAGTTTTATATAATTTAATAAAATATTTGGGATGGATTAAATTAATTGGTTCGTATATATCATGTTATGTTGATATTCTTAATGCCATATTAATGAATTGTAGAAAATTTATCAATAATTGTATTATATGAAATTTATATTTTATTAAAATGATTTTATAATAATAAAAACCAAGAATAAATCGAAAGGGGATATTTTTTTGTCAAATAATTCACTTCCTATTAATTTGTAAGACATTTGGATGTCTTTGGATCTATAATAGACTTATTATATTTTAATATTTTTTTAGTTTCCATATCTTATCATCACCTAAATTATAATTGGTTGACAACTTCCTCAGTTAATAAAAATATATTTTTACATATATAATGAAAAAACCTACGCATTTCTCTTTCCAAATTCATTATAACATTAAAATATGTTTTGTTATCCTCCAAAGTCCAACCCCTGTTTCCTTATGATGTTATCTAAAAGAAGTCTACTGAAGAAGAGGTAATCATCTTTACTGACTCATTCAAATTTAGTTCCGTTTCTAAATCATCATCATGTATTAGTGACATCCTAAATTAACAAATATAGTATCATAATGATGATGGGATGTTATTACTATTACAGTAGAACAAAATTTCACCTTTTATCTATCTTCTAAATAATGAAAGCAACATGTGGGGGCATGTATGACTTATTTTTATCATGAAGAGGTGTAATTTTATTCATCACCTCATTACATGGATAGATATAGTGATAATAATAATGGATCAATATTATAGTTTTGAAATTATATCATTTATTAAAATTTAATATACCATTCACTCCAAAAACATTTTACTCGATAATGGAATGATATCATCCCTCATGCATACAAGCGGCAAGTAGTCCCCATGAAGCGATGTGATTCATTTTCCATGTTTAAAATTAAATAATGGTAATAAAAAAATATTTAATTTTTAAATATTATATTTATAACATTATTATTGTTTTGGATTTGATATTTATATGTAATAAGTAATCTAATAAAGTTATTCATTAAAAAACAAGAGAAAATAAGGTAATTAACTCCCAAAAAAAAGAAAATAATGAAATATTTTTAATGAACATGTTGTAAGATATTATAAATTATCATGAATATTTTATAAACATAAGAAGGGTTTTTGGTATAATTTATTAACATGTTTAAAACCATTATACATTATTTTTTAAAATATTTGAAACAAGTAGTACATGTGGTAGGGGATTCTCATCTCACCTTTATTTAGGTGGGACATATGCCTTATTAACCACATGTATCATTTCTATTCTGTGTATTATTATAGTGAAATCATTTTATGTTTTATATAACTAATTTTATTAGGATATACATATCCATATTATGTTATTTCTTTGTTGGTGATTATGAATCATTTGATGTCCAAGCATCAATGGTTTATTTCACAATCTCATAATTATTAGAGATTGTTTATGTTTAATTCTCTACTAGGGGATAATTATCATCTATTACTCGGAGTTCATAATAAATCAAATTTTTTTTTAAAATATAATTATAAAAATTAATTTTTAACGATGATTTAATTTTACAAAAGGAATCATCATTTCATTTACAAAACAATGAACATTTTACTTTTATCGAAACAATGAAATGAGTCATTTTTTAAGGTGTATCACATGACCTAAATTTCCAACCATAAATACCAACAACATGTTTTAAATAATTTTTTAAAATATTAAAATCATATTTTAATGGAAAATTATCATTAAACTATATTGTGAAATATATGTTTTACAAGGTTAATCTCATAGTGAAAATTATATTTTCATATAGAATGTTTTTAATGATATATTTTATTCATAAATGACATGAATCCTTAAATGAAAATATGAAAAAATAGGTTTATTTTTAATTAAGATCATATTTATTCTTTCTATGATATTTTATAACCAGTTTTATTAGGGATGTACTATTTTGACACCATTGAACATATTAATCTTGATAGTTTATGGGTTTCGACATGAAGATATAAACTGTATAGGAAATATAGAAAGTATGTAACTATATTTAGAAAAATAAATATAGATAAGGCATTTCTACACCCAAATTCTAACTTTCTGTAGGATCGATCTTGATATAAACTCTATTAAGTTTGTATCATGATAATTCCTATGTTCGAAATTATGTATTCATCATTATGTAATCTAATATTTATATTTTATTCCATTATTCTATTAGTAGAATATGGATTATTATATTTTATAATCTTGTGATAATTTAAATTGAATTATCTTCTCAAAATTTATTCATTCCATATTATGAGAAATTTATTGATTAATTATCATGTGTTTCAGTTATTTACTATTCCTTTTTTATTCTTTATTTAACCAAAACTTCCACAATATACTTACCCTTATTGAGAATATGATAGAACACTATTATTATGTTTTAATTATCCTACTATATGATGAAGTATTTTGTGATTTATATTAATTGATAATCATAGAGATGATAGAATTTATCCATGAAAAAATGTAATGCATATTTTTTATTTTTATATAAATTATGAATTTAAATTATTTATCTACTATGAAAGCACATATAAACGATTCAATCATTTAGGATGAGATTTAATTTATCTAGAGACAATGTAAAAATATATCCAACAAATCAATTCTACTTTGGTAAGAGACCTTATAGTTTTTTCCAAATGATATTTATTAAAAACATTGGGAACTAGATTTAAGAACAATTGATTAGATAATATAACCATATAATTGAATATTTGTATAATCCTATGTATAGTATAAAACATAATAGATATGATATTAAACATCGATATCCTAGGATAAACATAAGGAATCATAGGTTTAGAAGAATGTCTCATGATGTAGTCATACATTTAATAATCTTTCGTGGTTTTGTAATAGCTCACTATGATTATTGTAGTTTGATTTTTTCACATCTATGGAAGAAACCATAATGAAATTTGTTAACATTGAATTTGGTAGACATTGTGTTGATGAGAAACCAAATTTAATGATGACTATAGTAAGATACATTACTGTTGGACTCCTCATGTGTTAATCATGTTTTAATGATCACAAATCTCATTACTGTTAATTAATCTTGATCTTCAGTTCACATCTTACAATGCTCTTCAAACTCAACAATAGGTGCATATCATGTTTTTATAATAACAAATCTTATGGATGTTAATTACTCTTTACATGTTTTATGCATAATCAACATTCTCTCATATATTATCTCTAAGGATTAACCTTAACCCATATTCTACATATCACTGTCTTAGTCCAAATACAGATATTCGTCTAATTATGGACTCACCGTGACCCAGACACCATGACGGACTCACCGTGACACAAACACCGTGAAGGACTCACTGTGACCAGACACCATGACCAGACACCGTGACCAGACACCATGACCAGACACCGTGACCAGACACCGTGACCAGACACCATTTCCATGATCACTGTGACACCGTTTCTTATGCTTTTGTCAATATTATTTTAAATAATGCTAACGGTCATATTTTTTGTTTTTAATGCAATTAATGATATTTAATGTTAGTTTTTGTCATGTCAGGATACCGTATCTCGTAGCTATGAGAAGGGAATCATTCCTACTGCCAGAAATCGTGGAATATAATGAAGATTGAGGTGCATTAGAGAAAACACGCGTGCTTGACATGTCTCGACGCATATACTACAATACTGGCGAGCTCTGTACTGAACAGAAGAACAATCCGGAGCACAACCGTGAAGAACACATTGCACGATTCTCAAACAAGTTCCATACATGAAATCCTACATTTCTGAAGAACACACGACGAATCAAGAGACTGTAGAACACAAGATGAACTACAACACTCTATTTTTCAACAGAAAAACCATAGAAGGACTCTGAAGCATTCCTGCTCAATCCAACGAGTCCAGAGCTACATTGACAATCACTAGAGCCATTTTTGAACTCTACATCTCGGCTATATGATTCATTATTTACTTTTCGAGAAGTCTGTGTCATCTGCTATATTTTTACTCACACACTGTCTCTTGAACATTAACTAGAGGATCTATAAATCCTCACTCAAACTCTTACATCTTTTATTTCCCACTGGGATAGTGGTAGAGGTCGTGTGTGACCTGAATAGCTGGTATTCTGTTTTATTGTTTCCCACGAATAACAGTGGTCGAGGTCTTGGACCAGGACAGTTTTTGTAAAACTATTGTTAACCCCGATCCAGGGTGTGCATCAAATTGTTATATATATATGAGAGGACTAAGTTTCGGCTTGAGACTGAACCTCTTGTTATATCTGTTGTTCATATTTTATTTAAGTTTAATGTATGCGACATATATCATATTTATTCCGCTGCTATTACTTTAAAATACAAAATTATTTTTAAGCTACTTAGATAGTTAAATTAGAATTTGTTTACACTTATTGTAAACCAGTAGATTAGTTTAAAAAGTTAGTTTGATATTTGGTGAAACTAACTGAGATCTAATCAATCTTTGAGAAGCTATGTGAACATTTACAATCTGTATAAATTCACTATAGTTTAACTTATTTTATTAATTGAGGGATTTTAACTAGACAATATTATTAAAAGAAATCTTAATTGGAACTGAATTCAACCCCCTCTTGAGTGTCCACTCCGACCAACATTTGGTATCAGAGGGAGTTTTTTTTGTTTTATTCAAATATTTTTTGAAATACTCTGTTTTTTAACTGTGATTTTAGTTGCAACTTTAAAGATCTTAAATTGCAGTTTGTTCTAAATTTTTTTATCTCTTTAAATTGTCGTTCTAAAATCTATTTATGGATAATAGACTAGAGGGTTCTGCTACTAACATGCCACCTTTCTTCAATGGTACCAACTATGCTCAGTGGAAACTTAAAATGAAATTTCATTTAGAAAGCATAGGTTTTGATATTTGGACTCCCATAGAATCAGAATATAAACTTTCCACTACTGCTATATCCACTTGGGATGAACCTACAAAGACTGATTACAATAATAATTGTAAAGCCATGAATTCCCTGTACTTTTCTTTAGGAGATGATGAGTTTAACAGAATTTCTTCTTGTAAAACTGCTTTTGAAATTTGGGATACCATGGGCATTTCTCAGGAAGGAACAACCAATGTTAAGGAAATGAGAATAAATACTTATACTATTATATATGAAAATTTTAAAATGAAAACTAATGAACCTATTTCTGACATGTATCTCAGGTTTAATTAGATAGTCATTACAATGAATTCACTTGGAAAAGCAGTTCCAAGAAAGGAACAAATTATGAGAATCTTGAGATGTTTACCAGACCGATGGAGATGCACATCTGTTTCAATCAGTGAGTCATGTGACATTGCTGCTCTACATGTTAAAGAAGTCATTGGTAAGCTTATGATGTATGAGGAAGAACTCAAGGTGAACAAAGAAGAAGAAGATGAACCTAGAAGAATGTCTGTTGCTTTCAAATTTTCAAATTCAAAGAACAAGGATAAAGAGAAACATCAAGCTATAAACGAGAGTTCAAGATGTGAAGATAGTGAAAGTGCTTCTGATGGTGATGCTGAAATGGCTCACATTTCCATAAGGTTTAAGAAGATTTATAGGAAAAATAAATTCTTCAGCAAATCAAATTACAAAGGAAAGTATGACAATGAGGAAAATTGGAAGAAGGATTAGAAAAAGCCAGATAAAAGTAATGAAGTTGTCTGTTATGAGTGAAAAAGAAAAGGACATATTAAAGTAGACTTTCCAAAGATCAAATTCACGAAGAAATATTATTACAATGACAGTAAGTACAAAAAGGCTATGAAGGCTACTTGGAGCGCTTCTGAGGATAGCTCCACTGAATCTGAAGTTTCTGAAACTGAACACAGAAATAAGGCAAACATGTGATTTATGAAAAACACTTCTGAGGTAACAGCTGAAACTCTTACTTTAAATTCTTATTATTCTGGAAACGATACTGACTCTAATAACATGTCAAAATCTGAACTATTTGAATATTTTGATATGTTAGAAGAAACCTATAATGAGATGAAAGGCAAATAGAAAGGTTTAAAGAAACAGTATGCTTTAACTGTTAAACATAAATCTGATCTTGATATTGAAATGCAAAAGAATGCTTAGTTTCTTAAAGAAAACACTGAACTGAAATTATCTAATTAGCAACTCAGAAGGGATTTAGAGAAATTCACAAATGGGAAGGATACATTAACTCAAATGCTAGGAAAGCAAGTTGCACCAAAATACACTACTGAAATAGGCTACAAACCTGGACAGAGAATGTTTACTAATAATAGATTTATTCCTAAATCCGGACAGAATTTTGCTAATTCTAGTTCTGGACATTTATATGGTTCAACTAGTTATATTCATAGTTATGGATCTAATAAGGTTTATCTTTCAAAGTATGTTTGTTCTACAACTTTCATGAGACCCATAAGACAAATTTGGGTACCAAAATCATTGATTGCTAACCTGTCTGGACCCAAGAAGATCTGGGTACCAAAATCATTTCCTATCTAAATCTATTTTGTAGGAAACCTACTTAAAGAGCTCCTGTAGGAAGACCTGGTACTTGGACATTGGATGTTCAAGACATATGTCTGGAGACTTATCATGCTTTAAAATCTTAGTCAGTATTGATGGAGGCTTTGTCACATTTGGTGATAATTCTAAAGGGAAAATCATCGGCTTAGGACAGATTGGTAACACTGACTCAGTATTAATTTCTAAAGTTTTATTTGTTGATGGACATAGATATAATCTGTTAATTATTTCTCAGTTATGTGATGATGGTTTTAATGTTAAATTTGAAAATGAATTTTGCAATGTTTTTAATTCAAAAAATGCTTTTGTATTTTCTACCCTGTGAAATGAAAATGTTTATGCTGTCGATTTAAAGTCATTAGCTAAGAAGAATATTACTTGTTTGAATGCCCTTCATAAAGAGTTTTGGCTTTGGAACAAGAAGATTAGGACACTACAATATACACTCACTTATAAAACATACTCGGAAGAACTTAGTTAGAGACCTACCCAAACTTGAGTTTCCAAATGACAAAGTTTGTAATCCTTGTCAATAGGGAAAGCAACACAAAATCTCTTTCAAACCAAAGAATGAAGTCTCAACTTTTCAACCGCTCTAGTTGGTTGACATGGATTTGTTTGGACCATCTAGATTTTCTAGCTTAAATTGGAAGCACTATGTCTATGTCCTAGTAGATGGATTTTCTAGATATTCTTGGGTATATTTTCTAACTCACAAAAGTGAAGCTTGTTCTTACTTTGTTAAATACTCCAAATCCGTAGAAAACCATAGTGGACATAAGATTAAAACTCTGAGAAGTGATCATGGACGTGAGTTTAAAAATCATGAATTTGAATCTTACTGCTCACACAATAGCTATAGTCACAATTTCTCTTCCCCTAGGACACCTCAACAAAATGGTGTAGTAGAAAGAAGGAATAGAACCCTGCAAGAAATTTCTAGAACTATGCTTAATGAGAATGAACTGCCTGTTTATTTTTGGGCTGAAGCTGTAAATATATCTTTTTATATTATCAATAGAGTCTTAATCAGACCTGTTCTTAAGAGGACCCCTTATGAGTTGTGGAACCATAGGAAACCTAAGGTTAACTACTTCAGAGTTTTTGGCTGCAAAGTATTTATTCTTAATACCAAAGATAATCTTGAGATGTTTGTATCCAAGAGTGATGAAGGAATTTTCCTAGGTTATTCTATCTCTAGTAAAGCCTATAGTGTTTTCTATAAGAGAACCAAGTTTGTGGAAGAATCTGTTCACATCAAGTTTGATGAAACTGATCCACATGAGCCTAAAACCTCTTTTTAAAACCTTGAAGATGATCTCCTTGTTTTGAACCTTAATGATAAAGACAATGGACCTATAGTTAAAATGTCCAGTTCTGGAAATTTTCCAGAACCTGCTTTAGTTGATTCCCAACCTGTTGATGAACCTGAAATTTCTAGCCCTACCAATACTAGATCAACTAGAATTCTGAAGAATCATCCTTTAGATGATGTTGTAGGAAATATTGATAGAGGGACACAGTGTAGATCTTCTCTTAGAAATCGGTTTGAACATCAAGCCTTCTTGTCACATATTGAACCTAAAAACATTGATGATTCTATTAATGATGAATTTTGGGTAATTTTTATGAAAGAAGAACTCAATCAGTTTGAAATAAATTATGTTTGGAATCTTGTTGAAAGACCTAAGGACACTTTCACAATAGGCACAAAATGGGTGTTTAGAAATAATGTATATGAATCCGAGAACATAGTTAGAAATAATGCTAGACTAGTTGCACAAGGCTATAGTCAAGAAGAAGGTATTGACTATGAGGATACTTTTGCTCCAGTAACCAGATTAGAAGCTATTAGGATTTTACTTTCTTATGTTGCAAAACTAAATTTCAAACTATATCAAATGGATGTCAAGAGTGCATTCTTAAATGGATATATTGATGAGGATTTTTTTGTTGAACAACCACCTGGTTTTTCAAACCCTCATTTTCCAAATCATATTTTCAATCTATCAAATGCTTTATATGGTTTAAAGAAATCTCCAATAGCTTGGTATGATAGATTAAGTAATTTTCTAATTTCTAATGGTTTTACAAAAGGAATAGCTGATCCTAGTCTTTTTATAAATCGAATTTCTAAAGATGTTTTAGTAGTACAAATTTATGTTGATGATATTAACTTTTGATCTTCTAAAAATTATTTATGTACTGATTTTTTATAAATGATGCAAAATGAATTTGAAATAAGTTTAATGGGTGAACTTAAATTCTTTCTTGGTTTTCAAATTTTTCAAAATGATGATGGAATTATTTTAACTCAAAGTAAATATACTACAGATCTTTTAAAACGTTTTGTATTGGATAGAACAAAAAGTAGTGAAACTCTCATGAGTACCACCAGTAAGATTGATCATAATGAAAATGGTAAATCTGTTGATCAAAACACTTATAGAGGAATGATTGGAAGTCTACTCTACCTGACTGCTAGTCGTCCTGATATTATGTTTAGTGTGTGTATGTGTGCTCGTTTTCAAATAAACCCTAAAGAGTCACATTTAAATGCTGTAAAGAGAATTTTCAAATACCTCAAGCATACTCCCAATTTATGACTGTTCTATCCCAAAGGACAATCATTTGAACTAGTTAGTTATTCTGATGCTGACTTTGTTGGATGTAAGCTAGATAGAAAAAGAACCTCTAGATCATGTCATCTTTTAGGCAAGTCACTAGTATCATGGTGTAGTAAGAAACAAAATTCTGTTGCATTGTCAACTACAGAAGCTGAATACATAGCTGCTGGAAGTTGTTGTGCACAAATTTTGTGGATGAAACACACATTACTAGACTATGAATATCAATTCAGACATGTCTCAATAAATTGTGACAACACAAGTGCTATTAATATTTCTAAGAAACCTTTTTCTCATTCTAGGACAAAACATATTGATGTAAGACATCACTTTTTGAGGGATCATTATCAAAAAGGTGATATAACTTTGTAATTCATTGGTACTTAATATCAACTTGCTAATATATTCACTAAACCATTAAATTCTGAAGGATTAGACTATGTCATACATGATCTTGGTATGATTAATCATAAATTAATATCTTAATGATCTTAATGTTTATGTCTTTACTGTACTTTACTTTACGGTTTTATACTTAATGTTTCTAAGTTACTGTTTTATGTTCACGGTCTGATAACTCACTGTCTCACCGTGACTATATAAACCGCTCACTGTTTCACCATGATAACTATAAACTGTCTCACCGTGATGGATAGTTTTCTGTCTCACCATGAGAAGTATGATAATTTTTTATTTTATTTTTACCCGTATCGCGGTAATTTTTATTTCACCGCTATTTGATTTCCCGTGTTTGTGTCTTTATGATGCTTGACATTCCCAAATGATAAAACTTAAGGGTTTCATTCAACTCCTTACCTGAATTCTCTCATGAACCTTCTCTTCCCTCTCGCCCGAACTTTTAGTGAATGCCAAGGATGAAGCGTCCATCATCACCCTTGTCTGAGAAGCGCCGCTCTAAGAAACAAAGGAGGATATCGAGGATAGCTCCCGAAGGACCTCTAAACCCAAACCTGGTAAGTCGTACCGTTGTACCTGAAAAAGAGGATTTCCATGAATGGTTGCTGTCTAGTAGATCGTTAGTTTTGAAAGTTTTAAAAGAACAAGATGGCTTCAATGTTTCACTGGACAGAATAGACAGATTTACCTGAGGCTTGTATCTCAATTCTATCAGTATGTAAAGTTCTCTTTTGAGGTTGGGGAAATCTTTTTGTTGACCAGCTGGATCAATGGTCAGAAGTGCTCTTTCTCTTCAATGTTGTGGGCTGCATGCCTATGAATTCCACATGAAGGAGTGTGTGAAGATTACCAGAGAGACCCTCCTCCAACAATTGACATATTTGACCTAGAAACCGCTTTGGAAAATCTAACTGGAAATGGAACCAAGTGAAGGGCCATAGCTACTGAACTGGATGGGGAGACAAGACTTTTGTTCAAGTTTGTTTAGAATTTGGTTAGTCCACGAAAAGGAGATTTTGCTGTGATGAAGTATCAGGATGTGTTCCTGATTCACCTGTTGAAAAATTTCCAAAAGATCAATCTGTGTAAGTATGTTATCAACCATATCTGTGAGCTGATCAAAGTAACTTCCAAATCCACCTCCCTATTTTATTCAAGGATGATTTCAGCCATGTTAGTCTCAAAAGGAATGGTTGGACCGAATGAAGAAAAATTATAGGACTTTGATTTCTTCCTATCCATGCCTATCATCATAAGGATGAAGATTAGCTGGAATCCCTGGAAAAAGCAATGGGTTGAGGATAGTGATCAACTGTATAAAAAATTTAATCCTGTTGACTATCCAAGAAGGCTTAAGAACCGAGCTGATCCTGGTTTGGTACCAGATGAAGTGGCTGAGTACTAAGAAGAAGAAGATCAAGAAGAAGTAACATATGAAGTTCCATCTAGAGAAGAATCTGTAATACCTCCAATGGAAACAGTTCCTGTTGAAGAGGAAAGGGGTGTTATCCCTGCTGTTATCCATGCTGAAATACCTCAAGGAGAGGATGTTGTTGTTGAATAGGAAAGGACTGAGGATCCTTCAATTTTTCTTCATGAGGAAGAAACTAATCACAATGCTGCAAGGAAATTAGTTTTTCCTGGTTCAGAACAACAAGCAACCTTTGAGGAAGTTTTTGTTGAAGAGACTCTTTCTGTTGAAAAAGAAGCATGTCTGGAAGCTTATTCAGTGGAACAATCAGTTCCTGAGATTATTCCATCTGCTGAAGAACGAATGGAAATTTCCTTTCAGCTGGCAAGGCAAGAGTTTGCTGAAGAGATTAGGGATGATTCTGTGGATCTTTTTCATGTTCCTAAACCTCATGAATCTGAAAGGGAAGCACAAGTTGAGGGGGAGGAAACTCGAAATATTGATATTGTGGAAGCTGGATCTGGTGAAGCTTCTCAACCTTCTATCACTTTCTCTGTACACTCTCGGTATGAGTTCCCAGTCTTTTATGATGTGAATGAGTCATAGAAAATTACTGAAACTGGAATGGATCTTTCTTCTCGGTTTCAACTGAAGTCCTTAGCCCATTCAGAACCAGAACCAGAGCCCCAACCTCAATCTGGATCAGAATTTGGGTCTGAAGATGACTCTGATCCTCAACCAGAATCTAAACCTCAACCTTTACCTCCATCCTTACCTGATATTCATTCCTTTGTAACCAATGATGATCTGAATGTTTTTGGCAAGAATTTGTTAGCTGGTTTTGAGAAAATTGTCTCCACTCAACCTCGCCCAGTGACTCAATTAAGTCAAGAAGATGCATCAATTCTCTTGGAAAATATTATCTTTCATATTCAACCAAGGATGATCCGAGAAATTCAAGAAGTCCGAGTAGAGAATAAGCTACTGAGTGCTGATGTGGCAAATCTGAAAAGTATGGTAGCAGGTCTGCAGAATGAGCTATCTATGAGATCATAGCCTGCTTCTGTTTCTGCCCCTGCACCTGCTGCTGTTTCACCTGAGTGTTCTGATTCCCTCCTTGCTAGGGAGATTGTGTCTCAAGTTCATCCTTACCTACTATATTTTGATGAAAATATTGTAAAAAGGCACACGAAGATGCTAGAATGCATGATATAGCTTGTGGAAACTTTGAATAACCTTACAGATGAATACACTGGATGTCTGCAAAAAGATCTGAAACAGCTCAAAGTTCTAACCGAAGCTATCAAGGCTTCACCTTCTTCTCGTCAGACCTCCACACCTGCTTTGGATGATTCTCTACTGAGATCCATAATTAAGGAAGAATTACAGAATTCCATCAGTGGCTTGGATCTATCTTCTTTGTCAGAAGCGATTAAAAACAGTGATAGAGCATTGGACTTGGTTAGGATCCATTCAAAGATAACCCATGATGCTCAACAAGAGATCTCCATGAAAATAGATTTGTATCTTTCTCGGTTTTTTTCTAAAAGTGACATGACAGATCACTTTATATATCTTGTGGAAAATCTGAGAATCCCTCTGGTGACTCAAGATTTTAAAGCTCAAGTTCAGAAACTTTCAGAGTTCACTATATTGTTGGACATATTTCTGGAGAATAAGGATGATTTTGAAAAGTCTATGCAATATGGTGGTGAAATCATTACTGATTTCATCAATATTTTGAAGTAGTATCTTCATGTGCAGAGTACTGCTATAGTTGCTCCAGCTGCTGCACCCCTTAGACCTGGACTACCTGCCTTAGCATCAACTACTATGATAGTTAGCCATGACCTTTCTCAGATCCGGCCATTCTTTCGTGACCACCCTAAGCCTAGATCTTCTACTGCTCCTACTTTGGCTCCATCTGTTTTTGAAGGTCTATCCTTACCCTCATTGTCTACCTCTTATATTCCTTCTTCTACTTCGGCACCAGCTCCTGTTACTAATAAAGGAAAGGAAAAAATGGATCCCTAAAGAGTCTAGAGACTGCTTTTCTTTTTGATGGGATGTCATTTCTTGTTTACAGTTTGTACTTCTCCTGTACTTTGTATTCTGAACCCTTTGTTTAATGACAACTGCCGAGTTTCATTTACTTTTCTCTACCTTTTGATAATCCCAAAAGGGGGAGAAAAACCTACAGGTATCAGTTCTATAATAGTATAAATGGTGGAGAAAAACAGCAAGTATCTAATGTGAAAAACTGCAATTATCTGTTCTATAATGTTTTTTCTATGCTAGTATCTTTAATATTACATGCCTTTTATATTATAACTATATGTGATTTGTGATCATCAAAAAGGGGGAGATTGTTGGAATCTTCATGTGTTAATCATGTTTTAATGATCACAAATCTCATTACTGTTAATTAATCTTGATCTTCAGTGCACATCTTGCTAATTCTCTTCAAACTCAACAATAGGTTCATATCATGTTTTTATAATAACAAATCTTATGGATGTTAATTACTATTTTCAAGTTTTAAGCATAATCACCATTCCCTCATATATTATCTATAATGATTAACCTTAACCCATATTCTGCATATCACTATCTTAGTCCAAATATAGATATTCGTCTAAGTATGGACTCACCGTGAAGGACTCACCGTGACCCAGACACCGTGAAGGACTCACCGTGACATAGACACCGTGAAGGACTCACCATGACCAGACACCGTGACCAGACACCATTTCCAAGATCATTGTGACACCGTTTCTTAAGCATTTTTCAATATTATTTTAAATATTGCTAACAGTCATATATGTTGTTTTTAATGCAATTAATTTTATTTAATGTTAGTTGTTGGCATGTCAGGAAACTGTATCTAGTACCTATGATAATGGAATCATTCCTACTACCAGACTTGTGGAATATAAAGAATATTGAGCTGCATTAGAGAAAACACGCGCGCTTGACACGTCTCGACGCATATAATACAATACATGAGAGCTCTGTACTGAACAAAAGAATAATCCGTAGAACAACTGTGAAGAACACATTGCATGTTTCTTAAAGAAGTTCTATACATGAAATCCTACATTTCTGAAGAACACACGACAAATAAAGAGACTGTAGAACACAAGATGAAATACAACAATCTGTTTTTCAACATAAAAACTGTATAAGGACTCTGAATCATTCTTGCTCAATCCAACGAGTCTAGAGCTACATTGAAAATCACTAGATCCATTTATGAACTCTACATCTCTGCTCCGTGATTCATTATTTACTTTTCGAGCAGTGTGTGTCATCTACTGTATTTTTACTCACACACTGTCTCTTCAACTTTAACTGGAGGATCTGTAAATCCTCACTCAAACTCTTACATCTTTTATTTCCCACTGGGATAGTGGTAGAGGTCATGTGTGACCTCAACAGCTGGTTTTCTGTTGTTTTGTTTCCCACGAATAACAGTGGTAGAGGTCTTGGACCTGGACACTTTTTGTAAAACTGTTGTTAACCCTGATCCAGGGTGTGGATCAAATTCTTATATATATTTGAGAGGACTAAGTCTCGGCTTGAGACTGAACCTCTTGTTATATCTGTTCTGCATATTTTATTTAAGTTTAATATATACAATATATATCATATTTATTCCGCTGCAATTACTTTAAAATACAAAATTATTTTGAATCTACTTTAATAGTTAAATTACTAAGTGTTTACACTTATTATAAATCAGTAGATTATTTTCAAAAGTTAGTTTGATCTTGTGGTTAAACTAACTGATATCTAATCAATCTTTTAAAAGCTAAGTGAAAATTTCCAATCTGTATAAATTCACTACAGTTTAACTTATTTTATAAATCGGGGGATTTTAACCTGACAATATTTTTAACAGAAATTTTAATTGGAACTCAATTCACCCCCCTCTTGAGTGTCCACTCCGACCAAAAATTACGATTATTCTTAACAAGTTATCATGATATAAGATTAATGTTTTTTTACCTTAAACGACTTATGGTCTATCCAAATAAAATAATTGTAGGATTACTAGAGATATGGGATGGTGGAAAACATTTGGGAATGATGATTTGGTTTACTAGATGTATAGAATTTGAGTAGAAACACCCACATAAATATTATTTAGAAATAATAAGGCGTGTTTGGTGTGTTAAATATGGACATTTATAATGTATATAATAAAGAAAAAATAAGTGTCTTATTGACCAAATTGATGAGTACAATTTTTACCTAATGTATTATTGATGGTTTAATGTGTAAATGTGGTATTTATTGGTATTATGAAAATTTATTCCATTATGGAAATATATTGAAACAATTTGCAGGGTTATATGAGTAATGGTTAATCATTGATGATGAAGAGAAAATAAATTAAATATTATTGGAATAGGGAATTAAGTAATATAATGATGAGTCCTAGTTAATGGTTTAACATAATTTTTAATTTCCTTTTATTGGTCTCAATATTTATGTAATAGAAGTATTTTAAATATGAAATTCATTTAGGAAAATTATCATAGTTAAAATTATTTTACTTTTGTGAATTTTTAAGGATTGTAGAACATATGTCGAATATTACTTATGATCCAGAAAAATTATTAAATGGAAATATAATATTTTATAAAACACATGTTTTATGTAAGATAATATTTACTATATTCGTCATGAGAAATATATGTTCAAGTTATATTGTTGTTCTATTATTTTTTTCATGATGGGTTTATTATATTATATTTTATTTATGGAAAATATATAACAACCTGAGAGTTTAATATTAAGAGATTGATTGTTTTCATTGAGATTTTAAGGTGATAGAGGTATTCATATATATATGGTATTTGAGAATAATAGATATGTTATATTGTTTGGGAAATATAATGCTAACATGATTTTTGAAATCTAGTGACCTTCCCTCAAAATCCTAAGACATATGTATTTTGGATGAGTCTTAATCTTATATACTTTTGTAATGGATTATGTTTAACATGGGATATAGTTGATTTAGTTTAAAGTAATATTTATCATATGAGATAACATATCTTAAAAATTATAGTTTTATAAAATATTAAGAGGCTAAATGAATCAATTATGGATCTTATGATTCATAAAATCACATCAATAATTGTAAATCTATCTTGAATATTTATCTCTTAGTGTAAGAAATGATGTGTAAATACATTGAGTTACCACAAAAGGATGAGAATATTATTATGACCTAAAACTAAATCATGTAGGTTTATAATGTGATTATATATATAGTAATGTAATCCCTAAACATTCAGATAATTATTTGGAATAAATATGTTAACTTTTTTAAATTACTTATTCAGAGATCAGTGGTATTTTAACTGCTTAAAAATTAACAATTTGTTAATTCTTAACAATATTATTATCAAGATTTTTATTAGTATGTTTAAAAACACCGTAATTGAATTTCCCTTCTAGTTCTATATTTTTTATAATGATCTCATATACAAAAATGATATTTTTTAGTGACATTTAAATTCTATTCTTCCTCTTTTTCAGATGACATATCATTATCCCTATTTTTATTTGGGTTTCCAAAAAAAATTTCAAACATTAACCATTTCATTTCAATTGGAATTTAAAATTTTGTGGAAAAGATTTATTTATGTTGGGGAAAATGTATAATCTCAATAATTTAGAATATATAATATATAATTGATACCTTGAGGTTCTTGGAACGCCAATATTAAAAATGGGATATACTATAATATATTTTTATTTCAACGTTAGCATTATAACATATCCATTAAATTGGAAGTTGTGAATTTGAATAAATATAATATGAAATATATAAGAAGTTCATATTCAATAAAATTTTACTTATTTAATTCCTTATAATACAAACAAACTATTTTTATTACAGTTAATTTATTTTTCAAACATATGTTATAATCAATAAATTTTTTTTATTAATTTTAAAGAGAAAATAAATATTAGTAATTGTTTCCAAATATAGAAAATTTATTTTATAAAATGAAAATAAGATTTGATATCATTATTTCAAAATTACCTTAGGGTAATTAAATGTAATTTCTCAAAAAAATATAATTTCCAGTGAAAAGTGAATAAATAAATATAGTTATTGAAAATTAAATTTCTATTAAAAGCTTCAAAAAATAATATATTATTATTATTTAAAAGTAATATTAGTCATATTATTTTATTAACAATCCAATAATTTTATTTCAATTAAATTTCACTGTCTAATATGGGATAAAAATTATTTTTAAAATTAAATTTTTTTTAAAAAATTTTTACATTATTTTTGGAGATTTCATTTCAAAATAATTTTTTTACGATTTTTTTTAAAAAATTATTCCATATATTAAATAATGTTTTAAAAATTAATTAAATATGTGGAATTTAATATAGGAAAGTATTAATGACAAACATACTAAATTGGGTTCCCATTATTAAGTGTAAATAAGTTAATTGAGGTAAAAATAATATAATGAGGATCCTAAAATTACATTTAAACATATACAAATTTTATTATTTGATTAATTTTATTCCAAGATAAATGATGTATATAAATTATGACTATTTGGATCTACATTTATTAAGAGGAGGATGAATAATATAATTATATAGATATACATATCATAATTTATGAATCCTTCACGAGGGATTATATTGATTTATTTCACAATGGACAGTCTATATATCCACTTAGCCATGAATATTTCTTCCATATAGGCCATGTTTCTAATTAAAAACCGATATAAAATCTGTTCTATATGTTAGATTAGATATAGTTGTTGGAATTTAAAAAGAAACATCGATATTTTTCATGATAATATATCCATAAAACCTAGTGTTTAACATTAGTTAAAACCAATATTATTGAGAAAAATAATGTCGGTTCATTGTTATTGTGCATTGATTAAAATTAATTAACATAATTACTATTTAAGACAAGTTTCATTTACCTCGCATAGGTGATTTATTTGGTCAATATCAATGATCCAAATACATCTAAAATTTTAATCTTTATAATAATTATCCACAATTAAATGTTATGTTGGATGAAATACAAAATATGAATTTTCAATGAATCTATGGGAATTATGAATTACATGTAATTCCCATTGTGTTAAAAATAACATATGTGTTTATGGATCCGATGAATGATTTTCTAAATTATTATTTTTATATATTTCTCAATAATTTTATTTATAATATCATGGTATACTATTATTTTTATAATGATCTTGATGAAAACATTTGGGTTTACATTAAAACTCTACATGATTTAGATCATTATGGGAAATTAATAAAGTATGAATTTAGACTCCCAATAACAATCTTTTATTATCCAATTTATTTCCAATGATATGATATCAGTTGAATGCATTGGGAAAAGTTGTTTATGAATATATCACAACATGGAATATAACTGATATACATAGTTACATTCTCTTTGTTGTCTACTATTCATGAATTGATAACAATTTTCCATATTAGCTAATTTATTATCCCATTTGACATGTAAATGGGAAAAACTATTTTTAATTTTTAATGATGAAATATGTACATTAAATAGTAGCATAATTGGGATGAAATAATTATTAAATTAATCAAAAAATTAAAAAAAAATTATAATTTAAAAGATAAAAATTCTTATAATACATGAAAACCTGACAAAAATTTATAATATCATTTATTTTTATCTATAATAATTTTTATAATGGAATTTTTACCATTTTCGTCTATTAGGATGAAGTTACAACACTAAGAGTGTTGTGTTTAATTAAAAGTCAAACATGTCATACTCATGTTTTCAATAAGTTGAATATTTATAACATAGTGCAATCCCGGATACATTTTCATATATAAATAATAATTTAAAAGGTAAAATATTTATATACCAAATAGTAATATATTTATAATTTTTAGTTATCAAATAATTTACTTAAATAATTATCCAATGATTATGAATTTATTATTATATTAATTAAAAGTCAAATAAATAATATTGAAATTATTAAAATTATTATTCATAGAATTAATAAAAAATATGCCTAAATATTGAAGCTAAATATGAAATATTATATATTTACTATATGACATTGTTCAGTGATATGTTACTATCTAGATATTCAAAATATTAATGTATGGAATAGTATAAAAATTGTAAATAATGATATCGTATGGAATTCGTATTTAACTGAATTATTTAAAAATTAAGGAAATATTAAATACACCCTAAGAGAAAGATATTTGGTCTAAATTTAAAACCATTATTAATATATATGAAATTTTTATGTAATTTCCTCGTTAATAGATATATTATATTTTAATATTTTTTGAAATTATGAAATTCCCCCTCACCTCTATAATAAAATGGAATATTCACTGTTATTTCTTCATAAATCATTGAGAATTATATGTTGACCAAAAAGTTCCCATATCTCATGAATACATATTTATATATTTATAGAGGTGATTCAATCCTTAAAAGTTCACATATCACATTCATACATATTTATATATTTTCTAGAGGCAATTCAATCCTTTAATGTCAAACGGCATAATCTATAATGAGAGATCAAAATGAATTGTGTTGAAGAGGGTGTAATCGTCTTTAACAATGCTTTGAAAAATATTTATTCTAATTCATATGCTTGTTTTTTTTATAATAAATTAAAAAAAATCATTATTATCAATATTATGGGATCATATTATGATTTTGGGAGAACCATGTTCCACATTGTTTCAATCCTCCTATGATCCAAAGCACCACATATATGTATGTACCACTTATCGTATCCAAATTCAGATGTAATTTTATATTAATCACCAATTTACATGGAAATTTATAAGGATGAAAATAATAGATATATTTTATAATTAAAAAATTATATTAAATATTTATATTTAAAATTTAATTCACTACCACACCCTTTCACTTGTCAACTGAATAATATCGTCACTCGTGCATACCTACGACCCATCATCTCCATAACATGATGTCATTCTTTTGCTATGTTCAACCTTCCATAATAGATCTAAGAAAATATAAAAGGGTTAAATACGATATTTATAACATTAATATCATTCTATAGAGGATCTATATATGATATACATAAAATAAATGGGATATTAATGATAGACCATTCAATAGAAAACATGTAAGTACCGTGAAATTCCTTATATTTTTTTAATTATATGTAATCATTTCATGACCGTGAAATCTGACGGCGCACGATTCCGAGGCCCAGAGTGCTTGGAATGATCCGTCAATGTTTTGTTAAGGGTTAATTAGCATGCATAAGAATTTTTCTTGAAAAAGTGGAATAACTCTTAAATGGATACATGGATGAAAAACATGAGGGCAATGTTGCAGTCAAGATGGTGGGTTTTCCCTAGGTTTGAAATAATTTTAGTTAGCATGGGTCTCCTGTGAGAAAACCCAAATATGGAATAATCATAAATAGAAAAATTAAATAAATTGTATTATTATTCAAATGCATATAACTCACAAATGGTAACTCATATTATAAATCTGAGACCACCGCTGAACTCATGAGGGTATGCTTTCTTTAGGCAGATACTAACATTGGTCGGTACAGGCAACAAGTGAATGTTAGTTTTCAGAAGTTAATAAAATAATTATGTGACAATTATTTTATTGTAAAATTAGTAACATTTAAATGATAACTCAAATTTGAAATCCGAGAGTACTGTTGGGATCGTTGGGGGAATGTTTCACTTTGGCAGAGCCTAGCCTCAACCTACGCAGGTCATGGGTGATTGTTATTAATTTTATGAATTCTTTTTTGGTACATTCAGTAAATGTGTGAGTGGAGTTTTTTAGCTTTTGAACCGGTGTTGGGATTAAATATCTGTAGGAACCGTTGAATCTGCAGCACCAGGACTCTATTAAGGGAGGCTTTACTTTGACAGTAGTAGGTCCGGAGAAGAAGTTATTTTTTGGGACTTTAAAGGAAAATGAAAAAAAATAATCTCAATATTTTATTTCCCTTCCACCAATGTACAAGCTATAGTTTGGGACCAGCAGGGAGTCAAGCCATTAAATGGATTGACCTTTAAAATACTATGTAACAACGTCGTTGGAATTTATGAAGGTTCATATTTAATGAACAATCAAATATTCCACACTCATTACATAACCTCCCCAAATCCTATTTATATGGATCCTTGGGGGGTGAATTGGAATGGCTTCACCAAGCGATGAAGCTCTAGTAATGTGACGCGACGCCCAACACCTGGAGGACGGAGCCGGTTCCATCGACCAGTGGTGAGCGACCCCAAACCACGAACCAAAGAACGGTGATAGAATGACGTCATTGGAGGCTTGTTTTGGGGATGATGAATGCTGAAACATATGAAAAGAGGATTATCTCCAACCAACAAGAGTTAGGGTTTTATTAGTTTATATTGTTTATTGATTTTTTTATTCCATTTCTTGAATAACATAAATAAAATAGATCAACCAAGTAACGGGTTGACCTGGGAATCATTCATCTTTGTGGGAGGTCATTATGGGGAACCTTGTATGGTTTATCTAGTTTTATATTTCAATTGTTATTAAACCCTTGACAACCCACGTGTTACGATCTAAGGTTGATGGTGCAGGCCTAATGAACTTAGTCAGAACCCTTCTCTATATTTGTTACATCGTTTTGCCTCCATGGAATACTGACTACATAATGACACCGATCAGCAACACGGCGGTTAGTGCAACAATGCACCTTGAAAGATTAGGTCTCGGCCCAAAGATGGAGCAGTTGTTGGAGAGGCCAGCACCTGCTGGTCATGGAGGAGGCGTGTGTGCCATCACGTGCCAAAAATGAACAAGGAGGGTCTTGGCTCTTCATCTGTGACAACCGGAGGACAGGTTGGCCAGCACCTTGACCGACCATGACAGATCTGATAGAGTAGAGGTGGGGCATGCCCCCGGTGGTGCTCCAACGCGAAAGCAAGGCCGCGGACCATGTTGGCCATGACAGGAGCAATGGGCCTCCTTATCGACTGGTAGGCGGTGGACAAGATGCGCTCCAGCGGCACGCCCATCTGCAATGATGTGGCTCATCTGCCAAGGCACCGAGGACTCGGGGTTCCCAGTGGCACCGCATTGGGGTCAACCTCCGTGGGTTGACTTGCTGAAGTTGCTTCACCCCAATATTTCACTACCCCAGATGTTCCACATCCTGGTATCCCTGGTGGCTCGTGCCGCCAGGCGGGTGGCACCGCCAGGTCGGTCCAGCGGACAGACCAGCGGCATAGCGACCTAACAAGCGGCCCAGCTGGGTCGGTCCAGGCCCAACTGGTTGGATTGACCCAAGACGGGTCGGACACGAGTCGGGCCAGGATGACCTAGGACAACCCCGTCCGTCACATGCCGAACCCGGTCAGGACGGTCAGACCGAGGTTGACTGGACCCAGACCCAGTACTGCCCAGGAACGCAAAAATGGCCTTAAGTTGTGAAATCGACATCCAATTGATGAACCATATGCAGTTTCTAGATCCCTCATTCTAGAAGGTCCTTTTTCTATAATACACTTTACTTATGGATACGTGTGGAGTATAGCCAAGTTAGATCAGACCCTGAATCCAACCGGGCCCTCGGGAGCGAAAATGCTAATGACTTACTGACCGAGTGTCTGATTGATGCGTTGTCTATTGCATAGGGTACATTATGAAATGACATAAATTTGACATAATTCTTCGTGAGACATCAGTGCAGTTGAGGTAGGACCAATTTATTGGGGAGCAGTTCTCCCATGCGTGCTACTTATAAAACCCTAAAGCTGGTTGAGAGCTGAAGACTACTTGACGATGGTTATGGTGAGGAGAGACTCTGTGTGACCCAGCAGGTCCATGCTAGGAAGCGGCTCTGGGTGACCCAGAATGCCCATGGTACACATTATAAATGAGTACCACAGTAGTTCATGGTTAGTGGGAAACAGCTCTATGTGACCCGACAAGCCCACTATATTTGATAGAGGAGGAGTTCTCCAATAGCTGAGGAGTTTGAGGTCTATGAGTCATGATGATATGGTTAATAACCTAAAATATACAATGTGGTCATTTCAATGGATATCAAGATGTAGCAATTGGCTTGAGTTGTGGTTCTCCCAAGTAGACTATGTATAGATCCCTGCGGTCGGATGAGACCTGAAAACTACTTCACGATTGTCCCTATGAAATCTGTTATTTGTGACCCTATAGGCCCATGGTGGGGAGCGACATTATGGGACCTGGCGCACCCACAATACATGACAAGAGGAGTTCCTCAATTTGGCCATTATGGGAAGCGGCTCTGCGTGGCCAGACATGCCCATGGTACCCATCAGGGATGGGTACCACAATAGTTCAAGGTTATTAGAAAGTGACTCTATGAGACCCGGTAGGCCCACTGTACTCGATAGAGGAGGAGTTACCCAGCTACTGAGGATATAGATGACGTGATAACCCTTATAACCCTAGAATAAATCATGGTTTGATTTGTCGTTACATGGTTCTTGTGATTGAGGTTATTCTATGTAGAACATTACCTATATGGTGCATTACCTTCATGGTGTTAACCTGTGTTTTTTATTTGTGTAGTTCTTGGAGACCTTTTGGGTCTCGGGGTGGCTATTGAATATCATTATACCCACACATACAAGGGATTTTCCCACACCTTATTTTGTCTTATGAAGATGACAAGCAGCTAGGTTGAGGTTTGAGGGAGCTAGGACCTGGTGGTACGTGGAAGAGACAGACAGACGTGGGGTGCTGAGGAGGTGATATGGACCTACCCTTCAGGTAGGATATGGGGTGGACCATTTGGTGTGATGCAACGCGGGGACTACTGATCCTGAGTTATACCTAACCTTAAGGTAGGAACTGTGGTGGATGGTCCAGGAGCTGATTTTCACCAATCAACTATTTTTTACTTTTCATTTGTACATGTAATTTTCCATTTGGGAATATATTTTGGCCCCTTTTATTTCATCATTCTTTTACTACAGTAGTTACTTCATAGTTTCTTCTTGTTGTGTTCTTAGACTGTGTGTTTGTACAGGGTTAAAGGAAATTCCTTCCTGTTTTAGTGAATATGCCTTTTAGTGCTAGTTACCAACCCATGGACTATGGAAGGTGGGCATGGGTTAGTCACAGCATGGGCCCCAGGGACGAGTTTTAACAAAGTGGTATCAGAGGAGTTCGGTTCTACCGAAAAAACTAGGACACTAATATTTTTCTATTTACAAATTGTTTTATGTGTTATGAGTGTGTTTTTCAGTTCGAAGAGTCTAGTGTTGGTGCGTCGGTCGATGTATCCATACACAAGGACTCTAAATTATGACTTCTGAATCAGCATAGAAAGACACTGATTACGTGTTTTTTTGAAAAAAATTCTTATGATTTCTTTGAGTCCGCTCACCACGTATATCTTAATGACTGTGGTGCACCTATACCATTTTAGGATAATTCCACATATATAGCCGGCTAGGATTTCCGAGAGAGTACACGATGATGGCCCACAGAGAAATGAGGCTCTAGTGCAGGGCACTCATACTATGTTGGCACCTTCGGGTAGTGTTCCACCAGCCTCACCACCCGTTGGGAAACAGTTTCCACCAGCCGCACTGGCAGATGGTGTAGCCTGACTGAGCATGTTTCACGAGTTTCAGTGGCATAGGTCTCCCTAGTTTTGAGGCAAGACCGGTTCCTTGGCAGCTGAGGACCGACTGGAGGCTGTGGGTTGAGTTTTATAATTATTTGGGACAACCATAGAATATATAGTGATGAGGCTATGGTACGTGGACCATTTACTGATATGGTACATTCAGGTAGGGTGTCATCTATATCACTAAATGTTGGGAAGAATTTACAACTGGCGGTGCCGGTATAGAACACATAGAGTCTTAGTTCCTTACATGTGTTTCAGAAACGTATACCTTTTAGGTTCCTAGGAGAGCCCAACTCACAGGTGGAAAAGGAATGGCTTTAAGTCATGGCTGAGTGTTATATAGAGCTACTACAACTTCAACTAGAAGAAATTTCTATAGAAGATTATTTATAATGGTTTACCGACCATTCCTGGTACTCGATGAATACGATACAATCAGTGATTCAGGGCTTAGACTTTCGATCACGGTGTATTTAAGGGTGCCCAATCCAGCACTATTCCTCTATACAATCCTAACTATGTTAGGGTGCTAAATAGAACCTTTGCATTTGAGTGTTATTTGAATGAATAGATACATCCAGTGAATGTTATTAGTGTGAAAGCACGAAACTGGAACCGGTCTCAGAGACTTGGGTGGGTAAAATGTTTAAAGAATATGATGTGATAGGGATAGATGAATCTGTAGGGCAACAGATTTGGAAGCAGAGCTAGGAGAGTAGCATGATGAGGTTTACATTTTGACATGTTACAATCCTCCCCCCTTATGGTCCTTACCAGGAACGGGGAGCTGGAGGACAGGGGAAGGGGTAGCTACATGTAGTAAAGGAGTGTGACCCAAATGTTCTCAGAATGATTCAAGATATGGTCTGTGTCTACTACTAGCTTCCATTTCAATAGAAAGAGGTACATTTCATTCTGTCCTTCAATGAATCTTGTTCAAGACCTAGAGTTTCTGGTTAAACCATTGACATGACCCTCACATCTGAAGATAAATTTTGGAGGAGACTCAATAATAACACTTATGTCGATGGTGTGATCTGACCCATGAGGTGAGAGTTTTAGTTGGAACCTCTTGGTTGCAGCGTCAATGCCTTACGACATTAGTTTGGGTATGGAATAGACATCCACAGTTCATACTCAGATTAGCTGTATTAGGAAAAAAATATTTGGTTTACCTAAAATGTTGGAATGGGGTTTTCCTTGGTCTGAAAAAAAGGAAACCTATGTAGCACAAGATAGACTCATGCATAGGAGGGTGAAACCGATCACTCTTGAATTGGCCTACCTTAACTTTGTGGCAACAAGAGTTTTTAGTTTTCAGTTCCAAATGGGAGTGGCAGATCATGGGGACATCTTTTCAAAATATTTTTATAAGATTATCTCCTTGAAGGGGGAGGGATGTATGCTTTGGCTAGGTACTACCGGAAATTTGTCACTGATTCTCAAGGGTAGAGGCACCCTTGTTATCATCGATGAAAAAGGGGGGAGCCTTTACTGTGGATAGAGAAGTGTCAGAAGATCTTTTAGGAGTAGATAAGAAGACTAACAAGTAGAATAATGCTACCCATGACCTTTAGTTATCAACAGTGGTCTTTACACTGAAGGTGTGGTGGCCCTACATGATTGGAGAACGTTTTGCAGTCAACTATGATTACAAGAGTCTCAATTATATCTTATCTAGGAAGTTATTGAACCTAAGACAACAATGATGACATGAATACTCCAAGACTATGAATTTGGGATAGTCTATACTTCTGGGAAGTGGAATGTGGCAGATGAGGAACTCAGCAGGAGGTCTGGTATGCAGTTGCCAAGTGAAGCGACATAGTAGCTAGCCGCATTGCAGATATCCTTTGTCAATAGAGATAGAGTAGTGTACCTCCATTCAATGGTAGTCACAACCCAACTCCTTCAATGAGTCAGGCAGGAACAACTTCGGGACACTGACTGTGAGGCTCGACGGGCTCATATATCCTCAGGGCAGGCACTTGAGGGATTTTTTGAAGGTGTAGAGCACATCATCTTCATCATAGGATGTACCATGGTACATGCAGTTCTACATTAAGAGGTGTTGAGGGAGTTACATACATCCCATCTAGAGGAACATCTAGGAGTGGTGAAGATGTATCAGGTCTTTCGGCGTTAGCACTAGTTTCCGGGAATAAAGAAATATATAGTAGATTTTTTGTCTCAGTGCCTCACTTTTCATCATGTGAAGGCAGATAATCTGATTCCATCAGGCTAAGTTCAGCCATTTGGGGTGCCATAGAGGAAGTGGGATGGAATTTCAATCGACATTATAATGGGACTGCCACACACATCCAATAGTCATGATTCTATCTGGGTGATCGCTGACCGACTCACCATGTCGGCCCACATCCTACCAATCAGAGAGAATGGATCAATATAGAGATTGGGATGCCTCTACATACTATAGATTGTACGGATTCATGAAGTTCCATCTAAGATTGTCTCCGATTTTGATGCATGTTTTACATCCCGGGTATGGAAGGGGCTGCAGTAGGCGTGAGGGACACAACTTTGGTTGAGTCCCACCTTCCATCCCCTGACGGATGGTTAGATGGAGTGGACCATTCAGACCCTTGAGGACATGCTACTTTCTTGCATCCTTTATTTTGGTCTCAACTAGGATGATCTCTTTCCTTTAGTGGAGTTTGGATACATCAAGAACTACCACTCCACTATCGGTATAGTGCCATTTGAGGCATTTTACATGCGACCTTGCAGATCACCACTATTCTGAACTGACCCATGGGAGTCATCACTCTTGGGACAATAGATGGAACGAGCTACCATGGAGAAGGTGCAGATCATCCAGGAGAAGATGAAAAATACAGAGAGAAGGAAAATTTCCTATACTGACAAGAGACAGAGACCCCTTGAGATCGAGGATGGTCACCAAGTCATTCTATGGGTGTCATCTCAATGAGGTTTATAAGGATTCATTCGAGGGAACAAGCTTCCTCTGATGTTCAATGGTCCTTTCTAGATTCTCAGAAAAGTGTGCGAGGTGGCGTACCATCTATCTTTTCTCCCACAGATGCACCAGGTTCATAACATCTTCCACGTATCCTAGCTGAAGAGATACATGCATGACCCATCTCACATCATTGACCATGGTGAGCTAGACATAGTTGATGGGGTGAAGTTTACGTACATTTTAGTAGATATTAAGGATCGACAAGAGGGGGCCTCCATGGGTGGTCGATACATTTGGTGCATGTTCACTACAGCATGAGAACCTCCAGTAGAGAACATGAGAGTATAATGCTCATATTCGTGTTCAACAAGTCATTTGTTTCTTCAGTCTATGTTGTGGAATTCTGGGAATTAATGACCTTAGGTGGGGAGAATGTATTGTTCCAAATAATTTGTATATTTTTTTATTATATGGAATTATTTCAAGACTGCAAAATCTAACGGTGCGCGATTCTAAGGCCCGGAGTGCCTGGAATGATCTGTCGATGTTTTTTTAACCATTAATTAGCGAGCTTAGATGATTTCTTGAAAAAATTGGAATAAATCTAAAAACGTTACTCAGATAAAAAATATGAGGGCACAATTGAGCTCAAGATGGTGGATTTACCATAGGTGTCACTTAAGTTTTGTCGGCTCAAGCCTCCTATGAGAAAACCCAAAAATGGAATAAATGAACATAAATAAAATAAATAAATTCTTTTATTTTTCAAATTCTTATAACTGACAAACATTAACATAGATTATAAATCTGAGACCACCGCCGAAATCGTGATTTTAGGATTTCTTTAGTCAGAGACTAACATTGGCCAGAACGGGCCACCATTGAAAGATAGTTTTTGGCGATAAATAAAATAATAAAGTGACAATAATTTTATTCTAAAATCTATAACTTTTGAAAGTTACCTCTCATTTTAAATATCAGAGTACCATTGGGATTGTTGGGGCGTGTTTCACTTTGTTAGAGCCTAGACTTGATCGGTGCGGGTCAAGGGTGATTATTAATAAAGTTTTTAACTTTTTTTCAGGTAAATTTATTAAATGTTTGAGTGGATTTTTATACCTTTTGAACTGGTGCTCGAATTAAAAATATGAGGGCACCTTTGAATCCGCAACACTAGTATTCGCTTAAGGGAGACTTTACATTGACCGCAATAGGTCCAGAGAAGAATTTATTTTTTGAGACTATTAAAAGGAAATGAAATAAAATAATCACACAATTTTATTTCCATTCCACCAATGAACAATATGTAGTGTGGGACTAGTGGCGACTAATTCCATTAAAATTATTGACCTTTAAAATACTAAGTAACATCGTCGTTGAAATTTTGGAAGGTCCATATTTAATGAACCTTTATAAATTCCACGATCGTTATTTACCCTAACCATATCCTATTTATAAGGAGCTTGGGGGGAGGAATTGGAACAACTTCACCAAAGTGATGAAGATCTGATAATGTGCCGCGACACCTAACACATGGAGGATGTATCTGGTTCCAGCTATTGGTGACGAGCGACCACAAACCACGGACCGAAAAATGATGATCGAGCATCATTGTTGGGGGTTGTTGTTGGGACGACTAATGCTGAAAATCCCTCAAACGTGGATTCTCTCAAATGAACATTAGGTTGGATGTTTATTTTTTTATGTTTTTAATTACTTTTCCTCTTCACCGTTCTTGAATAAAATGAAGAACATGGATCAACTGACTAAGGGGATGACCAGCGAATCATTCTCCTTTGTGGGTGGTCATTGCAGGGAATCTTGTGCGGTTTATCTGGTTGTTTAATTAAATTGTTATTAAAACCATAACCCCCTCTCCCTTGTGTTACGATCTAATTCAGAAGATGCGGGCCTAACGAATGTGTCCCGAATCCTCTGCTATATTGGTTACATCATTATGCCTCCATGGAATACTGACAGCACGATGATGTTGATCGGCTACATGGTGGTTAGTGCGTCAATTCATTGCAAAAGAAGAGGCCACGAAACTAATCAATAGTGGGAATCAGAGTGTCTAGAAACATCTAGACATAGATGAGGTGTGGTGCATCATCGTGTGTCACTGATGAACAAGGAGGGTTGTGGCTCGTCAACCGCGATGACCGGAGGATAGTCGGCCTGCACACTGACAGGCCACGATGGAGCCGACAGAGCGGGGGTGGGGTGCACCCCTGGCGATGCGCCCATGTGAAAGCCATTCCGTAGCCCACGTTATCCTTAGTGGGAGAAATCGGCCACCAGATCGACTGATGGACGGTGGACGAGGCGCGCGCCAGTAGTGCGCCCTATGGAAATCCCGTGTCTCGGCGTCCGCGACATGGAGGACCCGTGGCTCCCCTTCACACCGTTCTGGAGTGAATACCCATAGGTTGAACCCATGACATGGTTTCATGCCACGCCAGCCCTACCCAGATGTGTCATGTCGAAGTACCCCTGGCGGCCTATGTAAGCAGGTGGGTGGCACCGCTGGGTCGGTTCAGCAAATCGACCTGCCGCTCAATGGGCCAACCCTTGACCTAGCGGCTAGACCCGCAACCCAGTCGGGTCAGGATGGGGCCAGTGTGAGGGGTTGTCCCGAGGCGGGTCGAACCAGGTCGACCCGGTTCACCCCATGCAAAACCGGGTTGGGACGGCCTGACCTAGGTCTACTGGACATGGACCGAGTACTGCCTAGGAACACAAAAAGGGTATTAACATGTGAACAATGTGTCTGTTTGAAAACCCATCTAGAGTGACAAAATCCTTGTATCGAGATAGTTCTTTTGGTATACTCAACGTCTGTTTTGAATAAGGTTGGAGTATGGCCGGGTTGGATCAGACCCCGAATCCAACTGGGCCCTCGAAGAAAAAATGCTAATAACATACAGACCAGGTGTCTGATTGACACGCCATATATTTAATTGTGTCCCTTATGACATGACGGACTGTTGAGATACTTCTTATTGGGACTTTGGGGTGGTTGAGGTATGACCGATGGATTGGGGAGTGGTTCTCCCAAGAAAGCTACGTACGGAACCCTACAACTGGCTGAGACCTAAAGACTGTTTGACGATGGCAAAGGTGGGAAGTGACTTTGTGTGATCCAGTAGGCCCATGGTGGGAAGCGGCTCTATGTGACCCAGAATGCCTATGTTACCCATCAAGGATGAGTACCACAGTTGTTCATGGTTAGTGGGAATCCACTCTGTGTGACCCAGTAGTCCCACTATACTGGATAGAGGAGGAGTTTTCCAGTAGTTTAGGACTTCGAGGATTGTGACAAACGATTCTATAATTACTACCCTAGAATATACATTATGGTGACTTGAATGGATAGCTAGATGTAGCGAGTGGCTTGAGTAGTGTTTATCCTAATCAAAATACATATGTAACCCTGCGATTGGACGAGACCTAAAGACTGCTCGATGATTGGCCCAATGGGATGCAGCTTGGTGTGACCTAGCAGGCCCACTGTGTGGAGTGGCTCTTTGTGACCCGGTAGACCCGAGGTACACGACAGGGGGAGTACCTCAGTTATTCCAAGGTGGGAATCAGCTCTGTGTGACCCGAAATTCCCATGGTACCCATCAGGGATTGGTACCACAACCGTTCGAGGTTAGTGGGAAGCATCTCTGTGTGACCCAGTAGGCCCACTGTACTTGATAGAGGAGACGTTCTCTAGAAGCCTAGGAGTTTGATGATGTGATAAACCTTTTACCCATAGAATAAATCATGTTGTGAACTGTATTTAAATTATGCTTGTTACTGAGGTTATGCTATGTGATACTTCACCTCTGTGGTACTTTACCATTGTGGTGTTACCCTGTGGTTTTTCTTTGTGGAAATCTTGTAGACTTTCAGGGTCTCATGGTCCCTACTAAGTATCATTATACTCACCCCTACATGAGCTTCGCCCGCACCATATTGTGTCTTCTGTAGATGAAGAGCAGCTGGGCTATGGTTTGAGGGATATAGGACCTGGTGGTATGTGGAGGAGACGGATGGACATGATGTTCTGAGGAGGAGACCTCCACTTACCCTTTAGGTAGGATCCATGGTGGACCATTTGGTATGACGCGACACATGGACCATAGATCGTGATTTTACCTACCCTTCAGGTAGGATCCGTTGTAGATGATTGAGGAGCTTATTTTTAACTTTCAGTTATTTTGTACTTTTCATTTGTACTTGTACTTTTCCAGTTGGGCTTGTATTCCAGCCCCTTTTCTTTCAGCACTCTTTTACTATAGCAGTTACTTCACAGTTTCTTCTTGTTGTGTTCTCAGACCATGTGTTTGTACAAGGATAAAGGTAATGCCTTCCCATTTTAGAGAATACGCCTTTTGGTGCTAGTCATCAGCCTCTGGCCTATGGAAGGCAGGCTTGGGGTAGTTTCAGAATGGTCCCCATGCAATGTTTCATAACAAAACAAAGCAATTAACTCAAGAAACAAGGAAAATAATGATGTATTATCAGGGAATGGGAGGTAAGATGTTATAAAAGGATCATATTTGATATTATAAATATAAATAAGGTTATGATATAAATTATTACAATGTTTCAAAAGAATTATTTGTAATATTTTAACATGTTTGAAGGATGGTGAACCTCATGAAAGGGTTTCCCATCTCACTTTTTTTATGGGAAATATGCCTTATTCTCCACATGTCCCATTGCATGCTGTAAAATATTCCAAATAATTAATTTTTAGATATATATTATGAATGATATTGGGTTATAAATTTACATATTATGGTATATGTTTTATTGTACATATGAATCAAATTATACATAAATGGTAATGCTTTATTTCACAGTTGAATTATTATTCAAGATTGTCTATGTATATGTCTCTATTAGGGAAATTTCAGTTCCATTTTCATGTATCCTAAAAAAAATTCAAAATTTATTTATTATTCTCTTAAAATTTTTTAAAATATTTTTTCCCATATTATATTATTAAATGTTTAGAATGGAATATTCATGTAATTTTGAAAATAATGGTCGTTTATCTATTATCAAAAAATGTGAATGTATTATTTGTTTAAACATGTATTGGTTGATTAAAAATTTCAAACCGTTATTACCAATAAAATGGTCTAATGATTATTTTAAAATTTTCAAAGGTTATCTTCAATGAAATTCATATTCAAAATTATATATTTTATTTTATTTTTAAATGGTTATTTTCAAAAAGAAAAAATGCTATATTACTCAATTATGTTTTCAATATATTTTTATTCGTCAATAAAATCAAACCATTGATATAATTATGACCAACTCAGAATAAATTTTAATAATATAAACAAAATATTTTAATGGATGGATTATGATAAGTTACATCCGATATATACTATTTTGATATCATTCAACATAATAATATTGATAGGTCAAGGGTTTTAACCCCCAAAATTTAAATTTCATTGGGAATAGATCATTGAAATGAATATCTGGAAAATTGATGTTGGTATTTCAGGGCATTATAACATCATTTGAAAACTATATTGAATATATATCTTTATAAAATTATCTATAGGATATATTTTGATAGTTGTAACATCCAACATTATGCATTCCACTATTATGAATTTTATTATTGATGTTCCATATCATTATTTATTTATTAGAATATCCATGATTACATATCATTAACATTTGATTATTTATATATAATTATTTTTATCATCACATATTCTCTTCATATTGTTCTATATTTATTTATAAAATTGAATTTATTTTATTTACTTCTATTGAAATATTTTTTACGACTTATTTGCACATAGAATCAACTATATCATTACCTTTAATGGGAAACTAAGGTAACCCATTTTTTATATTTTATTTTTACCCTATTTATGATTATGTGTTCTATGAATGATCTTTAGAGATAATATTGGAGAATAAAAAATATAGAAAAACAATTGTGTATTTTTCGTCTCGTTATGTAATGTGAAATAAAACTATGTATCTCATTGAAAAATAAAGATAAACAACTCATTCATTCTGGATGTGATTTTTTTATCTAGTTCTTTGTAATAATGTTTCAAATGACTATGGGATAATTTGGTCTGGGAATTTATGCATAATGTTTCTTATATTGTATATATAGTGTCTCAAATAAATCTGAAAATTCATTATGTGTAGAAATGTATTGAAAATCCAAATAATTGTTGTATGAATTTGGGTTTTGAGCCTGTAATACATTGAAATTTTTTCGATGTTATTCCAGAGCAGGGCGTTTAGAGGACATGTGATTCAGAGCCCCTGTGTGGTTAGAATTAAATTTTAAGTACGTTTACATAGGATATGCCAAATAAATAGAACAACTCTTAAATGGTTGCTTAGATAGAAATACTGATAGCACCGTTAAGTCCAGAACATGCCGTTTACCCTAGGGGAGGTCTAACTTTCACGGGTACGAACATTCTGTGGGAAACGCCACCAGGACCATTTTTGTAATTTAGCGGCCTCGAGCATGAACATTACAGCTTCTGAAAGGAGGCTCAGATTAAAATTCTAAAACCGTAGTAGCGCTCAGAACCTAGATTTTAACCTATAGGCGGTTTAACCCCGACCCCCCCCCCCCATTGTTCGGGTATGGGGCCTACTGGTAGGTGTTTCAAAAAATTAAAAAAAATGAATTTTACTTAATTCCCTACTTAAACACCTCCATCCACTCCCCCTACTTCCCCTTCATTTCTTCCTTACAAAATCTCTCTCAACTAGAGATCATCCTTCATAAATCTCCAACTCCTCTCCATTAAGCTGATGGCGGCTTCGATGGTCTATTCGTGAAGCTACGGGCAACGCCCAGTGAGGAAAGAGATTGTGTTTTCGTTTTTAATTTATGCTTCTTCCTTGAATTAAATTAGTTGCATTGAAATGATATTTTCTTGTAGAGAGAAGAACATTGTTGCGTAGGATTCGATCCAAGATTTCTAACGATCTTCTTGAATTAAAAATCCAAGTCTCGATGCACCTGGTGTGGCCTCGGGATGTTTTTCGGCCAATTTTTCCTATTTTCCGGTGGTTCCAGGGGTTTCTAGTGGGCTTCTGGCGGTCCGGAATGGCGGCCAATAGTAGCCGGCTCCCAGGCGGTGGAAGCACCATTCCAGGCGGTGGCGGTGCTGCCTGGTGGCAGTGGTAGGCTTCAACCGATCCGGGACGGCGGTGTATGCTAGGCGACATGTGGGTGGCAGGGGGGATGGCTGGCTGGCTTCGCCGATCAACAGGAGGTGTGAGAAACCGGGGTTGTCGCGACCCCGACCAGCCGACAGAGACCCACACATCGCGGGTCAAGTGGATAACGCGCCGGTCCAACTGAGTAGGTACGGGTGACAGAGGGTGGCCTGAGCAGTGAACTACGGGCCACGGTGGACCGGGCAGTCCGGGAGGCCCAGCCGTGGACCGTCGGTCTAAAGGGGTGGGTCCGCCCAGGCCCACACAATAACCATCTGTTGACCTTAAAACTACATAAATCTCAAAGAAAGCATTGTATTCATGTTCCGTTTATGAAAATGCGATACTAGGATTGAGACTGATGTTTTGGGATGGTCTCGGGGATTTTTAATTCCTGTTATAGGAGCTTGGTGGCGCGACATGCTCGTTAAGTACCTCACCAGGATTATTCTTTTTGATGGCGTGAACACATCTGAAGTCCGTTTAAGGCACCGTTAGCAGTGTTGCAAACCTGTTGTCATGATGATGTTGTCTAGGGTAGTTTCAGGAATTGAAGCCAGAGTTGATGCATGGGCCCCATGAGCCGTCTTTTAAGCGGTGAATAGCATTTTACGATTTTTTCATCAGATGTCTGTTCGGGGCGAATGATTAGTCTTTTTGGCATGTTTTTATGAGAGCATCATGATGGTGCAGTTTTCCCAATCTTTTTCATGACTGAGGTGTGGGCCCTACGTGACGCTGTATGGGTGTAAAGCGATGTTAAATAACTTTTACATCCAGAGTCTTTTTCGAGCTAGTAAATAGTCTATCTCACGTGTTTTTTCGTGAGTATTTCAATGTTGTAATCAGTTTGGGAGCGCATAGCCTCTTTCAAAATCTTATTAAATGTGTAAAAATGAATGGATGTTTTTCGAAGATTCCTTTGATTCACTCTGAACCAATGTGTGGTAGCGATGTTAGTGACACCTAGTGATGGCACAGGCAGTGCAGTGTTATCAGACCAGTTCTGGGATTACCCTCCAGCAGGGCTGGGCAGTGGGTTACATACAGGCATATCAGGGATTACCCTGCAACGACGTTGGGCAGTGGTTTACCTATTGAACATAGGGTTTACCCTCTAGAAAGGCTGTGTAGTTGGTTATCCGTTGACTTTAGGGTTTACCCTCCGACGGGGCTGGGCATTTGGTTACCCGACAACCTCTTAAGGTTTACCCTCCCGCTAGGCTGGGCAGTGGGTTACCCAACGATTTCGTTCAAACTCAGCTCTTTCTATGTAGTTATTTAGTGACTTCTCGCTGTGATTGTTGGTGCGGGATCCTTGGTTTTGCGATTCAGCATTGAAAAATCTTTGACGTGTGGGACGTTTGGTCATTAGTGATGGATATCCTTAGAACTGTTGGTGACTTATCCTGGGCTGATCGTGGAGATGGATATTCCCTTACACACTCATTCAGATTTCTTGTTGAGAACATATATATACACCCTACTTTTGTTCCCACTCCTTGGGTTCAATTACTCTTCTTAGGAGGGGCGATGACACACAGGGTATGCCACTTGCTTTCCATGTCTAGATCCTCTTTGTCGTAAGAGCCTACTTTATTTCTTTTTTTGGGTGTATATGCAATCTATTTACTGTAATCTTTCACTATTCCTTGTTTTTTCTACTACTAACTATTTTGGTACATCCTTTATTGCTCCCTCGAGCTTTTGGGGCATCTTAATGAGTATCTTTATAGTCACCCCTGCTTGGGCTTTGCCCACACTTGTTGTGGCCTTGCAGATGATAGAGAGGTCGACCGAGAATATGGATGAGCGTAGAAGATACATGAGTTTGGGCTGAGTTCGGTGGTCGTAGTTAGAAATTAAAGTGTGAGACTCACCAGCTGTTTACTTTCGTTTACCTGTTGTCAGGTTGTGGCACCTTTCTGGTTGGGCACCTGTATTTCCCTTTTTCTATTCAGTTATCTTGTCAGTACTTTTTAGCACTTTACTGTTTTTCTATTTATAATTCGATGCATGACTGTGGTTCTGTTATAGTTGTTCATTATTTGGTTTTGTTTTTACTCTACACTTCTGCACTGTCTGGGTTGTCTGTACAGGAACGTAGGCAAAGGCCTCCCGATATTGTTACACCTTTGGTTCTTGTCGCCAGCCCCTGGCATATGGACGTGGGCTTGGGGTAGTTTCTACTCCAGACCGGTAGGGTCGGGTCGTTACAAAGTGGTATCAGAGGTGGTTCGTTCCTTGGGGTGTTGATCAGATGTCCCTAAAAGGGAATTGGTTGGGATTTAGGGAAATAGTGTCGACGTGTCTGGATAGAAGATCTCAGGCCAGGGATTCTAGTAATGGTAAAGGCAGCTGACATATCCATTCACCAGGAACCATATAACCCGTTTATTGACTCGGCACATTGAGACACTTGTTGCAGGGAACAATGGAACATGCATCCAGTAGGATTGAGTCTTTGACTTTCCTTTTTGAGTTACTTCCACTTTGTTATTATTGATATATATATATATATATACATATGATTATCTGATCGCGGTAATCCTTGATAATTTTCAGAATTCCCCCTCTACAATAGCCATGCATGTTACCCTCTCCAGTTTATGACGACAACATGGTGAGCAATTAGGCGTCAGTTCAGGGACCCTCGCATGATCCCCTTCCGCCCAGTCCTTCACCAGTAGCCCCTCCACCTGGAGAGCGGCAGTTAGTACTGGAAACACATGCCAAGGTTGAGCGCTTGCTGAGTGTGATCTGAGAATTTCAGCACCAGCGACCGCAGAAGTTCTGTGGTGACCCGGATACCCAAAAAGCGGAATACTGGCTAGAGTCTGTGGACCAACGTTTTCTGCTGGTATGGACACCAGTGGACTAGATGGTAGACCTAGCTTCCAGCCTTTTCCTCAGGATTGTTGGGAGTTGGTGGGGGTTGGTTATGCAGACCCACGACAAGTCGTCCCTCACGTGGGATAGCTTCTTGCACCTCTTCCAGGAGGAGTAATTCCTCTCATGTTTACGCTCTATTCGGACTTACAAGATTATGAAGCTGAAGAAAGGGTAAATGACCATGGTGCAGTACTCGGCCCAGTTTTCCGATCTGACATGTTACTCGCATGATATGGTCCACGATAGTAACTTCCTAGTATGGATGTTTGAGCAGGGTCTTCACAGGGAGATCTGTGCTAGTGTAGTACCCCAGTGCATCCCTACTAATGCTAGGGTTCTAGAGAGGGTGATCATGATAGGGAGATTCTTGGCCGTGGGATTCCTGCTGGATGGGCCTAGCAGTGGCCGCTTCAGAGCAGAGTCCTCAATAGTAGACAGGTGGTAGAGAGCAGAGCCTTAGTTGAGGAGACCCTTCCGTTAGAAGACTCAGGGGTAGGGTCGTACACTGCAGTGGCGTCGTAGAGCACTGGATATATTAGGAGAGAGTTGGTGTTTTTCATGTGGTGGACATGGTGACCTAGCATGAGACTGTCCGAACAGGTGTACCGAGTAGTCGTGGAAGGCAGTGGGCGCACCACAATGGCAGAGGCAGCCCTGTGACCTGGGATCCCCTTGGCGAGGATAGGGTGGACCTTAGAGAGGTAGTGCAAGAAGACCGAGATAACCTCTAGGTTGGGGACGACGTTTTTGAGGTCCTTCCAATGCCACCACCGGGCAGCCCACTCCAGGCCCATGGAGCTAGCGGTAGGGGAGGCGGGAAACATTAGGCTATAAGTGTTCGTGACCCGCCATCACACGAGATGGTTTGAGGTACGTTTTTTGTTTACTCTACGCTTACATAGCTATTAGTAGTAACAAGTACCAGCCACTCCTTTATATTTCTTCATCTGGTACAGGAGTTGGAGCTTCTAGTAGAGGTAGTGACACCTACACTTAGCTTCGAGATTCTTATGGGAAGTGCCTCATTGGTGACCTTTAACTACAGACAGTGCGCACTGTCATTCAGAGGAGTGTGTTTTACATGGTACCTACTTGTCATCACAATGGAACATTATGATTTCATCTTGGGAATGTATTGGCTTTCCATGATTCATGCTCAGATTGATTGTCGGCACAGAATACTCAGTTGTGTCCATTCTGATGGGATGAGGCTCACCATCCATGGTGAACGAGACCTCGTGGTAGAAAAGACAGGTACTCTGAGCAGGAGTCCACAACATTTTTCTCACTAGTTGGAGAGCATGGATATTGGAGCAGCAGACACTACAAGAACCTGGATCTCTACCTTTGTATAGGACTACATGGATGTCTTTCCCAAGGATGTTCGGGGACTACCTCCGAGGCGATAGATTGAGTACTACATTGACATGAATCCAGGGATTTCCCCGATATAATGTGAAGCATATCAGTTAGAACCCACAAAGAATCGGGAGCTACGACTTCAGTTTGAGGACCTTCGTGAGAAGGGATTAATCAGGCCTATTGTGTCCCCCTGGGATGCTCTAGATTTGATGGTGAATAAGGAAGATGGGAGTCTGCAGATTTGTGTGGATTATCATCACCTGAATGAGGCCACAACAAAGAACAAGTACCCTTTGGTGATGATCGATGACCTCTTCGATTAGTTGAGAGGTGAGAAGTGGTTCTCCATGATTGACCTTTGATCAGACTACCACCAGTTTTGGGATCGTAAGGATGACTTCCAGAAGATGGATTTCCATTATCGTTATGGGAATTATGAGTTTCTCGTGACTCACTTTGACATGAAGAATGACCCTGCTGTCTTCATGTCTTTGATGAACCAAATCTTCCAGTTGTACATGGACCAGTTTGTGGTTGTCTTTATTGGCGACATACTCATCTAATATGTGACGACGGAGGATCATGCGGAACATTTGAGGATGGTACTAGACTTACTCCGAGAGCACCCGCTGTATGGGGATCTCTCGAAGTGTCAGTTCTCAATTCATGAGGTTCACCTTCTGGGGAATGTCCTTATAGAGTAGGGATTGGGCGTATATCCTATAAAGATAGAATAAGTGCTTGCATGGGAGGCTCCCAAGAATGCGTCAGAGGTGTGAATCTTCCTTGGTTGGAAGGGTACTACAGGAGGTTTGTAGACTATTTCTACAGGAATTATTCCCCTTTGACAGCATTGACGTGGAAGGGACAACCGTTCACCTGGACTGATCAGTGGTAGAAAGCCTTTGAGGAGTTGAGACAGTTGCTGACTAGTGCCCTGGTATTGTGGCTGCTAGAAGTGGGCATTGTGTTCATAGTATACTGCGACACATCAAGAGCTAGCCTCAGGTCCATGATGATGCAGTAGCGGGTAGTGATTGCATATGGGTTGAGGCAGTTGAGGACCCATGCACAGAATTATGTGACTAATGATTTGGAGCTAGAAGTGGTGGTCTTTTCCTTGAGGTTATGGAGTCACTACCTTCTGGGCGAGCATTTTGTGGTCTCCTCAGACCACTAGTGCCTCAAGTAAATCTTCACATAGAGGTATCTGAATCTGAGGTAGAGGTGCTGGGTGGAGTTTAAGGGAGACTATGATTTTGATATATTCTATACTCCAGGGAAGGGAAATGTAGTAGCAGATGCTCTTAGAAGGATGTCCCAGGCTCGGTTATTGCGGGAAGCTTTCGATCAGTTTTCTTCCCTATGGCTAACATTGGTGGATCAGAAGGGATCATATTTTCTTCAGTCGATGGTGTTGGCACCTTCGCTCCATGAGCATGTGAGAGAGTTGCAATTGGGGGATGGCAACACTAAGGGACTGCGTGATCAGATATCCATGGGTGATACACCCAATGCATATTCTGAAGGAGGGATTCACGAGATCTTGTTCCATGGGTGAGCTGTAGTACCAGTGGAGATGCTGGAGGAGGTGATGGGGGAGATCCACACATCTCCCTTGGATGTACATCCCGGTGTGTGGAAGTTGTACAGAGACCATCATTGGCAGTTTTGGTGGTCCAACATGAAGTGGAGCATAGCTGAGTTCATTTCTCAGTGTCTTACCTGTCAGTAGGTGAAGGAAAAGCAACATGTTCTGGTAGGGTTATTTTATCCCCTTGATATCCCAGAGTGGAAGTGGGATGGCATAGCTATGGACTTTTTCCTAGGTCTACCGTGCACAACGAAGGGCCACGATTCCATTTGGGTGATAGTGAACTGACTCACAATGTCGGTGCACTTCCTTGATATCAGGGAGCAGAGCTCGGTGGAGAGTCTAGGGAAGTTGTACGCTCAAGAGATCTTCTAACTTCAATGAGTACTATCGATGAAATTTTACGACTGTGACGCACGGTTTATTTCTCAATTCTGGCGGGGCCTGCAGTAGGCATTCGAGACTCAGCTGTGGATGAGTACAACATTTCACCCCCAGACAAACGGGCATACCAAGCACACTGTCCAGGTGTTGGAGGATAGGATTAGGGAATGCATGTTAGACTTTAGGCTAAGCTGGGAGGATCTCCTGCCCTTGGTGGAGTTCACCTATAAAAATAGTTACCACTCGACTATCGGCATGGCACCTTTTGAGGCCCTTTACGGGAAACCCTACAAGTCACCATTGTGCTGGAAGGAGGTTGGAGAGACCTCCCCTGTGGGCCCAGAGTTGGTGTGGGTGACGACGGAGAAGGTGGAGGTCATTCGTGAGCGGATGAGGATGGCTCAGTGCAGATAGAAGTCCTACGCAGATCATCATCGCAGACCTTTAGAGTTCGAGCAGGGGGATAATGTCTTTCGTTGGGTCTCCTCGTGGCGTGGAACACGGAGGTTTGGTTGAGGAGGCAAGATATCCTCGTGGTTCATTGGGCCCTTTCGAGATCATGAGTAGGGATGGTTAGGTTTCCTACCTTCTTACTCTACCCCCACAACTGTGGAGGGTTCATGATGTCTTCCACATATCGCAGCTGAGGTTATATGTTCCCAAACCCATGCACGTCATCGACTGGGAGAGATGGACATCGAGAATAGAGCCACCTTTGTGGATCTCCCAGTGGCGATTGGGGACCTGCAGGAGCAAAAAATGTGTGGACGGACCATTACATTGGTTCGTGTGCTGTGGAAGCACAGGAGGGTGTAGGAGGGTAACTGGGAACGGTACATCCATATGCATGCTCAATATCTCGAGTAGATTCTACAGTTTTGTTTTTTTGGGAATGAATAACATGATGGGAAAATTGAGATCATCGTTGAGTCCGGAGCATGCATTTTACCCTAGGAGGGGTGTAAATTTCACCAGTTCGGCCCTTCTGTGGAAAACACCACCATGGGAATTTTTGTGATTTCGCAGCCTTGGGCGTGATGATTACAACATATGAACAAAGGCTCAGATTAAAATTTTGAGACAACCATTGCACTCAGAATGTCAATTTTACCCTAGTGGCAGCCAAACCCCGTCCCCGCTGAAAGTTCGGGTACGGGGCCTGTGGTAGGTTTTAAAAAAAATTAATTAAATTTTAATTAATTCTCTACATAAACACCTCCACCCCTACCACATATTCCCCTTCATTTCTCACTGTAGGAAGATCTCTCATCTATGGTGAAAACACCTTCATGCTCCACCTCCTCTTTTGCAAGGTGGTGGCGGCTCCGACAGTCCGTTCATGAAACTACGGGCTACGCCCAGCGAGGTAGGAGTTTGTGTTTGCATTTTTAATTTTAGTATCATTCATGAATAAAATTCGTTGCATAGAAATTCTGGTTTTATGTTGAGTGAAGCCCATTTTTTTATAGTATTAGATCTATGATTTCGAACAGACTTCTCAGATAAAAAATTTGAGTCCCAGGGCGCCTGGGGTGGCCTCGGGATGTTTTTCGGCCAATTTCCCTGCTTTACGGTGGCTCCAGGGGTTTCAAGTGGGCTTCAGGTGGTCCTGGATGGCGGCTTGGGGTGTTGGGCTCCCAGGAGGTGGCGGCGTTGTCCCAGGCTGTGGCAGAGAGCTTCAGGCAGTCTGGGACGGCGGCATAAGTGGGGTGGCGCCGGGGTGGGGGGGAGGGGTAGGCTGGCCGGCATCGCCGATCAGCGGGAGGTGTGAGAAACCGAGGAAGTCGCAACCCCGAACAGCCAACAGAGACCTAAACTTCACAAGTGTTTTAGAGAACATGCCAGACCGGCTGAGCCGGTCTGGGTGACGTAGTGTGGCCTGCACGGTGAACCGCATGCCACGGTGGACAAGGCGGTCTGGGCAGCCTAGCCGCGGGCTGCCGGACTAATGGGGTGGGCCGGCCCATGCCCACCCCGTCTCCATCTGATGACATTAAAATTTCCTTAACTCGTAAACCGAACGTCATATTTGTGTTCCTTCTATGGTGAGGTGATCCTTGGATCGAGACAGAGGTTTTGGGATGGTACCTGGATTTTTTAACTATCGGGACAGGATCTCGGTGGTGTGAGATGCTCGTTATGTACCTCGCCAATATTCTTATTTCGGATTGCGTGAACACATCTGGAGTCCGTTTCAGGCACCATCCACGGCATTGTGACCATGGCGTCGAGATGATTTTATCCAGGGTAGTTTCAGGCATTGAGGCTGGACATGAGGTGTGGGAACACTGGCCATCTTTTAAGCCTTAAGCAGCGTTTTGAGGATTTTCCATCAGACGACTGTTCAGGGCCAATGAGTAGTCATTTTGGAATGTTTTCCCGAGGGCATTGTGATGGCATAGTCCACCTAACCATTTCAGGACCGAGGTGTGGGCCACACATGATTTCGTATAGGTGAAAAGAGGTTTTGAATAACCTATTCATCGGGAGTCCATTTTCATCGAGTAAATAGTCTACCTCGCGTGTTTTTTCATGAGGATTGCAATGGTGTAATCGATTTGGGAGTACAAAGACACTTTCGAGATCTCATTAAATGTAGAAACATGATAGGGATTTTGTTAAAGGATCCTTTTATGAACTCCGAACCAATGTGTCGTAGTGATGTTAGTGACACCCAGTGATGGCATGTGCAACACAGAGTTATCAAACTAGTTCTGGGTTTACCCTCCAGCGGGGCTGGGCAGTGGGTTATGCACCAGCGTATCTGGGTTTACCATCCAGTGAGGTTGGGCAGTGTTTACCCGTTGACCTTTGGGTTTACCATCTAGTGAGGCTTGGCAGTGGGTTACCTATTGAATTTAGGGTTTACCCTCTAGCAGGGCTTGGTAGTGGGATACCTGTGGACTTTAGGGTTCACCCTCCAGTGGGTCTAGGCAGTGTGTTACCTGACGACCTCTTAGGGTTTATCCTCCAGCTAGGCTGGGTAGTTGGTTACCTGAATATTCCTTTCAGAATCATCCCTTTCTATGTGGAATGTCAGTGACTTCTCTACGTGAATACCAGATCAGGATTCTTGGTTATGCGATTCAGCGATGAGATAACATTGACATGCGAGATATTTTTACATCAGTGATGGATATCCTTAGAACTATTAGAGTCTTATACATGGCTAATCATGGATATAGATATCTCTTTACGCACTTGTTCGGGTTGTTTATTGAGAATATATATATACACCCTAAATTTTTACCACTCCTTGGGTTCATTTTCTCTCTTTCTAAGAGGGGCGAAGACGAGCGGGGTATGCCACATGCTTTCCATGTATATCTACCCTTGGTTAGACAAGTCTACCTTTTTTCTGTTGTTGGTTTGAGCTGCACTCTATTTACTATAATCTTTCTCTATCCCTATTCTGTCTAAGAATCACTATTTTGGTACCACCATTGTTTCTCCCTCTAGTTTTCGCGGCATCCTACTAAGTATATTTATAATCACCCCTACTTGGACTTTTTCCACAGTTGATGTTTCCTTGCAGACGATAGACAGGTCGATCGAGACTACATAATAGCGTAGAGAACACATGATCTTGGGCTGCGTTCGGTGGTCGTAGTAGGAATTTTAGGTGTGACACTCACCAACTGATTAATCTCTTTTACCTGTTTCCAGGTTGTGGCACCTTTCGGGTTGGGCACGTGATTTGACCTTTTTCATGTTCATTAATCTTGTCAGTACTTTTCCGCACTTTTCATTTTTTCTATTTAGTAGTTGATGCATGACTGTGGTTGGGTTATAGATATTCGTTCTTTGGTTGTCTTTTTACACTGCACTTCTGCATTGAGCGGGATCTGTGTATAGGTACTTAGGAAAAGCCCTCCCCGAGATTGTCACGCCATCGACGCTTGTCACGGGCCCCTGGCCTATGGAGGTGGGCTTGGGGTAGTTGTGGCTCAAGTCTTGTAGGGTCGGATCTTGATAATTGTTGAGGAAAAATGAAGAGTATGATTAATGGAAATAAATAGCATCCTAATGATCCATTTAATGTTTTATGTCTATAATTTAAAGATTTATCTAATTTTCTTAGTAATTACATCATATAAAGTTCATCTCTTATAATAAGAAATGAATTATATTGTAATATAATTGATCTATCATTTATTTGGATTCCCAAATTAAATTATATAATTATAATAAGAAATGAATTATATTGTAATATAATTGATAATCATACATTTCATCATTACATAATTTTTATGGACATCATCATGGGTTTTTTTATTTGTGGTTTTAGATAACATTAATGTTTGAAACCCCTTATTAGATTTTATGTTATGAGTGTCTACCAATATTAAGGATAATTTTTGATATATTTAGGGAAAGTATATATTTTAATTGAATTTTTTTTAAAGAAATAATTAATTTATATTTTATATAAAAAAATTAATATTATTAAAAATTATTATGGTTAATATGATCATTAATGAAATTTTAATAATCGCCAAATCAAATTATTAGATATCACCGAAAAAATTTGATTAAAAACCTTAGAAAAAAGGTATTTTAATGATTAATCTTATTTCCATGATTTCCATCGTATTTTTTGAATGTTATTAGAATAATGTTAATATTTTTTTAGAAAATGTTCAATAAACATGTTGAATTAAAACACGGAACATCTATCAGGGATGAGGTACAAAACCCAAGATGGAAGGATAATAAGGGTTTAATGCCTACCACTGGCCTACATGATATCCTAGTTAATATATCATTAATTAAAAGAATTAAATAATAAATATTACGGATGAACCATTTTATTAAATTTTTTTATTTATAGATTAATTTATTATTTTGTAAAACTTGTTCTAGACACATTGGTTTTGAAATATAGTTAGTGCCATATATAGATAAATTTAACTCTATTATATATTTTACAACTTCTTTAAATTGAATTTTTGTTATTCATGAATAAATTATTCATTTCTAAACATTTATTTTTATGATTAATTGATAAATTATAAATTTTTCCAATAAAAAGGGATTAAATTGTACATATGAGAAATAAATGTATCAAATATATATCATTAAATAGATATACATTAAAATAATTCATCAAATTTTAGAAAATGTTTGAGAAAAAAAGGTTTTCCTTTTAAATTCATATACGATAAATTTTATTGTATTTTGAATCATCACATATTTATTTTTTTAGTATGTTCCATGACATAGTGATTTTATCGCCGAGAGGGGGATGAGTGGATCAGTTATACCTATTTCATTTTGGTTTCAATTGAAACACCCTTAATATCATGATGAAGATTCAATATCTTGCATAAATAAATTCAAACAGACATCCATAGGAACACAAATATTTATAAGGATCACTATTCAATATGAATATATATGACCTTGTTATGGTTTAAAGATAATCCAATACAATATAATACATTAGAAAAAAAACTAGGATTACAATGGGTCAGTTATATCCTTACACTCATGTAACACTATGAAAGAGTCCCACTATTACATGTGAACCCAATTAGAACTAATATGTTAATAAAATTGTTAGGTAAAAACTAATTCTACCTGGACATATTTTACATTCAACAATTCTTTTATATTAAAATAAAATTATTCAATTATTTACCTAGAATAAAGGTAAGAAACTTTTATGTGTTTTATTAGAAAACTCTGTGTGATTTTCCTTCATCCAATTTTCCCAGTCTGATACCTTTGAGTACGATTATCCCAGTCTACTTTATTTTTGAATACAACAACAATATATTAGTTCCAATTCAATTAATGAATCCAATAAAATTATCACAATAATTCTTCTGTTTGATAAACACAATGTGGAAATCTTGAAGCTGATTAATTCAGTCTGATATAATTATCATATGAATATGATGAAAAAATGAGTATGATAAATCTTGAGTTTGATGATAATACTAATGCAATGTTTCAATAATTTCACTTCTTTCACTTCTTCATCAGAACCTCTTCAACCAACAATCAGTATAACGACATCATTCTCTCACTAAAAAATTCTGAGATTATATATATATTGTGTTTAATAGTACATTCTCATTAGTAAAGTATCATGTATTTTTGTCCTTTTATAGCCGACTAAAAATAGTCTTGGGTAGGAATAACATAATCATTCTAGCACACTAATATTCATCTAAATATTAATTTCCCTTAAAATCACGGAGCTATTATGACTTCACCAACAATTCCCAATTATTCATGAAGCATCAGAAATCTTCACCTCCCCTACTCCAAACTTCCATTTCAATTGTAAAAATGATTAAATTTGATGATTATGATTTTATCATATCAATTTCATAAAATAATATTTGTACCAATGGGATGTGATTGATTAAATGGTCCTCTCCACATGAGAAACAATCATTATTTTGAATTATAATTCCTAATTTAAATGATACAACTTGAAAATTTATTCATCAATCTCTACATTCTTTCCATATATGTTTGAGTATGATTTTCCAAAGTATAATCTTTCTGTTTATGTTCATTTATGTGTACATTCATCTGTTATTATGATCTATTCCATCTCGAGATATAGTATGTTAATACTAATATCGATCATGCAAGATTTCGGTTACAAAAATATTTAATTTCAGATGATGGAATATAAGATGCTATATAAAATTTAAATTACCTCATTAATAGATTCCACCACTTCAATCAGAACCATTTCTCAATCGTCACAACATTTCAATCAGTATAACCTATTGAATCAGCATCACATTTCAATCTATATATTCAATTTCACTATGCCTTTCTTCAATAAATCATACATCAAAAGTTCTTAATTAATCTTATGAATAATTAGAATTCCAAAACCTAAAATCGTTATCATATTTAATTCATTATAGTCATAGAGACTCCAATTAAAAACATCCACATCATTCACAATAGTTATAGATTGAATTTGATGACATTTACTTCCAGCAAGATATATTCACGTTCATTCTGAACTTGAGTCGAGTCCAATCAAACCATTTTATTCCCAAATAGCTACATATCATTATGAGAGAATTTCATACTGTGTAATATTAATTAGATAACATATTTGTGATTGTATTAAAAAGGTGGATCGTATTTTTTTGAAACCAATAAAATTTTTGCTAAAAATAAATTTTGTTTTAATTCCATTCTTTTTTCCCTACAAAACAGATTACACACGAAACATCATTATGGTTACTGTGGAGAATTCAATTTCTAATTGTTTCTAACGTTTCATAAAAATAAAAATACATGATTATATGAATTTCAGTTTTTATTAATATCACAATATTGTGTATTGTAAATCTAATTGAATAAATTATTCAATCACTTTGAATTTGAATTCCATTTCATCATCTCTTTAAACATCTATTAATCTATCAATATTCAAATATATTGATAAAAAAACAATCAAAACCCAACATGGGCCTAACAATATCCCCTTTTGTATTTTTTGACAATACCCATTTCAATCACATCATCCAAATGGAACATTCCTTAATTTTTTTTTATCTCTATTCCTTTCTTAGTACCCTATTAAATTAATCACTCCACATTTCTCTTAGCTAACCCTTTTATTGAAAACCAGCTTCTAAGGGTAAATCATGACAAGATTCCCATTTATTGATAAATGATCTATATTTTCATGGGTTGGAACTTTTAATCAACCTAGGTATCACATGAATTAAATAAAAATAAACCTTTCACAAAACAACTATAAGTCTCTGTGGGTATCCTTGGTGTAGAAGACAAGAATTTATAATCAAGGTGTTCAATGGTGTCCATAAAAAAACATTGATAAAATACATTTCATGTTTATTTCAATATTATCATGATTGGGGAATTATTTAATGAATTTTCTCAATATAAACTTAACATACACCCATATAAACTAACACATCAGAAAGTTCATGTGTATTAAAACAAAACTTTTCAGAACCATGTATTCATAAAATCTCATTACATTCATTTGAAAGAATAGTATGATTCTAATAAATTCTATCTCCATTATTTCCACTCAATCAATTACATGAATATTTTAAAAATTATAAAATTATTTTATGAAATTAGAAGGAATATCTAGTATCTTCTTGAAACAGCAATTGGACAGAGAGTCCTCTCTCATTATTTCTATTTTCTAAATATTATTACCTTTTCCATTATATGTGCTTTCTCCATTTTCTTCATCATTTTCAGAATATGTAAAAACTATATTCTTACCTATAGAGTGTTCTAATTAACAGTTTGAATTTTTATCATCTTCTGTAACGTCATTGACAAAATAATCTTATGCCTTGTTTTCTATTATTGTCTTTTGTTCTCTCATGATAGTTGAACAAATTTCAGTATCATTCCCTTCATTCTCAAATCTGTAATATGTGATACATATTTTTCAATAAATTTTTTATCTTTATAAGCCTACTTCATCATCTCTTGTTTCTCATTATTTTATGATTCATCCAATTTCATAGCCAAGTCAATGTGCTTTCTCTGAACAACTATGAACTATTTGTTTTCAAACATAAATGATCTATCATTGTTTACATCCAAAACATCTATATTTTGAGATATATTTAAAACCAGTTTTGGTACAGTCATCAAAACAAGGCATCCCTTTACATGGTGTTCATATTGATCTTATCATTCCTAAATAGTTTCAAATGGTTAGAACTTGATTTCAATATTTCCATCATTCCTTTATTGTTTAATAAAAAACCTTCTCAGTCTTCTTTCTTTTGGGATATTGAGTCCCCCTAATCCATTTCCATTCATTAGTTGTGGGATTGTAGAAATGTTCTTGGGGAAAAAATACATTTTTAAAGTGTGTGTGAATCCCTTACAATACATGGAATATCCATAGAAGGATTATTTTCCTCTAAATCATCCCTACTATCCAAAATTATGAGAATGTTTCTCAGGAACCTTATTCTCATTATTTTCTAAGACCTGGACCTTTCTATTACCAATCTGGGTGTTACATTCATTTTCTAATTTATCAGAACCAAAATTGTTTGAGATGTATTAAAATTCAGATAATTTTAAAACATTTTCATACATAGAGTATTTTGTATCATCTAAATTCCCATACTATTTTGTTTTGTCCATATAAATCCAAAAAAAATTCATTTCAGAAATTGTTTCATATTTATTATCATTCTATGATGGTAAAATTAATCAAACATTATTATTTTTCTCATTTCGATAACTTTCACTAACATTATTGATAGAGTTATGGGAACATGTATTACTCAATTACGCCTTAGAAAAAATTTGATATAAATGTTCTAAAACTAGTTTTGTTCCTTTCAGCTTTACCTCCTGTTGAACATTATGATTCATTTATTATTCAATATATTTATTAAATCTCCATGATATACTAGCATCATGTAATTTTTGATAAAAATATTACTTGAATGCTTGGGAACAATCATCTTCAAACTCCTTGTTTCTCATTTCTTTTCATCTAATCAATCTTAAGCTATATTTAAACTCTTCTTACAAATGAATTTTAAGAGGATTTTATTCTTCCAAAATACTAATGATTCCAAATTCTATAACATTAATTTTTATAGTAAATTTACTATTGTCATCAAGTTGAATAGATTTTTCAGAATCATCTCTACTTTCTTCTTCTTAAAAAAACAACAACTTTCATTGATATAAGAACATTTATAATTTACTATTTCAATAAACATATTTTCTTGACCATCATTTTTAACTTTGTCACTATAATATTTCATAGAAAAATATCATATCCTTTTGTATTTGAATAAATTATTATCTTCCGGTGTAGAGGCCCAAAGCTTGACACACATGGATATTACATTACTTTTGTGGAATACTTAATACATAATAGAAACAGACACACAATGACTGTAATAGTTTAATGTCTTTGGAAACTGAGAATATAATATTCTAATAATGGTGAATGAACTTCAAAATATACCATAATGATCTTCCCCTGTTGGTTTTCTTACCTAAATCCTTTCTTTATGTCATAGGGGAATGAAAACATATAAAGGGTGAGATCAAATGATCAGTAATGGTAAGAATGGATAAAAAAAAACAAATCATATACATTTGAACTTAAAATCATGAAAATAATTTTTAAACATCAAAATCTTGGGCAATGAAATAAAACATGGAAGTACATAAGGCATAGATCATAAAAAAACATTAATCATGATAAACTAGAATGGGAATAAAAAAATGTAATTGTGGTATCCATTAAGCACATGTAATGATTTCCATAGTAGCGAAGGCATTTTTTCCAAGACCATCTTAGTGGAAAAAGTCCCTCACTGAACCGAGTTTACATTCCGTTTCAGCCATGTCTATCTTATAAGATATAAATCTTTACCCAATGTAATGGAGGAAGATATAGGTCTCACCCATATCATATTGAAATCATTTTTACTTGTGACACAAAATAAACATACATCATTCATAATAACCCAATGAATAAAATGGGTTTCATAAAAATCTTCCCATCATCACATAATCCATATAAAATAAATGGATATCATTTCATAATAAAAAAGTGAAACCATGTAAATCATAGTGTCTTTATACTTGAACTATGCAAAAAATTAAATAATGTCATCTTAGATGGAAAATGATTATGATAAAACACTTGAAATGAATTCTTGAGGAAAACATCCCTTCTTCTTCAAAATCAATTTCATTTGACAAAACGTAAAGAAATTTAAAAAAGAATATTTGGTATAAAATAGTCATGAAATCATTTGGAAGAAGCTTCATGAAAATAATCCTTTATAAAACCATAAAAATCCTTTCATGCAGTATAAGTTAAAAAATCATTATCCTCGAACTTTTGTCGGAAAATTTAAAAAGTACCTCGTAACATAAACAAAAGAAATATTCCTTACATAACATGTAGTAAAAGTCAAAATTGGTAAAAAGGAAATTAAACATACATAAAAAAACTTTTAGAAAACATGGACTTGGATGATAACAATAACCCCCGAAAATACTTATGAATAAACAATCTTGGATAAGAATGAGATTGGAAAGGTTATCTCTTACCTTAGGTCTGATATGCTTTGTACGTATAAAAAACACCTATATAATGATTTAAATAATGTCATTGACTAATTAAAGAATCATATTCATTGTTATTATATCATATATGGTTAACTTATGACTTTATATTACCCGTTCTTTTGTAAATCCCTTGTTAAACAATGTTTTGGGTGAAATCATCTTATTTATCGTACATGTTTGGAATTGTTGTTCTTGATGTTATTATTACTTATATCATGAGTTAATTACTTCCAAAATGTAAATAATGATTTATATATAATATATATTCATTATATATCCAGCATATACATGTATTTATAATAGTACATAACATATAGAGGTAAGAAATGAAATGCTCCGTTCATGGAGACGGTAAACTGTACGTACGGATGAACGCTACTTTCATTTCTATGTATTATTTTAATGGAATTAAAACATAATGATAAATAGGTATATTATAATTTAAGTATAATATCATATATAATATCATTAAGTCCATCCTTTATACATCACACATAAGGCATTAACGAATCATATCACTTTCAGGGGGCGGTAGTCCCCACTTCCTCAAATGAGATTATCGTATTTACCAACAACGGAAACCATAATGGCTTGATATAATTTGTATGTAAATAATAATAAGGAAATAATAAACATAATATATATCATATATAAATACAGTTCCATCATAATGGCCACCATGATAGGCGGTAGGAGAAAATCGAACAATCATCGTTTCGTGAGGTGTTAGTTTTCCATCACAGAAACATTATGTTTTTCATCCATTAGATGGAGGTGGGTGTATGTGTAGTTCACATACATCTCATAAAAACGTCCTAGTATTTTGAGGATACTTTTTTGTTACAAAATAAAGAATTAAAAAGATTTTAGGGGTTGGAGAAGTAGAATAAAAGAAAACAACTTAAGAGAAACTATTACCTTAATTTGGGTAACTTCTTTTGGATTGAATCAAAAGAAATTCTTGGAGTGTCTTATACCTAATGTAAGGCTTAAAGTGGGAGTATAGGGATGTTGGAAGCTTAGTTGGGAAGAGTTTGGACGAGCCCAAAGGCTTGATAGGTGTGAGTAATTGCATATAAGTGGTCTCCTTTTATAATGGAGTGGAGGGGCTCTTTTGGAAACAGTGAAAACATATTTCATTATAAACTTATATTCGGTTTCAAGAGGTCCAAAAAAATTAATGACAAAGTTAAGATAAGTCATATTCTAAATAAAATCATCCAATAGTAATTGGATAGGGTTTGGATGATATTTTAATCATTATGATCTTATTTATTTATATCATTTATTAATGAGGTAAATACTGCATCATTATTGTGTCATAAATAATTTAATTTAATTTATGTCTAAAAATTATAAAAAAATACCAACATTTAGTAAATATCTTTATATTTCCAATTAATATTTATAGTCGATAAGATAATTTTTATATCTACTTATAAAAATTAATTACTAAATGATTTTTGTTAATGCCAATTTTTTCTTTACATTAAACTAATTAATATAATGTGTCATTGTCTTTAATAAGTGGCTCCATGGGGTCCCAAAAACGACCCAAGGATGAACATGGTTGGAAATTACTCATCCAATAAGTTTTGGAAAATTTTTAATGTAATTTTTAATTATTATAATATTATTTTAACCTTGAATTACGCTATTTACCTTTAACCGTGGTAATTAAAAGAAAAAAGTTACTATTAATGAAAATTTATTTTTATCTAATTGAACCAAATGTTACTCCTTGAAATTAACCGTGTCTCTCAGAATTTCAAAATTCTACTCACAAAAGCAGTAAAATTAAGTTTTATGAACAATTGCAAAAGATCCTAGGAGGTGGGTAAAAGACGGTGAAAAGTTCAATACATTTTTTTATAAATCTAAAATTTTTATAAAATGATTCCAATGAATTTAATTGAACATAAATAAGTATTATGTATATTTTTTGACCCAAAATAAATTTAAATCAAATAAATGATTATTTAAATAAAAAGTCAGTTTTAACCAAAAACTCAGTGTTTGCACTAATCATCAAAAATTGATATTTTTCAGAAAAATACCAAAAATTCACCCTAAGATATATTTGATATTATAAATTCAAAAATGATGTCTATTTTTCAAAATTAAAAAAATAGAAGTGACATTAATTAATTTTAAATGTAATTCTTCTTATCAAAACAAATAGCGTGTTTTTAAAAAAACAATAACTATCAATAGATTGATACCTGTTTATGTCCAATTGCAAAATGAAATTAATTCCACTAACCAAAAATTGATTAAATGGTAAATATATATTATAATTACACATTAAAACAAATTAAAAAGATAATTTAACCATATAAATTATTGCAATGAAAAAAATTGTTTTTAATAAAACATGGCATGTTTTTACTATTCATCAAAATATGAATGTTATCAGAATAGTATGAAATTTTTATCCAAATTAAATTTTTTATCCTGAATCCAAGGGAGAATTTAATTTTTTCATATTGAACTTATAAAAATGTAAAAAACAAGATTTAATGTTGACGCACCATTAAAAGGCAGAAAAACTAGATTTTTTTAAAAAATACTTATTTTACACGAAAAATTGATTTTGTTCTCATACCATATTCTAGAAAATATGTAAGATGAATAATAATGTTATAAAATTCAAAATGTAGTTAATACTATTCATAACGGCTAGTCCATAATAATATTATTACAATATATCGTTGTTTAGTGAAACCTGTTATTGCGTACTACACACGCTATCGAGGAAGGTCGTGATTGCGTGTAAAGCATGCCAAGTCCGGGTGAAGTGTAGTGCAAGACTCTTTCATTGGTTCATATAACAGAATCCAACAATATTTCATTTATACATTGAATATATATATATATATATATGTATGTATGTATGTATATAAACACTCAATGCTGCGTAGAATAACTACTATCAAAATTGTGTGTAACATGATCCAAGAATAGTGTTGCGTATAGAGCAAGGTAATCTTTGTGTAGCGTACAATAGAAGACATCAATTAGATTGAAGGAATATTTTTCATAAAATATCGTGGGGTTACATCCGTCATGTAATCGAATTTTTTATCAACCTTTCTTATTCCATGATCTTCTTGGATTTATTTCTACTACTACACTTTATCCATCAATAAATTCTTATTCCTTACCTCTTCGAAGAAAATCGGAAAAAAATTCACATTGTCTCCACATAAAAAAAAATTAATGGAATTTTCCATTAACACCATCATTTACCACATTTCACATTTTTAGAAAAGAATATAAAAATATCATTATGATTTTTACATACCTCATTTTCGGAATATGAAATTCCAACTTCTTCTTCATCAATAATATTATTTTCATTATTAGAATTTATCAATGTCATTTGCCTATCAACATTTTTGTACCTCATATATTTCTCTCTTAAAATTTATTATGTAATAAGAGTGTTATGCAATTATTCACAATATAATGTTTTAGTGTCTATGTGTTCTAGCAGAGAAACATTTGCATCATATTTTTCATATAGTATTATCAATATATTTTCAAAAAAATTACAGTTATCCAAATTTTTAGCAAAACATACAACAGTAGTCACTATATCATTCACCCTGGTAAAGAAATCCCTAATAGATTCATTCTCACCCATCTTCAGGTCTTCATACATCCATCTAAAAATTTGATGTTTTTCCTTATTAACTATTGTATTTGCTTTGTATATGTTATTCAATTTATCCCATGTTAATTTTTTTTGTAAATACAATACAATTTTAATAATTAACATTCAAATATTGATGAAAATATTTCATTCTTCCCTCTTCCATCATTCTCTAGTTTATTTTTAACAAAAGGTGTAAATAGAGATTTATCATTAATGGGAGGAAACCCAAATGTTATAGATTCAATAACATCATATATAATACACATAAGATCTGTCATAATTATATATTTCAAGATATGAAAATGAATTTTATCAAAGATCAAAATACATTTACTATTCACACAGTTAAAATTCTCGACCAGAAAAGAATAATGAAGGGAACCACTCCTCTGAAACTAAATGTAAGTGCTCAGTTATAATAATTTTATAAATGATAGGGGGAGGGGTGAATCAATGGAACATTTTTCATTTTTTTCAATTTAAACAAACTTTACATCCCATTGGAGAATCAATTCCCTACTAGAATCAGTTCATACACTGGTCTATATGAACACAAATATTGAAAAATTTCACTATTTAATAAGAATAACTACGTTCTTTGTATGGCTCAGAGAAAATACAATACAATACTATCCATTAGAAAAAAAGTACATGGATTACAATGAGTGGGATATATCCTTAAATTAATATAGGACTATGAAAAAATCCCATTAGTGCATGTTCATCCTCTTATAAATAATAGGTTAATACAATTTCTATGTTACATCTCATGTTTCTTATGCTTATTATCAATTAAAAAATTGTATTCGAGTGAAATAAAATTCTCAAATTCATTATCCAAAATAAATGTAATAACCTCCTAGAATTTATTATAGAAAATTCAGTCCAATTTTCTGAGTTTCAAGTATCCCAGTCCGATTCCTCAGAGTATGATTCTCCATGTATGATTTTTTTCTGAAGAAAATAGTAATTATTCTTTAGCACATTAATTTATGTATAAGACATATCCAATATGATAATTATTAGTTTGAGAAACCCAATATAGAAATACTAATTATGACTAATTTAGTCTGTTATGATGATCATCTGAATACAATTGAAAATACGAATATGATAACCAGATGAGTTTGATAAATCAGGAGGATGATTATATTCAAAAAACAACAAATATAATAATTTCTCTTACATAACTTCTTCATCAATCCTCTTCAAAAAAAATATGTAATGATAATTAATTCACTCACTAGAAACTCATAACTTCCTTATCTACTATGATTATGGGTACATCATCATCAGTAATGTACCATGTACTTTCTTCATTTTATAGGTCACCAAAAAACAGGTTTTGGAGGAAACACCAAAATATTTCCCACTCACAAAAATACACCCAACTCATAATATCCCCTAAAATCTCCAAGAATTTATGACTCCTTTAACACATCTCAATTATTATCTAAAATTCTATAATAATCAACTCTTCTTCTCCATAATTACATTTAAATATTTAAAATGATTAAAATTGATGATTCCAATTTTATCATAAAGAATTATTAAAAATCGTGATTTATAAAAATAAAATGTTATAGAATAAATGTACTCTTATACTTGATATAAAATCATTATTTTAAATGTTAAACCCCCCTTGAAAATTCATTCATCTGTCTACACATTCTTCCTAACTCAATTTGAGTATGATTTCCAATATTATGATCCTTCTGGGTATAATCATTTCATGGTATGATTTTTTTCTTCCTTATCCTTAATGAGATCATACTGATTCCAGTCATCCTATATTCTTAGTAGAAAAAGTTTTAATATGATATTATTGAATACATGATCTTAATGTAAATTAGAATCACATATTCAATCGATGACACCTCTTTAATCAGCACCACTTATCAATCAATAACACTTTTCAATCGGTACAACCATTTCAATCAGAATCATTTTTAAATTATTATAATCAACTTCACTCCACCTTTATTAAATCAATCATCCATTACATGTTCTCAATTTTATGTATGATTTTTGAAAATTATAAAACATAAAATCATTGTTACATTAAAATCATCATATTCATAGAAACTCTCATTCAAAAAATGCACTTCATTATCATTAGTTAATGAGTGGAGATGATGAAATTTAATTATAGCTGGATATGTCAACATTTATTCCAGACCTATGTCAAGTCCAATGAAAACCTTTTCAATCAAAAATTATTCATATCATTACAATGGAATTTTAAATGGAGTAAAATTCCATTGAAAAAAAGAGTCTAATTATTTTCAAAAAATGGATCCAATTCTTATAAAACCAATATAAATTTAATGAAAAAAATGATTAATGATTAATTTATTAGTTTCTAATGCAAATTAATACCAAAAAAAAATTCTTTCTAGTTATGATGGGGAATTCATTTTCTAAGAGATTATGACTTTTTATCAATATCCCAAAATGATATACTTTATAGATGACTTTATAAATATCCTAAAATTATATACTTAGAATATGACTGAAAATTTTATTCCATCCCTTCTAATCCAAATTAAAATTCATCAACTCTCTCAACATCCTTTCATTCATTAGTATACGGATCAATAGACAAAATATAAAAATAATGAACTACTTGGGTCAAATTGTTTTCAGGACTATATCTTTCCACGAATCAATCAACATTTTGTGACTAATGGCATAAATCAATCTCTAAAATTAATCAATATTTTCCTCCTTGTCAACATATTGAAATTAGACTAATTATCACCAATATGTTAACCTATTAATGTGTTATTCTATATGACATTTTTCCATTTCAATATAATTATTAAAATATTTTATTTACCCTTTTAAAGATGTGGGTTTTTCTATAATGGTATTTCTAAAGGTCCAACATTGTACATCCAATATCACATAAAATTTGTGTGGGGAAAAATTATTTAAGGTGGTAATATTAAAAAACCACTAAATTATAAAATCAATTGCTTTTATTCGATATCACATGATACACGAAACACTGAGATTAAATGACCCTCACTATATATTTCAATATATTTATTCTATTTAATAACTTTTGGACTACAGAACCTCAAGTATAAATTAATTTTAAAATATTAAATATTTATAACAAAGATATTAAATATGATTGTATAAATATCACTAAATTAATTTTGTAAAATATGGATATCTATTTATTTGTGAAAATGTGAATCATTTAAATGAAAATGTTTGGTTCTCTAAAAAAATTATGTCTTCCAAAAACACAGTTTAGTCTCTCTTTAGAAAAATGATATAAAATTAATTTGTAATAATATTTAAAAATTTATAGTAACAAATACAAATTAGTTTTGAAATCAAAATCTGAAAATTTAATATAGTAATATTTTAGGAAATATCTATATTATATAATTTTTGGCTAAAAATTGATATTTAAAAAAACTTTATTGAAAAAATCAATTTCACTAAAATAATTTACATGGATGAATTATATTTTCAATTGGATATAATGTAAAATTAGGTAAATTATATATCAATTATTCAAATTTACTTCAATGAAATAATTCTCATTTTAAAATTTCATATAAAATCATTATAGTTTGTGGAATATTTTTTCATTAAGAAATTAACTTCTTAATTGGATCTACTCTTTTAATATTCAATTATAATTTTACATTTCCCTAAATTTATGATGGAAACATTGTTAAATATTTCAAAACTGTAAAATTTATATTTTTTAATATTTTAAATATAACTATTGACACAAATTCCTTATGAATGTATTCAAAATTAATTATAGTGGTTAACAGAAAATGGATTTTCCCTGTGGTAAAACAAAGAATATAATATTATAAATGAATTAATAACAAGGCCAAAAACCAAAGGATGGTCATATACAGATGATATTTATTATATTGTCAAAATTGACCATTATAGATGAATTTAGATTGATTAAAACATTAGTATTATTGAATCGTATAAAAAATACAATGTTTTCCACTCTCCAAAAATATAAAATGCCACCATATGCTATATTCATCACAATATCACAAACTATTTGATCAATAATTAACTACACAAATAAAATAAAACTTCCCTATTATCATCTTAGATGCCATTTCTTTTAAAGAAATTGGACTATGTAAGGACTTTAGAGTTACCCTAAGAATTATACATAAAAAAGAGGTATTGTTCTTCAATTATTGTTATTATCTTATTTCTATATCAACCACATTCAATTATTATTATTATGAAATAATGATAGAAAAAAATGTATTCAATATATTGATAAATTTTATTTTGTGCTCATGATTTACACCAAGGTCCAATTCCATAAAATGGGATTTGAAGTTATCATTCATTTATTTGAAAAAATATTTTACCATTAGTCGATAAAATTCATTATTCATTTTACCACCTCTCATAGTAAGCTATGATGATGGATATAAATTAGGTACTTGATATTTATTACCTAATTATATGTATTTTTTATTTATATCCTATTTAATTTTATATACATTATATTTTTTTGAGATATGACAATATCATTCATGTGTGTGGTGTATGACCTCCTCACAGAGAGATGTGAATATTTTTCACCAAATCATTTGATGAAATATTATATGAAAAATTTGAATAAAAATATAGGATACACAATATATAAATATTATATTACTTAAATATTTTTTCATTTTAAATGTATAATATATCATTTTATTATTGTACACTGAAAAATGATAATAGCATCCATGTATGTGTAGACTACCTCCTTCATGAAGTGATGTGACTAACTTCTAAAAAACACAGAACATATATGATATATATAATCTTATTTAATTAAATAATATATTATATATTATATTATGATAAATTGTTAATGTAAAAATATTACTATCATTTTTCCCATATTGATTAATGGAAAATGGAAACGTTACTCGTGCATACATACAACCCACTATCTCAATGAATATATCACATGCCATTTTTCCTAAACATATTTTTTTTGTTAATAAAAGTATATTTTATGTAAAAATATGATAATAGTTACACGATTATTTTCATAGAGGATATGGAACTATATTAAATTATCAAGAATAAGATATATCATGATGAAACATGCATGAGAAAACAATGAAATTTACCTTTGAAACAATAAAAATAAAAAAATAATATGAATGAATAGATGATAAGATGTTATAGAAGGTTCATATATTATAATATAAATATTAATATGGTTGTTTTGTAAGTTAATAATATGTTTAAAGGAACTATAATTGAATTTAATTCATGTAATTAAAAATTTATGTTTGATATAAGTGGCTTTGTCTCAATTTCAAATCAATGTGTCATATTATAATATAATGCACGTAATATATTTTACATGGTGTATATAATTACCCTAGACATGTAATATAAGAAATATCTAATAATTAGTTTTATTTTATATTTAAAATGGAAATATTTATTATTGATCGAATTGGCATAAAATTTACCACTTTGTAATAAATTTCATAAAATAAATTTTTTATTGGGTTATATTATTTATTCTTCATCATTAATATTATTATATTATGCTGATAATGGATTTCGATGATAATTTTTTATTTAGACTTAATTTTTTATTCAAACGTTATACATATAATCAATTCATTGGTCAAATCTAACATCAATAGTATGTTTATTGCAAGGGTTAATTTTATAATATAATTTATCTGAGATTTTTTGTAATTGAATTTTCATTGAAGGAAGAAATTTTATTTTTTTAATAAACCCTTTCATTTTTTTTCTGCCCATCCATGCAATTTATTATATAGTATTTTTGATTATGTATACATGGGTACGAAAAAATATTGATAAGTATTTTCATAAAATAATTCTTTATTATCTCTTCGGTATTAAAAACAATTTCATCCAACCCCATGTTTTCAAAAATTGTTTTTGAAATTTTTCCACATTCAAGAAAATAATGAAAACAAAATTAAACATTTTGTAATTTTTTATAAATTTTTATACTAATATTATTCTCTTTTTCATAATATTGAATGTTTATATTTTACAAAAAAAGTTTTTAAAATATATGTATTAATTTGTATGACATGTATATAATTTACATCCAATATGGAGAGTAAAATGTTTTAAATATTTTTTTATATGTATTTTACATTTTTTTAAAATAAAATTTATTTCATTATTTTTGGGAACATTTAGTTTTAAATTCAAATTTTCAAAATGAAAAATGATATTTTTCTTGCAGAATTTTTTAATGATCTTTTTATTTAATTTTCATTCATCAATGATTAAAACCATTTTTTCTTACCCGAATGACAATAAACTGTATTAATAACATCCTTTTTTATATTTTTAAAATAGATAATACTGAAATACACATTCTACCATCATTTGGATAGAAATTAACTTTCCCATGACATATTCAGTTGCTTTTATTCATTAGACACTTTGATTTCCAAATATATGCATATTATTTTTGAGGGATATGTTTATTTTTTAAATAATATATAATTTATAAAAAACTATATAAATCAAAGTGAATTTTTTGTACTGTGAAATATAAATATATCATTATTCTTTCCAAAATATAGATATTTTAAGATAAGTTATTTTGGTTATGATGTAAATTCTTTATTGGATATATGATAAATTATTTTTACATAAAGGACATAGGTGGGGCTATTTATTGATTTATCCTTGATGCATCATTAATATCATGGGATGAATAAGTTGTATAATCTTAGTGAAATGGGTTTTTACACATTATTTTGAAATATTAATGAAGATAGATCTTGATAGTATAAATAACATGGGGATGCAAAAAATGACATCCAATAATTTTTTATTTCTTTCATTAAATTTCTGTAATTTTTAGCTCTGAATTATATCAATGGTATTATATTTGGTGGAATTTTATTCTTAGTTATTTATTAAAATTCATTTGTTTTTAGTAGTTTGGATTTAAATAATGATTATTACATATCTTGTTATTATAGTCATGTATTTAATTTAGTGACATGTTTCTTTTCTAGTTTGTTGCCTTTCTAGATTTATTATACATATAGATTTGTTTTTTACTATGACATACATAAAACTTATGGAGAAAATTATCCATCCCTACTTTTTTTCATTTCCTAGGAATTCATGTAGCATAGTACAAATGTGATTCTATAATATTCTATAGTGAATAACGATAATCTAAAAACAAAATTATGTAATAATTTTCCTTTTGAAATAGAATATGTTAATCATGTATGTCTCTAGTTTATAAAGAGTATTAAAATATTTGATCTTTTGGGATGAGATTCATTATATATTACTTTAATTTTTAAAATAAGGCACCATATTCATGCTACTAGGGCTGGGGAAACTTCAAAAGAGTTTCAATTTATGAGTAAAAACCCCTCTAATTTAGATAATTGATATTTATGATGAGACATGCTGATGCATAAGGGGATTTTTAAAACTCGGACCCACCCATAACATACTAATGATAATGAATAAATCATATAATTTGGGTGAAACATATTCAATATAAACATTTATAATATAACAATAACCTTACACATTTTAAAAATTACCCAAATTAAGTTATCATAATCAGAAAACATCAAGAAAAATATTGTCAATTGTAATAAATTTTTTTTCATTTGTAATAATGTTAATAAATTAACAAAAAGATAAATAAGAATGATATCAATAGTGAACATCCCTTGTGGATAATAATTACATTAATGTATTTATATCATTTACTAATTAAAAATACCAAAATAATTTCATTTTAAACATTTTTTATAAAAAATAATATTTTCTTAGGGAAATAATTTTCTAAAAAATGTGTGGAAAGAATTTTGGAATATATTTTTAATTGATGTTTTTCTATAAGACTTGTAATATAAACAATAGATTATTTTATGGTCAGGATGTTGGAAACTTAAGTTCTTGTTTTACACTTTAAATTAATGATTCCATTCATATTGTTAGCAAAAAGATCATTATGCCTAGTTTTGATAAAACCAAGAATATTCCTTTCAATTTTTTCCCAAAAAGTATAAATGAGTAAAAATTTATTTTATAAATTTTTTTTTATCTTTTGAAAAACATTTATTAAAAAATATTATGAAAACATAGAATTTTATGAAAATGGATTTTTGACTATAGATGGAAATTAATTCAGAATTTTTAAAAAATAATTTCTCAATTTTTTTACCAATGATAGAAGAAATTGAAATATTAAATGAAAAGTATAGTTAATACACATATGAGAATAAAATATATTTATTTTAATATAAAAATGTAAATAATTTATCTAATGTGTTCCTTAAACAAAAACCAATCAAAATAATGATGAGATTGTAGAATAAACCCTTTCTACCTTGGTAAAATTTGAATCATAATCCACATGGTGTGTTTGTGTTTCCTCATGGTGGAACGCCTCCCTATACTGGCGTGGAGGATCCTCGGCGATCTGAGTATGGAAGTTGGTTTGCACTTGGGCCAGCTGGGAAAATGGCTGGGGATGATCGGGAGCATGCATCAGCTGCTCGGGATCCAGTTGGGGCTGCTCGGGATCTAGATGGGGAGGATCGGGTTCATCCTCTTGGAGCTGCTCGGGATTATCCTCATCCGGTTGGGGCTGCTGCGAGGGGTGTTTATGCAACAAGGGTGACCTGCAATCCCCCTAAACATCATGTGACTCCTTCCACGTTTATGGTAAAGGATGATCAAAGGATTCCATCTTTGGATGTGAATTCTTGAAATTTGTAGGATGCATTTTCTCTCCTGTGTGGGTAGTGATCCTTTGTGGATATTATGAAGGCCTCTGTAGCTGTGAAAAAGAATGAGGATCTAAGGAGGATTCTCCGAAAGGGCTCACTAGACCATGTTGAGGACAACCCTGGTGTGATTGCTGAAAGATTGGCATTAGGTAAGAATTCCTTGATTGCTCACATTTTTTTTTTCAAAATGTGCACTGCCCTAGAAATATGATGATCTATTTAGGAGGATTTTGATGTTATGGGGTTTTGAAAACTAGAATTGTGTCTCCCATGGGTGGGGATTCTTTCACTGCTTGTTTCCATCAGCTGACGTGTAGCTTAAAGCATTGAGTTTTTGGTCCACGTTTTTAAAGCCCAGATGGATTCATATGCATGAATGGTCACTAGACATTAACGTATCCAATGCTAATAATATCTTCTCCCAGGTATTGTTGAATCTTTATGTGCTTAATAGGGTTCTTTGGCATCCAGAGATATTGCATGATATTAGAACGGAGATTGGAACACCCATTTGGCATGATAAGGAGACGACTGATGTCCAATATGGGAACATTGTTGGAGTGCTAGTGGAAGTCGATATTATATCCACTCTCATTGACACGGTTACACATTCTATTCCTTCTGATCAAATTATTATTGATTTTGAATATGAAAGAAACCTCTTTTCTTTACTAAATGCATGGATGTGGGGTATTATTTGGAGTTGTACCACAAAAACGCTACATGTAAAGAGTGTGGGATGCGAGGGAACACCTCTAATCTTTGCCGATGTAAGGTGAATTTGAAGGATTCACCCCTGCCTGAGCTTGACACCCAGGACAGTGACCCTCCTACCGAGTCAGACCCTCGGGATCTTCCAATTCATAGAAATGGACAAGAGTTGATAATTGATGCTTCTCCGCCTCGATCTTTTGATCCTCCTAGAGCTCATGATCCTGTTATTGTTGATATTATGTCTCCCTCTCCCACCATAACGGTGACTATTCTTACACAATAGAATGTCCAAACAGAACCTTCATCCTCTAATAAATGGGGGACCATCTTTGATGCATCAAAGGAAAAGAAGGAGGATTACACTCCTGGATTTGGGGAACTGATCCTCTACATGATGGGAGACACTCAAGATGAGGCCAAGGAAAGAGATATGGACATGAGTATAGTTTTATACAGTGGAATTGTTCGAGGGGAAAACAAAAGAGTCTCTGATAGTGAGGGTTTCAGTACTGACCCAGTTAGAAGTAAACAAATGATAGACTACTCTTCAGTTCCAAGGGTAGTGGCCACTTGGTCTTCTCTTAAGAAGGATATTGAGAATTTATCTATGGAGAAAATGGAAAAAGGAAGGTTTATATGAAGATGCTCAAACAGTATGAGACTCAATTAGAATGGGAATCTACTGATGCTGACGACATGACTAGGTATGGGTGTGATCACTATGACTATTATGACTTGTCTACTATGTCTTTGTTCCTCTATGTTGTCCTTGCACATTTATTTTAATTAATTAATTTTTATGTCTATGTGTGTTTGGATATGACCTTTTGGCTATTATAGGATAATAATCCTATATATAATACCATATATGATTTATTAATAGTTAATTATCACTGTTTTTAAAATAATTCATTTTTAAAATATATGGATTTTGTTATAATGGATCCATTTTTCATGTATGGCTTAGTTTAGTTATATTACACCTTTAAATTAAATTATTATTAAATAATATCCATAGTGATAAAAATGATATATATATATATATTATGTTCTTCTGGGAACAATTACATTAAACACACACACACCTCACACACAAACCAGAAAGCCAGACCATAGCCTTCGAAGGGATAACCCTCCCATTAAGCCTTCTTTATTTAATACATTTCTAATGGCCAATTGTTCATTAATTAATCTACTAAATTCATTATTTATGTTCTTATACTCCTATAATAAATTTTTTGTTCAAAATCATTTTCAAAATTCATAGATATATTAGGCCATACATACCAATGAACTTTCAGTCGATTTTTATTAACAAGTTAAATGAATGGAAATTAAATATTAATCCACAATAATATAATAATAAATATTTTATATATGTAATTTATATTATTAAAATACCTCTATATTACCATCCACATAAAAAATTAATCACATTAATCATCGCTATATGGAGGCAGTATTCCACATATATGAACATCTGTCATTATTTTCCCCCAACAGAATATAAGGTATGAAGTCAGGAGAAGTATAGTATTTACAAATTTATTATGGAGTAAAAAATACAACATATATTAACTAATTATATCCTATATACCTTCAATTTAATGAAAAAGCTATAAAATCACATTGGTTAAAAATGGAGTAGTCTTCCGTGCACATCTGCGATGTTGTCGTATCACCCATCGAATAAAATATTAAAAGGAATATATAATATCATAATTATTGACTAATAATATTATCATACATATAATAGAGATATGTTAAATAAATCAATATATACATCCTTGAATGACGAGGATGGAAAAAAGAATATATTTGGGAGTTGGTATTCTTTCAGACACCAGATCGAATGTTTTGTTTTCCATATGATTAATGTGGAGATGGATCTAGGTTTTCCAATTTATATAATAACTAATTAGTATATAGTTTAATTTTTATTTTATATTATCATTTTTTATGTTTCTATGTAGGATTTTGAATAAAAAAACAAATATCCATATTTAATAAATATAGATATTTTTCAAATATCCTTTCTAGGTTTATATCTTATCAATTAATTATTGTAATTTTCCTTAAAAATATGGCATATATAATGTAGGAATGTTGTTTTGAATGTTATTTTGGTAGTTTATTTCTCATCCACATGATTTTATGTGAAAATTGGGGGGAAGATTTGGTGTCCTTTTATAAGTGGGAAGTGGACACATATGAATTTATTTAAATGATAATGTGATACCAACATTATTATCATTAGAAAACCGCCAAAATGAGTCATTCTAGAAAATTATATAACATATTTGAAAAATGGACATTAAATGGGTTTTTAAAAGTTTTTGGCCTTTTTAATCTTCATCTTCATCTTTTACCCCCTACTAGACTAATCTATACATTAACTATGGTAACTATATTTTCTTGTTTTCGATGTTAAAAATAGAAAAAAATATTTTTACAATTTTAGAAAATATAAATTAGGTTTATTGTCAATATTAAATCAATTTTTCTAAATTGATATAAGTGGAATAATTTAATATAAAAATAAATTATATACCTGATGGAAGTGTGGTTTTCGAAATATAAAATTCTCATAAGTATAAAATATTTTAATATAAAAATTTAAAAATAATTTTCAACATATAAAATATATTTATTAATTTGGATTGAAATTAATTGGAAATTATGCATGCTATACTAGATAATTAATCTTTTAGAAAAATAATGTTTTTCCAAAACATTTTTATCCCATTAAAATTGTTATTATTATATATATAATCATTATATAGCCATTCAATTAATTTTATACATGTGTAAATAATATAAATTTTCTAATTTATATTGTATTTTTCAATCCATCCATCATAACTACTTTGTAATAATTGTCACGTGTAAATAATAATATTTTATTATTGTATCACTTTTTATTTATACCCACTGTTTCATGTATGAAAATATATATAATTGATTGAATAAAAAGAAAAATATTATAATGTGTTGGGGTGTTATGTTATTTTATAATATTTTTGTTTCATGTCATAAATTATATCAAACATGATGGTCCCCTTTTAAAATATTTGGGTTCAAGACTATAATGGTTATAATATCCTCCATTATCACTATATAGTAATTATAAATTATGACACATTATTGGGGTTGTGTCATATAGGTTTTCTAGCTATGGGAGTTAGTCCTAAAGCTATGGGGAATCCCCATGAATCAACCTACATAACTATTTGATGTTATTTTTTAGATTCTTTTCCAATCTGGTTTTTGGAATTTTAACAACCATTTACCATATTATCTCATGCATTCAAACATAGGAAGATCATTTAGACCACCACACTATTCCTCATCCTTCTACATTGGTTCCGTGCAATATTTATATATTTTTCATATTATCTGTAAGAATATTTCACCTCAATCATCTTTTTATCTCCCTCCCTACACATACCCCATATATAATCCTTTTTCTCAAAAAAATAAATGTTTCATGGAACAATTTTAGGATTTGGGTTGGTTATAGACATTGGGGTATGTATTTTCCAGGGGATTTCTATTTTTTATAACCTAATATAGAACATACTATCAAATGAAATGCATTTATATTTATTTCTAGTTAAATTAGCTATATGTTTTAATGTAGTTTGATTATATTAAATTTTATGGGATTTTGGAATTTTCAAAAATTCATTCTATAGAAAGGTATATGTATGTATTACACATGATGGTATTGCTTTTTAATATTTTTTTAATTTTAATTAATATATCATATTCCATGATTTTTAAAAATGATTAAGTTGATCTATGGAAGAATCTTATGTGTTTAAAATATGGTCATTAACATCTTTTGAATATTAAAGGGTCATTTTATGTTTAAAATGAGTTATTTTTTATAATGGGTTGTGAATAACAAGGATTTTAATTATTTTGAGGTTGGTTTTTCTTTTAGGTATTATAATAAATTTTCTAAGGTAAGTTTTGGAGTTTATAAGGGATGTTTATTATAAAAGGGGTAAAATTTTCCATTATTGGATAATTTTATGACCTTATATTCATCATGAATAATTTATATTATCTAATATCCTTTCTATGTGAATTTTACATTTTCATGTGGTATATAATGGTTTTTTTTATTTTGAAAATATCGAGTATTCAATGGAGGTGGAATTATTTGTTGTTTAATGAACAGTTTCAAAGGTTTATTTATCTCCCAATGAATCCCCAAATGAAAAGAGATTATATGAAATTATCATTGCAAATTTTTTTGAGTCTTTATATTAATGAAATATTATATATGGTCTTTGACTCTATAGGGGAGTTTATTATTGGTTCCTGTGAATGGATATCAAAAAGGGGGTGTTTCAAGAGAGGGTGTTAAAAGAGAGTTGGGATTTATAAATTCTTAATTAAAATATAAAATGTTTAATGATAAAATTCATTAATGTAAGAAATTTTCATTTATTAATAACATAGGAACTCTATGTAAATACATAGAAGGTCTGTATGTGGATTACATAAGATATGTGTTTGTAGTATTTCTAGTGTCATAAAAATTTTATTTTGTCACAAGAATTTATTTTTTATTGTGTGAACTATAAGGGGTTATAATATAATGATTTTTTTCTTATTGGGGTTACATTGTGAGAGTGATCTAATAAAATAGTTCCGTTATAATTCATAGTATATTTTAGTGAGTTTCCCATGAATCATAAATCTTTTTTATGAGGATTTATAGTATCCCAATATTTTTGATTTGATTGTATCCTCATTCATTAAATTTTGATTCCAAGAACCATGGCATGGATATAGTTTTTTTGTCCATTGGTATAATTTTTTTGTTGGATTTTCTTAAATTTTTCTATTTTGGCATATTTTACCTTTATAATTATTTTCAAATGAATCTAGTTTTTTATTATTTGAAAATAAAGAGTGGTGCCTTATTATTAATATTATTTTGAGAAATGTGTTAGGAAATTGAATATGAAATTATTTTTTATGAGTTTTATTGTCAATATTTCATTTGTATTTAATGATATATTAGAGTAATGTTTTATTTTATTAATGGTGTTGTATTATTAAGTTCATTCTAGATGAGATCGTTTTTATTCTCATAATGGTTTAACTAATGAATTGAAAAAAAAATTAATCATTATTCAAGTTATTATGTGGTTTCCCATGTAAAAAAATTATTTTATAAACAATATTATGGCTAAGATGAATTAAATTTATTATGTTAATAAATATGAATTATCTATAATAAAATCTTAGTAATAATGTTTGTCTTAATCCCAATATATATAGCAATCTCTAGGTGTATATGCAACAATAATGTTTTCAATATTATTCCAAAAAATATGATCTCATATTTTATGTTAATTTTTTCCAGTTTTGTTTTCCATATTTATTTATGGATATCAATAACAAAATGGTGTTATTGTTTAAAATGATCTAGTAAAATTTTATTTTTGGGATTTATTAGTAGCTTGTTTGTCCTACTCTATTTTCAATTTTGTTCCCATGTAATGGTTTCGATTAAATATTGTGTGGTGATACTATTTTACGTATTGGATAGATTTTTAAATAATTATTAAATTTTCATCATTATATTTTTGTACATGAAAATTTTATATATAATTATTTCATACATCATGATTGTTTAGTCCATATTTTTTTGTAGTTTTCCTTTTTTATTAATATAAATTGTGGGTTCAATCATTCCCAATATTGTATGTTGATATAAAAGGATCTTTTATGTAGACCATTGGTACTATGATTTGAAATCAATCCAAATTGGGAGCTTTGATAAACAATAGTGTGGTATTAGACTTGATCAATTCAATTGAATTTATCTATATCTCCCTTATATGATCCAATATACAAATAAGATGAAACAGTATTATCTTAACTAATAGTACTAAATAGGTAACCCACTTTCTACCTATCAAATAAAATATTGGGGTTTTCCAACTCCCCTTATTGAAAATACTAATTGTGTAACCGAATAACTTCTATTTAATAAAAATCATAGTTTATATATTATATTTACATAAAAAATTATACAGACATCCACCTCAACTACTAAGATCTACTATGTGGAAAATAAATCATGAGATTAAATTTAATACCATAAATTATTAAAAAAAATATCAACTCAAAGGATACTTTGGAATGGTATCAATTTATACATGATTAAAATAATGTACCATATACCATCCAAAATATCTTCTTATACCCATACTACAAACCATGTATGGACACTAGTCAAATTCATAGTGGACTTCATTAATAAAAAAATTATTTATAGATAATTATAACATCCCGACATGAATTCCCTAGGCTATCCTAGTTTTCCACTTAATCTCAAGCATGTTTCCACATATATCATATGGTGTCAACCAGTAGAAATGGTCTATGTAGAGTAATAGATTCAATATACCCTTTTTAGAGTTAACAATGATGGCTAAATACCACAATATTTATAAATATATAATTGAGTATCTAGAATAATAATAATATATTTATATAAACAAGATGAAAAAGAATGTAGTATCAATTGTAAGAAAAATATATTGTCTAAACCCACATCTGGAAAATGACCTATATATTAGTGAGAATAAAATTATTATAAGAGTCTTTAAAACCTCATCTCACCTCGTCCCAACATCCATATTTATTGGATGTTATCTTTTATGATTGTCAAACCCACGAATCTTCTTAACCTATTATATCAAAATGTTTGGCACGATCAGGTATCAAAGAACCCTGGAAACCTAAGGAACGTTCCATTACTTCTTGATTGGACTCCATCAATATGGTTCCTTACATAAACTATAAATATAGTTTACGTTCATGAGAAAATTATATAATTTTTAAATAAAAATTACATAAACATCAAAACCATATATTTTAATCAATAATTCGAAATTAATAAATAACAATAATTGATCAGGAGGTTGTTTTCTTGATAACGTACAATGAAACACACACAAACTTTCTTCAACATTATAAAGGATAGAATTTCATGTGTTAGTCATCGAGAAGAAAAAACATATCATCAATTCATGTCTCACTATAGAAATATCCAAACAATACATTATGGTAATTTCACATATAAACGGAATAAGGATGCTTTGGTAAAACCCACACCACTGGTCAAATGGTTGTCATGTATCTTATACACATCACTCTACAAAGATAGCTACACCCACCATTAACAATGTTTGGAATACATCAAATTTTTTATCCAGTCATATATGCACATCCCTCTACTAGGATAACCATCTCCATCTTTAAGGATGTTTTTATAACATCGAATTAAACCTCAAGGATCCATTAAAACAATCAACTAGAGAGTATATATGAATAGTACATTCAAATATGTAAAAAAAATAGTATATCACATATCATGTCATACCAAAAGGACGTAGCCATTATAATCAAAATCATATAAAATCAGTATTATTTCTTACTAGGATACTCACACAGAAAACATGAAAAATATAATCATATATATATACTATGTGATTTAAAAACACCCACACGCATGTGATTCAACATAAAATAGTGGATCCGTGGCTAAATTACCAGTGCCTCACTGGACATCATTGGTCCGGGAAAATTTAATAAATGTTTTTCAATATTTTCGTTGCAACCATTTTATATTTATTATTCACCTTTAAGTAATAAAATAATACATTTATTTAAAAAATTTCTTTAAAATTTCACTAGTTTTTCATTGTAATTAATTGTAATAATAAATTAATATACCTATATAGGGTTCCATTAAGTTTTCAACTGTTACATTAGTCTCGTGTTCAATAGACAATGGGTTGTTTTAAAACATTGAATAGTATAATATGAAAAAACATAACACCAAAGTGTCATTTATAGAAGTCAACTAATATAAAATGTATCCAACTACACCCATAAAAAACAGTATAACGTTTTCTAAACTATCAAGATATTTTTATGCTTCATTGATTACCATGGGGTTCATATTGATGCCAATAAATTATAAATATATAATTTTAACTATATTTTAATTAAAAAAATATAATAAACAAAATCATATTACCAATGAATATTTCATTATTATTCGAATGACATACCTAATATCGACACCTTTCTGATAACATGAAGAACCATGAATTGAATCACCATCTAATTTTTTTGATGTATTTTTAAGAGAGATCCCTATACTAAAAAATACATAACCAAATGTAATAAAATTAACTTGGACTCTTTTAGAATATTCAAACCATGAAACACGCCATATAGAAATTATGGTCCAATGATGAATAATATAATCCTAATGCAGTTTGACTTCTAAAATGAGATAAATCACCAAAATAAATTACTTGTTTCATTAGATAATTCAACAAAAAAGAAGACAAATCAATTAATTGACCCCAAAGGGACATCCCATTATTATAGAATCTACAAAAATTACATGTTCACCAACATGATATATCATCTCCTAATTATAATCCAATGTATCATAGTCCTTAGACATGTCCATGAAGATCTGATGGAATTATCATAAGTTTTAACAATTCTTTATCAAGAATAGGTAAAATAGATGAAGGAGATATCCTATATATTTGGAAATATATAATTATGAAATTGATAACAATTACCAAATTTAATCCATCCTAATAATTATAACTAAAATTGGGGAAAATTTTTTGATCAGGGGATCTTCTCAAGATCGAAACTGTCTATTCCAATTAAAATAGTTGTTAGGAATTTTAATAATTGAAAATAAGGGAAATTGGGAACAATATTCACATTAAAATAATAAAAATAATACCCAATAGAAGTTTAATATTTTAAACATAGATTAACATCATGAGAAGATTAGATAGAGAATCACCGGGGTCTAGCTATGATTGTTTAGGACCCGAGATGATGAATTTTGTTGTAAATCCTTCGATTGGTTCCCATTTTATATAGGAACACCTATACATTCACTTAATATATCCCGTGAATCAATAATATATTTCCATAATATTTTATTATATTTTTTTTGAATAAATGTAATTTTTTTGAGACATTCTGTTACATGGAACACTGAGGTTTAACATAACCTGATATACATTACACAAATTAATACATAATATGAGATTTTCATCCAATCCATTGGAATTAAGGATGTGAGTTGTATTTTATAAATTCTAAAAAAATATGTTTTAATCATATGTATAAAATTAATTCAATGGTGACCATTTAATTAGAAATAGAACATAAATACCAATTTAAAATAAATGAACTATTTTTCTAAATTAATTTTTAAAAAAATTAATTAGTTATAAATCAATAAATTATTAAAATAAATTTTATAGATTATGTTTATTGAAATATAAATTGTACATATTCATTGAATGGGGCAACATTCAGTTTTTTTGAATGAGATTAAAATAAATCTAATTTTTACCTTCAAACAATATTTTTCAAAATTACAATTTTGTCGGATTTAGTGTAGTTATTTTTAATATAATTTGCCCAAATTTAGAAAAATTATTTTTTAAAAAAATATATATAAAATCATCATTTGAAAATAATCTAGGAGGGAATTTTTTATAAAATTCTGAATTGATAAATTATTTAGTTGATAGTGAACTCTGCTAGTTAAAAAATAAATTTTCCTATAAATATTTTAATAGATATATTTTATTTTAACATGGTTTTATAATTAAAATTGATTCAATAATATATCTATTAATAATATTCATGTTATTAGATTTAATTTTATATTTAATTTTTATATGAAATATTTTTAATTATTTTGATATATTATCTGTGGGGACCTCTTATTCATCATGTCTATAAGATTAGTTTTAAAGTAAATATATAAATTTATATGAATGGAACATGGAAAATGTATTCCACATATTAAATAACAATTATTATTTTTATCTACTAATAATTGATTAATTTTCAATCATAATTTTAAGTACAAACTATTAAAAATTACCTATCATGGTAATGTTTAAAACTAGTTTACCTAGTTGGGAGGGGCGATTAAACTAAAAATATATGGTGAAAGATATTTCCATAAACATATAAAAAAATATTTTATTGAAGTATTAATAAATTATAATCTCTAGGTTCTAATACTGATCTACTTTAGAGACTTGTATAATGATAAAACAATAATACATTTTATTCATTTAAATAATTTCTTTTGTGTCCTCTCGCCAACATATAAAAGGCAATAAACTATACTATCATATTCACACATCCATAACAAATTATATAAAATAATACCTTAAAGAATAATTTCACTACATAACTTCCCTAATCCAACAGTCCTTGGGGAGATCATTAATCTATTATAGGTAGTTATTAGGTTAACCACAGTGATGAAGTCTAAAAAAGATGGAATGTTTTTAAATACGTATTTTTATTTTACATGTACTTATAACTCAATCACATCTTTCTAAAAAATATTATAATAAAATCTAATATAATATAATATGTTATCATGTTAAATCCTCCACCCATCTCCATGTATACATGTATCAAAAGGGAAATGAAACCATTGATCGTCTGCACAACACACCACTGCCTCGTGAGAAAATATAATTTGTATTCCATAAAAACTATTCATGGTGGTATATATGTAATAATTTAACATATTTATATTATATTTATGATATTATTATACTTATTATATTATTATATAACTCATTACATGATACATTCAATGTCGTGGGGGTTACGATAACAAAACTCATGTGTACGGAAGACTACCGCCCCATGATGCTATTTGATTTTTTAACATACTCATTACAAGGTTAGAAGGTTTAAAACATTAATAGATATATTCCAAATTTATGAAAGGAATATAATTATTGAAATTAATAATAAAATATATCTTCCTACCTTCCAAAAAGTTGGAAGGTAACAAAATTGCTTGTGTGAATGTCTGGACTGCAACCATCACATAATGATGTGAATTGTTTTTCATTCTAATATGACATGGAAAGTAATATTAATATATTTAGTTAATATAAATGTATATATGAAATAAAAATATTTATGGAATGTGAATATATTATTTCTATTCCATATGTTTCATAAATCATGAGAAAAAACCAAAATCCATGCTTATATAGGTCCTACAATTCCATGAATTCTGTATTTAATTTCCAATCTCTATCATTTATAAATTAATCTAAATATATATATAATTATTATTTATGAAATTTATATCATGGTTAAAATTATTGAGATGATGGGATCATGATAACAGTTAGAGGACAAAAAATAAGAACCGATGACATATTAAAACAGTGATTTATTTCATGAAACATGATTTAAAAATAGAACTATTAATTAAAAGGTATGATAATGGGATAATTAAATTATATATTAAATAATATACATAGTTATGGTAATTTAATTTATTAATAGTAATATAAAATTTATTATATAGGGTTTTTCAATGATTATGATTGATTCCAATACATAAAAATGGGATTTATATTATCTCTTTTATTTCTGAATGGCATATGATATATTCACCACTAGTTTAACTATTGTATCTTATATAATATAACTTTCAAATTTTATATCATTCAATTTATTATATTCATAAGATTTAATGTTTTGTTTTTTTAATTCATATTGGGATTTTTGTTTCATTATATCCCCGAAGGAGTATGATATTCTTTTCTCAATTTTTTTCTAGAAATATGTTATGTTATTCACCTATCATATTCCAAGATGTGTATATATAAAATAATATACATTTTATACTATGATTCTACTTATATTAAATAAAATTAATTTTTCTTTTGATTTTGTGATTTAATGGGGCTTATAGTCAAATACCAACCAAAATTGTGGGAGTTTTATTTTACGATCTCATTCTTCATCGGGATTGTTTGTGAGTATAATTTAGATAATATAATACCGTAAATTATTAAACAAAATATCAACTAAAAGGATACTTTGGAATGGTATCAATCCATACATGATTAAAACAATGTACCATATACCATCCAAAATATCTTCATATACCCATACTACAAACCATGTATGGACACTAGTCAAATTCATAGTGGACTTCATTAATAAAAAAATTATTTATAGACAATTATAACATCCCGACATGAATTCCCTAGGCTAGCTTAGTTTTCCACTTAATCTCAAGCATGTTTCCACATATATCATATGGTTTCAACCATTAGAAATGGTCTATGTAGAGTAATAGATGCACTATACCCTTTTTAGAGTTAACAATGATGGATAAATATCACAATATTTATAAATATATAATTGAGTATCTAGAATAATAATAATACATTTATATAAACAAGATGAAAAAGAATGTAGTATCAATTGTAAGAAAAATATATTGTCTGAACCCACATCTGGAAAATGAAATATATATTAGTGAGAATAAAATTATTATAAGAGTCTTTAAAACCTCATCTCACCTCTTCCCAACATCCATATTTATTGGATGTTATCTTTTATGATTGTCAAACTCACACATCTTCTTAACCTATTATATCAACATGTTTGGCACGATCAGGTATCCAAGAACCCTGGAAACCTAAGGAACGTTCCATTACTTCTTGATTGGACTCCATCAATATGGTTCCTTACATAAACTATAAATATAGTTTATGTTCATGAGAAAATTATATAATTTTTAAATAAAAATTAAATAAACATGGAAACCATATATTTTAATAAATAATTCGAAATTAATAAATAAAAATAATTGATCAGGAGGTTATTTTCTTGATAACTTACAATGAAACACACACAAACTTTCTTCAACATTATATAGGATAGAATGTCATGTGTTAGTCATCGAGAAGAAAAAACAAATCATCAATTCATGTCTCACTATAGGAATATCCAAACAATACATTATGGTAATTTCACATATAAACTGAATAAGGATGCTTTGGTAAAACCCACACCACTGGTCAAATGTTTGTCAAGTATCTTATACACATCACTCTACAAAGATAGCTACACCCACCATTAACAATTTTTGGAATACATCAAATTTTTTATCCAGTCATATATGCACATCCCTCTACTAGGATAACAATCTCCATCTTTAAGGATGTTTTTATAACATCGAATTAAAACATAAGGATCCATTAAAACAATCAACTAGAAAGTATATATGAATAGTACATTCAAATATGTACAAAAAATAGTATATAACACATCATGTCATACCAAAAGGACATAGCCATTATAATCAATATCATCTAAAATCATTATTATTTCTTACTAGGATACTCACACAGAAAACATGAAAAAAATAATCATATAGATGTACTATGTGATTTAAAAACACCCACACGCATGTGATTCAACATAAAATAGTGGATCCGTGGCTAAATTACTAGTGCCTCATTGGACATCATTGGCCCGGGAAAATTCAATAAATGTTTTTCAATATTGTCTTTGCAACCATTTTATATTTATTATTCACCTTTAAGTAATAAACTAATTCATTTAATTAAATTTTTTATTTAAAATTTCACTAGTTTTTCATTGTAATTAATGGTAACAATAAATTAATATACCTATATAGGGTTCCATCAAGTTTCCAACTGTTACATTAGTCTCGTTTTCAATAGCCAATGGGTTTTTTTAAAACATTGCATAATATAATATGAAAAAACATAACACCAAAGTGTCATTTATATAAGTCAACTAATATAAAATGTATCCAACTCCACCCATAAAAACAAGTATAACGTTTTCTAAACTATCAATATATTTTCATGCTTCATTGATTACCATGGGGTTCATATTGATGCCAATAAATTATAAATAAATAATTTTAACTATATTTTAATTAAAAAAATATAATAAACATAATCATATTACCAATGAATATTTCATTATTATTCGAATGACATACCTAATATCGACGCCTTTCTGATAACATGAAGAACCACGAATTGAATCCCCACCTAATTTTTTTGATGTATTTTTAAGAGAGATCCCTATCCTAAAAAAATACATAACCAAATGTAATAAAATTAACATGGACTCTTTTAGAATATTCAAACCATGAAACACGCCATATCGAAAGTATGGTCCAAAGATGAATAATATAATCCTAATGCAATTTGATTTCTAAAATGAGATAAATCACCAAAATAAATTACATGTTTCATTAGATAATTCAACAATAAAGAAGACATATCCATTAATTGACCCCAAAGGGACATTCCATTATTATAGAATCTACAAAAATTACATGTTCACCAACATGATATATCCTCTCCTAATTATAATCCAATGTATCATAGTCCTTAGACATGTCCATGAAGATCTTATGGAATTATCATCAGTTTTAACAATTCTTTATCAAGAATAGGTAAAATAGATGAAGCATATATCCTATATAATTGGAAATATATAATTATGAAATTGATAACAATTAAGAAATTTAATCCATCCTAATAATTATAACTAAAATTGGGGAAATTTTTTTGATCAGGGGATCTTCTCAAGATCGAAACCGTCTATTCCAATTAAAATAGTTGTTAGGAATTTGAATAATTGAAAATAAGGGAAATTGGGAACAATATTCAAATAAAAATAATAAAAATAATACCCAATAGAAGTTGAATATTTTAAACATAGATTAACATCATGAGATGATTAGATAGAGACTCACTGGGGTCTAGCTATGATTGTTCAGGACCCGAGATGATGAATTTTGTTGTAAATCCTTCCATTGGTTCCCATTTTATATAAGAACACCTATACATTCACCTAATATATCCCGTGAATCAATAATTTATTTCCATAATATTTTATTATATTTTTTTTGAATAAATGTAATTTTTTTGAGACATTCTGTTACATGGAACACTGTGGTTTAACATAACCTGATATACATTACACAAATTATTACATAATATGATATTTTCATCCAATCCATTGGAATTAAGGATGTGAATTTTATTTTATAAATTCTGAAAAAATATGGTTTAATCATATGTATAAAATGAATTCCATGGTGACCATTTAATTAGAAATAGAAGATAAATACCAATTTAAAATAAATGAACTATTTTTCTAAAATAAATTTTAAAAAAATTAATTAGTTATAAATCAATAAATTAGTAAAATAAATTTTATAGATTATGTTTATTGAAATATACACTGTACATATTCATTGAATGGTGCAACATTCAGTTTTTTTGAATGAGATTAGTATAAATCTAATTTTTTACCTTCAAACAATATTTTTCAAAAATAAAATTTTGTCGGATTTAGTGTAGTTATTTTTAATATAATTTTCCCAAATTTAGAAAAATTATTTTTTAAAAAAAAATATATAAAATCATCATTTGAAAATAATCTGGGAGGGAATTTTTTATAAAATTTTGAATTGATAAATTATTTAGTTGATAGTGAAATCTACTAGTTAAAAAAAAATTTCCTATAAATATTTTAATAGATATATTTTATTTTAACATGGTTTTATAATTAAAATTGATTCAATAATATATCTATTAATAATATTCATGTTATTAGATTTAATTTTATATTTAATTTTTATATGAAATATTTGTAATTATTTTGATATATTATCTGTGGGGACCTCTTATTCATCATGTCTATAAGATTAGTTTTAAAGTAAATATATAAATTTATATGAATGGAACATGGAAAATGTATTCCACATATTAAATAAAAATTATTATTTTTATCTACTAATAATTGATTAATTTTCAATCATAATTTTAAGTACAAACTATTAAAAATTACCTATCATGGTAATGTTTAAAACTAGTTTACCTAGTTGGGAGGGGCGGTTAAACTAAAAATATATGGTGAAAGATATTTCCATACACATATTAAAAAATATTTTATTGAAGTATTAAAAAATTATAAGCTCTGTGTTTCAATACTGATCTACTTTAGAGACTTGTAGAATGATAAAACAATAATACATTTTATTTATTTAAATAATTACTTTTGTGTCCTCTCGGCAACATATAAAAGGCAATAAACTATACTATCATATTCACACATCCATAACAAATTATATAAAATAATACCTTACAGAATAATTTCACTACATAACTTCCCTAATCCAACAGTCCTTGGGGAGATCATTAATCTATTATAGGTAGTTATTAGGTTAACCACAGCGATGATGTCTAAAAAAGATGGAATGTTTTTAAATACGTATTTTTATTTTTATTGTACTTAAAACTCAGTCGCATCTTTCTAAAAAATATTATAATAAAATCTAATATAATATAATATGTTATCATGTTAAATCCACAACCCATCTCCATGTATACATGTATCAAAAGGGAAATGAAACCATTGATCGTCTGCACAACACACCACTGCCTCGTGAGAAAATATAATTTGTTTTCCATATCAACTATTCATGGTGGTATATATGTAATAATTTAACATATTTATATTATATTTATGATATTATTATACTTATTATATTATTATATAACTCATTACATGATACATTCAATGTCGTGGGGGTTACGATAACAAAACTCATGTGTACGGAAGACTACCGACCCATGATGCTATGTGATTTTTTAACATACTCATTACAAGGTTAGAAGGTGTAAAACATTAATAGATATATTCCACATTTATTAAAGGAATATAATTATTGAAATTAAAAATAAAATATATCTTCATACCTTCCAAAAAGTTGGAAGGTAACAACATTGCTTGTGTGAATGTCTGGACTGCAACCACCACATAATGATGTGAATTGTTTTTCTTTCTAATATGACAAGGAAAGTAATATTAATATATTTAGTTAATATAAATATAGATATGAAATAAAAATATTTATGGAATGTTAATATATTATTTCCATTCCATATGTTTCATAAATCATGAGAAAAAACCAACATCCATGCTTATATATGTCCAACAATTCCATGAATTCTATATTTAATTTCCAATCTCTATCATTTATAAATTAATCTAAATACATATATAATCATTATTTACGAAATTTATATCATGGTTAAAATTATTGAGATGATGGGATCATGATAACGGTTAGAGGACAAAAAATAAGAAATGATGACATTTTAAAACAGTGATTTATTTCATGAAACATTATTTAAAAATGGAACTATTAATAAAAAGGTATGATAATGGGATAATTAAATTATATATTAAATAATATGCATAGTTATGGTAATTTAATTTATTAATAGTAATATAAAATTTATTATATATGGTTTTTCAATGATTATGATTGATTCCAATACATAAAAAATGGGATCTATATTATCTCTTTTATTTCTGAATGGCATATGATATATTCACCACTAGTTTAACTATTGTATCTTATATAATATAACTTTCAAATTTTATATCATTCAATTTATTATATTCATGAAATTTAATGTTTTGTTTTTTTAATTCATATTGGGTTTTTTGTTTCATTATATCCCCAAAAGAGTACGCTATTCTTTTTTCAATTTTTTTCTAGAAATTTGTTATGTTATTCACTTATCATATTTCAAGATGTGTATATATAAAATAATATACATTTTATACTATGATTCTACTTATATTAAATAAAATTAATTTTTCTTTTGATTTTGTGATTTAATGGGGCTTATAGTCAAATACCAACCAAATTTGTGGGAGTTTTATTTTACGATCTCATTCTTCATCGGGATTGTTTGTGAGTATAATTTAGATAATATAATACCATAAATTATTAAAAAAATATCAACTCAAAGGATACTTTGGAATGGTATCAATCCATACATGATTAAAACAATGTACCATATACCATCCAAAATATCTTCATATACCCATACTACAAACCATGTATGGACACTAGTCAAATTCATAGTGGACTTCATTAATAAAAAAATTATTTATAGACAATTATAACATCCCGACATGAATTCCCTAGGCTAGCCTAGTTTTCCACTTAATCTCAAGCATGTTTCCACATATATCATATGGTGTCAACCAGTAGAAATGGTCTATGTAGAGTAATAGATGCACTATACCCTTTTTAGAGTTAACAATGATGGCTAAATACCACAATATTTATAAATATATAATTGAGTATCTAGAATAATAATAATATATTTATATAAACAAGATGAAAAAGAATGTAGTATCAATTGTAAGAAAAATATATTGTCTGAACCCACATCTAGAAAATGACCTATATATTAGTGAGAATAAAATTATTATAAGTCTTTAAAACCTCATCTCACCTCGTCCCAACATCCATATTTATTGGATGCTATCTTTTATGATTGTCAAACCCACACATCTTCTTAACCTGTTATATCAACATGTTTGGCACGATCAGGTATCCCAGAACCCTGGAAACCTAAGGAACGTTCCATTACATCTTGATTGGACTCCATCAATATGGTTCCTTACATAAGCTATAAATATAGTTTAATTTCATGAGGAAATTATATAATTTTTAAATAAAAATTACATAAACATGGAAACCATATATTTTAATCAATAATTCGAAATTAATAAATAACAATAATTGATCAGGAGGTTGTTTTCTTGATAACTTACAATAAAACACACACAAACTTTCTTCAACATTATATAGGATAGAATGTCATGTGTTAGTCATCTAGAAGAAAAAAAAATCATCAATTCATGTATCACTATATGAATATCCAAACAATACATTATGGTAATTTCACATATAAACTGAATAAGGATGCTTTGGTAAAACCCACACCACTGGTCAAATGGTTGTCATGTATCTTATACACATCACTCTACAAAGATAGCTACACCCACCATTAACAATGTTTGGAATACATCAAATTTTTTATCCAGTCATATATACACATCCCTCTACTAGGATTACCATCTCCATCTTTAAGGATGTTTTTATAACATCGAATTAAAACATAAGGATCCATTAAAACAATCAACTAAAGAGTATATATGAATAGTACATTCAAATATGTACAAAAAATAGTATATCACATATCATGTCATACCAAAAGGACGTAGCCATTATAATCAAAATCATCTAAAATCATTATTATTTCTTACTAGGATACTCACACAGAAAACATGAAAAAAATAATCATATAGATGTACTATGTGATTTAAAAACACCCACACGCATGTGATTCAACATAAAATAGTGGATCCGTGGCTAAATTACCAGTGCCTCATTGGACATCATTGGCCCGGGAAAATTCAATAAATTTTTTTCAATATTGTCGTTGCAACCATTTTATATTTATTATTCACCTTTAAGTAATAAACTAATACATTTAATTAAATATATTATTTAAAATTTCACTAGTTTTTCATTGTAATTAATGGTAACAATAAATTAATATACCTATATAGGGTTCCATCAAGTTTCCAACTGTTACATTAGTATCGTGTTCAATAGCCAATGGGTTGTTTTAAAACATTGCATAATATAATATGAAAAAACATAACACCAAAGTGTCATTTATAGAATTCAACTAATATAAAATGTATCCAACTCCACCCATAAAAACCAGTATAACGTTTTCTAAACTATCAAGATATTTTCATGCTTCATTGATTACCATGGGGTTCATATTGATGCCAATAAATTATAAATAAATAATTTTAACTATATTTTAATTAAAAAAATATAGTAAACATAATCATATTACCAATGAATATTTCATTATTATTTGAATGACATACCTAATATCGAAGCCTTTCTGATAACATGAAGAACCACGAATTGAATCACCATCTAATTTTTTTTGATGTATTTTTAAGATAGATCCCTATCCTAAAAAAATACATATCCAAATGTAATAAAATTAACTTGGACTCTTTTAGAATATTCAAACCCTGAAACACGCCATATCGAAAGTATGGTCCAAAGATGAATAATATAATCCTAATGCAATTTGAGTTCTAAAATGAGATAAATCACCAAAATAAATTACATATTTCATTAGATAATTCAACAAAAAGAAGACATATAAATTAATTGACCCCAAAAGGACATTCCATTATTATATAATCTACAAAAATTACATGTTCACCAACATGATATATCCTCTCCTAATTATAATCTAATGTATCATAGTCCTTAGACATGTCAATGAAGATCTGATGGAATTATCATAAGTTTTAACAATTCTTTATCAAGAATAGGTAAAATAGATGACAGAGATATCCTATATAATTGGAAATATATAATTATGAAATTGATAACAATTACCAAATTTAATCCATCCTAATAATTATAACTAAAATTGGGAAATAAAATTTGATCAGGGGATCTTCTCAAGATCGAAACCGACTATTCCAATTAAAATAGTTGTTAGGAATTTGAATATTTGAACATAAGGGAAATTGGGAACAATATTCACATTAAAATAATAAAAATAATACCCAATAGAAGTTGAATATTTTAAACATAGATTAACATCATGAGAAGATTAGATAGAGACTCACCGGGGTCTAGCTATGATTGTTCAGGACCCGAGATGATGAATTTTGTTGTAAATCCTTCCATTGGTTCCCATTTTATATAGGAACACCTATACGTTCACTTAATATATCCCGTGAATCAATAATTTATTTCCATAATATTTTATTATATTTTTTTGAATAAATGTAATTTGTTTGAGACATTCTGTTACATGGAACACTGAGGTTTAACATAACCTGATATACATTACACAAATTATTACATAATATGATATTTTCATCCAATCCATTGGAATTAAGGGTGTGAATTGTATTTTATAAATTCTGAAAAAATATGGTTTAATCATATGTATAAAATGAATTCCATGGTGACCATTTAATTAAAAATATAACATAAATACCAATTTAAAATAAATGAACTATTTTTCTAAAATAATTTTTAAAAAATTTAATTAGTTATAAATAAATAAATTAGTAAAATAAATTTTATAGATTATGTTTATTGAAATATACACTGTACATATTCATTGAATGGTGGAACATTCAGTTTTTTTGAATGAGATTAGAATAAATCTAATTTTTTACCTTCAAACAATATTTTTCATAAATACAATTTTATCGAATTTAGTGTAGTTATTTTTAATATAATTTGCCCAAATTTAGAAAAATTATTTTTAAAAAAAATATATATAAAATCATCATTTGAAAATAATCTGGGAGGAAATATTTTAAAAAATTCTGAATTGATAAATTATTTAGTTGATAGTGAAATCTACTAGTTAAAAAATAAATTTTCCTATAAATATTTTAATAGATATATTTTATTTTAACATGGTTTTATAATTAAAATTGATTCAATAATATATCTATTAATAATATTCATGTTATTAGATTTAATTTTATATTTAATTTTTATATGAAATATTTGTAATTATTTTGATATATTATCTGTGGGGACCTCTTATTCATTATGTCTATAAGATTAGTTTTAATGTAAATATATAAATTTATATGAATGGAACATGGAAACTCTATTCCACAAATTAAATAAAAATTATTATTTTTATCTACTAATAATTGATTAATTTTCAATCATAATTTTAAGTACAAACTATTAAAAATTACCTATCATGGTAATGTTTTAAACTAGTTTACCTAGTTGGGAGGGGCGGTTAAACTAAAAATATATGGTGAAAGATATTTCCATACACATATAAAAAACATTTTATTTAAGTATTAATAAATTATAAGCTCTATGTTTCAATACTAATCTACATTAAAGACATGTAGAGTGATAAAACAATAATATATTTTATTCATTTAAATAATTACTTTTGTGTCCTCTCTCCAACATACAAAACGATATAAACTATACTATCATATTCACACATCCATAACAAATTATATAAAATAATACCTTACAGAATAATTTCACTACATAACTTCCCTAATCCAACAGTCCTTGGGGAGATCATTAATCTATTATAGGTAGTTATAAGGTTAACCACAGTGATGATGTCTAAAAAAGATGGAATGTTTTTAAATACGTATTTTTATTTTACTTGTACTTATAACTCAATCGCATCTTTCTAAAAAATATTATAATAAAATCTAATATAATATAATATGTTATCATGTTAAATCCACAACCCATCTCCATGTATACATGTATCAAAAGGGAAATGAAACCATTGATCGTCTGCACAACACACCACTGCCTCATCAGAAAATATAATTTGTTTTCCATAAAAACTATTCATGGTGGTATATATGTAATAATTTAACATATTTATATTATATTTGTGATATTATTATACTTATTATATTATTATATAACTCATTACATGATACATTCAATGTCGTGGGGGTTACGATAACAAAACTCATGTGTACGGAAGACTACCGCCCCATGATGCTATGTGATTTTTTAACATACTCATTACAAGGTTAGAAGGTGTAAAACATTAATAGATATATTCCACATTTATGAAAGGAATATAATTATTGAAATTAAAAAAAAAATATCTTCCTACCTTCCAAAAAGTTGGAAGGTAACAACATTGCTTGTGTGAATGTCTGGACAGCAACCACCACATAATGATGTGAATTGTTTTTCATTCTAATATGACACAGAAAGTAATATTAACATATTTAGTTAATATAAATGTATATATGAAATAAAAATATTTATGGAATGTTAATATATTATTTCCTTTCCATATGATTCATAAATCATGAGAAAAAACCAACATCCATGCTTATATAGGTCCTACAATTCCATGAATTCTGTATTTAATTTCCAATCTCTATCATTTATAAATTAATCTAAATACATATATAATTGTTATTTATGAAATTTATATCATGGTTAAAATTATTGAGATGATGGGATCATGATAACGGTTAGAGGACAAAAAATAAGAACCGATGACATATTATAACATTTATTTATTTCATGAAACATGATTTAAAAATGGAACTATTAATTAAAAGGTATGATAATGGGATAATTAAATTATATATTAAATAATATATATAGTTATGGTAATTTAATTTATTAATAGTAATATAAAATTTATTATATAAGGTTTTTCAATGATTTTGATTGATTCCAATACATAAAATATGGGATTTATATTATCTCTTTTATTTCTGAATGGCATATGATATATTCACCACTAGTTTAACTATTGTATCTTATATAATATAACTTTCAAATTTTATATCATTCAATTTATTATATTCATGAAATTTAATGTTTTATTTTTTTAATTCATATTGGGGTTTTTGTTTCATTATATCCCAAATGGAGTACGATATTCTTTTCTCAATTTTTTTCTAGAAATATGTTATGTTATTCACCTATCGTATTTCAAGATGTGTATATTAAAATAATATACATTTTATACTATGATTCTACTTATATTAAATAAAATTAATTTTTCTTTTGATTTTGTGATTTAATGGGGCTTATAGTCAAATACCAACCAAATTTGTGGGAGTTTTATTTTACGATCTCATTCTTCATCGGGATTGTTTTTGAGTATAATTTAGATAATATAATACCATAAATTATTAAAAAAAATATCAACTCAAAGGATACTTTGGAATGGTATCAATCCATACATGATTAAAACAATGTATCATATACCATCCAAAATATCTTCATATACCCATACTACAAACCATGTATGGACACTAGTCAAATTCATAGTGGACTTCATTAATAAAAAAAATTATTTACAGACAATTATAACATCCCGACATGAATTCCCTAGGATAGCCTAGTTTTCCACTTAATCTCAAGCATGTTTCCACATATATCATATGGTGTCAACCAGTAGAAATGGTCTATGTAGAGTAATAGATGCACTATACCCTTTTTAGAGTTAACAATGATGGCTAAATACCACAATATTTATAAATATATAATTGAGTATCTAGAATAATAATATTATATTTATATAAACAATATGAAAAAGAATGTAGTATCAATTGTATGAAAAATATATTTTCTGAACCCTCATTTGGAAAATGGACTATATATTAGTGAGAATAAAATTATTATAAGAGTCTTTAAAACCTCATCTCACCTCGTCCCAACATCCATATTTATTGGATGTTATCTTTTATGATTGTCAAACCCATGCATCTTCTTAACCTATTATATCAACATGTTTGGCATGATCAGGTATCCAAGAACCCTGGAAAACTAAGGAACGTTCCATTACTTCTTTATTGGACTCCATCAATATGGTCCCTTACATAAACTATAAATATAGTTTAAGTTCATGAGAAAATTATATAATTTTTAAATAAAAATTACATAAATATGGAAACCATATATTTTAATCAATAAATCGAAATTAATAAATAACAATAATTGATTAGGAGGTTGTTTTCTTGATAACTTACAATGAAACACACACAAACTTTCTTCAACATTATATAGGATAGAATGTCATGTGTTAGTCATCGACAAGAAAAAAGAAATCCTCAATTCATGTCTCACTATAGGAATATCCAAACAATACATTATGGTAATTTCACATATAAACTGAATAAGGATGCTTTGGTAAAACCCACACCACTGGTCAAATGGTTGTCATGTATCTTATACACATCACTCTACAAAGATAGCTACACCCACTATTAACAATGTTTGGAATACATCAAATTTTTTATCCAGTCATATATGCACATCCCTCTACTAGGATAACCATCTCCATCTTTAAGGATGTTTTTATAACATCGAATTAAAACTTAAGGATCCATTAAAACAATCAACTAGAGAGTATATATGAATTGTACATTCAAATATGTACAAAAAATAGTATATCACATATCATGTCATACCAATAGGACGTATCCAGTATAATCAAAATCATCTAAAATCATTATTATTTCTTACTAGGATACTCACACAGAAAAAATGAAAAAAATAATCATATAGATGTACTATGTGATTTAAAAACACCCACACGCATGTGATTCAACATAAAATAGTGGATCCGTGGCTAAATTACCAGTGCCTCATTGGACATCATTGGCCCGGGAAAATTCAATAAATGTTTTTCAATATTGTCATTGTAACCATTTTATATTTATTATTCACCTTTAAGTAATAAACTAAAACATTTAATTAAATATTTTATTTAAAATTTAACTAGTTTTTCATTGATATTAATGGTAACAATAAATTAATATACCTATATAGGGTTCCATCAAGTTTCCAACTATTACATTAGTCTCGTGTTCAATAGCCAATGGGTTGTTTTAAAACATTTCATAATATAATATGAAAAAACATAACACTAAAGTGTCATTTATAGAAGTCATCTAATATAAAATATATCCAACTCCACCCATAAAAACCAGTATAACGTTTTCTAAACTATCATGATATTTTCATGCTTCATTGATTACCATGGGGTTCATATTGATGCCAATAAATTATAAATAAATAATTTTAACTATATTTTAATTAAAAAAATATAGTAAACATAATCATATTACCAATGAATATTTCATTATTATTTGAATGACATACCTAATATCGAAGCCTTTCTGATAACATGAAGAACCACGAATTGAATCACCATCTAATTTTTTTTGATGTATTTTTAAGATAGATCCCTATCCTAAAAAAATACATATCCAAATGTAATAAAATTAACTTGGACTCTTTTAGAATATTCAAACCCTGAAACACGCCATATCGAAAGTATGGTCCAAAGATGAATAATATAATCCTAATGCAATTTGAGTTCTAAAATGAGATAAATCACCAAAATAAATTACATGTTTCATTAGATAATTCAACAAAAAAGAAGACATATCAATTAATTGACCCCAAAGGGACATTCCATTATTATAGAATCTACAAAAATTACATGTTCACCAACATGATATATCCTATCCTAATTATAATCCAATGTATCATAGTCCTTAGACATGTCCATGAAGATCTGATGGAATTATCATAAGTTTTAACAATTATTTATCAAGAATAGGTAAAATAGATGAAGGAGATATCCTATATAATTGGAAATATATAATTATGAAATTGATAACAATTACCAAATTTAATCCATCCTAATAATTATAACTAAAATTGGTGAAATTTTTTTGATCAGGGGATGTTCTCAATATTGAAACCATCTATTCCAATTAAAATAGTTGTTAGGAATTTGAATAATTGACAATAAGGGAAATTGGGAACAATATTCACATTAAAATAATAAAAATAATACCCAATAGAAGTTGAATATTTTAAACGTAGATTAACATCATGAGAAGATTAGATAGAGACTCACCGGGGTCTAGCTATGATTGTTCAGGACCCGAGATGATGAATTTTGTTGTATATCCTTCCATTGGTTCCCATTTTATATAGGAACACCTATACATTCACTTAATATATCCCGTGAATCAATAATTTATTTCCATAATATTTTATTATATTTTTTTGAATAAATGTAATTTTTTTGAGACATTCTGTTACATGGAACACTGAGGCCTAACATAACCTGATATACATTACACAAATTATTACATAATATGATATTTTCATCCAATCCATTGGAATTAAGGATGTGAATTGTATTTTATAAATTCTGAAAAAATATGGTTTAATCATATGTATAAAATGAATTCCATGGTGACCATTTAATTAGAAATAGAACATAAATACCAATTTAAAATAAATGAACTATTTTTCTAAAATAATTTTTAAAAAAATTAATTAGTTATAAATCAATAAATTAGTAAAATAAATTTTATAAATTATTTTTATTAAAATATACACTGTACATATTCATTGAATGGTGCAACATTCATTTTTTAATGAGATTAGAATAAATCTATTTTTTTACCTTCAAACAATTTTTTTCGAAAATACAATTTTGTCGGATTTACTGTAGTTATTTTTAATATAATTTGCCCAAATTTAGAAAATTTTTTTAAAATAAATATCTATAAAATTATCATTTGAAAATAATCTGGGAGGGAATTTTTTATAAAATTCTGAATTGATAAATTATTTAGTTGATAGTGAAATCTACTAGTTAAAAAATAAATTTTCCTATAAATATTTTAATAGATATATTTTATTTTAACATGGTTTTATAATTTAAATTGATTCAATAATATATCTATTAATAATATTCATGTTATTAGATTTAATTTTATATTTAATTTTTATATGAAATATTTGTAATTATTTTGATATATTATCTATGGGGACCTATTATTCATCATGTCTATAAGATTAGTTTTAAGGTAAATATATAAATTTATATGAATGGAACATGGAAAATGTATTCCACATATTAAATAAAAATTATTATTTTTATCTACTAATAATTGATTAATTTTCAATCATAATTTTCAGTACAAACTATTAAAAATTACCTATCATGGTAATGTTTAAAACTAGTTTACCTAGTTGGGAGGGGCGGTTAAACTAAAAATATATGGTGAAAGATATTTCCATACACATATAAAAAAATATTTTATTGAAGTATTAATAAATTATAATCTCTATGTTTCAATACTGATCTACTTTAGAGACATGTAGAATGATAAAACAATAATACATTTTATTCATTTAAATAATTACTTTTGTGTCCTCTCGCCAACATATAAAAGGAAATAAACTATACTATCATATTCACAAATCCATAAAAAATTATATAAAATAATACCTTACAGAATAATTTCACTACATAACTTCCCTAATACAATAGTCCTTGGGGAGATCATTAATCTATAATAGGTAGTTATTAGGTTAACCACAGTGATGATGTCTAAAAAAGATGGAATGTTTTTAAATACGTATTTTTATTTTACTAGTAATTATAACTCAATCGCATATTTCTAAAAAATATTATAATAAAATCTAATCTAATATAATATGTTATCATGTTAAATCCACAACCCATCTCCATGTATACATGTATCAAAAGGGAAATGAAACCATTGATCGTCTGCACAACACACAATTGCCTCGTGAGAAAATATAATTTTTTTTCCATAAAAACTATTCATGGTGGTATATATGTAATAATTTAACATATTTATATTATATTTATGATATTATTATACTTATTATATTATTATATAACTCATTACATGATACATTCAATGTCATGGGGGTTACGATAACAAAACTTATGTGTACGGAAGACTACCTCCCCATGATGCTATGTGATTTTTTAACATACTCATTACAAGGTTAGAAGGTGTAAAACATTAATAGATATATTCCACATTAATGAAAGGAATATAATTATTGAAATTAAAAATAAAATATATCTTCCTACCTTCCAAAAAGTTGGAAGGTAACAACATTGCTTGTGTGAATGTCTGGACTGCAACCACCACATAATGATGTGAATTGTTTTTCATTCTAATATGACATGGAAAGTAATATTAATATATTTAGTTAATATAAATGTAGATATCTAATAAAAATATTTTTGGAATGTTAATATATTATTTCCATTCCATATGTTTCATAAATCATGAGATAAAACCAACATCCATGCTTATATAGGTCCTACAATTCCATGAATTCTGTATTTAATTTCCAATATCTATCATTTATAAATTAATCTAAATAAATATATAATTATTATTTATGAAATTTATATCATGGTTAAAATTATTGAGAAGATGAGATCATGATAACGGTTAGAGGAAAAAAAATAAGAACCGATGAGATATTATAACAGTGATTTATTTCATGAAACATGATTTAAAAATGGAACTATTAATTAAAAGGTATAATAATTGGATAATTAAATTATATATTAAATAATATACATAGTTATGGTAATTTAATTTATTAATAGTTATATTAAATTTATTATATAGGGTTTTTCAATGATTATGATTGATTCCAATACATAAAAAATGGGATTTATATTATCTATTTTATTTCTGAATGGCATATGATATATTCACCACTAGTTTAACTATTGTATCTTATATAATATAACTTTCAAATTTTATATCATTCAATTTATTATATTCATGATATTTAATGTTTTGTTTTTTTAATTCATATTGGGGGTTTTGTTTCACTATATCCCAAAAGGAGTACGATATTCTTTTCACAATTTTTTTCTAGAAATATGTTATGTTATTCACCTATCATATTTCAAGATGTGTATATATAAAATAATATACATTATATACTCTGATTCTACTTATATTAAATAAAATTATTTTTTCTTTTGATTTTTTGATTTAATGGGGCTTATAGTCAAATACCAACCAAATTTGTGGGAGTTTTATTTTACGATCTCATTCTTCATCGGGATTGTTTGTGAGTATAATTTAGATAATATAATACCATAAATTATTAAAAAAATATCAACTCAAAGGATACTTTGGAATGGTATCAATCCATACATGATTAAAACATTGTACCATATATCATCCAAAATATCTTCATATACCCATACTACAAACCATGTATGGACACTAGTCAAATTCATAGTGGACTTCATTAATAAAAAATTAATTATAGACAATTATAACATCCCGACATGAATTCCCTTGGGTAGCCTAGTTTTCCACTTAATCTCAAGCATGTTTCCACATATATCATATGGTGTCAACCAGTAGAAATGGTCTATGTAGAGTAATAGATGCACTATACCCTTTTTAGAGTTAACAATGATGGCTAAATACCACAATATTTATAAATATATAATTGAGTATCTAGAATAATAATAATATATTTATATAAACAAGATGAAAAATAATGTAGTATCAATTGTAAGAAAAATATATTGTCTGAAACCACATCTGGAAAATGACCTATATATTAGTGAGAATAAAATTATTATAAGAGTCTTTAAAACCTCATCCCACCTCTTCCCAACATCCATATTTATTGGATGTTATCTTTTATGATTGTCAAACCCACGCATCTTCTTAACCTATTATATCAACATGTTTGGCACGATCAGGTATCCAAGAACCCTGGAAACCTAAGGAACGTTCTGTTACTTCTTGATTGGACTCCATCAATATGGTTCCTTACATAAACTATAAATATAGTTTAAGTTCATGAGAAAATTATATAATTTTTAAATAAATATTACATAAACATGGAAACCATATATTTTAATCAATAATTAGAAATTAATAAATAACAATAATTGATCAGGAGGTTGTTTTCTTGATAACTTACAATGAAACACACACAAACTTTCTTCAACATTATATAGGATAGAATGTCATGTGTTAGTCATCGAGAAGAAAAAACAAATCATCAATTCATGTCTCACAATAGGAATATCCAAACAATACATTATGGAAATTTCACATATAAACTGAATAAGGATGCTTTGGTAAAACCCACACCACTGGTCAAATGGTTGTCATGTATCTTATACACATCAATCTACAAAGATAGCTACACCCACCATTAACAATGTTTGGAATACATCAAAAATTTTATCCAGTCATATATGCACATCCCTCTACTAGGATAACCATCTCCATATTTAAGGATGTTTTTATAACATCGAATTAAAACTTAAGGATCCATTAAAACAATAAACTAGAGAGTATATATGAATAGTACATTCAAATATGTACAGAAAATAGTATATCACATATCATGTCATACCAAAAGGACGTAGCCATTATAATCAAAATCATCTAAAATCATTATTATTTCTTACTAGGATACTCACACAGAAAACATGAAAAAAATAATCATATAGATGTACTATGTGATTTAAAAACACCCACACGCATGTGATTCAACATAAAATAGTGGATCTGTGGCTAAATTACCAGTGCCTCATTGGACATCATTGGCCCGGGAAAATTCAATAAATTTTTTTCAATATTGTCGTTGCAACCATTTTATATTTATTATTCACCTTTAAGTAATAAACTAGTACATTTAATTAAATATTTTATTTAAAATTTCACTAGTTTTTCATTGTAATTAATGGTAACAATAAATTAATATACCTATATTGGGTTCCATCAAGTTCCCAACTGTTACATTAGTCTCGTGTTCAATAGCCAATAGGTTGTTTTAAAACATTGCATAATATAATATTAAAAAGCATAACACCAAAGTGTCATTTATAGAAGTCAACTAATATAAAATGTATCCAACTCCACCCATAAAAACCAGTATAACGTTTTCTAAACTATCAAGATATTTTCATGCTTCATTGATTACCATGGGGTTCATATTGATGCCAATAAATTATAAATAAATAATTTTAACTATATTTTATTTAAAAAATATAATAAACATAATCATATTACCAATGAATATTTCATTATTATTCGAATGACATACCTAATATCGACGCCTTTCTGATAACATGAAGAACCACGAATTGAATCACCATCTAATTTTTTTGATGTTTTTTAAGAGAGATCCCTATCCTAAAAAAATACATAACCAAATGTAATAAAATTAACTTGGACTCTTTTAGAATATTCAAACCATGAAACATGCCATATCAAAAATATGGTCCAAATATGAATAATATAATCCTAATGCAATTTGAGTTCTAAAATGAGATAAATCACCAAAATAAATTACATGTTTCATTAGATAATTCAGCAAAAAAAAGTCATATCAATTAATTGACCCCAAAGGGACATTGCATTAATATAGAAACTACAAAAATTACATGTTCAACAACATGATATATCCTCTCCTAATTATAATCCAATGTATCATAGTCCTTAGACATGTTCATGTAGATCTAATGGAATTATCATAAGTTTTAACAATTCTTTATCAAGAATAGGTAAAATAGATGAAGGAGATATCCTATATAATTGGAAATATATAATTATGAAATTGATAACAATTACCAAATTTAATCCATCCTAATAATTATAACTAAAATTGGGGAAATTTTTTTGATCAGGGGATCTTCTCATGATCGAAACCGTCTATTCCAATTAAAATAGTTGTTAGGAATTTGAATAATTGAAAATAAGGGAAATTGGGAACAATATTCACATTAAAATAATAAAAATAATACCCAATAGAAGTTGAATATTTTAAACATAGATTAACATCATGAGAAGATTAGATAGAGACTCACCGGGGTCTAGCTATGATTTTTCAGGACCCGAGATGGTGAATTTTGTTGTAAATCCTTCCATTGGTTCCCATTTTATATAGGAACACCTATCCATTCACTTAATATATCCCGTGAATCAATAATTTATTTCCATAATATTTTATTATATTTTTTTGAATAAATGTAATTTTTTTGAGACATTCTGTTACATGGAACACTGAGGTTTAACATAACCTGATATACATTACACAAATTATTACATAATATGACATTTTCATCCAATCCATTGGAATTAAGAATGTGAATTGTATTTTATAAATTCTGAAAAAATATGGTTTAATCATATGTATAAAATGAATTCCATGGTGACCATTTAATTAGAAATAGAACATAAATACCAATTTAAAATAAATGAACTATTTTTATAAAATAATTTTTAAAAAAATTCATTAGTTATAAATCGATAAATTAGTAAAATAAATTTTATAGACTATGTTTATTGAAATATACACTGTACATATTCATTGAATGGTGCAACATTCAGTTTTTTTCAATGAGATTAGAATAAATCTAATTTTTTACCATAAAACAATATTTTTCAAAAATACAATTTTGTCGTAATTAGTGTAGTTATTTTTAATATAATTTTCCCAAATTTAGAAAAATTATTTTTAAAATATATATATATAAATCATCATTTGAAAATAATCTGGGAGGGAATTTTTTATAAAATTATGAAATGATAAATTATTTAGTTGATAGTGAAATCTACTAGTTAAAAAATAAATTTTCCTATAAATATTTTGATAGATATATTTTATTTTAACATGGTTTTATAATTAAAATTGATTCAATAATATATCTATTAATAATATTCATGTTATTAGATTTAATTTTATATTTAATTTTTATATGAAATATTTGTAATTATTTTGATATATTATCTGTGGGGACCTCTTATTCATCATGTCTATAATATTAGTTTTAATGTAAATATATAAATTTATATGAATGGAACATGGAAAATGTATTCCACATATTAAATAACAATTATTATTTTTATCTACTAATAATTGATTAATTTTCAATCATAATTTTAATTACAAACTATTAAAAATTACCTATCATGGTAATGTTTAAAACTAGTTTACCTAGTTGAGAGGGGCAGTTATAACAAACAAATATGGTGAAAGATATTTACATATACATACAAAAAAATATTTTATTGAAGTATTAATAAATTATAAGCTCTATGTTTCAATACTGATCTACTTTAGAGAATTGTAGAATGATAAAACAATAATACATTTTATTCATTTAAATAAATACTTTTGTGTCCTCTCGCCAACATATAAAAGGCAATAAACTATACTATCATATTAACACATCCATAAAAAATTATATAAAATAATACCTTAGAGAATAATTTCACTACATAACTTCCCTAATCAAACAGTCCTTGGGTAGATCATTAATCTATTATAGGTAGTTATTAGGTTAACCACATTGATGATGTCTAAAAAAACAGGATTGTTTTTAAATACGTATTTTTATTTTACTTGTTCTTATAACACAATCGCATCTTTCTAAAAAATATTATAATAAAATATAATATAATATAATATGTTATCATGTTAAATCCACAACCCATATCCATGTATACATGTATCAAAAGGGAAATGAAACCATTGATCGTCTACACAACACACCACAGCCTCGTGAGAAAATATAATTTGTTTTCCATAAAAACTATTCATGGTGGTATATATGTAATAATTTAACATATTTATATTATATTTATGATATTATTATACTTATTATATTATTATATAACTCATTACATGATACATTCAATGTTGCGGGGGTTACGATAACAAAACTCATGTGTACGGAAGACTACCGCCCCATGATGCTATGTGATTTTTTAACATACTCATTACAAGGTTAGAAGGTGTAAAACATTAATTGATATATTCCACATTTATGAAAGGAATATAATTATTGAAATTAAAAATAAAATATATCTTCCTACCTTCCAAAAAGTTAGAAGGTAACAACATTGCTTGTGTGAATGTCTGGACTGCAACCACCACATAATGATGTGAATTGTATTTCATTCTAATATGACATGGAATGTAATATTAATATATTTAGTTAATATAAATGTAGATATGAAATAATAATATTTATGGAATGTTAATGTATTATTTCCATTCCATATGTTTCATAAATCATGAGAAAAAACCAACATCCATGCTTATATAGGTCCCACAATTCCATGAATTCTGTATTTAATTTCCAATCTCTATCATTTATAAATTAATCTAAATATATATATAATTATTATTTATGAAATTTATATCATGGTTAAAATTATTGAGATTATGGTATCATGATAACGGTTAGAGGACAAAAAATAAAGACCGATGACATATTAAAACAGTGATTTATTTCATGAAACATGATTTAAAAATGGAACTATTAATTAAAAGGTATGAAAATGGGATAATTAAATTATATATTAAATAATATACATAGTTATGGTAATTTAATTTTTTAATAGTAATATAAAATTTATTATATAGGGTTTTTCAATGATTATGATTGATTCCAATACATAAAAAATGGGATTTATATTATCTCTTTTATTTCTGAATGGCATATGATATATTCACCACTAGTTTAACTATTGTATCTTATATAATATAACTTTCAAATTTTATATCATTCAATTTATTATATTCATGAAATTTAATGTTTTGTTTTTTTAATTCATATTGGGGTTTTTGATTCATTATATCCCCAAAGGAGTACGATATTCTTTTCGGAATTTTTTTCTAGAAATATGATATGTTATTCACCTATCATATTTCAAGATGTGTATATATAAAATAATATACATTTTATACTATTATTCTACTTATATTAAATAAAATTAATTTTTCTTTTGATTTTGTGATTTAATGGGGCTTATAGTCAAATACCAACCAAATTTGTGGGAGTTTTATTTTACGATCTCATTCTTCATTGGGATTGTTTGTGAGTATAATTTAGATAATATAATATTATAGTACATATCATAGTAAAAAAATTAGATTTTTTATCTAATTTTAATTTCATGATAATATTCATTTTACCTCAATTTTATAGTCTTTATTTAATTATTTTATCAATAATATTTTTTGATATAAAACCAAAATTATTTATCTTTTTGGTCAACAATAATTTTTCATTCACATCCATATTTTATAAAAATGTATTATAAAAATATTTAAATCTACCTCTAGTATTTTTTATGTCATTATCACACTTTTTTGTGTTTTTTCATAATTATTTATTATTAATGTTGAATATATTTTTGAAACAAGTTTGGATTATATTTTACAAAACACATTTGAGGGATAATTGTTTTAATATGTATAGATTTTAACTCTATCATTACCAATAAATGTTTTAAAAAATTATTTATTTTATTTTAAATTTAAATTTCAAGGAAAATAAGTTAAAAAATATTTTCGGAACAAAAAAATTGTTTTTCGAGGAGAAATAGATATTTTACTAATGAACTAGTTTAAATAATATTTAAATATTACTTCATAATTCATCAAGGTTAATTTAAATTTAATGGATTTACCCTATATTTTATGAATTTTTTGTTTTAGAAAGGTTATAGTCACTAATATTTTATTTTCCTCATGAAATGTTTCATGTAAATTTACATTAAAAACAATTTTCCATATAAGATGAAATCCATTTATGTTGATTAATTTTTAATGTGGATATTAACCAAAGATAAAATCATTAATATTTTTATTTAGTATAATTTTTTTGGATGATTCAATTTATATGAAACACAATATTTTTTATTTTTTATTTCATGACTTGTTTTAAAAATCCCATTTTATTTCATGGGTTCTAAATTGAGTTCTATTTTGTGATCATCTAGAAATATGTATATATGATATTAATTATGTGATGTATGGGACCAATACACCTCTCCATGAATTAAGTTATGATTAATAACCTATGATATCAATGGGTTCAAAGGAGGTAATACCAATCCCAAAAAGTGGTTACATGGGAGGTTATACCAATCGTGCCATAGGTACATTAGGGGTAAGCCTGAGTCTAACTTGTTTTGAATTTATTTGTTGGTGGGATTTATAAAATATATTATATTCTTTATTTTTCTCAAAAATTCTATGGTATGCACCAATGTTATTATAACATGTCATATGTTATATTATTCCTTCAGTATACATATCTTACGATCTTACAAAATTTATTTAATCATTCATGTTTAGAATATATTATATGATGGGTAAGATTTTAAAATTAAATTTTATTGTTATAATACCATTATAATCATGTTATGCATATGTATATCCCTTTATAAACATAATGACCATTTAACTAACTTATTACAATGTATTTTGTACACCTGGAAAAATTATTTACATTAAAATAATTATAACTAATAAGGGAACCAATCATGAAGAAAAGTATGGGAGACAATGTAGAATTATTATGAGATAGTTTATTATGTTTCCATGCATCAAAAATACATTATTACTTAATGATCATTGGGTGTGTCTTTCTGTGATGTAATAATTATTCATCAAAAAATTTATTATTTCATTGTATGAGATGTTCTGGTTGTTGTATCAGGTAACAAATGATCAGTTTTTGAACCTTTAGAATATAGGATAAGAAATTATTATTGAGAAACATATGTATATTTCAAAATATATATAATTCTATATTCATAAGGATAAGTAACTGGATGTGTCACTATGTAGGAAAATATGCTAGAATCATGTAAAATTATTGAGTGACCATTTTTTATGAAATTAAACCCCTTGAAATATACTAAAAGGAGATGTGTCTCTAACATGGATGTATTTTGGGGAAATTACTCAGAAAAGGGATCATTGATAAAGACTCAACAAAATCATAATGCATGAAGAAAAGCCTATATACTAATATTGTTTGAGAGTCATAGGGGATATTCATTCGAAATACCCAAAATATTTATGAAGCTTCATAAAGGAATTAAATAGATGATGACCACGATTGACATTGGATAATAATATTTTGACACAACCTGTAAAGGTTCTGTCAATATTTACACACAATAGAAACAATTTTTCAGGATTTGTTTATTCCCCACTATGATTACATGTACTCACACCATGTTTTTTTATTAGTGGATTGTGAGAACTAGATAGATATTTCTTAACATTAACTATAAGGGGATACATGTTAATAACAAAACAAATTAAAAAAATATTTAGGCATATTTTGAATATTCATAATTTGTTATCAAATAATAAGTATAACAACATCTACATTAGAATACTCTCGAACTCACCAATGAATATAATAATATCTATTTCCAAAGTATTAGGTGATGTAGACCATAATAGAAATAATATTTAGTTTTATATATGTCAAGAATGTGGGAATATGAACTCAAGGTTATTTCTCAATGGTCAAAAAAGTTGTTTTATGTACATAGAATAATGGTATAGTATAAGAAATGATTATTAAATAATTAAAATGTTAATTATCAAAATTGATGAAAATATTGGCTTCCCTATGCATTCATAAGTGGAAGGATTTTTTAAAAGTCTAAATAATTAAAATTAACAAAATTTATGTAAATGGGAATACTATTCAATAGAATTTTCAAGGGTGTTCAAGTATCCTTTTAACTACTAATTTTGAATAATTAACAAACATTACATATTTTTTTTTGGGTTTTCTAAAAATATTTATATGTTAGATTTTATAATAATGATTACATTTAGTATGTTGAATTTTAATAAATGGTTCATAATTCATTTTTTAGGAAACATGTGTTAAAGAATAAGATGATGAATCCCAGATAAATTTTTTATAATAAGGTTGAATGATTTATTTTTTCATGTATGATAATTTAATTTTTATGTTATATGAATCATGACATACAACATGATTGTTCTTTATATTTTTTTATTAGGTGTTTTTAAGAATACAATGAATAGTACTAAAGGCCTAGAAAATTAATTTAATGGTATGGTGGTATTTATTATAAAAAACATGATTAATTTTACATGACCCATAATATATCCTAGATGTCAGAAAAATTTTGTTTAGTTTTTGTAATGATATGATTGATGTGGATAGAATAAAATGGATATTATTGTTGACCATATAATAATTTACTGATTTTTTATAATGATTTTTTTATAATAAATTGATTTTATTTATTTTTTTATTCGTTTAATATACTTAGAAATCTGTGGTTTTATTTATGAAATGAGGAATCATGTATGTTTTCATTATATTTTTTTTTTCAATTCTGGTTATTACCATAATTGGAAAAGGAATTCACATATTTGTTATGTGAAAATTAATATCAACTTTATGATATTTCTATGATAATGTAATGTTGATATTGGACAATTTTGGGAATATATTTATATGTTTTGAATTTTGGATAGTTAATAGGATTAACAATTTATGGAATGGTGTATGTTTCACTTGGATTGATGTTTTGGAGATTAATATATTAATACACGATATGATTATTTATGTATACATGATAAACAGTTCTAAAAATTTTATATCTATAATATCTATAGATTAAAAAAATGAATTATTATTATTATTTAATGGATGTTAATGTATGTTATGTCTTCAAGCCTGAAAAATTAATCTCATTGAAGAATAGAAGAAATAGATATTGATCGAATCACAGCAAAAAGTTGATATTGTACATATATAATGGAATTTCATAGAGTAAATATATCATCACGTGAAATATCCCCAACATTAAGATCAGAATCTTGAAATAAAATTTTATACATTTATCTTAATATTTTATGAATTAATGTTCTTTTATTATATCAAATATTTATGTACATTTGTTGATTAAAAATATCATAACTATGTTTTCTATCACTCTTTATTGGTAATTGGTAGTTAACTTTCCTATACATGTCCATATTATCAGGTCCCACTAATGTTATCCTATATAGAAAACATATTATGTTTTATTCTAGATGAAATTTTTGAAACTAAAATTATTATTTCAATGGTAATTTTTATTAACCCTCTTATGACGTGGGATTCATACCATGGTATTTTAAATCATAATCCATTAATTATCAATATAATGTCCAGTTTTCATCGATATAGTTTATGTAATAGGTTTAATTTAATATCCCATATGTTTATGAAATAGATTATTACAAATAAAGTTAATTTATATGATATCATGTGTTTCAAAAAATACTGAGTTTAAATAAAACATCACATACGATTAAAATGTTATTATTAATTATTTTAGATATCTCTACATTTTTTGAAAGAATAGTATGAATATGATTAAATAAATTATAAATAATAGGGTATACACAAGCATATAAAATTAATTATTTTTTAACCATGTAATTAAAATGGAAAATAAAAAATAATTGAAATTAAAGGAAATGGTCTTCATAAAAATTATATATTATTGACATAAATACAAATTATGTTAATAAAATATACATAGAACTTTTTTAAAAAGTTTTAATGAAATTTATAAACTCTATATTTAATATGTTGTTTAAAATAAATAATATTTTTTCATGGAATGAGATGAAAATTTAATATAATTTTATATAGTAATACATTATTCCTATATAAAATGGGTTTTTCATATTAAATAGACACGATTTTAAGAATAATATTTTATGTAACATTTGGTTAGTGTTTTCCAGTACTCCACAACCCACCATTTGTTCAAACATTACTTGGGGTTTGTCTCAGATGGATTGTGTATAAATATGATAATTTCTGAAGGCCCGAGGATTTTACACGGTTGGCGAATGGTTTTCCAAAACCATGAGATCTCATACTACAAAACTTGAAAAACTCAGTTGTGAGGGTTTTCATGGTTGGTTAATGGTTTGGAAAACCATTTTTTTACTAATAAAATTGTTCACCGCATTATATGGGTTCATGGTTAGGGTGAACTATCATATAGATTAGGGGGCCCACTCTAGGAAACCATTCTCACTAGGTTTCCTTATTTAAAAAAATTATAGAAAATTTCATAAACCTCCATTTTACATCCCAATCAGCTCCAAATCATCATGGATCAATATGCTAGGTAATTTAATATATTAAAGACCCATTTTGGATCCACTTCAACCATTATATAGTAGATAAAATGGTCGATAACATTGATCAATTCCTCTCCAATAAGGGACATTACCCTATTCTTTTTCACCCGATGTCTTCTTCTATTCTATTTATGGATTTTTAGATCAATGTATAGAATGTGGATATAATAATTATTGATTAAGATCATTAATCTAGTTCTGATTCATAGATATCTATTTCAGACATTATATGTTAGAATTTCCATTTTCAGTTATTGTGAATCATGATCCAATGATCTCAAGATATGTCGTTACTTCTATTTTTTCATAAAAATTTTACATAAAATTGCTTGACATAAATTCAAATTTTTTAAATTAAATTATAAAAAAACACAATTTCATGTTAAAAGGGATTAAAATTAATTTGGTAGGAATTTTTTTTCAAACCCCAATTCTCGTTAATTGGGGTGTAGGTTAAAATTAATGAATTGTGAAATGGTTTTTGAAATAGATTATAAAAAAGGATTAAAATAGATTGATAAGAACTCATTTGGTATTATCCTACAAAATTGAATACATTTATTAAAACCCAAGGTTTTGTTTTCAATTCATATTGACATACTGAAATTAGAAATGAGATTATTTTATTATAATTAGTAATTAAATAACGATCACATTATTTATTGTTGTTTTATAATATACAATCCTAGGTTGTTATTGAGTTATTATGTAAAAAAATTATGAATTTAATTTCTCTAGTTGTGGATTGATGCTTTTAAAAAAATAACATAAACATATTGGTAGATATTGTTCTTAATATGATGTTGTTTAGTCAACATTTATGAGTGTTAATGGGACCTGTGTTCACATTTTCGTTATCACAATATGTGAGTGTGAAGATACCATAACCTGTAACTATTATACATCTTTTTAGATGAGCATATTTCACATTTTTATTTTTTATATAGATACCATATAATGTAAAATTGTATCACTAATTACCAATTAATTTATAATTTATTTATATCAAATTTTCGTTAATCCATTATGATAAATGCTTCAATTATCGGAAATGAATATCATGTTTTTTTAATATGAAATTAAAATTCCATTATTCATTTATTTTAATTTTAATTAATGATTTGTTTATTTTTAGAATACTCTTATATTAGTAGACTTGGTGTATCCATAATTGGATTTTATCTCACACCCAACCAATGCCTTCAGGTGTTTACTGAATACCTTCAACCAGGATCGAGCAGCAGAATAGAACCACTTATAATTTTTGGTTTTTAATGTTAATTCATGGAGTGTTGTTCCAATATTTAATTTGATGTTTAATTAATTTTCAAGTATATTGATGTTGTACTCTTGGTTTTTTTCCCTGTTTGACATTTGGTACTATTATCCATGTGGAGTTTTATTTTCTATATATGGCATAGCAGCTATTTCATCAGTTTTTAATTTTTTAAAAAAAAATCATTCTTTATCTTATACGATCCAAGGTAATAGTCTCCAACAGATGCAGATCATGAACAACTTTTGGTATTTGTTAGTGTTAGTTTTGTTTTCCAGGAACCATGTTGTCTTGTCTGATTCATGAGATGTTTTACCAAAGGTGTGGAAGTGAATTTATCTCTAATATCAATATGTTGTTGTGAAATATTATCGGGATGTAGGAGTTAGTTTTGATTGTGCACCTGACCATCTCTGACAGAAATGATCCACATGTATCTAGGGGTCATTTAGGAATGATGTCTTGAGTATTCGCTATAGTAGTTTCCTTGATTTTGAATTGGGTTGTTGAAATCAAAATATTTTTTTTCTATTTGATGTGAGTAATATGAATTTTTGATTTGTTTTAGTTCTAATTTGATGTCTCCAATGTTCTCTATAGGTGTTGATTTGTATTATTCTTCTAAGATATGTGTGAATTAGACCCAGGAGAGGATCATAATGAACCACAATGATGAAATCCTCTTTTGGACAAGAACCCTGAAGAGGTTATCATTTTGGTCTCTATGAATTGAGATATGAACCTTCGTCCACATCCATTCATTATCATGTTGATAAACCTAATATGGATAAACTCATGTATCATTCTTAGTAGTGACTTCTCTGAAAACCTCCAATATAACAAAATTCAATAAATTATTAAAATGATTCATATTTGTTGAGGATCATTGAGATATTGTTCATGTTCAGTGAAACTCATGATGAAATCATATTGAAATTTAACAATTTAATGATATAGGTACCTAGAAAGAGATTATGGGACATAATGGTGATGATGAAGTATAATGAGGAATTGTTGAGGAATCAATTTGATTTTCAATTCCCCAAATAGTTCTATATAGAGTCTATGGGTTTTTCCAACTATACATTGTTTTTAAAACATGAGAAGGTTAGTAATAAGAAGACCAAAAATATAAATATCATTATATATCATTTTCAATTTTCCTTTGAAATTTTACTGATAGAGAATATATTGAATAAATAGTGAGATATGAGGTTTAAATCTATTATTCATTATTTTGTTTTCATGTGGATTGCATCTTATTATATTTATGTGTTGGATAAATAATTGGTCGGTGATACATACATTGGCAACATGTTCGTGTTGACGATAGTCCCATTTTATCATAGTGGTAGTTGTGTGACATCCTTATAATGACTAAGAAAGTGTTATAATTCATGTGAAGATTATGGACAGTTGGGAATATCTAGACTTCCTTAATTTTAGTCATGAAATGCCTTGATATTTTATCGTTGTGGTATTGTTGGGACCACAAAACTGGTTTTCAGTAAAGAACTGTATATATCTAGTTCCTAATGTTTCTGAATTAATATTCTGAATTTTGATCTCACCTATTCTGTTAAACATAGTTTAAAGGGATCATCTATAGACAAAAATACAATAGTTTAATTATAATTTTCATGAACTAAGTGGAGCCTATCACAAAAAATCTATAATAACGCTTCATTACATAGTAGAAGTTTCTCCATAGGAAGAAGATATGCATCTTATGACCATGAAAAGCCCCATCATGAGATCTTCATCTCTAGTGACTGAATTCTTTTATACAGGTGAATTTCAATTGTTCATTTCAACAATTTTTTGAATCTTAAACACCATTATATAGATATTATATCACATGTGTTGGATATTACTTCACCCATAGAAATGAATATAGTGTAGAGTCTCGATTATCCTTCTGATTTTTTATTAATTTCAGATATTTTTCAATCTTGGGATTTTATTTTTCACAACATAAAACAACATTATGTCATATTTATGATGGATTGTATCATTTTTAATAAATCCCAAATTTATTTCTCTCTTTAGAGCGACACCTTTAATTCACCTAATAGAGTATGTTAAAACATTCATGGAGAATGGGGATGGGGTCATATAGATCCAAAAATAATTATCCAAAGATGTGGAAAGTGATATATATGTTCTATTTTGAACATGAGTGAGAATCATTGATGGGTGATCTTCCTCCAGTTTTCATCAACTGTCCTAATTTTTTTCTTTCTGTATTTATTGTTCTACCATTAGAATGAGAGGTAGTGTTTTACACTTATTTAGTTCTTGCTACTCAACTAATACACATCACTTCTTAGAACATGAAACTATATGAAATTAATTATTTTATGAAATAATTGGATGATATTTTTGAGGGAGCATATTCCCATGTATTTCACCTTAAGAGGCACTAGATCTATTTTCTATGTAAGTGGATGGATCACTTCTACATTGAGTTTATTACTATAAACTAAACAATGTTAAATAAAATAAAAAATTTGGCTTCAATTTATTTATAATATGATTAAAACTATGATTGGGGGAACTAGTTCTAAATGATTGATCTTCGATATGGTTACCATTAGTTTGGCATTAAAAAATCTATCATTGTGAAAACTGACTTTTGGAAAAGATACTGTTAGTACGAGTACCCAATCAGACCATTTTTTCAATTTGATCCTCTGGAAGTATTTTCATGTTTAATGAACAAGATTTTCCCTATGTGTCATCATACAGTACGGGTGGTATTTTGGATGACATCATTGTTTACATTATGTTCAAATAGAATAATGATGATGATACGAAATCTATTCTTGAATTATTAAAAAATCAAATACATTATAAGATTATATTGAAATGTAGTTTATATATTCATTAAGTAATGATTTTTTTTAAATGCAATACATGAAGACATTATATCATTATATCTTGAGAATAAGAAACCTATTAAAAAATAGTAAAAATGAAGAAATGTTTTCTAGATTCAATGATTCTTTTGTTTAGGTGGTTATTATAATTGGTTTTTAAATGAATTATCAATGTTTTATTATTCTATGAATGATCTAACATATAATGTATTTTTGGTTAAATGGGATTATAAATTTAAAAATTATTATATTGAGTTGAATCATCTTTTAACTTCTAAATCGATTATGACTGTTTCATAGCACATTCCAGGCTATATGGAATTATGTGATGCATGAAGATTGATTTTGGGTGGTGTTCTTATTCATGATGATGGTTTCATTCATTATGTATTTCAATAGATTAATCCACATGATATGAATTATCCGATCCGTGACCATGAAATTGTAGTTTTGATGCTTGCAATTAATAATTATCAATATTACCTTTTTTGAAAAATGATTTCGTATATTTTTCAACTAAAATCACTTTTGATTTATCTTCTATTATAAATATTTTATTCTTTTTTGGAGTTGTTGGGGGTGTAACTATATTTTTTCTCCATTAACATCCCCTATATCCTAGGGAATGAGAATGCCTTCACGGATTCATTGAGAAAGAATATTTTAATCCAAGATGTGAAGGAAGTAGATGTATAGTGGATCATTATGGATTTTTTTTTCATAGTTTCATATCGAAGTGAAAGAATCAGGGGTTGATGATTTTCTATCTACTATTTAGTTTAAATTTTCTCTTCATGATATATTTATTTAGAAAAATCAACATGCTGGTGAGTTCTGTAGAATTTAAGACTCTTTATATGTTGGGGAGATCATTAATGGGTTTTCATTCTCAACAGAGGGTATTAAATAATTATAGAATAATTTTTTTGTGACGTTTGATATGATAAAATATTTGATGAGGGATTGACCTAATTACTAGTGTTTTGTGAGACTAGAAACCGTGAATATGTTTTATAACATAAAGAAATGATTTTAGTTTCCTGGTTTGAGAAGAATATTTATTATTTTTTTACTCACTATTATACTATCCAACTTGTAATGGATGAACACCAAAGACATTCAATCATGCATCATCCTCTACTTATGATAAAATGATAATGAGATGATATCTCTATGGACATTTTGGTAGGGTTTCACATTCCCCCATAAATAATAATTAAATATGGGTTGTGATTGATAGGTTTTCCAAATCGACTCAGTATACACCCATTCATGATATAACCAAATATTATGATATTGTAAATCTAAATGTTTTAGAATTTTTTCTCTCTCATTGAGTTAGATTTTCTGTATTCATTGAGAGGGATCAACTGGAGAGGCTATCACGATAAACAAGGATCTCCTCTTATTTTCAATATTCAATACCATCTATAGTCAGATTGTTATAAAGATAGATATATTTATATTTCAAATGATATGATCGATGGATATGTTATTTACAGCGGTGGATACTGGGAAGGCCATTTGGGGCTGGTTGATATTTCTTATAACAATAGATAACAGTCTGTGACCAGGAAAGCTCATTTTTAGTCATTGTATAGGAGACCATATATATGGGTATTGTGTTTGTAAGAATTTGATGAATGTTCCATGGTGGGACTGATATTGGTTCAGCGTATGACATAAAAGATTGATTTATTTGGTCAAATAATGTTTATGGAATAAAGGTGGTAAATTTATTTAGATGATCATCACCATTTATCATTGTAAATCATGATTAATGATTAGTGGGTCTTCTCTTAAATATTTTTTAATCTCTTCTGGTATTGTTGGGGGTGTAACTACAGTTTTTTACATGAACATCGCATATATCCTAGGGAATGAGAATTCCTTCACAGATTCCTTGAGCAGGAAACTTCCAACTCAAGCGGTGAAGGAAGCATAAGTATAGTGGATCATTATGGATTTTTTTTCATAATTGCATATTGAAGTGCAAAAATCTGGGGTTGATGTATTTATATCTGGTTTGGGTTATTCCACTATTATTTTCCTCTTGATCCATTTATTATATCCTACATATGGAAAGTTATATGTTTATGCATTAAGAGGAACTAATATAAGTAGTTTTAGTTATTTATTCTATGTTTTATACATAGACCTCCATTCCAGACATTCTTCATTAGAGTTTTCCAAAATGAGAATTTTTATTCATGTCCAGTGATCCCAAGGTTTGTGTTTTATTCTATTTTTTTCAAGTAGATTAAACCTAAAATTCATTTTTTATAAAATATTTTTTTATTTTATTATGGAATACAGAATTTTATGTCAATTTGTATTTGAATTAATTTTTCCAGATTTTTGTGGAATACACATTATTCGATTGATTAGGGGTGTGATTTTAATTTTTTAGAATTGAGAAATTTAATTATAAAATAATTTCAAGAAATTGATGTTATAAAATGGAATAGTTTTGGTTATATAAAATCATTTAGTTTTATCAAAAGAAAATTATAAATTGAATAAAAACGATTTTTTTATTTTAAAAAAATTCATAATGAAATTGAAATTATTATAATTATATTTTTTTATAAATTCAAATTATTGATTTTTTTTATAATAATAAACTATAATAATTTAGTGTTATATTTTGGAAAAACATTCTAAGTACAAATTTCCATATAAAATGAATAACACATTAAAATTTAGACATAAATGTATTTGAAGATCTTATCCTTTGTAGGATGTCAGTTAGTACTCTTGGAACTATGTTAATGAGACGTGTATGAACATTATCGTTATCACTATTCGAGAGTGTGATGATCCCAAGTCATGGAAATATCATAAATCATTGATTATTACCATATTCCTATTTTTTATTATTTTGATATATATTCAACTATTTGTAAAAATAATTTACAAATGCCTTGTGAATTTATCAAAATCATTATTTACAAAATGTTTATGAATAAATTGTTCTTAATGAATCAATAAATTTTAATTAATTGGATTTTTTTAAAATACGAAATTTTACTACCATGAATATTTATTTGAAAATAAAACCATGATTTGGTTTATTTTTATTTTCCTTTTATTCTTTAAAACATGGTGAGAGATTAGTAAGACTTTTTTATACACCCTTCCTATTAATTTGTGTGTTTGTATAATTCCTTCTTCTAGGGTTAATCAAGGGGAAAACACCACTTGGAGGTTGTGGTTATTGATGTATTCATTGAGTAAATTGTCTGTTGGGACTTGGGTTGTTTTTCCTCTTTTATATTACTATTATGATCCACTCCAAGGTTTTGTTACATGTTTGAAAAATATTATTTTTCTCATTGTAGAGTTTCATTTTAATAAGACTGATTTGTTTCTTTTTTATTCCACTATTTATGGGGAAAAAACATTTCTGTTGTGTGAGTCCTTTTCATCAAGAAGAAAGATGGATCATTGCACCTCATCATTGATTATCATGGGCTTAATAAAACTATGATAATGAACAAGTATCCCCTGTAAGATATAGATGAATTGTTCGATCAACATCATGGTTCCAGTTATTTCTCTATAGAGGAAATTCAGTCCGAATTCCATCAATTAAGGGTTAGGAAGGAAGATATTCTAAATATTGTCACTTTTAGGGGGTATAGACACTATGAGTTCATATTGATGGACATCGGACTCACTAATTCTCTAAAAAGTTTCATGCATTTAATGAAAATATTAATTAGATATTAACTCAAGAAATTTGTGTTAGTATTTATTAATGATATTCTGATATACTCCTAGAGCAATGAAGAACATGAAGCGAATTTGAATACTATGTTAAAAACATTTTAAAGGTAGAATTTGTATGAAAAGTACAAAAAATTTGAGTTCAGGATGGAGGAATTATCATTCATCGGGTATGTTTTCAACAATAATGGGATATCTTTAGACCCTTCCATGACCAAGGTGATATAAGAGTGGACCATTCCAACATCCAAAATAGATATCTACAGTATTATATTTCAATCAAGGTATTATAGATGATTTGTGATGAAAATTTCAGGATTTTAAAACCCAATGACCAATCTGGATTTAAGGGGGGTAATGTTTTTCTAGGCTCAGTAATGTGAAAACTGCGTTAAGGAGTTGAAAAGGAGGCCTATCACAATGCCAGTAGTCACACTCACTACAAGTAGAGAACTATTTATTGTGTATAATGATAATACATATAATGTATTAGGATTTTTACTAATTCAAAATGATTAAATGATCTCATACACCTTAATGCATCAGAAAATCAATTATCAATATTATCCTATGCATGATCATGAGTTGGCTTCTATGATCTTTGCATTCAAAATATGACGACATTATCTCTGTGGAGAGAAGTGTGAGATATTTATTTATAAAAAGAGTCTTAAATATATATTATCACATAAAGAGCATAATATGCCAAAGAGAATATTGATAGATGTTATCAAAAATTATGAATGCTCAATCCAATACCACCCCGACAAGGAAAACATTGTGGCAGATGCTCTATGTAGAAAGGATCCTACATTTTTAGAAATTATGACAATAAAAAGTGATAAAATAATTTTAGACTTGCAGATTATAGACATGGGAATCATTAAGGTAGGATCAATATCAATTCATTCTCAAAAGATTTCTCATCCACCCTTTATAGGTAAAATAACGAATTCTCAAAATATAGATGTGGACATTTCGAAAAGGGCGACATCCATTAAAAAGAGGAAATAGTTTGAGATCATGAATAATGAATAAGGAGTTGTAATATTTGGATCAATATTATATTTACCATATTATATAGATATAAAGAAGGAAATTTTCAAAGAAACACATAGCACAACCTTATCTATTTGCATAGGGAGTACAATGGTGTGTTGAGATCTCCGCGAGAACATTTGGTTGGAAAATATGAAGAAGGTAATTTCATAATATATGTCCAAGTGAGTAGTTTGTTAGTAAGTGAAGGATGAAAGATATACATCTAAGGGGATGATGCAACCACTACATATTCTAACATGGATGTTGGAGAACATCACCATAAACATTGTCAGTTGACATCCAAGGAAATTCAGAGTAAAAAATGCTATATGGGTTATTGTGGATCATCTTACAAAGACTGCTGACATTATTGCAATTCAGAGGTATCTTCTCATTGGATCAATATTAGCGATATAAATCAAATAGGTAGTAAGGATTCATGGATTACCACTATCTATTTTAACTTTTATAGATCATATATTCACATTGAAGTTATAGGAAATTCCCCAACATGCTCTAAGAACTAAACATAATATTATTACGACTTATCATCATAAAACTGATGGAAAATCATAGTAAACTATTCAGACACTAGAAGACATGTTGATCATGTATTATATAGACTTATAAAAAGGATCGAACCAATATCTTCCACTAGTTTAATTCATATAAAAAAAGAATTTCCACTCGAGCGTCAGAATGGCCCCATATAAAGCCCTTTATGGGAAAAGGTAAATAACTCAAGCGTGTTGGGGTGGAAACTATGAGGGTAATATTATATGACCTCAAATGGTCAAAGAAATTTTTTAGAATGTGAAAACCATTCAGTAGAACATCGAGGAATCCCAAATTAAACAAAAGATTTATGTAGATAATCATCGATGAGGCCTTGAGTTCAAAGTTGGCGACATAGTATTTTTCGGCATATCTCTATGGAAGATGTCCATGAGATAAGGATTAATGGAAAGATTAGTCCTAGGTGTATCATACCCTTCGATACCCTTGATTGAGTTAGAGTTGTGGCCTATAGACTGGAACTTCCACCTACCATGTCCAAAGTATAAGATGTCTTCCATGTATCCCTCTTATGTATGTACAATGCAGATCCTCCACATATCTTCTCCTCTGTGGTGGTACAATTGCATACTATATTTTCATACGAGGAGAATCTAGTGAAGATCTTGGATTTTAGAGATAATTTTCTAAGTTAAAAAGACTACTAATACTATCAAATTGTTGTAGCAGATCCATAAATAAGAAGTGGAAATAATGGAACTAGAAGAGAAAATGATGGAAAATTATCTACTCCATCTTATAGATTTGATTGTGAAAAGGGATTTTTAGGGAGAAATTTTATAATTAGGGTATAATGTAACAATATAATGTTTTATAAAATGAAATTATCTTCTTATAATTATGTCATATAATCACATTAATACACAACACAATGAAAAATTAAGTATTATGTGACCTTTAATCACAAAATTGTCAATTCTGTGATTTCAATTTCCAAATTATAACATATACTGTTGCAATCAATATGATGTTTGGAATTCGATAACACAAACATAATTTTTGGTGAATATTAATTGGCCCTTATTAATAATAATGTTACCCCTATAAATTGAAAATTTTCTAAAATTATAGTATCCTCAAGTGTGAATATATATATAAAATTTAGGAATCTTATAAGTGAAGGTATGACCATAGTAAAAATATTTTTATTTTTCTATGTTGTATATAATTAATTAAAATTAATTAATTTATTGAATAATTTTTTTTATAAATGGGGTTAATAAATTATCGATTTTTTGTCATCTAGTTATAATATATTTTAATAAGACATTATTTAATTTTTTATAACACTATAAAATCAATTATAATTTTGAAATATGGATTTTTCATAGAAATTATGTTTTTAGTTAAAATTTAAATTAATTATATTTGAAAAAGGGAGTTCATTTTTGGATTTTACATGTTGAATAATGGAAAGGTTGAGTTTTTTGGGATTTTTCTAAAATACGTAAATTTTTATGGCCATTAAATTACAATAATTGGAAAATTAATATAAATACATGATTTATACGGTCATGGATGATGTTCGGCTGATGAAATCCCAATTTATTAAAATTCACATGAACTTATCACAATTTTTATCATGGAATCATCACTATTTATGGTGTTGAGGTAAATTAATAAACAATGGAGTTAAATATTTTGAAAATCCATTTCTCATCTTCTTAAAATACCACCCCTCTAACCTCTTCTCTTCACTCCTCTCAAGCCTTTATTCATGTCACAATATTCCCAAATATCTCCCAAATCCCCTCTCTAATGTCCAAATATAGCTTAATATCCTCTAAAGTCAAAATCATCTCATCATAAGATAATCTGAAGTAATATTTTCCAAGAAGTAAATTCCTATTTTTAATTATTTTACTTTCATTCCAAATAAATTTGTTCTCTTTTCTATGATTACCTCTAATCATACAAATGTTATGAAAACACCAGTGCCTTACATGTACTATAATGTTGTAATTATAATTTAATAATTTATTATCACCTATCCTTTACTATCCTTCTATACTGTTAGTAATGACAGAATCTAAGATGTATTAATTTACAACATTAAAAAAGATGGGTATTCAATTTTTTTAATATCATAAATTTTGGTCATGTAAACATTTTTGTTATAGATGTACTAGATTATTATGTAATATATCCTATGTAATGTCCTATAATCATTTTGTACACATGATATTAAATAATAATGCAATGTGAGTTTGTGATGTTAAAAACCCGCCTATAGACCCAAAATGTTATCACAAAAGTTTTAGATAATGATTCCACTAAAGTAAAAGTAACCAAATTAAATTTAAACCCATGTAACCTTATGGATGTTAATAAATAAAATATGAATCCACTTCTGAAAATCCATAACTGTTTTACACGCTTCTCTGTTCCTGAAAATATGTAAATATGTCGTAAAAACCAAGAAAAAAATAGATCTGAACAATGAAATGGAACCACATTACCCCTAAAAATTGTCATGAATGAAATGAAAATGGTTATTCTAAAAATTTTACATATAAATGATTTTGTGGAATCATTAACTACTAAACATAATTTTACTATTAAGTTAATTAATAACAAAAGGATAACATCATCATTCTGAAGGTAAATGATCCTATCTATTTCACTTTTATTCAAGAATATTGTCACAACCCATCCCATGGGGCCCATGTCATGACTAACCAAGCCCACATTCCATATTCCAGGGTTGGCGACTAGCACCAAAAGGAATATTCCCTAAAAACCATGATGTAATTTCATTTATAACCAGAAAACACAAACAACCAAGTACAAAACATGATACAAACACAAGTAAACTATATAGTAAAAAGTGTGTGTATAGTAAGAAGAAAGAGGCCATAATATAAGCCCAATTGGAAAGTAAAATAAAACTGGAAGGTACAAGTAAACTGAAATAGCTATTGGGAACTCCCTCTAAGTACCCAACCTAAAGGATAGTTATAGACCTCGAATGGTCATCTTTGCGGTATGCCTCATCTAATGTTCACCAACGAGCTACCTCCAGTCCAGGTACTCTCATCCTAAGTCAACGATGTCTTTCGTCTACACCAAACACAACAAGGTTCGGGTGTAGCCCGTGCAAGGGTGAGTGTAACGATTCTTTGTAGGGATCCATGGACCCTCAAAGGTCTCAGAAAACCCAAAATTGATAAAACCCAAAGAATGAAAACATCTGAAAACCCTAATTAGGTATATGAACATTCATATACCTATGTTATCAAGTATACCCGCCTCATTCATAAGGAAACTGAAGGCCCAATTAATTATCCAATGTACTACAATTCCACAAAAGAAAACATACCCTGAAGTTCAGACCACAACGTTAATTAGCCAAAATCTAATTCCACACATAATAATACAACGAGGGGTATCACAATGAAGGTAAGTACCATGAAGGTAACACCACAAAGGTATTTAACACATAGGATACACCACACAGAAGAATACCATAATGGTATCATCACAAAGGTAAGTACCACGAAGGTAACACCACAATGGTTAGTAAGACATAGGTAATACCACACTAAAGAATACCACAAAGGTATATCCATGAAGGTAAGTACCAAAAAGGTATGCCACGCATAATATTACCAAAAAGTTTAAGAATCATCTCGCAATAGGTATAAAATTGGTGTGGTAGAAAAGATGATTAGATGTAACTACTAAATCATCTCACTCTTTTAAGAGGAAGACCCATGTAGGATGCAAAATCCTCAGACCCACGTAGAATCCTAGTACATCAGACCCACTTAAGATCCTAGAATAGCAGACCCACGTAGGTTCCTAGAGTAGTCTCACATGGATTCCTATCGTAGATCCATGTGAGAATCTCGAACATAGACCCAAATAGGATCCCAAAGCACAGACCCATCTACGATTCATTTCACATGTTACAACCACCTATAGGGTTCCCGAACTAAGCTCGTTTGATTCTGGTAGGGTCCACTCCTTAGGACACATGTTAATACTCCAAATTACAAAAGTCTCATAAAGATGTATTTCAATGCACGGCCATGTGGTAGGGGTCTCAACACAACAGATGGTGTGTCAATCAGACGCCTTTTCCTTATGATATTGGCTTCTTAATCATAAGGGTCCGGTTGGATTTGTCTTCGATCCAACCTGGATATACTCCAACCTTATATAAAACTCATGTGGGGTATACCAAAAGAAGCATCTCGAACCATGATTTCTGGTTCCATAGACGGTTCTTCAAATGGACACATGTAGCTGAAGATATGGATGAATGAACAAAAAGTGTCAAAGTTGGATCGGGTCCGGTCCGACCCGGCCAGATCGACCCGACCTGACTCGGGTCTGGCCCTATGTCCGACCTGACCAGATTGGTCTGGAATGGCCCGTAGGGTCACCCACTGGGTGGCTAGCTTCCTCCGCATGGTGCAGCCACGCGCCGTGCTCCCACCTGCGGATGGCTCTTCCTTCGACATTCCCATTGCCACCGCGGCACAAGGCCGCTTCTCCTGCTTGCCCAGCAGCGCGGATGCACACTGCCACTACCCTTTTTTGTGGTCGGCCGACGCTGACCATAGCTTGTGCTCTTCTACAGCTGATGGTACACCACCTTTCTCTAGCAGCACAGTTGCGCTGCAGACGTCTTCACGGCTGGCTGTCATGCCGACTGGCGCTCCCGAGTCCCACTGGTGCAAATCACTGGCACCGATCACCATCCTCCTCCATCGCAATGATCACATAATATACCAAAAGGGTTGTGGAGAGTTTAGGACTTGTTTTTTGTCCCACTCCCTATGTGTTAGAGTGGTAGCAAGCGGCTTATGGGAATAGATACAACGTAAATGAAAATTAATGAAGATAAATCAAAATCACACCCCTAACTCGAAGTTTTATTGACATCAGTGAGGAGGGAATGGTGGAAATCAGTTAGTTTTCATTGAAGACATTCCTTGTTGGAGAGTGCGTTATTCAATGGTGATGGAGTTCTTTGTTGGATAAATTGTTCTTCATTGGGTACATGTGTTTCTCCAAAGTTCTCCCATTTTTACAACACTAACTCCCCAATTCCTCCAATAATAAATATCCAACTTATTAAATTATTTTTTATTAATTTATGTAGAGTTTTCCATTAATAATGTTGATGTTTGTATAATAAAAATATTGGAAGGTGGAACAATTAATTAGGAGATAACAAAGAGTCACCTCCCTCATTAAAGAAGGAGTTCAAGGTCGGGTGGTCCCCACCATTAATTTCAAATTGGGGGGTTTTCCAACATAGGTGGTCCCCACACTAATCATTTAAATGGGAGGTTAAAAATAAAATAAAAGTTTTTCCTTTATTTTATTTTTATTTTTCTAGAAAAAACACGAAAACTAACTTTCACACTCGTCCTACTATGTTCTAGATGAATGTCTCCTTAAATGAATACTGATGATGTGAGTTAAACAGTGTTCTCAGATTTCAATTCCGAGCACCAGTTCAAAAGTTAACAAAACCCGCTCACACATATATAGAACGTACCTAAAAAATTTCCAAAATTCATTCCATGAACATAGGGCCTCGGAATCACGTGCCATCAATTTTCAGGGACTCATAAAATTCAATTTTATTAAAAAGAATATGTTGAATATTCCGGGTCTTTACATTCTCCCACACTCAGGGATTTGCATCCCTGAAACCCAAAACACAATCTAGGAAAACAAGTGGGGGTACTGGGCCCGAATATGGGCCTCATACTCCCATGTGCTCTCATAGAGGTCCCCATGCTACCAACATACATGCACCAAAGTTATTAACCACCCAAGAAGGACCCGCTCATGCTGATCCTAAATATCTACTGAAATTTCCATAAAAGTTACCCCATCGTCGATGTCAAACTCGCCATGGTCGATGATGTGTGAAGGGTCGTGCATGTATCTCCTCAGCGGGGATACATGGAACACATGTAGCACCCAGTACAACTGAGGGGGATGTACTAGGTAGAAATCCACCTCTCCAACTCTACTGAGGACCTGGAAGGTCCAGATAAACCTCAGGGATAACTTGGAACCCCATCCAAATCTCTGAAAACCTCATTAGGGTGAGATCCGTAGAAAGATGTGGTCACCAACCTAGAATTATAGAGGTCTCTGTCTCCTGTCACTATAAGACTTATGCCTGATTTGTGAAGTCTTTATCTCCTCCGGGATGATCTAAACCTTCTCTGTGGTAGCTTGTACTATATCCGGTTCCATGAGACCTGACTCCACAAGTTCAGTTCAGCACAAAGGTGATCTGCAAGGTTGGTCGTACAGAGCCTCGAAAGGTGGCATCCTAATGGGGGAGTGATAGTTGTTGTTGTATGAAAACTCCACCAAGGGAAAGTGATCATACCAGCTATGTATGAAGTCGTGGATGAAAGCACACAACATGTCCACAAGGGTCTAAATGGTCCGCTCTGTCTGGCCATCTGTATAAGGATGGAAGGCGGTGCTCAAATGAAGCTGTGTCCAGAAACCCTCCTGCAACCCATTCCAAAGCCGAGATATGAAGCATGTATCTTGATCGGAGATAATCTTCATGGGTACTCTATGTAACGGCACAATATATTTCACATAGAGGCATCCCAATCTCCCTACTAAACCCTACTCTATTATCGGTTGGAAGTGGGCCGACATGGTGAGTCAGTAGACGATCAACCAGATAGAATAATTACCCCTATTTGTACATGACAATCAATCATGAATTCCAAGGATATCCCTTCCCACATCCACTCTAGGACCTCTAAAGGCTGATCTAAGCCTATTCTTACCTGATGCTCCACCTTTATTTTTTGAAAAGTTAGGTACCAAGAATCAAACATTGTTACTACTTTCTTCATTCTCGGCCACCAATGTTGTTGTCAGAGATCTTGGTAAATCATTTTATTCATAGATGTACCACTAGAGATTATGTGTGTAACTCCCATAACAATTATTCCCAAAGAGACACTGGTACCATGTTATGACCTCTGATGAGGATGACGTGATCCCCACATTTAGAAAATCCATCCGGTTCATGTCCTATGGATATCTGAGCACCTCGAGCCTCATAGTCAGTGTCCCCATGTTGTGCATCCCTGACTTGCTGAAGAAGTGGGGGAGTGAATGTATGAGACTGAAGAAAGACATCTCCATATCGATCCACAAAGGATATCTGCAAAGCGGCCAGCTGCTCTTTCGCCTCACCTAGAAACAGTATACATGATATCCTACTGAGTGCATTGGCTAAAACGTTCCCCTTCCATGGAAAATAGAGTATCACGAAGTAAAATTCCTAGACGAACTCAAGTGAATGTTGTTGTCTCAGGTTCAGGTCCTTCTGAGAGGAGATATACGTGAGACTCTTTTATTCATTGTAGACTATAAAACATTCGCCAATCTTGTAATGTTGCCACATCATCAAGGTCAAGACCACTACTGCTAACTCCATGTCATGGGTTTCATAGTTCTACTCGTGTTGTCGTAGCTATCGAGAACTATATGCGATAAATGCTCGCTCCTACATCAGGACACATCCAAGCCCGGTCCCTAATGTGTCGCAATAGACTATGTATCCATCACCCTCCTCTAGAAGCATCAAGATGGAGGCACTAGTCAACCTCTACCTTTGCTCTTGAATACTCTACTGGTATATCTTTGACAATATGAAGGGTTTCCCCTTCTTCGTCAATGCTGATAATGGTGCTGCAACTCTAGAGAAATCTGGAACAAACCTTCCGGTAGTATCCATCCAAGTCCAAGAAACTCCATACCTCAATCACACTCTTGGGTGGCTCCCAAGCATGTACCACTTCAATCATTGCTGGATCTCCCACAACTCCAGCCTCTGAGATTACATGTCCTAGAATCTGAACATCTCAGATCCAAAACTAGAACATTGAGAGATTATCATAATGCTGGTGCTCTCAGAATGTGTCAATAAATACAAGAAAAGTATAATAATGCTCCTCCTCAATAGTCGAGTAGAGCAGATTGTCATTGTGGAAGACTACTACAAAGTGATCAAGGTATGGTTGAATGATCCTGTTCATGAGTACCATGAACATTGATGGAGTGTTGGTCACACCGAATGTTATTACCAAGAACTCATAGTGGAAATACTGACATCTGAAATTCATCTCCTGCACATCCTCATCTCGTACTTTGAGTTGGTGATAGCCTAACCAAAGGTCTATCTTCGAGAACCACCGTTCTCCATTCAGCTGATCAAAGAGTTCATAAATCCTAGGGAGTGGGTACTTGTTCTTCACAGACACCTGGTTTAGGCGGCGATAGTCAACACAATGTTTCAAACTCCCATTTTCCTTCTTGATGAACAAAATCGGGGCTGCCCAATGAGAAACACTAGTTCGGATGAACCCCTTCCCCAATAAGTCCTCCAGCTATACCTGTATCTCACGAAGCTCCGTGGGAGACATATGATACACTAGTGTAGATTTTGGTTCCATCCCAGGGTACATGTCAATGTAAAAGTAAACACTTCTATGATGAGGTATACCTTGAACATCATCAGGGAAGACAATCATGCATTGTTCTAGCACTACATTATAGCTCAGACTCTACATATCAACATCTCTGAGGGTAAGGCTAGCCAACTAATGAGTGATTGGTTTCACTCTCCTCTGAGAAAGTCCATCCTGTGCTGAAAAGGCTCCCTTATCACCCGTGAAGGTAATCCTAGTATCATCCTCATGGATACACTGCACTTTGCACCTAATACAGTCAATCTGATCATAGACTATAGATATCCATTCCATACCCAAGATGTTGTCGTATGGCCATGACTCCGCTACTAGGCGATCCCAACCGAAGCTCTTGCCTCTTAATGTAAGCTCACAGTACTAGCACCAGTGTGTAATCATCAAAACCTATTATGTAGGAGTCTATAGTTGTAAGGTTCATGCTAACAACTCCACTAGAATATCCAAGATCCAAAAGAGGTAAGTGGATATAAATAAATGAATGGAACACGTGTCTTTAAGTACTACCACTAAGGTGTTGTAGATATAGATTATACCTTGTATAATATACGATGAACCATGGTTGTAGGCCTCAGCTTCATTGATCTATGCTCGCCCCTATCCACCTGCTCCTTGTGGTCAGGGTGGACCACCTGGTGGTGGTGGTAGTAACATCTCAAATCATCTCCCACCACCAGCTGTATATCCAGCTCCTCTTCCACGTCTACCTTCTTCCTACAGATCTCCTCGGTCGAACATCTGTCTCTGCATGGGTGGTTCTTTGACAATTTACTAATCATCCGTACAGTGGGTTAGGTATTCATGAGCTATGTGATCCTACCCGACACATGCTTAACAATGCCTTATCCTCCCATGACTGGCTCTGTCTTCGGTGCCGCACACAACCGAATCTGAATCATGCGGTCATCCACCTGTTGGTCTGGTCCTCTTGGACCTCTGTGACATCTATCTATTTCCAGCTGTATAAGACTTCACTATATGACACTCTATGGTGGGTCTCTCTATTAGTGACTACTCAGTAAGAAAACTCTCCACTAAGAGGGATAAATTTAACACCCCCGTCTGTGTCAGGATGCTGAGGGAAATCATCGAAACCCTGATCTCCCACCTGAGTCCACGATCAAAGGTCCGGTCCCTACATAATATCAACCGAACCATATCAGTGGAGTAGCGTGAGAGGTCAGTGAACCTCACTGAGTAGAAGGCCACAGTAATGATTCCCTATTGTAGATGAAGGATCTCATGTATGTGCACTGCATGAAGGTTCACTGGGAAAAACTCTTCCTAAAACATGCTATCAATGTCTGCCCAGAGAAGTGTCACTCGATCATGATCCTAGAGCATCAAGCTCCACCATCATACTGATTCTCCCTATAAAAGACTGGCAGCATGTATCACCATGAGATCTACTGGAGTCCCTAAAAATTGTAAGACTCCGACCAAATCCTCCAAAAAAATCATCAGCTGTCTAAGGGTTCGTCTCAATGCTGAACCTGGGTGGCCTCTGGCACTGGAACTCGTGCAACGCGCTCAAGCGGCGTTCACCCTCTCCTAATAGGGATGGTGGAATCAGTGGCCCAACGGGTAATGGTACAGTAGGTTCCTCTACTGATAAAGGGCCCAACACTGAGGCCTCATCACTCAGTGGGCAATCAGCGCATACTATACCAAGAACCCTAGTTGACTATCTGCGTAGATGTATCATGAAAAGAAATAGTTGATCCATGGTTAATATGTTATACCATGTGATAGGACTCAAATATTTCATAATGGAAACTTTTCAAAACACGTGGGCAATCATCATTTTCATGCACTGAGTCAGAAATCAGATGTCAGGGTCCTTGTGTATGGATACATCGGCCACCATAACAACACTAGATTACCTAAACTGATAACCACCCTCACTTCGCATAACACTATTTCCATTAAAAAAGATCAGAGTCCAATTATATATGGTTGAAACGACTCCTATGATATTAATTTGTCAGGAATCATCCTCCAGGGCCCATTCCGTTACTACCCCAAGCCTGCCTTCCAGAGGCCAGAGGACTGGCGACTAGAACTGAAAGACATATTCTTTAAAAACAGAGAAGGCATTGCCTTTATAACCTATGAAGACACGCTATAAATAACATCACAATATACAAACATAAGTAAACTATATAGTAAAAAGAGTGTGTCTAGTATGAAAAAATTCACTAGAATACAAGACTAACTAGAAAGTACAAGAAAACTATAATGTACAAGTAAACTGAAACAGTTCCTATGAACTTCAGCAAAGGAAACAACCAAAAGGGTAGTACAGATCTCGAACGGTCCTCTCTATGGTACGCCTAGTCTAATGTTCACCTCCGAAAAACCTTCAGTCCTGGTAATCTCATCCTCTGTCAGTGTGTTCCTTCGTCTGCGCCAAACACAACAAGGAGCAGGTGTTGCCCTTGCAGGGGTGATTATAATGATACTCTGTACGGACCACGTGACCCTTGAAGGTCTCACAAAACCCACAAATGATAAACCATAATGATTTAAAACATCTGAAAGAACTACTTAGGAATATGAACATACATATACCTATGATATCAATTATACCCATCTCAGTCATGAATAAACTCAAGGCCCAATTCCCTAGAAATGTACAATTGGTCCATGAAGGAAAGAATACCAAGAAGGTAACACCACAAAGTTAAGTACCACAAAGTTAATGCCACATAGAAGAATACCAGAAGGCGTATCACCATGAAGGTAGGTACCACAAAGGTAACACCACAAAGTTTAGTGCCACATAGGCAATGCCACATTGACGAATACCTCAAAGGTATCACAAGAACATTTAGTACCACAGTGGTACACCACAAAGGTATGTACGTCATAGGTAATGCCACACAGTAGAGTACCAAAAAGGTACCACCATGAAGGTATGTACCAGAAAGGTAAGCCATACATAGGATTAATAAAAAGGAAAAGACTCACCTCACACCAGGTATGAATTAGGTACGGTAGAAATGATTATTAGATGTAACTACTAAATCATTTTACTCTGTTAAGAGGTTGACCCACATGGGATCCTAAGTCATGAAACACACGTAGGATCGTAGTACAACAGACCCACATAGGATCCTAGAATAGAATACTGACATAGGATCCTATAGTAGTCTCACGTTGATTCCTAGAACGGATCCATGTGAGACTCTTGAACATAGAACCATGTAGGATCCCAAAGAACAGACTCACATAGGATCCTTTTCTCATGTAATAGACAGTTACAGGGTTCCCGCATTAAGCTTTCTTGATTCTAGGAGGTTCCTATTCTCAATCCATATGTCAATACTCCAAATTCCACGATATCCCATGATGAAGTATCCCAAAAGACCACCCCTTGATTGGGGTCACAATGCAACAGATGGTGTGTCAATCAGACACCTAGTCTGTAAGTTATTGGCCTTTTAGTCCTGAGGGCTCGGATGGATTCGTGTTCGATCCAACTCGTCTAAACCCCACCCTTTACCAAATTACATGTGAGGTATACGAAAATTACCGTCTCGATAGAAGGTTTTCGGTACCCCAGACGGTTTGTCAAATGAACACCTGTAGCACATTATAGGGTCATAAGAACAAAATGGATTGCTTTTGGTCCAGGTCCGGTCTGACCCGGTCGGATAGACCCAGCCCAACCTAGGTTCTAGCCCTTTATCCAACCCAACTCGCTGGGTCCAGCCTGGCCCACAGTGTGGCAGTCGTGTAACACACCACCATAGGTGGCCAGCTGTGCCGGTCTCCCTCCCTTCGCTGCCACAGAAGACGATCGCAGCTCCTGCTTTCCCGGTGGCATAAACGTTCACCGCCACCTCCCCTTCATGTGGCCGATTGTTGCTGGCCACCGCCCTGACTCTTCCACGGCCGATGGGCCATGTCCCTTCTCTGGCGGCATGCTTGCACGGCTGCCAGCTTCGCGGCCGGTCGTGGTGCCGGCCACCGCTACCCAGTAACACCTGTGTCAATCATCGACACCAATTGTCGTCCTCCTCCATTGCGAATATCACATCATAAACTACTAAGGATTTAGAGAGGTTGGGCCATGTTTTTTTGGAATGCACCCTCTATGTTAGAGCAGTAACAGGAAGGTCATGGGAGAGACATTCAATGTCAGTGAAAATTAGCGAAGATAAATCTAAATCACAACCCTATCTCAAAGTTTCGTTGACAACAATGAGGAGGGAAAGACGAACGCCCGTTAATTTTCGTTGAAGAAGTTCCTCATGGTACAGGTCATTATTCATAGGAGATGGTGTTCTTTGTTAGAGAAAGCATTCTTCGTTGGGGAAAGGTGTTTCTCTAATATTCTCCCCTTTTACCAACACTCCCCCCCCAAATTCTACATAAATGAAATTGCCAACATAGTAAATTATTTTTTATTAATTTAGTTATATTTTTCCATTAATTAAGTTGATGTTGACATAATTAAAATAATGGAATGCTTCATAATTAAATATAAGAGAACCAAGAGTCACCTTCTTTATTAAAGAGAGACGTCCAGGGTCGGGTGGTCCCCACCATTAATTTCAAATTTGGGGGTTTTCCAGCTCGGGTGGTCCCCAACACAGAGAATTCAAATGGGAGGTTAAAAATAAAATAAAATTTTGTCCATTATTTTATTTTCATTTTCATGAATAACATGAATACTAACATTCACACTCTTCCTACTACGGTTGAGGTGAAAGTCTCCATAAGCGAATATCGGTGCTACGAGTTCAATAGGGTCCTCAGATTTCAATTCTAAGCACCAACTTAAAAGTTACAAAATCCCACTCAAAAATTTACTGAACTTACATAAAAAAATTTAAAAATTAATTCTGGGCATACTGGGCCACAGAATTACATGCCGTCAATTATCACATACTCATTAAAATTCCATATTATTAAAAAATATTCATTTAATTTTCTAGGTCTTTACAAATATCCTCTATGTTATTCCCTTTAGGTGTAAACCATAATGATGGGATATGATACCACACATCTCAAATTACTCCCTCTTGATTTAAATCTTTTTATATACCCCTTTATCTTTCATCAATCCCTCTTTTGTATATATAATATGATGGGGCTAATCAGTAAGGGATTCTACCCAAAACTCATTCATTCCTTCACGTTTTATTATCTTCCTTTTTCCAAAGTGATGTTGCCTTATAATTTTATTGTGAATATTATAAATGATGTTTAAATGTACCATATTTATTTATCAATTCCATTTATTCATTATCTATTGGGGATATACATGTTTTTATGGGATTCCCTCCTCAATACTCCCAGATAAGAAAATTTGTTTTTAGGGAACATCCTGAATTCATACCCGATATCAAGTGCACTCTATCTTCTATTTTAAGAAATAATTTTCCATAAAAACTCAGTATTTTTTATTTTTAAAAACATTTATGTTCACTTATGGTTTTATATAAAGGATTTTTCACTTTTAAATTTTAAATACTATAACATTTTCTTTTAAACCACAAAAAAAGGTGTTACGCTAAAATTTTATAAATAATTTTCTTACATTGTATAACTTTCACATGAAATCACTCACCATGACACATGACTATTTTACATAATAAATATCTTTCTTTATTTTAGTTCCTTTCATTCATAGAAACTTAAATTATATGAAAATTTTTATGCTTTCAGACATGATTGTGGCACCCAATTCATTCCATTTGAAACCCTTATGTTTATTTAATATTGATTTGGTTTTAATCTTTTTGTGGAAAAAATATACATTAATAGTTATGATTGGTGAAGCTAGATAGAGGTACAAATAATTGGGTAATGTAGTGTCTAATGTGATGTTATGTGTGACAGTGTTGGTGACTAGGCTTGGCTTGTGCTACTATGTATGACAGTCTGGGTGGTTAGCCTTGGCATCTGCTACCATGTGAAATAGTCTTGGTGGTCAGCCTTGACTCATGATAACGTCATGTATTATATAAGGAACGACCTTAAAACATTACATATTATTGAATTAAATGAATAATTAACATTTAAGATCTTTTCAGGTTTAGAGTTTTAGAGAATTTGGCCATAACTATTGCATAAAAACTTGAATATTACATGTAGACACTACTACCCAGTATCCATTTTTTCATAAATTAAAAATATTAAAAAGAAACATCTCTAGTTACATGTTTTAGAGTGAATTACCTTTCATTGATCCCATCCTTGAACCTATTCATCTTTAGGTCTTGTGGAAAACATTTTGAAATCTTAGGATTAGAATAAAAAGCCCAATAAGTATTATAAAATAAGGTAGGAAAACATTATACCATCAATAAATACAAATCAATAAAATCATACTTTGCAATCATAATATACCTTACAAAATCATAATATTTTTGAATAACACAAATAATTCATAAATAGTAAATGTAACTTATGGAATTCATATCAAACATACATTGTATCTATCATAACTACGTAGGGAGTAACACTTGGAATAACCATCAATGTATGTTCCCTAAATTTGTTATGAGAAACATCAGGTTTACCTCCGTCACATTACCCAATGCATTGGAGAGCTATCTAGGGCTCACCACCCTAGGTTTATCTCAGAACCAACTGTATACGTAAACAATGCCAATTAACAATAACATAATCATAACACATTACACAAGTATAAAAGAAATATAACATTTCCACATTCCAATATATCAAATCAAGATATTGAAATAAACAATTCTTTATCAAATCATTTTTAAAACCATTTAAAAAGTGACTTTTGAATAAATGTTTCTCATACCACTTTGATGCTTTTAAATGAATTATCATTTGAAAATATTAATGTCCATATAAATAAATATTAAATCAAATTTTGAAAAAATATCATTAAGTATAAATATTTAGGAGAATAAATCATTAAAACATTTAAAACGATATTTTGGTTAAAGAGTTTTTAACAAAAAGAGAGATGCTTGAATGACAATAAATGAGGAAGAACATTTAATCAGAACATTATAATATAATATGAATAGAGATAATCATGATATAATATGTCAAAGTATAGAATATACACCATATAAGAGTGAATTTGTGCATAACAACAATGAAGTCTCAGTGGAAATGTAAATTGAGATGAAATCCCTTAAAAAGATGGTATCATTAAATTAAGGATAAATGAATCACATAATTTTGTGTGAAAAGTATAAATAAACCCAATATAACTGGATATTAAGTTTATAAATATCATATTTCATTCACACATATTCATAGGATGACATATTCAAGAAGTACAAGTTGAACCCAATGAATTGAAATTGGGTTAAGAAGTTCCCTTGTAAAAATTTGACAGCATAACGACGTCAATTTAATATTCCGAAAATGATTTGATGAGATAAAAGGGGTATCTAAACACATGTACAGAATTATTACATCAATAAGGATATAGAAGAACATATACCAACCTAATAATATGTAAATTAAACTATATAACAAAAAGAAGTCTTCTAAAAAGAGGAGGGTTAAAGGTTCCCTTACAGATTTGGTAACTTACAAAATGTACACCACATGAAAGAAGGATCATACAATGAAGATGTAAATACTCATAAATTAAAGTATATTACCCAAATAGTACAATAATGGGGATTAAATACACCACACAACAGAAAAATAGTTGCAAATATAGCATGAATATCACTGGAATAAAAAGTGAGATGAAACCCTTTACCACGTTGTTACAAATAGATTCGTATGACCCAAAGTTAATATCCAAAAAATTAATCATATAATAACATTAATATAATGATAATCGTGATAATATATATCACATGGAAGTACACAATACACCACATGCAATGAATAAGTGGCAAACAATGGAAATCTCACGGAATTAAAAGTTAGATAAGAAAATCCCTTACCACATCGTAATCAATCGAGTCGTATGAGAAAAATTTAATAACCACAAAATTATTCAAAGAATAACATTAATATAAAGATAATCATGATAATATATATCAAATGGTGTTACACAATACACCACATGTAATATATAAGTGGCGAACAATGGAAATCTAGCGGAATTAAATGTGAGAAAAGAAATCCCTTACCTTGTGTCTATCTTGACTTGTTTGTTCCTTTGTATTCATGAATAATAAACATAATTTAATTTATTCTTTATTAAGAAGCTTTTTAAAGTTTATTATTCCTTGTATATCACTTATTATCATGTTATAATCATTATGTAATCATTTAAGTTAATAATAGTCGTTTGGTTGATATTTGGTACTTGGGTCAATGACAAACTTTTTATAATTACAAGTTGTCCTTGTGGTAAATAGTCCGTTATCTCCTTAATTTTAATCATGATTTAGATAGCATATATATCATATATATCCAGTATATATATGTATTTATAATATTACATAACATTTAGATGTAAGAAATGAAATGCACCATTTAAGGAGTCGGTAAGTCGTACGTACGCATGAACACTACTTCCATTTCTATTTCATATATAATGGAATTAAAACATAATGATAAATATGTTTATTATAATTCTAGTAAAATATCATATATAGTTTTAGTAACTAAATCCTTTATACGTCCAACATAAGGCATGAATGAGTCATATCACTTTGAGGGGGTGGTAGTCTGCACTTCCTCAAATGAAATTATCGCATTTACCCAATATGGAAACCATTAAGGTATCATATAAATGGAAAATACAGAAGCATAAAGAAAATATAAACATAATATATATCATATATTAATAAAGTGTCATTTTAAAGGCCTCCATGAGAGGAGGTAGGAGATATTCGTACAATCATCATTTCGTGAGGCTTTAGTTTTCCATCTACAGAAACAACATGTTCTTCACCAATTAGATGGAGGTGTGTGTAAGTGTAGTTAAAATACTCTTCATAAAAACATTCTAGTATATTGAGGATACTGTTTTTTGCAAAAAAATAATGGAATAAAAAGTGTTTAGGGATTGGAGAAGTAAAATAAAAGAAATGAAGTTAAGAGGAACTATTACCTTTAATTTGGGTAACTTCCTTTGGTTTGAACCAAAAGGACTTCTTGAGGTGTCTTCTGCCTAATGTAAGGCTACTAGGAGGAGGAGAGGGAAATAGGGAGCTTAATTGGGTAGATGATGGACAATCCAAAAGGATTGAGAGGTTTTAGAAATTGGTTAGAAGTGGGTTCTTTTTATAAGGGGGAGGAGGGGCTCTTTAGGAAAGTGTGAAAATATTATTTTATTATATAAAGATATTCGGTTTATAAAGGTCGAAAAAATTAAAATTCAAAGAATAGACAACTCATGGTTGAAATAATATCATCTAATAAGAATTGGACTGGTTTTTATGTTATTTTAATATTTATAATCTTATTTATTTAAATCATTTATTAATGAGGTATATAGTTCATCATTATTGTGTCATAAATTATTTAATTTATTTGTTGTCTAAAAATTATAAAAAAAATTCATCGATTTATTAAATCTTTTTAAATTTCCAGTTAATATTTATAGTCAAAAATATAATTTATATAACCCCATGTAAAAATTAATTTACAAAAATATTTTTGTTTGTGTCATTTTTGACATTACATTAAATTCATTAAACTAAAGTTTCATTATCACTCTTATGTGGCTCCATGGGGTCCCCAAATCGACCCAATGATTCCCATGGTCGGAAATGACTAATAAAATAAGGTTAGGAAAAGTGTTAAGGTAATTTGGTATTATTATGATATTCTGTTTACCTTAAAATACTCTATTTACCTTTAACCGCGGTAAATAAAAGTCAAAAGATACTATTCACCAAAAATTATTTTCATCTTGTTGAACAACATTTTACTTACTAATAACAACAATGTATGTTGGATTTTTCAAATTCAATTCACCTAAGAAGTAAAATTTCATTTAAATGAAAATTTTAGTTCTTTTAACTACTACTATGTGGTTTCAGTATTCATAAAAAATTGATGTTTTTCAGAAAAATACCAAATATTCTTCCTAAGCTATATTTGATATTCCGAATTCAAAAATTATGAATATTTAAAAAAATTAAAAACATAGAAGTTGTATTTATTAATTGAAAATTAATTCTCTTTGTCAAAACAAATAGCGTGTTTTTAAGAAATAATAACTATCAAAAGATTGACACTTGTTTATGTCCAATTTCAAAATGAAATTATTTTGAATGACCAAAATTAGATAAGATTTTAAAAATATATTCTAATTAAACTTTAAAAACAATTAAGAATATAATATAACAATATTAATAAATTAGATTAAATGGCACTTATGGATTAAAATACAGTATTTTTCACTATTCATTAAAAAATGAACTATATCAGAAAATTACCAAAAATTTACCAAAAGTAAATTTTGATGTCCCAAATCTAAATAATAATTTTATTTTTAAAAATATAACATATAAAAATTACCAAAACTAGATTTATTATGGGTTCTCTATCAAAAGGTAGTAAATTGACCTTTTGCTAAATATTATAGTATTCTTGATTAAAATTAGATTCATTTATATTTTAAGACTCTAAATTTTATTAGATAATTTAAAAAATATTTAAAAAACATGTATAATAATATTTTAGTTATTTCTATTCATTCCCATCATTACAATGACTAGTGGTTAGCTATCATTTAAAATAATAATATTATATTATTAGCGTACAATGTAAGATTTCAAAGAAACTCATTGTTGCGTATCAGGTCTTCCATAAAAAATATTGCCCCTTTTAGAATAGAATTAATATTTAGTTCCGAAATATTAATAAATATGAAAATATTATTATTCCTTATTTATCTGGGATGTTACATCCATCTCCCCTTTTGGGAATTACGTCCTCGAAATTTTAAAATTGGGCTCGGAAACACCATTGAATGTCTCACATCAGAACATGAGTCAATAAAAAATCACTTTCAAATAAAGGAATATAAGTACAGAGGTCACCTGAGATAACCCATAAAAGGATTCCTTGTATGAAAACATGGATATAGAAGATAGAAAAAAATTTCATGTTCTGATGGAGAGTGATAGAAAACATGATTAGATTAAAGTTAAACACTAGAAATTAGAAACTTGTCATGGGTTCAACGGTCCTTGATTCCCCAGTAGGAAAATTTAACCGATTATTTTTGGTATTAGTTACTTTTCATAAAGTTGAGGAATTGTTTTATGATTTTAACTAAAAACATAAGGAAATATAATTAATTTTCAGGTAGACATTCATCCTTTACTAAATTCCTATCACAAACTAATCTTTTCTCCAAACATTGAGTATTTAAATTGGCTTAGTCACATTAAAAGTGCAAGAGTCAACTTCTAGAGAATAACATGATCCACAAAATATGAACCATATATTTCCTCTATCTTTATACATTAACCAAAACAAAAATTGGATAGTACATGATCAAATATCCCCCATTAGGAAAATCCTTTTTAAAAAGAATTAATCCTCTTAATCTCCAAAATTCAACCAAAAGTACACAAAGTTCATGAAATACCATTCAATATACATGTGTCCATAAACTTATTCAAAATAATCCAAAATAATATTGAATCCCAAAACTAAAAAGGATTTTATCACATAGTCTTCCACAGTAAATCATAACATTTATCTCTAAATAACATCTATTAATCTTAAAGTCTCATAATTTATTGTAATTAACCAAACAACATATTCTCTATGACAAGTTAATCATTTCCATAAATAACCAAAATCACCATTTTTCCACAATAATAACATAGATTCTCCCAAAATAAGATTTTAACCATTATTCCACAAATGTGATACCATATTATTCTATTTCCGTAAAGCATACAATGTTTCCAAAAGAGCAATCATCTTCTAAAATAACCATTATCACTTAATAACCAAATCATTTTCCTATATTAAGGATATCCTTTTGATAAAGCATAATATCGAATATCAACTTATTCTTGATCCTTATAATCATTTAACTAAAAATAATTAATCATAAAAACCAGGGACACCACGTAGTGCAGTTGTAGGCGATGCACCCTTTTCACTCTTCGGTTGTGGGTTCGATTCCTATGGACTTTCCAGACGTGATGGGTTGTCACCCTTCATGCGGGTTTTACTTTTTATTAAACCATAAAAATTTATAACATTTTAAAAAAAATTCCTCAAAAATTACCATAACATATTTTAACAGTAAAGGTAATCTAATACCGTTCATTTTGCATCCCGAAACGTAATAACCATGTATCACCTCTAAAATAATTACGACTCTTTCCAAAATGATAAAAATTTATGTTTATGTAACTTATGCTTAAATAACACCCTAACCTCTAATGTTATCTAAATCGAACTCTGATACCAACTATAAAGACTCGACCTTAAAACAATACATAATATTGAATTAAATGAATAATTTAGATTGAGGATCTTTTCAGGTTTAGAGTTTTAGAGAATGGGGCATTAGATAATACATAACATCTTGAATATTAAATGTAGATGCTACTACTCAGTATCCATTTTTTTCATAAATTAATTCTCTTAAAAAGAAACATATCTAGTTCCATGTTTTTGAAAGCATGACTTTTCCTTGATCCAATCCTTGAACCTATTCATCTTTAAGTCATGTGGAAAACATTTCAGAAACGTGGGATGAGCATAAAAAGCTCAGTAAGGGTTATAAAATAAGGAAGGAAAAAATTGTACCATAAATAAATACAAATAAATGAATCCATACATTTTAATCATAACATACCTTACAAAATCATAATATTTATGAATAACACATAGAAATCATAAATCATAAATGTAACTTATGGAATCCATATCAAAAATAAATTTTAGCTATGAAAGCTATGTAGAGATTTACACTTGGAATAACCATCACAGTATATTCCCTAAATCTCTTAGGAGGAACATCACATTTACCTCAGTCACATTACCCAATGCATGAAGAGCTATCTCGGGCTCACCAACCCTAGGTTTATCCCGGAACCACCCATATATGTAAAAAATTCCCAATAACCATAAATTAATGATAACACATTACACAAGTATATAGGAAAGATAACTTTTCCACATTAAAATATATAAACTTAAGATATTAAAATATACAATTCTTTATCTTATAATTTTTAAAACAATTTACAAAGTGATTTTTTAATCAAAGTGTCCTATACCACTTTGAAGCTTTTAAATGAATTATCATTTGAAAATATCAATGTCTATATAAAAAAAATCTTAAAACCCATTTTGAAAACATGGAAATTAATGATAAATATTTAGAAGGATAAATCTTTAAAACATTTAAAATGATATTTTGATTAAAGTGTTTTTTAACAAAAAGAGAGATGCTTGAATGAAAATAAACTTGGAAGAACATTTAATCAGAACATTATAATATCATGAGAAAAATGGGATTCATGATATAATATGTCAAAGGATAGTATATACACCATATAAGAGTGAATTGGTGAATAAAAACAATGAAGTATCAGTACAAATGTTAATTGAGATGAAATCCCTTAAAAAGATGGTATCCGTAAAATTAATGATAAATCAATCACATTATTATGTGTGAAAAATATAAATAAAAAAATATATGTGGTTATTATGTGTAAAAAAATCATAGTTAATTCACACATATTCATAGGATGCCATATTCAAGAACTTCAAGTTGAACCCAATGAATTGAAATTGGGTTAAAAAGTTCCCCTGTAAAAATCCAACAGCCTAAAGGCGTCACATTATAATTCAAAAAATGAGTGGATGAGATAAAAAGATTATATCAACACTTGGATATAATGTTTACATAAATAAGTATATATAAGAACATATCCTAACAAAATAATATGTAAATTAAAATAGATAACAAAAAGATGTCTTTAAAAAAGAGGAGGATGAATGGTTCCCTTACCGATTTGGTAACTTACAAAACATATGCCACATGAAAGAAGGATCATAAAATGAAGATGTGAATACTAATAAAAGAAATTATATTACACAATGAGTAAAATCGTGGTCAATACATACACCCCACAAAAGAAAGGTAGTGTCAAATATAATATGAACCTCACGGAATTAAAAAGTGAGATGAAACCCTTTACCACGTTGTAACCGATTGAGTCATATGACCAAAAGATAATACCAAAAAAATAAATCATAGAGTACCATGAATATAATGTGAATTGTGATAACATATATCACATGTAATTACACAATACACAAAAAGAAATTAATAATTGGAGGACAATGGAAATCTCACAGAATTAAAAGTGAGATAAGAAAATCCCTCACCACATTGTAATCAATCGAGTCGTATGACCAACATTTAATAACCACAAAACAATTCACCAAATAAAATGAATATAAACAGAATAATGATAATATTTATTAAATGTTAGTAAAAAATACATCACTTGTAATAAATAATTGGTGAACAATGGAAATCTCATGGAACTAAAAGTGAGATAAGAAATCCATTACCTTGTGTCCGTCTTGACTTGTTTTTCCTTTTCACTCCTGAATAATAAACTTATGTTAATTTATACATGATTAAGAACATTATTCATGTTTATTATTACTTTTATATCAATTGTTACCATGTTATAATCATAATGTAATCATTTAAGTTAATAATGGTCGTTTGGTCGATATTTGGCACCTGAGTCAATAATGGACTTTTTTTAATTACATGTTGTCCTTGTGGTAAATAGTTCATTATATAAAGAATTTTAATCATGATTTAGATATCATAAATATCATATATATCCAGTATATATATGTATTTATAATATTACATAACATTTTGAGGTAATAAATGAAATGCACCGTTCATGGAGATTGTAAGTCATACGTACGCATGAACACTACTTTAATTTATATTTCCAATTTAATGGAATTAAAAAATAATTATAGATATTTATATTATAATTCCAGTATAATATAACATATAATTTTAGTAACTACATCCTTTATACGTCCCACATAAGACATGAATGAGTCATATAACTTTGAGGGTGCGGTAGTCTGCAGTTCTTCAAATGAAATTATTGTGTTTACCCATTATGGAAACAATAAAGGTATGATATAGATGGAAAATACATAAGAATAAAGATAACATAAACATAATATATATCATATATAAATACAGTGTCATATTAATGGAAACCATGACAGGTGGTTGGAGATAATCGAACAATCATCATTTCGTAAGGAGTTAGTTTACCATCAACAGAAACAATATATTCTTCACCCATTAGATGGAGTTGTGTGTATGTGTAGTTAAAATTATTCTCATAACAACATCCTAGTATATTTTGGATACTGGTGTTTTTATAAAAGAATGGAATTAAATGTTTTTAGTGGTTGGAGAAGTAAAATAATATAAAATAAGTTAAGAGGAACTGTTACTTTTTATTTGGGTAACTTCCTATGGTTTGATCCAAAAAGACTTCTTGAGGTTCCTTATGCCTAAGGTAAGGCTACTAGAAAGAAGATAGGGATATTGGTAGATTAATTGGGTAGAGGATGCATGAGCCAATAGTCTTGAGGGGTGTGTGGAATTGGTTAGAATTGGGGTCATTTTATAAGGGGGAGGAGGGGATCTTTAGAAAACTGTGAAAATATTATTTTATTATATAATGATATTCGGTTTATAATGGTCCAAAACTAATTAATGTTGAAGATAATATGACTCATGGTCTAAATAAAATCATCCAATAATAATTCGACATGTTTTGGATGTTATTATAATATTAATAATCTTATTTATTTAAATCATATATTAATGAGGTATATACTGCATCATTATTGTGTCATAAATATTTTAATTTATTTATTGTCTAAAAATTATAAACAAACTACCATTTATGTAGGAGATATTTTTAGCGTTCCAATTAATATTTATAGTTGAAAATATAACTTATGTAACCCCGTGTAAAAATTAGTTTACCATAAGATATTTTTGTGTGTCATTTTTTCCTTTACATAATATTAATTAATCTAAAGTGTCATTATCACTCTTAAGTGGCTCCATGGGGTCCCAAAATCTACAGAAAAATGACCATGGTTGGACATGACTCATCCAATAATGTTAGGACAAGTGTAATGGTATGTTGGTATTATTATGATATTTTCTACCTTGAATTCTTATATTTACCTTTAACTACGATAAATAAAAGTCAAAAGTTACTATTCACCAAAAATTATATCCATATTATTCAAATAAATTTTACATACTAATAAAAACCATGTATGTTTGATTTTTGAAATTCAATTCACAGAAGCGGTAAAATTGTATTTAAATGAAAAATTATTTTTTTTTAACTACTACCGAGTGGTTTCACTATTCATAGAAAATTGATGTATTTCAGAAAGATACGAAAAATTCTGCCTATGATAAATTTGATATTAAAAATTCAAAAATGATGTCTATTTAAAAATATTCAAAACATAGAATTTTCATTTATTAATTTAAAATTAATTTCCGTTGTCAAAACAAATAGCGTTTTTATGAAATAACAACTATCAATATATTGACACTTGTTTATATCCAATTTCAAAATGAATTTATTTCCAATGATAAACATTAGATTAAATGGTAAAAATATATTCAAATTAAAAATTAAAAAAATTAAAAAGATAATCTAACCATATAAATAAAATAGATTAAAAGGCACTTTTGAATTAAAATACAGTATTTTTCACTATTCATTAAAAATGAACTTTATCAGAAAAAATACGAAAAATTTAACCAAAGTAAATTTTGTTGTACCAAATATAAAGAAGAATTTTATATTTTCAAATAGAAAATATATATATGAAAAAAATTATATTTAAATGGTATTCTCCATCAAAAGGTGGTAAATTGACCTTTTACTGAATATTAGAGTATTAATGCTTAAAATTAGATTCATTCATATTTTAACCCTCTACATTTTATTAGTTAATTGTAAAAACATTTAAAAAGATATATAATCATATTTTAGTTTGTTCTATTAATTATCACCATTACAATGACTAGGTGTTAACTACCATTTAAAATAATAATATTACATTATTAGTGTGAAATGTAAGATTTCAAAGAAACCCATTGTTGTGTATCAGGTCGGCCATTGAACATAATGTCCCCTTTGAAGTAGAATTAATATTTTGTTCACAAATATTAATAAATATGAAAAGTGTCTTATTTTTTTTTATCTGGGATGTTACATATTATGTTGCTACAACATTATTATGACTCTATGTTTATATGGTTCCATGTTTATATGTAATGATTCCTTATGTTACATTCCTTTTATATCGGCATTTCAGGGTTTTTATCCCATGTGATAATGCTTTGTTCTTATAGTTATTAACTTACTAGTCTATTTAGATCATTCCTTTCTTCATGTGTTACCTAGGTTAACCAATTAAGATAATTGTTAAAAATGTAATTTAGGACCACATTTTTAGGTTTATATAATCTAATGTTTTATTTAGTTCAATTTTTTATAGTCTTACGTACCTTGTCTTCCATGACACTCAAAATTACGATCCTTGGATTGTACTCTTATGTATAAATATGCTTTTCAGAATGTAATGACATATACTATATGATAGATTATATATACCTCTTATCCCATTTATTCCATATTTGTATGATTTTCAATATCCTTGTTTCCATATTTTCATTTTTAGGAAAACAAAGGTCATGGATTTTTGGGATTTTTTGTTAATACCTGATGAGAGTGTTTATAAATTATCAATCAAGACACATTGGGGAAAATTTTGGAATCCTCCACCGAATTACAAGAGGTTCTCATCATATAAATTATTCATCGTCAATTTCGGATAATTTTTTTCATCAATTCTTATATTCTGTTTTTTAAATAGTTGTTGGTTTTGGAGTTTGTGAGCCTTAATATTATTTTTTAGTGGTTTTTGATCAACATTGAAGGTGCGCTCACAAATACATCGGTGTATATATATAAATATATATATCATTCATGTATGTATTCCTTCCTGAAAGATTGAATATTTTCATTGGGTTAAGGGATATATATTGATACATACATATATATATAAATATGATGATATGTGTGTGCTTGTTCGTATGATTTTCGAGTTAGGAAGGGTCAAAAGTCAAAGAGTTCAGAAATGCTCAGTTCCCCTCAGAGGTTGGATATCATTCAATTTCGCATTTAATTTTATAAATCCTTAGTTAATCTTTATCACATATTCCTTGCATATTGTTAGTGATACAATTTTTATAGATGTAATTTTCCGTAAATTTTATATTAGGACAACTTTCTAAATAATTATTAATTTTGTTTAATGGTTTATAAAAAAAAGTTAAGTTTATATAATAAAACCCATCATATGGTGGGTCACTATATTCTAAACAAAAAATTAGGGATCATGTTTGGTATCCTTTTTAGTTTTGGTTTATGTTATCTATATTCCATTGTGATAGTGTTAGATATATGGCATTATTCCCCATGCTCCTTACAATATAGATATTTCTTTGGGCATTTCACCTCTAAAGTTCATGTTTGAAACCCTCTTAAGAAAATTAATGTTTATCTACGATTCTTATAAGGGAATGATTTTCCATAAAATGTATTTTCTAGTGTAGGTAAATCCCCTTTTGTTTATGTTTCCCTATAAGTTCATTTTAAATAATGAAAAATGTCTTCCCATGATATGATAGAATAAATTGAATGTCAAGGACTTTGGCTATTTTTTGGATAATTAAAAGACTATACATTCATTTTTATAAACATTTAATAAACTAATTATTCATTAGTGTTTGTCCAATCATTTAAATAAAACCGATTTATTTATAAAATTCAATTACATGTGTATGTAATTTCCCATTTTATAATGAATCTTTCGATTTTTCTTTTGAGATTTGAAAATGAATATTCCATGTTTTGTAAACTGAATGAGTTTTTTTAGATAAATAGATAAATCATGTTAGGGTTTATAAACATGAAATGAATAAATTGGTATTAAATGGATCCCTCTATGTCTATAAGCATAGAGACTCAGACCAGAATCCACCTGATTTGTTTTCCAAAAATGTTTATTATTAATACATGGTCTATTTCTGTATACTAGCCTATAATAAAATTGTTAAATTTTTTGACTGAGGGAATATAATTTTGAATTTCTATAATAATATATTTTGTTATTTATTAATGTAGAATCATCTTGCCTCAACTAGTTTATTAATTTAATAATTATTTTATTGTAAAATGAATAATTAAACAAATTTGATATAATTAAGATGAGGATTAAGAACCTAGATTACTGAAATCAAATTGTTTGATTGATTTTAATTATTATATATTTGTCATTATGTCTTGTCATGATTAATTTGGTATGTTTGATACTAGACATGAGATTTAATTTTTTTTAGATTTTGGGATTTTGTGATATCGATGTGATAGATACCAATGTGTTTGATTTTTATTGGAATGTTGACATTGTCATGATATTATCCATGTTTATTTTCGACAGTTAAGGGCTTGGTGAATGTTATATTGTACCATGTGAGAGGAATGAGATGGTACATAATGCATAAGGGGATATTATGCAGATTTATGTGATGTCTTAGGACTCATGATGGGTCTTGAATCCATAGGTATTAGTGAACATTATTATACCACATGAGGGATAGGATCATTGGTACTTAATGTCTGATGTCATATCATATGGTTATATCAGATGTTTGAGGGTAGGATGAAAAGGCACAAGATTTTTGAGGTTGTAATTATCATTACCCAAGACGGACATATTCTGTTTCGATAATGGGATGATATAGTTTGTTTAATATACATTTCTAAGTGTTTAATCCTCAGATGAAGAATTTGCAATCAAATTGGGTGATCCTTCATTATGCAGGTGGATAAACCCACAAACATAAATATCAAGCTTATGCCAAAGTAGGTGGTATGAGATGAGTGTTCTCTTTGGTACACATATCAAGTCTTTATTGTTTAATTTTTTTAACATTTTTCATTAATGTTATGTGTCTCATGTTTATTTATTATCACAAGCACAAAATGAATTGGGATATACACTGTGGGTGCCAGTATACTGAGATCTATATCTCACACCTCGTTTGGGTTCCTTTTGTTTCTTGAGTATATTTCTTGTTCGCAGGTCACTAGATTCATTAAGTATATGAAAACAATGTTTAGCTGTAGTTTTTTCATGCAGGTTTGGAGAACTACAATAAAATACCGACGCTATATGTTTTCAAAATATTTTTTCATAATGGTTTTAAAATTTCTTCTGAAAAAATTGTCAAAATTATTTGTAGCGGTTTTTTCCTAACTGCCTCGAAAACGAGGGAAAAAAATAAAATAAAAATATTTATTTATTAATTATTATATTATATTATTTATTTATAATCAAATATATTTTATTATTTATAATTTTAGTTATTTATAATTGTTCAATTAATAAATATTTATAATTAATAGTTAATAATATTTTTAAACTGAATACAAATCTTCAATAAGTTGAAGAATAAACTACAACATCAAATGACCTTACCTTTTGATACGAGAGTCCATCTAAGCTCCAAAACCTGTCAAATGAAGCATATCAAATGAGCTATAACCATGTGAGATTTAAATCATGTGATAATCAATAGAATATATATATATATATATATATATATTCAACTTTTGTTGAAAATCGAAGTCAAACATCAAACAGCTATGCATTTAATCCGCGTGTCTGTTTAGTCTCTACCACATATCAAAATGGAGCCTGTGAAGAGCTCTACGTCGTTAAGGTATGTTACAAACTCAATCAATATTATGCCCTTTTTTATGCCACCAAAAAGGCCTAGAATTCCTCGAAAACATATGTTTTATTTGGAGACCATGATTTCATAAAATATAAATGATTTCCACATTCACTCGAGATGTTCGTTTGGCATATACCACCTATCAAATCAATGTTAATTTCATGATATTTGATTTGACTCATTGTGGAAAAGAAAAATTACTCTCTGATTAGATTTTAAGGTCATTCTAGTGTTTTTAGGGTTTTTAGAGGTTCTTAACACTTTATGATTTATATAATTAATGAATTTTTAATTTATTTGTTATATATTTATTTATACATTTATACATAATTATTTAATTATTTAATTAATCAATTATAAGTTAATATATTATTTATTATTTAATTATTTATGAATATATTTATTGAAATATTTATTTTTTAATTTAATATTTAAAATGTGTTTGTTTATTTATTATTTATTATTTATTTAAACCTTATTTATGAATTTATTTTTATTTATGAATTAATTATTAATTAATTATTTATCATTATTATTTTTTTATTAATTTATCAAACAATAATTTGTTACGTATTTATTCATTATACATTATACATTATTTAATTATTTATTAATTAATTATTTCTTATATATTATTTATTATTTATTATTTATTATTTATTTATTATTAATTCACTATTTATTGAATAATAAATAACAAATAGAAAAAATTAACTAATAAATAATATTTATTATTTAGTAAATAATTATTAATAATTAATAATTATAAATTATTATAAAATAATAATTAATAACTATTATTTCTTCTTTTCTTATTTATTTATTTAATTATTTTTTATCATTTATTATTTATTAGTTATTAGATACTATTAATTATTAATTATTAATTAGTAATTACTTATTAATTCATTTTTTACATTACTAAATATTATTTTATTATTATTTTATTATTCATTTATTATTAATTTACATATTTATTCAATATCCCTTATTTATTAAATACTGATAATTTATTTATTTATAATTTTTTAATTATTTTAAAATTTATAAATATTAATTACATTAATTATGAATTATGAATTATGAATTATGAGTTATTAATTATTAATTAATAATTAATAATTAATAATTATTTACTATTTATTATTTACTATTTACTATTTACTATTTACTATTTACTATTTCTTATTATTTATTATTTACCTATATTATTTATTCTTCCTTTTTAATTATTTTTTAATTTTTATATTTTAATTATTATTTTATATTTTTTATTTATTAGTTTTTCAATCATTTTTAAATCATTAAATATTAATATATTAATAGATTATTCTTAAAATATTATTTATTTATTTTTTTGTTATTTACTTATTAAATGTTCACAATTTATTATTAATTATTTATTTATTTAATAATAATCTAATAAATTTTAATAAATTTTTAAATATTAATTATATTAATTCTGAATTGTTAATTATTAATGGTCAATTGTTAGTTAGGGATTATTATTAATTATTAATTATTAATTAATTAATAATTAAAAATTAAAAATTATTATTTACTATTTACTATAATTTATTCATTATTTATTATTTATTATTTATTTTTTATTTTTAGTTTTCTATTATTTATTAATAATTTATTAATTTCGTATTTATTTATTATATATTAAACTATTTTTTATTTACATTATTATTTATACATTACCTATATGTTATATGTTATATGTTATATATTATATATTTTATGTTATATATTATATATTATATATTATATATTATATGTTATATAGTATATATTATATGTTATATGTTATATATTATATGTTATCTATTATGTATTATGTATTATGTATTATGTATTATGTATTATGTATTGTATGTCATATTTTATATATTATGTATTATATATTATATCGTACATATTAGATTATATATATTATGTATTATGGATTATATATTATGTGCTATATATTATATATTGTATATTGTATATTTAATATTATGTATTATGTATTATGTATTATGTATTATATATTATATATTATAAGTTATATGTTATATGTTATATGTTATATATTATTTAGTATTTATTATTTAGTATTTATTATTCACAAGTTACTATTTACTATTTTTTATTGACAATTTATTTCCAAATTATATATTTTTTTATTTATTATTCCATTTTAATATATTTATTAATATTTAATTATTAGTTATTAAATATTAATTATAGATTTTAGATTTTTGATGATTGATGATTGATTATTGATTAATCATTTCTGATTAATAATTATTTATTAATAATTATTTAGTGTGTATCTATTTGTTTTGTATTATTTTTCATTTTAAATAATATATATATATATATAAGTATATCAAATTCGATTTATTGACCACATGAAGAGCCTGGTGGAGTGACAATGTCTTTGAAGAATAAGAAAGAGGTAAAAGGTTTAAATCTCACCCAATGCAGAATTTCTATATACGGCACGGGCATGTTCATGTACATTGACTTGTGCTTGTAGATGAGCATGAACATTATAATAATAATAAATAAATAATAAATAAACTTTAAAAATAAATAAATAAATAAATTGTGAGAATACAAATCATTAATAATTAATTATGAAAATAAATAAATAAATAAAAAAATAAATAAATAATGAAAAAATTAAAAAAATAAAAAAATTAAGAAATTAAATAAATTACAAAAAAAAATTTAACAGCAATTTAAACTGCTACTAAAAAACCACTGTTAAATCATTCCACAACTCTTTTAATAAAAAACCACTAATTATTTCCTGATACATGATTTATCGACAGTTTTCAAAAACCACCGCATAATGATTTAAATGTTGTTTAAACCGCAGCTAAATACAAATTTCGGCATAGTGAATGAGGTTTCTATGTTGAGTAAATATAATATAGGGATCAATAGACAAAGTTGGTGATCGATATTCTCATGGATATAATCATTGGTGTGTTATTCTTCTATTACATTATATTTTTATTTGTTATTCCTACTTCTTGTACTTACATAATCATATATCATACATGAATTCTTGTTAATTGGTATTTTCCATTTTTATTCACTTATTATATAATTCTTCAACTGCTATTTGTTTCAATATAATATATTGCTTCCGTTGATACTTTATATTTGTTATCAGATAAACGGTTTTACTACACAAACATGATGGTAGAGTCTCTCTGTTATCACTTATGAATGTCCTCACTACTAGTCGACATACATTGGCATAGAGGGAGGTGCGCCCCAGTCCATGCGACTCAAATTGTCGGCCATTGGCTAATAGGACAGCGATTCCAGGATGTTACAGGTTTATCCATGTATTAGGAAAATAGTAAGTTTCATTGTGAAATTGTAATATTATAACCCCACTATTAAACCCAGTTATGAAATACTCCACGAGTGTGAGCCATGTCATTTGTTTTTTCATAATGAGTTTTTGAGTGGATTCTTTTAATCAATAATGTCCACTCCCTTAGAACACTCACAAGAATGATGGCCTTTCTTCCCATCACACATGAGAAAATCCATTCTCTCATGAACCATATGATATCAAATAATTTAGAACATTTCAAGTAATATAACCATTTATGCTATCACTTTGAGGATTTTACAGCTATAATCTGATGTCACAGAGACAATGTGGATTATCTCTAAATAGAATCTAACCTTGTTTTCATTGAAGAATCGATAATATTAAAAGAATTTGGATTCTAATTCCTCAATAAAGGCAAATTAAATGAAAATTATTTACATAATTATTAATATTAATTATATATTATTTGTGAAATATTCCTTTTTTCCTTTTCTAGGTTCTTATTAATTACAAATTTTATAAATTCCATGTCATATAATCACTCTTCATCATTTACTTCATGGATTTTTAACGTACTATGAAAAAATATTAGTTCCCCTTATTCCACTAAGACATCCACTATACCTAAACCCAATATGAAATATTAAATTTATAACGTTACATTTTATTATTATTTATGATTCATTATTCAATAATATAATTTTTTTTATTTTATCATCATTAGCTCAATATTTCATTAATATAAGTTACATTTATTAATATTTCAATATATTAATGATTATTATTCATGTTTCAAATCATCATAAATATATTGGGAATGACTGAAAAATTATTATAGATTCTAACTATAGGTGATGATGATTATGGAGTGTAGATACAAATACACCGTGTCTGATTGAATGTATATTCCATTAATAAATATTTAGAGTATGTGGATGTGTCGAAAGAGATATGACTCCACTATAAATAATAACCAATGGAATATTTATTGATTTAGTGTGTAACATTTTCTAGTTCACCACATAGAGCGTATCTAGTAAAAATTTGATATCTTCTATGGAATTTAGTGAAATTTTTTACAATAATCAGGTGGTAAAATAGGGTGAATGATGTTTCATGAGGATTACATACTATATCATTAATGAGATACATGGTTTATAGATAGTTTACACATCATGTGTCATTATTTTATATATTCAATGAACAAGTTGAGTCCATATATTGGTTATGTGAACACATGAAAAGTTGAAGACACAACATTTATCTCATTAGTACAACACTTGTTAGCTAGTTGAAAAATACATTCTATCTCCTAGTTGTAATCCAGGATACACAGAAAACGAAGGAAATTTTTTTTAGCTCATTAATACAAGTAATGTAGTCAATTTGGGAAGAATAGAATAACATTACAAAATGTATAATTATATACAGTACAAAAATCCGAATCAAATTATTGACATATGATAAGTTGTCTTTGTAAACGGTTATTAGACTTAATATATAGTCAATAAATTCCATGTAGTGGTTTGGAAATACATTTTAGTACATTAATATAATGTTCTAAATATATTATAGGTACTAATAATAAAATTTGTATTAACATTCAGATAATGTGAAATAATTAATAAATTTATTCATTAATTCATTCACAATTTTCTAAAAAAATAATGAACAAATTGAAGTAAATTTTATATACAAAAACATTATTTATTAATTGTCTATAATGTGTCTGGTTATGATATTAGCCTATAATATACAATTTACTCAATTATTAAATATAATATCTCACAGTTTTGAAATAATTAATAAAATTAAATAATTCATTGTAAATCCTAAATTTGGAATCATTTAATTCTCAAATAGTATTTGAAACATGGAGAAAGGGAATAAATATATATTTGAACAATTATAAAATAATAGAGAATAAATTATAGAATTATATTCCCATATAATATGAGATATAATACATTAAAAAAAATTTAAATTAGAGGAACACAAATACTATATTTTAGATTATTTATATATAAAACTATTATTTGATAAAATTAGTTTATTTCAAATACAGAAACACCATTTCTGTAATTTTAATATTAGAATGCCACTCCCAGTTCCCTATTCACCCTTTCCCTAGGTAGTAGTGATGGTCTATGTCCCCATCCCATCACTGTTATATGGGGAGGGACATCCATATTATTCTTCATTTCTTCTGTTGTGAAATATAGATTTCATTTGACATTTCTCCATCATCTCATTATGGCCTAAAGTCACTAATATCCATGATGGCTCCCCTCACCTTGAAATTTGAACCTAATAATTTGTAAAATCTTAATCTCTATTGAATATGAATTTGGTATCACAATTCATATGGTGGAGGTCTTCAGTTGACACCTTCGACCACTTTATTTTCGCCTCCGTGGGTCTACTGGTGTGGGTGACTATCATCCTTATCGATAAGTGGTATTCCATGGTCTGGTTCACATTACTATAATATTCCATCACTGTATAGTCAAGTTATCCTATATCCTATAATGGAATTATATCCTATCTACTAAGATGGACCGAGGATCAATATATGAACTAGAAAGCTCTGATGATTGCTTTGTGGGTAACGATTACTGAACTCCCCCTTAATTTTCAGAACCCCTCATTAATGTGTATGATAGTAAATTTTATTGGATTATATCAACATTCTTGCATATGAAAAATTTATGTTTACCACCAAATATAATCTAATGTTTGTGTTGAAGTTGAAATATTAAAGCCTCCAATCGAATGGGTGTGGATTTTGGTTGGGTTGGAATTTCACTATAAAAAGATGGTCTTGTTTGATTCGTCGAATCATTTCTACATATAATCCAAGTTCTTAGTGAATTTTTCTTCATTATATTGTCAAGGAAACAAGGCGGATTATGGGTGAAAATTGAATAACTCAATTCTCATCGCCCACCCCTTGATATCTAAGGAACCTCCAACATTGATCCCCCTAGAAGTGTTTGAGTTTGGTGTCTACATATCAAAGTGTAGCAGAAATATTTGAAAGAATTAATATATTTTTATTTATTTCTAATTCACCATCTCATGTCCATGTATCTCTTGGAATTTATACTCTAATGGTGTGTCCATTCTTTTTGGATGATATGAAATTAGTGTGTGCACGTAGAAGGAATGCATATATCATGAAATCTACTACTCATTTTCTTTTTGATCATATTCCAAATCCTCAGCTAGAAATGTTTCTCAGTCCGAAAGATAAAAATCCTATAGAAAACTAATAAATGTTTCAATTCAATGAATGGGGATGGTAAGGATAATGTTGATCCTGGTGGTTGGGAAAAAGTTATTTATAAATGGATAAGGAAGCTGGATGGTTAGATCTATCATGATGAATCTGAACTAAGAGACAAGGAAACATGATCACAACCTAGGTTAGATTATGATAAGGAAACTCGTAGGCATGTGAGAGACATGACTACATCAGATAATGGAAATAGAAGCATCCTTCCCTCTTCAAATTCCCCTTCTAATAAGTGGATGAATCAAAAACCTCACAATAACTACTATATCTTCCCAAAAAATTATGTCAACAAGATGCACTTGGAAATCCAAAAACATGGATAAGGATACAATGCCTTTTAAATCCGTATGAGTAGACATATTAGTTAAACTATGGGATTGTTCTTTATCTAATAAGTTTGACTCAGTTTTTGGAATGTTGGGAAAACAATCCTCTTATGAGGAAAACATAATTTCATTTAGTGGATCATAAGTGAATGATATTACAATAATGGTTTTAGAATCAAATAGAGTTGGATGAATTTTGGGAGTGGGTAGGGAATAATGCTTGGAACTTGTTTCTATTTCCAAGAGGGAATGACATGGGTTTTTTTGGAATGGAGGACATAATTTACGATTCCTAGATGGAAATCACAGTCAAACCACAATGTGATGGAGAGACTAAGATCAAATAAATACCATGCATGCTTTTCATGTAATATAAAGAAGTGATAATCGATAATTTTTTAGTTATCCATGCTTCTACTAAGGATATTGAAAGAATGAATGGGATAAAAATTCATGAGTACATAATAAAGTACAATATAATTTTATTTGCAAGGAGTATTTAATCATGACTATAGTATTTAATAAAAAGAAGATATTCATTGAGGAGTTTTTGGAAGCATGGGACATGCTGGCCTCTCAATTAGAAGCTGTTATCACAGATGAATTAGATAAAAAGGTGTCATCTCTATCTTGGGAATTATATAGTGGGATTTTTCTAATAGGATTAAGGTATCCTCTACTAATTTTTCTATTTTATATAGTGTTTTATAGATTCTATGAACTTAGGGGTTTAACACTACTCCATAAATATATAGCTTAATAAAAATATATAATTGTTTTAGAAACCCATTCTTTTTTTGCTAATTATTTTTCATTTAAAAAATTTTATTTTGATTTTATATTGATATTTTCAATTTTTCAATCCACCTAAAGTTAGTGTAGAGATAAGAAAATGGAGTAAATGATTTATCAATTTTTATTCTTTAAAAAATTATTTAATGAGAAGAAATTCATTTCGATTTCAGAAAATCAACAAATATTTGGTGTATTCTCCTTATAAGTAGTCCATATAATACTCTGGTGTATCTATTTTTAAATTTCAATATTTGGAAGAATTTCATGTGTGCTTGAACATTAATTATTCACATTATATATATTACTTTTTTCTAAAAAATATTTTTCATGTTTTATGTGATCATAATTTAACACATAAATTTACCACCATTCATACCATGTGTATTTAATTTTTTGTTTTTAAAATGTTTTAGCAATGTCATAATAATTTTCATATTGAGTTCAATAATTGTTGTTAATTAATATATAAAATAATTTAGTTTAGAATTGATTGTGAATATATTGTTGATTAAGTAATTTTATATAAAATAACTAGTAAATTTCACAACTTTAGATTCTCAGCATTGATGTTATCAATACATAATTAAATGTTATACATATGATTGATACTACTGAATTGATATAACTAAATAACATATGAAATTTCTGAATTTCAAGGAATTGGTGAAAAATAAATTTTCTATTGAATTATTGAATAAATTACTTATGAAGAGGATTAGTTTGGTATATATATTGTTAAATTATAATATTTTATATATTTTTTAAAAATTACATGAATTGGTTATAGAGGAAAACCTAAATTTTGGAGAAGTTTATTTTAATGAATTGATTATGTATCCAAATTATAAATTTTATTGATTGTAAAACTATTTTATAATCATAATCATAGAAATTCATGGACTCAACATTGAAATAATGGATGAATACCAAAAAAAGAGTATTATTTAATAATTTCATCCATTATACAATCAAATGGTGGTCGTTACATTATATAAGAAGGAAATATTTTTTAGGAAACACGTGGTAATTTTTACAAGTTTCAATTAACACATGTGAGCATTAGATGTTTGGTGAATAATGATTAATGCATAAAATTATATGGTAAATTTTGATATTCAAGAATAATTTCATAACATATAACACAAGGAATGAAATGTAAGTGTTCATTTTTTATTATAATAAAAAATCACTATATAAATTTCCTCTATAAGTATTGTCAAATATAGTGATACATATAGGTGAAGATTTATATTCAAAATCATGGTTAGTATAGAAGAGAATGATAATGATGAAATGTAAATAAATGGGTTAAAAATTATTCAATATATAATGGATATTATGATGATAATTTATTAGAAAATAATAATCCCTAAAAAAGGAAAATAATAAAAATTCAATTTTAATATAAATTTTTTTATATAAATATTCCCTTAAATATATTGACATTTATCAAAATAATGAAAATAATATTTGTGCATTATTTAATATCTTACTAGATTATATTTAATAACTCAATGAAATAAATAAAGTTTTAGATAATTTATAACAATATAAATGGTTTTCTGATGAAAATATATAATATTTTATGACTTTTATATCTATTTAAATGAAATATACAATGAAATGGATGATCGTTTTTATTTTAAACCATAGTGGGTAATAATTGAAAAATCCCTCCATGTGTACGTAGTAATTATAAATAATAGATTGTAATTATAAATGAAACGTGGTGGTTTCAAATAGAAGAATGATTATTTTGGACACTTTTCTAATGATGATATGATAAGAATATTATAAAAGAGGAATTGATGGAGAAGAGAATTTTTTAAATGATTTGTGTCTAAAGTACAATGGTGTATGATAAACTCTCTATGAGTGTGAATCATCTAATTATTATCCAATGAGTATAATCAATAAATAGAATAAAATGGTCCTATACTACTCTCAATATTCGAGAGTATACCTAAGAAGATAGTGGTGTTTTGTAGTTATGGACATGTGGAGTTAAAATGTGACAATATTCCCCTTAATGAAGTGTCTATTATAGGGTTACCAAATCCACAAAATGATCTATTACGATTTAATTAAAATATTATAAAAATATGAAGAACATTGGACTTGTAAAATGATACTGGGAACATACACTGCATACAAAATATGAAATTATTTCAATGGTTATTGTTTTTATTTCACTATTTCTCCTAATAAATAGTATTATTGTAAGTATTTATATAGTTTAAATTATCAATATATAGAACTCTTGATAATAGATACTGGACCCATGAAATATATTTATCTCTTTTTAAAATAAGTATTATGGTATTATTGGTATTTAATAATAATATTTGTATATTTCATTTCATTTTGTAACTCAAATGATAAATTTATCAAATTAAATGGAATAAATAATTGTAGTATATTCTGTTTAACTTTTCACTAAATGCATCGAAGAATTAAAAATGGTTGTTATATTTATTTCATTTTCATACAACATGATAAAATGTAAGTATTATATAAAATATTATTGTGACTTATAATGGTACAGTGTAATTTGGATGTAATTATGGTATAAATGTAATTTTACCTACAAATATGATACTTATAAATGATAAGTCAAAGGATATAAAATTTATTTAAATGTATGGAATTTCTCACAATATTTATAGCATGAGAATCCATTGTATCTAAGGGAATGATATAAAAACCCATAAGAATGGATTCATAATCAAAAAGAATTTATGAATATTTGTTAATGAATTGACATAGATAAGTATAAAATAAATATCTAGTGGGAAATAATAGGAATAATCATCACTATTTAGTTGAAGAGGGGAAAATTTTATGGATCATATCATATGTATATACCAAAATAAATAATAATAAATTTATCAATGTTTCAATATGTATTTTATAGTCTATATTAATGTGAAATTTTTAATGGTCTTGTGATTCATTTTTGAAATAGACGAATTTGAGAAATTCATAAGAATAATTTAAGAATCCTGAATAAAATTTAAAGCGGGTAATTTTTTGGATGTATAGAATATATGTTAATATCCCAGAATAAAAAAGTGATATGTACTTCAGGTTTATTTTTTTGATTGTAGTTTACAAGTTTTAATCATGTCCATATTCACCCATAAATAATTCTGGGAGTGCATATAGTGACCCAGACCCTAGTATACCAGAGGCAGTTCCATACATCATTACATAACATAATATAGATGTAATTGCATCCAAAAAGACCAATCAGATAACTAGTCTTCATAAAATGGATACATATATTTTATTTTAATACCAAAAATACAACAAAATTCTTTTCATGAGAATATTATTATTCCCACTATTATATTATTGAAAATATTTTACTGGAAACTCCATGGAATCCTAGGGAATGGATAAAAAATATGGGGGATCACAAATTATTAGTATGGATAAATTATGGAGGAATCTATCATGAATTTAGAAAAATATTCTACATGGAAAGGTAATGACATACAAATAATTCCTTTTAAATTATGTGGTTATTTTAATGATATAAGGAATGATCAATATAGCATGGTAAATAGGGGAACAAACTTTATATATAAAAAATATAATGAGAATGAAATGAATCTATTGATAATATTGTGGTGAAAACATAATGGATAATAATAATAAATGAATGACGGATATTAATAATTTTTAGACAACATGTTTCCCACATACACGATACAACTAACATTATGATATTGTATAAGATGGTTTACAATAATACTATCAAGACCACTTATTGGATAGTTTAAAACACAATGGTTAAAAATTAATCGGGTTATTTCCAACTAATTTCTTTTCATGGGTCTATCGATGCATTTAGGCGCATTCATCAACTAATCCCCAGAACATTTCGTAAATGTGTGATGCATTTTTCATATATAAATTATTCAATATAATTCATAAATAATGTTTCATATCATAATGAATCTATATTGTGTAAAGGATATATATTTTTCAATATATTCTCTATATCAAATATAATTCAATGTTTTATAATATATGTAGAAATTATATAGGATTAATTAAGTAAACATATACAAGAAATGTAATATGGAATTTTATGGAGGAAATAAATTCCAAAAAATATTAGAAAAGTGAAAATTTCATTGAAATGTTATTAAATACAAAAATGAATCAAGGAAGAGAATTTCAATATAGTACTTAGTCAAATTGATAATAAACCATAGAGTGAAAGATTAAGGTTGGTATCTAAAAAATCTACATTGGAATAATAATAAAGGGGTTTTTTGGAACTGATAAATTGAAGTACCCTAAGATAACTATTCAAAACATTATACTAAAAAATATGATTTTCATTATAAAAAACATTTGGAAAAAAATTATCATTTAAATTATAAATTTAAAAAATATATTTCAGAAAAAATAAACAAGAATATTAATTTTAATAACCTGTGAAAAATATATAAAAATCAGGAACACATTTTATTGGTCATGGTGGCTGAAAATTAAGTCCATTTTATAAATGTAAGAATAATGTTTACTTTCACTATTCTAATAAATAAGAATGATGCATTTTTTTAAAATTTATTTACATATTCCATTGAAAACATCTTTGATGTGTAAAAATGGGTAAAAATTCATTTAATAAATCATTTTTAAAACGATGAAACATTTTTGAAATAATTTTAGAAATAAATCCTTTCAATGAAATAATATTTCTGACCGAAGAGAAAAATGAAGTTATATTTTCATGAAAACAATTCCAAAAATATATTAACTACCAAAGAGAATAAAAATTTTATTATTCCATAAATGGGTTCATTATTCAATATAGGAGAAGAAAAAATAAGGTATTATTACAAAGTATTCAGGTAATTTCATTCAAATGATATTAAATATTAAATAATGATAATTATAATGACATTGTGAAGTAAAACAATAAATGATCATAATATTCACTTGAGAATTTATAAACTCATCATTCATGTTTATAAAACTAAAATACACATAGATTTTTTAAATAGAACATAATATAATCAATATTCGATAATGACATAATCTTATATTGACAAAATCCATTAATTTAAAGATTATGACAATGAGTGTAAATTTATTTAAAAACTCAATTACATTAAGCTTCCATATAATTGATAAATCTTTAAACTCTTGTTTTTAGGTTTAAAAATGATTTTATTTTACACCCGAAACCTGATATAATTTTTAATATTATATATGTTCATTTTGTAACATCTTATTACCCATTCGTAAACTATAATTTATTATTTTCCTAGGTTCATGAGTTAATAGTCTTGTTTTATCAATTATATTCCATCTTGAAATATATTTTTGATAAAAATAATATACATTTTTTCAAAAACTATAACAATAATCATATCATAATTATAAAATTTCAAAAAAATATTCATCTTATCCAAATGAAGATTGATCATTTTTGAAAAATGAAATATTTTAGGATGCACATACAAAAGAGTAATAGTTCCATTTTTCAATGGTATTTATGAATAGAAGGTATGTAATATATAACATTACAATAATTTTCCTAATATATTTAATACAATATTATATAATTATATATATTTTCAATGTCCTTTGGCGGTTAAAATATAGTCATGTCTCTTTGTGAAGTCAGTGGTAAACATGTACAAGAATGATTTGATCTCTTTTCGTTGAGTATAAAAGATAAGAAAATAATCTAATACATTTTCAATTAATAATGGTGAGTATTTAATTATTATCATATTTTTTTTCATATATATAATATATTATAAATTACTTTATCATTATCAGCTTCTATTTTAAACATATCTGAAAGTCGAATCACATTGCATCGCAAGGTGGTATTCTGTCATACACATGAGAAACCTTTTTATTTTTTCTAGGAAATGGAAAGTAATATGGTATAAATTTTATATAATGTGAAATAGGTATAAAAATTATATATATAAATATATATATTGTTTTCTTTATATATTTCAAAATCCCTATCATTGTGAGGGGTTAATGGAAAAATGAATATCATCAGTTCGCGAGGTTGTAGTCATCTGTAAATAAAAATTATGATTTCATATATTTTTTGATTAGAGTGGAGGTGGTTTATTTCATCAATTTATTATAAAATCGTACTAGTATATTTAATAAATTTATCTAATAATATCATAATGTTGTAATAAATATTACATGTGGCCGGGAAATAACTAATATAAACACTGTAATTGAAGAACAGTACAGATTCATTAAGTATCCCCTTTAGGTCTAAATTAATCATTCCCTATGATTTATTTAAGAAAAAATTATTTTTTCTTTAATGAGGGGAGGGTTTTTGGAATTTATTTCATCAGGTATTGGATGATTCAATGTGTTTTTAGGGTTTAAAGAAAGAAATTGAGTAAGGACCCTTACATAGTTGGGGGTGGAATTATTGTAAATACTAATAAGTATTCAATATTGGGGATCTTCCTTACCTCTTTCCCAATAAATGAATAATAATGGATCATGGTTTATGTGTTCGATAAAAACCTCAGCCACACATAAATAAACACATTTTATTATTATTTTCCTTATTCAATAGGTTTACTAAATATTACCATTTTAGTTGTTAGTATGTTAATTGTATATTTTTATTTACCTGGGTAATTATTAATATAAGAATAAAATTAGAATATGTTTTATTATATAATATATAAATAACTATTGAAAATATTATATGTAATTTAATAAATAAAAATCTCATATGTCTGTAAATTTTTTTTAACACATGTATTGTTACGATAAGATTCTGTAACCGTAATTGTACTAATTATTATGTTTATATTTATGTGTCAACATAGTTGTTATAAAAAAATAGAATATTAATGGAATATATTCAACATTTAAAAAATTATATAAATCACATTCCTAATGATATTATTTTCCGTAATTATAAATCATTCAATAAAACAACATTTATTATAAAACTAAAGTAATTACAATTTTAACATAGATAATTTTATTATAATTTAAAAATATAAATACATTGATAGAATTTAAATATGTAATTTAAAATTAACAATTGTAATATTAAATTTAGAAATTAATGTAACTCAGTTTTTCATTCATTATATATCACTTTAAATATTTTTAGAATCATTTATTATATTTATTTATTTTATAAATATTTCTTTTGTTGGTGTTTGATAAAAATTAGAAGTTAATATGTAATCTATAAAAAAATATATTCTAATTATAAAAAATCAATTATAATTAAAATTTATATTAATAATTGAAGTAATGATCTTTCTTCCTAGTCCCAGAGCATTAATGATATTAAATGCAGGGTTGGTTTTTTTCTTCTCTGTCTTTATTTAGCTATTTATATTGGTTTATTTAACTGAATTGAATCCAAATGGCACAAAATAATAGATACTATTTTCATTATTGTCGAAATATATATATAAAATGTTGTTTGGACATGTTTTTATGTCATTTTACCCCTTATCAATTTTGTTTAGTCCCTTGATAAACTAGTATTACCTTAATTGGGATAAATACCGATAACCGTTCTCAATAATAATAGTAGAAATTTTTTTGTCCTCCCTATATGATAATGTATATATATATATTATTTCATATATGGTTTTAAATTTTTTAAAATCCATCTCATAGATGTGGTATAATTTAATCTATAATTATTCAGGCCAATATGAAATAAACCAGTTTTAAAGATTCAATTTTTAATGATTAAATGAGTTTAAATAAAAATAAATATGACATTATTTAAATGACTAAAATTGGATTAATTAATGTTATATTTTAATTATATTACAATAATATAAAATTACAATATAATTTTATTCTTTAAAATAATAAAAGAACATGCAATTTTTTATAAAAATGTTATATTTTTAAGCATTTAGACAAAATTAATGTTTCTCAAAAACAAAATACCAATCAACCAACAAAATATTATTTTGTTATTTTGAATTCATAAATTTTTTTCATATTTACAAATATATTTTCCAAAATTCATAAAATGTAATTATAAATAATATATAAATTGCACAAGTATATCATCTTTTTCAAAAAATATAGATTTCCATATAGTATTTTCCTTTGTATAAATGATCATTATCAAAATTATAATAATGATATTTCTAATAAATGTATATAAAAAAATATTTTTTATTTTTATTTAGTCAAATTATTACACTCAATTCCAATGGCTAAGAGATAATGTTCATATTACATAATAACAATAATAATGTAATGTTGTTCTGTAAAAATAGGTATTGTGTCTATTGATTGCAATTGAAGATAATAATTTTTGCATGTAACACAAGTTATACTTCATATTGATTGTAATTAATGCAAATATAATATTAAAATTCAATATAGAATCAATGATTCATGCCACAAACACTACCAAATACAATGTCACGATTCTTGAATTTTTGTGTGCTACATTATCCTCAACGTAAATAAATTCCATCTTCAAAATTTAAAACCAATATTTGAAATAAAGGATTATACATTTGGAAAATAATTTTTACGAAAAAACAATATATTAAGTGTAAATAGAAGATCCTTCCAATAATATTGAAATGGAAGTAAAACAAGAATATTTAATAACACATTACTAGGTTTCTATAATGGATAACATTTATGAAAAATTAATATATGTACAAGGTTGAAAATAATAAATAATTGTAGAGAATTATTTAGGATATTTTTTCAAGAAATTGAAGGATCTAAAAAACAGTAATGTGCTAAAAAAACAATAATATATAATTATTTAAAATACCTTCTGATTTATCTGGTATATATTTAATAGGACAACATTTTTATTTCAAGATCCTTTTCATAAATATGATGGAATTTTTTTTTCAAAAAATATAATAAAATATACATGATACATATATAATTAATAATCACAATATAATACTTTTTATTTGGTTTAATCAATTTTTTCCTCACTTACCCTAAAAAAACAAACAAAAAATATAATTTCTTTTGCCTCATGCTCAAAAATTCATATTTAAAAGATTATAAAAATCATATATAAGTGGAAATTATTTCAGTAAATCTAAAAATATTTTATAAAACCAATTTTGTAGCACATGTAATACAATTTATAAAATTAATATCTATAACAAAAAATTAATTCGACTGGTTAATCTGTAATATTTATTTTTCGATTCATTTAATAAAAACAATAACATATTTACAAGATTTTTTTTCACGATAGTGAAATCTGAAAAACCCATAGTATCTTTGTATCAGGTGTTCAAGCCCCACTTCCATTATGGATGTCACATGTTTTCACCCAACATATGGTTTTTAATTTTTCAATATCCATATTAATATTATTAATATAAATTTTTCAAAAAAATGTGAGGGACATCTTTGAAATAAAATCATTCATTATATAACCTTTTTACTATTGTTTTAAACAAAATTATATATAATGTATAACAAACATGTTTTTCAATAATTATAATTTCATTAAAGATCACATTAACATAAATGGTTTTAAAAAGCATTAAAAAATATCTACAAATATTAAAGGCATTATTCCTAAAATATAATTTTACCTAAATGATATACTAAACCAATGGATTTAATTTTCATAAATTTATCACAATATATCATTAGTCTTGGTATAATCCCATCACATGAAACATAAATAGTTTTTAGGACATTTATCAAATGATCAATCTTAAATGCATTCATTAATGATGGTATCCAAAAATCTTATGACAATGAATACATATATGATTCTAAAAAAATTCAATTTTATTTCAGGATTATTTTAACCAAAAAATCTATCGGTAAAAATACATTATTAAATTAATTTACTGAATCCCAAATCATGAATAGATATTCTATTCAATTGCAAAAAATTTATTTATTTTGTATTGGGTTTAAACTATGTCATTAATGTTCATTATCTATTCAAATCCAGTATAATAGATTGTATAGAAAATTTGAATTATCCTATGAATATATTTCATGATTTTTTAAACGTTTTCATAATAATACCTCTAGTTTTTCACTTGTTGATGATCTGTTATATTTAACATAACATTTTCAAATTAAATATATCTACGTACATCAGGTATGGAACAAATTCTATATGTAGAATGAATTTATATATGTATTGTTAGTAAAAAAACATAATATCTAACTTAACAAATCACTATGATGATTTTATGTAATTACCGTGAAATTCTATAATTGAGTTATGATCCAAAATATATGGTTTAAAAAGTCTAATTCTGATAGTTTGACTAAAAAATCATCTAATAAAAATTTTAGCTACGCCAACTCCAAGAACCATAACCTTTTTTTTGCTTCATTATATTGAAATAAGTTATAAGGAATCACATCTCAAAATATAGATCCAATTAGTTGTCATGTTAAACTACATACATTCATGAGTCATAAATTAAATTTCAATAAACAAATTAAACAAAATTTTATAATATAATTATTCTATATGAAATATTGTATTATAATTATCATTACGAACATCATTAAATCTGTGTGATGGGAAATAAATAAGTTTGTTATCAAATGATCATGAAGGGTTAACGATAGTAAAGTATATCAGGAATCAATTATCATAATCAACAAGAAATGGAAAATAATTGAGAAAAAAATCCATTTAAATATAATGACTATTAAGATAATAGAATTCATAATAAATATGTAATAATAAATAACTGACCACATAGGCCAGGTAATAAATAATAATTGAATGAAATTCATATAGAGATAATATCATTATGAAAATCAATTAGATATTAATACTAACTCAAAATTAATGTAGTTCAATATTATTGGATTCAATGTCTCTCATGTATATGATATGATTTTTATGAACACATTTAATAATATTATTTATAAAAATAATTCCAAAACCATTCCCAATGTAGTTTAAATCAAACAAGATACAATGACAGAGGTATCTTATAAGACTGATTTCATATCAGAAGACTACTTCTGCATTGAGGGTATTTCATTTACCAGTCCCCAACCCATGTCACATATTTCCTAATAATTCAACATATATAAGAAAAAATATTAATTTTGTAAATAATTTCCATTAGCACAAAGTATAATTATAGAGATAATGATATAGGTTTACTAGTATATATAAATATATCAAATTACATTCTGTTCAGTACACTGTATATATACACTAGTACATGAACCTTTTTTACGTATGTTTTTTAGTTTTTAACATCAGTTTTGAGGCGATGTTATTGCGAGTGATGTTAAAAATATACGTTTTACGTCAGTTATTTAATAAAAAAATTTATAAATGGATTTTTATTATTTCAAATATAATTTTTTCAGAAATAGACCTGAGAGACATTCTAAAAAGGATGTTAAGAAGCAAATTTGTACGTCAGTTTTTATAAAAATCGTCCTTAAAAGTTATTTTTTTACATCGATTAATAAAAAAACGACAATAAAAGTAATTTTAATGTCGATTTATAAATAACTATTGTAAAAAATGTTTACCATATTGTAGATAATTTATTAATCTTTGATTTAAATAGTCATAGAGCTCAAATGGAGTTACATAAACAATTTTTTGACCATCAGAAGTTGATATTTTTTTTCAAGGAATGTTCGAATGAACCAACTGTTGCTTTGTCTTAGAAGAATTTTTAGAATCCGAAGGAGTATTTTTCCTTTTACCATTATATAAGGAATTATCCATCATTATAATAAAATAATAATCCTTAAATGGTATATCATTTGAGAAAACTACTAATAAAAAAATATAAATCCTGGAGAAATTATTACAAATAAATTGGTGAGATCCTAGAAAGAAGAAATAGTGGATGGACATGGATTATCAATCATGTTAACTAAATATAATGATGATGGTTGAAATAAAAGATCACTAAATGGTATATCAATTATGAAACAAATCATAAAAAAATAAATAATGGACAAATAATTAAAAATACCTTGAAGAGATCGTGGAAAGAAGAAATAGTTCATTTACATTAAAGATAAATTGAGTTGAGTTGGGGGAATGATGATGGTTGATGTTAATTACCATTAAACTAGTATATTTGTATAATGAATACATATCATTCCAAATTATTAAATAAAATCTGTTATTAAAAATTTTAGGCGGAAAATAGAAATTTTGATGCTGTGATGTAAAAAAATTGAAATTTCACGCTGAGGGGATATTAAAATTATTATTTACATCAGTTTTATGATAATTGCCATAAAAATATATTAAAATATTTAATTTTTTTGAACTGAGGTTATTATATAGCCTATTTAAAAAATCAATTTTCCTCACTTTTTCGCCTCAGTTATTAAATAACCGATGTGAAAAATCATTTTTCATAAATTTTTGACATCAGTTATTTAATAACCATCCTAAATTGTTACTTTTCATGCATGTTGTCTAATACCTGACATAAAATATTTTTACAAACATGTGTTTAATTTCTCAAACATTAATTCTACAGTTCATGGAGTTAAAATAGTGTTATGGATTAAAAGTTATGGTTTATATAAATTGGCCTTTCCTAAGACTTTGTTTAGTTATGATCAACTTCTGAGGACCATAATGTTTGATCCATAACACCGTTTGAGCTCTGTAACATATGAAATTGTATCATGGGAAATAAACAACATGTTTTTATAGATTTTTCACATTATTTATTTAATAAGAGACATGAAATTTACGATTTAGTGTCAGTTATTATATAACCGATGTGAAAAGGTCATGAAAATTGATTTTTCAGATTAGTTAATTAGAACCAATTGAAAAAGTTCAAAAATAGATTTTTCATGCTGGTTATTATTTATCAGACAAGAATAATCAATGAAAATTAATTTCTCATGTATTTTCTTATATAAATAACATGAAAAACTAGAAATATAAATATTCACGTTAGTTATATAATAATTTATGTGAAAAAACAATTTTCAAGGATTTTCACATTGGTTTTAATAAATGACATGAAAAAAGGAGAAGTACAAAATAGTCATTGTACTAGTGAAAAATGATATGTTGTATATTATATATGAATATCCATGATAAATATTATGGATTATTACAAGAAAAATTAATCCATACTAATCATAGGATATGTAACATTTTCCTATTATTTTATTGACTACATAAAAGAATAAAAAAGTTAATGTGAATAATTTACATATTCAAAGTCATTATAAAATATCCCTTGAATTTTAAGGATCAAATCAATATAATTTATACCCAATATATGGAAAATTAATGTTTTTTAATAATGATTTAAAATGAATTAATAATATCTCAAAAATTAGTCTTAAGGAAAATATCGTTTTCATTTCGAACAATATTTTGAAAATTAATTTTTCTGGAAATCAATTTCAAAAAAGGTAAATTTTGAGTAATTATTCTAAAATCAAATTAATAGAAAATAACATTTGAATCATATATAATTTTCATAAGTAGAATTTATTTTTTAACATGGCTGGAAATTATGGCCATGTCATACATGGTAAAACAAAGTATCATTCCACCTGTTTCGTAAGGGAAAAATTGAAATTGTTCAAAAATGACATAAATATCTCTTGGATTATTTTTTAAAATATTCAAAATATGTCAAAATAAATTTTAAAAAATAAATTTTCAAAGCCTAAAACAATTTTAAAATTCAATTTTTTAAATTATTGCTATAAGGAAATTTATTTTCGAGTGAAAAGATAAATGAACTCATATTTTCATACAATATTTTTAATCATGTTACGTTCTTAAGAGTGTAAAAATGATAAAATTACATGAAATGGATAATTATTTAATGATTTAGAATATAATAATGGTATATTATAAAATGGTCTTGTTATTTCCATTAACTACTATTCATGGATGAAAATATCGATTAGAATGAGATTGTCAAATAAACCATTAAAATGATGAAAATATTACAAAAATAATTAGTAAATTAATAGATTATGAATATAGAATTTAAATCAACAATAAAAAATTGGAAATAATAAATAATATAATAAAATTTTATTACACAAATAAACATATCATGATATATCCTATGAAGTAGAAAAAAACCAAATCAGTGGAAATTGAGTTATAAAATACCTTACGTTATATTTATTTTTTAATGATAAGTATTTAATTACTATAATTGTTGTTTTAATCATATTATAAACTTACCCAAGAACCATTTTAATATATATATTATCATATATGATCCTTATATAACATCTTGTTACCCATCCGTTAATAATCATTCATTTTTTTTATAGTGTTGGGTGTTAATTTCATGGTTTTCTCCTTCATGTTTGGTCCTAAATGATCTAGTTCTTTATTATATTAAAATGTCATATCACCTGAATAATAATAATTATGAAATAATAATAATATTTTTTATATTAATTATAATTTCACAACTAATCATTAATGATGGTTATTATGTATGAAGTATGTTATGATCATGGAGATGGTAGGTCAAACGTACTCATGAGTAACATCTCTATTTTTAAATGATCATTATTGAAATCTATTAAGACATATTTTACCTTTACATAAATGATGAAAATATAATTAATACCATAATATATAATAATATATATTATCCATTTGGTGGGTGTTCAAAAGGGAGTGACATCACTTCGTGAAGACGATAGTCCATACATACATGTACGATGCTCTCATTATTCATTAAGATAAACTTTAAGGAAAATGATATATTATAAATCAAAAAATTATATATATGTCATTACTATGAAAATTATATCATTTATATGTCATAAAATCATTATAATTATCCTTCTCACCTACCGTGAAAATCGTTAGTCCATGATGAATCACATTACATCGCTATGAGACAGTCATTCATACACACGAGCGATGTTATTGTTTATCCTATGGAATGAAATTTAATAAGGTATATATGATATAACAACTCATTATTTATTTTTATGTTATATATTTTTAAATATATAGTAAATATTTATTAATTATCCATCATAATACCATACCATGAGATGTTTTAATGGAATAAATAACAATATCGAATCCTAAGGCTATGGTTCATCACAAACAAATGAGATTTCATAGCCCATTTGATTGAAGTGGTTGTGGTTGTATGTAATTAAATAACTATATAAAAATCAATATATATGTTATATACTAATGGAATTATATAATCATGTTTTAATAAAACATGCAATATGCGGAGGCAGAAGTAAAATTTTGATGCTCATTATATAACATTACATATTTTAAATGTATCCACATTTATTTTAGATAAAATCATTAATTGGTAAGAATTATTCCAAAAATAAGAAATATATGGTGAGGGGAGGTACATTGGGAATGGATTAGGATAGGTATTAGATGAACCAAATTGGTTTTGTGGTGTCATGTTTGGAGGATAGTGAGTTCCCTTTTCAAGTTAAGGTGGAGTCTTATACATGTAAATACTATAAAAATTTCAATATTGGTTGGTATCCAATACCAAATGTGTAAATATGCTAACTTAATTAAATTATACTAATTATATAAATTTATTTCATTAGTAGAGGTAATGGATTCAATTCTATGTGTACCAATTAGTTTTGTTGTTTTGGAAACCAGATTAAATACATGAAACCCATTTGACAATATTAAATAATACATTGTATATAACACAAGAAAATAAACAACTTCTTTGATGTTTAATTATAATTACTCTATTTAATAACCTAGAAAAAAGAAGACAACATAAATGTGATCTTAATTTCCTATAAGGGTCATATATAGACTATTATATCACGAATATATATAAATAATCAACATGGCATCGTATGTAACTGAGCTCACAAACCATTTTTCATTAATTAGGAGCATAATATAAAACAAATAGAAGATGCTAAATATTTCAATATAAATAATAAAATGAAAAGGATACTTAAAATGAAACATAACATTGGATATTAAACTAATTATATAATCATATGAAATATCAATAACGAATCTCATACAGATCTAATTTATAATGCTAGACATCTAAAACAGAATGTCAGGTCCTCATATAGATGTCCTCATAAATAAAAAAGGCCTCTGCCAAAATTTTGTATAGATTTATAATGAGTATTATAGATGCATTGACCAGATATAGTGGCCCCTCCCTTCACATACCATGTCCAATGCATTCCAAATTTGAAATTGGGGAAAAAATAAAAACATTCACATTGAAACTATCATATAAAATTAAACACATTCCCCATTAAAAAAATAATCATAACCTATCTAGATTAATATTTTTAATGGTATCATTGATGTAAATCCCCGTTAAAGTTAATAATAAAAATTCCATATAATGAATAATGATGTTATTAGGAAAACATTTAACCATTCGATCATAAGTACATTAAACAGATTATGTTATTGATGAATAAAAAAATTAAAAATATTCCTGAGGAAAATATCTATTTTTCACATTGAAATTCAGTTTGAAAAAATAAAAGTGATAAAATAAATTTAAAATTTCTTTTAATTGAAAATAAAATATTGTTTTTTAAATAATATATTTTTATGAAGGCTTTAAATTTTATTACTTTCATATAAATTTTAAAAAATACCTTTTTCACTTTTCAATAAAAATGATCATTGTTTTGAAAAAAATAGGATGAATATTTTAAAAGTGAGGTGAGGAATGTAAAACACGAGTAAAAATTAATTAACCATTTTTTGAAAAAAAAAATTATAATATTTAACTTATTTAAAAATTATAAACATGGAAGAGAAATATTTCTAAGTGGAGACATAAACACTAAATATCCAGAATAATGAAGAGAACATAAAATAAACCCATACCTCATAATTCCTTTCAGTTTTATGTTTCTTAACCTCATTTATTTATATTTTAACCATATTATTAAATAATACAATAAGTATATTAATATTTATAATATCATATATGATCCTCGTATACCATTCACAACCGAATTATTAATAATATTTTATTTAATTCACTATTAGGGGAGTTAATAACCTTTTTTTCTCATATGTGTCATGTCTTGAAATTTTTTGTACATGAACATATAATATTTTCTAATAATATCTAGAATTATATTAAATTTATAAATATTACATTGAATAATTATATATATTTTTAGAATCATTTTTCAATTATGGATATGGAAAATAAATCACATAGTAATGTTGAGATGGTATGCCATATGTATGCATGAGTGATGATATCATTCCAATGATTATTGCAAATGGATGATATATTACTTTTTTAAGAAAAAATATATTTAATAAATATCATATATCTACATTTTTTCCATCATCATAACTATTCAATTTCAATTGTAGTGAAAAACAAATTACATCATAACATGTAGACCTTAAGTCGTACATACACACACCAACACACACACACAAACACTATGATTTGGTTTTTATTAGAATGAATAGATCGTGGAATGTATTTATACCATAAAAAAAATCCCATAATAAATATTATTCATTATTTATTACATTAATATGAAAATGAAAAATTAGTATAAAGTGGAATAAGAAGTAACCATGAGATAGTTGATAAAGATGACTACCTCTTTTTCAATGGACTTCCATTAATTTTTTATGAAGGTATTTAGGGATGGAATTTTGGAACAAATAAAACATATATAACATTAGTTATGATATTGAAATGAAAAATGGAAATATATTATTTAAGATGCAAAAATCAATGTGGTGTGATGAAGTGAAAGAATGGGTTCCCATTTATAATTGTGTTGAGGGGGTCTTTTGAAATTATCAATATATAAAAAAAATTAAATTATTTGTTAACTAAAAAAGGGTAATTATTGAATAATATCATAGAAATTATTATTATGGGCCTAAATTAAATCCTATGATATTGTTTTATGTATTATTAGGCCACATTATTACACATATCCTTAATTTTTAACCCATATTTAACCCCTTTAACAATACTTTTGACAACGTGTATTTTACATTGTATGTGTCATTATAAATACAATGATATGAAAAAATACCAACTAATATATAGTTGATGAAATTTTAAATCTTATCAAATTAAGTTTTTAAAAATAAATTTTTTTTATAATATTTAAATTTTTAATAACATATTTTATTTATTTTAAAATATAATTAAATATCAGTTTTACATTAATAATTACATTGGCTTTTATAAATACAATTAAAAGATACATTCAAACCAAAAATTACAATGCATTTATATTGGATAAAAATCAAATATAAAATATTTGATGGCATTAATTATCTCCAATTACAATAATTTTGATATTGTTAATATCATGATTTTAATATTTCTATTGATAATATAATTACTTTATCACTATTTTGTAAGCATTGAATGTAATTAAACACTCTATAAATATTTAAAATAAATTTGAAAGGGTAATATAATTAATTTTTATTCCAATATACTATTAATATTATATTATATCTCTTTCATATCAAGATGTTAAAATTTTTAATTTGTTTAAAAGTTAGATTGTGACATCATTTTATTTTCATTAAATGAGATTTTATAAATGTTAAATCACATATAATTAAAAAAAATGACATATATTCAGATTGTTTTTGATTTTGGAATTAATTTAATAATTAAATGACGTGTCTTCAAGATTTAGTGTGTTGTTATAATCCATATCAAATTATTTTTATCATTTGTTATAGGTTTTTTACTGGATTTATCATTTACCTTTGTTAAGCCAAATAACATGGTTTCTATTCATATTTTCTAAAAATAAAAGTGAAATTTATAATAAATTTGGTCATTATTAATGAAATTATGGAACACCTTTTCAAATATAAAGTCACCAATTTTGGTGAAAATAGGTTATTATTAATTCTGAGAATCTCAACAATTTTTTTTTCTAAAAACAATTCTTAAGACCAAGAAGTGTTATACAGAAATAATATATAATGAAGAAAAAATAAATATAATTCAACTAAAAATATTTAAATATTACTCAGTTTATGTTGGTATTAATTTTAAATAAAAGGTAGAAATTAAATTTAATTAAATTGACACTTTTATCAAAATCGGTATTTTTTACTATTCACATGAAACCGAATCCTCTCAAAAAATTCCGAAAAATTCACCAAAATAAAATTTTCATATTTTAATTAAAAATTAACACGAATTTAATAAAAAAATTATTAGAGTAAAAAATTAAATGTATTCAATTTCTTATAGAAAAAAAAATTGATTTTTTTGAAGAGAACAATTTGAAGAATAATATAAAATGGATAAAAATTAGTACTATATTTCATAAGAAAAAATATTAAATTCATGTTCATTTCCAAATATAATTAGTCATTTTAAAAACCACTGGCATGGTGTAATTTTATTAATGGTAATGTTAAAATAATTAAAAGTAATAGTATATCGTCACTCGTTTAAGTTCGGTGTTGCATGCAACATAATCCATTGATGTGATTTAATTTATTTAAAAATAATAATACTCTGAAATATTGTGGTGTTACATTATTTCCTCATTCTATAAATTTCATCCTTATAATTTAATATTTTACATAAAAAATAATTGGTTTACACATGAAAATTCATTTGTGGGAAACCCACATTATATAAAGGTTTAATTAATGTTTTTCAAAAATTAAGTGAAAGGGGTGTATAATTTTCTTTTAAAATAACACATAATCGAGTTATTCAAAATTTAAAATAATTTTATTGTGAGAAGGTATAAATTAAAAATAAATATAACAATCCATTTTTCTTGGTGTGTGACATAAAACATGATATTAATGTAGATAACTATCAAAGATATATCTATATATATATAATTGATATGCTAAATGACCATAATTTTTTCAGTTGAAAAAGATAATGGATAATATTTTTGTTCCCAAAATATTATACTATAGATGAGTTATTATGATAATACAGTTTAATATAATTGCCATAATTTTTTCTCATTCATAAGAAAAATATTATCATTTGCTTGTTCTGGGAACTATGTCTACATAATTCCTTAGAAAATGTTTCATTATATTATCACGTAATACAGTAATCTCTAAAACCTCATAAGAAGTAAAATATAAACCATTTCAAAATTTATTAGTATTGGAAATCATCCACAATATATCTTCCATAATTCATTGGAAAAATTTTATAATTAATTTCAGTAAATAGCATAAAGAAACATAACATTAGATTAAAAAAATTCATAATATAACAGTTTGTGTAAAATACAAAATAAATGAATAACCAGATAACATTGAAACATTAATGAAAAAATGCATACGTCAAAATATTAATTATTGGTTTATAGAATATATTCATTAAATCCTAACATGTACCAATCTCTAACGAATATAACATTAACCATCAAATCTATAACCATTTTAATATTCACTAATAATTCCCCTAAACATATATATTTTATTATTATCTAAAATTTAAATATATATTGTGTGTTATCATCCATAAATATTGTGTATTCTCAATGATCAACATTTCAATAAATTACATTTTCTAGTTATAAGTAACATTAAAAATAAGATATTCTTACACATAAAGAATAATGTTGATACTATAATACATAGATATCTGTTGATTATTATAAAATAAATAACATTGAAAAAACCTTAGTTTAAGAAATAATTCAAGAATAAAAGAACATTAATCATTCCCTATAATCTGTCGTAATATGATATGATTTACCATGATCACTTTGATTCTTCAATTTTATATTCCATTTATACATATGAAATTTAATTTCACATTGTTTCATTTCTATAATGTTGTTAAAATGAATTGTAATATTTTATTTCATCCCTTCATATTCGTTTTCCATGTAATTGTTTTCTCAAAATTTATACCAAATTCTCAAACTTTTCATTCAATTGTCAAGGGTGATACATTCCAAAATTATCACATGTAGAAATATTATACTTTCCTTTCTTCTATTTATCTATGAATTTTATTGTCTCCAACTTTTTCGCATTACCTTGAATCCATAAGACTATGAAAATTATTTCTCTACCTTTAGGGAACGTGATATTTTCTATCATATAATTACAATGTTTTATTGTCTAGATCACATCATAGTCATGGATAAATACCATTAAATAAGATGAAAATAATGAATTTGGAGTTTCGTATATAATCCAAATCACACCATGATAATGTTTTTAAGGTGGATTCATACTCAACAAACCCTTCACCTTATGTATTCTTAAAACATTGTAAATTTCTATTCATCTCTATTTTTTCTCCCGAGGGAAATATTTTTCAAAAAAAATTCTATTTAAATGCATCTTAGTCTGTGTTCTTAATTTTTTATTCCCACCTATTATTCTAGGTTGATGACCACTATTAATCTACATCACCATTGAGAATACTAAAATTGTAAAATTTTCAATTTTAGAACATTTTATTTCAAAAAATATATTATCTAAACAATTATTCCCTTAATCAACTTTCACTAGTTCTGTACTGCAACTAAATATTGGGGGAATTTATCACATGGAGCTATCCAACTTTGGAAAATATCAATATTGAATAGTTTTCTTCATAGAATAATATTTGTTTTTTATATATTGATTAATCATCTATAATATAGAACCAACATTATCATTTTCAAACGTAGTGTTTTTGGATTCCTGAGTTGGATAATCACTATATTAATGATGCCCAATGATATCATTCTTTTTTCCTGGTTGCACTTATAAACAAAAAAATGGTCTACTGTAGTCCTAAATTTTTTAGAATTTTATAATTCTAAATATGCATTAACCCTATATATAAATAGAAAAATTTACTCATATGTAATTATATAATCATAAACATAGATTCATTTTAATTTTCTTCTGTAACTATCATAAAATTCTATAATGTAGTTGTGTAACTTATTTTGGGTTTTCCTAATTCTAGTTCCATGATATATACTAAAATTTCATTGAAAGACATTATAGAGAACCGAATCATTTATCCCATATCTCATCACTTAATATACTACATTTTTATATATAATTGATTTAGATCCCAACCAAATAACTAATTAAGATATTTTGGAAACTAGATTACATACATAAATCTATATTTACATGGGTAAAACCATGTTACATAAGAGAAACTAATAAAAAATACCCTTGAAATCCCATTCATTGATATCAACTTCATTACCTAGGGAATGAAATCAAAGTAAGTGTGATATCCAATTATCATTAAGTAAAATGTACAATTGTATATATTATTAACAAATAATAATAATCTAATCATAGGAAAATAACCAATAAAAATTCCTTTAATCAATAACTTGACCATAATGTGGTAGGATTAATGACAATCAAATAATTAGACATATATAGTCACATGATAATGAAACACAACCATTAAAGTTATACTATTCAAATAATAACATGTAATATCAATAACTAATCTCATATTAATAGAAGGCATAAAATCAAAGGTCTATAACATAAAATAAATGCCTCAAAAAATATGTCTACATAAATGGTGTTTCCCTTAGAGAAAATATTGTTAGGATTGTCTCATTAGACAAACCGATGCATCGAGGGGATACAACATACCCCACCCGTCACATACTAAGTCAAATTAATTAATTATATGATATTGTTGAAATACAATCATTATAATAATTTTAATTGAAACATGATTAAAAAAATTAATAACATTACCCATCCAAAATATAAAACTAGAAACCATCCATGGTGATCTGTTTAATGGTATATAAATAATACATCCCTAGTAAAACTGATAATAAACCATCCATAGAATGAATAAGAATAATTATGAGAAAAATATCATATATATATCATAAAATTATTAATATTTTTATTTCTTTAATGAATAAATATATAATTAATAAAAATTCATGACGAAAATATCACTTTTGACATTAAAATAAACCCCTTGAATCATAAAATTTATAACAAATTTGAAAATAATTTTATTTGAAAATGAAATTTAAATTAAATAAGTGATGTCTTAAAACATTTGAGTGGTAATTATAATTGGATATTATGATCATGTTGTACACATTAAAACAAATATTCCACACATATTCTCAACAAACACATAAAATTCGTAATTTTGAAAACAATAATATGATTCTTTTAAAAATATTTTGTAAAAAAGAAATTATTAGTAAACATCATTATAACCAATTTTATGATAATATTTAAAATATTGATAATATTTATTTAAAATATAATAATTTATGTGAAATATTTTCTAGTAGAGAGTTAAAAATAAACAATATAAAATGATTATTATATTTTGAAATGAACCTCGACCCAATGATTAATTTTTGGAATTTGTTATTTAACATTATATATAATAGTATTATGATGTTATTAACTCAAAATATTAAAAAATTATTATATATTATAACATATATGATATTATATAAACATTTTATAGCCAATTAATTAATATATTATTATTCATTTCAATATGTTTTTTATAAATTTCATTGATTTCTCATATGTTTTCTTTCATGAAATTTTATCCACAATTTCATATTTTATAGTGTAATAATCTCTGGAATGATATTAATGTTATAAATATTATATAGAATAATTATATAATGTTATAGAATAATTACCGATGGATTGGCGGGGAAAATGAATAGTGTCCTAGAGAGGGTCTGGCACATGTACACACAAGCGAAGATATTGTTCCATTACATGTGAATGTGCAGGTTAATATATGATATACAAAATTTTATAAAATCAAATCATACCATATTTATAATATATATCCATTATTTACATAGATATAAATATTCCAAACAAATGTTCGTGAAAAAATTATTCACAAAGGTATTCATTATCTCAAATAATATTTATTTTAATAATCATAATTACATTTATTTAATATAACCAATTATAAAATAATTACTGAATCCTTTTTTGGAATTCTGTTAAAGAAATAAATTCTTCACTAAAAAATAATAATATGTTACTATAGAAAAGATAATTCCATTTTATTTCAAAAAAATTACTTAATGTCAATGATAATATATATATATTGTCATATTAAAAATATTATGGCTATTAAAAATATGATTGTGATGTTACTGTTATATTTATAAATAATATGTTATAAATGTCATACTAAAATATAAATTGAAATAGAATAAAATATAGCCTAACAATGATATATTTTAGATTACTCTTACTCATACTATAATATTGGGACATATGTCAGTGTAATTTTATAATTATTATTAAATTATTTTTACCATTCATGACTCCATTTTGACCGGATTTATCATTTTCGGTAGTAACCAAAATAACATATGTTACTGTTCATTTTTTTCATAAATAAAATTGAAATATTTAATAATTTTGTACTATATTATTCAAAATATAGAATAAATTTTTAATCTTTAAAATTGAAAAAAAATTTAAAATTGAATTAATTTTAATTTCGTGATACGCATTGAAAACATGTTTTCATGAAAAATTATTTTTTATGACCCAAACCTACATATAAAAAAAATATCTATAAGTATTTGAAAAATAAAATAAAATCAATATTTCATAAAAAATAGTTAATATGTTACATTGAAATCATGTTTAAATCATACTGATACCTTTTATAATATGATTTTTATTTGTTTAATGTTTTTTTGTATTTCACTATTCACTTGAAAATAAATACTCCAACCAAATTTAAAAAAAAATATCTATAATATAAATTTGTTGTTCTTATTTTAAAAAATATATTCATTTTATAAAATAAAATTCAAAAAAATTACAAATATTATTTATTTTTATTTTTTTCATAGAATGAACAATAACTGTTTTGAATAAATCATATATATGATGAAAAATAGAAACCATACTAAAAATAATTTCATTATTTAATATACATAAATAAATATTAACTTATTATATATTACATATATTTTTAATACAACTCACACCATCCTATTTAATGGACAATTTTTAGTGGTCCGAGTAATATAATAATATTTAATAGTATAAGACAGTTTTTTTATCTTCATTGTTGAGTGCAAGGTAAGTTGAAAAAATAAACTTATTTTAAAAGATTTATCCTATAAAATAATTTTATCTCAAATCACGTGGCTTTAAAATTAAAAATTAATATATTTTATGGTTTATGTGGTTGAGACACACCTACACCACCCAAAAAGAAACACATTTGAATCATTTTTTCCTAAGTCATTATCTTAACTAAATTTTATCCATTTTTATTAAAATGGTAAAATGAAACATATTTTTTATATTGTTTATTTATCATTTAATAATAAAATTTAAATAAGTATAATTATATAATTTATTCATAAATATTCTATATATGACAACAAATTTATTAAATAAAATTACAATATGTAGCACCCCGAATTTTTTGGTATGGCCCCATTTGTTATGATGTTTAAGGACAAAAATTTTAAAGGTGATGTGTGGATAGATTGTGGACCAATAAATTGTTCATGTGATGTTTATTCTAGTTCATCTGTGGTGTATGAATTGTTGAAACTGTGCAACAGTTATACAAAACCATGGACTATAAGAAATGGGCTAAAAGTGAGGTACACATGCTGCACATGAGTTGTCCAAACCATGCGAAAGCCTATGGGAAATATTGAAGTGTGGAAAAAATATAAAACAATGATATTTTCCATATTGAACACATAGTGAGGAAGACATTCAATCAAATGATGTGGGATCGTTCAAAAATTAGAAATAGGAAGACAATTATCACACGTTTTAGCTAACTATGTGACTAAACAATGAGCATGGTCAAATATAGATCCGTAAAAAGTGGATACAACTCATTTTTTCATATAAAAGATTTATTTTTCATCCTATTCTTTAATAAAATAATGTTTTTGTCTCTAAAAAGTTCTATAACCTATCCCAATAGAATTGGACGTGATCATGGCCCATCCCATGGTGCGTTGAGGCCTGAATCTTATGATCTGGCTTCATTCAGCATCATTCATGGTGTTTTTTTCTTAGATACTATTATTCCTTCTTCTATTTTTCTAATATATACACTTGATTTAGTTATTTTTATGTTTTTTAACAAATATTTTTTATATGGGTTTCATGATGATATAAGAAGAGATCTAAGGGTGGTTCGTGGAGATTCAACTCTTTTTTATGTATTTCAAATCTTTTATCGTGTCTTCCAAAACTGTGGAGGTAGGTGGCCTCACTCATGACTGAAATTTCATGAATTGATTTTATTAGTTTCAAAATGATTTAATAGATTGAGATTTTTTGTGATAACTTGTGGAAAATCATGATATAAATCCTCTTACCTAATGATATATGTTTTTGGTAAAATTGTGTAATATTGGTGAATTTTTGTGAAAGTGATTTGGTTTCAATATTAGAAAATTTTAATTTTAAAATATCATTTTTTGGATATTATAAATGGCTATTTAGAAGAAAAAAATTAAAAAAATTATTGAAATGAGTCACGCATGTTTTAATTGGAATAATTTTGGGGAATACATGGGTGTGTTTTCATATATCATTTATGAGGATTAGTTGAAATATGTCATTGTGATCAGATTCATTGATGTAATGGAAAATGGAAAGTAATTACATTTTAAAGAAATGGTATGTCTATGTGAGACATTTAATGTTTTCGAGACTATTATAATGATACACGTATTGTTGGAGATTTGGACATGTGAAATGGAATGGCTATGCCAAAATAAATATGTGAAGTGGTATTAAGGATTTTTTTTGGCCTCATGAAAATATCTTTTTCTGGTAAACTGTTTGAGATAAAACTCATTTATATTTGTCTATCAGCTTTTTTATAAATGATTTATATTTTTTATAATTATTTTTTGGAAATTGGTTTATATAAATTGATCATTATAAATCATGCTAACTCTTCGATTCCAGTTGCATGAGTAGGGAAGTCATTGGGTAAAACCTACCGAGTTTTAGTACACACCCCTACTTTGAAACTTTTGTGCGTTTTTAAATTACATCAACTAGGACAAGTTAAATGGTAAATTATCACATTTCGTAAGCAGAAGCTCATGATACATGGTTTATTTGTTGAAGTTGGAGAAAGTAGTATATGGATCATGGAGTCATGTAGTTGTATTGGAGTTTTATTTATTGTCAGAATGTATTTACTATTCCATTGTAGTCTTCCACTGCGGTACTTGGATGGTATTTTGATTTAAAAAATTAAATTATGGGTAATATTTCATGTTTATCATGAAATATTTAGTGTGTTTTTGGTATGATTTTTATAGGTAAATGGTTTATTCATAAAGGTAAAATAATAACCAAATGTACTGAATCCCTTCATAATTTATTTTGAAACTTTTTATCCTTTTGGATGTCACTTATGGAAATGTAATGACCATCCTTCTTTTCAATCAAATGAGAAGGAACAAGAAAAAACAAATGGTATAATTTTTGTAAGGTCTAAAATTATATTTTAGATAAATGGAATCAGCGTCATGCATTACATGTGGAATAAGTAGTCATCAATTTTACTTGTTTTAGAGATGAATTTATTATTTTATATTCCACGGGTTGAGTCTTGGAAAGGATTACGAATTTCGAGACCTGAATGGTTTAAATAAAAATAAGTAGGTAACATTTTTATGATGAACATCATGTTACCAAGGAGTTGGGTACATAATTGTTTTAGAGACACTTATATGACCTTTCTATCTCATTTTCATTGTTTTAGCTGCTGAGATTAGGATAACTAGAATTATAGTGGAACATCATCTCATGTGGAGTGAATACATCATTTTGATTAATGATTAATGATTGTTTTTTCAAAAGTGTTTATTTTATAAAAAAAATTTAATTTATTTTCAAAAAAACATTTTTAAAAGGGCCTTGGTTTTTGTATTTTTAAAATGAGATAATTTTTAATTCATAGTCATGTTTTTTTAAAGACCACTGAATCTGGAAATAATTTATTATAGAATGAATATGTGTTATATTTTACATTATATAATTTGAAATAGTTATAAATCAGTTTCTAGAGTGTGGTATTTTTTATGATTGTTTATTAATAAATAATGGCACCAAATATGCATCATAGAAACCAATTAGAAGACATTGTGGAGAAGGTGGTTGCAAAAGATTCATAGGTGAAACCAAAACTGGTTCATTGTATCATTCAATACATTCAGTCTGTGGACATTATGAATTAGTGGGATGTTCCAAAACAGATAGAACATTCCATCCAGTTATAGATAGAGAATCCATCCTCTTTTGAGGCGATTTAGAACCAGAATGATTAGAGGAATGATAAAACAGAATTAATCATATCATCAATTTATTCAACAAACTAGTAGTGATATTTTTAAAGTTTGTCACATTTATTCTCATGGATATTTCATGCTAGATTTGGAATATATCGGTGTAGGATAATGTGGAACAAGGCCTTTTTGGGAGGATTTTGATGAATTATGTAATAAACAATTCTATCATCACACATTCATGATTCAGATAATATTGTGATTATTTATATTTAAGAAGTAAAATTACATTACCATAGATTAGGTGGACAAATTTTTTAAATTATTGTGCTTTGAATTGGATGTTTTTTCTAGTACGGCCTTAAAGTCCCACATAATCAAATCTAGGATAAGTTATGAGACTCACTCAATGAAACATGTTCTCCGTATTATTGATTATACCGAGATGGTATGTAAATTGATAGAGGTATACTAAGACATCATCAAAGCTATGGTAGGAGTATGTTTGTTGATATCTATGGGAAATCATGGGAACCCAAATGTAGGAAGTAGGTATAAGTGGGAAACCTACAACCAATGGGAAAGTGGAAATCAGAAACAGACCGATGGATTCATTAATATTCCACCATGACCCAAGAAAAAACCATGATGGTTCTAAGGTGTTTCCATTTTCAACATGAAGAATTAGTTTAGAACACCACATAGAGAATTCCATAATGACATCAAGATGGGAAATTAAAAGTTCTATTTACAGAGTTCTTTGAGATCTCATTCTAAAGACACTTCTCAAGTGTCCTATGCCTCATATACTTCGACAGGATGAGGGAAGATGAATCATTCATTGAAAAAGATCAGAGATATGCATTGTGATTCTAGGAATAAAAAGACTTCTAATCAAGGGAAATGCCATCAAGGTAACAAGGAGAAATGTGATGTGATAAAGAAATTATATCGAGATAAACAGGTGATTACTGATGATCAAGGTAGACCATCATGGATAGTAGTTATGAATATTTTGAATTCTACACTTATGTATTTGTTTTTCTATAGTGGTGTACATCATTACTTCATTTTTTCTCATGATATTTAACAGAAATGATTATAATTTGAGATGATTCTTTTTATGATAAAAATGAAAACTTCTCTTAGTCATAAATAATGTCAAGCATTTCTGTATAGATAATGTTCCATAACTATTTTTAGAGTTAATAAAAAATTATAATTATCAGTGTTAGAGATAAAATTATATATGGTAATTATATGAATAGGTTGGTTGAAAATGTTCATGGCTCACATATTTTTCAATAAAAGTAAAATTAGTTTCACGACTGAGGATGGTGTCGAATATATCTTTAGATGAGAAAGGGTCATAAGGATAGGTGAAACTGTCTTTTTGAAACCAATAGATGGAATTAACTCCTTCGAACTGGCATCTTGGACATTTCCATTGATATAATAGATTGATAATAGTAGTTTCCCAGTAGTGTGGGATTAGTTTACAGATATGTTTCTCATCAATATCTCTATGTTTCCTCCAATAAGGGAAGGAGTGTTTATGACTGACTACCATTGAAATAAAACTCCAATATAACTTTAATCATATTGAATGGAACCAATATAATTAACAGGAATTAACTTGATGTTATAATATATTTTATTAAAATGTATCATAAGTTTAATAATTTCTTTGTGGAAGAACCATTCATATTCATAATGAAAATTAATTGAAATTTTAGGTTTTCTATGAATTATAATAAGATTAATCATGTCATGATAATGAATATATATCTAATTACCAAAACTGATGATTTATTCAATAAATTTATGGGTGCTCAGTGGTTCTATAAAATTTACTTTAGATGAGTATATTACCAATTACAAGTTCGGAAAGAGGATATTCCCAAAATATCTTTCAGAAGAAGATATGGTCATTATGGGTTACTAGAAATGAAACTTTTTCTTATGAATGAAATAGTATTCATTATTGAATTGATGAATCATATATTTTAGAGATATTTGGATTCTATTATTGTGGTTTCTATGGATGACATATTAGTATATTCATGGAATATGACAAAGCATGAGAAACAATTGGATAATTTATTTGGAATCTTGAGAGATCATCATTTGTTTTGAAAATTATAAATTTTTGATTTAGAGATAAAAGAGGTAGTTCTTTTGGGCCATGTAATTTCATAAAGAGGTGTTCTAGTAGATCCTGAGATGATTGAAGTAGTTATCTCTTGTAAACCACTGAATAACATCTTTAATATAAGGAGAACCCTTGGTCTTAATGGTTATTACCAATAATTTTATAATGGATTCTCATGACAAGGTTCTATAATAAAATATTTTGAAATGAATAATGTTCCATTATAGTGGAGTTAGTAGTGTTAGAAATCTTTTCAACAGATGAAGGATTGCATTACATTCACATTGATGCTTTATTTTTCTGGAATTCAGGCCATAGAACATTGTGTATATTGGTTCTTCTGAATCTGTAATGGGGTGAATTCTCATGAAATGAGATAATGTTGTGGATAATGTCTCATGACAGTTGAGGGTTCATGATAATAAATACACAACATATGAATTGGAGTTATATGTAGTTGTTCATGCCTTGATGACTTGGGGTCATTACCACTTTGTTTCTAAATTTAATGTTTTCATAGAATATATGATCTTAAAAAATATTTTCCCAAAATTTTATTTGAATATAAGGAAAATAATATGTATGTAGTATCTTTATATTTCTATAATTTACTTATTGTATAAAAATGGTAATGTAAATTGGGTGTCTCATGCATTAAGAAGAAATTCATATGCTCTGTTGGCCAAATAAGCTTCAGAAGAGAGGTATTCGATGTCGTTCATAGGCGACATACATGTGGAATGTGAAGACTGAGGTGATGTTGATAATTTCGTTTTATTTTTTATTGTTCCATATTTGATAATTATAGTTAATGAAATACACAAATCTGATGAAGAATGTGTGGCTATGCATTCAAATCTCAATGGTTTGGAGAACATTCAAAGATCATTCCTTAATTAGAGTTCAGTGTTGCGGTTCAGAAATTAGATTGGGTAGCTATGATTTCCCAAGAGAGAATTCATCGTGAATACCTCCACTCATGAAAGGATTTTAATTCAGGAATATGGAAAATGTATAAGGCATTGATAGAATAGTATTGGTGAGTTTGTATGAAAAGGAAGATAGTTGAGTTAATTTCAAATTTTTTAAGTTTTCAAAATGTTAAAGAAGAGCATCTATGGCTAGAACACATTTTTAGTTCTTTACCTCTACATTTTTGGAAATGGGAGAGGATAAATATGGATTTTAGTTTAGGTATCCCAAGAACTATTTGTAATCACAATTCCATATGGATGATAGTGGATCATCTCATGAAGTCATTTAATTTTATCCATTTTAATTAAACTTGTACAATGGAGGATCTATCAAAGATCTATATCCATTTATGTGTAAAGATAAAGGGAAAATAGTTTTGATTGTATCAGAAAACAATCCTCGTTTTACATATAATTTATAGAAATCATTACAGAAATCCCTTGTGACCTATTTGACTATGTGTATGACATATCATCTTCATACGAATGGTCAATCTGAAAGGATGATACAAACATTGGAAGTCATTTTTTTGTGCTTTTGAAATAGAGTTTGATTTTTTTAAAGGTTGGGGTTGAAGCATCATTTATTATTTAAAGATAATACCTCTTTCATATTGGGTATAGGAGGACCCATTACATAGCCCGAAGGCCCAAGACCAAGTGGTCTGAATGAAAGGACTCAAAGCCCAATTTTATGGCCCAAGGAGCCCTTCGGTGAATATTACTGCTACAGTACCTGGGCTGCTACATTCCCTGCTACAGCACCGTCACCACTACAGTTCCTGCTACAATGCCTCCACCGCTATAGCGCTGCCACTTCTATAGTTCCACGACCACTACAGTATGTACTATAGTGCTGATACAGTACCCCAGAAATTAGTCCCTGCCCAGATTTGATCCTGGGTCTTTTGGACCCCATACAGGAGCCTTTACCACTTGGTTACAAGCTCGTTGGTAGAAATAGAGTTTTATGGCTAATGTGAAGATCAAATTCCCATAGTGAGGTTTTCTTATAACAACAGCTATCGTGCCTTGAAACATATGGCTCATTTTGATGTATTTTATTGTAGTCCATGTATATCTCTACATTGGTGGGTTTAGACATGTGATATATTACTAGTTTGTCCATGTCTTTTCCAAGAAAAACAATTTAAGAATCGGCTGATTAACTAGCGAATAGAGGTAGCATAGATCTTTTAGAACATGCATGATGATCATCCATAAGGGTTATTTTCATTCATCGGGTGTGACCATGTATTCTTGAGGTCATCTCCATGTATTGGACTTCAATATTTCTGAATGTGGGGAATATTATTTCCTCAATACACCTTCCGATTTTCAATAATGGAACTGTTTGGTGAGGTGGTATATACATTAGAATTTCCACCATGGTTCATTATGGTTCATAGTGTCTTCCACATTTCTCACATGAAAATATTACAACCTAATAATGACCATTTGATCAGATGGGATCATGTTGACGTATATTCAGATGCTTCATTGGTAAATATCCTGATGCTGCTTGTGAATATGCATGAGATTCTATTTCCTGGAAAAATAATTGTCCTAGTGCAGAGTTACAGGGAACATGCATAGATTTTGGAAAATATTATTGAATAACAGAAGGAAATAAAAGAGAAATAGTGGGAAACCATTTAGAAAAAAAGGTTTTCTACTTTATAGGGGTGGAAAGGACAATAGTGGGAAGAATGTTGCACCCCAAGTTTCTGACATATAAAAATTTCTGTATGATTTTAATGAAAATACTTTATATTGGCTAAGTGTGGGTGTGTTTGGGGAAACATTAATTTTTTGGGAAAATTTATTCAGGTTCTTGGGTGGTTCATGGTATTTTGAAACCAAGATTCACTTGTATAAATTTTTATACAGTAAGACATCGGGTAACGGTAAGGTGCGCGAGCTATGCAAAAGTTTTCCAAACTATAGAGAAGCATATGGGAAACCATGTAGTGTGGTGAAAATTTTGAATAGATAGCTTTAGAATGGTTGGAGAATGGTTTAGAAGTTGTTATAGAGAATCATGAAATATGTTTATTAATATATAAATAGGATCACAATTAGATCCTGTTTTACCTAACCGTATGATGAAACCGAGCACATGGTCATAATTATATACTTAAAAAGTGGATCTCAATTTTTTTACCATTTAACCATTTCATTTTTCCTCCAATGAAACCCTTACTTATGATTTTGTTCTTCAAATGGTTGGATATCCTCTCCCATGTGAGTTATATGTTATATAGAGCCATCCTAGAGTGTGTAAAATCTGGTTTATTTCGGTCTGGATACATTCTTCGCCATTTTTGTTGTTTTTTCTTATAGTTACTTTACCCTTCCTCTATATTTCTATGATCAACACTCACTATGTGTAGATATAATTTTATAGACTCCAATTTTTTTTATATTTCAGTTTTTTATGATATGGGAAGAAATCAAAGGTAGATTCATGGAGATTCAACCTATTTTTGTGATGTTTTTCATCACATTTATCATTCTCACCAAAATTCTTGAAGTAGGTGGAATTAATGTCAACTCATATTTCTAAATATTTTTGGATTAGAATCAAATATATTTAATTAATATAAATTTATTTTGATATCTGGGTGCAAATAAAAATATAATTATTATTTAGTGACCATATATTATTTTTAGTGAAATTATGGAATTTTTTTGAATTGTTGTGAAATGTAATTTAGTCTCCGGATTTTAAAATTATTATTGTTAATATATGACTTTACTAGATTTTTGAAAGGTTGGTATTGAGAAATTATTTCATTAAAATAATTATTTTATTGAAATGATTTTTTATGGTTGGTTTTGGAATTGTTTTTTGGCTTAGTTGGGAATGTGTTCATATTGCATTTACGAGGCTTGGTTGAAAAATGAAAATATTTTTGATGTTAAAGGTGTAATAGAACATGGTAAATAATTACATTATGATGACATGGTGGATTGATGAGAAACCACTCATGAGTATGGATCTGATATAATGGTACATGCATGATTAGTGGTGTTAATATATTAAATGGAATGGTTATGACCATGTAAATTTTCTAATTGGTTTTAAGGATTCGATATGTCAGGTTCTTCAAAATATATTTAGATAAAAAAATGGTTGAGATTGATTTTTATATATTTTGTTAAAATCTATTTTCAAACATATTTATATGTAGTTATAATTTTTTTAAATTGTTTTATATAAACTACTTTGTATAAATGTTTCTAACACATCTATCCTAGTGGAGTGAATATGGAAGTAATTGGGGTAAACATGTTGAGTTTTAGTAGTCACCTATACTTTTTAACATTGGTTCATTGGAAGATTCCATCTTCTAGGAAATGGGAAGAGGTAATGTATAACACATTTTATCACAACCACTTCTTGCATGGGATGTTTGGTGAAGTTGGAGGATATAAAATATAGAGGTGGTAATCATATAATTGTATTGGAAATTTATTAATTATCTGTTGTTTTTTTCATTTTAGTTTTAGTCTTTCACTTTGTACTTTGTTGCTAGCTTGATTTTGATAATATAAATTTTGGGAAATATTTCATGGTATCATGCATCATTTTGTGTTATTTGTAATTTTTTTGATTAGTTTGTTTATTTTTAGAGGGAAATTTGTCCCCACACTTATTGAAGGTCTCCAGAATTTATTTCCAGAGATTGGAACCTTTGAGATGCCACTTAAGCATATGTAACACCCTTTCACACTCTCAAATCAATGAATAGGGGAAAGACATACATTATACCTGAGTGAAATTAATTTATATAAAAACTCATTTAATGCACAAAAACAAAATTTTAAACATAACCATATAGAAGAGTTTTTTCTATTTATGGGTCAGTATAGTCTATATAAATGAGAGAATTCAAAATATTAAAGGAAATATTATACTTATTGAAATTTATAAATTTCAAGGATGATTTTTGTTCACATAAAAATTTTAAATTAGTTTATAAATTTGATTTGTTATAAAATAACAATAAATTCAATTTTGATATTTATTATTTAATTGAATTTAAAATTAGAATTTAATGGTGGAATTTAAATTTACCATGTTAATACCAACGTAAAAAATTTAATAATCTATAAAATTATATAACTCAATAATTAAATTATTTTACATTATTTTTTATATTTCTAATATCAGTTATTAAATTATATTATTAAATAATAATTCATGTGTTGGTGTTTCATAATAATTCAATGTAAATATAACATCAATAAAAAAAGTAAAATATATTAACATGAGAAGAAACACATTTATCATTCAAAATAATATTTATAACCTCAAATATTACATTATTCCCTATCCCATAACATTATAGAAATTAAAGGTAATGAATTCTACTTTTTTGTATATTTCCTTACATAACTGGTTATATAAGTCAATTCAAAATAATTTTAACCAAAATACTAATAAAAAACTAAATTAAGGAGCTAATGGTAGATGTACATACATCTAATGGTGGTTGGAAGGTATTTAGGTCATTTTACCCCATATCAATGAACTTTAACACCTAATATACTCATTTTTACCGTAATCATAATAACTAATTTTATCAGTTTTTAGTAATAGTAATGGAAAATAAATAATTTAAATCTATTAGATAATAATAATTTTTATTAGTCAAAATATGGTATCATTTTTACAAATTTAAACTTACATAAGTTATAGAATTTATTTTATATTTAATTACATAGATGAAACAAGGAATAATGGTTTCAAAGTTCATGTACAAAAAAATATAATGTGTTTTTATATAAAAATTAAAGATTAAAATAATTCTAATGAAAAACATTTGATTAATTGTAATGATATTATACAAAATAAACTTGAAAACTAATTAAAAATATATTTTAACATAAAGAATTATTTTTAAAATATGGATGTTTTCAATTAATATCTGGTTCATCTCAAAATTTATCAATAAAAATTAAGAAAAATTACAAAAAATTACAAATTAAAAAATTTGATATTATTTATTTTTTAAATGATTATTTTTGTGAAAAAATTATTACTATTCTAAAAATAAATTTTCAATTATGCATACAAAGAGTTATTAAATTATCCTATTAGAAAAATTATTCTTCTAATTAAAAAAGAAATTTTTTAGTAAATGATTACAATTTTATTTATAATCAATTTTTATCTTATAAACACGGGAAAATAAAATATTTTAAAATGATAGTTAAAAATATCTATAAACTACTTTAAAAAATTATCATATAATTTTTATATAATTTAATAATTTATTATCATATTATAGTTTGGTAAATCATTGGTTTTCAAGTAATTAAATCTATCTAAGACACACATTCTTGTGTATAGCGCAATATATAATCAGTGTTATATATAAATAAATTTAATGAAATCTTGTAATTATATTTTTTATCCTTTAATTGTTTCACTTAAAATATCAAATATAATTACCATATTCTAGAATATTGAGGTATTGTAGTGCATCAAATGATTTCAGCGACAATAAAAAATGAAACAAGAAAAAAATGACAAATGGGTTTAAATAATTGAACTATGTACCCCACCATTTTGGTAGGAAATTATTTTTAGAATCACTTATTCAAACTTGGATCCTCTACTATGGTAACACCATTTAAAATTTATGTGGTGGAAAGTGAAATCAAATCAGAGAATAACATTGTAATGTTTAAACTCATGAAAAGTGTCATATGAAGGATATATTAGATATAATATATGGAGAGGATATATATTTTTAAATAGTATATAGTTATGTATGGAATATAAATAATCACAACAAGATACATTGCATGGATGGAATAAAATAATAAATATTATTTGGGAGTTATAAATAATATTATATTTATAATCTATATGGTGAAAAAAAGAAATTTATTGATGATGCTGATGAAAGAATTTTCACGCGATACTTAAAAAGTATTAATTAATATATTTGTATAAATATGTTATTAATAGTTTCTTATAAAAGAGAAATAATACATTATTCAAGAGAATGATGGAAATAATTCAAATAATTATGATGCGAATAATTCTGAAAATGAGGTGTCATTTTTCTAAAACAAATTAGGTTATGTATAATGAAATTCATGATTATTATTATAAGGTTTAACAATAAAATGATTAGGTTTCTAATAAATATTACCCAATAACTATGATGTGGAATATAATATTTTAAATAATTGATTAAAATATCAATAGGGACAAGTCATATTCAACAAGAACTCCTATTATTACTAATATAGAGAATACTAGTTAATTATATAAATTAGATTCAATTTTATTAATAGAAATATAAAAATAATATTCGGGTTTTATGTTGATGAATAAATATTAAGAACATATTAATATAAACCAAACATGTTGACCTTTATGATATTTATATGTACACAATATCATTAGTAAAATGTGAATTTTATACGTCTTATGATAATCATGGATAATTTATCCTGAACAATAAATTGTGAATATGAATGGGATATATAGAAACTAAAGATATTAACATAGATAAAACTTTAAAATAGTGGAAGTACAAAAATAAATAATACACTTTCTATTTGTTAATTCATAGCGACTTCATGGTTTTCCAGATAGATTTCATGTTGGAAGTATTAAATTTGGGTATCAATGTGGAATTATATATTTTATAACAAGAGGGATTTAAAATGGGAAATGAGGAAAAATATATATGTCTTCATTATTGGAGAACATATATTAATTAAATAACCTCTATCGAGAAATGTTAAAAATAATTGTTCATTAATGTTTTTGACTTTAATATACATTATATGTATCACATCCTTTATATAAAATACTATAAGGGTAATGTTTCTATCAATCCATAAGCCTAATAATATACATTATTCTAGAATAATGTTGAATTGTTTTGGAATTTTATTTTGTTTTTAACTTCAAATATTTATATTTCTATTACTAGAGAGCTAAAAAAAATTTATGAACAGTAATTTTTTTTGAGAATGTAATATACCTTCATGTATAATGAATTATTAGTAAGGTTGTTAACAAACAATATTTATGTTCATGGGATCAAATTATCTGTAGAAACAATTACTAATATAACAAAATTAATAATTCATGAAGTTGGATGATCTATTAATACTATATTATTCGATTGAATTGTTATTTTTTATACATCACAACAATAAGTCATGCCAAAATTTAACATATTTAATTTTATATATAGTTCTAGTGTAGTACAACAAAGTGATATCTATTTAATATGAAAATAATTATAATGTAAATTCAATGTACTATTAGTGATGGCTTAATTTTTTTTGTAGGTAATCAATATGAATTTTTTTTAAATTTATGTCGAAGGGCGGAGATATTAGTGGTAGAAAATACTATACTAAAAGATAATCAATTATCAACTAAATTGTGTTTCTACACTTAAAGGAATCAAGAGTACATATATATATAAATGATGATCATATAATTTTTTTTATTAAGAAATGTGACCTGAATATATAGATAAAAAATATGGATGGTATTGTTTCATGTATTTGTTTTCCTATGTTGACTCACTATTGTATCCATACATTAATATCATTTATATAAAATTTTGTAACAAACTCTAACATGAAGAATGTAAATATTTGGTATCATAAAATAAATTATTTGGATGAGAAATGAATAATAAAAATAAATTATATTTGAAGAAATTATAACATGGATGAAATTGACACAAAACAATTTTCCACATTGATTTTAAGAAACATTGATTCACCCTCAATGGTCATCTGCTTTCATTAACATGAGAGTATGTTACGAGTTTTTCACCTGACATTTCATTTTCATATATAACATATCTATTAGACATTGGAGAATACATTAACACATTGGAATTAAAATAAATGGTGTGAAGAAAAGTGAAATTGAAATTAAAATGAAGAAATAGGAAAGGTAAATTAATAATTTTCCATTCAAATAGGGGTACACAATTTATCATCTGTCTATGATAAATAATATTTTGTTAATATGATTCTTAGGTATGATTAAAAGACGATAATTGTGGTTTAGTTCAGATATTGATTATAAATTGTTAACCAATTTTTCAATTGATATAAATAATTCTTGATAAATTTTTTATACAACTAAAATTTTTATTCAAGATGAAATAATTGAAATATTTTTTTTAAAAAGATTTATAAAAGTTTTGAATAGATTTAACTTTAGTATGGCTTCATAAGTTTTCCAAAAATCTAAAAGGGTGATAATATAAAAATAATGGTAATGAAAGTGGGGTAAATTTTAATACTTTATAAATAATTAAAAATAAAATTGAAAATTTTTCTTAAAATATAGATTTTATTTTTGTATTTTTTTAAATCAAAAAAATTTATGGTATTTATAAACAAATTAATTCTTAATGGGGTCAAAAATTATTATATATTCTTTTATATAAAACAAAATCATAGTGAATCCATACATGTATCTTTATGATGATGGTTCTATATGTGTAAATTTTAGGGCATGTAGATTTTTCATTCCTTTATGAAAAAATTCACACAAAAATTTTATGGTTTAATAGAAAAGAATATTAGATTATTTTTTATTTTGGGCATCATGATAATTTATGTTATGATCTAAATATTTGTTAATGTTATCACCCCATAAAAATAAGATTACTCCCTAGTTCTTGCTATTTATAATTGATTTTTTTATATGAGTAATCATTTAAACAATAGATCAATATTATATTGAAGATAAATATAAACATTTAATGTATATATCATCATTAGATTTATAAATCAAAATGGACCAATATATGTTACATTATATCCCTGGTGGTGGATTTAAATGTAGTTATTTGTTAATTCTCATCATAATGAAATTGTGGTTTTAATTTCTTGATGTTTTTGTTTTATAATTATATGGATTATTTTATTACCATTAAAAATAATTTTTTTGAATCAATATATTATTTTATAACAGACTTCATATGATAATTTTCATTCATAATCAATATGTGATGGGTTTATATTATAATGGGATTGATGTTTAAATGATTCTAATAAATGGATGAAAAAATTGGATAAAGGTACACATTTTAAATGAGAGGGGGAGAGAGAATAATAATTGATATATCTGAATTAAAATATGAGAGGAAGGTATATAATATACTGAATATATATAAAATATAATGAACATATAGAATAATATAAATTATAGAAATTACATCATCAATATTTAATGTTATTGAATTATTTTAAACTCTTTTGATAAATAATTTAGTAAATATTTTCGTATCACCATACGTAATATTGTGAGTGGAGAGAAAATATTATATAATAATACTTGGATTGAATGTGGGAATTAAGAATACCTAGTTATCAAATAAACTACGATATAATTGATATACACTTCTTCAATAAAAAACATATTAGGAAACCAAGTAAAACTCTATTGTTATAATAATAACATTAATATATTTGCATTCTTTAATTATATATTTGATCATCATAGGTTTGTAATGTTAATTATTAAAATAAATAATGATAAACCAATAGTTTGAATTGAGAACATAATTCACAACCTAATTAACACCCATCACCCTTTCACTATTTATTTGGGAATCTAGGGTTATATCATGAACATTTTAAACCTCCCAAAAATATCAAATATAATTACCATTAAAAATTAGATCATTATTCGAAAATTGAACCTATTGTTTCACCTTGAATATATTTTTTAATTATTAAAATATATTTGGAGGTCTATTGTTAAAATATTTTTGTTGGAGATAAGAAATCATAAATTAACATTGAAAACTATTTACAATTTTTATATTAATCATTGAATATATTCATTTATAAATAATAATTATAATGGATATATATACCAAAATAATCATGTTAAAATATAAGAAAACACATAACCTTTATCAGATATAGTTATTTATCTGGATGATTTTAATATATATTTTTGGTTTTTTACAATAACCAATATACTAGGATACAATATATGATAATGTAACCTATATTAGTAAGACAATATCATACATCATAATTTATTATATGGGTTTTCCAGGAAATTTCCAATGATAATGATATTCAATTATTAGTCAAGCGTAACATTAGACATTTTAGGAGGAGGATTTTTCATGTTATTTTTTCAAGAGACATTGGATATCATCAGATGCAATCATTTATTTTTTATATAAGATTATAAAGTCACATGCATCTATTTAATCATATTCCCATTCACAGATAACGGAATTGAAATGTATTAAATTATCAAAAACGTAGAATAATTATTTATATACATTATGAAGAAAATATAAATTATAGTATATAGAAAAAAATCCCTGAAGAATTTTCATATATAATTCTCTTATATAATATAAAATTAATGAAATTAGATTATTATTGAATAAATTTTCATTTATCTGTCCATATGATAGATATCGTAACTATTTTCTAAAAAAGATCATGTTCAGTATTTTGTATGAATAAAAATACATATTCCCACATTTTTCTTGGAAACAAACTCTTGTAATTTTTAAATTCTATTCTAGTGATGAAAGACATATTATTTCATAGAAGATAATTTTCCCCAAATAATGTTTTGGTTTATATCCATGGTATTTTTTTATCAAAATGCCAATAATATAATTTATAGAGCATCCCCTAATTTGTATCATGATATAACCATATATTAATGGAAAAATTTTATTAGAAGCCATGAAATTGAACGCCAAATTTACTAATTTATATATTTTTCATGATAAGACAACTATTCAATTATATTAGGAGAGAACCCATACATTCCACCGATGATAAAAGGAAAAATAGAATCCATTACATATCCTAGAGGCTTGGAACAATAAATCCCATATAAAATTAAATGACTATAAAATAATATAATATTTAAAACCATCTCATCTCTAGGTCTAAATCAATCATTCCCATTGACACATGTAATAATTTATAGTGAAATGTGTACTACTACATGATGTGATTTAATATCTTCCATATCCACCATTTGATCATTATAATGTTTTTATCTACCTAGTTAATTTTAGTACTATAAATAAATAGAATGTGGTTTCTCTAATAATAGAAAATATATATGATAAATGACCTTGAGGCCCTTGGGGGGAAATTTTTTATTGTCTAAGAGGCCCTATGACTTGATATCCCAATATTTCCTAAATGGCCATTCACCCATATGCCAAAATCTATTTCCAAATTAAAATTTTTAGTAAATATTTCTTCTACGATATTTCAAAAATAGATCGTACTATTGTAATACAATAATGACATCATTAACAATAACAAACATAAATTTAATCCTTTTTTGCATGATATTATAGAGTTTATTAGACCACAACAACCAAAAATACCCTATTACTATAATATTTATCATAGAAAGGAAAAAAATTTATTTTTAAAATCTTATTATTGTATGTTTTGTAGTGATAATGATATACCATATGAAAAAATTAAAATATTTATAAAATCCATTGAACATTACTCATTTGTTTTTATGATGTTAGTAGAAATAACAAAATATATATTTTAAATTTAGTAAGTTATGTTTCACAAATTTATAATTAATCAGGAAATGAAAATAATAATATGTATGTATGATCTGTTTAATAATTTTCATAAGATCATAATCTACTATATAACATGTAATTATAAAAAACACCTTTGTCAAATTTTTTACCATATTATTCCCATGATAGATATATACAAATCATTGAAAGAAAATTCTCATCATCATTTCATGTTGAAATTAAATTACATACCACCCCATGAGAGCCTTTATGGTTTCATAAGTTCTTATTCCTAAAATATTTGACATTTATAGAGAAAAACTAATATATGGTTTATTATTTTGTGTTTTTAAATACACATCATCATAAATAACTTTATATTAAATTGATAAGTTAATAAAACAGAATAATTGATAATAGATAGTTATGTTTCTTTAATAAATCAATTTTTATATCGATACTTGATATCGCATTAATGGAATAATAATTTATTCCAAAAAACTCCTACAAATAGTGATTAATAAAATTTCATTATTTCATTAGATATTTTATATGTATAAAATAAATTTTATTTCAAAAAACCTATTTTTGAGAATAAATAATATCCAAATTAATGAAAAAAAATCAGTTTATGATTTGATCAATAAACTGACCACATGAATTAAAAAATATGAATCAATAAAATATTTAATGTTTTACTAAACATTGATATTTAAATATTTTCCACCATTATAAAAATAAAAAACTGGAAACATTATTTCATGAGATCATTTTAAAAAAATTATTCAATTTCATCAATAAATTATTAGTATCAATAAAACCAAAAACTTGCATTATATTTAATTCATTTATTATTTTAAATAAGTAACATTAATGTTTTAAATTGTTAATAAAAAATTCACAATAAATATGACCAAAACCCGAATGAATTACTACTAAAAAATTCAAAATGAGAAATTTAAAAAAACATCCCAATGTCTACATTATTAATTGTGGTAAGGTATGTAGTTCAATGATATGTGAACACCAATATTTACTATAGAATACTAAGAATAATAAAAAATTATTCATTCATTAAAATATTTATTTGTATAAAATAAAACAAAAAATCAGTAGTCTCAATATCCTTGAGAGATTAGAAACACAATACATCATTATAGAATCATACTATATAAAATTATTTCAATCAGTGAATAGGGATCATATGAAATTTTTTTATTTTCTTACACAAAATGATACCGTGAGTACATAAAAGATTGAAATCATGTTATATGAAACCAAATATAGGAAAAACAATCACAAGGAACTGTAATGTATGAGATGATATGTATGAAATGATATCATAAAAGTGAATAATGGCATGAAATAGTTTCATAAATAATAATATATCATAATATCATAAAATCATATGATTGTAGAAAAAAACAAAAAACAAGACATTTTAAACATAGATCTGTAATCACTTATGTGACGACATTATATATTTTCCACGAATTAATTCTCATCCACCTAATATGGTAACTAATGATTTGAATACATTACCCGATACATTATGTAGTTGTACAGTTTCGGATCCTCAAATAACATATAAATAAATACATTCAAACGTGTTCCACATAATGAATTTATACATAAGAAATAATTATTGGAAAACCCAAAAAAATGAATTGGTAAAAATAATGTTTCTAAAAACATAATGAAACGACATACCATAATGATTCCAAAGATAATAAGAAAAAATTATATATTTTTGTAAATTTTTATATGAATATATAGGTAGGTATAAAAATTTTGATATTTAAATTAATAAAATTCATAGTAATGGACTGGAGAATTTGGCATAATATCAATCCTCTTAAACTATGTAAAAATGAATAAGTAAAGAAACATTGAAGAAGGCTATGTAATGGTGTTTCATTATAACCAATTACAATGTATAATGCATTTCAATAATATAGTTACTATTTTATAAAATCATTTATGGTAAAAAATATTTAAATGTTATTATATGAAAGTGAACATTTCAATAATACGTTTCTCTTATTAGAGTGTATATTTTAATAAAATATTGAGAAGGGGACCTAAAAATATGAAAAAACATAAAAATTATATCTAAAATAAACTATGAATATACATAAGAATGAAAAAAATATATAGCTATTAAATCAGAGTAAAATACAAGTAATGTGTATCATAGAGATAAATGAGTAAACTAAAGGGATTTTTTGTTGTTCATATGTTCTCTTACCTTAGGCCAAAATTCAATTATTGCTATATATATTCTATAAAGAAACAAAATTCAATTAATTAAATACTAAATTCCTAACAATTTTCATTTAATTATTATTTTTTATGTTCTATTTATTATCACATATCATATATTTACAATATTATTGTTTCTCATATCGGTCATATGGGGTTGTAAAGTCATTTTATCCAAAAATGTTATTGTATGTTGAAAATGATTATTGGTATTATAAAAATGATATTTTGTGTTAATAATAAAATATTATCTAAGATAGATGTTTTGTAGTGATTTACAATTTCATGGATTCATTATTTGTAGTTTTAGGTGTGATTTTCTGAAATGAAATTTATAACATGGTAGTTTCAATAAATTTTAATAAAAAGTTTTTGTAAAATAATAGAATAGTTAATTGTTTTTATTACAATAAAAAATGACATTAAATATGTATTTAATAAATAAATTACTGTTAATTATTTTCCAATAAATATCCACTAAAAAAATATGATTTCTTCATTCATGTTTGGGGTTAAACAATACAGAAGATAAACATGTTTTATGAATGCCTATATATGATTATGAACAGATTTTATCATTATATAATCATTGAAGAATATTAAGAATATTATTTATATCTCTTTAATTGAATATTTTTAAATTATTAATTACTTTTGGAATATATAAATTCAAAATGAACAATAAGAATTCATTTCTTAAAAATAATAATGTTTATATCCACATGGAGGCCTTATTGATTTTGGATAAATTCGATAAATCTATTAAGACTAGAAGCTACACAACATGTGAGAGTATTATTAGAGAATTTTATATGTCAGAGTATATGGAGTAATTATAGTTTTCGGAATGACATGGAATGGATGGTGGATGGGACCTTTTATAAGTGAGATGTGTTATTTTTTTAAATCTAATATCCTAATATAAAATTAATATCATATTAAATAAATTATGATCCAAAATAAATAATTATTGATGTTATGTAATGAGGGAGTTTTTGAAATTTCTTATATATCAAATTTTAAAACATTTTATTTGGAATTCTATGATTATAACTATTGATTTAACTTATTTATCTCATTTAAACCTTTACACTGGTGACTAATAGTTGTTGTGTCAACTTATATTTATTAATTTAAAATAAATTTAATAAAAAATAATATTGATTATGATGACTAAAATATTATTATAACATTCATAAAAAATATCTAAATTGGGTAAAAATCATGTTAAATATAAATATAAATAATTTAATATATTTTTATTAAATATAAATTTTAAGCGTTAAAATGAATTCATATGTTGATAGGAAAAATATTTTGAATTGTATTAATATAAATTTTATTTATTAGTTTCTGAATTAAAATAGAGGATCATTTGAAAGGAAAATAAATCCAATGCTCAATAATATATATATTGAAAACTATATTTAGGGAAAATAGTAAAAAATAGTTTTTTTATAATGTCATAGGGAAATGAAAGATTAGATTAATATGGAATAAAACGATATCATTTAAGAGAATAACCACACATAATAATTGCATAATATTATAGATATCATTATAATGAGGAATAATAATATTGTGGTAAGAACATGAATAATGGAATCATAATTATAAATTAAGAATCACCACTATGAAAACATGTTATTTTTTTACACATATGGAATATTCTCCATAAATGGTATTTGATGAGATGAAAACATTACCCAATGCATTAGGGGTATATAATTTTCCTTTTAAACCATTATTTCAGAATATGTACATGAATATTTTTATGATAATGAAATCAGAAAAATTCATAAGCATTATAAAAAACCAATATAAATGAGTGGTATAAATTATCCTATCAAAAATCCTAAGAAAATGTTATTTTTATTGATTCACCTGATAATATAGAATTAAATAATTTTAGATGGTTATATTTGAATTAAAATGAATTGTTATTAATCTAAATTAAATGTTATGTTAATTGAATGTGTATCAAATATTAAAAATTTATGAGGATAATATATGTGGAGGTTATTCATTCCCTCACACACAAATTTACATAAATTTTTTATGAGATATTGGTTTGTTTATATCCCTTAATTTCATGCTTTTAACTTGATCTATTATATTATATTGAGACATTCACATTCTTCTGTATCATAATTTTATTCCCTGAACATATTTCCAAGATATTTATTTATTCATGTTTATTTGGATTTAAAATAAATAATTATTTTTTAAATTTCTTCTTCATAAGAGGATAGAAATTAAATTTAATATAATTACTATTAACATAATAAATTTTTAAAAAAAATTAATTTTTATGGAATGAGTGTTTTAATAAATAAATATTAATATTATTAATAACTATATAATTATTCGTATATGAATAAATAATTATGTTTATTTGACATTAAAATTATGATAATACATATGATATTCCTTTGAATATTTATTTCTATGAAAACTAATTACTAAAATAAAATATAAGATACATTGTTAATGTGAAACATAGGATTATAAATTTAAAATATTATTTCCACATAATTTTATTTACTTCTAAAATATCAATATGATAGAAAAATAAGAATGATAAATTTTTTATTTCATGCGTATATAATTATTAGGTCATATAATTTTTGGAAGTTATCAAAACACTAGTTTTTATATTCAAAAAATATTCTTCTCTTGGAAATTACAAAAAATTAAAATTAAAAAATATTTATTTGATGATTTTAAAAAAATAATTATACAAAGAATTAATATTATATTTTATAAATTTTAATAAAATTATTGTTTATTACAAATTATTATTTTTTTAACGTCATCAAAATTCATACTCATAAAAAAATGACTTATTAATTTAGAATAATACAACATAATATATATATATATAAAGGTTTAAAAAATATGAATATAAATTTTATTTTCAATTGCTAATGTAATAATAAAAATATATTATATGATAATAAAACATATATGACTTAGTAAAAATACCATCGTACTTTATATGTGTAAAAATTTTAAATTATTATATATAGAAATAATATATAATTAATCTTTTATTCTGATTTGTACTAATTTCTTTCTTAATGAATTATTCTAATTGAATATATTTAATTGGTTTATTAAGTTATGAATATGATTTATATGTTCTTATATTACTAAATATAATACATATTTAATAAGATTTTCAATTCATTATATGAAATTTGGTAATGATACACTTATTATGACTCAAGAATATGTGAGGTGTCTTTTTAAATGTGGACCTCCCATTGACATCCCCATTGACAAAAAAATCATATTCCACCCAACCAAAAAAGTGAATTCTCATAAAATATAATCTCATTACTAAAAAATCATAGAGAATAATTCTAGAAAAAACCATATATTTCATGAAATCACCAAAACCACATCGTTAGACAATGAATCAGTATAAACCCACACATCACATGGGAAGATATTTAGGTGAAGACCTTTAAAACCAGGATTACTATATTCATTATAGATATTTATCATAATCAGATTCTAGCACTACACATCAACAAGCCAACTCAAGTGAAGAAAAAAGTTTCACCACCATAGTTGAGATTTTTTCCTAGAAAAAAATACCAAAGAGACAATATTGAAGGAACCACATAATAAAATATGATTCTAGAGAAATTTAATGTACACCATAGAAAAACCACCTGTGTTGGGGAATGTTTAATTAATACTAGTTCAAAAATACGAACAAGAGTCAAAAAAATGTTTCAAAATATTCACTATCCAAATAAAAATGATTACCAAAGGTTATCCATATATTAACCCAAAATAGTACCACTTCATTATAAAAAATTAGTGAAAGAAAAATGTAAATGAGAAATGATATAATATCTATGGGATGGAGGTTACACTACAAAGATATGAAAGGAAAAAAATTGCACATAAAACATCACAGTACAAATACCAATATTCTATTATTAAAAATAATTATGAATGTGATAGGATGTCTATAGTGAATTATATATGAATACCTTACCCAAATAGTAATTATAGTGTGAAACCTACCAAATAATGAAAATTATTAACAACATGAGGATTTATTATTGTAAAAATAATTAACTGAGGAATTAAAAGAGAGTATATATATAGAATCAATTATATAAACATAATACTCTTAATATTTATCAGACATTAATGTGATTATTTAATGTCTTTTTTAATTTATTCAATTATAATGTATTATGTTATTCAATTTTTTTTGAAAATTATTCATTAATTTATTTATGTAGACTATTAATTAAACTTTTCTGTATGCACTATGGTGTTATCTTTATGTATCCATGAACAATCAAAATTAAAATTATCACTTGTTAAATTCAGTTATTATTAACATTTATCAATATCTTCATGATAAGATATTTTTTATATATATTTGTGCATCAAATTGGTTTTATTAACAATGATTTTAGAAATATTTACCTTTTTAATCACGATAAATTATTTATATATTTTAAAACTATAGATTTATTAGATTTTTAAGTTGTTACATATTTAATGTATGTTATTATTTTATATTATGTCCCAATATCTAATTGATTATGAAACTTCTAATGGTTTTGTATTATATTAGTGTTATGAAATCTACTATGAAATGTTTGATTTAAAATAGATTAATTTGTTAATGAAATATTTTCTCATGTGACAATCATAAGTTCATTTACTATATTCATTTTAGTTCTTCACAATTTTTTTATATGATCAATATAAATTCCATTTTGGAGAGGATTACAAATAATTTTCTAAAATAATAAAAGTCGTGTAATTTTGGATTTATTACATTATATATTGTATCCAAAACATCATCCCATATATTTGTGTGAGATCATATATATAAGGATACCATTTTATTTTTAACATCATATTTTTAGATTAATTTTTTTTGAAATTATGTTTTCAAATAAATATGCATAACATTAGTATAAATTTGATGAATAATATCTCTATTAATTTTGATGTATATATATATGAGTTCAATAAGATTATTAATAATAGAATCAGTGAGATTAGTTAATTCAATCCACAATAATCAATTTTACTCATGTTCATTTCGTAATTTTATTCCCACAATTATAGATAATATATGAATATATATAATATGGGTAGACATAATAAATATAAAAGGAAAATATATTCAAATATGAATTCGATGTATAATTATTATAAATAAAATGTATGAAAAAATATGTAGTAAAAATTTAATAACCATCCTTATTGAACAAATATTCCAATCCTGTCATTCGAAACAATACAATACTTTAAACTCAATAGAATCCATTTTATGAAGTGAAATTACGTTTATATTTATAAGAGGAAATGGTGGATATAATGATTATACATGGTTATTAGAAAAAAAAAATGATTTTATGATTGGAATTAATTGGATTTGGATTCATGCTAAAATTTGAATAGTAGATAGTTATTTAGTAGTGCTAGGTAACACATTCCTTGAATTATTTTGTGGTTTAGTTAATTGATTTCACTATAAGGAAATATATTATATCTCAGATATGGTTATAATGTGGTATATGATATAACATCATTTAGAAAAAAGAGTAATAATAAACTATATAATTAAAATATATAAATCATGTTTATTGTAATATTTATTTTGGTATAATATACATTATATGATGATAGCTCAATTAAATTCACATTAGAAATAGTTTTGCAATGTCATTTAATTAATGAGTTTGAAGCTGAAATATATATCTATTTGATAGTGTTTGAACCATTAAACTCAATATTTCTCATTAAATAAATCAATGAGGTATATAAAAGGGTATTCTTGGACCTTATTTTTTTTAAAGATTGTATTCTTAAGGAATAAACAAATTGAATATTTATTCTATAAATTTTCATTCAATAAAGTTGTTCTATCACTCAGTTAGAGAGATGAGTAGTCATCGAAGTATTCTGATAATCTAATGGATTATTAATATCATTAAAGGAATTAAATCATTGGTTGTTTCTTTGAGAACATAATAAATATCCCTTACAATGATAATCCACATCATGGATTGTGAGTTAATCATGTCGAGTATATGCTTATCATTAGTAGTATATATGTGACTATCAAAGATAACTCTACAAGTTTATTATCCATTCACAACCCCATAATTGGAATCTTCATAGGAAACACAAAATTTCCTCTACAAATTCTTATTTATATACATTCTAAATTTTACTAGGATGTGTCCATCTTTAAAATAGAAATTTTATTTCATATTTTTACATGACCCAAAAAATTAGCTTGTAATATCCACATTGTTTTTTTAAATAATGGATAATAAATCATACTTCTATGATTCTTTATACCATGTATAAGCAATTTCTATATTGTGTATGAGATTGATCATGAGTAATACCATTAATAATACATAAAATTCATGTTACTTATAAAATATCATTGATAATTTAATGAAAAAATATCTTCTAAAATGTTATGATAAGATAAGAAATTCAAAGGATTAATATATAATTCAATGTGTTTATGTAAAATATGTTTTAAATTGAATTATAGTTTAAATATATTCTATTATTAAATTCAAAAAATCATTAATAGTTTGGTCTCATTTTATGAAAATTGATTTTAGTCACTTCAATCTTCCTAAGATGTAATATTTATTGAATTTTTATTATATTGTTTTTTATCTCTTGTTAAATAATATAATTTTTCATTTATATGTCTCTAAAATATTTTAATATTCATTTATATATAATGTTAATATGATATGAATGTAATATATTGAAAAATTTTTATGATAAAATTCTTTTTTAAAAAATTCAATTCCAAATTAGGTGTAGTGAGAGAAAATTATTTTTTATATATATTTTCTTCGATATTTAATTTAGGTTATGAGTAAGTGTTTAAATATTGAATAGAGTTTCTACATATTTGGTGTTAAATTTATGATTAAAATAAAATATATTTTCATTATGATACGTTTACCCTTAAAAATAGTGAATTAAACAATCATTAAGTTAAAATAATAACAATCATAGTATTTTTTATAACATGCAATAACGAACTGTAAAGGAATTGTGATATACAATAAAGATATTATTATTAAAAAATGATCATTCACATGTTAACTAATTGAAAAAGAACAAGTAGTTTTTGAGAAGGTCTTGCCTTAGTAAATGACCGTGGAACAATTAATTAAATAGAAAAAACACAATGACATAAGTCTAAATGAGGTGATTTTATTAAAATCATTTTCCTAAAGATGGAGAATATTGATTGGAATATCATCAATCAAAATGATGTTTTATTTGATTTCTTTATTGGAAGGACTGTTAGCAACCACGTTCATTTCATGGAAGGTATGATTGGAAATGTATCTGATGTCTAGAAGCGAAGCAAGGAAGCTCATCCAACAAGTAGTAAGTGGTCATGAAATGTTCACAACTCCATTCCAAATAGGATGGACTATAGTAGTTGAGTCACTTTCAATATATATGTTTCTCCAGCCATTCTTTTTGATAAAGTATACTGCATGAATCACGACTATCATTTCTTCTTCTAATGTTGAGGTGCCACAACAACTACCATAGATGAATCCATGGAAATTCCCAATGAAGTCTCTGAATATAGAACCATATCCTGTAGTTCTAGGCTTGCATTTAGAAGCTCCATCAATATTAATTTTGATCCATCCTAGGAGTAGATCTTTACAACAAAACCTTATTGGGGTTTTCATATGTTTTTAGGGCCTTCAATTATAAGGCAACAATGGATCACATAGTCTCTAATAGTGTTTTCACAATAGGATTTTTGGATCGAGGACACATCTATAGTGGTTATGATAATTTTCATCTAGCCTGTATTAAGATTGAATGGGCAGTTGTTGTGGATAATATCATTTATGTCATACAAAATCACGTGGATAAACTCATAAACAACTGTAGAGATAAGATTCTTGATTTTTTTCAAAGTGTCAAGATCCACACAACATTTTAATTGATAGAAAATAGTTTCATGTAATAACCATATTCATTCAAACATGTCAGTAATATAAGTCCAAAGAGCTGAATCAATAGTATAAGGAAAAAATATGGTTTGTATTCTCACTATAATGTTGAATAAAGTGGAACTTAGAGAGGAGTTAGATACCAAAATACTAAAGACAAAACTCAGATGGTATACGATTGTGATCAATACGCCGAACAAGATTGGTTCTTGAGGGTTTAATCCAGGGTTTGTCAAAATATTTTTACCAACCAATGATAGATTATAAATTTTTGAAATTATGGTTGTAAAAACATTTTTAGTCAAGAACAACATTGTAGTAAGGCTCCCAAATAAGAAAATCATCAGAATTAAAGAAAGGATAATTATCAAAACATGCATGATGCTATCTATAAAATAGAAGTTACAAGACTGAATCAAATCATTTATATTACAATTGGTGTTTTCTAAATGGGAATTGGGAGGAAGCATGAATAATAGGGGGAGCCAGTCTAGTTGTCCATCTAGAAATTCATGGAATAATCTGAGTTAACCATCCATATAGAGTTATTAATAATATTGGAAAAATATTTCCTAATGGATGACCAGATCATAGAGTTAACATAATTAAAATTACCCTTCTTATGATTATCAAGGAATCAATTTTTGATAAAATAAATGGAATCAGAGTTATTATTAAACAATCTCCATGTGAGTCTAGCTTGAAAAGAATCTTTAAAGAGCATGATATTTTTAATGCCAAAACCACACTTCTAAGTCAGTTTTCAATAAGTAGACCAGGGGATGGCAACTGGCTTCCTTTACAAAATACTTCCAGTCGAAATAGAATTTTTGATGTAGACATTAATATTCTTAATAAGACTGGTAGAAAATTTATATACCATCAGTGTGTAGAAAAATTTAGAGACAATCGTAGCTTTCACTATCCCAACACTACCATCCATGGAGTTTGATTTACCATTCATTGAGGATAGTTGATTTATATCATGGTCAATAACAGTATTAAAGTATATGGATTTTGGTTTTCCCCAAAAGATGGGAACATCCAGATCGGTGAAAGGGAAAGATCCTTCTTTGATGCCTAAGATATTGTTAATGCTACCATTCCTACTAAGAGATAATCTTTTGCTGAAGAACACAGAATATTTTTTATAGCTAATAGATTGTCCAAAGAACACTTCATAATAAGACAAGTCATTTTTTAAATTTTGAATATTTCTTTTGTCTCCATATAAGAATATAATTATGTTATCATCATATAGATGTTTCATAAGAACATTAAGGTTTCTGACTACCTGAATGGTTTTGAATTAGTTTTGATCAACAAGGCGAGTGAGAAATCTAATAAGATAATATACTACAATAGAAAATAATATGGCAGATATGGGATCACCTGGTCTAATGCCACTGGTGCTTTAAATGTATCCTTTTGGGGGTCCATTTTCAAAGATGCAAATAAAGAATGAATTAAATAAGGTGTTTATCCTACTTATAAATATATCATTGAAACTAAAATCATGAAGAACATTAAAAATGAATCTCTAATAAATTGTATAAATGGATTTCTTGATATCAAGTTTAATCTAAATGCTTCCCCCTTTGGAAACATTATTTAAGGAGTTGGTGCATTCCAAGGAAAGAAAAATACAGTCTCTATAGATCTACCTTTCATAAAACCAAATTGATTCCACGATATAATTTTATTACATATGGATGAAGGTCTGTTAGCAATAAGATTAATAATAATTTTTTCAAAAGTGATAATGAGAGTGATAAGATGTAAGAGATTAATTTTAGAGGTATTACCCACTCTAGGGAATATGGTAATAAATTGAGCATTAATTCTATGAGGGAGAGAACCATTTCAAAAAATAATAATTTTACATGTTTATAAACATAAATGTGGACGGTATCCCAATATTTTTTAAATAATCCATTGTTGTAACCATCATCGATGGGGTAACTATCAATTTTGGGACTAAATACAGCGTCTTTGATTTCATAATCAAGTGGGATACCCAAAAGAAATATAATTTATTTCGCCTTAACCATAATTGGAATGACCTAGGGAGGAGGTATTTTTTTACATTTCAAAATAATAATTCATTTTTAGTGATGTCAATTTATGATTCCAATTTGTAATTTCATCAAAAGTCATTTTATAGAATTTTTTAGATGGAAAATGTATGTAATTTCTGAAACAATATGAACTTTTTTTTATAAAAATAAAAATTATATTTTAAATCATCAAATAAAAAGTTACTAAGTTTGAGAATTTTGTATTTTTATCCAATAATTTATTTTCATTAAATTGTTAAAATATCGATTTTTCAAATAATATTTTTTCAATTAATTAAATACTGATATTTAAATTAACAATACATTTTTTATTTTTCAAAATATTTTACACCTAACATATAATTCTCAAAATAATTTTATTTTTATCAAATATATTCATTATTCTGATATAATTTTATTTTTATAATTGAAAACACAATATTTCTCCCCAATTTTTTTTCAGGATTACTAAATTTATATTAAAATTTATTTAAATATATTTTTAATATTTAATTAAGTAAACATGATAACTTATTTTCAATAAGTAGTTTCAAATTAGTTTGATAGATCTATTTTATTTTTTTCATCATGAATAATAACTTTTGTAAACAACTGTCACATTGGTATGGGTAAAATGGGTAAAATTGGGCCACAACCATGAGATAATGTACCAAAATTAATGAAAACCAGAATTTATTAAATTATTTAAGTTAATTATTACCATATCCATCCAAAATAAAAATATGATTCATTTTAGAGACATTTTTACATTATCAATGGCATTTAAAATATTTTATGTAATGAAAATATCAAAATGACATTCAATTTTTTTACATTAATTTATCTATTATACGGGGGATTATAATTTGATATAAACAAATATAGATGATTATTATGAATATGAATAATTTAGTTTTGTACCTCTAATTTTTTTTCTAATTTTATTTAATTTTTTAATTACCATAAATTATTATAAAGCGCTGACAATGTTCTGGTTTAGGAAATGGAAAACCCAAAGTTAATAATTTTTAAAACATTTAAAGCTACATAGGCGGGTTCATTAATGGTTCAAAAATTATTTAATAGTTAATAATAATGTAATTTTCATGGTTAAATGTTAAATATTTGAAATAAAGAAAAATTTAAATGTGTTTAATGTTAACTTAATAGAATAGAGTCAATAACAACTTTAATAATAAGTATGTAAGGTAATACATTATTAAATTATTGAAAAACCTAATAATCATGAAATAAGAAAATAATGATAATAAGTAGACTATGAATTCATCACAGGTCAATTTTAGAGAATATTTTTTCCATATAATTTAAATTATTACATTGTATGACTTGAAAATTAATTATCATGGTTATGATTAAAATTTGATAACCATGGGGATAAACAAAATAATATAGTCTATAATGATATATAAAATAGTATATATATATATTAGATGATTTTATTAATTAAATTTTCCCTTTTTTTGTGATTACATTTCATTTGATAACTGTTTTACAAGAGTTAACAACATATTATATAATAATATTTCATTATCATCTAATAGTTATCCTTCCCCAGCTAATAAGGTCATCTCTTATATTTTTTGTTACAACACTTAGACCCATATAAATTTAATAAACCATTATCAAATGGAATATATATAACTATTCACTAGTTAAAATATATTATCATATAAAAATATAATACCAAGTGGCATATGTTTGGAACTAATAGAGGTGTCTGAAATAAGAGTTAATTGTCCAACATAAACAATTTCAATTTATCTCTTCATCAACCGGCTCCATATATATGTTAGTCACCATAAAATAATACTACAGAATATAAAATTTATATAAATGTTATTATGATTATGTAACCACTATGATCCCCACACCATTCTATAAAATTTCTAGTGACTTTATTGTTCATGCATATATGTTGAATACCACATTCAGATTGCAATACAATCCATCAACAATTACCATATAACATGAATTTTTTTTATGGTTGGTTAAATGTATGTATGTATATATATATATATTATGTTATTTTTATTAAATAATTTTTATACTATATATATATTTATTTTTTACCATTCCTTTTCCCCATCATTCACAAAGTGAAAACAATGATGATGCATTTGTAGACCTACCATGTCGATGAATAGTGAAATTAGTATTTCTATTTAAAAATTTTATAGATGAATAAATATATATATACAGAAAATAAATTATATATAAATATTTATTTAAATTATATATATGATGTAACCATGATATATGAACATTTATAGAAACTATAAAAAAATATCACATGAAAAAAACTATTAACAAACAGAAATGATTATTTTAAAACGAAATTATAAATAAATTATTTTTAAAATGTTATAAGTGGATATTATATGTTTTTATATCTATTTATATTATTTATTAATATAATTATTATAAATTTTAATTTATTATACTCAATTTTATATCACGTTCTATGTATGTCAAAAATAAGGAATGGGATTATCATATCAAATTGTTTTATTTGGGACATATGTCATGTCATGAACCTATCTTCCATGAGGATGTACATATACATTCCCTTTTAAATGATATATCAGGAATCTTATTATTATTATAATATTCAATTATACATTTTTTTTATTTCATAGATATTATGATTCAAAAGATAACATTGCAGAAATGGATTTATAATTCCAATTCATTTTAATTGGACTTTCTATGTATGAATTTCCATTAATGAAAATCATATGATCCATATATGATAATTGATTTACTTTTATAGTAATATTTTTATTCATTTGGAATAAATATGTTTCTTTCATTTTTCATAATTTAACAACTAAAGGGTCTGAGAGAATGTTTTTAAGGATATCCCGATTTGATTTTATTTCGGTCAGGAATATTTTTCATTAATGAAACTGTTTTTTATAAAATGTATTCAATAATGTTTTTACTAATACATAAATATTTATAATACTCATTTACCCTTATTTTACATTTTATAAAAATTATTAAGAATAATTTTATTATCATTGTCGAAATGAAGAATGTTGTACGGAATGTATTAACAGAATCTCAGTAATAACATACACAACACAAAGTGAATTTCTATCATGTATGGGTGATATTTATATTGATGAATCCTTTACCATTTATAATGGTTCTGTCCAAAAAAAATATTTTCCAATCATTTTTTAATTCATAGATTATTTATTAGTAATTTTGAATGGAAATGTATGTTTTCATTATGAAATATTCCATTGATTTTTTTATAATATAATAATCTATTTTAATAAACTTTTATTAATTTAATTAATGTTTTAGTATATTAGCTAATTTTACCATCAGACTTATTTATTTGGATGGATTTTTATCATTTTTCATGGGAGTGTAATGAAACAAAGTGTTATTATTCATAATATGAGAATGTTTTTATTATTGATGAATTATTATTATTTTGAATTGTTCATTCATATGATGAATCAGTTTGAATAATTTTGACATGAGTGGGTCCATAAATTATATGTCCACATGATGCATATATTTTTATCATGAGACATCACTTGTTGGATATTTGGATGAGGCTATACAAATTTATTCTTTATTACTTGTAATTAAGTGTTGCTAATATGATTATGGTTTTAGGAATTATGTATCACATCATTGTAAAATAAGTTATTGATTTTGGTGTCATTATTCAAAAAGTTATGTCATCCAAGAATAAATTTTGTACTCATGTGATTATTTATTGAGAATATTTTGACCAACATTAATTTTATCCTTATTATCCATTTCTCATTAATTTTATGATAGCTTACATTTTACACGTTACCTTTCTAAGAAACAGAGATAACTTTTTTTATGTTTCTCATACATAGGATTATATTAAATGTATTGTGATTGATATTCTAGAATATACAATAGGGAATAAAAACGTGATCAAAAAAAATTATGTATTTTATTATATATTTTAAAATATATTTTGAAATTGACGTATGTATATAGTTTTCTATGAAAACTAAACAATTCATTACTTGGGCTTGTGATAGATTGTATCTTTTACAAATGTTATAATTTAGACACATGTTTAGGGCTTCTATGGTTATGATTTTAATATATGGTATTATAGGTTTCCTCGTAGAAAACAATATATGTAGATTTAGTAATGTGTAAATTAGGAGACATAACCATTTAAATGACGTTGGGAATATATCTAATTATAGGAAAATATCATATTTTTTGGTGATGTAAATAATATTAGTTTTTCTTGAAATAAATCCATAGTTGGATAATATATGTAAAATTTTTATTAGAATAATATAATCGAGTGGTTACTATCTAATATAATATTTTTTGAGTTATTTAAACCCTGATTCTGGTCCACAATTAATTTTCCCAAACTAAGAACCTAGTTTGAAAACATCGGGGGTACTTTTTGTATAAAATCAAATTTTATTTATAATCTAGGATGGTGTATTTGAATATATGTTGAACATAAATGACCAATGATGATCCATTTATTCACTTTTTAAAAAATAGTGTGTCCATTATTAGATATCCTATGAATTTTTATTCATGATTTTATGATTTTTCTCTATGAAAGAATAGTTAAAATAAACAGCCCTAGTGATAATTAAAAAAATTATCTAATTAAATGAATAGAAAAATCAACATGTTTGACTTTCCTTACATAACTAATAATATAAATGTGTATTTTCATTAGAGTTTAATTTAATAATAATATAGAGGAAATAAGATAAAATTTTGTATAAGTATTCAATTTAGAAATAATGAATCAAGGGAATATCAGTGTGGTGGGATAAAATGTTTTATGTATGGAATATATGGGAATAATGTAAGTATTTGAAAAGAAAAAATGTAGCATTCGATATAATAAAATTAATTTCATCATGGGATACATAGATAGTTTATTGTATTATGTGTGGGGGAAATTGGAGACTATATGATTAAATATCATCATACAATTTCTGAATATAATAATCCTCTACAATTTTAGTAAAATATGTAGAATGATTAAAGTGTTTATACATTGGTAGTTTCATAGTTATGTCTTTAAACTATTATTAATATTATATTATAGAAATAATGATCACGAAACCTAAAATAAATTTTCTACAACATATTATCATTAGGGATATAAAATTTTATATTGGTTGGTATTAAAAATGTTGAAAATTTATTTTGGGATAATGTGATATTTTTGGAAAACCGATGATTTCTGAAAAGATAACACTAAAACTATGTTCAGTGTTGGGATAATAATATTTATTTGGTAAAATTGTATGATTCATACTAGTAATGTAAATTTTATTGTATTGACAATATTTGAATTGATTGGTGATATTATGAAAATGTGAGTTATAAAATATTTAGTGATGTATTGTTTAATTTTTGGGTTTTTGGAATATATTATATATATTTTTATCAAATTAATGTTTTATTTATGTTTTATGGTGATATTTTTTAATTTTTATTAAAGGTCAATTATTTTTTTGGGAGAATATATGATCAATGTATTTAAATATTTTTGTATATAAAATTAAGCAATAATTTATTTATTAGGGGGATTAATGTTAGCTTGTTTTATAGTGATGGTGATATTATTTAAAAAATATTCATTTTTAATTTTTTATGAAAATATTAAAGTATTCATATGTATTAAAATTTTTGGAATGGATTATATTTAATTTTGGGTGTTATTGATTAATTTTTATTGATTAATGTGTTATATTTATCTATTTTTTGAAAAATTTTACAAACTATTTTGGTTATGTTAAATGTTTAGTGATAAAATGAATGAATTTTTTTCCTTTTATAGATAGTATGGTCCATTAAAATTTAATTTTATTACTTCTATAAAAAAATTATATTTAATGTACATTTATTTGAGTAGGTGATGAAGTGGAAATTGATCAAAACAAAACAAATGGAAGAAATTGTAAATATAAAATATTAATAAATTAAATTTATTATAATGTTTCCTTTATCATAATATTAAATAATTCCATAAAAATTTGTAAAAGGATGTTGAAATGAAATTTTTATACTTTTAAATTCATGTACCATGAATCTATTATCTTTAAACCCCTCATAGATTTACGGGTTGGTCGCCATTATCGTTATCATGGCGATATGATATATTAATCTTATTTAGTCCTCATATTAATGTTTTATCTACCTAGATTAAATTATAACATCCAACCAATGTTCTGATTATATTATAAATATATTTTTTATATTTAAGGTAAGCATTATGTTTCCTAATTTCTCTTTTGTGAAGAACTTTTTATTTTCCCTCTATACAATGAGATTTTTGAAAAAAATGGTTTTCAAATATTAATCATTTATTGATGGAAATAAAATTTTGAGGGTGTAAATTATATAAAAGGGTGATATTTATACACTTAAAATTTGTTTTAGATAACTATAGGTCAATATATTTAATTACCAAAAACAAAAAGGTTAAATAGAATTGTGATATTCTAAAAAATACTATTAATCATTATGTAATCATAACAACATAGATATTAAATTATTCAGCCTTAATATATGTAAATGATTAAAGAAATAAATTTATAATATTCATATTTAATAATAAAATAATGATTATTTCTTATGAAATAATCAATAAATTTATAACTATGATATTTTATGCTTAAATTTTCATTTTATACAAATGTGATTTGCTTCATTTTTCAAATTAAGATTATAATTAGTTGTTTACTATTATAGGAATACAATATTATAAAAATAAAAATAAATTTTAAAATCTTCATCTAAAACTTTTATTTTCATTATATTTTCTGAGTTAATAAATTATTTGGATTTTCAATAAAAACTGATAAATATGTATTTTTCATAATTTTTAAATGGATTATTTATAAAATTGAATTTAAAATCATTATTATATTTTATATTTTGTAAAATATGATCCATTAGAGTAAAAATAGTCTAATTAATTCAATTTTAATCATAAATATTCATGATTCAAATGTATATTAATTTTTTATTAAAAACATAATATTTTTCTGAAATAATGTTTTTAAATTGATTTTAAACATTTAAATTATTATTTATATATTCCTATTATAATTTCAGAATTATAAAATATTTAAAAAAATCATGAAATAGGAAGGTTCAATTTGGAATGTATTTCAATTTAAAGGGGGTCATTATAAATTGTAACCATGGTACGTATTCATGACACTGATGGAGGTAAACTAGGTAAATCAAGGTTATAACCATTGTATAATTTATCAAAATATAAATAAAACTTGAATATTTTTCATTTCATGGGATACATTTGACCATATAATTTCCAACATCGAATATAAGCCATTTTATTTCCTTTTCCCCTTTATAATGAAATTAATATTATTTAATGTCATGAAAATTTAAAAATCTAATTCGTTTTTAATTAATTTCATTTATATATTCAAATATGTATAATAATATTATATAATTTCATATAATTTTTTTAAAATAATTTATTTATTTGTTTGATGTAATTTATGTTTACTTATTATTAATTATATAATCACCTTAAACACAAATACAATGCTAACAATTTCCATGTGCATGAACTATAAAAATCAAGGAAGCTATAATTTAAGATAGAAAAAAAACATATTTAAGAAGATTTGTTGCATAGAAATTATTTTATAATAAATAATAATTTATTATTGATTGATAAGTTGACTATATTCTAATTACATTTCTATCATCTTTTCATTAAATTAAAATTAAATTTATGGTGTCTATGTTGAAATTTTCATTATTTAATATTAAAAAATATATAATAATTTAATTTGAAAACATGTTGTTTGAAAAAAATGGACTATTGTCATGACCAGCATTCTTCAAGATGTGGTAATGGAAAATAAGATTTCATTACCTTTATTACTAAAGATGAAGGAGAAAAAATGTCCCCCTGAGTCCCGCCTCTAATAGGCCCCAGGTGGAGTCTAGCTCTAAGGGTAAGTAAACAAGTCAAATAAGAAGGGAAGAATTGCCCTTTTAATGAAAACATGATTGGGAGATAAGCTGGTAAATCACAAACAACTCCAACCCCATTTATAAGAGTAAGAAACTGAAAAATCCAACCCACGAATGTTTTAAACTTAAATACCACATAGTATAAATAAAACCAAAGGAATGTACCAAAAACAAGTCTAATAAGCAACACATAAACTATCTCGATGCCCAAGATTTTATAGTCTAGCACAATCCTCAAATTCCTTTTACAAACCTAAAAACTATTTCATATTCATAAGCTGAGAAAACTCAAATGGAAAACCTAATTAACACATGCACAAGTGGGGGAACATACTAATTCCTCTATTAGAAAACAACAGAACCTTAAGAGAACCGAACAAGGAAAAGTAACCAACCCAATCTCATTAAGGCCCACTCACCATACAATACAAGTCCAACTAAGTAATAATATAATCACATCAATGATAGGGTACCATGTAACACTACCCACTAGTTGTCTTATCAACCCCATCCATGATCATTCTGGCACTACCACTCTTCCAGAAGCCCCACTATCATAGTCGTCCCACACACACCTAGGACAGTAAAACCACAAGTCACGCCCGAAAACACTAGGGCCTCATCCTGAAGAAAACTAGGAAAAAAAACACATCTCACACAACCATTACCATAAAAATGGTAATAATACATAATTCATTAGAGAAATCCCATTGAGTCTTTCATGATGAATTCCTAGATGAGGTAGCATGGAAGCCAACAACCAACCATCCATCCATGCATTGGGATGTTGGAAATGACACCCTCCCCATAATAAAAGGGGTTCTCTAAATGTATTACTCTACATGGGTGGTTTTCATATACAAATAACAAAGAATTAGATATTATACATATAGATAAAAACACTCATCTCAACCTACGGGTTTCAAAACAAACTACTATCCCACAAAAAACACCCAGTGCTACTAACCATACATGCAGAGCCACACAAACAGCCAAAAAAACATAATCCCACACATTTAATATAAAAACATTTAATTATTTATTAATAATTTAACTTATTTTATTCCAAAACTACATGGGGAATCTACCAACCATAACCAAACCCAACACATTTAGCAGCACCACCGTATTATAGTTCCACTGCACAAAAATGTCTGACAACCATAACAAAACCCACATGTTGTCCCTCTACTATACAAGTTCATACATTCCATAATAAATCCATCAATAAATCTGAGATTCCATCACACCTTTTTCACCACCTCAATCACATAGCCCACAAAAACAAGCACCAAAACTGCAACCCTAGTTCACACACATACCACACCTTACCCAGCCAACCACTTGGTCCACCATCATACCCAAAACCATGCTACCATAAAAAGAACCATACAACCCACATAAGAAAAAAACCAAAAAAACCCACACTATATACAATCACACAAAAAAAATGCATTCCTATTTGATAAAAAATGTTCAGTAATTCTTCTTTCATAAATTCAATGGTGATAACACAATTTGTTCAATCTTGGGGTGCGATTTTTTTAACTGGGTATATGTGATTAATCAAATTGATATTTACCACAACTACACATAAGATATTATATTTGTGAAAAAAATACGACCAGTGACCTTGATTTTCAGAATTCATACATCCCATACAGTTCACATTATGAATTGAAGATAACGTAAGACACAAAATTATTATCAACATATTCCAAAAATATTATCATAATAGTCCAATTATCATTCTAATAATTGTCTCTACCATTTTTACTTCTTTAAAGGTTGTATTGATCCCTTTTCATTCATAAAGCATCATTACACCCACAAAGTATGATTAAAAAGAAAGGGTAGATGAATGAAATCATTAGAAGGCAGATAAAGTGACCAACGATCCTTTCTTGCGCTGAAATAAAGGGTCATGGGATCTGGAGTCACCAAGGAAAAACCGTATAGGATGGTACAACATGGGTGTGCTACTCCTCATGACAAAATTTTATTGGCTCCCCAAATAGAAAACTGAAAGGATCACATATGATAATATACCAGCTTATAAAAATTCAAAATTCTAATATTGGGTAGGAAATTTCAATGTTCTTAAATTGAGTACTGTGTTTAGAACACATGGATTAGCCATTTCATGATATACAAGAAAAAAAATATTCTTATAGATCGGGGAAATTTATTGATAAATATTAAAAAATTGATAAGTTTTTCATTTCACATTATTTAAAACATATGAAAGATAAACATAAAAGTGAAACTTGCATGGTGTGGTCTATTAAGTGAGTCATCGTTCGGTTATGTACCATTCGACAATTCACTATTTGTAAAGACATAGTATAGTGAGTCACTATTAAGAGATTTATCGTTTAATGATCTAACATTTAGTGAGATATAATGTATTGAGATATTGTTTGGTGATTCACCATTGAGAAATTCCCTATTTATTTAGCCACTATTTTGAGACCTAACATCAGATGAGCTACCTTTGGAAAAACATTTTTTTTGAAAACTATTAAAATATTCTACCATGACATCCGAGAACATAAAAAACACATGATTTTCTAGAAATGAATGGACCAAAGAAGTTGGGTAAATTACATCAGATACCTCTCCAGCTATTCTCACACATGAAATTTCAAAACCAATCCCAAAAGAATGAGTTATAAGAACAACCACATAGAATGATACCTATCAAGGATAAACCACATAGTTTTTTTCAAATATGATGTGATATATTAACATCCAAGAACACATTTCCTGACATCTACTACCCTAAAACCAACATAAACCACAAAAGTCACACTATATAGACACATAGATTTTGGAATTTCATCCCCCATGTCATGATATTATCATCTTCAGGCCTAACTGACTCACCCGCATAGGATTAATCCAATCTGGATTAATGATTATTAATTAGGGATTAGGTCTTCCCCTTACCACATGTTAGGGATTTTTCAGGCATTATTTAATAGGAAAAACAAATCATCTTATTTAAATGAAGGTTTGAGCATTGATTCATAAATATAATTACTTATTAACTCAAAAAATCTATGAGAACAAGATCACAGTTATGCCTCTCACTCCCATGTAATGTCTTTCAGGATTCTATGCCTCGACAATGCACTAACCAAGGGAATGGACTATACACATGGTACATTTTCCTAATGATACAGTATCTCAACTGGAAATTCCACTAATTTTTCATCGCACTTAATATCCAAATCTATGAAGTCAATGATGTGGGAGTCATCTTGTAGATACCATTGAAGAATGGATATTTTTTAGACATCACGGAACCTCCCCAACTATAGTGTATGTTTCATTTTCTATGAAACCTCACCAACTCATCCCAACACCTCAAAAGGTCTGATGGACCTTGGAGAGTGCTTTCCCCCCTACCAAACATTCTCTCCCCACATTGAGGGGAAACCAATAAGAACATATGCCCACCAACATCAAACACCTACGGCCTCATCCTATAATAGATATATAACTTCTTCCATACATGTTCCACTTAATACTCTCATTCATGAGCATAACATTCTTTATCAGGCTCCACGAAACCACCAAACTAAAAAAAATTGCCTCTCTAACTCTTATCTATCATAGGGTGAACTATGTTTCCTCCCGTGTAGGGATTTGAATGGTTCCATAATATTTAAATAGTTGTATATTTTATATTATATACACTCTAACAAGGGAAAATGTCATTCCCACAATCCTTTAAAGTCCAGAACATTCACCCACAACATATCATCTAACGCCATGATGATCGTCTTTGTCTGTAAATCCATCTGAGGGTGGAATGTTTTTTTTTGGCATAACTGAGTTCCAAAATCATGTTTTAATCTCATCTACACTCATGAGATTATCCTTTCATCCATATCTTATATTATGGGTCTTAGAACCCCATGCAGTACCACAACGTCGTCCATATTCCTCTTTTCTAGGGAATCCACTATTCTTGAGACCTTGATCCCTAAGAAGTGTGATGATTTCATTATCTAATCCACCAATACCAAGATATAATCATGGAATACATGGTACATCGGTGTCCCAAAGAATAAATCCATCAATATGTCAGCCGACTTCATCTCGAGACACCTATGGTCTGTAAAGAACTGTCGGGAACACGGTGCTCTGCCTTCACCTATTGACACAGTAGACACTGTTCCACAAACTCAACCACTGCCTTTTTATCCCAAGAATCCAAAAATATTCCCTAAAGCCTCATTATATCTGGGAAACTCCTTGGTCTACCACTAATTATGAGCTATAGAACTCATTGTTAATTCCCTAGCACATAGCCACGAGGACAAACAACTTCCCACAAAATAGCATCCTATTCTGAAAATTCCTTCTACCATCACATCAGAGCATCACCCAGGTCAATGCAATAGCACATCAACTAGGCCTCTGAGTCCCAAAAAAGAGACAATTATACCAAAAAAACATCAAATAAGACTATACAGTCATATGATATAAACCTCATACCACTCCCCCATCTAGGTGGAAGGTAATCAACACCTCCATCTCTATCCAAGAACATTCTGATTGTCAAACAACATCCCTCTGAGAAATTCATCTCAATGCATCGTCCAAAAATTTACCCTTCTAGAGTTGTGTGATATCTCTCTATCATATTCCCTGAGGCACCCCATCTAGCTCAACTTACAATATTTTAGGTCTCTCTTGGAGAAGTTATACGTCAAGATCTTGTGATCCGTGATGACCATAATGCTCTCCCCAATAATGTAATGTCTCCAAAACATAATCAAAAACATAATTTCTTCATGATCCAACTTTCTTGTGGAATAGTTTTGTTCAGGGGGAAAATCTATCTAGACCCATTAGACATCACTTCTCAATGCTACATATGAACTCAAGCCAATCCTAGGCAGGAAGAGCCACATAACACCTCGAAAATCACCTCTTCCCATATAAATCTATGTTCAGATTCACATGTCAACATCCCCTTCAGAATGATAATAGTTTCATGACACTTTTCATTCCACAAAAAGCCATGGTCATTATTAGTCAAATACATCTACAAAGATTCAACTCAAGAGAAGTCAGATAATAACCTCTAGTAATAGCCTTCTAGACCATGAAAGTTATTCAACTCCACCACATTAATGGGATATGACTAATAAACAACCACCTCAGACATCAATTTATCCTCTTCTATACCCTTGTAGGACATCACAATTACATGGAAGTGAACCTATCAGGACCAGAACTGACACTTGGAAAACATCCCATAGATATGGTGGCGTCGAAGAACCTCCAAATAGTAATGAGATGCATAGCATGATTTCCATATGAATTCGAGTAGATTAGGATATCATTGATGAAAACAAGAAAAAAATAATGGAACTCAAATAAGAGATATTTCATTATCCAAATGAACATCGATTTAATAGTCATACCCAGAAATGGCATCACCACAAACTCAAAATGCCCATACTTTCACTTGAAATTTGTTTTCATGATATCACCCTCCTTCACCCAGAACTGGTGATTCCCAGACCATAGATCAATCTCTGAGAACCAAACTTCTCCTCTACTGTGTTTTAAAGGATCATCTATCTTCAACAGAGGGTAAAGGTTCATTATCATCACTTGATTTATACTCATGTAGACTATGAATAGCCTCATACCACTTTTTTTATTTTTCGCAATCTAGTCTAGAGAACCCCACAGTGACAAACTTGGATAGATAATTCCCAATTTTATCAGATCATCAATATAAATCTTCAAAACCCACATCTTAGAAGGTGGAATCCCATAAAGAGTCATCAAAATTGGATGATCACTATGTTTTAAGTCTATCCATAATGCAACGTCGCATTGTGGGGGTAGATTCAGATCACCCTCACTAAAAACATAGAAGAATTCCCTAAAAACACCTGTAACCTCTACAATTTTGGAATCCATTGATCAGAAAGATATCTGAGAAAAAAATTAATGAAGAGGCTCTATATGAAAAATTCCCACTAGAAAACTATGCTTCTTAATAAAAGGTACATGTTGGCCGTCTATGTCTAAAAAATGAATCACGTCTAGAAATAGATGATGACATCATGCACAGAAAACAACCAACTGATGCCAAGTATGACATCATATGGATTCATATATAGAATAAAGAAGTCCCAAATAGACTGATGTGGCATCAATATCAGTCTACATCCTTGTCAAACATCAAACATTCAGCTTTGACCTCTGAATGGTGTACTCAACACTTGGGGAATGGGAAGTATTTCTATGTACAGTCCTAGAGACTGGGATAGACTGGGTGTAACAGATGCATTTAAAGCTCCTGAATCAAACAGGGTAAAAATAAGAGAACTAATCAATATGGTCATACCATGAATGATCTCTCACCCTACCAGAACTACTACCTCTACAGTGTAAAACTGACCTTGCGATGATCCTCTATCCTCATATATTGACTGCCTCATCGACCAAGTACGATTTGAGTTCCCTGAGGAATGCCCCGAGGTCATCCTCTACCTACACACTATCCCCTTAGGGGAGTAGAATCCTACTATCCCTACTACTGGAAGCACCCGGTCAGAAACTGCTATTGAGTAGGGAACTGAAACTTCCCACCATAACAATAATATTTTTGAACTAGACACTGAATCTGAAAGTGGTCATGGCCTACACAAGAAAAAAACCTCAAAACCAAGGCCATTGAAAAAGGACAAGGTCCTAAAGGTCTTAAATGAAACTCATGATGTAAGATCTCCACTGGATTAAACATAGAAGTCCATGAATCTTGAGAATGACTGCTAATAGCATTTCCCATTGAAGAACTTATTTAGATACCCTCTTATAGTAAACCTCCTCATTAGTGCATCCTTTTCAATACATAATACTTTTTTGAACCTCTAAGTATATCTTTATGGTGAAGGGAGTAACTACATACTAGAGATAAGGATGGACTAAGTCCCCTAAGGATCATGCCGAAAGGACTTCTTCCAGAGTGAGATCCACTGAAAATAAAGGAGATCTTTGAATTTGATCCCCTGTTCCCATACCAACATACTCCCCTACTGGAGGGAGAGTGTCTCATATCACTTCTTAATCATCATAGATAAGGAATGGAATTCAGCAGAGAGCTACTTCACAAAATTGACCCATAATACATCAGTCTTCTTCCACTTACTTAGGAAGAGTGTACACCACTAACATGCAACACCCCACATATGGATCACTATCAGAGGTAATAATTTATCCATCAGATCACATATCAAGATAAAAGTGATCACCATCTCCTCAATATATCTCAAAATATCTATTTCAAATATTCAATATTCATGAATTCCCATATTAATCCACTTGGAAGAATGAGGTGTCTTCTCCCCCTAATTTTCCTCCTCCTCTAGATCAACCCTCATCTGATTAGCCAAATTGTCATGATCGACCTCCACTGTCTGAGAAACTCATGTACAATTACAGAGTGTTATATAAAAACATAAAAATGGAAATAATATTCCTCAGTAGTATGAAATTAATTTAGGATTAATATTAACCCATTTTTTATTTTAATTTTCCAGAAACTACCAAAAAAACAATAACATATGTTATCAAGATTCATATTCATTTACTAGGTTCTCCACACCACAAATTGTGTAACCTCACTTGGTCATTCGGTATTCTCTGAGTTATAACATTGGATCATGGGGCGGGGGGGGGGGGGGGGGGGGGGGCTAAATTCGTAGGACATTGTCAGTCATCAAATGAATATTTCACTATTCAAGATCACCTAACTCTACATCCCTTCAATCCCATCTAGTCCTCACTATTCCTGAATTTGAACACCGTCATATATCTCAACCATCACCTATGATAAAATTATATCTTGGCCCACATTGATCAACATGTGGGGAGGGATAAATAGATTACATGTCCTTCCTTCCCCCAGATAAATTAGAGATAATTACCCCTGAATCCCACATCCATTAGGCCCCATGGTAGTGACTAGAACCCAGGGTATATAAAAATTCACAAAAGATGGGAGAAATTAACCATTTCTGAAAAAAAGATTTGGATATAAGATGGTAAATCCAAAACAACCTCAAACACATTTTTAAAAGGAAGAAACTGACAAATTCAACCGAATTCATGTTTTAAACAGAACTACCACATTGTAAAAATAAATACAAGGATATGTACTAGAAAACAAGGCTAATCATCAATAAAATAACTATCCTGATAGAGATAGTATGGTCAATCACCGTTGTCGAATTCCTCGAAGAAACCTAAACATAGTTTAATATACATAGGGTGAGGAGAAAAGTATACTAAATTGGATAACCAAATTCAATAATGAACAAGTTGGGGAATATACCACCACCCTAGTGAGAAAACAACATATCCTCAAAAGAACCTAACAAGAAATACTAACCACCCCAGCTTTGCCATGTCCAACTCAACGTATAACACAATTCAAGAGTGTAATAATATATGTACATTGTTGGTAGGGTACCCCACACCACTTCTCACTGGTTAATGACTCATCCCTAATAGAGAACACAGTAGAGCTACCACTCTTCCACAATCCCCACATTCATAGCATTTCCACAAACACCCAGGCCACAAACACCACACATATCTCTTAAAAACACATAGGCCTCCTCTTGAAGACACATGGGATTAAAACACTTGTCACACAACCAGTACCATAAATATGGTTATAATCCTCAGGCAATCATATCATAATTTAAGAGACATGGATGATGAATGTCTAGAAGTGGGAGAAAGGGATCCAATAATCATCTATCTATCCTCCCATCGGTATGTTGGGAAATAAACCCTCCCCAATAACAAAGGGGGTGTTTCCAAGTAGTTCTCAACACTTGTGGGGTGTGCATTGAAATCACAAGGAACTAATTTTTTCACAAATAAGTACAAAAACACTCATCCCAAACAATGGGATTCCAAAAAAACTACCCGGACAGCCAAAATAGTCATTGATGTTTACCCTAAATGTACATCTACACAAAAATCCATATAAAAAACATAAACCCACCACTCTGATCAAAAAATAAATCATTATTTATTAATTATTTCACTTGTTTCATTCAATCACTAATGGGGGAAACTACCAACCACAGCCATACCCAACACATTCAGCAGCACAAACAACACTATTCTCCCACTACACATCATTGTTCAAAAATCATAACAAAACCCAAATTAAGTCTAACATCCCTACATGTTCATCCTTTACACAATCAATCAATTTCTCAACATTAAATTCCCTCACACCTCCTTTAACGTCTCCTACACAAAGACCATAGAATCTTCCACCAATACTGCACCTCATTACACTCACATAACACATACTATACATATATCCAACCCCTATGTCGAACCCTATACCCACAACCATGATACTAACAATATCATCTTACAACCCACACAAGGCTTAAAACAAAACCAACCCAGAAATTGAAAAGTCACACCAACAAGTCAGGTGTATTTCAATTTGATCAACACTATTATTTATTTCCACTTTTGTAAATTTTTGGTTTACAATACAACTGGTTCAATCATGGGGAATCCTTTCCATTTAATAGAGTATGCATGATTAGTCAGATTGATATTTATAGAAATTTTTTATAAGCTATAGTAGTTGCACAAAAATATACAACCAAAGATCATGATTTTTAGATGAATTACATCACATAAAGAACACACCTTGAATCAAGTATAATAGATAATAAATATGTTTTATCAACACATTAACATCCCATAATCATAACAGGCAGATTGTCTTTGTAATAATCATCATCTCCATTTATTTCTCCATTAATGGTTGGATTCATCCATTTTCAAAAAGATGAATCAATACACCCACCCCAACAGATAAATAAGAATGAAAATTGAATTAAATCCCTACATGGAACAACATGAAACAAAAAACATTTCGGTGCTCTAAAACAGAGGGGCCTTTAAGTTGTAGAATACATGGAAAAACTAGACATGATGGTACAACATAGGTGTGCGACTCCTCTGGAATAAAGGTTCAAGGTGCACCAATAGAAAAATAAATGGTTCATGGAAGACGGGACCCTAGCTTATGTAAATGCATGATCTTGAAATCATAGAGAGTATTTCATTGTACATAAATTTAAAATTTTGTTTTGACCAACCAGCTTTACAGTTTCATGATATTTATGATACCAAAATTCTCCGCAAGGATAGTGGAAATCGACTGAGAAATGGTAAAAAACAGAAAGTTCCCTAATTTAATGCCATTTAAAATATTATAGTGATAAAAATAAATGAATACCTTCGAAAAAGTGAGTCATTCGAAGAGTCACTATTTGACTAGCAACTATTCAGTGAGTCACATTCGTTGAGGTAATGTTCAATTATTAAATGTTTGGTGATCTACTATTTGGTGAGTCACCATTTGGCGAGTCACCATTCAATGATCCATTGTTCGATCACCAATCTTCCGATGAGATACAGCTGAAAAAATGGTATTTTTTAAACAATTGAAACATGCCCCTATAATATACAAGAACACTACAAGAACAATATTTTTCATGAAAATGAATGTGCGATATTGTTTCTGTCCATTACATCTATAATTTTAACCCATGTCCATTTATGATCCAATTTTTACCATATAAGAAAAATTATTAAACATTCAAAACATCATTATAATGATTAAGGTTAAAATCGATTAACATGGGGTTAAATTAATTTATATGGATTAAAATTATTTCTAAACAATAATATGAACTATTATATGATTATATATACCTTATGTCATCACCATCATCAAGGACATGTTATTTAGGAAAAAATAAAATTAGAGACATAATATATTATAATAAATAACAAATTTCGAAAATTACTACCCATTGGACTTATAAAACATAAATAAATTTTTTTTATCAACAACCTAGTTATATAGCATAATTAAAGGGGCTAAAAAATAAGTACCTCCCCAACACCCCTTTCAAGTATGTAGAGGTGATTTCTACGGAAAAACCCATTAAAATGTCTTTAATATGGTATCATAATGAGGTATACATAATAAGAGGCAATCATCCTACCCAACCACATTTTATTTATTTATTTTTTTACCTTCACCAAATATATTGTATTCATTAAAAAATTAAATCATCATATTCATAAATATAATAAAATATTATTACTACTATATTGAACCCAATATCAACTGTATTTTCCAGTAAATGTGATGTGAAATTATTGATCATAGAATACTATGGCTACCACCTATAGGTTGTAATACTATTAATTTTTTATCACCATTGTAATGGCTCAAACTGCATCGGTCTTTTCCATTCTGGAAATCTATTAGTTAAGTTGTTATGGGAGGTCCAAGTGACTTATCCCCGATAATTTTCTAAATTTCAAACTCTGTGAAATGTTTCATCAGTGTTAGTGAGTAATTCTATGAACAACACCATTGGTGTTTATGAATCATTCTGTGAATAATGTCACTGGTGACGTTGAGTCAGTCTGTGAACAGTGCCATCATTTTTACTGATCTATTTTTGGAACAGTGCCATCTTTGTATGTAAATCGTAATGGGAACAGTTCAAACAGTGTTAGTGAGTAATTGTGTGAATAGTTCCATTAGTGTTAGTGAGTCATTGTGTGAACAGTTTCATCGGTGTCGATGAGTCATTCTATGAAAAATGTCATTGGTTTCAGTGAGCATTCTGTGAACAACATCATCAGTGTTGGTTTGTCATTCTCAGAACAATGACGTTGGTGTTGGTGATTCATTCTATGAGCAGTGCCATCGAGGTACACGAGTCATTTGTAGAACAATTCCTTTGGTGTTTGGTAGTCAATTATGAATAGTATGATCACCATTAGTGATTCATTCTGTGAACAGTGCCATAAGTGTCGGTGAGTCATTTTTTGAATAGTGTCATTGGTGTCGGTGAGTCATTCTGTGAACAGTTTCATCGATGTTGGTGAGTCATTTGTGAACAGTGACATCGGTGTCGGTGAGTCATTTTGAACAATGGTTCCTGCTTTTGTAGGTGAACAACGTTTCCAGCATCGTTTGGTGTACAATGTTTCATGTTTCCAACAATTTTTCCGCTTTGATGTTTTCTATGGCATAAAATGATTTCAATGCCTTGTTTTATGGGATTTATGGCCGATTCAAATCCATAATTTCTATATTAATTTTCCAAAGGCACGGGATGTCGTTACTGGCTCAAACTATTTGGTTTGATGCGATCAACATTTAATGGAAAATCTATGATTTCTTAAACCACTACTCTATAAAATCTTCAAAATGGAAAATATATCTTACCCATGAGTTCTTCATCCTTTTTCCCTGGTGTGAGATTCTCAAATCATTCCTTCTTCCCTTACGAGTGGCATGAAATAACCTTAATCCTTGGATCATTTAACATTGATGATTCTTCCTGCTGCATGCACACCCCCTATTTTGGGACAGGAAGCATGTGTCGATCCGTTATTGATAGAAGGTTTGATATACCTCTTTTCCTATGATATATTCATCCCATTTACTATGTTTTATCTTTTACATGTTATTACATGTGATCTCAATGTTCCAATAAATTTTTCTTGTTTTTTGGTTGGGGCGGTCATGCTACTGCATCCTCAGGTGGATGCAGCTTTCTTGGGGGAAGAGATCATAATCCATTGTGTCGATATTTCTCATATTATGAATGTCAAGAACCATTTTGTGGTAGGGTATTTGTTTCTTCAATATTTTTTATCTGAACCTATAGTGTAATCATGTTTAATCCAAATGGATCACAATATAATTGACATTATAAGTATTTTAAATGGATAAATAAATTGATATTGATCATACATTATTTCCTCATGTTTTTTATAGATATTTTGTTATCAATGCATTAATTTTTTAGATATTATTTCTTGATGTAAATTTGAAAAGAATGTAAACTGGGAATAATTGTAAATTAATTGTCAATGATTAAGAGGCATGTAAATGAGTTTGGTTCTTCTTATTGTAATGTGATTTTAATCAAAATGATATACCATGCATGATTAATTATTTTTGATAGTGTACTATTTATTTTTTCCCTCATTAGAACCTATGAATAATAAATCAGTTTAATCAAAATAGATAAATGAACATGTTTTTTGATAAATGATAATTCCTCTATGGGTTTTGAGTTACCCTCTTACTTGTTTAAGGTATATGAGCCTAGTAGACATGGTGTTTTTTTATCATAATTCTTTTGTTTTTATTTGAGCCTATATAGATGTTGAGATATGTGGGGGAAGGGAGGCATATTGGTTTTGGTTGTAGTTGACACCAAGAGTGGTGAGTTGCATTAGTTTATGCATCTGGTTGTCGGGGAGAACACTAAATATGATGAAATGGAATGGATGTCAATGTTTGGATGCTTGATGAATATTTTTGGATGTTTATCTGATCTACATTACCCAATTATCAAGGTAGCTAGTCTTTCTTACACTATTTCCAAAAGTGGAGAAGACATGTTGGGTAATCCATTTTCTTTAAGTGTTTATCTTCTAAAAGGAGGACGTGTCTATTCTCTTTCTATATGTGGAAATGAATCGAAGTGTAGTTCATATACACACCAGGTTGATCCCCATGTGTTTAGCAGCATATAATGTTTTTATATAATTCCTAGGAATATGAGAATGTAATAATGTTATTAATGAGAGATTTAATAAATTATATTAAACCATGGTGTTGAATCTTGTTGGGATGCAATTTTGAGGTTTCAATTTAAATGAACAGTGGAAATTGGGTGTGATGCTAAAGAAATATATTGTGGATATTTTAATGGTTAATTAATGTTTAAAAATATATTTATCATAATTTGATACTGATTATAAGGGAATAATGCAATGTATAAAACTCTTTTAATGGATGTGTGATTATAGGATACCTAGTCATTGATGTGGCAGCTCGGAGTCTGAGAGAGGACATCTGCAGTTGAGTCTAAGAGTTGGTTATTCTCATAGTGTGGTTGTGATCTATAGTATATTCTATAATTTTTTTTTGTTTTTTTATGATAATCAACAACTTTAGTTAGGAAAACTAACACCTTTGGGATTTAGAGCCCTGGTTGTGTTTTCCCCAACATTCTAGTGGGACTGTGAATGGCTATGTACCCCCTTTGGTCCCACCCTCTCTTATTTGTGGTTACTTGTTTTGGTAGGAATAACTATTAGGTTCCCCATATATGTGTGTAGAGGCCTATAATGGCCTGTGGTTATTCAAACACATATATTCTAGATATTGTTTTCTATGGACTAATATAGGTGTAACTTGTATAGGATGTGATGGCTTGAGGACCCTTACTCGGTGTATGAGTTATAATGGCTTGAGGATTAATACCTTACATATGATACACATTATGAGAGAGACAGTGGCTCCTAAAAAACATCGGTACTTTGGAAATGTGGATGTGGTGGTTTTTTGTACAAGGTTTTTGTTTTGGTGCTAGGTCTAGGTGTTTGTGGGAAGCCTTTTTGGAGAGAGATGGCTTTGGACGTGCAACGTTAGATAAAATCATCAAACCAGTGGTATGTGGAAGCAGAGTACCCTTGATATTCTTTATTATATTACATACTCCTATATGTGATACTTGCTGAGAGGATCCATTGGGTGACTAGAATCATAGTATACCTATTTAGGTGGTGAGATAGTTTTACTTTTTGTTCACAGTGCTTAAAATGATTTCGTTACTTTTTCACGAGAGGCTCCGGGAAGGTTATTATAGTGTATACTATTATAATCACCCTATGTATATATAAAATATTTTTCAGGTCACACATAGAAGGTTGGAGATCAGTCTATCCACTATTACATTACGGTTGCAGGAGTTGTTTGGGCATTGTGGTGGCTATCGTTTTTTACTTTTTTTGGTACGTAATGTTTTTCCTTTTAGTTGTAGTAGTTTTTCAATTAAATTACATATGTGTACATGGTATTTATTTTATAATACAGTCTGATTTGGATTGTGTTAGTATATGTCTTATCTCTCTCTCACACACACTTTTACATGTGTTCCCTCAGAGGGTAATGCCTTCCAATTGTGTGTTTACTATACTGTTGGCACTAGTCTCCAACCTAAGGCCTACTGGAGGCAAGACTCGGGGGTCACTGTCTCCCATCACACATTTTTGGCCCAAGAGGGATACACCTTTTTGGGAGGGGGTCTTGATATAGTAGTATCAAAGGTTTGATTGAGGGATAAGATGGATTTTGGTGTTAGGATCAAGTGAAGTTTTATTTTGTTGGTATGGAAACATTGTTAGAGAATATATCAAGTGATGTAAACACTGGAGGTTGGATGAGAGATATGCATTTAGGGAAATCTGGGATCTAATTCATGGTCTTTATTTTTATATTGGATGTGACATTAAGTGATACTAGATGCAAGGTAGATGCCTAGGAAAGGATCATGTGTCATTTTTTGTTGTGCCTATTTTTGAATGGGTAGAAATTTGGAAATGTGAACCAGAAATAAAATAAAGAAAACAAATAGTTAATTATTTTTGAGTCTTTAATATTCTATGTTTAGGAGAACTAATTTTTTGTCAATGTGAAGGTATAACTCTAGGTCAAAGTCCTTGTCTAGTTCACATAGAATATTTAAAGAAGGAAGCGATAGCAGATAGCCACAGGGTAGAGGTTGAAGACGATGAAACATGTAAGAGGACACTCTAAGAGTTTAGTTCCAGAGTCTATATAATTATGAAGGATTCATTTCAGATTCAGTCATGGATTTCTGGTTAGAGGAGGTTTTGATAGCCTTTATTTCAATCCATCTTCGGAATTAGCACTGGGTTGTTTTTGATTGTGACGATGCTATGTGGAGCGGTGATGAAATGGTTGTTCTTGTTCTTTGAGGATCACGTGGAGTTGGAAATCACATGGTAGGAGTATCGTGAAATTTTCAGAGTCGAGATTCATTATTTGATCATGAATGCATCTAGTCTTAAAAATATTCTTACCATTTGACAGGGGATATCCATTGTTTGAGAGTTTGTAATCCAATTCATGAAACATTTTTTATATTCTTCTCCCCTATTGCTAGATGTAGAGGCTGGGGCGAGAGATTTCAAGGAGGTTAGGCTTCCTAATTTCTAGTGCTAGTTCACCCTGTTTTTGTTAAAGACATATCTTGAGGTGTAGGGGAGGACAAATGTTGTCGAGAATACATTGGCCAAAACCAAATCATCAGAAGAGGGGATTCATCATGATTCATCATGAAGAAGAGTTGTGGTTCAAGGTTCCATGTTTTATAGGTAGAAGAGTTTTTGATCAGCTAGGATGAGTTCCCTTCCCTCATTATATCATTTCTCTTAGGGTGGTGGCACTCAGTCCTATGCCAAGGAATCATGAACATTTATACATATGGAGATTAAGGTCATTAGTAGGGAGAGTTAATGTCCTTTTAAATTAGTCCTCATGCACCTTGTGTTCTGCTCATGGTTCATTCGTTGTGTAAAATCTAGTAGTGGTAGCTATGGAAGATTGTACCATCTTTAGATCACCATAGTGTAGAGGGGGCAGGAAGAGGATAGCCTCATGATGCTCCATGTCCTCAGAGACTAGATCACGACCATGGTGGTTATCGTCATTAGGGTCAGAGAGGCCATGTAGAAGGTTGTGGTCATATTCATGGTTTAGTGTGGTCATAACCAGGAAATCCAGACATCATTCAGCTACCCTTTGATTGTTTTCTACATGGGGGTATGCTCTTTTTGATTCTGGGGTGATGCATTACATTGTATCACCTTACCTTTTCCATGCATTGGGACATGAGGTCTAGAAGATTCCTGTGCCCCAAACATTAACTATGCCAGTTGGAGTCTGAGACGACATGATTGAATCATGTAGAGATAGTGATCTACTGTCAGGGTTTTACCACTCTTTGGGAGACTTCCTATGTTTACATATACAACCAAATGATATCCTCCTCAGAACTGATTGGTTGTATTCATGTTAAACTTATGTTGATTTCATTAGGAGGTTAGTGGTGTTACATGATGCATTGGGAGATCCAGTAGGATTTTTTGGCAAGAAAGACCCTCAGATGTGTCATAGGAATGTTCCATCATTATCATCCTTGATGTATAAGTTTATTATGTGTTCCTTGGAGGTTCAATAGTTAATGTTTCTCAGTGTCGTATAATAGTACATTGATTTCTTTCTATAAGGGGTTGTAACAATTTCTCATCAACAAGCGATCGAGTTTGGGATCAAGGTACAACCATAAATGTCTCCTATGTATATTTCTCCCTGTAGGATGTACCCTAATTAGTAAAGAGTGAAACCTTTATAGCTTGATGGTCTATCAAATTTCATTTTTTTTGGACGAGTGTGTCACCATGGTAGAACCTATTTTCTTCGTGAATATGGCTACGGCAGTTTGTGGTTGTGTACCAATTAGCATCGCTTAAAGAAAGTGATATTGAAGAATTGATATCCTCTTATGCTAATTGATGATTTATTTGATAAACTAGGGGTGAAAGGTGGTTCTCAATGAGGGAAATGTTGTCAGGATATCATGAGATGCATGTGTAAGATGAGGATATTCCAAAGACTGTATTCCATTGGGGTCATGGGCATTTCGAGATTTTTGTAATGAAATTAAATGTAATGAATTACACAGTTGTGTTCATGGGATTGATGAATTTTGTATTTTGCGTGTTCATGGATATGTTCATTGTGGTTTTCATAAATGAAATCTTTTTGTAATCCATGTATGAGGAGGATCATGTGGAGAAATTGCACACCGTTCTGGGAGTTCTTCATCAAAATAAACTATTTGGGAAGTTTTCAAACTATATGTTTTGGGATCATGAAGGTCATTTCATGGGCCACATGGTTTCCCAGATGGTAATATATGTGGATCATAGGAAGATAGAAGCAATTGTGTCTGGGGAATATCTTATGAAAGTGGAAGAAGTTTAAAGTTTCCTTGGACTTACCGGCTACTACAGGTGGTTTGTAATCGACTTATCTACTGTTGTGACTCATCTAACAACATTGACCAAGAAGGATCAGGTGTTCATGTAGATTAATTGGTTTCAGGAATATTTCTATTTTCTAAAGGAGATGTGGTAATGTTATCTAGTTATTTGTCTTCCAGTTGAGGGAGTTCACTTTAATGTTTTCTATGATGCATTGCATCTAGGGTTAGGTTTGTTCTAATGAATAAGAGATCAATTGATTATTATATGTCTTGGTAGTTGAGTCCAAATGAATTTATCTATTCCACCCATGATATTGAGTTGGAATCTGTGGTGTTTTCTATGATTTTGTGGAGACATTAACTCATTGGCGAGTAGGTTTTGGTTTTAACTGATTATAAAAACGTGAGGTATGTTTTCTCCTAGCGCGACATGAACTTGCAATAGCGTTGATGGATGGAGTTGTTACAGGAATATGATAGTAAAATATCTTATACACTAGGAATGGGGAATTTTGTAGCTGATGCGCTAGGAAATAAGACATGTATTGATGCAGTTCAAGAATCTAGTGATTCCTAGAGAGTAATGGAAGAACTTTTAAAATTACATCTCGATATGGTGGAAGTCGGAAGAAGAGGTTCTGTTTTTCAGATGATGGTACAATCACTTGTGGTGCAGTAGTTTCAAGAGTCCCATTTGGGAGATCTAGAGGTTGTGGTCTATAGATACATGGTTGTTTTCGGTGAGGCCCCTAATGGTTGGGATATAGAAGAAAAACACAGAGTGTTGTATCAAGGAAGGATATTTGTTCCTTTTTGACGCATGAGATGATTCTAAGAGAGTGCCATACTTCGACTTTAGTGGCGAGTCCTAAAATTACAATGATATAACAATCTTTGGGGAGTCATTTTTGGTGGCCTAGACAGAAGCATCCAGTTGTAGGGATTTTGTCTCGATGTTTGGTCTATAAGAAGGTGAAGGCCAGGCACCATGTCCATGGTGGTTTTCTCCAACCACTAGATATTAATCAATTGAAATGGGAAGACATATAAATATACTTGGTTATTAGTTTACCTCGTTCATAGGGAATAAATGATGCTATTTGGTTGGTAGTGTATCGTTTAGCCAAATAATCCCACTTTAAAGTGATCATGGAGTTGAGCTCAGTGGATGTTTTTTCAAGGCAATGTTTGGAAGATGTGGTGATACTCCATGGAGTCTAGATGAAGATCCTTTTTTATTGAAATCTTAGTTTTAACTCAAGGGTTTGGCGTGGTCTCCAACGTTATTTTGGTTCTCAGCTTTTCCTTAGAACTACTTTTTATACATAGACAGATGGTCAGACATACCATACCATCTAGTCTCTTGAAGGCATGTTGCGCTCCTATGTCCGAGATTTTTGAGGTTTGTGGATGAGGAACATAACCTTGGAGTATTTCTCATAAGACAATAATTTTCACTCTTCCATAGGTAAAATGATGTTCGAAGCCATGTATGGTTGACCTTGTCATTCTCCATTTTCTTGGACTAGGGTTAGAGAGTTAGAAATTCTTGGATATAACCTAGTAAAGAATAAAATAGAGATGGTTCTAGTGATTCATGGGATGATGGAGACAACACAGGATCATCATAAATCTAAAGTTGATCAAATAAAGAGACCATTGGTGTTTGATTTTTGGGTTCACAAGTTTACGTATCTGACTCCCAGTCGTGGGTTGTGATGGTTCAGTCATGCTTGTAACCTATCTCCCCATTTTGTTGAGAGTTTTGATGTGTTGTATCATGTTGGAGTTATTGAATATTGGGTTTCACTTCCCCCACTGATGATTTAGATACCCAATGTTTTTCATGCATCACAACTCCATCATTATCATTATGATGACTCTCACAACATAGATTGGGGAGAGATCGATGTGCAAGATGATGAAACAGTTGAGGAGAGACCTTTAGAGATCCATGACCTCAATGAGAAGGGTTGCGCATGAATTCTATCCCCCTGGTACGTGTCTTTTTGGGACATAGTGGCATATAGTAGAGTACCTAGGAATGTGAGTCCCAAAAACATGATCAGTACCCAGATTTATTTGATTTTTTACTCTTTTCATGTGTTAGTGTTCGTTTTGTGGTTATAGAACATTTGTGTTTATCAGATGGATTTATTCTTTTTTACTTCATGTGGTTTAATCTCTTTTGAGAGGTATCTTGATGTCTTGTTTGTTCAGACCCATTTTCGGTTTCCTTTTAGGTTGGTTTTGAATTCTTGATGATGAGAATGTATGTATATGTACATAATGTAATGTCCAAGACCACTTCTGTCATTTCCATTGATTAGTTCTAGTGTCTGAGTTGTTTTGGGAGGTCCATGTGACATATCGCCAAAAAAATTAATAATTTATAATTCTGGGGATAGTATCATTATTGTCAGTGAGTCATTTTATGAACAGCGCCATCAGTGTCAGTGATTTATTCTGTGAATTGTATGATCAGTTTCAATGAGTCATTTTTGAACAGTTTCATCAGTGACGGTGAGTCATTTTGTGAGCAGTGCCATCGATGATAGCGAGTCATTGTGTGAACAGTGCCATCAGTGTCATCGGGTCATTCTACAAACAATGCCATCAATGTCGGGGATTAATTTCTGAATAGTTATATCAGTGTTAGTGTGTCACTGGAGAATAGTGTTTCCAGTATCTATAGGTGAACATTGTTTCAGGTATCGGTATGTGTACAATGATTTATTCTTCCTAAAGTTCCACCCCATTGACATTTTCTTATATGTAAAATGCATTCAAGCCCTTATTTTATTAGATTTAAATAATATTAAAATCCATATCTCCTGCATTAATTTTCTTAAGGCTCGGGATTCCTTTACTCGGTTAAACCATGTTGTTTATTGTGTTCTGATTTGAATGGAAATTCTAGCATAACATAAACCACTACTGCATTAAATCTTCTAAAAAAACAATATATCTTTCTCCCTTATTCTACCATCTTATTCCCTATTACGAGAAGATCGAACCGTTCATTCTTCCTATACGAGCGGCATGAACGAACCTCAATCCATGGAATAATTCCACTTGATGTTTCTTATTACTACATGCAGACCCCCAGTTTTGGTACAAGTAGCATGTTTCTATCGGTCATCGATAGAAGGTATGATCTACCTCCGTTCGTGTGTTTAGTATGACCCTTTTACCATGTTTTCTCCATTCCATGTTTTGATATGTTATCTTCATTGTCTAATAGAGTTTTCTTGGGCTTCGGTTGGGGAAGTCGTGCAATGATGTCCTCGGGGGGGGGGGGATATTGTTTTCACGGGGTGAAAATTGTAATTCGTTGTGTTGATCATTCTTGTATAAGTAATTTCATCAATCGCTTGAGGTATGTGATTCATTTCTTCTCTATTATTTCATGTGCAACATCAGAGTTAGCATGTTTTAACCCACTGGATCACAATTTAATTTTCATAATAAATATTTGAACATGATAAATAAATTGATATCTATCGTAAGATATTGCCTCTTGTTTTGCTAGATAGTGTGATATCAATGCTTGCATTGTTTAGATTTTTTTTCATTGTGTAAATTGGTAACAAACAAAAATAACGATTAATTGTATTATAATTTTTGAAGATAAAGAGGCATGTAAATGAATCTGGTACTTCAAGTTCTAATTTGATGTTAATAAAATTGACGCAGTAAGGGTGTTTAATTATTATTGATAGCTTATGCTTTTGGTTTCCTATTGTAGGAACCTACGAATAATAAATCTGTAAATTCAATAGGTTTTAATAAACTGGTTTCTTGATAAAATATTATTCATCATAGGGTTCTGAGGTACCCTCTTACTTGTTTAAGGGACAATAGTCTTGTTTACATGATGTTTCCTTTCCTTATTCTTATGTTGTGATGTGAGCATGGAGAGATGTGGTGATATGTGGGGGTAGGGAGACCCATTGGTTGTGGTAGCAGTTAACACCTAGAGTGGAGAGATTCGTTGGTTTATGCATATGGGTGTTATGAAGGACACCAGATATGATGAAACATGTTGGATGTGAATGTTTGTTTGCATAATGAATATTGTTGGTTATTTATCTACTTTAATATTCCCACTACTTAAGGTACTTGTTATTACTTACCAACCTTCCAAAAAAATCATATTTCGTGCGGGGGTATGCCACATGATTTCTAGGTTTTGCTTCTCGATGGAGGATGAGTTTATGCTCTTGCTATAAGTGAAAATGACATGATCAGTAGTTCACCTACTCACTATGTTGAGCCCCTTGTTTTTAGTATCTTAAAATTTTTTATCTAGAATTCCTATGAAAATGGGAGTTTAATAATACTATTAATAAATGATTTAATATAGGATGTTAACCCATGGTGATAGATATTACACAGATACAATGATTTGGTTACAATTTATTGGAACAATGGACTTTGTGTGTGTTTCTAATGAAATATAATGTTGAATTGTTAATGGTAAGTTAATGATTAAATAATTAATTTACATAAAGTGAAATTGATAAAAAGGGAATAATGTAATGTAATAAATATCTTGTAATGCTTGTGTTCTTATAAGATACCTTGTATTAGAAGTGGTAGAAGAGAGTCTGAGAGACATTAGATGTAGTATATTCTATGACTATGTTATGCCCATAGTGTGGTTGTGGAATATAATATATTCTATTATTTTTTCTATTTTTATATACTAATCCACCTCGTCAAATAAAGAAAATGAACTACCAGGTATTTTGAGCCCTAGGGGTGTTTCCCCCAATATTCTAGTGGGAGGGTGAAGGGATGAATACAAACATTTCCCCGTTATCTTATCTTGGTGACTACATGTATTGGTAGGAATAATTGAATTTTTTTCCCATATATGTTTTTAGAGGTCTATAATGGCCTGTGACTATTCCCCAACATATATTATAGATATATTTTCTTATAGACAACTATTGGTGTAACATGTATAGGCTGTGATGACTTGAGGATCCTTACTCTGTGTATGGGATGTAAGGGATTGAGGTATAATACACGATGTATGATAAACTTTAGTAAATATTTGGTGGATCTTGGAAACTAGCTTGTTACTTTGGTTATGTGGAGGTGGTGGTTTTTTGCACGAGGTTCATTTTGTGGTGTTATGCCTAGGTGTTTGCGGGCAAGACTTTTTGGAAATAGAAGTCATTGGACATGCGATGTTGGGGAAATGGGAAAAACCATTGGGGGAAGTGGTAGCGGGGTAACCATGATATTATTTATTATATTATATAAATTTAATGTGATAAATGATGATATTAGCCATTTTGACACTGGGAAATTAGTATACCTGTTTATGTGATGAGTTAGTTTCACATGTTGTTCACTCAACATAGTATGCTTTTTATACTTGAGCACCAGAGGCCCTAGGGAGGATATTACTGAGTATACTATTATTATAACTCTATGTATATATACACTATTTTTCATTTCACATGGAGCAGGTTGGAGATCAGGTTGTTTACTACTTTCTTGGGGCAGTAGATGTATTTTGAGATTCGTGGTTGTAGTAGTTTTTACATAATTTTGGTACTTGTAGTTTTCCCTTTCAATTGTTGTGGATTTTACATGATGTTAAATATTTATACTTGGGATTTATATTATATTATAGTCTGAGTTGGAGTTGGTTGGCGTATTTCTTCTCTCTCTCTCTCTTTCGCATGTTCTCCCTTAACGGGTAATGCCTCCAATTTTTTTGTTTACTATACCATCAGTGATACTCTCCAACCTGGGGCCTACTAGAAACAAGACTCTAGGGGTCACTATCCCCCTTCTAAAATTGTTGGCCCCTGAGGGATACACCTTGTGGGGAGGGGGTCCTGGAAACAATTATTGAGGAATTATTTTTATTATTTTTTTTAGTTTTATAATATCCCAAAACATGTACATTCAAATCATGTTGAAAAAATATAATTTTTAATATTTGGCTTTTATATTGATAAACATGACCCAATTTCAGCCATCTAAAACATTCAACATCAACTGGTAATGTTATAGCACAATGAAACTAAATGACCTTTTGGGATAATAGTCATATAGAAAATGGATATAATCATATATTTCGAAACCCTTTTCCTAAATTCTAGATTTCTCAGAACATATAAATTATTTTTTATTCCACATAAATCCTTTAATATCTCCCATAAAATTACGCATACAAACTTTTATGAAATAATGCACTTAAAATATTTATTTCTAGACTTGGAAATAGAAAATAAAAAAATGGTGATAAAAAATTATCAATAGTATGAAATTTAGTAATTAATGATTTTGTTTTTAATGGGAATAAAATTATCCTAAGTATTTTATGAAATAATCATAGTGAATTAAAATAAAAAAATTGATTTAGTAAACATTAAAACATGTATCATTAATCATTATTTATGGAATAAATATGTGACACGAGACAAGAGTCATATAAGTAAACATTCATGAACCATGGGAAAAATCCATGGAATAATAATAGATTATATAATCATATAAATCATAAAAAAGTGTCATAATCAAGTATCATTATCTTCATAGTCCCGTTATTAAAATATTACAAGTTGTGTGACTAAAATTAATATTTCAACACAATGTTCATGAGAACATAATCATTTCCCAACACATTTTATCACTATATCATTCTGAACAATATCATTAGATATACCAGGATCATCCATAATCATGACATAAATAAGTCTCACCCATCATTATAAAAAATTGAAAAAATATTACATAATCAGAACAAACTAATGATTTCGTTTTTTTCATCATAATATTTCTATTATTCTTTCATAGAATAATTTTACTATTTAATATAAACGTGGCCAGTAAAAATCTATTCTAAAAAATAATAATTCATCTTGAAAATGAATAATTATGGCTTCATTAGATCATATCCCTATTGTAACATAATATAATCGTGTTGGTTTTCAATGATTACTAAAAATCTAATTAAAATGTAATATAAAATTAATAGTGGAAAAATCATTTTGATCAATGAAAATCACTTTTATGAAATATAAAATTCACAAAATACGTTAAAATCATATTCGTTGAAAAAATCCATTTAATAATATAATTTAAAATACATAAAAAAATTTCAAGATGATTGGAAATTATTTTCAAGAAGAATTTTTTGTCAATATTTTATATATTCAAGAAATATTGACACATATGGTAATTTTAAGAAATTTCTATTGAAAACTATTTAAAGGAAAGTAATAATACTTTATAATAAATCAACGAAATAATCTATCCTTAAAAATAACATTCTTGAAACCATTTTTGAAAAAAATTATATGTATGTGAATCATTTTACTCTAAAAGAATATACAATATCATTAGGACATATAAAAAAACATTCATTAAGTTTTGTAATGAAAAATGGTGGAAATAAAATTTAAACACGTAAACCACTCTCATAATCTTGTAAGAAGAAAATATTTGTGGTTCGGGAAAATAAAACAACATTTTTTCTTTGAAATGAACCTTAGATTAAAAAAATATTCAAAACAACGGACATTGTAACATAAATCCATTTCCACTTTATTATCATATAAATAATATTTTTATTAAAATATGACTATGAAAGGGTTATAAAAATACCATAGATATAATGAGTTTATATCTTAAAAAATAATCTATTAATAAGAAAAAAATACATAATAACCATGATTAATTACATAAAACATGTCCCTAGAAAATCATATTGAGATAATGAAAAGCCTTATAAATATCATAACTTTTGATGTGATAATCAATCTGTGAGGTGATTATATTCCCCAATGTAAATCCAGATAAAAAGTGTAAATAATTTATAAATATTTATATATAATTTCATATAAAATATTATAATAACAATTTTAAATAATATATGTACAACCAAATGAATAGAAATAGTGTTATGAAACCCCTTACAACCTGGTAACATTCTTTTGAAATCCCATTGGCTGAATTAATTTCAATTAAAACATAAAATACCAAAATTTATAAAGGATTGATGATATTTAATATAAAATTGAATTAAATACTCCATATAAAATAAATTAGTAATAAAAAATTAAAATATTCCTTAATGAAGAAAAATTGTGATGATATCCATTACCTTATGTCCATAGTATCTGTGTATATCTTTAATTCTATTATAATAAACATATATAATTTTTTTAATTATTAAATAAAATTTTCCATCACTGTTAATTTATAATTTAAATAATTTATCATTTAATTTAATGGAATATTGAATTACATTGTATTTCCTGTCCACATCCACTATTTTGAGGATGTTTGGTTCATAGTTTAAAAACAACACCATGTGTGTTTTCAATTTTCCAATGGTTCATTTATGAATCATATACATAATTATTAACAAAAAAATAAACAACATTTTTAGATATTAATTATAGATTCTATTCAAAAAAATGAATGATTGTTATGATGAAATAATTACATTACAATCATCGATACATTAGGTTGTACATATACATGGGTAATATTTAAATATTTTCATGAACACTAGAGAAGAATAATAAGTATTATATTATCCTGATAGAATGATTTTTATCAAATAAATACCATTTTTTTCTCCAAACATATTCTTATATATATATCATTTATGTTATGTGGTGATGATAATTAAATCACCTAGATCTCTGATGGAAGAAATGAACACATACACATAAACGAAACAATAATATTTAATTGGCTACAATGTTATGTTAATAGATGATAAATAATATCTTAAAAAAGAATAATACTTAAATAATATTGTATATAAACATTAAATCTTCCCTTAAAACCATCCATGATAGGCATTAACGTAAGACAAATACATTGGTTTATGATGAAAAAATTCAGCATAAATACCAATGATGGTTTAATTTACTATTTGATGGAATAATGATATGGTTTAATGTTAATTCATTAATATAATAAAATATCAAATTAATTTAGATACATATTTTATTATTTCAATATTTTTGAAGTTGAATCAAAGGATGTTTATAAAAACATTGACCTTCTTATCATAGAGTCATTTTTTATTTTGTTAAATTGGTAGTAAATATTTTTGATCATATAAATTTGGATCAAATGGTTTTTTAGTATTTTAAAACAATATACATAAATAAAAACAAATTTATATTTATATTTTTTAATAAAAAATTTTATTTTCTTAGAGAATATTATTATAACATTTAAAATATATTTCATCTTTTAAAATTAAAACCCAAGAAAAGTGTGAGATATGATTCCCATAAAGGTTATGTGTATGGCAGTAATTATCAGAAAAAAAATAAATCATAATAAATTGAACATGATGATAATTAAAAAAATTATTTTATTTAGTAAGTGATAACAAAATAAAGAACAATATGGAATTAATAATTGATTAAAAAATAATTCCATATAAATAATCACACATTTATGAAACATATCCATGTGTATCATAACTAATAATATAAACACATGGACATCAAAATATGATCTAAAAATAAGGGAATCCAGAATTATAATCCAAATACACTTATTATCAATGATATTTGACATGTCATCTTACATAAAAAGCTAAGGCCTCATCCCCAAGTTCAATCATATATGTCTCCTAAGGCCTACCAATTATATTGAGGGGCCATATTAGGTTATATCCACCACATAAAAATTCAAATAAATTCCCCATATTAATGGTGAAAACCTTAAAAATATAAACACTGATATGGAAATTATAGAATAATAAATGTTTATAATTCACCTATCAAATAAATATAAAAATTAACTATCCAGAGTAATATAGATAATTTTATAAACAATATTACATCCTATGTGAAACTTGTTATAAAAAATCATGAGACCTAAATTGTATGGTTTCATTTAAAATTACACCCATTAGATCATAAGTAAAAAATGGTTAATATACATTGATGAATTGAAATACTGAAAAATTTCATAAAAACAACATAAAATAAGATTTATTTTGAAATTTAAAAAACACTTCAATAATATAAAATTTTTATATTATTATGAAAAAATATTTCATTGAAATTTATCCCAGAAAATTATAAGGTATTTTTTAAATAATATAGTTTTTATTATAGAGAGAAATTCATTAAATGTTTTCTATGTTATAACAAATATTCTTATAAAAATTTTGGTGACAAGAAAAAATTCACTCATTTCGAAAAAATTGGAATATTATAATTAATTTTTTTTAAAAAACAATACATGTGTACAAATGAGTTAAATATATTATAAAATAAGGACAAGGAAGAGGAAGGGTTATTGTAGTTACCCTATCAATTTACACATAATATTAAATTATTTGAAACATTATTTTGAATGAAATAAATACCAAGGATCAAAATATATGTTTTCTTTATAATATTAGGTTTGTAATTTTAAATCATTAAAATAAAATAAAAAATAAATTTATTTATCTCATTATTGTTTTTCTAACATACTTTGAGCTCGAAAAATGGTATATGATAATGTAGGGAATACAGAGAGTAATAGTATGAACTAATAATCACATTAATGGAACAAAAATGTTATTGAATCATAGAAAAGTAGTTAGAAGTCCTTACATGGTAACATAAATGGGAAGGCTCATGAAAAAACATTAGATGAAATAATACAAATGAAAAGGAATCATTTGATCATGAAGACATATGAATATGGTAGCAACACAAAACATAGTGTAAACATGACTGAAAGAAAACTTTCAATACAAGTCAGACGGTGGACGAATTACAATAAAGGATTACATTTACTCCTTAGTCCCAAAAATAATATATCATAATAATAATGATTACCCAATGCATGGGTACACAATCGTTTTTCAGTCATCATTACATTTACATGTAAATGTGTCCTAGAAATTAAATCAAACATAAGGAATAATTATAGGAGATACATGTGGAAAGAGATAGGTAAAATAATCATCTCATAAGAAATAAAAATATGGTTTATAATAATGGTATCAATGAGAAAAGAAATTAAATATCCCTTGTATAATTGTAGATTGAAATTTAAACTATAGGTATGAAGAATTTTAATTAATAAATTAAATAGTTTTAATATAATATTTAGAAATTTTCCACATTATTATGGTTTAAGGTAAGTGATTAATGAGTCTATAAAGTGGAAAAATCAATAATTTCCTTTATAAACCTAGAGTTGACCTAAAATAGTTTTTAATGATAAGAAGAAGGATTTTTTAAAAATAATAATTTCTTTAAATCATTCTATAGTGTACATTAAAATATGTATAAAATATATAATTTCTCTTTACTCAGGCTTCCTTATCTGATTATATTTAGAAGTTAACCATCTAAAACAAGTATTTCCCCATAAAATAATGATGAATTGATCAGGATATATGATTTTGTAATATAATAATATAATTTAAAATAATTATATAATAGGTGTAAACAACAAAGTTTGTTTGAAGAGAGAAAAAGAGAAACCAAACTGAAAATTCAAAGGTATGGATAGGTCCCTTACCGTATGCATGAAGTCATTTTGAACTAGAAATTTTTATCCTTTATGATAATAGTAGATTCAATTTTTAAATAATTTAAAACAAAATTTAAACTTGTATTATTTATTATTATTTTATTAGGTTAATTTCTATCAATATTTATGAGTTATAATGAGTAATTTTTTAGTTCTGGAAGTGTTTGTTTCATGGTTTCGTCATTAGTTTACCAGTGTAAAATTATGGATGTTTAGTTTAAATGTGACTAATCATCTAGAAGTTAAATTTTATTGTACTAATTCACTAAAATATAAGAAATTGTGACATTTATCATTTAATTTTCTATTATGGGATTGATTCATTTGATAAAATGGTAATGATAATTGGTCAGTTTATTACTGGTGATTTTTTAACCATCATGAACTTGTTGAGGTTTATTTAATATTAATTATAAAAATTAGTTACAGAACATGAAAAACATATCATATAAATGTCAAAATCTGATATAACCATAATCATTGCTTTATGATAATACATGAATGTGATAATATAAAATGAAAACTAGTCATCCATTAAGACAGAAAACCAAGATATCATAGATGTTATTTTTTATTTTTTAGAGTTAATGGATGAGAGAAGAGATTTATTGATAGTTATTCCATTCTGAAAAAATTCATGTATATATATATATGATACCTACATAACCATACTCCCTAGATTAGGTAGGTTATGAGAGGGAAATAAAAGAAAAAAATTGTATGATAAGGATTGAGGATTTTACCTCTTTAATGGCTTCTGCATTGAACCTCCAATGAAATTTGTTTTAGTAATTTTTTGAGACCAAAAGCTCTTAGATGTGTAGAAGGTGATTGGGAAGATATAATGTTATAATATTGACAACCTAAATGTCTGTGAAGGTTTTAGAAGAATTGTTGGTGAGGTGTTGTGTTAATTGGTGGATGAGAGGCGTGTTTTATTATTAAATTAATTAGATTATTATATTGGCTCAAGAATATAATCTGTGTTTTGTACTATGCATAAATATAATAAATGGTTTTGGATATTTCGAAATAATGGGTTCATACACCATCTCTGACTATAAAATTCATTTATTTGGTTTATATTGTAAAATTCAATAAATTTATATATTTTAGAATATAAGAAAAAATCAAACTATTAAAAAAATTCCATAAATTGACATGGGAGATTTTTTGAAGTGTGTATTTAAAAATAAAAGAAATTCATTATTATTTTTTAAAATATTAAAATATATATTATTAATAAAATCATCATTTATTTGAAAAATACTAATTTTAATATTTTTGTTACATTTAGGATCCACTATAAAAATAATAACCCTCTCATGAAATTAAATTATAATTTAATAAAATATAATATTAATTTATGAATATAATTTATGAAAATAATTATTATTTCAATTCATTTTCATTATAAAATTCTATATCCGAATTTTCATTTTCCAAAAATACCAACAAATAATTTATCGTATTAAAAAAATAAATACATCATCCATGATATTAATATATCATTTTTCTATTAATAAAATACCCAAATTATATATTATACATTCATAGGTGGGGTTACTTTATTGATCACCAGATTACAATTCCTAATGGTCATATTTTATTTAAATTGGTTAGGTTATTATTCCAATGATATTAGTAGATTTATATCATTAAAAAAACCTATTTAATATATCCATCATTAAATTATTATTTATATAATGTTTATATATACATTCATCTTCAAATTGAGTAATATATGACTGAAATTATGTTTTATTTTTTCAGATTTTTTCAAGAGTTCAATCAAAATAGTCGATGAAGAATATCTAAATTTTCCTATTATTAATATCTAATTTTTTATTTATTGTCACACTGAAATATTTTAAATTAATATTTATCTTATTTTATAACTAATATATAATTTATTATTTATGATATTAATATTTTTATTAGTATTTATATTTTATTTATTTTATTTATAACATAATAAAGGAAATTCCAATGACAAAATTTTAGTTCCTTTAATTCATCCCCCATAAAGAAACATTTACCTCAATATTTAGCTTCACATTCTATGTTGAAATCATGTTATAGTTATCTAAATTAATTGAATCCTCCAAATCCCAGGAAGGTTCTTCATACGTATAGTTTCCTCATTGAAAATTAAATAGGTTAGTGCCTATGTTATATAGATCCTTGCCTTTGTGGTATACTATCTTCATCGTCTTCTTCTATTAAGGGAGATCTCTTTCCATCTATACAACATCTATATTTAGTAAATGTGAGGTATTTGGTGTGTGATTCCTCAATAAGGATTCAAAGAATACATCAAATACTCAAGACATGGTTTGTGGAAGTAATATTTTATTGGACAAAACTCTAGAGTGATAAATAATCTCATAGGGGAAAATTTAAATGGAACAAATATTTCCTTTATTCCAAAATATGAGGACCCTCTTCCATGGAGATACATAGAGGAATACCTTTTCACCAACCTCATACACTATGTCCCAACATTAATTATCAGAATATATTTTCTATCATCCTTAACTATTCTAAATACGTTTCTAGATGGTCATCACATTTTCTATCATTTCCTCGATCATCTCAGGACCCAAGATCGTATGTTCATCAAAAACATCCTAACATGATGTTCATATACATATTCTCCAACAAAGGGAAAAATATGGATCTATTTGGATGCTAGAGTGGAAACTATGGTTGTAAGGTGTCTTAACCAGTATAAGAGGTTTATCCTAACCTTCATTGAATTACATTGATAATACATTCATAATTCAGTCTAGTTTCTAAATTTCCCAATGTGATTGTACATTAATTTGAGGGTGATAAGAAACAATAATGCTCACCTCATTATTTTAATAATGTTGTATAATTTTCTAGAATATAGAGATGTATCTTGGATCATGGTATGGTGTAATAGATAATTATAATTCATTTCACCTCATTAGTTTCCTAATGTATTTCTCTTCATTGTATCTGAGTTATAATTCCTCTCAAATCAAAATATAGAGATAATTCACTGTAATACGATCCACAATGACCCATATAGCATTATTTCTTCTTGATGTCATCAAAATTCCAATGAAAAATTCATTTTCAATGATTTATGATTTCCATGTAAGTATTATTAATGGTTTCATAACCCACATATAATTTTTCATTTCATCCATCACATCATGAAATACCAAACAATTTGGTTTATATTATACGTTCTCCTTCTTTAAATTGTCCCTCTAATAGTGACCAATGATATTTCAAAACATATTGTTTCTACTAGGTAAAATACAGAAGTATGAGTTATGTGTGTCATTCATAATATATTCATTTTTATAAGTATTTCATTGTACACATAGTCGGGACCCAAATCTTATGAATATTTTCTCTCTAATTTTAAACTCTTTGAATTTCAACATTCATATAGCTTCTACATTTTTCAGAATATCGAAATAATTTTGTTGAGCATCATTTATTTTCACAATAGTGGATGGATGAGAAATTATTTTGGAATGGTATGATATAGTACCATCTTTTAGGATTCCCATTCCAATCCTCAGAGAATATAATTACAATATATCCTTCTCCACTCTCATTATTGTAAATGTTACATTATCATTTTAAATTAGAGAATTTGTTACTTTCTTTTCATTACTAGGATTATAGTGAATTGAGTAGTCATAATCCTTGATGATATATAACCATATTTTCTGGCACATATTAGGATCCTTCTGTGTGAATATATAATTAAGTCTATTATGATAAGTTTATACCTAGATCTTATCTCTATAGTGATAATGTCATTTGATTTTGATGGTGAAGAACATAGCATCCTACTATAGATCATGCATGGGAGATTTCTTATCATTAACATCAAGATGCCATGAGGCATATACTATTACACCATCATTTGGATTTAGTATATATCCTTGCAATAAATTATTTAACACATCATTTTATACCATAAAGTGTTCCCTATAAGGGGTTATGTATCGACATTTGTAGTGATAAGGATATTTTTCTACTAATTTCTATAGTCTTCCACTTCACAGTTACAGGAAAACATTACTCGTTTATGAGTTATCTTGGTTAAGGGGATTAAAAACAGAAAATATACTCAATTGTTTTTGGTAATACCCATCTATACCATGGAAACTATGGATCTCCATTACATAGGCTGCTATAGTCTACTCATTAATTCATTTTTTTAGAAGCTTTAATAGATATGACTTTTCGGGTGATAACTTTGCCAATGAAGGATTCATCTAACATCTAGAACTCATATTTACTGTATCATTCCTATTGTTTCTCCCTCTTAGAATATATTATTAAAGTACAAAAACTCTTTTAATTCTCCTTTTTTCCTTTCTAGTATACTATAATATCTTTTATTAATACAATCGTAAATTTTTCAATGTAATCTCAAGAGACTATATTCATTAATATGATTGCATTTTCCATAGAATCAGTGAATTTTATTGGAATAACTATGATCATGTATTGTCCATAACTATTTTAGAATAATTTTAAAGGATTATATTCTTTCATCAACATTAATTAGAGATATCCCAACTGATGGTTCACTATAGATAAATACCATTACCTGTATAGTTGATCAAACTAGCCATCTATTATAGTATGGGATACTTGTTATTTATCAAAATTTTTCTGAGCTCTGGATAATGAATGAAGAGGTTCGTTGATCTATCAAAAAAATTTAAGAAGAGGTTTAGTTCTAACCCATGCTGATGAAATCAGTTATATAAAATACTTTTCTAGATTCATATTCTTCTACTCATTAATTTCTCCTCACTCTATGGGTGGGATTATTTATGGATTCTTTAATATTGGTAGAGATGATGTTATAAGATAAATTGATATCCCCACCTCTCAGTGAGTAAAAAAGACTAATATATTTATTAGGGAACACAAAGGTGCTTTCCCACATAATGAGAATTCTTTCATGAATGACTATCTCCATTGTCTTAGTCAATTGAGTTATATTAATTTCCCATATAGAAATAATATCAATAATTTCGATCATCATTCTTATAAAACCCATAATTTTTTCAACTACAATTTCCTTCTTATAATTATGTAACAAATATTATAAATCATATAGAGAAAATAATGAAACCCATTTCATAGTAAATTTAAAATGAAATAATTGGTAAGTATTGAAATTATGGAAAACTACAAATATAATATTAACTAGACCATTAAAATAGTAATGTGACCATTATGAATAATAATATTATTATTGGAATAGTATCATCACATATGAAAGTGTTAATAAAAGGTCAGTATCTTATAATTTTAAATATGATATATATATATCATTGAATAACTAAATATGTGTTTTTTAAATGATTAATTAAGTATTTCTCTTTTTGTGAAACATTCATTTTTATTTAAAATATTATATTTAATAATATGATTCAAAAGATAATGAATTATTATAAAATATATTCATAAATTATAATTTTTGGCCTTATAATTACAAGACAATTTAATGAGACCTTAATTAAATTTTCAAATTGTTACGAAATCAATTATAATATTTAAATAAATATTTTTCGAGTCATTCATGATTTTATTTAGAAATTAAATTTCATATATTTAAAAATAATTTTTAGTTATTTTTAATACTTTTTTTATGTTTAAATTTTATAATACACTTGGTTTTTAATATTGATGTTTTTCATAAAATCTTTTACTTTATTAGTATTGTTGATATAAAATAATTTAAGATATAAGAAAATAGATGATTTTTTATTCCATTAATGAGTTATGGCTGATGTAATGTCCATTATATCAAAATATCATTAACATTTTACTTTATTTGGTTATATTAATCACAAATATTGATTGTATTATGCCAGAATAAAAAAATATTAACTAAATAATCGAAACACTCCACTCCTCCAACAATAAATACCAAACAATACCACCCCATATACTAAGATCATAAAATCCTTGATGATTTTTTAAACAATTCAAACTTACTCTCCCAATACTCATCCCCATGGATAGGATTTTTTGTATCAACAGTGACCAAACACTAATGCCTCAAAATGGGTCTCAGGGAGAACTCTATAAAACATGTAAAATCCTCCTCCTTTTTCTTATAAATTATATCTTTCTTCTACATAATCATTACCTTCACAATAAGAAGTTACATAAAAACTATAGTATCACATATTTACATGAAATGTAGTGTGTTAATGTAATTTCCATAATCAAATCTCTTATCATTTCCTGTTATTCTACCAATTCAAACATCATCCATGAGTTTTCGATTCACTGTCTTCGTGGATGAAAATGTTTCGTTTTCTGTTACCTCCATAATTGACGGTCATAAAAAAAAATTATTATTAAACTAAAATGATAAATTTATATTATATAATTTTTTATGTCATGGAAATAATATCTACATATATATTTCATTAAATAATAAAATGAAACTAATTTTTTACAATTGAAAAACCACCAAAATGCGTTAATCATTTTCCAATTACATTTTATAAACTTAATCATTTGAATATATGAATCAAAAGATATATATATATATATACAACCATTTAGAATATAGAAAATATATTAATACAATATCATTTAATTTCTGGAAATTATCATCCATTTTATCATAGATGCCATAATTAATCTCAAGGGAATCAGTCATAAAATCATGAAATGAGTGCCCCCATGAAAAAGAAAATAGAATCTTATAACTCCTCAAAAAAGCCATGAATGAATAAAATTAAGTTAATGTAAATTAAATAATTTTATAAAATGTTAATAATTGATTAATTAATGGGTCTAATTGTCATATTTAAGACATTATGTGAAACTCTAGAACACTTTCAAATATAAGGTATGAGATTCACTCTGAACCACCATTTCTCTTTTAGGTTACACGTCACCTATCACTTTACCCTAATGTAATAGTTAATTAATCTTATATAATCTTCTTAAATTATATTTTTAGGATCAAAATATATGTACCTATCTCAATTATTCTGTCTTTAATGGGGAAATACATGTTTTATAAGGTCTAATTTTTATGTATTCTAGATAAGACATCCCGATTAAAGCGAACACTCCAATTTATTACCATTATCGTTTAAACTCCATATTATATCTAAAAAACAATTATAATTATTATATAACTCATTTTCATGATAATATTCATTTTTTATTTTCTTGTATATAATAAAAATATTATTCATTTGTCAGTTTTTAATATTCTATAATATTTTCTCCTGAACTACAACAAAGAGGATCATTTATAAATTATCATAAAACCCATTTTTATATGTTTTAAATTTAGTTAGAAATAATTTATCAGTATATTAATGTATTTATCATTTTGAATATAAATTTATGATTTATCACTATTCTTTGATAGATCCTATATTGATACACCCTTTGGTTATTATTTAATATATGTGTTTGATACCCATTTTTTCCATTGGTAACACTTATGTTTTTTCATATGTATGATTACTAATGTGGAACACATATGAATGAAAATGGTATGATGGAAGAATCCATATTAATCTCTAATGCATTGGGTAATGATTAGTCTAATGAGACATCATGTTGGGATATTGAGTAAACATAATTTTTTTAGGGAACATTTTTCCCATGTGAAATTGATATTGAAGATAACCCTGAATTAGGTTTATCTCATGTTTTATAATGAAGAAATATTTCTATATTTTAGTGATTAAATGTTCCCCAATTCTATATGTTATTCCTCCATATATGTATTCTTGTTTCTTTCCTTTTTAATTAAACATGTTATGCCTTATAACTCAAATTATATTTTGTATTCCATTGTTTATTACGAAACTAGGACTTTTAGCTAATCTATTTTCTATATATATTCCCCTAGAAATATTTTGATAATTTTATAGCTCTTATTAAGTTAGAATTTCATTTTTTATTATTAATATAATTATTATTTATTCTAGTTACATGTTTTCATATTCTATGTACAAAATCATCCAACGAAACAAAAATTTATGATCCCTGGTTTGTATTATATGGTTAATTGTCCTTATAATAACTTAACAATATGTGTAGAATCATAAGGGCTCCAATATTTTGATTTATATTTATACTCATATATACATATTTAAATAATTTTATAATTTACATGGATGTGGATTGTCATATATTATTACTTACAGTTCATGTTGTCTAATTATAATTATATCCAATAAATTCCCAATAATGTATCAATCTAAAAAGGAGGATGTACGATGATATTTTATATGAGGTTCCATTTAAAAAATTTAACCGGGGAAGGGTTATTTACAATATATGAAATAATTTTCCCATTATTTTTTCTAATAGATAATTCAACATTCATATTTTGATGTAGTATGGGAATATTTCTTCTATGAAAGAAATATATGAATGAATTAGTATTTCTAGAATGATTTATTTAACTAACTATTCTTGAGTGAATAACCAATGTTCCAAGATCAAAATCATTTCTTGGTTCCACCTCATCAATAATGATATAAATTCCACTTCATTCCTTTGATGATATTCATGAAGTTTTTTTATGATAGAGCTTTTGTTATGGAATTAAATGGAATATTACACATGTTCCATGTAGTTGAAAGACTCAAAAACTGATTGTTTGTTTATCTAAACCTTATTTTCTACTTATTAAATATATGTTTTTATAAATCCCTTAGACTCTAATTATCCTGATTCCCATCTATTACAGATATGTATGATCTCATAGTTCCCACTAGATAGTTCTTGGGATGATTCTTCCCATTAAATTGACATATGGGATCTTGTTTTTCATGAATACATTGGAATTTTCTACTGATCATCCCATATTGAATTCCATCATTCACTTGTTATGTCTAATTCTATAAGACCACTTTGAATCACCAATCCTAACCTCATCTTTTAGTGAAAATATGATAATCTCCTCATTACATTCAATGCCTAAGATACCCAAGGATATTCATCGACTTTGTTTACATCAACAAAAAATGATATACAACAAGCTATATGTGTTGATGAAAAATGAAAAATAATATCATAAAAGACGTTAAATTTTATCCCTTTCCACAACAATAGACTCGTCATATTTTTTCATTCGACAAAAAAACACCATATCTATGTTAAAAGGGATATTTTGGTGTCAATATTTATTAAAAAATATTTTCTTGAATATTTTATTTTCTATATGATAAATTTCATTCATAGAAAATGTATATTTTTTCAACATCAACCCCATGTAGCTTTAATTTCAAATGATAGACCACTTGTATGACTTTATCTTCATTTGAGAATTAAATCATAGAATATCGTATTAATGGAGTTAAAAATTGTTCCACAATGATACTGTAATAAAATACACTAAGGATAAGATAAATTTGTATAAAAAATGAATCCACTACAACATTATCAATATTAAAAGAAATAGGACTATCCACATCATTCATGTTTTCATTAATATCCTAATCCAATTTAGCTACTACTATAATGATTTCCTAGGATACCACTATCATCATGTTAAATTTATCATTAGGCCAATAATAACATTTATTATCTCATTGGTTGTTATTATGGGTTATCTAATTTCTAAAAAATAACTTAATAGAGTGAAGAATAATACATTTATAGTGTATTAATACCTATCTAAATACAATATTAAAAAAATTCATATAATTTAGAGTTTCTCTCCAAAAATGGAGATCATATTTATCATCAATTTCAATGGGAATCCATCAGGAATCCTTGTGCTTCACTACGGCTCTTACCAAACTGACAAAAAAAGGTTGAAATTTTTGTTCACTTAGACATTTTGATTTCATATCGTAGGAGTTGTTGTTCTGAATATTAATGGATGATGGATTCAACAAATCTAATCATGGTTGATCCTGGTGTTGAGGGAGGGTATGTGCCTTATATGACTGGTGATTGTGGGAATATCCTAAGAGAGGCTATTAATAGTCGTGAATCATTGGAGATTAAGGGTGATGGCTGGTGTGGTAGAGATCATGGAGAACATAATTTATTTTTATTTATATGCATATTATTGGGAATGGGTGAATTTTTTTGCTATAATTAAGACGGATATTAGAACCTTGTAGTGGTTCTCTAGTAGGGTTCGCTACTCAGTTGCTAGAAATAACTGATAAAAGAAATTGGGCGAGCGATGGTTGAAGATACACATCCTTGGAGATGATATTTTTTATATAAATGGTGTCAAGATGACAAAATTCAAGGAAACATGTGATTGAGTGGGAATTTCCCTTGACAAGGGTGGACATAGGGGGATACTGATGACATTCACAAGTAGTGACACACATGACATCTTTTGAGTGTACCATAGTGTGGGGTGCAAGACGGTGAAGACTGTGAGGAGGTGAATACCTTAGGTGGGGGTGATATCATGATGTGTTATATGGGTAACTATTTTAATTGGTGTTCATACCACATGTTGACCTTGATAACCTCTAACCTCTTTGGTTCAATTAATTTGTATTGATGGGCTTGATTTTATGGCTTGGTTGGATGCCACTATGGGTGTTTTTGTCATATCTTCCAATTATTTTGGGGTCTTCGAGTCATTTAAATGGGTTTAATGATTTTTACTTTGATATTTATTTTTGTGGTGTTTTTTACATTCATTATTTGGTTTACATGTATGTTCCATATGGGTTTTCTTTTGTGTACTTTTGTTTTATTTTATAAATGGTTAGAACTAAGCATGCTCGGTACCTAAACATTCTAGGTAAAAAAGAAACAAAATTTTTGGAAGGAATAAGTTATAAATCAAAATTATATCATATATTATGATTACATATATTTCAAAATAGGTTATTAATTATGATAGGATTATCCCTAGGGTTTATACTAATATTTTCTAGTCCTAATTACCGAAAACAACTCGATTGTGCAATGATAACAACTATAGTGACACTATAATTTTAAACATAATATTATATAATGTGAAACATAATTTTTCATGAAATACAAACAAAATATCATAATATTTTGTGTATTTATAATATTATGTATATAATAATAAAAAATAAACTAAAATAAGAAAACAATTTATTTATCTGTATAATATGATCCTAATACCATTTGATATCCAACGACTGAATAGGATAACCTAGGTAAAAACGAGACCAAATTTATGAACTATAGTTACTATTAAGGGAATAAATATGGTAATGAATCATAGAAAATTATAATGAAATCCATAAAGGTAATCATAAACGAATGGAAAATGAAAAAAAATAATCCATAAAAAATGAATTAATATAAAAATGGAAGCATTGGAATGTGGAGGTATCATATAACATTACCTAAACATGAGTCTATTCTAACTACAAAGACTATATTACTATGTGGATAAAGTCCAATAATATATTATTTTTACTCTTAAATCCCATAAATAACATCTCATAAGAATAAATATTTACCAATGTATGGCAGTGTTCTCTAGATGCACCCATCATAACGTGTACATTCTTAAGTGTTCAATATAATGAAGTCAACTATAAGTAAAAAATTATAATGGTTACCCATAAAAATAAATGAGTATATTAGTCATGTCAAAATTCATATCCAAAGTTAATATAAAATTGGTATTTTAGAAATAATGGATGAAATAATATCTAGAAAATAATAAGGTAAAAAATAAAAATAGATATTTTGTAGTGATTGTGAATACATGAAAAAATATTGAAAAAAAACTTTTGAAATGAGCCAACATAGTGTGGTTTAAAAATGATTAAAGGGTATTTCAAGAGGAATAATGTGTAATTTCTTTTCAAAAATTTAAATTTAAATATAGTAGTTTTATGGATAATATAAATGTTATAAGAAAAATATTGGTTTGTTAAACTATTATTTGGATTGTACTAGAAAATGGTAATTAATTTGAGATGTTATATATATTGGGACTTCGTATGGAGTTGAATTGAGAAGTTAACAATTTCAAACATATATTTCCCCCATTAATAAAGGATGAATCGATTGGGATAAATATGAATGGAATATATGAACATAAATTTAAGTAATTATATATTAATATAGAATAATTATATTTGGGAATAGAGAAACAAAACATAATCCAAAGGAAAAAATTGAAGTATTAGATAGATCCATTTTGTTATGTCTGAACACCATATGTGAACTAAATTAATGTATAGTATAATCAAATTATAATAACTAATTACATAACTAATAACCTCTTATATATTTATTTTATTTATTATAATTTTATTTATATTATTTTACATACATTGTGATGATTTATAATTATCATCTATAACATTCTGAGATCATTCATTTCATGGTTTCATTGTTGGTTTAATTGTGTAAAATTTTATAAGTTCTATTTGAATGGGAATAAATCAATCGTTAGTTAAATAATATAGCAAAAATACCAATATTTAATTGTAAATTATAAAATTAATTATTTTTTGGCTATTATTATTATTCATCTAATAAAACGACAAAGAATTTTTTTTAATTATATTTTTTCATTTTTTCAACCATCATGAAGTAGTTTAATTTTATTATATATTTTTTATAAAATTAGTTATATAACATGATATAAGATATAATATAAATATTAATTCATTATTTAATACTAATAATTTTTTATAAACAAACATGAAAATAGTAGGGGAAAATGATAACTCGTCCACCATTAAGGCAGTGAACACACAAATCATAGACATTGTTTTCAATTTTTAAAATAAAAGGTGAAGAAAATATTTATGATTAAAATTGTTACATTGAAATAATATTATTCTAGTATATATATTAGACTATATTTATCATGACTATTAGTATATGTTATGTGAGTAGATTATAAGAAATGATACCCAATTTTAAGAAAAGTGTAGAGGATTTTACCACATAAATTTTGTCTCCTAGAGAACCATTATAAGGAACATGGGTATTCTATTTTGATGATAAAATGATATATATGATGTTATTAAGAGTATTTTTAAGGTTATAAGGGATAATATAAACAAGTTACAAGGATTAGAATGTGTGATAGGAATTGGCGATGATATGAGTTATTTATAGGGGTGATAAGCGAGTTTTGATTATTATATTCATTGTTTTAATATTTTGGCTCAAGACAATCAATCGTGTCTATTAATATTACTAAATAATGTATATAAATTTGTATAGTTCATCATAATATGTTATTATATCATTTATGCAAAAAAATTCATTTTTTCGGATTATATATATATTTTAAATACTATAAATTATTGTATTTCACTATTCGCCAAAAACACAACTATCATTGAAAAATCAAACAAATTCCCCATTTATTATTTTTAATGTTTATAATTAAAAAATGGAATATATTTATAAAATTTATTTTTGGAATGTACTAAATTTTTTTATAAAAATTTAAAAAATATTATTAGAAAGAACTATAAATTTTAATATTATAATTGATTTAATGAACCTCTAATAAAATATTTAGTGCCTAAATAATTTATATTGTTTTTAAAAATATTATTAAATTATAAATATTTTTTATGTCAATTATATTTAATTTAATCATTATGTTAATCATAAAATTTTAAATAAAATTAAAATTATATAAAAAACACCAACAAAAATTTTATAAAGTTTTAAAAATTTATTTACATACTACATGATATAAATATATGATTTTATATTAGTAAGATACATAGTTTATTTATAATTTCATAGGTGCGGATAATATTTTGATGACTATGTTTCTGTTCCTAATTGTCATATTTATATTCTGACAGTTACGGTACTATTCCAATGATATTGGTTCCTTAATTTCTATAAATACCTCTTACATAATCCATTCTTCAATCACATCGATTGTTTTTATCAAAGTCATATATACAATAATCTTTAATATGAATATTATATTATAGAAATTATTTTCATTTTTCCAATTCTTTATGTGTTATTTCATTATATTGGAATTAGAAGGTACTTATTTCCCATTATTTTTATCATATTTATTATTAAATGTCATGTTCTAATATTTGGACTTCCATTTGGTTTATTTTCTAAATAATATATCATTCTTAATATATAAGATTCATTTTTTATTATGATATATACATGATGTATGTGTTTTTATGAAATAATATTTGAAGATTCGTATATAAAATTCGTGGATGATATAATTTCTGACCGAAGAGAAAAATGATGTCGAATTTTCCATTAAAATATTATTTTCTAAAATTCATAAAATAAAAAGAGGTGAAGTTTTGGAAATATTTTAAATTATAGAAATTATAATTATAGGGTAAGAAATTATATTACCTATATTATATTATTATAGAATAATTACCAAGACATTGACATACACATACAAAATCTCGAATAATTAAGACAATGTGAAATAAACCCTCCCGACTTACATACTATTTTAATCATAATCACCATGAAATAATAAAATAAAATTATTCATTATATATAATTATTATAATTATAATCAATAAATATCATATGAATTTTTATAAATATACACTTGTAAAAGAATATAGGTTCATAACAATCACTAAATCCCAAATAAGATGATTTTTGATGATAAACCTTTACATTTGGTCAGACATCCTTAATTTATGTCCAAACCTCACATATAATAAATATATATTCTACCTTATATGATTTATTTAATAAATTTAATTAGTCATTTGTTAACAATTATTTGTTTAAATCATTGTTATGGGTAACAAATTCTTCTTTTATTATGAATGTTTTAGTATAGTTTTTCCATTCTTTTTACAGTGATTGTAACCACCCAATATTTTTTATATTATATTTCCCTTTTTATTTAATTAAATTTATTATAATAAAATAAATTTATAGTAAAAAATAATATATTTCTTTATTGGAATGAAAATACATTTAAATATAATTCCAACTGATAATATAACCTTGAACAGTGATCACATGATTAGTATTAATATAAAGAGTTTAATAAATCTTATTGAAAATGAAAATGGATGTGATGGCCTCAACTGGAATAATGATGTCGTAGAAGCCAATTTATCAGATCCTATATAGGGGATATCATTCTTTGAAATTTAACTTGACAAAGAACAAGTTGGGATATAACAACATAATAATGAGATAAACCATTAATTATATAAATTTAATCTCTCCAATATCACAACCGAGACCATGTTCCTACCAACCACCACATGAATGTTCCATTGTCATCCTCAATACCCAAAAAGAATTTGGTGATGAAATAAAGGGATATGTATCAATAACCTAAAATTATGATTATGTACATTTTTTGTATTGAATATATATTTTCATCCTATTATTATTACATAGTTTTTTTTTAATAAAATAAAGAAAAAAATAATTTTTTTGTTAATAATATAATTTAAAAAATCAGTTTATGAATTAATTTATTTTTTAAATAAATATTATTTTAATATAATACTACTATTATATAAATTTTATCAAATTAAATTGACCATTTAATTTTCATGAATGAAAATGTAATTTTTATTATGGCTTGAGTAAATTTTATTATAAAAAACCCAACACATCCTAATAGTTATTGATTTTATTTTAAAATTTAATATTTACAAATTTAGAAAATTACTTTTTTAATGTGATTACTATTTATGGAATCATATTGTCAAATTATTTAATAGATTATTTTTAATAATTTATTTACAATGTCATATTTTTAGGTAAAAATTTAACACCTTATAAATTTACACTGTGTGTTATGACATCATAATGGCCAATAACAGATTTAATAAATAAAACAATATGTATCCACTAATTTAAATATTTTTAACATTTAATATACAATTATTTTTGTATATTTCTTTTATTTTTTAAATTAATTATGTATCTTCCAAACATATAAAATATTTTCTGGTTTCAAAATACTCTCCTTAAGAGTGTGTCTCACCTCCACATAATTTAGGAAATTATTTTCTTAATTTCATACCTTGGGCTTATGAAACTAAAAAACAAATCCCCTTTGGCAGAAACCATTTTAAAACCATATTATGGTAAGTGGTTTTTGATATTTTGTTATGTAGAGTCCAAATCCAAAATTATAAATAAATACCCCTCTTTTCCTATATGATCCCACCCAATATCTTTTTAATATTCATTAAAATTCCTTGGATAATGTAAATACTATTCCCTACACACTCTATAGTCCTCCCAAGGCTCTGTAATGCTCTACATTAAGACCCTTCAAAGCTATTTTAGTTACACACTGAATCGAAGGACATTCCTCTCCTCCATTCAAATTCATGAAAATTATTTGAAATTAGTGAATTTATTCTGAATTTCATATATTTTCATTCATTTATAATCATTATCATAAAATCCAATTGATGTTATTTGAATAATTTATCATTTATCCTCCATCATTTAGACCCTTACCTAAACCGTTAATATACCAAATTTTTTTTAAGGAATCATCAACATCTATTCCTTATTAAAGTTTCGTTATGAACATATGTATTCTAGTTCCATTTCTGAATATTGGGACATGAAATTACTTATCCCCATTGCTACCCATTTGATTTTAGAATTATTAGAGATTCCTTTATATCTCATCAACATTTTTTATGAATTTTTATGTAATATTTAATGATACGATAATTCACCATGATTTTACATTACAAAACAAATGTATAGTAAATATCAAACCCATTTTATATAAATGGTATCCAAATCTATGAAAATGTATATATTTATTGGGCATATATATTAATGTATGAAAATTTCTTGTTTGGGGATTAAATTATGGTTATTAATGAATCCATGTTGTATGATCTATGTGTCGCACATAAGCATGAAAATGAAATGAAGATGATGGATACTCCCAAATACCACTCCATTTAATTGGTAATGATTTTTATAATTATATGTCATATTAGGATGTGGAGTGAACAATATAACATTAAGGTAATTTTTCTGGAAAGATGTATTAGAATTTTTATACTTGACTAATTTTTATGATCTAATTTTATAAGTTGTTTCAACATTTCCAGTGATAAGATTATGATTCTATATCATGACTTATTGTTCATGTTACTTTTATCCGACATTGATATTTCAGTTCTCTAACATGTATTATATTATACATGTTATGCCATTTTTATTACATACTAGGATTTATATCACATCCATTTCATTTGTTTATCCCCAGGTTATCACGTGCACGATTAAAAAATCCATGGTATATTAAAAGAATCTAATGGATGCCTTCAATAATGTTATTATATCCTAGGATCAAGACATTATTCTACGTACCAAATTCCAAAATACAGTGGACCTATCAATATTTTGGGTTGAATTAAGTGTAAATTAATTTAAGAAATCATGTATTGTGGTGTAATAAACAGTTCTGTTTTAATTGTTGGTATCTGATCTATGTTTATTTATTTTATTATTTGGATAGTAAAACTATAGAAAATCATTATAGATAAGGCTATTAATAAGTTAAAATCACTAAAATTTTTCAAAATATTTAGAAATTTGTTCATCTAGAAAATACATCATGAACTAGATAATACAAATGGACGTTACTCTAGAATAGATGTTCTTAGTGGTAACATAGTTGACAAGGTTTTCAAGGCATGACTTGGGGTAACCTGGTATACAAAATCATGCCTTACTATACACATGATTTTGACACTACTAGAGTTTATTCTTTGGTAAAATAAAAATGTCATTATGAACCACTATTAAGGGAATAATAATTATTATAATAATATATGTTATAAGATATATCAATAATATGGTAGAGTGAAGCCTATAAAATAATAAGTCAAGAAGATAAATATAATTTAAAAGTTATACATTTATTGTTAATTGATCTCCCATTTTTTTAATAGTTTAGGCCACTCATCCTTAATTTCTTTTAATTCTATACAATGTTGATAATAGTAGATATCAAGAAAATAATCAATGTCGTGAAAAATGTGATGACTGACCCAATGAGATGCTCATCCTTATGGGAGAATGAACTATAAACATAATGATGATACTCTATCATCTAACTTAAGATTTAAATATAATTCTGGATTATGTGGAGAAATAAAAGCTCCAAAAGGGAGAAAGGATGCAATAGAGGGCGTCATGAAGAAAATTCATTCTACTTTCAATGACTTATGTAATTCAATAATCTATAAATAATGAATTAACTCTATTAAAAATATCTTAACCATCCATTAATATTCCAAATAACTGAATGATCTATTAGATTCTTATTTTATAAAGTGGGAAACTAATTAGTGGTTCACATTGATCAGAATTTTTATTCCCAATAATGATTATAAAGAAATGGAGTGGAAAGAATTATAAGATAAATTGTTAAATAGTTTCCTTGAAATCTATTAAATAAAATTGAATGGTATTATTATTTCCTCAATAAAAAATTTAAGGAATCTATTGTGGTAGATGATCCAAAATTCAAAAGGATTTCATGGTACTCCTACATGTTATTGTTACACCACAATTCATGTTTGATCGCTTCTCTATTGGACTATATCCTAGTCTACAAAAATCTATGAATATCCATGACATTGATAGATATGAATAAATTGTCTGATCATCCCTCAAATTTAAAATGGAGATCATAGAATCTAAATGGAATAATATGGATAATAGTCATAAAGAGTAATTGTTTCTTGTTGTTCTATAGGGAACTCAAATTGTACCGTGAAATTTCAACGTCCAACTTTTCACGGGTTTTGGATGAAGCAACGAATAAAATTCTCAAGGGTAAAAAAAATTTATTTAGTATTTGGAAGGAAGGAAACATAGATAGATATCTCTGGTAGAAGAAACAGGCAAATACAATAGAGGAAATGATTTATCTATTAAATTATTAATGAATTTTCTATTTCTTTTTAAAAAACAATATAGGGAACTATGAAAAAAAAATCTAGAAGCCAAGGGTTTTTCAGAGATGACTAATAACCTCTAAGGTACCATGGGTGATATTTTTCCACAACAACCAATAAATAAGATCCCAAAAATTATGTGGTGATAGGTACTGAAGTTATTAATTCAATAATAGATAATGTAATTTTTTTCAAATTCTACACAATCATAAATAAAACACAAGTTTACTATAAATATCCAAATACAAAAACAAATCACTGAATTAGAATTGTTAGGGAAAATAAAAAATAGAGAAATTATTTTAGTTCAAGTATTTAACTCTTCTCCCATCATAATTTATTGGATTAACTTCTTATAAAACCTTAACATACATACCTTAGTGTAACATGATGAAATTATAGGAATGTATTAGTCTTCCTTATATATGTCTCACACTAATTTACATGGTAAAAAAATTAATATATGTATTTCCCATCGATCATATATTTTGTACTTGTTAAACCTGTAGGATGATTCTTATTTTTAACAATAATATCAAGCATTGGTATTATTTTCCTCTGAGAAAGTGCATTTATCCCAAATTATTAAGTCTATAGAAACAACCATCCCTGAATACATACCTATAGTGATGGAAGAAACTCATGTGTTTCTGGAGGAATTTATAATACTTACTCCTTGCCAAGAGTTTGAATTTTCAATAAATCTTATATGTTGTGGAATTCCATTATTCAAGAATTCTTATAGAATTTCAATTTTCAAATTGAGGATCTAAAAAACAAATACCGGATTATATGGATTACGGCTCATACACCCAAGTTATTCCCCATGGGGTGCACTAGTCCTCTTCATCAAGAATAAGGATTGGAAAATGTTCCATTGAAGTGATTATCAAAAGATCAACAATCTTACAATAATGAATGTGTATCTTCTTTCATGGATTGATCACATGTTCATTTTACTAATTGATGAAAAATACTTCTCCATGGTGGAACTTAAACCAATTTTTTATCATGTAAGGGTGCAAAGGTAATATATACCAAAGAACACTTTTAGTATAACATACAATCACTATGAGTTCATGGTGATTCCATTTTGACTCACTAAATATTAATAAACATTCATGGAAATAATGAATAGCTTCTTTATTGTTTACCTCGATAAATTATTGGTAATCCTTATTGATGATATATTACTATACAACAAAAGTAGGTAGGTTAATTAGGATCACCACTGAACTATTCTAAAGGCCATATGAAAGTAGACACATTATGAAAAGTACATTAACTATGAGTTATTTTTAAAATAATTATATTTAATGGATAATATCAGTAAAAGGTATTGCATATATGCAGACCCATTGAAGATTGATTAAATTGAAATATGGATGTGGCCAGTATATGTGATAGATATCTGTAGTTTCAATGGGATAGCTAGGTATTATCACTGATATGTAAGAAATTTATAGTGATTAAAAACCCTCTAATGAAGCTAACTCCAAAGGGAGTTATGTTTTCAGGAGGAAGTATTGTCACTTAATATATAAGGATATCAATAAGTGGATTATCAATATATAATTTCTCACACTACTGAAAATTATTTTACTATTTCTAGTATACTAGGACACATCAAATAATATATTAGGTTCTATACTAATGAAAAATGATATTGTGATAAACTAAGACTCAATGAAATTGTAAATTCATGGGAAAAAATATTCTATACATGACCCATACATAACATCCATGATCTTTACATTGAAAATATAGTTGCATTATCTCTATCGGGATAAGTGATAGATTTATACTGATCACATGAACCTCAAATATATAATCATAGAGAAACTGAATAATATGAACCATAAAATATGGTTATATATCATCATGGATTATGACATCCCAATCCACTACTGTCCTAATAAGTAAAATTAGGTACTTGATTCTACAAGTAGAAAATATCTTTAATCAGTATCAATGATGATAATTTTGAAAGATCCAATATTGAATTATCTGAAATGGATTTACGTGGGATTACATAATAAATAAACACCATCAATTCATTCTCAAATGATTTTTCAACCATCCCTCATGGAATAAAGAGAGAATTGTCAAATAAATGATCTTGAAATTTAGAACAAGGTGGATGTTATGAGAAGGGTAAAATCATCTGAGTTTAATGTTTTGAAATAAGTAATAGTGATAATTGGGTGAAGACAATGTGTTCTATAAAAAATTGAGTTAATGAAGGAACTGTAGGATAATGCACATAATTATACCTTCTTCATTCACACAGGAAGCCAAAATATGCATCATGATCTCCATGAGCATAATTAGTTTGACTACATGAAGACGTAGATTGATGAATATAAATCAATGTAACTATTATGAAATAATGTTATGGTTGAAAAGAATAAGTCTAAAGGTTTGATGAAACAATTACCCATACCAAAATGGACATGATATAACATAACCATAGTCATTTTCTCAATAATTCAAAATATATCCAAGGGAAACAATGTTATATGGGTTGTTGGGGACCATCTTAAAAAATCATCTCATGAAATATCAATTAAATAAGACTTCTCCAATGATCAATTTGTACAGATATAAATCATGGAAGTGGCATAGATGAATGGAGTACCATTATCCATTATATCATATTGAGAACAAACATTCACCTCTATTGTCAGTATATTTCAACAAAATGGTCTAAAAACTAATTTAAATATTTGTATGCCCTATTATCCACATAATTTTGGACAATCTGAGTAGATTATTCGCACATAGAAAAAATGTTTTGACTATATTCTATGGACTTTAGAATAGGATTGGACTCACATCTACCTCTGGCCACGTTCTCTTATAACAACAAATCTTAGATAAACATTCAAATAGATCCCTATTATGCCCTTTTCAGTAAGAGTTGTAGAACACAAGAATGTCAGGATGAAGTTGGGGAATTAAAACATCTAGGTCCTAATATGGTAGATGAAATAGTAGTACAGTTATGACCATTCAATATAATATCAAGGCTTATCATAGTTTAAAGAATAGCTATGATTAAAATCATCGATGAGACCTATAGTTTTAATGGTGGAGACATGGTATTCCTCTTCATATCTCGATGGATGAGAGTGATGACAGTTAAGAATAATGGAAATCTTATTACATGATACGTCATCCTATTTGATATTATTGATCACGGTAGAATGGTTTCTTATCAAGTATAACTCCAATCAATCATATCTAATGTAAATGATGTATTCCATGCATCCCTTTTGAGAAAAGAAATACTAGACCCCTCACATTTACGTAATCTAGATGTATTACCATTTTAGAAGGACCATTCCTTTGAAGATCCACATATTAATATATTATATCATAGGTGTAAATTTCAACAAAATAATGCAATGCACTTTTTCAAAGTTTTGTCGAGAAACAAAAGGTTTGAAGAAGATATTTTTGAACTAGATGTTGTGATAATAATTAGTTACCCTATTCTATTTTAGTGTATGGGAGGACAATTTTGAGGGTGATATTTTTTAAATGGGGAATGATTGAGACACCTCAGACTATTATGAATAAATTTCCAAATTTTTTCTTAAATTAAATGCCTTATTATATAATTTTATTATAGTAAAAACATGCAATTTTTTTGTTTTATTAGATTTAACAGACAATTAAAAATCATTTACATTGTTGATATACTCATTGATCATTGATTAAATTATTAGTATAAATTTAGTTTTTTATCAAATCCAAAAGATATGAACAAAGGATCTGACGACCTTGAACAGTATGATCATGCAATCTGAAACCCATTTATCTGTTATTCTAAGGGAGGTATAATTTTTTGGATTTTCCCTTTACAAAGACCAATATGAGATCTATCAACTTAAGGATGAGAAAATTTATTTTTGGAGAAGTACGATCTCATTGAGATCACATGAAAAATCATGTTTTCTAAACCACCCCATGAATGTCCAACCCTCACAAACATTAATATTTATCAATTTTTTGGTGTATAAAATGGATATGTATCAAGACCTAATAATTATGAGTATAGAAACTATTTTTTACTAAATATATATTTTCATCATATAATTTTTACTTTGTTAATGATTTTTATTTTGAAATAATAATGTAAAAATTGTATCTTTTTTTAATATTCAATGTAAATTATTGAATTTTTTATTTAATATATTTAATAAATTAATTAAATATAAAAAAAACATTATATTAATTAAATTTTATCAAATATAAATGATCTAATTATTTTTTTAAGCCAAATACAATATTTAAAAGAGACTGAAAAACTGTTATTGTCAATAAAAACCCACATTTATTGATAAATGCTGATTTTATTTTTAAATTGAAAATTCACATATTTGAAATATTATATTGATAAAATGAATATTATTATTTAGAATCAAAATGTCTAAATTATCCAATTTTGGATTTTTCATGATATTCTGAGACATTCAAATTGTCAGATTAATATTAAATATCGTATAAATTTACTTTGTGTACTATAATATTATATTGATAAAATGAATATTATTATTTAATACAATGTTTTAATATATTTAATATTTTAAAATCATTTCCTTAAGAGTGTGACTCACCTCCACATAAGAAAGGGAATTATTTTAATACATTATGCCCTTAAACATAAAAATTTATGAAAAGAATCTCCTATTGTATATACTGTTAAAAAAATACATCGGAAGGTTTTTTTTGTAAAATTTGTTGAATAGTGTCCAAAACTTGTATAATAAATAAAGATCCCGCATTTCCTAAATAAACCCACCAAATATCCCGCTTTTTCATCAATAAAAATCCGTGTATAATGAACATATAATTCTCTGCACTCTCAAGATTCCTCCCAATGCTCCATAATTACTCAATAATCCCCTCCCAAAATTTTGGAATCATGCACACTATGTAGGGGATCTTACACTCATCCTTTCAAATTAGAGAATTTTTTTTGAAATTTGTTCATTGAATTTAAACTGATTATATTTTCATTAATGTATAATCAATACCTTATTGTCCATCTGATGTTATTTGAATGAGGGATAATTTATTCTCCCTTATTTGGACCCTTTCCCATGTTGTTAAAAAAACAGAATTCCATAACGAATTCTCACCTTCTCTTCTTTATTCAAGTTCCTCAGTGAACTTATTCATTATACTTCCATTTCCCAATGCTGGGAAATTACATTCCATGTACCTATTACATAGAATTTTTTTATAGTTGATGAAGGACCCCTTTCTCTCTCATCATCAATTTTTAGGAATTTTTATGTAACACTGCTATGATACTGAACTTTCTCCATGATTTCCCATTCCAAAAATGCTTTTTAGTTATTATCAGGAAAACTTTTATATCAAGGGTATTAAACTTTATATATATTTAATTATATATTATGTATATAAATTTAAATATTACACATTCCATTATCATATATTATATTATTTTTATGATTGAATCCATGTTTTGTGATCTATGAGGAACATTTAAGCATGAGAATCAAGTTAATATGGTGGCTATGACCAAATAGAGATCCAATAAAATAGGTAACGAGTAGTATCAAGATGTGACACATTGGAACATAGATTGAACCAAATTTATTTATAGGAAATCTCCCACCAAGGCATCTTGGAGGGTGTAGCATTGTTATTAGTTTATTATTAAATAATTTATTTTTTTTCCGCATTTCTGATGTATTGATTGTTATGCCATATCATTCCTTATTGTTCATGTTCAAGTTATTCGTATTTGATATTATTATTTTCTCACATATACAATCTTATTCAAATTATTCCTTATTTATTCTCTTATAGGTTTTTATAACTCTACCACTTTTTTGTTCAACCCAAGGTTCTCCTCTAAATTTTTAAAATGGCATCGAATTTTAAATTCATGATTTAGAAGTTTTCAATAATGATATTTTATCCCATGTTAAAGATGTTATTAGATTTAACAATTTCCCATATGTGGTATACTAGTCAATAATTTGGTTTGTATTTAGGGTAATTCAATGTAATAAATCATATATTAATGTGTCATATAAAGTTGGGTTGTTATATTTGTTATAGTTCCCTCAAATAAATATTTATTCCCATGAGTTAAATTTAAAATATATTAAATTCATTCAAATTTATAGTCATCTATAAATGGTATATATGTAAAAATTTACATCATAGGTGATGGACATTTTAGGTCAAATGTATGAATGATATATGTTTCCAATTTTTTAAATATGGAATCAAATAATGGTAAATAATAAAAAAGTCATAATAAATAATATATTATTTAAATAATATATTTTCAACTAATCCATTATTATTAATATAAATGTTATAATTTTTTTTTTCATGTATCACATCGCTTCATGGAGGTGGTATTCTACAAATACGTAGAAGTGACATTAAAATTTTTTAATGGACATTATTGTAATAAGTTAAATATTATAATATAATTCCATTAGAATAATTATTTATAAATATTGCGTGTATATATATATAGGTTTAATCTACAATTATATCCATTTATTAAATTTAGTGATGAAAAATTAATTACATAGGTTCACGATGCGGTTTTCCTTTGTACATAAGATTGATTGTATCATTTCCAATTTGATTAAAAAGGATATGTATATAGGCTTTTAAATTAACAAAATAACATATGAATTGTTTTTAGAAACTTGTGTTATTATTTAAGAATATATTATTTATATTTTAAGGAGTTTTATGAAAATATTAAATTAAAAACCATATTTAAGAACATTACCACTTCTTCAAACATCATCTTTTATATTACTACGAAGTCCTTCTGGGATATATTTTTTATAAAAATAAAAACAATGGGTTATAGGGAGGGATATATGAGATTTATTGGGGGTGTAATTTTTTATAAAACATCACTTTTTATATGTGGTGTGGGGGGGAGCTGGGGTAACCTTTTATAAGTGTAAGAGAGGATACAATTGGATGTTTTAAAAATAAAAATATATAACAACAATTTTAAAACCCCAAAAGATGATTCATTGACCACTAGTGAACCATGAATGATTTGTGGTCTAAATTTAACTATAAAATACAATTTATAAAAAAAATCATTTTAACACTTATATTTCTAGTTTAACACATAGTAAATACATATTAACCACAACCGTGGTAATTAATTTTCATTTTTTAACAAATAATTCTGAGTAAAAATTAATTTTACCATATTAATAAATATTAATAAATGTAATTAAAATTTCAGTGTAATTTTTTTAAAATTTATATCATATAAGTGGAATAAGTTAAATTTAATTTAATCATGGAAGGGTGATGAAAATGTTATTTTCTAATTAAATTTTTTGATTAGTACATAATAAATTTATATCAAATTTCAAAATAAAAAATTATTAAATTATATTAATTAGAGTAATAATAATATAATTTTACTAATTTTTCTTTTCAAACTATTTTAAAAGATAACGACTCTTTATAAATTCATTAAATGTAAATGTACTTTTTAATAAAAATCAATATATTTAACTATTCTTCGAAAAAAATTTCTTTTCAAAATATTATAAAAAATTCATAGTATGATATATTTATAATTTTTATTTAAATAATTATATCATAATTTATCAAATAAAATATCGATATTTAATAAAAATATTTTTGTAATTTAAGAATAGAAAATGTGACGTTAATGCTTTTAATAGAAAAAATTTTCTCTTAAATCTCGATATATTAATATATAATGATTAAATATATATTAGATGAACTATAAAAAATTTATTTGAATATATAATATATAAAAATTTATTTAAAATAATTGATCTGTACTGATAAAATAAATTTATTCAAAGAAAATAACATTGGGAGTATAAAAATAGTTTTTTAGAAAATTATTTGTTTATTCTCAGTAGATTTTCATTTTGATTTATTATATTTTTTTAAATAATGAATTTATATTATACATATTTAATCTATTTAATTTCCATGAAAAACTAATTTTATTAATAATGAATAAAAACATATTGGTAATAATGTTATAAAATATAAGGGTTAATTTAGATGTGGGGTTGCACCTATCATAATCTATTAAAGAGAATATATTTTTTAAAAATATATATAAATCACAAAGTATCAAATATTTAAATTCTTACCTCTAAAAATATTTATTCCAAAAATTTATAAAATGGCGCCACATTAATATATTAGGGCATTCCTTTATAATAATTTCTTCATGTTCTCTTGTCACCTTTTACAACTTATTAATTTTCTTAATTATCTTTACAAAGAGTGTTTTTCATTTCCCCAACACTGGCTCTTTGGTGTATAAATTTTGGATAGTATGTTCATAGAAATAGAGAATTATCTTTCTTTATATGAGATCACAAAAATTGGGTCAATAATTCAAATCCATAAATGTGATATATGAAACTCATTATATTCATTAAAGAGACATTATGACATTAAAAGACGTTAATATATGACTACAATTGATTTTTTATTTTCAATAGTTCTATTGTACATAGGGTTACATTTCCAAATATTATTAATATTTATATAACCCTTTCATGTATATAAATTCATGAAAACATGATCTCCCACTAGAATACACAAATATTTAATCTGAATATCTTCATTTATATTTTTATTAATATAAGATAATTTGAAATGGATTTTAATATGAATTTCCTTTTTATTGACACATCTAGATTTTCTTGGATGAAATGATTTGATTCATAATGTTCATGTCATAAAATTTGATTCTGATATCTCTTTCTATAAAATCATTTTTATGTGATTTTATATGATTAATTGAATAAAAGATATTTTTATAGATGAACTCCAATAAAGTTAAATACATATCAAACATACCCTGAAATTCATGGGTGAATGACCTAAAACATTCTTCTTATTATTTTATTGTCTTTCTGGAATATAAACTAGTTTGAGGGTTATATGGGATGATCAAATGAATTTTATTATCAAGAAGATTCTGAATTTTTTTCCAAAAAATCAATATATAAAAAGGATGATGATCTTTCAAAATTTAATGAGTTGTCCCATGTTTTATTAAATAACCATTAATATATAGTTGTGGATGGAAGTGTAGTAGTAAATATTATTTTATATAATGTAAACATGCATATTTGGTGAGGAAATCCACATTAATCAATTTTGAATTATTATTTATTGATGTTTTTGGTAATCCAGTTGAAAATTCCATTGTAATGTCATCTCATTTCAATGTAGGAATTGGTAGATTATTTCATTCTCCTTAATGGTTTGGTCTCACATCCTCCACATAAATAAAAACCCAACATAAAAATACATAATAAATAATTCCAATCTTTATATTAATCCACCATATGTTTTCCTTTTCAACACAATATATCATGGTTCTACCATGTTGAATAGTGAAATTAGATATGTGATAATCATCCAACAATTACCTTTTCTGATCATGTATTTATTGAACATGTGGTATCATTGAAAATTTTGGAAGAATATATTCATATTAGTTTTCTACAATTTATTTACCATTTGTGTATTTAATATTATTTTGATGGTTCATATCATCATGTTGAGAGGTTTTTATTCTTTATAACATAGATTCATTGGAATTTATTTGAAAAATGAGGTATGTTTCCACTATTTTAATTATTCCTTATCTATCATTACTAAATCCATGCATAATGAATCCACGAAAATAATCCTTTCAGTCAAGAATACATTATATTTTATCTTAGTTTATCTTCTTCCTTATTTACCTTCTCTATGTAGATATTTTTTGGTCAATCACAGTCCTTGAGTATCTAAATCCAACAACATTTCCTCATTATTAAAAAATTCTATGAAAAGCTATATTTCATACTATTGTCATATGTTTAAATATCTAAAAATTTTCACTGTAGAGATAATTAATCTATATCATCCAATAATTATTTAAGAATTCTAACTTAGGGTCATGTATTGGAATACTAGTTTAGGAATCATTAACTTCCATAACAAAAAGTCAATAAAAAATAATTATGTAGAATGACATAACAATGGCCATTAATTAATTTGTCACTATATACCAAAAATACATCATTTATTGATGTTAGGATAAAAATTAACAAATTCATCAATTTAATCTTCAATTATTCAGAATTGTTTTTTCATTACCATATATATATATGATCACAACACCATCAAAATTATTCTTGGTTAAAATTTTATTTAATTATGGACTATTTTGAAAAATTCACTTAGATGAACCAACAAAGACTATCAAAATATGTAGCTCGGTTATTTTTATTGGGGTAGGATATTAATGTAATACCATTTTCAGCATAGGATCAACTGATATACCACCCTTTAAATCAATACTATCATAACAAAAAAATCATTTGTTATAAATAATTCATAGTTTCAATGATTCGTATGTAATAAGTTTCATTTATAATTCTCATGAATATTCAAAAAATACATTTCTTGGTTCTCATAGATTGTAGAGTTCATTAATATAACATAAATAAATAATACATTTTTTCAAGATATAAATATATTAATCAATTAATTACATCAATGAATAGTGAGGGTTCAATAGTCAATCAAAATGGAATACTGCATACTCGTAATGTAAATACCTCATTCCAAATGGATTATTTAGAATATCTTGATTTTTTACTCATATATGATGATACATATAATGAAGCTATATTTTAAAAAATATTGATATCTTTGATGTCAATAAAATAAGAATCCAATATAGGGTAAATGAGAATTTTTTGCTATCATAATATCATTTAATTCCATATAATCAATATAAAACATCATATATCTAACTAAATTATTAATGAATATAATAGGTGATCCCCAATTTGAAATATTAGAATGTATAAGTCTATTATTACATAACGTAGAGCATAAAAATATCATATTAGTGTCAGGTTTTTGAGGGGGTTATGCCCCACCCCTATATATTACATTTCTATATAAATTATAAGGTGTTTTGGACAACCCCAACTAATCATCTAATTAATAGATGGTTCCAAATGACCTTGAATTTTTTTTTATTTTTTTAATATATAATTGGATTTTTTGTGGATATGTAAAATCCACTAGTAATTTTTTAATTATATGAACTATATATTTATCAAATTTTAGAGTCATAATATATATATTTATATTCCTTTTTTATTTTAGGGGATATATATAAAATGGAATTTGTTTTTTTTAAAAAAATGGGGTTCAAAACACACTCTAATATCCAAATATATATGGGTGTTTTAACCCCATCTATTTTAAGATATTATGGGGGATTGATGAACTGCCACTAATCCCTTATATTTTTGGTGGATTTCCCCCCCACCCACCATCCCACTCCTCTAATTTAATAAATAATAGTGGGTTGTTGAACCTCCACTAATCCATATTAACAACCACGAATCCCCTATATTAGAGTGGATTTTGAGCCCCCTCAATTTTAAGACATTATAGGACGTTATGATTCCCCTCTAATATACAAAATTATATTCTTTTCATAAACCCACACAGATCACATAGATTTAGGGTGGTCATGAACCCCCAAAAAATTTTGACATTATAGGGGGATTTGAACCCCCTATAATTTAATATTTTATATGGGGTTCATGAGAAATGGTTAGTCCCTCATATTAGATAGGGTTTTAGCCCCTTTTTTTAATGAATCCCATGTAATTTAAAATTTTATAATATATATGGGTGTGGGTTCATGTGTGTGTTTGTATAAGTATACATTACATATACACATTATGTAAATACATTTATAAATATCATAAACAAATGAATAATTACATTATATGAATACATTAACTTAGAATTTATATATATAATAAAATATGAAGAAACTTATAAATATTGGTATACATAATATATATGTAATTATAAATATAATTATTCATATAGATAGAATTTATATGTTATTTTATAAAAACTATAATTTTATTTAATACATCTGTATTATAATATATATATATATTATTATATTGAATACATTTTAAATGTATATTTTTGTGAAAAAAAATTATTATATTATGTATTTATATTTATTATTATGTATGGAAATATATATATTTAATATCGAGAAAATTAAATATATATATTAATATATTATATTATATTACTATATTTTATATTATTAATATTATATTATATATAAATTTATATATATAATTTAATAATATTTTTTATATTTTTTTATGCCATATTAATTTTAAATTAATTTATAATATATTTGAATATAATTTAATTATACTATTAATTTCACATTATATGAATTTATTTAATTTTTTCTGAATATATATTTTTTTATACATGGTGTAATAAAAATTTATTTAATTATATAACCAAATATATAAAATAAAATTATTCAATATAATATATATATATATAATATATATCTTAAAATAAATAATAAAATAAATGTATGGTATTTGGAAAACCAATATATAATATTTATAGTTTAAAAAATATTTATCATTATAATAAGAATAATTAAAAACACTATTGACACACATACTCATATAAGGATAAAAAATAATTATAAATATATATATAATATTTAATTAATATCAATAAATAATAAATAAATATATCAATATTTACATTCTCAGTGAGAAACAAATATAAATTAATTTATGAAAACATATATAAATATATATTTAAATATACAAATATAATATTTATTACATATTATATATGCAAGGATATTTATATATAAATATGAAAATATATTATATTATATATTTTTCATTTATTACGGTATCTAAATAATTTATAATTATTGTATATATTAATAAAATTTTGTAATTATGTAGAGGAAGTGGAGCCAACCAAAAACTCACATGAATCGAGTTCAAAACTCAGTGGTTGTGTTTTTTTTTCACCGAACTATGATGTCCGGTGGAATGATATGTAGTTTTCATCATTTGTGGTTTAGAACATTGTGGTGGGATATTTTAGGAGTGAAAGGTGTCTATTATGGGGTTTTATACAGACAACAATGGATGTCAGTGGCGCTTGAATCATTTTTTCATCGATAAGACAGGGCAGGATGCCTGGGACAGAGAAGGTTGGGCATGGGTGTTCCTGGTATGTTTATTTGAGGACATGGATGGATTTTTATGGTTATAATGGTTGGAACCTATGGGGTTTGTGATGGAATGTAGGGAGAGGATGGTTGGATAGATGCGAAGAGGGGGGAACACCTATGATTCCATGTGGAAGGGGGTTAAAAAATGAAAAACATTAAATACAATGTCATTGAATTAGGGTAGGTTAAAGGAGAAAAACCCCTTATCTCATAAACTATGAAATTATTTTGGTTAGTTATAAAATCCCATAAAATGATGTTTTAAGTAGGGGTGGTTAAATCCTTTCTCCAATTCAATACTTTATTGGAGTTTTCTCAAATAAATTTACTTGGTCATAACCCCTTATAATTTTTCCACCAATAAATCCAATTTAAATTTACCAGTTCTTCTTTAGAACCACCCCTAACAACATAGGGAAACCACAATAGGTAGGGATACCCCTTACCACTTTTAATGTGTCTATATGTGGTTATAACCCCCTCAAATATGAGTATTTATTATAGTGACTCCCCATGATGAGTCCCCATTTCCACAAATTCCATAGTTGCACCATATATTTTTTTGGTGTTGTCGATAAATTAATTATTAAATAAAAATGAAAAATAAATCTCCAATAATGTTGAATGTATATTTATTTTTACATGAAATACATAAATGTATACCTTAAAAATTTATACACCCATAATTTCATGATTAAATATTCCATCTATTTATTTTTTTCATTCTTCTTCCGCATATTACTCATTTAGAAAATCTACTAGTGGTGTGACATGATACTAGACATGTCTCACATTATTAATTCACAACAATAATGATAAGTAATATTTTATCTTCAACATAAATAATAATTTACTTCACAATGGTTTGTAACGAAAATATGAAATAACAAAAAAATTCATTAGGTGTCTCAAACCAGATGTGTAAAAAGGCCAATTGTCATGCATCATGTAACGATATTATCAAATAACAATGAACCATTTTCATTTATTTACCCCAGATACTACTGATCTAGAGTTAAATCAACTTGTAACTTCCATATAGTGATTTATATTAATAAATACAAATAATAACTACTTTTAAATAACATTAGGTTGTTATCCTATACATCAAATTATCCAAAAAATTCAGTTATATTATTATGTTCTCTAATATATGATTTCTTAAATATTTATTGATTTAATGAATAAAATTTTTATAATTAAAACAATAATGAACCATACCCATGTATCCCAGATTAGGTGGTAAAATTAAAAAATTGGTTCCATCTACATGAAAACCCTTCACAAAGCATCAAGTAGTTTAGTAGTATTGGAAATCATGTTAAATACAATAAACTCATATTGATTATAAAAACATGAAATACATAATAGTAATTAATTTGAGAACATCATTATTCTCTTTATAATATCCCTTCACATCAATCATAAAAAAATTATTTCCATCTCGAGGAATGTTAACCTAGGAATAGGGTGTTCGTTTATGATAAATAAGGGAATCCTTATAGAAGAATCTATTGTGGATAAATATGGATCAATAAACATTTAAAAGTAAATATTATAGAACACAATAAATTAAGCAAAATATTTTATAAATAATAATTATATCAGAATAATAAATAATGATACAATAATATCTTATAAATAATAAATCTATTCTTGAAATAGATCCATTGATATCATTACATATAAAATAATCAAATTGTAATCAATAATGATCTTATAATGATATAATACATGATTTATACAATATAAATAAAATTCATATTCTTTGTTCCAAGAAAGAATACATTAATCGGTAAGACCTCATCCATATAACCAATATAGATTTTTCCATGATAGCAACTTCTTTCATAAAGGATTTATAGCATGCCTCACCTGTCACATATTATGTCCAATTAATTAATGTAATTGTTTGAAAGAAACCTAATTGACTAAAAATTTATTATTAAAAATCCTTCATGTAAAATGTTAATAATTACTCTAACGAATAAATATAATTTGAAACCCTCTATAGTAATATATATAATAATATTGAAATAGTTCATCCATATTAAATACTAAACAGAAACCATCTATATAAATAATATTGATTATATAATTGCAATATATATCATGTGGATCATATGTCAAATAATTTATTTATCATTTAGGAATAAGAATACAAAAAATATTCAATAATACTTTATTACTAAACAAACTATTTTCTAATTAATGAATATATTTTAGAAACAAAAATTTTTATGAATATTAGAAAACCAATTAAAAAAGATTCATTGGACTTGTAAATGAAGGTTTAAATAATTTAGTGGTGATAATAGAATTTTTTGTACTCACCATGTACCGAGAAATAAAGGATCCATTCACATTTTAGTTTAAATTCATTATTACCAACTTCAAAAAAAATCAAGAAGATTCCTATTAATGATTTTTTTTAAACGATAATCATGTGTAATACTTACATTTTAAATTTTTAGAGAGTACTAAAAACATTATTGGTTTTTTTAAAAACATGTTAATGGGAGAGAAAATATTTTCAATCATTGAAATAAATAATATCATATTTCTGTTATTATCAGTAGTTGTAGACTCTTGAGGACATAAAGATACTAAAGAATGGAATCCATATACATTCCAGAAAATAAAAAGTGGATAAGAAAATATATATTATTTAACATAGATTGGTCAAATAATACCTCCAATGGAAACAAAAACACACACAATCCTTAAAAACAGTGATATAGATTAATAAACCATTATAATATTTTTAAATTTTGTATCATAATCAACATGAAGGTATTCCATAAAATTTAATGTTAAATATAATAAAAAATAATAGATTCATGATATAACTATTCAAAGAGGAACCATATAAACCTCATAAAAGGGGATATGTTCATAACATAATATAAGTCATAATGTTGAATGTATTTTATGATAAACCCTTAAATCATGTTGGAATTCTCCTCATATGTGTATGAAACTGTTCTAGAATACATATATAAATATATTATAATTTTTTTACAGAACCATTGTAATTTATATGATAAATTATAACATTTATATATAATAATTTATAATTATTTAATTAGAAAACAATTAATAATAATGGTTTTGTATGGTAAATACTAAATTTTCTATATTTCTTTGGTTTGGTAGTTTTCATCCATGTACAATGAAAATATTTCCAAAATATCTAGTAAATTTTTCAAACCTAAATTATATTAAATTTTCAATCATTTCTTGATTAACTTTTTTATTGGGTGTGTTTCAGGCCTTTTGAAGAGAATAACATTTTTAAGGTAAAATGACCTAATGTTTGGGGTTGTATGTTTGTTAGAATTATTAGATTCGAAGTAAGTGTGATTCAAATGATATAGAGGTTTTTCTGTAGTTTTATTTGTAATTGGTTGTATATTCATTGTTTTCCAACATAATCTAGCAGTGTGAAATATTTAGGACAATTTATGGGCACAAATTATGTCTATGTGAATCAATTTGTTGGTGGAATACATGATACCAATTCATGAAATGAATAGTATACATGCTGGTAATATTTTTACATTAAATGAAATGACTATGGGTAATAATTTTAACTCATGGAAATTGATTTTTTTATTATATACACTCAGAATATGTATGTCATCAATAAATAATTCAGATAATAAATTTCACATTCTCATCAGTTATTTTACCCTATATCATAAATAATGATTCATACATTGTCGATCATTTTCACTAAAAAAAGGGCTACACCCCGAAATTTTGGGATGATTACATTTATTCTAGATAACATGGATTGGAAGTTCATCTTCTGTGAATTTCCTCATCAGGTGTCACTCTTTTTTCCTAATAACTTTTTATTATGGTGGGGTGATCTTGTTTGTATGATTTAGCCAGGGTTTGATCTCAATTATTATTGATATGGGATATCTGTATTGATCTATATCACGTTCTTTATTATTTGGTGTTCCCAATTGTTAGTGATGTTTTTTTATTCATGGATTAACGGTATGTGGATTTATGTAATGTACCCCACCAATTAAAACCATAAATTACTTGATTGAGTTAAAAAAACTTTTACCTAATTTAAAATTAGGTAAATCAGATGATTTATGTTTTATATTTTTAAGGGAATGTGAAATGTAAAAACCAAGAAATCATGTTGTAATAAAAATTTATGGGATTATTTGTAAAAAATGATGGATTGATTGGGTGATATGATTTGATTTTGAGTACATAGAACAAATGAGTAATCTAAAAATGAATTTAAATTGAAATAATTCATGAAAATATGTGATTTATATTTCAAATGAGTATTTCATATTGAAATCTAAAATCTGGTAAATTGTATTTTGAACCAATTTGAAATAACATATATTACCCACAATTGATTAATATATTTATCGAAGAACATGTGATATTGAAATTTTATTAGATTATTAAGACAATCATTGTAGGATATAACACCCTAGAAATGGATTTATGATGAAAAAAATTATTTGAACATTCTTCAACCAGATTTTTCCTGGTGTGGAGTTTATTATAAAAGTCATGAGGTGAAGTACCAGAGAACACATTGAAATGAGATCATCTATTGAGTATTATAAGGATATAATTATTAGAAACAAATGTACCATAATGTATATTACATGGTTCCATGATATTTTTTATTTTATTATTACAATATTTTGATTTTATATATATTTAACTTATTTAATTTCATTTAAATAAATTCATCATGTAAAATTTTTAATTAAAACAATATTTATTTCTTAGCCATGTTTTTTATGAATGCATTTTTCTATGAAAATATGTAAATTACATGCCAATATATATTTCAAATTAATTAATACCATATATAGTTTAGTTTTTATATTATTATTTTACAAAACATGGTGAGACATTTTTATACTTTATGTCTAAAAAATATCATTTCCTTTAGGGTTTTTGGATAATTTTCATACTGGGTATATGATAAAGGTTGTGACACATGGATGTGATAGATGTTTACGATCCCTGGGAACCATAGTGATAGAATTTTATCTATAAAAATATGATACACATATTTCATTGTATTAAATCGGTATATATTGAGACTTTTTATGATACAATATTTTCTTTTTCCCTTTACTTGTTTTACACTAGTATTATCTACATTTTAAGCATTGATCATACCAATATGTATCTGTTCTCTTTGATGATTTTGTGGGAAAAAATATTCCATTTTGATCCTTGTAGATTCATCAACTAGTCTCTAACCTATGTTGTTGCATCCATGACTTGTTTTAATGTTATTTCTCATTTACATTCCATTGTTGATTAGATTTGTGGGTTTCCAATGTATTTTGGTGGAAATAGTGGGTTTTCAAAATTTGGTCCAAATAGTGAACCCATTTCTAGATTTAATAATGATTTTTTTCTTTTAATACTCCTTTATTTTTCAACATTTTACACTTTTTCCACTTTTCAGTTAGCATTCCCTTATATAATAAAACCATAATAACAATTTTGGACCCTATTGGAATCCATAATAATGATTGATTTGGGAGTTTATTAATGTTTTGGACTATCCCATATGTTTATTTCCTACATTAAAGTATATTTTTATTTTTTTAAAATCTCATAATTTTTTTATTATATTTAGGTGATTCCAATTCCCACGCAAATCCAATAACATGAGTCTCACTCAAATTATCTATTTTTCCACATTGGAGCTAATTTTGAACCAAGATTAGGGATAAACATATCCGAATTTTTCAAATCATCCGGATTTGAAAAGTTAATATGATATTTTTATGAAACATTCAATTTTCACTCATTCTACACCATTTTAGTTCTCACATAATCTAACCAGGCTTATTCAAGCCTACCTATCTGTTTTTTTTGCTCGCTGATTCATTCTTTAGTGGATTTGGGGTTATTTTTTCAAAATTGTTCAATGTAAGAGATTTTTTCTTTCTTTATTCCATTTTCCTTAGGGTTTCCTCCCTCATTTCATGATGTTCTAAAATTACCAAAAGATAATGTCAGAACCTAGGGATTTATTTTTTTCTTTTTGGTCAAATCTTGTGGTTTTGTGTTGGTTTTATCCCACTTGTGGTGCGCAAGTTGTGTGGTTGATGTTCCACACCATGTTTTGAGGGTTAAGACACAAAAGGTAAGTGGTTCCTTGTGTTTGCAATTATTGATGAGTTAGCTTGCATGTATTAATGATTTCTATGTTCTTAATTTTCTATATCTGTGAAAAAAGGTTTATTATGGATTAGATTAAGACTTTAATTTTATAGTTTCTTGTTATCATTAAATACAGTGTTGTTTATGTGTTACTCTTGCGTTCATATTCAGATTTATTTTATAATATATGAAATTGGTTTACTAAATGTTTTTTGGTCTGAAAATTCAGCTTTGATAGGGTCTTTGTGTTTTCATGGGTTTAATGGAGGGGTTTTGAATGAGTTTTATGTGTAAAACCATGTTATGCCTCTTGAATGTTTTTTAGGAAAAATGTTGTTTTTCATGTACATCATTTGTGATATTATATGAGGTGATGTTATAATACTTGATTCTAGTTTAATAAAAATATATATGGCATACAATTATTTTTTGGATTGATATTGGTCTGATTTTGACATTAAAAAATGGTTTGGAAATTGGTTGTGTGAAAAACATAGTTATACCCCTTGTGTTTGTTTTATGGAAATTGAAAATGTCTTATTTGGTTAATGAAATATGGAAAATATGTATAGGTATTGTTTTTTTAGTGCGTTCACCTAAAATAATTTTTTGAATGATAAAGTTATCAGTTGTGATTTCAAACATTTTGATAATGTTTTTTAATTTGTCGAGGTGATTTATGAAATTGTCATGTCGGTACGAAATATGTTTGCGGGCTGTTTTGTGTGACTGTGATGTGAAAAATGGATTTATTGTTTATAAAAATGGTATTATGTAACATGTGAGTGGGTTGTTCTGTCATGTTTAGCATCATGGGAAGGATTATTTAAAATTGTTAATGGATTTATTGAATTGTGAAAGATATTAAGAAAGTGTTTATAGCTATTTTGGTGTGAGTTTTATTTCAAAACCAATTTTAATGATAATGAGGATGTTACTTGTGTGATATAAATGATGTATGTTTTGGTGAATGTGGGATGTTGAAGTGTTATTTTCATATGGAAATTTTATTTCAGGGCTTGTTGAACCTGGTTGAGATCAAGAGGAAAACATGTGTATCTATATGGGTGGACCTGTAGTAGTATGCTTGTGATCCAATGGAGTTTGTCCTCAGTTTCACGTATTAATATTTACAATGAAAACACTAGCATAATTATGATTATGATGATTATTTGGGGCTACTAGTTAATGGGTGTTGTCCTAACTAGTGGATCTTGCACTATAACGTATATTTTGATGGTTACCCTCACCAAGATATGGGGAACCTATGACCCACAATGAGCTAGTTCCTAAGGTTTATTTTCATATTGATTATGGTTATATGATACTTCGGGCTTACCATCAGAATAAAATATTATTCGATATAAAATTATGTTTCTTTGGTATTTTATTTAAAAGTGTTGATTCACTAAAATAGTCTACTTAAATATTGTTTTTATTTACAGTTTCATCATTTATAAATTATAACTAGAATTTCATGTTTATGAAAACTAGATATCATTTAATATTTGACTGTTTATCACTTGTAATCTCTTATTGGTGGAATTCTACATGGATTTGTCTCACACACTACTTACACCCTTGGGTGTAAGTATAGTTGGTTATTTTTTCCACAGGTTTGGGTATATATTTTGTTCCAATGGTTTGGGTTATTAGCGGTACATTTTGATGTGGTGTTGTTGAGATGTCTTTAGATTGGTGCCTCTTTCCATGTGTATGTTCTTGGACTATAATTTTTTGTTTTATTCCATTTTAATGGTCTTTAAAATTTGTTTTAAATTATGTAAATAATTTTTTAAATTTCATAAAATATTGTTTTGTTTGAATAATACAAATTTGGTTTATTGGTTTTTTTCATGGTATGTTTATAAACTTAGGTAAATAATTCCTAATTCCAATTTTATGATGGTTGGGAACCTATGCCAACCCGTGGGGATTAGGAAATCCCTTTTAGTCTTACCACGGGATGGTTTTGGTGTCGATTTTGATGGTGAAAAGATCTGGTTTGGGACAAAATGGTATCAGAGGATGTCTACCCTTTGGGTCATGTTATATGGGGGAATGTCGGGATATACTGGAGTTAGGATTTTCTAGACATGAGGTTCTATTTTAGGGTAGTGTGACTATCCATCACACCTCATGATGGTATTAGAGATTCCATTGGATGTCAGGAATAATATGAGTCCTTTGGTTTTCTTGGTTTGATGATGATAAATTGAAATGAAAATAGTGTTGGGTTAATGGTCTCAGTGAGCTCGTAGGGCCTGGTATGCCATTTGGTGCTGATGATATTTCCCTATTAAACACCTTGTTATGCTGAAGTGATTGGAATATGGTCACCAAACACATGTATATGTCACCCACCAAAAAACATTTCCCATCACATTGTCTTGTGACCTTTAGTTTTGAATTCTGGGAAGTTCAGTTTAAAAAAGTAAATTGGTTTAAATATGCATAATGTTTTTGTGAAATTTTTTTATATATAAGTGGGAATAGGTATATTAGTTACATTATGGAACTGAATTTTCATAATTTTTTTGAAATAGAAAATGGTGTGTTTACACCTTCATCAAAACAAGAACTATGATAATGTTGGTTTGCAAAATGTGTTTCCAAAAGAGCATTCTAAACTGTTAAAATGTGTTTTAATGGGATGAATTGTTTGGAAATTTATGTAAAATACTTTAAATGGTGTTAATTTTTGAATGTTTGATCCTTTATGAAATGGATGGTAAGTTTTAAATTGGGATTTTGATCTAGTGGTTAGCGGTCTTGAAAAAAAAGGATATTTTGGTCGAACGTTGTGGTTTCGAAAAGTGGAAGTAATTTTTTTAACCCTTCATATCTCAATGATTAGCCACATGCATGGGGTTATATGGGATTATGGATTATTAATGGAATGACTGGATGAGTTTTGGGATGGATGTGATGAGGGTGCCTAGTGTCACACGGAAACATGCTTGTGTGAGGACCAAGGGGTACTGTTGGTGGATATACTAACGGCTGAATCGTTTGTTTTCAAAGAAATTTTCAAAAGATAATGACTTGATGACTATATTAGGATAGTATGTATTAAGTGTTTCTTAAAATTTAGATAATATGGATTGTTTTGAGTACAAGAACACCTACTCGTTGAACCATTTTCTAGGTTGGTGTTTTTTTAGTATGCTGGGTTGTAGGGCTGGTTAGTGGTCTCTTTGGAGAAATGTTCGAGAAGCCTTTATGGTGGTTCCCCAAACATGTTAGGTTCATTTTGTTGGCACGTTTTGACAAATGGATAATATTTCTTTGATCCTTGAATTCTGTCATTGGATAAAGTACACCATAATTAAGGGTTAGTGCACGATTGAAGTGCAACCCGGATTGCTTCACTATTGAAAAATCCTCCAGTTGATCAATATAAGGTAACTTTTTCAAAAGCTCAGTAGATTATGTCTACTCCCTTTTCCATTCATGGTTTGGCCGATACTCTTGTAGAGAGAGAGAGCTTGTGGAAGGTTGAAAAAACTTTAGTATCTTATGTTACATGATTTGTTGAAGGTGGAATTAGTTTGGGTTTTTTTGTGGATGATTTGTTGGATGGTGCCTTAGAGGGCCTCTAGGTCATTCATAGTATCTTCAAAGAAGTAAGTCACATTAAACCACAACTATGGTAAATCTAGTCCAGAGAGGGTGTTATGGACACTTTTTTGAATTCTCTGATGTTTGTGTATGTTGAATAATGCCTCCCTCTATATATTTTTTCTATCATTCGTATTTTTCATGTTTAGTGATGCATTTTTATGTTATGTGCTCTTTTAACTGTAAAGTTATAGTTGTAAAAATCTTTTCAATCCTTTGTTTTGACATAAGTGTGTCTCCTTTTACAAGATATCAACATAGTTTTATTTGGAATAAGGTCTTTCTATATATCATTTCCTCTTTCCATTTATCATTAGAGGAAACAAGGGGTGATTTGTGTACGCCCTAAAATCACTTGTTTTATTGAAATTTTGGGTTGGGGTAATGAGAGTTTGGAATATTTTTTGACTTGGTCAACCCAACCAGGATCAGGTTATATTTTTTTTGGAACCTAAAGGAGATTATCTGTTCATGGGATTTCGAATGCCTAACTATGAGGACAAAGATGCTTTAATCATTTGATCTCTATCCATAGGTCCAGGAGTGAATTGGCGCATAGTTAGGGGAAATCCCAGGGTCATTGAAACCCTTGTATAATGTTTTTCCTTTGTATGAGAGATTGGAATAGTTTAAACATATGGTGTCATCATCTTACTCTAGTTGATCATATTCATTAGTAAATGTGGGAGGACCTTGTTTCCATGTGGTATCATGAGTTCATACTATTTTTTTTAGAAATGTTGTAAATTTTTTCTAGAATGATTAAATCGCTCGGTCTGTGGAAGGATAATATTAACCGTGTGCAAACTAAGGGAACCATGTGATACAAGAAATTATCAACCGCTTTGTCTTTTCATGGCTGTGTGCCATGGTATATATAACCGTGTGAAGTTTCCCCATTGGACATGAATTCTCTACATGTTTTCCCAAACCATGTGTAAAAATTGTGCGACTACACCAATTCTTTATGTTTAGGGGTATTTTCGTCTCGGACTATGCTACTTTGTTTAGGTGGTTGGTTATTACGGAATGGAGGCCCACTATGGGTTTCATGTATGTTATTTTGGAAAATTCTAATGATATTTGACCCATTATGTTGGGGAGTCTATTCGGGCCTCCCGTTGTTATTGTCTCGAATCTGTCTTGGGAAAATTTAGGTTGTATCTTATAGTGGGGTGCCCATTTGTTTCTCCCCATATCAATAACTCAGTTTTTTCCTTGGTCTTGTTTTTGTGGTAGGTAGAATAATTATAAAAATATAACTATCGATATCCTCTTTTGGTAAACTCTGGGATTAGAGATCACCCAATGGTTTTTTTAAATGTCAGTGTGACCTTATTCGATGTTGTTGATTATTTGGGTAAATTGCTTGAGTCTTGTTCAGACGGTGTTTGAGGTGTTTCGTTTGAGATGAATTAAAAATTTTATTGATCATTATATGAAGTGGTTAAATTTTTTTATTGGGATAGTATTCCTTACATTATTGATCAACTATAGTTATGTTAGCCTTTTCTATGGTGGAGAAATATAGAAAAGTAGTATATTTCAGCCTTTTCGTTGGGTTTGTATTTTTTTCTTTAGGCTTTTCTATGTATTTTCAAGGGTTGAAAGATTTATGGTAAAAATAATTGTCAAATACATGAATTATATAAAAAGTAATTTTTATTTTATTTCCATTATTTCATGGATTTTGAAGTTTCCCATGCATTTTGGTGGAAATGGTGGGTTTTTAAAAATTATGCCAAACTGCGAGCTCATTTCCAGTATTAAAAATAAATGTTGTTTTTTTTATAAATCCTTCATTGTTCAAACTTTTACACCCAATACACATCCCAATTGGCATCCCCCGGTATATTAAAACCACAATATCAAATTGGACCCCATAATAATACATAATAATGATGGATTTTAGTTTTTATTAAGGTTTTCGGCCACCCCATAATCCCTTTTCCTACATTAACTTATTTAATTAATTATTCAATATCACATTAATTTTTATCTTTTTTTCTGGTTCCACCTCCATCCAAAATCTAGGAACCCATGTCTCACTCTCATTATCTATTTCACCAAGTTGGATCTTATTTGGTTTGCATATTTGGGAGAAACTACTCAGGGTTTCTCAAATCATCGATTTTTTATAAGGTAATTTGATTCATTCATAAAAATTTCAATTTTCATTATTTATGCACCATTTTAATCCCCACTTAACAAAATCATCCTCTTTTGATCTTACCTACCAGTTTTGGGTGCTTGGAGATTCAAACATTATTGATTTGGGGTGGTTTCTTCAAAATTGTTCAAGGTAAGTGGTTCCCTCTATGTTCCTTCCATTTTACATAGGGTTTCCTCCCTCTTTCATGAAGTTATAAAATTTATATAAGGTATCACGTGAACGTAGAGTTTTATTATTATTGTTTTGCGTGAAATATTGTAGTTTAGGGTTGGTTTTCATACCCTTGTGGTGCGGCGGTGGTACAGTTAATGTTTCGCACCATGTTTTGAGTGTTTCGACACAAAAAGGTAGGTGGTTCCATGTGTAAGAAATTATTGATGATTTGTCTTGCCTGATTTACTAATTTTCATGTTACCCTTATGATGTATGTGGTGTTAAATTTGTTTTTTAGTAATTTGATTTTTCATTTAATTTTATAGTTGTACTTTATCTTTTAAATTGGGTATTTTTTCATGTGTAACTCTTGGGGTAGTATTTGGGTGTATTTTATAAAATATGAAATTGGTTTTCTAAAATTTTTTTGGGATTCCAATTATTCTTTGGTAGGGTATTGGTGTGACTTTGTGATTAAAGGCGGGTTTTTGAATGGGTTTAATGTTTAAAACCATGTTGTGCCTCTTGAAAGTGTTTTTTGAACATTTTTGTTTTTCAAGTGCTTCTTTTGTAATATTATTGTAGTGATTTTATAATACATGAAATTGGTTTAATAAACATTTCTAGGGATAAAAATTTTGTTTTGGATTGGTAATTTTTTTATTTTGTCTTTGATAGAGGGTTTAAAAATTGGTTGTGTTAGAAATATAGTTATAACCCTTGGGTTTGTTTAATGAAAATTATAAATATTGGATTTGGTTAATGAAAGTTAGAAATGGATATATATGTACTATTTTGGTGAGTGTGTTCACCTAAAATATTTTTTTTAAAGATAATCTGGTCATTTTTGATGCCAAATGTTTAGATAATGTTTTGTAATATTTCGAGGTGATTTATGATAGTGTGATGTGGGTGTGAAACATGTTTGCAGGCTTTTTTGTGTGTGTAATGTGAAAAATGGATTTTTGTTTATTAAAATGGTATTATATATGATGTGAGTGGGATGTTATTTGATTTTTATTATCTTGGGAATGATTTTATAAATATTTTAAATAATTTTTTGAATTGTGAAAAATATGAAAAATGTGTCGTGGGCTATTTTGGTGTCAATTTGATTTCAAAATCAATTTGAATGAAATAGAGGATGATGTTACTTGTGTGATGTACATGGGGAACTTTTGGAGAATGTTTTATGTGGATGTTTTATTTTCATGTGATAATTGTATTTCATTACTCATTGACCTTTTTTTACCACAAGAGAGAAAACTAAGTATCTAGGTGGTTGGACGTGTACTAGTATTATACTGATCATGTGGGGTCTGGCCTCAGTTTCAAGTAACAAGATTGACGATTACAACACTAACTAAAATATGATGATGATGATTATTGGGGGCCACTAGGTTATAGTTATGTTCCATAATAGTGGATCGTGCATGGGAACATATATTGTGACGGTTACTCTCACCGAGATACGAGGTACCTGGGACCCATAGAGAGCTAGTGCATTGGGATTATTTTCCCACTGTTTTTTCTCATTAGATACATTGCGCTTACTATAAAAATATAATATGATTGGCTGGAAAATTTATTAGATTTGGTATTTTGTTTAAAATCATTTTTTATATAAAATATCCCACCTGAAAACACTTTTTTTTTGAAAGTTTCATCCTTTAGACATTGTAATTTGAATTTCATGTTTATGAAAACATTCATGATTTTCAAATTTAAATGTTTATCACATGGAATATCATCGTGGTGGTGTTCTACTGGGCTTTGTATCACACCCTACTGACACCATTGGGTGTATGTAGACTTGGTTATTTTTCCCACAGTTTTGGGTATAGATTTTGTGCCAATGGTTCAGGTTTTTTCTGTCTATTGTGATGCGGTCTTGTAGATATGGCATTATTGGAGGTGCAACGTACCTTGTGGAGGTTATTGGGCTTCCCTTTTTGGTTTTATTCCATTTTAATGGAATTTAAATTTTTATTATTATGTAATTCTGCTCTGATATTTTGTTATTGATGGTTTTGTTTGAAAATCCAGATGTGTTTTATTGGTTTTTTTTCATTGTTTGTTTAAACACTAGTAAATAGTTCCCAATTATTAATTTTTAATGCTCTGGAACTTATTCCAGCCCATAGGGTTGGGAAAAATTCCCTTTCGTCCTTGCCATGGGTTGGGTTTGGTGCCTGTTTTGATAACGACCAAATTTGTTTGATGACACATGTGGACAAATAATGCCCTTTGGGATAGGTTATAGTTGGCTTAGGTATCAGTATACTAGGGTATTCAGGAGAGTTCATCTAAATGTCATATAAATGTTGATGGTATATCATCATTCATCGATTTAATAACAAAGTTGTATTTTATGGTACAAATGAGTTAAGAATAAAGGGAATTGAGAGGTAGTTGTGTGAATGTTCTCAGACATCTATTCAGGTAACAGGCCTTATATAACTATGGGTGTTTGAGAAAAGTGTATCTAAATAATAAATTGAGTGAATTTATAAACATATATGTGTTCATAATAAATTCATGTTGAAATACAAATATTTATTCCTACATTATGGAATTCAGATTCCAATGTTTCTTATTTTAGATCATTTTCATTTTTTTCATTCTCAAGTTATCAGCTTTATTAATGGTTTGTCACGTCATGAATCTGTGAAGAAATTATAATAGGATATAATAACAATATACCAGTGATCCACAATATGTTACTCATCTAGAGTAATTGAATCCTATTAAGATATAGGTTTGTGTTATCCAAGCATTGGGATAAGTATCATTATTCATTCCATGTCATCATTCTCTAATGAAATCATGATGTGATGAATATAAAAAACTTGAGCAAGAGTTTTTTCAATAGAATAAAATATTATTTTATAGTTCTATTGGTCCTAAAGAGTTTTATGATGGTTAGAAATTATTTAATATCATTTTGAGTTGAAGGAAATATGAGATGACAGAATGTTGAAATGTGTTACCTTCATTATCAAGGTGGATATGAAGAGATAGTGAGATTTGAGAGTGATAGGGAAGAACCATAAGGGAATGGATTATAAAGAGATTTTATTTCTTATCAATAATCACTTATATCAAGAATAAATTAATTTTTAAAAGGATATGGTGTTTGTAAACCAGAAAAAAATTTTCCGGACCATGGAACAACATGTGAACAATTTCTTAGAGATTTTTTAGTACTCACTTCTGGTAGAATGTAATGAGAAGAGGGGGTAATAATAGTTTAAGATTGTTCTATTACATGATATCTGATATCAAATTTTCTTGATGAATCTCATTTCCAATAACTATTTTATAGATTGATTAATAATGGATGACCTAGACTTAACTCGAAATTCAATGTTGATTGGATTTCCAATTACTAACTTTGTAAATTTGTTAAGTTTAATTAATGGATAGAGAAATAATGATGATTATCAAAGTAGTTATTGATATATAAAAACTTCCATACCCCCTACAGTGTTTGTAAGAGGCACTTTAAACAATAATTGTTTTGTGGGAAATTTTGAAATTCAAAAGGTTCTAATATTGAGGTACCAATGGTCTGTAGTTCATATGGTCTCTTACAATACCTATAGATGCTATACCATTTTTATCAATAAATTAGAATGAGATCATCTTATCCAAAATTTAATACTTTGAAAATAAATTCTTCATGCACTATTTTTTTATATACATAAAAATCCATTTCACAACTTATTTATACATTGTAAGAGTCTATCGAGGAATCTAGTTCGGGTTTAGTGGCTATAAAAGTTACAATCACTATGTATTAATGTTTAGTCTTTTCATTATTTGATAATTTTTCATATCACTCAATTATATTTACTTTTATTATAAATTATTATGTCTACATATATTGATTTTATCATATATATTGGATTCTAGTATTACCCTCAAATAAAGAGAGGGAAGGGTATTTCGTGAAATTCTTGTATTTTATCTTTATTAAAGATTGAGCTTATCTGATTTTTTCTCAATATAATGATGAAACCAGTTCACATAATTTTCATGATGGATTAGATTATTCTTAAAATGAAACATATTGACTATTATCCTCATCCAAACAACTATTCTTCACCCAAGGGGTTTTCCTTATCATTCATGGTGAATAAGACGCTTTCTCAACTAATTCTAGATTATATTTTTTTGATTTAACCTAGTTATTATTAGTGTTTTTTTTAATTTGGGTATGAATCATTTAATTGTGATTTGTATCATTTTTTTAGCTATGCAATGTTTTTATTTGTTATTAACTTGGTATATCCCCAATATTAGAGGTTCACATCTATATTTCTTAATCCTATTCTTATATATCTGTATGAATTAATATTTACTACATTAAACCTGTATAGCTGAAAGAGGTGAAGACTCATTTGAATGACCATATATAGAATGAATTTATACACCCATGTGTGAAACCCTTTTTGGAACCATATCTCATTACAATGAATGATGATGGTATGTTTTTACTCGACATTGATTACTGAGTACTCAATTGATACATAGAAATTTAAAAATATTTTCTTCCACAAGTTAATGATATATATTGCCGAAATATATGGGTGAAGTGATTTTTTATGATTGATCGTTAACCAAGATATCAACATTTGAGAATAAAATATTGCAGTATTTACGAGAACACCCCTAAGAGTATGTAAATCCATTATGCATATATTATTATTCCATTTGATATAACCAATTATACTACTTTTTTTGTGTTAATGATAGGAATACTTCGCATGTACCATTACACATTCATTCTATAATTTAGGGATTAAATCATGGGGTACCCTCCAAATGAGGAGGACAATGTGATAATTTGATATAAGATCATAAAATCATCAAAAATCAACAATATTTCATGATAAATTTGAAATATATTTTCTATTTTTGTGAAGTGATGTACTTGGGACATGAGTTCTCAGAACATGATATTTCAGTTGAACTAGATATCTTAATAGTAGTTATGAAATGGATTAACCACATAATGTTTCCATGATTTAGATCATTTCTGATATATAGGGGTATTACCATAGGTTCATTAGATATTTCACAAAAAATGTATATGATGACTACTGTCACATTGAGACTATTAATGATCATTCAAAATGAAAAATAAAATGAACAAAAATGTTATGTTAGAACAACATTTCATTTCATTGTAATTTCAAACTATGGAAAGGGTTAGGAAATGATATATTGTTTTTTATAAATTGTGTTTTTTTGAATATTTACTTATATAGGGTGATCTTGTGGTAGCATATGGTTCTATAAAAATTATGCAACAAGAGATGAATTATCCAACCCAGGACTTCAAAATAGTTTATTGGGAGTTGTGCCCCATGGGGCTTAGATGAGGTAATTCTCCTCACATTTGGGTTCAGATAACTAATTTAGTATTGTGAGGATTAATTTATATGTAAATAATGTAATAAATGGCTTATTACATTGTTCTATGATATATTAACGATGAAAATGACATGTTATTTATTTTTGACCTTTTTTATTCCATCCAATAAATAACTATATGCTTCACATAAAATATTCAGTTACTCTGATTTTGTTATAACAACAAAATTTTTTATAAAATATTTGTCTAACATGTAAATTCCATGAAAATCAACGTTTTATTTTAATTGAAATCCTAAATGGTTTAATTTTCTAGAATATATTGTGGAATACTTGGTGATACCCTATTGGGTTTTATAGGTAATACCATATGTAATTCTCCATAATTTCCAATGAAGTATGGATACAGTAATTTTCTTAGAACATATATTTACCTTTATGGAGGTCACCGATAGAATTTGGAATGTATTAGGTGTACATGGGGATTTCTCAAGGCCTGGAGCACTGTATTTTTGAGAAAAAAGGTGTACGTCATGGTTTTTTAAACCATACACCTTAGGCTATACAATATAGGTAAATCCTATGGATTATAGAAGAGGATTCATTGAGGGGCCTGTTCCAATGTACGATTTACCCAAACCATGTTCTTAGACCCTCTGAATGGTTCCACATATGTAGTGGAGCAGTAATATTACATCATAAATTGTCAAAAACATGCATCCAAACTATGTGTTGTATTATAGAACATCTATATAGAAAATATTCACATAATACCCTTGAAATATACAATCCATTTATCCCCTTCTCAAAATATTTAAGTATATATGTTGGATTCCACTTTCTATTTATCTAAAAGATTTTAAAGCCACATCTTTCTTTAGTCACTAATCAGACCATTGTTCATCATGCTAGTCAGCTAACGGTATGACCATCGATGATTTACCTCCCATTAAATGATTATCATGACTTTTGGAATTCTAAATCCATATGTATTCTTATGTCATATATAATTTTTTTTCCAAATTACATTGTTTTATTCCATTATAGATAAAATTTAAAGTTGATACCATATGACGTGTTAAAAAACACAATTATTTAGTTGTTATAAACCATTTCCATCAAAGAATAACCCATTTTTAAATTTTTTGGATGTTCCAAATTTTAGATGAGATGAATCCATAAATTCTATATGGAATTCCACGAGTAATCAAAGGAAACCCCCCATATTTATTTTTTTGGATTCTACGGGAGATACCCACAATGGAATTCAGACCTTGTCATATTATTACATGAATGAATCAATGAATCATTGAAGATTGAATTAAATAAATTCTTGAATTAACAATTTCTTTGAATATCACATTTGATTCATCAAAATTTCAAAGTAAATATTCTTCATTCCATTCTATTTCTTGGATCTAATCATTCATATCTCTATATTTATTGATGGTGATTTACATGGACTCATTTATACTACTTTCTAGTGAAATGTCAAAGGTGTACCCAATTGATTACATATAGAAACATAAATCTATTATATGTGGATTATTTTGTTGAGTTTTCTCAACCTTCTATTTTCAGGGATTATATCGATTCCTCATTGGTATTATTTTTGGATATTCCACTTTGACTTATATCTCATTTAATTAAAAGCCTAACCATTTATATGTATCTTAATCAGAGTCATCAGAATATTGTTAAACTAGGTATAGTAAGCTTAGAATCCAATGAGGAGTCTAATCCCTATATTTATATATTATTTTATAATTATTTCTACATCATGATCATTAACTGGGGCACGATTAAATTTATTGTAATTGAATATATATTTAATGAAAAATTAGAGGTTTTATAATGATTGCATCTCACACCCTGTTTAAGTAATTTACTGCACATGGATACAAATTATTGTTATCTGTTGTGAGAAAGTTGAGGGTTAATCATTGTTTTCCTATCTTCATATGTATTTGGATTGAGTACAGGAGTAGAGGACCAAACTGAATCTCTCGATGCTATTAGGGAAATATTATGTAATTTTTTTTTATTTTTTATAAATGTGTATATGTGTTATTGTTGATTTCTCAATATGGAAAATAAACATATTTTATCACATTGTAAATGAGATGAGGCCTTGATCTTGATTTTTTTATCTTTTTAGGGTGATTACCTTAAATACCTCAATGTGAGTTCTGTCTGAAATTGTAAACCAATTATAGGAATTTCCATCAATGTTGGAGGTTAAAATTTATTATGGAAATTATATGTCTATATGATGATGGGTTTGACCTAATTCTTGAGATAGACTGAATATTTTCTATCATAAAAAGTTTTACATCAATTAAGAATCATGGGATACAAAAATTTTTATACAAGATAGCCATCCATCTTTTATATTATTTGGTAATGTGATAGACTGAATTCTATCTAACAGGGAATCATTTCAGGGATGTCTGCCCTGATGAAAATTAAAAACTACCTCTTTAAATGGAGGTATAATTATCTATTGAACTAAAATTATGATACAAATAAGTGTCAACACCCCATAAAAGATTAAAACTATTGAGCTATTAGAGATTAAAATAATGTTAGAGTACATGGAATAAAAGAGTTTCATATTCCATATTACATCACTATGGGGATATCCATTTTTTCAAACAAGAAGGAAGGCATGGAAATAAGGATTTTTTTGAATAATAGATGTTGAATGGTTTTATAGTTAAGAATGTGTATCAAAATCATAGGATAAAAGTTCTCCTTGACCATTTATGAGGAGATCATGTATTCTTAAATATTGAAATAATGTCACTCAATAATCATGTGTGATACAAAAATTCATATATTCCATTTAGAATCCTCCATTAGGATACGTAACCTATACATGTATATTGTAAGGTCATCAGGTCTGGAAGAAATACGATATGTTTTCATAGTTATGATAAATCATGATTTTCACCCATATAGGGTTTCACATGTGGTGGCTTTTTTGGTAGTCATATTTTTGTATTAGTTCACTTAACACATCCATGAAGAAAATCTCAAGATCATGTTGAATACAAATAGAGAGAACTAGATGTATTATATGATCATCAAAACTCTATTTTAGATAAAACATGTTTCACTTATTGAATTAAATTATCAAATAGAATGTTTTTTAGACGGTGATAATTGTTGTTTCCTATGAGCATCCAATGAATTTATTTTACGGATGAAATTTCTTAAGGATGGATGGATATTATTAGCACTTCATATAAAATTTATCATTCATTAAAAAATCATTAATTATAGATAATTGGAACTATATCTTGTTAACATGGTTTAATAATAAAATAGAGAATTGTATATTTTAAAAGAAAATATTACGTCATTGATGATCTTGACATTACATAATCTATAATGAGGCTATATAGAGTACTTTAATGAATCAAGCATCATGATGTGATACATTTTGATGTAGGTATATAAAGTAATGGAGATAAGGAAACACCATTGGAGGTAAAATGAGAATAATTAACTAAAAATGATCTGTAGATAATTATTGTAGTCCATTTTTAACATTGTTGGTGGAATTAGATATTGTGAGAATTTTTTTTCCACTATGATTAAAAAATCCACAAGAACATATTTTACTAGAATGAAATGAACTATTAAAAATTAAAATTGATTGAATATTATATTACATTGAAATCAATCATGATTATAATCATGAAAATTACAATGTAGAGGATGATGTACTATGTCTGAATACATCAAAACATGCAATTCTACTTGTATGTAGTGACAATATGATATTTGATCTAGTATCGAAGATGCATCAAGGGATAAAATAATGGAATTTTAAGCTTATCAATATGGATCTCATGGTGGAATATTCAATTATGGATCGAGTAAAGAGGAGAATACATTCATATCCTAACAACATAGTCCCATGGTATGCTATCTTATCTAAAAACACACCACTTTGATGGGTTATTTATGTAAAAATCATGGGAATTGATGTGTTACTCTAGATGTATGATAAATGTTTATACATGAATTACATACTTCCAAATGGATTGTATATTATAGACTCACCTATTTGTATTTTGAAACTATCCACTAGTATTGATGCCCATGTATGAAGATGATGACTGAATGTTTTAATACTCAATGATCCACCTGTTAGCAGGTGAAGGTGGATCACCAGTGTCCTGTTTGACATTTTATCATTTTTCATTCCAACATTTAAATGGACCATTGAGACTGTGTATTTTCTTATGGGTTTTCGTAGGTCACCTCATATAATTGATACAATGTGTGTGTAATTGAATGTATAACAATGGTCACCCACTTGTGACCAAGTAGATACTAATTTTTTAGTGAATTAATTTATGAAGGTATATTTATAAATAATTATATAGAATAATGGTGTTCACATTAAATAGTAATGTATAGGGATGATGTAAATGTTGGGAACAAATCCCTCAGGGTAACATTGCAGCAATTTTGGGTTGATTTTGTTTTTTGACAAAGAAGGATTCCATAGTGAATTGTCAATTTCCACAGATATTGTCGACAATCAATGTTGACAAAGAACCGTGACAAAGGAATGGACAATATGGAGGTGGTACAAATGGGAAGTACAATGTGGTTCCATTTCTCAGTGTTTGCCAAATTTTTGGGGTCCAAAATTTGGAGTTTGGTAAGAATCGCGAAAATTGGATTTCCTTGGAGATATAATTTAAATATGGAAAAGGCATGAAATTCGTGAAGATAGACTTCGTGGACTGGATTTCACGAAGACAAGAAAATTTTTGACAGTGATTCTTCGTGTTTGTGACGAGATTTGAGAACGACAGTGTTGAAAGGAAACGCGCAACATCTTCGCGGTGGCTGCGCCAGGTAATTGAAGGAACTCTTCCTGATTACGACAAGCTCCGAGATCTGAGAATTGCTGAGGTTCTTCACGATTTTGAGAGAATTCTGGCAGAAATTTTGGTGCTTCGCGATTGGCGATGATGTTCGCTGACTTTTCGTGGAAGGGTCGAGTGTCATTGGAATTGCTTATAAATAGAATTCAACCCCCTCGAGAGAAGTAGAGAGTTTTTGAAAAAAAATATTTTTCCCTCGGTTCATGAAGGTGGTTCGTGAAGGTAGTGTTCTTCGCGAAAGATTTTTCTTCGCGATGTCTAATCTAGATCTGTGAAAGGAAGTGCACTTCGTGAGGCCGCATGTTCTAAGGAGTGTTCTTCGCAAAGAGGTTGGAGCTTCGCGATGGCCTAAGAATTGTCAAGGCTTGAGCATCGCGGTTGTGCTTCTCGAAAAGGCAGGAGCTTCACGAAGGATTGTTTGAGCTTCACAAAATTGGTAGCCTCGCGAAGTAGGGTTCTTTGCGAAAGTATTTTCCAAAATAATTGCACTGTGTTCAGGGGCCGAGGGGCATTCATCGATGAATGAACTTTTAACTTTAATAGAGCATCTATCAACAGCTGAGGAGGCATTCGTTCATTAAATTAAGAGACCTAAAAGTCTATAAACTGTGACTGGATCTTCTGAAGAAGTAGTGAGCCTACTTCAGTTGAGAGAGCAGTGAGTTCTCAAATTTTGAGTGGTTGTAAACTAGGTGTGACAGTGAGTCCTCTTCGAACTTGTAAACATCAGTGCGCTAATAGTGGAATTGGTACAATGACACACTGCCAGTGTATGCTCCTTGGATGTAGCCAAGTGAGGGTGAACCAAGTAAAAATCAATGTATCATGTGCATGCTTTAATTTTTGTTCATACACTCTATCGGGAAGTAGAGAGAAGAGGTTTTTGTCTAACAGAAAAACAAGATCATAATGGGCAGTTTTTTTAATCTTTCATACCTTGATTCAGACCCACTCCCAGGGTATCTAGCCTTGTGGACTTAACAATTGTAATCAGAGGGAGAGGTTAATATCGGTGTTTCTCTCTCAAATAGATGTCACTAATCATTAAGAGATTACAATATTTGACGCAAACAATTTCTATCTACTGAAGAATCGGATTCAACACTACTTCTGATGATTTGGAATGGATGTGTTTACAGCAGCAATGCACGGTATCACTGCTGTTATTAATAGTGGTGATTTATCTAAAGCTGAGCGAAGATAATTGGATGCTGATGCAAAGGGAATCAATGCTCTAGGGGGATCCCTATCCAATTCTATATATACAAAGTTTATTTCATGCAAAACAACACATTATATGTGGGAAAAGATGTTGAACATATATGAAGGTGATCCAAAGGTCATAAAAGCGAAGCTGCAAGTGTTGTGGAATAAGTATGATGATTTGAGGATGAACCCGAATGAATCTGTTGAGGCATTCTTTGACAGGGTAAATGTTGTTGTAGAGGACATGCATGGTCTCGGTGATGTTATTGAAGACAAAATAATTTTGGAGCTCATATTGAGAAAACATCCACCTCGGTTCAATCATAACGATTCATTTTTTGGATGATAGTGACCTGAAAGAGATGACGTTGGATAACATGCACACCACCCTTGTTGCATATGAAATGAGAAATGATGATAATGATGTTGTGGAAAAGGGGAAATCCAAAGAGGTGGCATTCAAGGACATGAAGAAGATCACCATTGAATACTCTCATGAAAAAGAAGAGATAGATGAGGTGATGTCATTCCTCTCCTCAAATATTTCAAGAGGAAAAGGAATGTTTAAGGGCTTTCTTCCAATTGCTTGTTTTCTATGTGAAAATGTTGGAAATCTTGCGGCAAGGTGCCCAAAAAAGATCCAAGAGGATGATGATGTCGATGAAATCTAAATTCTTAAGAATAAGTCTCTAGCCTATGGGAAAGGAAAGAAATAGTTCGAGAGAAATTTCATGAAGAAGAAGAACCTTCTTTCAAAATAATATGATAGTTCATATGAGTCTGAGGTTGTGGAGGATGAAGAGATATACAAATGCAGAGGTGATGGAGAAAATGCTATGGTGGCAATTGTCAGTAGTTCTCAGAATAAGAATGAAACCGAAGCTGATGAAGAAGAAGAATAAGTTGAGGGAAGAGTTGATATGCAAGCTGAGTTACATGCTTCTCTTGAAGAGATAGATTTTTTGAGATTCAAATAAAATAAATCCAACAAAGTTTTTCATGATACCAAACTCAATATGCAGCAACAGGAAGAAGAGAAGTCTGAGTTGATGGAAGAAATTGAGAAACTCAAGTCATAAACACTAGAGGACTCAGAATCAGTTAGTGAGTATAAATTAAAATTGAATAATAGAAAATGGAGATTTATTGCTTGAATAACACAAGGAAAGATAAAATCAAGCGTATTGAATTACTTGAAGGAGAAGTGGTCTGTTTAGGGAAAAAGGTTAAAGATCAAGAAAAACTCTTAACACCTGCGGGGTCATCAAGAATACAGATCACTCAGAAAATAGAGAATCTGAAAATGGAGAATAGTGGTTCAGAAAGAAAGAAGCATCAACTATGTTCAGATGCAATGATCGATGGGGGGCTTGACCAAAAACAAAAAACACTGAAAATTGTGGTCGGAAAGCAAGGACCCCATCCAAGATTGAAGGTTGATTTGGGAAAAATACAGAATCAGAATATTTAGAGATCCCCTGAGGAATATCGTGGTGCATAAGTCACTCAATGTAATGCGTCTTACATCAGTTTTTATTGTTGTGAAAATATGGAACATTCAAAGTATGTGTGTTCTGTAGCCAAGAGATATCGAAGGGCACAAGAACAAAGGTGGAAGCCAAATCGAGAATGTTTATCCAAAACATATTTTGAAGGACACTATTTTTGTAGTGAAGTATTTGGTAACATGGCTAGGTACTGCACTTCTATCCTATGGAGGAATGTGCCAAAATAGTATCCAAATATTCGTATGCAGTAGATAAATGAACCAACATGTGAGTTGAAAATGAAAAACAGATTTTCATCCTTGCAATTGAAGCAGGTCCACCATACTATGAGAAAGATCAGATGTCTCAATCCATATCAAATATGAAGGCATAAATATTGACCAAGAAGAGAAATGATGAGAAGGCAGTGGTGGTGGAAATTTCTCTTAAAGCATCAGATCGCTCTGGTGAGTGGATCCTTGACAGTGGCTACACGTCTCACATGACAGGTAATAAGGATATTGTCACAGGTGTAAAATATGACAAAGAGATAGTTGTCAAGTTTTGAATCAATGAAGTGCTGAAGATAATTGAATCAGGAAAGGCCATGTTTGGAGGCAAAGAGATGAGATGTGCTGATGACTTATTAGTAGAAGGACTCAATCACAATTTGCTCACTCTTTGTCAACTATGTGACTTAGGATATTATATATGTTTTACTAAGAAGGTGTGTATCATCAAAGTAAGAGACGAGGAAGTGGTTCTATAGGGAAAAAGGACAATGGAAAATCTCTACCTGGTAAGTGGAGATTAAGATACGTGCTTTCTGTCCAGAGAGGAAGAAAACAAGTTATGGCATAAACATCTTGGTCATCTAGTCCAACCATCTCTTGAAGATCTGGTAAAGTGTGATGTAGCAAGAGACCTCCCTAAGAAATAATATGATCGTACACACACATGTGATGCATTCCAACAAGGGAAGATCATCAAAAAGACATACAAGGAAAAGGAAAAGAATTCAACAATAGTGCTCGAACATGTTCATGCTTAGTTTTGTGGTCCTATCACATCAAGAGAAATTGACAGAAAGAGGTACTATATTATTTTCATTGATGACAATAGCAGAATGGATTGGTTATTTGTTATTTCCCATAATTCAGATGTGTTCAGCTGCTTAAAATAGTACTGGAGGGAGTGTGAAATGATTCTTGGACATAAAATTCTGAAGATTCGTACTGATAATGGTATGGAATTCACAAATAGTCAGGTGGAAGGATATCTCAAAAAACATGGGACAAGGCATCAAGTTTCCTCAGTAAGAACTCCCCAACAGAATGGAGTGGAAGAAATGATAAATCGGACCGCCAACAACATGGCCAGAACGATTCTCATTTAAAAATACCTACCAAAGAAATTTTGGAAGGAAGAACTCTTGACATCGGTATACATTTCTAACAGGGATCTGTTGTGTCTGAAGGAAGGAAATACTCCGTATGAGATTTGGTATGGAAAGAAGCCAGTGGTGAACTAAATTTGAATATTTGGAAGTAATTGTTTTATCCTAAACAAAGAAAAACATTGGAAATATGAATCATGAGGAGATGAGGGGATATTCCTTGGATACTTAGGAAGAAGCCAGGCATTTAAATTCTTTAACAAAAGGCTAGGAAAAGTAGTTTAGAGAAATGATTTCATTGTAGTGGAGAATGAGGAGATCATTCAACAGAATAAAGAACAATTTCCATATGATAGTGATGAAGAAGAAATCCACGCAGGGGAAGCTGATGTGGAAGATATCGATTTAGAAGAAGATACCGATGATGATCATGAAAAAGTAAAATTCGTATCTGCACAAAATCCAAGGAGTCGCGTTAAAATTGACAGGAAAAATATCATTGGTGATTTGTCAGGTCCAGTTCAGACAAGAAGAATGAAATCACGACAGCAGACATCTTTTTTATCACAGGTTGAGCTGAAATGCTTCGCTGATGCAGCTGGAGATGAAATCTGGATTCAGTCAATGAATGAAGAGCTAGATCAGATTTAGAAGAATCATACATGGGATATTGTTTTGAGGATAGTAGATAAGAATTTCATCGGAACTAAATGGGTCTATCACAACAAGATGAATTAATATGGCAAAATGATTCGGAATAAAGAACGACTAGTGTGCACGGGATACTCTCAAATAGAGGGAATAGATGTTGATGAGACATTTTCACCGGTTGCGAGGATAGACACAATCAATGTATTTCTAGCCATTGTAGTTCAACAAAAGTTTAATGTTTTTTAGATGGACGTAAAATATCCATTTTTTAATGGGGATCTAGAGGAAGAGGTTAATATTAAGCAGCCAGATGGTTTTCTCATTCATGAGCATAAGAACAAGGTTTGCAGACTAAAGAAGGCATTGTATGGGATGAAATTAGCACCAAGAGCATGGTACTCAAGGATTTATCAATACATGAAGAAGCATGGTTTCCAGCATGGGGGAGTTGATTATAATCTCTATTTCAACAATAATAGTAATAAAAGGATGATATTTTGTTTTATGTCGATGACATAATATATGGCGGATCAGATGAAGCTCAGTGTAGACAGTTTTCTGAATTCAAGAAAGGTGATTTCAAAATGTCAATTATTGGAGAGATAACATTTTTCCTTGGTCTACAATTGACACAAGGAAGAAATGGAACATTCATTTAACAATCCAAAAATTCCAATGAGGTTTTGAAAATATTTGGAATGGAAAATTCCAAGGAGATAGAGACTCTGGTAGCTACCCGGATGAAATTGTCCAAATATATGGATGGAAAGGTAGTTAATATCATAGAACAAATGCAAATCATTAGATGTTTGGTTTACTTGACTGCAACAAGGCCTGGCATTGTATTCGTCACATGCCACGAAGTGATTTATCAGAGTAATCCCATGGAAATCTATATGCTTACGGTGAAAAGAATACTTAGGTGTATCAAGGGCACAATGTACTTCAACTTGATCTATAATAGAAAATTTAAATAAGAAATATTGGGATATACTAATGCATATTGAGCCAGGTCAGCAGATGAAATGATGTCAACATTAGTAGGTTCATTCTATCATGACGGACTGTGTGTTTCATAGTTAAGAAAAAAGAAAGACTGAATTTCATTGAGCACCGTAGAAGTTGAGTACATTGTTGCCACTCAAGCTTGCACACAGTTATTGTGGATGAAATAGCAGCTTGATGATATGGGGGTTGAAGTGAAGTCTCCGATCAGAATCCATTGTGATAACTCAAGTGTTTTCAATCTCAGCAAAATTCTAGTCCATCACTTGAGGAAAAAGTACATTGAGATAATGTATCATTTTATCAAGGAATAGGTTGATCAGAGACTCGTGAAGTTGGAGTATGTGCCTTCAAAACTACAGGTTGGAGACATTCTGAAAAAGGACCTACCCAAGGAAGCATTTGGCAGGCATCCACTGGCTCTGGGAGTTTCGTCGACTCCCCGCACTTAAAAGATTGTGGATGTGGAACCCCCCTCCCCTCCTTGAATTTTGTTGTGTTTTTCCCGACTGCACTACTATGATTTCTTTACTCTGTTACAGACCACGAAAGAGTTCATGTTGGGTCCATTGACAAAGGGGGAGATAATAGTGATTGCTCAAGGGGGAGACAATGTGTAAATTTGTTAAATCATTAATGATATAGGGAGAAGATGATAGGTGGAGCAGTGAGATAGGGGGAGTGCAATGAGATAGGGGGGATAGTATTAAATCTGATGATGCTAGAAGTGATCTATCAAAGAATTGATATCACGATAGATGAGGATCATGAAAAAATAATAATAGTGGTGATGTAAAGGAGTTTGAATGTTTCCAGCTATCACCAATTGGTATTAGGGTGGTATCATCAATTGGTATCAGTTTGGAAATCGGCATCGTTTGGGAGTCAACAGAATGTGGTTGAATTGAAGTGATTCACTGATAATGTTTTCATTTACTCTTGTTTCTCACGACATGCATTTCTCATGTGGGAATAGAGTACGTGTAAAGTGATTCTTTGAACGCTATTAGAATCACAAGAGTCGAATGGTGGTAGCAGCTGGATGGAGACTCAGTAAGGTATCAACATGCATAAAATCATTATGAGAAGAGTTATGAAGTGTTGTCAACAAACCCAAAGGGGAATATTGTTGGGAAAAATCCCTCAAGGTAACATTTCAGCATTTTTGGGTTGATTATGTTTGTTGACAATGTAGGATTCCATGGTGAATTGTCAATTTCCATAGATATTGTCGACAATCAATATTGACAAAGAATCCTAACAATGGAATGGAAAATCTGGAGGCAGTACAAATGGGAAGTACAAGGTGGCGCTGTTTCCCAGTGCTTGCAAATTTTTGTGGTTCAAAATGTGGAGTTTGGTAAGCATTGAGAAAATTTAATTTCCTTGGAGATCTAATTTAAATATGGAAAATGCATGAATTTCACGAAGATAGACTTCATGGATTGGATTTCACGAAGACAATAAAAATTTTGATGGTGATTTTTCACATTTACGATGAGCTTTACGAGTGGCAAGGTTAAATGGAAATACGTAGGAGCTTCGCGGTGGCAGTAGGAGGTAATTGATGGAATGCTCCATGATTATGACGAGCTCTATGATCTGAGAATTGCCGAGGTGCTTCACGATTTTGAGAGAATTTTGGTAGAAATTTCAGAGCTTTTCAATTGTGGGTGATATGGAACTGACTTCGCATAGAAGGGTCGAGGGTCTATGGAATTTCCTATAAATAGAGGTCGACCCCCTCGAGAGAAGTAGAGAGTTTACGAAGAAAATATTTTTCTCTGGGTTCCCGAACATGGTTCACTACGGAAGTGTTCTTCGAGAAAGAGAGGTCCTTCGCAGCGGCTAATATAGCTCCGTGAAATGAAGTGCGCTTTGTAAGGCCACGTTCTCTAAGGAGTGTGCTTCGCAAAGAGGCAGTAGCTCTGCGATGGTCTAAGCATTGTGAAGGCTTCAACATCATGATAGTGCTTCGCAAAAAGACCAGAGCTTCACGAAGGCTTGTTTGAGCTTCACGAAATTGGTAGCCTTACAAATTAGGGTGCTTTACGAAGGTATTTTTCAAAGGAATTGCTCGGTTTTCAGGGGAAAATGTGTATTCATCAGTGAATTACCTTTGAAAATTAATAGGGAATCTATCAAATGTTGTGGATTCATTATTTCAGGAAAATGAAGTGACCTACAAGTCTATAAACTGTGAGTGGATCTTATGAAGAAGTAGTGAGCTCACTTCAGTTAAGAGAGAAGTGAGTTCTCAAATTGTGAGTGGTTGTAAACTAGGAGGGATAGTGAGCCCGCTTCAAACTTGTAAACAGAACTGCGATTATAGTGGAATTGGTATATCGGAACATTGCTGGTGTATGCTCCTTGGACGTAACCAAGTGAGATGAACCAAGTGAAAATTGATGTTTCTTGTGCATGCTTTAATGTTTGTTCATACTCTGCATCAAGAATGAGTGAGAAGAGGGTTTTGTCTACCAAAAAAACAAGATCAAAAGGGGTAGTTTTTTTAATCTGTCATACCTTGATTCACCCCCCTTTCTGGGTGTCTAGCCTAGTGAACCTAAGCTTAAAATCCCATGTAAATGAAGAATAAAACTTATTTAATATTTACTAATATTTGTGAATTAAATATTAATTTTACTTTAAAGGTGTTTCTATGTTCAATAGCATACCAGATACACAACGACGGGTTTCTTTGAAATCTTACGTTGCACACTAATAATAAAATATTATTATTTTAAATTGTAGCTAACTCCTTGTCTTTGTATCAGAATGAATTAATGAATGTTACTAAAATATGATTATATATGTTTGTTAAATGTATTTACATTTATCCAATAAAAGTTATAGGCTTAAAATATTAATGAATATAATTTTAAGCATAATTTACAATAAATGGCTGATTTATCACCTTTTAATGCTGAATCCTTTTTAAATATAGTTTTATTAACATTAATACATTCTATATGACCAAATAAAATCATTCTTTATAATGGGGACATCAGAATTTACTTTTTGTAAAAATTTTCAATTTTTCCGATAAAGTTCATTTTTTTATTGAATAGTTAAAATAATTTATTTTAATTCAAAACTAAGTTTTAATCTAATTTATTTACATGGTTAGATTATGTTTTAAAATTTTTAAAAATTTTAATTAGAATATATTTTTACCATTCAATCCAAAGTTTTTCATTAGATATAATTTCACATTGAAATTGGACATAAACAAATGTCAATCTTTTGATAGTGACTATTTCTTAAAAACACGCTATTTGTTTTAACAATGAGAATTTATTTTAAAACTAATTAATGAAACATTTATGTTATGAATTTGAAAAAATAAACATCATTTTTGAATTTGGAATATCAAATATATCTTAGGCTGAATTTTTGGTATTTTCTGAAAAACATCAATTTTTGATGAATTGTGAAACCACTTAGTTGTAGTTACAAAAAATGAATTTTTTCATTCAAACACAATTTTTACACTTCTATAAATTGAATTTTGAAAATCCAATAGACATTATTGTTATCAGGTAGTAAAATTTTGTTCAATAAGATGAAAATAAATTTTTGGGGAATATTATCTTTTGACTTTTATTAACTGCGGTTAATGGTAAATAGGGAAATTCGAGGTTAAAAGAATTTTATAATAATTCAAAATTATCTTAACACTTGTCCAAACCTTATTTTTTGAGTCATTTACAACCATGGGCATCATTGGGTCGATTTCGGGACCCCATTTAGAAACATGGGAGTGATAATGGCAATTAAGATTAATTAACTTAAGGTAAATGAAAAAATGACAAAATAAAATATTTTTTGTAAATTAATTTTTAGAAGGGGTTATAAAAAAATATCATTGTGTATATAATTATTAATTGGAAAGATAAAAATATGTCATTCATGGTAGTATTTTTTATATATATTAAATAAATTAAATTATTTATGAAACAATAATGATGTTGTATTTACCTCATTAATAAATGATTTAAATAAATAAGATTATAATGATTAAAATATTTTCCAAAACATGTCCAATTATGAATGGATGATTTTATTTAGAATATGAGTCATCTTATCTTATACCTTAATGATTTTTGGACCTTTAGAAACTGAATATAATTATATTATAAAATAATATTTACACGCCTTCCTAAAGAGCCCCTCCTCTCCCTTATAATAGAAGACCACATCTAACCAATTCCTCACACATCTCAAGGAATTTGGCTCGACCAATATATGCCCAATTAATCTCCCTACATCCCTATCCTCCTTGTAGAAGCCTTACCTTAGGCAGAAGGCACTTCAAGAAGTCCTTTGGTTCAAACCAAAGGGATTTACCCAAATTAAAGAAAACAGTTTTTGTTAAATTTTTATCTTTTATTCTACTTCTCTAGCCCCGAAACTCTTTTTATTCCATTAATTTGTAACAACAAATGTATACTCAATATTCTAGGATGTTTTTATTAGAATTATTTGGACTACACTTACACACACGTCCATCTAATGGATTAAGAACATAATGTTTCTGTGGATGGAAAACTAATTCCTCACAAAACGATGATTGTTCGATTTTCTCCTACCGCCTCTCATGGTGGCTATTATGATGGAACTATATTTATATATGATATATATTATGTTTATGATTTACTTATTCTTATTTATTTCCCAATTATATCAATCCTTTTTTGTTTCCAAAGTGGGTAAATACGATAAACTCATTTGGGGAAGTGCGGACTATCGCCCCCTCAACGTGATGTGATTCGTTAATTCCTTATGTGGGATGTATAAAGGATGGATTTAGTGATATTATATATGATATTATACTGGAATTATAATATACATATGTATCATTATGTTTTATTTCCATTAAAACAAGAAATAGAAATGAAAGTAGCGTTCATGTGTACGTACTGCTTACCGTCTCCATGAACGGTGCATTTCATTTCATACCTCTAAATGTTATGTACTATTATAAATACATGTATATACTGGATATATATGATATATATGATATCTAAATAATCAATATCATTCTGGATATAATGGAATATTGACCACATGGAAAACTTGTAATATAAGGTGTTCATTTTTTACTCAAGTACCAAATATCGAAAAAATGAACATTATTAACTTAAATGATTACATAATGATAATAACCTGGTAATAAGTGATATAAAAGGAATAACAAACATGAAAGAAAATTTGTAAGCAAGTAAAAAATAAATTTAGTTTAATATTCAAGAGATTAAGGAATGATCGACTCATGTCGGACACGATGTAACGGACTTCGTCTCAATCTCCTTTCATTTAGGAATATTTTCATTAATACACAATTTTTTTTATTCGGTGTATAAACCCCTTTGAATTTTAATATTATTCAAAATTAATCTTATTCTACGAAGTGTTTTATTAAATGACAAAAAATGTTCCTTTTAACGTAAGCGGTGAAAACGACCTTTTCCACCACCGTGAGTATTATTTGATCTTTGGCTTCTTCAACAAGCCGTAATGTTTTTTATAAGAAAATAAATACCATATAATCTTTTATATATTTTGGTATTGAAAATAGATTTTATAAAGGATTTATTATGTTAATATATTTAATGATATATTGTGATTGAAATTTTGAAATGTTTTATTTCCTTTATAGTTGTTTTATAAATTATGATTTAATAATGGTACTTTGACATTTGACGAGTGGTTACATCATTAACCAAATGACGGGTGGGGCCATGAATACCAAGATGAGTGGTTATGTTATAACCTCCAATGCAATGGGTATGGAAGTCGGCCGTATGGCTATTCCATTTAGTGATATATGTGGAAGTCGACCGTATGTTTATTCCATTTATGTATGTTTATGTCCCAAGTTACCATTATATGTTATGTGTTCTTTATATGGGTTTTATGGTATTCTTCAGTCTAGAAATGGGTAAGTTATGATCTTTTATTCAGTGTAGAGTATTTACTACTTCATAAAGGTGAAAAGGATTTCTTATGATAAAGTATTCATTGTTTACTTGTTGTTTTAAAAGACTAATTGTTTTCATTCTTTGTGTATCCCTTACTGAGATTTTTATCCTCATCCCATGTTTTTGAAATGTTTTTCACAGGACATAATGTGGAATAGGGTCAAGTATGGGATCAAGGAAAAGTCATGCTATCATAAACATGGATATGGACATGAATCTTTTTTTCAAGAGTATTTATTTTATGAAATAATGGAAATTGTGTAGAAGTGTCTACTTTGTATTTGAAATAAAATGTAACAGTTATGGCCTAATTCTATAAAACTATAAACCTGAAAATAACTCCAATGTTAATTATTCATTTAATTCAAGATTATGAAATTTTTTAGGGCCGAGTCCTTATAGTTGTCATCAGAGGTCGGTTTAGATAACTTTAAGAGTTAGGGTATTGTTAAATTAATATCCATAAAGTAATTAATGTTATTATTGTAATAATATATCATTTAAAAGATTACCATGTTTCTTCGCCTAAGTTATTTCTGTGTTACAAATGATTTTTCATAGAGGGAACAAAACAGCTTTTCTGGGAAGGCATACAGGGAAATGACCTTCTAAATGAGCATCATGAGATTGTAAGAAGAAAAATTCAACAGTTTCTTACAGTGGTGACTCAGTTGATTCTGGTGATAAATGGTGGTTGTGTTCATTGATGAAATTTTGGTTTATTCCAAAAGTAAAGAGGAACCTGAAATTCATTTAATCGTTGTCTTGGAAACCTTAAAAGAAATGAAACATTATGGGAAATTCAGAAAGTGTGGGTTTTGGTAACAATAAAATTTCTTTCCTTGGTCACATTGTTTAAAAAATGACATAACTGTTGATCCCGCTAAAACAAATTTTGTTGAATAATTCCCAAGACCGAAAAATATAACTGAGATTTGTAGTTTTCATGGTTTGGAAGGTTATAACTGGAGGTTTGTGGAATATTTTTCACGGAAATCTAGTCCAATGAATACGTTAACTTGAAAATGTGTTAGGTTCATCTGGACAGAAGAATTTGAGGATTGTTTTCAGGAATTGAAAAAGAGATTGCTGAATGCTCCATTTTTGGAACTGCCATCCAGAAATGGTGAGTTTGTTATCAACAATGAAAGATTCTTTGAAAGGACTTGGTTGTGTCCTAATGAAGAATGATCAAGTAATTTCTTATACTTCATGTCAGTTGAATCCTAATGAGTTAAATTACCCTACACATGATTTGGAATTAGCTACGGTTTTTTTTGCTTTAAAATTTTGGAGGAATCATTTGTATGGAGTGATGTGTGAAATATATACTGATCCCAAAAGTTTGAAGTATATATTCACTCAGAAATAATTGAACATGAGATAGAGGAGATGGTTGGAATTAATCAAGGATTATGATTGTACGATTGTTTATCATTCGGGAATAGAAAATAAAGTGGCTGATGCTTTGAGTCGAAAATGTAATACTTCATTTACCATGTTACATTTGGAACAAGACCCTTTGGTTTTTGATTTGATGAATTATGGCATAGAAGTTGGTGGTGCAGGAAGTTCTTTTGTTTTGTATCAGGTGTCAGTGAGATCATCTCTATCAGAGAGAGTAAAGGAATAGTATAATGAAGACATAGAGTTATAGAAAGAGGTAGAGTTGGTTTAGAAGGGTAAGTTTTCTGAATTTAACATTTATAATGATTGTGTTTTGAGGTTTGGGAAGAGATTATGTGTTCCATGTGATTCAAAGTTGAATAATGAGTTGTTATGTTAATCTCATAGTTCTTTTTTTCAGTTCATCCTAGTAGTGCTAATATGTACAGAGATCTTCTGGAGTATTACTAGTGGGATGGAATGAAAAGAGATATTGCTGATTTTTCTAGGAAGTGTTTGACTTGTCAGTAGGTTAAAGTAGAGTGGTAGTTACAGAAAAGAATGCTTCAGCATTTACTGGTGCCAGAGTAAAAATGGAAAAACATATCCATGGACTTCTTTGTGGGATTAAAAAAGACATCTCAAGGTAATAATGAAATTTGGGTTATAGTCGATCGATTGACTAAATCTTCTCATCTCCTTCCTATTAAAGATAAATTATCTCTTGAAAAACATTCTCTATTGTATGTTAAAGAGATAGTCAGGTTTCATGGACGCCCACTCGCGATTGTATCTAATCGTGATCCCAGGTTTACTTCTAACTTTTGGAAAGGCATTCAGAAGTATTTGGGTACTGAATTAAATTTTAGTACAACTTTTCATCCTCAGTCAAATGGGTAGTCAGAAAAAACAATTTAGACATTCGAAGATATGCTAGGTGCTTGTTCGATGGATTACCAGGGACGTTGGGACCAACATCTTTATTTGGATTAATTTTCATATAATAACAGTTTTCATTCCAGTATACAGATGGCTCCATTTAAGGCATTATATGGAAAGCATTTTCAAACTCTAGCTTCTGGGATGAAGTAGGTGAAAGAATGATAATGGGACCAGAATTGGGAGAAGAGATGGCAGAGAAAGATCATTATATTCACAAGAACATGAGAACTACTCAGAGAAGATAAAAAAAGTATGCAGATAACAAGAGGAAGGATCTTTATTTTGAGGTGGGTGATCTTGTCTTTCTCAAAGTTTCTCCATAGAAAAGTGTGATGCGTTTTGGTAAGAAGGGAAAGTTGAGTCCAAGGTTCATTGGACCTTATGAAATCCTAGAGAAAGTTGGATTAGTTTCATACAGAGAGGATTTACCTCCATGTTTTTCCTAGGTACAAAATATTTTTCATGTTTCGATGTTGAGAAACTATATACTAGATCCATCTCATGTTTTGAGCCTAGAGGTAGCTCAGTTGGAAGAGAATCTCTCTTATGAAGAACAACCAGTTCAGATTATTGACTGTAGAAGGAAGGTTTTGCGGAATAAGGTAATTCACCAGGTAATGGTTTTGTGGAAAAACCATATGATTGAAGATGCAACGTGGGAATCAGAAAACTCTATGAGGGATAAATACCCCCCACTTATTTTGTTAGTGAATAAAAATTGCGAGGATGCAATTCTCAAAAGGGGGGAAGGATGTAACATCCCAGGTAAATGAAGAATAATACATATTTCATATTTATGAATATTTGTAATTTAAATATAAATTTTACATTACAGGGGTTGCTATGTTCGATGGCGTACCCGATACGCAACAACGAGTTTCATTGGAATCTTACATTGCACACTAATAATATAATATTATTTTTTAAAATAGTAGTTTACTCTTTGCCATTATATTAAATAGAATGAATTAAAGTAACTACAATATTATTATACATGTTTGTTAAATGTATTTACATGTATCCAATTAATGTTATAGGCTTAAAAAGTGAATGAATCTAATTTTAAGCATAATTTACATTAAAAGGTTAATTTATCACCTTTAATGGAGAACCCTTTTTAAATCTAGTTTTGGTCACTTTAATAAATTATATATGACCAAATAAAATCCTTCTTTAGAATGGGGACATCAAAATTTACTTTTTGTAAATTTTAGGAATTTTTCAGATAATGTTCATTTTTATTGAATAGTGAAAATATTGAAAATTAATTCAAAACTATGTTTTAATATAATTTATTTATATTGTTAGATTATCTTATTAATTGGTTTTAAAGTGTAATTAGAATATATTTTTACCAATTAATCCAATTTTGGTCATTGAATTAATTTCACTTTGAAATTGGACATAAACAAGTGTCAATCTTTTGATAGTTACTCTTTCTTAAAAACACGCTATTTGATTTAACAAATATAATTAATTTTAAATCTAATTAATGACACATTTAGGTTTTTAATTTTGAAAAATAAAAATCATTTTTGAATTTTGAATATCAAATATATCTTAGGCTGAATTTTTGGTATTTTTCTGAAAAACATCAATTTTGATGAATAGTGAAACCACTTAATAGAAGTTAGAAAAACTATCTTTTTCCATTTAAATGAAATTTTACTACTTCTGTGATTTTAATTTTGAAAATCTAACATGCATGATTGTTATAAAGTAGTAAAATTTGGTCCAATAATATGAAAATAATTTTTGGTGAATAGTTAATTTTGACTTTAATTTTCCTTGGTTAAAGGTAAATAGGGTAATTCAAGGTTAAAATAATATTATATTAATTCAAAGTTTCATTAAAACTTGCCCAAAACTTATTTATTGAGTCATTTACGACCATGGTAATCTTTGTGTGTATTTTGGGACCCCAGTTAATAACATGAGAGTGATAATGACAATTTAGATTAATAAACTTAAAGCAAGGAACAAAATGACAAAAGCAAATATCTTTTAGTAAATTAAATTATAGAGGGAATTATATAAATTATCTTTTTTTTTCTGTAAATATTCCTTGAAAATATAAAACGATTTCCTACATGATAGTATTTTTTTTATAATGTATATATATCAAATAAATTAAATTATTTATGACACAATAATGATGCAGTATTTACCTCATTAATAAATGATTTAAATAAATAAGATTATAATGATTAACATATTATCCAAAACATGTCCAATTCTGATTGGATAATTTTATTTCAAATATAAGTCATCTTATCTTTTACCTTAATGATTTTTGGACCTTTAGAAACCGAATATCATTATATTATAAAATAATATTTTCACACTTTCCTAAAGAGCCCCTCCTCTCCCTTATAAAAAGAAACCACTTCTATCCAATTTCTAACACCTCTCAAGCCATTTGGCTCCTCCAAACTCTGCCCAATTAGGCTCCCTACATCCCTCTACTGCTTTGAGGTGCCTTACCTTAGGTATAAGGAACTTCAAAAAGTCATTTGGTTCAAACCAATGGGAGTTACCCAAATTAAAGGTAAAAGTTTCTCTTAAATTGTTTTCATTTATATTACTTCTCCAACCCTTAAACTCTTTTTATTTCTTTCATTTGTAACAAAACCAGTATAATCAATATACTAGGATGTTTTTTTGAGAAATATTCTAACATCACTTACACACACCTCCATCTAATGAATGAAGAACATAATGTTTCTGTGGATGGAAAACTAATGCCACACAAAATGATGATTGTTCGATTTTCTCCTACCGCCTCTCATGGTGTCCATTATGATGGAACTAAATTTATATATAATATATATTATGTTTATGATTTCCTTATGCTTTTTTACTTCCAAATTATATCAATCCTTTATGGTTTCATAGTGGGTTAATATAATAATCCAATTTTTGGATGTGTAGACTACCGCCCCCTCAAAGTGATGTGATTCGTTAATGCCTTATGTGGTATGTATAAAGGATGGAGTTATTGATATTATATTGGAATTATAATATAACTATGTATACTTATGTTTTATTTCCATTAAAATAAGAAATATAAATAGAACTAGCGTTCATGCATACGTACGGCTTACCGTGTCAGTGAACGGTGAATTTCATTTCATACCTTAAAATGTTATGTACTATTATAAATACATGTATATTCTTGATATATATGATATATATGACATTTAAATAATGAATATCATTCTGTATATAATGGACTATTGATCACATGGAAAACTTGTAATATAAGGTTTTCATTTTTTACTCAAGTACCAAATATTGACAAATCGAAAATTATTAACATAAATGATTATATAATGATTACAACATGGTAATAAGTGATATAAAAGGAATAATAATCATGAAAAAAGGTTCTTAAGCATGTAGAAATTAACTTTAGTTTATCACTCAGGAGATTAAAGAACGATCGAGTCAAGTCAGACACGAGGTAAGGGACTTTATCTCAATCTCCTTTCATTGAGGAATATTTTCATTAATACAAAAATTTATTTTATATGGTGTATAAACCCCATTGACTTTTACTTTTATTCAATAAGAAATATTATTCTACGAATCATTTTACTAAATGACAAAAAATGTTCCTTTTAACATAATTGGTGACAAGGACCTTTTCGGCCGCCGTGAGTATTATTTGATCTTTGGCTTCCTCAGCAAGCCATAATGTTTTTAAGAGAAAATAAATACCATATATGCTTTTATGTATTTTGGTATTGAAAATGGTTTTTATAATGGATTTTTTATGTCAATATATTTATTTGATATATTGTTATTGAAATGTGGAAATGTTTTCTTTCCATTATATTTAGTTTATGTCTTTTGATTTTATAATGGTACTTTGGCATTTGACGGGAGGTTATGTGATAAACCAAATAAAGGGTGGTGCTATGAATACCAGTACGGGTGGTTACGTTATAACCCCCAATGCATTGGGTATAGAAGTTGGTCGTATGGCTATTCCATTTAGTGATATGTGTGGATGTCGACCATATGGTTATTCCATTTATGTATGTTTATGTCCCAAGTTGCCTTTATATGTTATGTATTCTTTATATAGGTTTTATGGTAATCTTTTGTTTACAAAAGGGTAAGTAATGATATTTTATTCAATGAAGAGTATTTACTACTTCATAAAGGTGAAAAGTATTACTTGTGGTAAAGTATTCATGGTTTTCTTGTTGTTTTGAAAAACTAACTGTTTTCCTTCTTTATGTATCCATTACGGAGCTTTTTATGCTCATCCCAAGTTTTTGAAATGTTTTTCACAGGACATAATGTAGAATAGGGTCAAGGATGGGATCAAGGAAAAGTCATGCTATCTTAAACATGGAACTACACATTACTCTTTTTTTCAAGAGTTTTTATTTTATGAAAAAAAGGAAATTGTGTAGAAGTGTCTACTTTTTATTTGAAATGAAATGTAATAGTTATGTCCTAATTCTCTAAAACGCCAAAACTGAAATGATCCCCATTGTGAATTATTCATTTCATTCACGATTATGAAATGTTTTAAGGTTGGGTCCTCATAGATGATCAGTTAATGTAACATCCCAAGTAAGTAATGATTAATAGATATTTTTATCTTTGTCTATTAATGAATTAGATAGTGTTTTAGAGGCTTAAAATGAAAATAAATCCAATCTTAAGCATGGAATACACCAATATTTTTAAAAGATTGTTTTACTGCCTTTTGATGGAAAACCATTTTTAAATCTATCTTTGGATAGTTTTATAAGATATGTTTTTCAAAATAAATTTATTCTTTATGATTGGGAAATCAAAATTTACATTGTGTGAATTTTTGGTATTTTTCAGACAATGTTCATTTTTTAATGAATAGTGAAAAATACTGCATTTTACATCAAAACTGCTTTTTAATCTAATTTATTTATATGATTAGATTATCTTTTGAATTGGTTTTGAAGTGAAATTAGAATATATTTTTACCATTTAATCCAATGGTGGTCATTGGAATCAATTTGACTTTGAAATTGGACTTAAACTGGTGTCAATCTTTTTATACATATTGTTTCATAAAAACACGTTATTTTTCATGACAGCGGGAATTAATTTTTAAATTAATTAATTTGAATTATATTTTTTGAATTTTGTAAAATAGACTTCATTTTTTAATTCTGAATATCAAATATATCTTAGGGTGAATTTTTGGTATTTTTTTGAAAAACTTCAATTTTTGATGAATAGTGAAACCACTAAGTTGTACTTATAAAAACCGATTTTTCGTTCAAATGAAATTTTACCACTTCTGTGTTTTGAATTTAAAAAATCCGACATACATGGTTTTCATTAAGTAGTAAAATTTGGTTCAGTGAGATTAAAATAATTTTTTGGTGAATAGTAACTCTGAAGTTCTTAATCGTGATTAGAGGTAATTAGTGTAGTTTAAGGTAAAAATAAGGATTTAATAAAATTAGATGAGCTTGACACATGTCCTACCCTCATTGGATGTGTCATGGCCAACCAAGAAAATCCATGGGTCAACTTGGTGACCCCAAGGAGCCACTTTGGTTGGGAAATGACATAAATAACTTTTTATTTAATGTAAAAGTAAAAATGACACAAACATGAGATGTTTTACTAAAACAATTTTTACATGGGGTTATAAAGATCATATTTTTTATTATAAATAGGAATTGGAAAGATAAATAGATTTACTACATGATAGTATTTTTTTATAATTTTTAGACTTTAAATAAATTAAATTATTTATGACATCATGATGATGTAGCGATGACCTCGTTATTTAACGATTTAAATAAAATGGAATGATAATGTAAAATATAAGACCTACACATGGCAAAAACCTGTTGGATGGGTGGATTTAGAACCTTTATCAACTTATCCTCGAAACACATCAATGTGGGACCTCTTAAATCCGAATACCATTTTAAAATAAAGTGACTTTTCTTTACTTTCCAAGAGTGCCCCTCCTCTCCTCTTATAAAAGGCCCCCACCTCTAACTTTTTCCCCACACTCCTAAAGCCTTTGGATCGGCCAAACCCCACCCATTTTGGCTCTAAAAATCCTTTTCTTACTCCATGAAGCCTCAGTTTTGGAAGAAGTCTTCCCATGGAAGCCTTTGAGCTCAAATCTAAGAGAGTTACCCGATTTTAAGGTAATGTCTTCTTTTGAGTCCTTTTGTTTGATTTTGCTTCTCCAACCCCTAAACTCTTTTTATTATTTTCTTTTGTAACAACACCAGTATCCTCAATATACTAGTATGTTGTTATAAAAAGTATTCGAGCTACACTTACACACACCTACATCTAATTGTTAATGGACATACTGTTTCCGTGGATGGTGAATTTATGCCTCCCGAAACGATGATTGTTCAACATTATTTTAACACCTTCAAAGGTGTCCATTAAGATGTCACTATATTTATATATGATATATAATATGTTTATGTTTTCCTTAAGCTTATGTATTTTTCATTTTGGGCATACCTTTATGGTTTCCATTATGGGTAAATGCTATATCTTCATTTAAGGAAGTTCGGACTACGGCCCCCTCAAAGTGATTTGATTCATTAAATACCATATGTGGGATGTATAAAAGATGGAACTATGATATTATATATGATATTATACTGGAATTATAATATACCTTTATATCATCATGATTCCATTCTATAAAAATATGAAATAGAAATGAAAGTAGCGTTCATGCGTACGTATGGCTTACCGTCTCCATGAACGGTGCATTTCATTTCATACCTTTAAATGATTATGTAATATTATAAATGCATGTATATACTGGTTATATATGATATATACATAATGATTATAATTATGGATTTAATGGATACATGAACAACATGTAATTATAAAGGGTTTATTTTTGACTCAAGTACCAATGATCGTTAAAACGACCATTATTAACTTAAATAATTACATAGTGTTCATGACATGGAAATAAGTGATATAAAAGGAATAATGATCATGAAAAAGGTTCTTAAACAAGTATAAATTTACTCTAGTTTATTATTCAGGAGATTAAAGAATGACCGAGTCAAGTCGGACCTGAGGTATGGGACTTCGTCTTAATCTCCTTTCATTGAGGCATATTTTGTTTTATACACAACCTTCTTTTATATGGTGTATAAACCCATTTTACTTTTACGTTTATCCAAAAGGAATATTTTTTATACGAATCATTTTACTAAACGACAAAAAGGAATGTTTTTTTCGTACGTATGCGGCGACAACGTCTTCTCCACCGCCGTGACCTGTATTTGAGTTTCGGCTTCCTCTACAAGTCATACTTTTTTTAAAAGAAAAATAAATACCATGTTTTACATTTATTTTATTTTGGTATTGAATATGGTTTTCATAATGTTTTTATATCAATGTGTTGTATTGATATCTTGTGATTGAAAGGTGGAAATATTATGTTTCCTTTATGCATGATTTATGTGATACTATTATGTTGAGGTTCTTGGAAATTATTATGAAGACGGGTGGTTCCATGATAAACTAATGGGGGTGAGCCCGATATATCTCTCCAATGCATTTGGTAACACGAATGAGTGTAACGTTAATTTTTCTCCAAATAGATTTAGGGAATATATTGTGATGGGTATTCCAAAGGTAACCAAGAGGGTTACTCCCTACGTAAGAATGTTATGAATGCATCAAGTTACCTTTATGTCTTATGATTTATATGATTTATTCATGATTTGATGAAGTATGTTTAAGTACTTATGTTTTAGGGGTAAAGTATGATTTCATTCTTATGTATATATGAACCCATGTTTCCTTTCCATATATATTTTATATCCCTTACTGATCTTTTTATGCTCATCCCATTTTTTTTGAAATTTTTTCCACAGGTCAAGGGAAAGGTACATGATATGATGATAGTGTCAAGGGAGTGTCAAGAAAGAATCCATGTTTTATTTTAAATATGTTTCAATTGATGGGAAAGAAGAATATTATATTTATGTAACCACTTTGTTTATATGTGGAATGTAATTCATGTTTTATGATCTAATTCTCTAAAACTCTAAACCCGAAAAGATCCGCAATGTGTAATCTTTTAATAACTCAAGATTAAGTAAGGTTTAAGGCTGGGGCCTTATAGTTGGTATCAAAGGTCGGCTTAGATAACTTTAGGAGTTAGATTTCTATTAAATGATTATCCAAAAATATTTTTTTATGGTCAAAATGAAGTGAAATAGTATTTGAAGATTACCATGTTGCTTCATCTAAGACATGTTTGTTTATAATGGTTTTCCGCAGAGGAAACAGGGAAGTAGTGCTAGGAAGGCATGCAGAAGGAAATAACCTTCCGAATCAGCATCCTGAGATGGTCGGAATAGGAACTGAACAGTTTGTTGCTATAATGGCGCAGTTGACTCAAGCGATAAATGGTGGTGGTATCCGTGCACGAGATCAGCCAGATCAACCGCAGAGGAACATGTCAGTGGTGGAACATTTCATGAGGCAACCTCCCCGTTCATTCAGAGGATCATCTGACCCTGTGCTAGCTGAAGAGTGGATTAAAGCACTGGAGAAGATTTTTGATGTCATGGGGTGTTCAGACAATGAAAAGGTTAGTCTTGCTTTTTATCGTTTGGAGGGTGAAGCAGATCAGTGGTGGTCGATGGTTAAAAATATTAGGGACGCTGATGAGATTGATTCTCTTGACTGGGATGAATTCAAAGGTATATTTCATGAGAAGTATTTTCCTAAGGATGTTCGACTTAGGATGGAAAATAAATTCTTGGAACTGAGGCAAGAGGAAGACTCAGTGGCTACCTATGAAGAAAGGTTCACTTTATTGGCAAGGTATGCTCCAAATTTTATCTGAGACCTTGATATTAAAATCAATCATTTTTACTCAGGATTAAAGCCAAAATATCGAAGGGACTTAGCTTCTCATGAGTATAAATGTAATGAAAATCTTGTTTGATGTGCTGAGAAGGTGTAAATGGAGTTTTCCGATGATCAATTGTTCTATAACAACCAGTAGAACAAGAGACCATGGTGTCAGGAGAAAGGGAAGAATTATTCAAAAATGTCTGACGGTAAGAAATCTACGTTTCTAGTTTGTGATAAATGTGGCAAAAGGAATGCTGTGGAATGTCTTCTGAATTCAAGAAAGAGCTACCGATGTGGTAAGATGGGACATAAGGCTCGTGATTGCACTGAAAAAGATCAAGGTGAAGGTAAGACCAAATTTTCTTTACGGTTAGTGAAATGTTTTAAGTGAAATGAGATGGGTAACTATGCAGACGAGTGTCCGAAAAAGAGCTTGAGTGATGGGAAGCAGTTAGACTACAAGCAGAAAGGGGTGGTGAAATCCTCTGCAACTACTTCAGCAGATGTCGGGCCATCAAATGAAGTTGTATCAAGTACATTGTTTGTTTTTTCAGATTATTTCAGTGTTTTTTTTGATTTGGGGTCTACACATTCTTTCATCTCTGAAAACTTTTCTAGTAAAATGGGAATTCCATCTCATGAAATGACTCCTGAACTTTTAGTAAAAACACCTGGGAGAAATGTTGAGGAAAAAAGAATTTATAAGAATCTTCCTATCCTTATCGGTGGAAAGAACCTACTTGCAAACCATATTGTTCTACCTCTAGTAGAGTTTTATGTTATCCTGGGTATGGATTGGCTCTCTATTTACCATGCTAAGATTGACTTTAGAGCTAAAGAAGTTTATTTTCAGAAAGACTTTCAGTTTGTGTACAAGAATAAACCCTTACTGTTGATAACTTATCAAGAGGCCAAGAAACTTGTAAAATATGGAAATGTATGTTACCTTGCACACATCATTGAAAATAAAGGAACAGTTCAGATTAATGATGTGCCAGTGGTAAATGAGTATCCTGATGTTTTTCCTGATGAGTTGCCTGGAATAATACCAGATCGGGAAGTTGAGTTTACTGTTGACTTAGTTCCTGATGCTAAGCCAATTTCAAAACCACCTAATCGAACGGCTCAAATTGAACTTTTAGAGTTGAAGGAGAAATTGCAAGATTTATTAGAGAAATGTTTCATTCGACCTATCACATCACCATTGGGTGCTCCTATTTTATTTGTTAAAAAGAAAGATGGTTCAATGAGACTTTTCATGGATTATAGAGCCTTGAATAAAATCACTGTTAATAACAAATATCCTATGCCTCATATCGATGATTTGTTTGATCAGCTCCAGGGAGCTCAGTATTTTTCAAAGATTGATTTCAGATCGGGGTACCATCAGCTGAAGGTAAAAGAAGTAGATGTTCCGAAGACCGCGTTCCGTACAAGATATGGCCATTATGAATTTGTAGTAATCCCTTTTGGGCTAACCAATGCACCTGCTGTATTCATGGACTTAATGAATAGAATTTTCCATGAGTTCTTGGATAAGTTTGTGGTGGTTTTCATTGATGATATTTTTGTGTTTTCTAAAAGTAAAGAGTAGAATGAAAGACATTTAAGGGTTATCTTGCAAACCTTAAAAGAAATGAAACTATATGGAAAATTCAGAAAGTGTGAGTTTTGGTTACAACAAATTTCATTCCTAGGTCACATTGTTTCAAAAGATGGCATAACTGTTGATCCTGCTAAAACAAAAGTTGTTGAAGAATGGCCAAGACCCACAAATGTTACCGAGATCCGTAGTTTTCTTGGTTTGGCAGGCTATTACCGAAGGTTTGTTAGAAATTTTTCACGGTTATCCAGTTCAATGACTAAGATAACTCAGAAGGGTGTTAATTTTATCTGGACAAAATAATGTGATTATTGTTTTCAGGAATTGAATAGAAGATTGGTGAATGCTCCAGTTTTGGAACTACCTTCCAGGAATGGTGAGTTTGTTATATACAGTGATGCTTCATTGAAAGGACTTGGTTGCGTCCTAATGTATAATGATCAGGTAATTGCTTATGCTTCACGACAGTTGAAAACTCATGAGGTAAATTACCCTACACATGATTTGGAATTAGCTGTTGTTGTTTTCTCTTTAACAATTTGGAGGCATCATTTGTATAGAGTAAAGTGTAAAATATATACTGATCACAAATGTTTAAAGTATATATTCACTCAGAAAGAGTTAAACATGAGACAGAGGAGATTGCTGCAATTAATCAAGGATTATGATTATACAATTCATTACCATCGGGGAAAAGCAAATAAAGTGGCTGATGCTTTGATTCGAAAAAGTAATGCTTCATTAGCAATGCTGCGTTTGGAACGTGATCCTTTGGTTAAGGATTTGATGAACTTTGGCATAGAAGTTATTGGTGCAGGAAGTTCTTCTGTTTTGTTTCAGGTATCAGTGAGATCATCTCTATCAGATAGAATCAAGCAAGCACAGAAGCAAGACAGTGAGTTGCAGAAAAAGGTAGAGCTGGTTCAGAAAGGTAAGTTTCCTGAATTCAAAATTGATAATGATTGCGTTTTGAGATTTGGGAAGAGATTGTGTGTGCCTTGTGATTCACAGTTTAAGAGAGAGTTGTTATGTGAAGCTCATAGATCTCCGTTTTCAGTTCATCTTGACAGTACTAAGATGTACAGAGATCTGCGGGAGTATTACTGGTGGGATGGAATGAAAAGAGATATTGCTGATTTTACTGTGAAGTGTTTGACATGTCAATAGGTTAATGCAGAGCGGCAGTAACCGAAAGGGATGCTTCAGCCTTTACCAGTTCCAGAGTGGAAATGGGAGAATATATCGAGGGACTTTGTTGTGGGATTACTGATGACATCTCGAGGTAATAATGCAATCTGGGTTATTGTTGATCGCTTGACTAAATCTTCTAATTTCCTTGCTATACGAGATACTTTTTCCTAGATCAACATTCTTGTTTTTATCTTAAAGAGATAGTCAAGTTACATGGAGTTCCCCTCTCCATTGTATCTGATCATGATCCTAGGTTCACATATAACTTTTGGAAAGGCCTTCATAAGTTATTGGGTACTGAATTAAATTTTAGTACAACTTTTCATCCTCAATCAGATGGGCAGTCAGAATGAACAATTCAGACATTGGAGGATATTCTACATTCTTTCTCTATGGATAATCAGTGAAGTTGGGACCAACATCATTCTTTGGTTGAATTTTCATATAATAACAGTTTTCATTCCAGTATACAGATGGCACCATTTCAGGGATTATATGGGAAGCGGTGTCGAACTCCAGCTTTCTGGGATGAAGTGGGTGAAATGAAGTTGATGGGACCAGAATTGGTAGAAGAGATGGCAGAAAAAGTTCAGCTGATTCAGAAGCACATGAGAACAGCTCAGAGCAGGCAGAAGAGTTATGCAGACATCCGGAGGAAGGATCTATCTTTCGAGGTATGTGATCATGTTTTTCTCAAGGTTTCTCCTTGGAAAAGTGTGAAGAGATTTGGTAAGAAAGGAAATCCGAGTACAAGGTTTATTAGACCATATGAAATTCTAGAGTGAGTTGGATCAGTTGCATACTAGTTGGCTTTACCTTTGAGTTTATCTCAGGTACACAATGTTTTTCACGTTTCGATGTTGAGAAAGTATATGCCAGATCCATCTCATGTTTTGAGTCCAGAGGTAGTTCAGCTGGAAGAGAACCTATCTTATGAGGAACAACCGGTCCAGATTCTTGAGCACAGGGAGCAAGTGTTACGGAATATGGTGATTAATCAGGTAAAGGTTTTTTGGAAAAACCACATGATGGAAGAGGCAACATGGGAATCTGAAAATGCAATGAGGGATAAGTACCCCCATTTATTCGATAAGTAAATAAATTGCAGGGACACAATTTTCAAAAGGGGGGAAAGATGTAACATCCCATGTAAGTAATGAGTAATAGATATTTTTATCTATGTCTATTAATGATGTAGATAGTGTTTTAGAGGCTTAAAATGAAAATAAATCCAATCTTAAGCATGGAATACACTAATATTTTTAAATGATTGTATTACTGCCTTTTGATGGAAAACCATTTTTAAATCTATCTTTTGACAATTTTATAAGCTATGTTTTTTAAAATAAATTTATTCTTTATTATTGGGACATCAAACTTTACTTTGTGTGAATGTTTGGTATTTTTCAGACAATGTTCATTTTTTAATGAATAGTGAAAAATACTGCATTTTACATCAAAACTTCTTTTTAATCTAATTTATTTATATGATTAGATTATCTTCTGAATTGGTTTTGAAGTGAAATTAGAATATATTTTTACCATTTAATCCAATGGTGGTCATTGGAATCAATTTCACTTTGAAATTGGACTTAAACTAGTGTCAATCTTTTGATACTTATTGTTTCATAAAAACATGATATTTGTCATGATATCGGGAATTAATTATTAAATTAATTAATGTGACTTATATTTTTTTAATTTTTTAAAATAGACTTCATTTTTGAATTTAGAATATCAAATATAGCTTAGAGTGAATTTTTGGTATTTTTCTGAAAACCTTCAATTTTTGATGAATTGTGAAACCACTAAGTTGTACTTATAAAAACTGATTTTTCGTTTAAATGAAATTTTACCACTTCTGTGTTTTCAATTTCAAAAATCCGACATACATGGTTTTCATTAAGAAGTAAAATGTGGTTCAATGAGATTAAAATAATTTTTTTGTGAATAGTAACTCTTATGTTCTTAATCGCGATTAGAGGTAATTAGTGTAGTTTAAGGTAAAAATAATGTTTTAATAAAATGAGATGAGCTTCACACATGTCCTACCCTCATTGGATGTGTCATGGCCGACCAATAAAATCCATGGGTCAACTTGGGGACCCCATGGAGCCACTTCGGTTGGGAAATGACATAAATAACTTTTTATTTAATGTAAAAGTAAAAATGACACAAACATGAGATGTTTTACTAAAACAATTTTTACATGGGTTTATAAAGATCATATTTTTGATTATAAATAGTCATTGATAAGATAAAACGATTTCCTACATGATAGTAGTTTTTTTATAATTTTTAGACTTTATATAAATTAAATTATTTATGACATCATGATGATGCAGCGATGACCTCGTTATTTAATGATTTAAATAAAATGGAATGATAATGTAAAATATAAGACCAAAAAATGGCCAAAACCTATTGGATGGGTGGATTTCGAATCATTATCACCTTATCCTCGAAACACATCAATGTGGGACCTCTTAAATCCGAATACCATTTTAAAATAAAGTGACTTTTCTTTTCTTTCCAAAAGTGCCCCTCCTCTCCTATTATAAAAGGCCCCCACGTCTACCTCCTTACCCGCACTCCCAAAGACTTTGGCTCGGAAAAACTCTTCCCATTTTTTCTCTCCACGTCCCTCTATTACTCCTTGAAGCCTCACTTTGGGCAGAAGTCTTCCCAAGGAAGCCTTTGTGCTCAAATCTACGAGAGTTACCCGATTTTAAGGTAATGTCTTCTTTTGAGTCCTTTTGTTTTTTTGCTTCTCCAACCCCCTAAACGCTTTTTATTCTTTTCTTTTGTAACATATCCATTATCCTAAATATACTAGGATGTTGTTATAAGAAGTATTCGAGCTACACTTACACACACCTACATCTAATGGTTAAAGGACATACTGTTTCCGTGGATGGTGAATTTATGCCTCCCGAAACGATGATTGTTCAACATTATTTTAACACCTTCAAAGGTGGCCGTTAATATGTCACTGTATTTATATATGATATATAATATGTTTATGGTTTCCTTAAGATTCTTTATTTTTCATTTTGGGCATACCTTTATGGTTTCCATTATGGGTAAACGCGATATCTTCATTTAAGGAAGTGCGGACTACCGCCCCCTCAAAGTGATTTGATTTGTTAAATACCATATGTGGGACCTATAAAGGATGGAACTATGATATTATATATGATATTATACTGGAATTATAATATATATTTATATCATTATGATTCCGTTCTATAAAAATACGAAATAGAAATGAAAGTAGCGTTCATGCGTACGTACGGCTTACCGTCTCCATGAACGGTGCATTTCATTTCGTACCTTTAAATGATTATGTAATACTATAAATTCATGTATATACTGGATATATATGATATATACATAATGATTATAATTCGGGATATAATGGATACATGAACAACATGTAATTATAAAGGGTTTATTTTTGACTCAAGTACCAATGATCGTTAAAACGACCGTTATTAACTTAAATAATTACATAGTGTTCATGACATGGAAATAAGTGATATAAAAGGAATAATTAAATTGAAAAAGGTTCTTAAACAAGTAGAAACTAACTCAAGTTTATTATTCAGGAGATTAATGAACGACCGAGTCAAGTCGGACCCGAGGTATGGGATTTCGTTTCAATCTCCCTTCATTGAGGCATATTTTGTTTTATTCACAACCTTATTTTATATGGTGTATAAACCCCTTTGACTTTTACGTTTATCCAAAAGAAATCTTTTTTATACGAAGCATTTTACTAAATGAAAAAAGGGAATGTTTTTGTCGTACGTATGCGGCGACAACGTCTTCTCCGCCGCTGTGACCTTTATTTGAGTTTCGGCTTCCTCTACAAGCCATACTTTTTTTAAAATAAAAATAAAAACCATGTTTTACTTTTCTTTTATTTTGGTATTGAAAATGGTTTTCATAATGTTTTTATATCAATGTGTTGTATTGATATCTTGTGATTGAAAGGTGGAAATATTATGGTTCCTTTATGAATGTTTTATTTGATACTATTATGTTGATGTTCTTGGGCATTATTATGAAGACGGGTGGTTCCGTGATAAACTAAGGGCGAGTGAGCCCGATATAGATCCCCAATGCATTGGGTAACGCGAAGGAGTGTAATGTTAAGGTTTCTCCGAAGAGATTTATGGAATATACTATGATGGGTTTTCCAAACGTAACCAAGAGGGTTACTCCCTACGTAAGAATGTTATGAATGCCTCAAGTTACATTTATGTCTTATGATTTCTATGATTTATTCATGATTTGATGAAGTATGTTGAAGTTCTTATGTTTTATGGGTAAAGTATGATTTCATTCTTATTTATATATGTACCCATGTTTCCTTTCCTTATATATTTTATATCCCTTACTGGGCTTTTTATGCTCATCCCAAGTTTTTTTTTGAAATGTTTTCCATAGGTCAAGGGAAAGGTACATGATATGATGATAGTGTCAAGGGAGTGTCAAGAAAGAATCCATGTTTTATTTTAAATATGTTTCCATTTATGGGAAATAAGAATATTATCTTTATGTAACCACTTTGTTTATATGTGGAATGTAATGCAAGTTTTATGATCTAATTCTCTATAACACTAAACCCGAAAATATCCTCAAGGTCTAATATTTTAATAACTCAAGATTAAGTAAGGTTTAAGGATGCGGAATTATAGTTGAAATCATATTTTAGGAATGGTTTTTTCAATACACTGGGTTTTCAATTTATTCATAAAAAACTATCACCCATAGACATACGTATAGGCTTACGTTACAATATTAGTGTTGTTTGAAATTTTCTGACCATTTCCCCTCAATTATGGAGGTTCATGGGAGAATAAAACAACATTGGTTCAGATCTCTTAATATAGTAGCATAAAGGTAACTATGAAAATGTATATTTATGAGGCTTTATATTGTAGGACCAACTGTCCACTTTGTTGTTGGATATATGAATTTTAACTAGTTGTAGTGAAACCTCTTCTCATTCTAGATACATGAGGTTTTGTATATCTAATATAGAAGTGGATTGTTACATATAATTATAGGAATAATTATTATACTTATATTCTCTTATGTCTTATTTTATTCAAGATAATAGATCAGGAATTTCATAAGGGTATCAACTAGAAGAGGGAATATACATATTCAATGAAATTTCTTTTTATCAACATGTTATAATTTCCATTTCAATATCATGGAGAGATTTAGGTCTATAGAACATCAGATTACCGTAAAAAATATGTCCAAGTATTTTCATAATGACATCCATGAATCTCATCTTTCCCATTATAATTCTTACCCTTCCCATTCTCGTGACCCTGAGTATATAGAGATGGCCACTAACTCTTATTTTGTAGAGCATCCTATTTTGTATCATTGAATGATGAAGGAAGAATATAAAATGGTAAATAGTTCATCGAATATGGGTTTTATGATTGAAAATCAATGTAATTGAAGAGGAAAGGGTGTGAGAGGATGACATATTCCCTCAATGGATGAGTATTTTCTCAAACGACAATTTACCACCCATAGACGGGTAACATGGGGATGATTTATTTTATGGGGGGTTGTTACATCCGTGAAATTATATGATGTTAATATCCATTAATTTTATATAAATAACCATATTATTATACTTCAGGATCTTATAAATTGAATGAGAAATGTTTTAATCGATCTAAATACTTTTTTGTAGCTTGTAGCCATGAATTTTGGTGAAAAGATGAGGACCCCTTGGTTTTATTCAACTATGAAACTACAGTCACATAGTTTCTCTAAATACTGTGTGGTAATATAGAGGATCTTATAGATGGAAAAGGAAGAAGGACACTATTTTCCCCAACCATGATCATATCCCACAAGGTTAGTTTCATATTGATATTAAAGCCATATGGTTGGTGCATAGTTTTTAAAAAAAGGGGCAAAAAAACATGTGCATTATTAGTGTCCTATTAAAATGACTATTTTTACCCTGCTCTATTTAAAATATTAAACCATATTCTACAACTCTAAAAAATTTCAAAAGATCATATTCGATACACATTCTTCTCCTCTAAAATGTTATTAAGCATCACCATCATCCAAATACTGATCAAAAAACTATTCATCATGATTGTTGGAAAATAGTATGAACTCAGATCTATATTTTTTCATTCCTCATATATATTTCTCTCTGGAATGTTATATCCAAATAATATCATACAACTATTTTTAGGTTATTTTAGATAACATTTATTTCTACCATTCTAGCTTTGAACTAAAGTTTATACCAAATGAGTGGTGAACTACCACTATGAGGTTGGAACTCTATACCATTTTAATAAACATCACCAACATTTTTAAATGTTTCCATTATATGTAATTTAAAAACATCTTTTATTATTTATGAATAGTAAAATCATTTAACTTATTTTGTGTAATAAAACCAAGAACCTTTATGATCCATGATAAGACCATTGAAGTTGTACACTAAACCATGATCACCCCATTGGGTTACCAAATCTATATATTCCTTTTTTAATTTACACTAAATGCCCCCATGTGTGTTTGTTAAGACCATTTAAATGGTAATTTTTTGTGTTTGTATAAATGAATGATTGTGATATACCATGTAATGGTCCCTTTACATTGATATTTATTATTATAGAAAAAAATGATGAAATGGTATTCCACATCTTAGATAACTCTATAATATTAAAGTAAAATAAAAATTACATGACATAAATTTAATAATAACATGGAATGGATAATAAATACCAAAAACTTCTCATTTTATTCATACAGTGTTTATCGAATATAGATTATTTTCCTATTAAAATAGTGGTTGGACGCAAGAAAACCATGTATTCCAGAGGTAATTCCTTGATCCCTAAAGGAATCCACACTAATTCATTGAAATGGTATCCATTGAATATACCAACCATGGAATACATTACATTCATAATTAGTTAATGAATGCCTCTTCATTGTAATAATTATTCACATGGGTTATTTTTAGAAATTAGAATTCTCGTGATTAGATCCAATGATTCAGCATTATGTCCTCGGACAATAGACTCAATGGATTCTATGAATCTGGTCCAGTAATATCTATCCTAGAATTTATAGTTCACATGTTCCATGAAATCATTTGTAATCTATTTCAATGAATTTATTAGGGTGATCCCCATGTATTATAAATAGAATCATAAATCAATGTTACCTTATTTATTACTAGGATATGGATATACCATATAAGGAAAATAAAAACATAGTTTCACCATGGGTCCTATTAATTCAATCCATCAACATTGACAACATGATAATGTGTATTAGACACTAACCACTTACCGGTCTCCTATTTCAACTCATCCTACTATAATTGAAGTAGGTATGGCTAGATAGAAATCCCATTAATATTTCAATCCCTAAATGTTTATTTAATTAAATATTTATTCTTTATAATTTTTCATATACATTAACATGATTACATTTATATTCATATAATTCAATTTTACTGAAATAATGGTTGTATCCAAACGATTGTATCTAGCACCTAGTATTAGACATTGATTGGTTTTCAGAAAATCATTATAGTAGCAGATAGGGAAAAAGGTAAGGGTTCGACTTTGTTTCGGAATTTCATGGAAAATCCCCTTTTATGAAATAAATATATATTAAACATAATGTACCTATGTTAATTATTTTTTCATGATATATCATTTAAAAGGTAATCATTTACAAAATATCAAATAAATAAGATGTATAATGTTATAATATTCTTTAGTGTAGTGAAATTGAGATGAAGTTCTTCACCATGAGTCTCATATTGTTATTTATGTCCACTTACAAAATTCTAGTAAATAAAAAATATTGAATTATTTAAAATCTATTTGTAGGTTTATTAATATTTATCAAACATATTTCATTATTAAATACATTAATATATTCAATTTCAGAAATGTTAATGTTTGCATCAGGTTTTCTGAGGATGTTTCGATCAAAATTTGAAAAATGACTCAATTCATTGACCATAGATAATAGAACCAATTTTAACTAATCTTATAAATAATGTCCCAGAAATAATTATTATCTTTATAATTAAAGTATAGTTTCAATGCTAACCATGCAAGATGGTTATGAAAAATGAATTATATTATAATCATGGAGACAATTGGTTATACATTTACATGTGTATAAATTTAATTTTACAAAGAACAATACGTAAATAAAGTAATTAGAACCTATAATAATCATTTTCAGGATAGAATAAATCCTATTAATGGTTTTATTTTTCATTAACATATTAGTATTTTATTGAAACAAAAGGGTAATAGTTTTAACTAAATTCTTTTTCAGTATGGTTTTCATTAATATTATTGTTAAAAAAAATTGAATTTGAATTATTAAATTTTATTTCCATATTTTAATTACACATATCATAAATCACATTTGTATTTGTTTTTGGATCTTTTAGGAAATTTTTATTTTTTAGTGAATTGTTAATGACACTGATATTTTTGAAGAAGTATTTCATTATAATGAAATTAGTAATTTTATAATCCCGGTATATTTTCAATTAAATTTCAGGTAACATATATTTAGTTTAGTTATATTTTGTCCACTTATTTACTTTTGAATCAACGTTATATTTTATTTTAGTGATTGTATACTATTGATTTTAAAAAAGTGATTTTTTTGAAACCATTTTTAAAATAAAGAAATATTCCTAAATTTTAGTTATTTAAAAAAAAAATATATAATTTATAAAGTTAAAATTTTCACTTAAATGGTAATTAATATTAATAAAACTATTATTATTATTTATAGTGTTAATATAAATCAATATTTTTCATGAAAAAAATAAACTACATGAAAACACTCTTTTTAATTTGGTTTTTCGGATTTGTTTTTAATATTAGGTGTTAAAAATATTTAATTGATTAATTCTATGTGGATTAATATTTTTAATAATAGTAATGTATATTATAATAGAATTTGTCATAATTTTTTACCATAATTAATGGTAAAAATAGGGAAAATGTAATCACTACCGTTAAAGTACAAATTTATTTATTAAGAGGAAAAAATAAATAGATAAGGGATAAAATGACATAATATGTTGTCTAAAATTCATTTAATATAAGTATATGGACCATATATAGATTTAATATTGATAATATTAAGTTTTAATCACACTTGGATTGTGATAAATGTTGGTAAAACATTTTATTTTCAAAAAATACAAGTAATCTGCTAAACTCACTTATAAATAATCATCCCCATCCCACATATTATTCACACTTTCAAAAAAGTATGGCATAAGAAATCCCTATCTAAAGAAATTAATAACATACATACCAACATCCAAGATTAAAAATTTTATTAAAAAATTAATTTTAGAAATATTTTTGGAATAATGATAATGAGGATGGCCTAGAATGTATAACTATGTGTTTTATCATTTTTTATTCCTCCTCCTCCTTCAAATATTAAAAATTTATTATTTTATAATATCATTTATATTTAATATCAAATATATATATGGACTTAATTTAATGTAATTATCAATTTCAATTTTCTCCTCCTTCAAATGGATAATGATAAAATCGCTCGAGTGTAGGCAGTTTATTGCCTTATGAACTAAGGTGAAAAAATTTCCATTTAAACCCCTAGAAATTTGGTATAATAATGGATATTAAGTATATTTATGAAATAAATATAATTAATTATAATTTGGACTCATTATATCATATATACCTTTTAAAATACCACTCCATTAAATATATGATAACGTGGACTGTGTTTATGGTGACTATTACCTTTCAACACAATGTCATCCATTTTTTACAACTAATTTTTATGGAAGGTAATATGGATAATATAAACGAATATAGTTAATTTATATGTAGTAATTATGTCATTAAGGGAATATTTTACTTTCATAAAAGATAATACATAGTGTTAATTTTTACATTTTCACTCATGAGAAAATTTAATGTTATTCCTGTTTGTGTGGAGTACAGCCATAAAAAAGATATGTGTAGCGCTTTTAATAATTATACTACAAGGATTAAATATATAATTATTTTTAAAGAAATAATGTTTCATATGTTATATTATTAAAATTATTATAAAATGATAATGTATTACTTTCATCCATTCCATAATGATCATTTAAAATTTGAAATATTAATATTTCATACAACCGACAGTTTCAATGATTGGATCAGGATTTATTCTCAAACCCATATTTCATAATTGGAAATAAAAGTATAATTGATTTATAAATATTTTATTTATTTGTTGAATATTATAATATATAATTATAAATAATAAACAATTTCATTATAGTCAACCTATCAAGGTATTTTTTGACACATTACCATGATAACATCAAAAAAAATAACTTAAATTGAATTGATTAATTATTAATATATATAATAGTTAAAATTAATATTCAAATAATAATAAATAGTATAAATTTTCATAATGATGTAAATAATTTATATACGTTCATTATTCCAGATGATGAAGAACATAAGTGATGAATCAACATCAAGGTAAAGTACATTGTATCAATTTACATTATTTTGAGTCATATTTTATATTATGAACCTATATTTTGTTACAAGGAGTATATATATCTAATTTTAAAATTTATATAATTAAATTCCTTTTTCTCAAGGTATTTAATTTTTTATAAAGTTTTATTCTTCTTTGTAGATTTTGAATAAAATATTTCCAAATTGATATGGGTCGTTTCTATTAAAAAATTATCTTTTAATTCCTCCATTCCATCTCACATTCACTTACATGTCCATGTATAAAAATTTATTTCATTACATACATGAGTATTTTGTAAATTTTTATTTATTTATTTAAATAGTTTCCCAAAAATGGAATCTTTTTATGAAATTTAAAAATTTAATGACAAATAACATTAAGAATATTTGATTTTAATGTGAAAGGAAATTATGAATTTTCATCTACCATCACCATTATTTTATGTTTTTATTCCATTTTGAAATATATTGTTTTTTAAAATATATACCCTCCGAAAATTTTTCTGTGTGTTTGAATTGACAAATATTTTATTAAGATAGATTGATATTTTTATATATTAGTAATCTTTCTTATAGTTGAAGAAAATATATTATGAGTGTGATATTTATAATTGAATGATATTTTGTGTTAATATTATGTTATAGTTATTGTAAATTATTTATGACAATGGTTTGTTATGTTATGAATTAAATAAAGGGGTAATGTAATAATCCAGGGATGGGTGGTAATGTTATAAAACATGGATGGGAGGTAACGTTTTAATCCAAGGATGAGTGGTTCTATGATATCCCTCAAATTAATTGGCTATAAAATTCAACAGAAAGATTATTATGATTATAATAATGATATGTATAATAATTTCCTAAAATTCCTATATGTTTTATCTATTATTAAAATGGGGTTTAAGGATTTATATTATGAAGGAAGTGTTAGTTTTCATTTTGAAATTATTCATTTCATTTTCAAAAATATCATTAATATAAATGAAAGAAATCACCGGTTTTTATGTTTTCACAACACTACTAATTTTCTTTCTTCTTCTATCCAATATTACACTTTTTCCCCTAAAACAATTATCAAGTGATTTCAATTGGTTTTATAGAGGGTAAGAGAAAGGATTAAGTCATGTGGAATGTTTTTATGATCTATCATTAAAATAAAACATGTTTTATCTAAAACTATTCATATTGTGAGAAAATGTAATCTAATAAAAATTGTCCACTAATAATTATATTGTACTATTTTAAATGATATATTGCATTATTTTTTGTATATTTAACCCAAAAAGTATCCTCAAATTTAATACAATAGATTTTTTTAAAAAATATCCTGATTATGTTGTGTTTAATAAAGGAAAATTATATGTGATATTATATGTCGGTATAGATTAATTTATTATCAATGAAAATGATAATATAATACATATGAACAGTTATATAATATGGTTATGTTCATTATAAAATGTTTTAAAATATTACAATGTAACTTCATCAAAAATTTGTGTGTTAATAATTGTTTTCCATATTGGAAATATGGATGTTGTGGTAGGATGGTACCGAGAGAAATTTAATCTTGTAAAAATGCATCTCAACTGGCATAAATCTTAATATAATATTTATTATATTAATTTAGTAGTTGAAAATTATATAAATGGTGCTGATAACATTTCTAGGGAGCTTCCATATCTACTTGAGGTGATCATTATATTGGGGGATCATTTTATTTAAAAAACACTCCATCATTAAGTGGATCATTTTACCCAATGATATCTGAAGAATGGATTAGTATTGAAAAATATAAGCACAATGTATTTTTATGTTTTGATCAATAAATTTCATGTCATTCTATTTTCTATTTATAAGGTGAATCTGACTAGAGATGGTCAACGAATTATAATATTATTGAAATGTAAGAGATTGATTTTTTGTGATGGGCTAAATTCTAAAATATTTTCTTCAAAGAAACATTTTATTAGGTATGAAAACAATAGCTTGAAAAAAATTGGAATAAAGAAAATAAGAGGAAGATTTTCTTTTTTTATATAAATAATACTTTAGGTGATGTGTAAGGTATATGGGTAATGTTTTCTGTAATTGTGATAGTAAAATTCATCTGTTTTACTCTACTTTGAATCAATGACATTGATGGAATTTTTTTCTAGTAATTTTATAATCTATGAGACTATTTTTTAATGGGATAAGAATGTATAAAATAATTATTCCAATGATTATTCATTCCATGATATTAATTATAAAAATTTTAATTTTTTCTAGGAAATGGGGATGAATTCAATAAGAACAATAGAGGTAAAAAATAAATGTTCCAATCATTTGAGAAGTTTGATAAATTATCTACATGAATTTTATATGAATTAAAGGATGTTATTTTGATGAATTACATTAGATCACATAGATTAGGATTGACATGAAAAATTATTAGGATTGAAATGAAAATTCAACGATATAATGTTTTAATTTCAATTTGTTTTGATATTTTGACAATGCATGTCTAAATATTTCTATTAATGGTGAAAATATGAAACAAAAAAAGATATTGAATATGGTAAAATATTATATTACTCCAATATTTGATATTGGGTGGTCAAATGATGTTTTGATATGTATGTTACTTGTTTATTAGAAATACTCTAATACTATGATGGAATATGAATATTCACATTCTAAAACTTGTGATAAATGACCATGTACAATGTTAAAATTAGAATATTTAAATAGGATATAACATTATATGATAATTTCATGTGGAAATATTTTTGAATGAAAGATTTATAAGAATTTTTCTATTTTAATAATTCGGATGGTCTTTTCGGAAAATGTTATTGAGCTGGACCTAGTAGAGTATGAATTTTTTTTGTGTGGATGGGAATTCAAATTATCATACTAAAAGAGATTTCAAATATATTAATTTCATGTTCAAGGATCAATAAATTTGATAAGTTAAAAATGATCAGATAAATTGATTAGAGGTTGATGTGAAAATTTTCTAAATCATATTATAAAAAATAAATAAACCATTAAAATTTGAAATGTTCCAATACAATAGTAATACAAGGAAATATATGTTATTTATTTTCATAGTGTTACTCCAAATCCAGAGGATGAGTTTTACATTTAATTACTGCCTAATGTGAATCCTATTTCAAAAAACCCTTTACAAATGTCTATATAGAATCTTTTAGAATAAAAATTAAATTGTTATAATTGTTAGATAAAGGCTTCATTTGAATTAATATTTCACAATATAGTGATAAAATGTTTTTTAAAGAGATATATAGTTTAGTGAGTTTTTTATTTTCTACGAAGCATTGAATAACAACACCATTATAAAAATGTATCATTGGGATCATGTCAATGATTTTTTTATTTGATCTATATAGAACAATGATTTTAAAGGTGGAAAAAACATCTATCTTCCACCAGGGGAAAGAGAATGATGATGAAATTTTAAATACTTTATTACATAATTGATATGGCCTCTATGATTTTGTAGTTATTCCATTTGGTTTTTCCAATGCACCTATTTTATTTATGGACCATATTCCATGAGTTATAATCAATGATTTTGTTTCTGATTGTTGATAAAAATAAATTTCACTCTAATTGTTAGGGGCGAAATGAAAAACCCTAGTGGATTGTTTAACAAACCATTAATGAAAAGAAAATATACATGATATCGTGAAAGTGATAATTTTTTTGCAGGTAATTTCTCTCCTTTGAATTATTGATTAAAAAATGGAATAGTTGTTAAACATATGAAACCAAATCATTTTTATGAAGGTATAGGACCCATAAATATCAAAAAGATCTATAGTTATCATTGATTAGAAGGTTACTAATATTGGTTATTTGAAATATCTTCTCTATTTTTTATCCTAGTAACTTTTGTTATCTAAAAAAAGTAGGTTAGTATAATACATAAAATATATTTTGATGATTTTTTTCTAGAGCTAATAATATTTTTATTGAATATTAGGTATTATACTCAAGCTTCCTAAAATAATTTATCTTTCATAAAAAACTATTATTATTTGAAAGATGTGGTAGTGTCTAGATGAAGAATAATATGGTAATTTCTTTTGTAGTATTTCAGTTGAAACCTCATGTGTTAAATTATTCATGAAATGATTTGAAATTAGATTCTAAGTGATTTGATTAAAAAGATTAAAGCATCATCATTATAGTGTAATTTTTTTATTATAATTTATTATAAAATATATATATATATATATATATTTTTCATTGAAATAATTTTTAATGAAATATATTATATTGTTTGAAGTATTAAAATATTATGATTTCATGATTCATTACCATCCTTTAAAATAAAAACATGGATGATGATTTTATAGAAAAAATAATTCAATATTAACCATGGTAAATTTGAAACAAAACCCTTTTGGTTGTGATTTGACAACCATTAGCCAAGAAGTTGTGGATGCAGATACATCCTTTATTTTGATTTAGGTTTCATTGTTGTCAACTTTATTTGAAAAAACTATGTAATATCAAAAGGATAATAAATAATTGTATGAAAATGTAGAATTATTTAATAATGGTATGTTTTGTGATTTTAAATTTTTGGTATACTGTGTATTATGATATTGGAAAAATATTATGTCTTCCTTAGGATTACCACTAGAATAAGGGTTTGATTAGGGATGCTTGTAGTTCTTTTTATTACATTTCCTATGGAAGCACTAAGATGTACAAATTCCATATGGATTATTACATGGTTGATGGTACAAAAAATGATATTGAAAGATATTCCATGAATTGTTTGACATGTCGCATGATTAAATAAAAAATATAATTGATTTATTCATCCATTTCAAATTTTGGAGTGGAAAATGGAAAATATATCCTTGTATTTTTTATTATGATTACTAAATAATGCGTGTTGTAATAATATGTATTGGCTTATTATTGATAGATAAAATAAATCATCACATTTCTTTCCCATTCAAGATACAATTATTTTAGGTATTCATTCATTTAAAAATATTTTGGAATCATTCAAGTTACATTGAGATCCCCTATCCATTATACCAGTCCCAAAGACTATGTTGAAATCTAGTTTGTTGAATTGACATTAGAATTCATAGGTAAAAGATTTAAATATCATCATAATATTTCATTGTCAAAATGAAGGTCTATGTAAGTTGTAAATATATTCCATAGAAGATATACATGGTTCTTATTTAGTCGGTTACTTTTTATATTGCAATTAACATATATTTTTTGTTTCCTTATAATAATTGTTTTCATTCTAGTACATAGATTGTACAATTCTATGAATTATATGTAATATGGTTTCAGATGATATATTTTTTGGATGTACTGGGTTAAATGATGTTTATTGCACCAGATTTAGTATAGGATGTGACTAAGAAGGTGTTGTTGATTCTACAATATATGAAGACTACTCAAAGTATAATGAAATGTTATATTGATAACCATAGGAAATATTTTTCATTATATGTACTAGATTAGGTTTCTCTTAACTTATTTCCCTGGAACTATGCTGAATTTTTTTTTAAAATAGGATAGATAAGTCCATTGTTTATTGGAACGTATGAAATACTATTCAATTTTGGGACATTTTCCTATCAAGTGGAATTCCGCTAATTTTTATCATGGGTACAGACCATTTTTCATATTGTAATATTTATAAATATGTTCTATTCTATTCCTATCAGAACATGATCTTGAAATATCGTTTTTAAATAATTTTCATAGATTTGGATTATATTTTTAGAGGGTCGAGTAGTGTTCATGATTTTTATTTATGAGTTTTAGAGTGTTCATGTGTCAATTTATCCATCGTGTTGTTTTTGTGCATGGTTTGGGTGTTATCTATGTGTCATATTTTGGTAGACGGTTTTTTCCATTGATATTTTTATGGATTGTTTTGAATTTCCTTGTTGGATCACATTTCGGGGAAAACTGTATGTGATTAATAGAAGAAATATTTGTCCAGAGGTTGGTTCCTAGGGCATAGTGCATGGAATTTTCACGGTTTATAGAAATCATATTGAAATCATGTGATAAATTCACTAGATTTGACAATGTAATTTTTTAAGGGAAGATACACATTTTAGAGAACCATCCAACCATCAAATGTGGGCCCCCTTTTCTTTAATATGGTGACCTATTTTGGAACACTATTATTAAAACCACGGGGCCAAACCATGGGATCTTTTCATATCACTAAAAGTTTGATATTCCTCTTTTCCCCTCTTATTTTTAACCCTATTTCCGTATTTTATTCCCTTGTAAGAACCATGAACACTAGGGGCCTCTAAGAAATGATTCTCCATTTCTATTATTCCTTCATTGAAGGATCACGAATAATTGTAGGTATGTTTATTTAATTTCATTATGATTTCCCATTCTCTACTTCCATCTATCTTAGTTTATTTGTTTCAATGGGAATTTTGGTTTTGATGTAATGTGATGTGATAGATCAATTGGTTTTTATAACTATTTGAATAATGATTTTAATGTTAAAATGATGTGATGTCCTGGTTGGTATTTTATGATGTATTGGAATGTGGTTTTCAAAATCAAATGATGTGAAAACCCAACTGGAACATGTGAATTTGTTTTTTTTTTTGATGTGGACACCTCTATCTAAGATAATATATGTACATGGTCAATGGATATATGGTTTCAGTATCTTAGATAAGAAACCATACTCATAGTTGGGTTAAGTTAAACCGTGCATGGGAGGACCTTCCCACTCTCTTAGTACTATTATCTTGGGATTTGTGGATTTCAACTGAATGTTAAATTAATGGTTTCATTCTAACATTTATTAGAAGAGTTCTTTATTAGGGATATTTTTAAAGGCTATAAGGGATATGACTATATCTTAGCTAGTTTAGAGAATAAAATAGGTTATGAACTATGCACATGAACCATATGCTGCAAGGTGAGCCTTATTTGAGTAAATCCTCATAATTTATCTAGACATGTTTTTGGAATTACCATGACTTATTACCTTTTGTTGAATTTAATTATATTTTGTGTGGTATATTATCCTAGATCATCAATTCTTATTTGTGTTGTTTTTTCCCACATTAAAACCATATTTATTATCTATCATGGACTCCTAATTTGTAAATTGATATGAGATTGGTAGGTATTAAAATATACACCCATTTATAAAATGTAATTTCATGTGTTATTTAGAAAATTTATTTTTTCTAGATATATCTTTTTGATTATTTAAAGAAAATAAAATCATACATTCTTATATTATTTCAATATTCTTTTTGTGAAATTTCATGATAATGTAAATTACTTGTATCTAGGGTGATTATATACTAATATATTTAAGATCACAAACTACTTATTCAACTCATCTTTCCTAGAATTGATCTATTTTTTTTGTTGATTTCTCAGGTTCATGTGTTTCCACAATAAAAGGATGGACATTAGGTCGGTGGCGACCAATATGTCACATGGAGATCGTGTTTCTATGGTTAAGTATCCATATATTTTTGGATTCTATTTTTTCATCACCTATTTTATGTGAATTGTTTTATAAATTTATTATGATTAGTTTTTGTTCGTTCTACGGAATGTTTAGTTTTGTTATTGATCATGGTTTTCTATTGGGATATATCATTCCCATTGGATGAATTTGCAACTAGACATTGGATTCCAGCCCGGGGTGATCGAGAACACACATAATGCCTTGTCTCACATCAGCTTAGGTGATTGATTTAATAGAACTATGGTTTGGTTCATGAAAAGAGGATTTCAACGGTGGTTCTTGTTATTTGGTGTCTCAGGTAGATTAGAGAATTGGACTATCAAGCATTTAGAGGTAGGTACAAGAAACACAACCTGGATCCTTGATCTTACTAATCATAGAGTTTCTAGGGGTAGTATGGGATTTGAGTCATTTGTTTTTTGGAATGTTTGGGGAATGAAAATGTAGACAATACGATATAATTTTTTGATAACATATGGAATATTGACCCATAAAATTTTTTAGAGAATTATTAAAGGTCTTCTAATTTGTTGTCACTTACATGAGACACAAACCACTAAAAATATCCATGGGTTATACATGACCACAAGTTCCTCAACTAGAGACTTTGGTGTACGTTTTGACATGGTTTTCTTTTAGTAGATGAATGTTGGTTTTGAAAGGGGGAAATGGATTATGTAAAAATGGTATTTATAAAGGAAACTAGATTCAATGTGGGATTTTCCAAATTTGAGCTATACTGATTGGATTGGTTTTGAAAAGTGTAATGGCTTGTAATAGCGTGACCTTGAGTTTGTAATTTGGATGGAAAATGTTTGTTTCAAAAATAGGATCCTGGTTTTGTTTTTGATGTTTGGAATATAATTTTGTTTGGTCTAGGATGATCATTTGGTTGAGTATTAGTCTATATCGAATTAGGTTCTATTTTTAATTTATATTTTATCAAAAAGAATTATCCTATAGTTTTATTGTTAGTCTCTTCTAGATACTGACTCCTCCCAAACACCAAGTAGGACAGTAGAGTAATATATATCTTGAAATATTCCATTATTTCATTCTGACCATGGCCGTAGGGAGGTTGTATAGTTTCATAATAATGTTGAAGGAATCATCGAGCTATTTTAAAGTCCTAAATATTTGAGGGTTCAAGCTGTATATGTTTTAATTGAAGGTTTTCCTTTTCAAATGTAAAATGTAATCATCACAATTTCATAGTATATTGGGTTTTCATGGGATGGAGTTATAACAATTATCTTCCAATGGATTTTCCCTGATGAGGTGAATATGATAAAGATAGAATAGCTCATGATTGTTAATAAAGGTCAACATACAGTGAAATATACAACACTAAATAGTCTCATTCATTGTATTCGGAGAGAGATTCTAATGATCAGCTAAAATGGAATCTTTTTTGTTTATGTCTTTAAAAAATTGAAATAAAAAACTCTTATCACTTGGAGATTTTCTATTTGAGAAGTATGTTGATGAAGATTTCTTATTTGAGTTGTTTTTTAGATATTAGGACTTTCGAAATCGGGTATCTATGTTTATTCATGAAAGATACACATTTTGAGAGAGATGTGCACTAGAGGAACCCATTCAGGAGATATATCGTCCAATGGATCAATATTCTCACAAATCATTCTAGTAATTCATGCTCATTAGGTTTTTATGGTTTGAGGTTTTGAATTCATCTTTTTGTAATCCTCTGATGTCTTATTGTCAATGTAGACTTTTCTGTAATATTGAGAAATAATGTAAGAAGCATAGTCAAAAAATTAATTCTAAAATATAACGATTTTAGTTCCTATATATAGAACATAATAATATTCAAGATATCATGGATCCAACCATAGGTGTCAGAGTGATGTTTTTCACATAGTCATGAATCGTCAAGCAGGGTAAGCATCAATGGCCCTGCTTTCTTCCCCAGTGTTGGAGTGGATAAAACTGATGTTTTTTTGTGATAATTTTTTTTGATTTCGTGAGTCCCCCATTATTATGAAATATTTCAAGTAAATTTTATCTTGTAATTATTATTTTTTTCTCTTAAATATGTGTGTTTTTTAATCAATTTTTTTATCATGGGTATGTTTAGCCTCTTGCAAATTGGGCATGGTTCTTAAATTTTTTATTTTTTTTTGTATGGTGAAGCTGATGAAATGTGGTCATGCTTTTTATTTTTATTTTACATCTCCCGTGAGTTTTGGTTTAGTGTAACAGTTATGTTTGTGCTATTTTTAATCATCTGAAAAGAAGTATGGTTTAGGACATTGTGGGTTTCCCATTCTAGTGACTTTTATTGGATGTTCATGTGGTGGAACAATCATGGGTGTTTTTGTAGGTAATGTCAATATTTTCATTTTTATTTAGGTTTATGTGGTTGGGAGAACACTCCTCAGACTTGCGATTTCTTTTTTTGGTTTCACATAGTCTTAATCGGGTTTGATTTGTACTATGAAATTTCACCCCCAAGGTTCATGGATTCATTTGGATTTTAATCATGTTTTGGATTTAGATATCTTCCTCATATATCTAGTTGAAATTATAGCAGATGAACATGTTGTGGTGGCCATAATCATCTCACCTAAATCGTATAATTTCATTCGTTGTATTATTTTAATGTATTTTGTTCCATTGGATGAGGTTCATATTGAGATTCCAGTTTTTATTTTTGATTTTTTTTATTGTTTTGGTAGATTTTTGGAACTTTTCATGGTGTTTGGGCATGGATTAGCTATTAATCATGCATCATCCTGTGGTACATGGTTTCTTTATTTCATTTTCATCATGAGAAATTTAACTATCACGGGATGATAATGTCCAATTTTAAACTAAGTGTGGTCAAGACAATAATTGTACATATTGAGGGTTGGTTCCTGAGGTATATAGCAGGACATGTACACAGTTTGAGAAAACTATTAGACAAGAATGTGAGGGATTTAACTAATTTTAAAGTATCATTTTTCATAGTTGGACCATGTTTTGTAATACCATCCAACCAACCTGGATGGGGGGCATTTTCTATAGTTGGGTTACCACAGTTGGCACACAATTTGTCCAAAAATATGAGTTACACTTATAATCAGATGTATGAACATCGTATTTACCCTATCTAGTTTTCACCATATCTCAAGACTTTCACCCATGTTTCACATAGGTTCACTAGAGTCTCCATAAAATCCTCCCCCTTACTCCCCTTACTCCATTGAGTCACCTGGAATGATCCTATGTATGCTTCATCGATTTTTTGGTAATTTTACTATTCTATACATCCTTTTCCGAATATTTCCATGTCACAAACTGTCCCATAGGGGCCCATACAATGACTAACCAATCCCACCTCTGATAGACCATGAGATATCAACTACCACCAAGTTGGCATATTTAACAAATTGGAGGAATCTTTCAATGTACAATTAAACACACCGACACACAATGATCTACAAGATAAAAAATGCTGAAATTTAAAAACACTAAGTAAAAAAATTCATGCATACAATAAGATACAAGCCATTGAGTATTATATAATGAAAAATAGAAAATAAATAGGTAAATAATACAATTCATTCGAATGAAAATTCAAACAAAGTGAATACACAAGTTCCTGAAACTCATCCACCAAAAACCCTACCTGAAGGTTTTTGTAGGACATCCATCTTAATTAATTGGAGCACACCTCACCTATTTGATGACACTAAGCACCACCTTCTCAGGTTTGAAATTGGACTCCATCAAAGCATCGATCGTCTGCACAACCCAAGGCACCTGTAGCCAAAGACCACGTAGGGGTGAATAACACAATAATCAAAAAAACAACCTGAATCAAAAAAGCAATTAACACAATGAAAATAAATTATGTATACCACCAAAGAAACACATTATGTAAACCAAAAATCAATCCTAATAAGTATAGTCAATTTTGTCAGCTGACAATGTATATGTTTAAAGAATGAAGAGAAGTATTTCTATTTGATGTCCATATATCTCTCAATATCTATGACAAAAGAAGTTTCAATGGTTTATGGAGAGTCTATGGTCCAGGGAGTGACGAGGGATGATGAATTTTCTTTGGTGCATGGATCATCGATGGTCTCAGAGTGGTGATGGAACTCGAGGCGTCGATGGTGCAAATAACATCAATGGTGAACGATGCATCAATAAAACATAGATTATCTATAAAAAATGGAGCATCAATGGTGAATATAGTGTTAATGGGTCATGAAACCCCAAAATCACATAGTCACAATGATCAAGTAATTATAGCCAACTGAATGATTCTTCACCTAGCATGCTAGTTACAGGAGAAACTAATTCAAAATCCTTTATATCGTAAAACAACATAAAAAAATCATCTTTTAGTGTATAAAAAAATTACTGTCTCATTTAATGGTTTTGAATGCCTCAAAAAATCTTCAAATGTATGTGTTGTTTGAATGTTACATCGATTTTTCTAATAAGGTCTTTCCTAGGTCTGATCTGTGTCTGGCCGGACCCGCCAGTCCCGGCCCGACCTAGGTTGACTGACCCGACCCTACCAAACCTTATTAGGACAAGATTAGCCTTCCCGACATGATCTTCATGTTACTCCCACTAGTCCATAGGGGCCTTACTCAATGTCTGGTTTCCAAGTTACACCCTACAGGCCAGTGGCCCCCATACGCTAATCACATCAACTCCACACTACTCCAAGCCCCATCCCACTACCACTACTATAGCCTCTAGTCATGAACTATGGTCATCGGATTTGGATTCTTCCACCTCAAACTCCTTCTGAAGCAGTCTCCCCTGAACTGCATCCCACAGCAGTAGCCGGCCGACCCACCAGTGGCCCATCCCACCACACACCGCCTATCCCTGCCTCCCTTATAGATATGGTGCTACCTCCAGTGTCATCTATCCCGCTAGTACCATTTTCTTTCCACCCCCATACTAAACTATCTTTATCTGTCACCTTCGGTCCCCACTGCCTTGCACTACAGTTGCACCTCCACAGTGCAGTTTAGGAATCAATCATAAATTTGGACTGCTCACATAGGGTTTCAAAAAAGAAGGGGGAATGCTAAGAGAACCTAAATTACCAAAGATTATTAGGGGAGACATAATGCACAAAGAAAACGTGATGAATTGGTCCTTTCAATGTTCATATCAGTATTGATCTTTTAATTCTAAACTTTTTATCAATGAATAAGAACATATAATCACAATGATTTTTCTCCCTTATTAAACCCACAATAGCATATCCATCCCAAAATAACGGACGAACCACAGATCACCACTTTTATGGGTTGGTATACATTTTTTTAATTATATGAACATGGAAGAATAATCATGAAGAGATTGAATTCCCTACATCATGGTTGGAGCATTTTTTGATGAAGAACAGAGGTTCGTGTCATCATTAATCGTTGATCTTCTAGCGTTCATTTTTGAGAGATTTTATTTCAATTCCAAAGAGGAATTCAAGGGTCATTGTGATAACACTAAATTCATAACAATTGTTTAATTAATAATAAAAACTATGATTCATCCAATACATTATTATTACTAAAATATTTTAATTACAGTTATGTCTAATTTATAACTTTCATAGTCAACCCGCACCGGTCGATGTTAGGCCCCACCTATGGTACAAGCATGGCTCAAAATGAAATGGTGTCCTTATATTTATGATGAGGAAATACATTGAGATGTTATTCCTATTTTAATAAACCACTCATGTACTTTATTAAAATGTTAACATTCATCACTGTATCATTATGGGCAAACCAGGACTCAGAATCTGACACAATCTAAGTTCCTAGTCTTGGAATTTTCTTAATTAATTTATAAAAATAAAACAAGAGAAATCTAGGTCATTAAATTATCCCCACTATAGGTCTTTACATCCTAAAAAATGAAAACAATGGCTACTTAATAAAATATGAGGGTAATAAACACGAATATTAGCCTCCCTCTCTTAGGTGATTGCATGGTGATTCCTCAGCCGGAACTGCACATACACTAGAGTAATTGACCTCCGAGGAATGATACAATATTAATGACCCTTGATCACAACTGTGTACTCTAAAAAATTTACATAATCACCAATTTCCAAATTGCTCAGCTTCATGACATGAGATGGATCATGCATGTACCTCCTCAACTACGACATGTTGAAGACCTCATGAACTTGGTGAAACTTTAAGGGTAGAGATAGATGGTACGCCACCTCACTAGCTCTTCCTAGAATCTGAAAAAAGTCGATGTATCTCAGAGATAACAATCCTCCCATTCAAAATCTCTATAATCCCCACCATGGTGAGACCCAAATGATCACATATTCTCCCTCCACGAACACCATGGTCATATTTCTCTTATAATTATATGACTTCTGAATGCTTTTTGTAGTCCTCATCAACACATAGATGATATAAAGCTTCTCAGTTGTAGCGCATATGAAATTAGGACCGCTGAGTGCTGATTCCCCTGGGTCCATCCAGCATAGTGGTGACCTACATCATCATTGGTAAAAGGAATCGATCGTTTCCATTCAAATGTTTGAGTCATATATATTGTTTCATGAAAAATACACCAGTGGAAGGTGATCCTCCCAACTGCGGCCAAAGTCAAGGATGCTTGCATGAAAAATATCCATAAAAAGCAAGATGGTGATCTCCATCTGACCATCCTTCTGGGGATGAGATTCCATGCTCACGTGAAATCGAGTCTCAAACTCCTCTTGTAATCCCTTCCATAACTGAGATGTGAAACTCACATAACAATCAGTAATGATAATAGATTGAACACCACGATGTCAAACTATCTCCTACATATAAAGCCATTCCAATCTCTCTTATGAACCCTACTAACACATCTGTAGGAATTGGGCTGGATTTGTGATCCTATCAATGAACTCCCTTATGGTATCATTCCTCATGTATGTTCATCATAAAACCAACATGAATTTCGTCAATATCTCATCCCTCTTCCACTATTTCACCTCATGTGGTTTGATAATGCCCTATAGAACCTAGTTCTTAGACATCACTTTGTGGCATGTGATCATTTTAGAAACAAACTCTTTCACCACATTCTTTTTCCCAGGCCTGCTGAACCAACATTGATGGTCCTGTTACATATTTTCCCCTCTTGGATGTACCACCAAAGAGGAAGTGTGAAGCTCCATCATGACCACCTCCCACAATGTCACTGTTACTAATATGAATCCTCTAAATAGAATGACATCCTCCCCACCTATCAAACATCCAATTGGGGCATGCCCCATAGACAATGTAGCATGTCGTGTTACACATTCAATATCCCCATGTTGTGGTACCTTAACATGCATTGAGAGTGGAGTGGTGAAAACCGTTGATTGAAGGTATGATCCATCATCTATATCTTAAAGGATATATATAACAATGATAACTACTCTAATGCCTCACTCAACATCTAGAAGATGGATCTCCTTCTGAGAGTGTTTACCATTATGTTCCCCTTCTCAAGAGTTTTAGTTAATCTCCATTTTATATTCTTTGAGGAACCCTAAAAATATTCTTTGTCTCAACATAATATCATTATAATAGAAGATATACACGAGACACTTTTTGTCACAGTATATGTTAATCCTCTCTCCAATCACATAGTGTTTCCATGTCTTCAATTCAAATACTACCACTCCTAGCTCAATGTCATGAATCGGGTAGTAATAAACATGATGCATCAACATGCAAGAACCATAGGTAATAAACACATTCCATTGAATATGAATTCGACCAATCATGATCCATGATGCATCAGAGAACACCATGTATTCAACACTATCCTTAGATAATCTCAACATGGGGGTTCTCATCAATCACTTCCACAACACCTAAAAGAACTACTGGAACTTCTCTATCCACCATAATGGATACCCCTTCCATTTCTTGGTCGTAAAAGGTGATAATACTATAAAATTTTTGTGTATATTTTATTGATGGTACCCAAACAAACATCGAAATCTCTTCACCTCGATAACACTCCTTGGATGCTCCATAGAAATCAATGCTTCACTCATTTCCAGATCATCTACAACTATAACCTCTAAAATGTTGTGTCCAATAATTTAGACATATTGAATATAGTACTGAATCATTATGAGCTTACCATAAAAATAGATATCTGATAGTTTTTCTAGGACTATCTTCATGTACATCACGTACTCCTCCTCAGATGCTGAGAACACCGGGATGTCATTAATAAACACCTCAACAATACAGAATCTATAAGGATAGAAGATCTTATTCATGAGTCCCATGAACAATACAGAGGCTTTTGATATGAAAAATAATCACTATATTATTTTATTGGTCATCAAAACACTTGAAGGCTATCTTCAATACATCCTCATCCTGAACATGATGTTGATGATATCCATATCTGAGGTCTATCTTTCGGAACCACCTTTATACCTTCACCCGATCGAGGAGTTTTTCAATCCTTAGTAGTGGATCATTATTCTTCACATTATCCTGGTTCATGATATGGATTTCCACCCATAATTTCATTCCCTAGTCTGCCTTCGTTGAAATCAAAACTGGCATCACCTGAGGTGAAACACTAGGTCTCACAAATCCTTTCCACGGTAACTCCTCCAGTTGTACCCTCAACTCCTGAAGATCTATGGGACCCATAAAATACGTATCTGTATATATCTATTTTATCCCAATGTATAGAAAAATGTAGAATTCTAAATCCTTATGGGGAGTTAATCCAGATACATCATTAGGAAATATGTCCTCATACTTTACTTCAAATATAGGAAATTTAGTGCTCATCTCATATACTATACTGAGGGTCATGCTAACCACATGATTTCTAATCATATGCACACTCATATGAATAAGTCTACCATATGATACATGAATTTCCTTTTCACCATCAATGGAAAACCTGGTCTCATCACTATGGACACACTACACTTTATACCTAAAATAATCAATCTCACCATGAATTGTAGATTACAAGTCCATACGATGAATGATGGTTTATGGCCTCAATGCTTCCACTCTAGGATCCCAACCAAATATCATGACCCCAAGTGTAAGGGAACACTATCAGTACCATCATGGGGTCATAAAAACTTCCCACATATGAGTCTCTATGTGTAGGGATTGAGTCAATGATTCCACTATAACCTCGGAGTCTCGAACAAGTGTCATAGATAGAAAAGAGTTACTGGAACTTGTTTTAATCAAAGATGCATCTAATGTAGAAAAGACAATGATAAAACCTCTAATAACCTCTAGAGCACCAGGTTCAAAAGCCTCCATTTCCTAAATAAATCCTTGTCCAAGTCCACCATCTCCCTGAAACCATGGCAGACTACCTAGGGGTGGTGGTGGTGGTACATAAAACTTTTTCCCACGGCATGCTACTCTACCTTCTCCTCTTCCATTTTCATTACGATATGAACCACACTGATCCATCCACCTCTAATTCCACGGTGGTACCAGGACTATATATTGGTCATCCACATGACGAGTCGAGCAATTATGAGCCATGTTTCATGACCACCACACATGTAACACAAAATCTCCTTTAGCTGACAGACTATACACTAGATGTCCTGCTCCACTAATCCTATATCCAAGGTTCTAATTTTATAGTTCCTGACCCACATGGGTCCCTCTGTTTTTTTCCAGTACCCACCTCCAATGACTCAGATGCATGGTTCCTACTAATAGCACCCACTATTGGCATCTGCTCGGCTAGAACTCTCTCCACCAACAGGGGCCACTCCAGTACCCCACCATATGTAGGGATGCTGAGGGATTTCATGGATTCAATAAACTCGGTATGTAACCACTTCTCAATGTTTTGGGCCTTGAAGAACTGGTCTCGCACCATATATGTAGAGTACTGAGAAAGATCTATAAATATCACAGAGTACTTCACTACTATTTGAATTCCCTACTACTGATGTTGGAGCTCATTTATATGCACTACGCATTATATCTCTAGAAAAAATGTCTCCTTGATTATCAGCTCAATTTTTTCTAATATAGAGTTTTCTCATCATGCGTATGGATCACTATGCTACACCATTGACCATTTGACCCCTGAAGAAATATCACAGATCAAATTTCGATCTTGATGGAATGAATCCTAACATGGTGGAAGACACAAGTAACTACCTACATCCTATCCCTAGCTTTTTGGGGGTTTGGCTCACACCTAAACCTAGGAGGCTGCTACATATGGAACTCAAGAAATGAACTAGGTATGCATGCATCCTATACTGTTAGTGATGTCAGAAACTGCTTCCCTTTGGGTGATAGTATCACTGGTTCTACACTTGAGGGTCTTATATTTGATATTAGTCCCTATATCGACACCAAATCACTAGGAGTATAATCCAAGTGATTAGGCCTCAGAATCCATTCTGGCTATCTCTATGGAGGCATCCTGATATAGATCAAAATCTACCACATCCAAAAGAGTATACAATTTGAGCTGACATTAGTAGGACATTAGAACCCACTAAAACTCATATACAAATCATGTATCATTTATTTTGCCTTCATCATGTGTTTTAATATACTGAGTTGAGTGTAGAATTCAAATTCACGGTAAATAGATACGTTGGTCGCCCCACCAACATATGAGCTGATGTTTAAAATCTGAACTCGAAAGACGTAACATTTTCCCCCCAATCTAATTTAACAGACACTTGGTTCGTTTGGTAGAACAGACCCCTCTGATACGACACATTAAACACCTGTCCTAGTGGGGCCCCTAGCATGCCTACTCTAAGCTCACCTCTGATAGGCTAGGGGATGACGACTAGCATCGAGTAGGCATATCCCACAAATGGGGGTAATTTTCATAAGAACATGTACACACACACACCCATATTCGAGACCAAAATAATGAAATGTAAAAACAGTAAGTAAATAATTCATACATACACTAATATACCAACCATAGTGTATAACAATATTAAAATATTAATGTAAACATGTCCAGAATACAAGCCCACCAAAAGAAATGTTTTCCAAAGTTAATAAACAAGTTCCTTAGACTCCACCGTAGAAAACCCTACCTAAAGGGTAGGTGTAGGAAAGAAAAATGAAGCCGATAGAGAATGACCATTTAGAAAAACCCAAACATTCATGACCTGATTCGTCCCGTATTTAACTAGCTCGGCCCTCTGGGATCGGCCCGTTATGCCATCTCACTATGCTTGTTGGACCTAGCCAGCTGGGCTATTGGTTCCAACCCATGGGGCCACCGGAGAGACGCAACATATCATATTCGGACTACATTATGGTATGGATTACTATGATGGATATTTCCCTCCATGGTCTTGTGGATGTCACATCATACCCCACTATCCCATAGCCCATGCGTGCTTGCCTCCTATGTTCTACATTGCTCTGTGCTGCATCCCGCTACCACCTCCATGGCCTCCTGTCGCATCCCCTAGTCACTTTCGCGTTCTCTGATGCCAGATAATCCTTCTGATGCGATCACTTCTGGACTATGTCCCTCCATCATCTTCCACCCACCGATGTCCAATAATACCACGCTCCGCCTGGCCCATCCCCCTTTTCCAGGATGGCGGTGCCTCCTCCCCCAGTTTCCCCACTGGAATCCTTTCCCTCCACCTATCCTCGTGAACCAGTAGGAGTTTTCATCTCTGACTGCTGATTCCTTTCACTACCACCGCTGTACAATATCTTATTACTTCCATGATAAAGTTTTGTAATCAATCCTCAACTAATAATTATTTTATAAGATTTCATTGGCACAAGGAGATGTTTAAGAAGATGTGAAGAACATGATAGGTTGAGGGGAGATATAAGGCACAATGAACTCCCAATGAATGTACTACAGCCTTGTTTGGGTTTTCCTTGATCCGTTCAAGATAGAAGGTTCAACAAAAACCAGTAATAGATAATCAAAAGGATGTTGCTCTCTTCTTAATCCCCTTAACAATTTACCCATCCCACAATATTGGGTTAACAAAGGATTAACTTATTCAAGGTTATGTTTGTGTTTATAGTTTGTATCTATTAATGGGGAAGAAAAATAATGAAGATATTGAATAGCCTACCTCATGGTTGAATCAATAACAGATGAAAAATAGAGGTTCATGTCATCGTCAATCCTCGATCTTTTAGCGTTCTTTCTCTAGAGAGTTTCCATCCATGTCCTAGATAAATTCTAATGTTATGGTGATAAAAATAAATTCCTGAAAAATGATTCATTAAAAATAAAAACTACAGTACATCCAATAAAATATTATAATGATGGATATTATCAATTCCTATCTTTCACATTCGACCTTCTTGGGTCGATGTTTTACCCCACAAATGAAATTTCATGGCTCTACATGCAATAGGGCCCTCAGATTTCAGTTTCGAGAACCCATTTATATGTTATTCATATATAAAGAATAAAGGTCCCATTGAATTTATTAAAAACATGACATTTTTTACCATATAATTTTGGGAATACAGGGCCTCTGAATCTTATTCTGTCTCATTATATGTTCTTGGAATCTCATAAATTAATTTACAATAATAAATCAAGAGAAAAACCAGGACTATATATTCTAGGTATGTTTCATTGTGGATTATCCCTTGGATTAATGATAAGGGCAATGGTTTGTGTGTATATTGATTATGCTTATTTTATGGTGTCCTAATAGTATCTTGGTGTGTATTATTCCTTATCCATGAGTATCATTGTGTTATCTCGTCACTGAGGAAAGGGAATTCCTTTTATTTTTTAAAAAAATATTCCATTTATGATTGAGAGTTCCATTACTAATTTATAAATATTACAATCATTCTTGGTGTGTGTTAGTGTAGATTTTTTTGGTGTCTTCAAGAGGAAATGTTAATTTGAAATTATTTCCAAAGGGGTTCTATAATTATGAATATCATTAAATTTCCACAATGGGATTTACGAATGTCAATTGATCTGTTAATGTGAAATTGGGTTCATTGTGTGGTTTTTCATTGGTTATTTATTTGAAATTACTTTGGTTGGAGATTTTTTTATTATATGACGAAATTGGTGACTATTATTGGGTTATTCTCATTTATGGATTTTTGTCTTTAGTGGAAATTAATAAAATTATTTAAAATTTGGTTTTTGGTATTTTCAAAGATGATTGAAGAGTTGCATTGGATTTATGCACATCTATATGTTATTAAGGTTCACATGTGGATGATCATTCAAAATATAATGGCTATTGATAATGATATTTCCCTCAAATAATAAATTTTCAAATGCTTATATTCCCTTCCCTATTAAATTTTCCTAAAATAGTAAATTGATTTCAAAAAGGATTGTTTTTTCATAAGGTGACTTTAATTGTCACTTAAAATGTGTCCCTTAAATCATTCCCTATCTAGGACTGTTATATATGTTATGATGAATAAATTACTTATAGACCAATTTGAAATCTCATGATACATTTTGGTGAATAGTTTTCATGAGGAATTTCTGGGAACATTACGTGTTGCTGTATGTTTTCACATTGTCATAAAAATTTGTTTTGATATAAAATGTTATGGACATTTTTTAATTTTTCAAAATTAAGTGATTTTTCATAGTGTTTTTTGAATTTTTTTTGTACATTTATTTGGATTGGAAATGTTAAAGGAACATTTGGTACTTTTTCTTTCCTTGGGATCATTGGTTTTGATGTGATGTTATGTAAAGGCATGATTGGTTATTTATAATGGTAATAAAAAGGATTCTAATGTTAATGTGTTGTGAAGTTCCAATGGGTATTTTATGATATTTTGGGATGTGTTCTTCAAACTAGAATGTTGTGATGGTCAGATTAGTACTCGTTAATGGTTTGTGGTGAGATGTGAACCTATATGATGGACCCTAAATGGAGAGGGAAAATAGAAAAGTTGGTTTCAATGTATTGGATAGTTATGCATGGTGGTAGTGAATTTTCGTTGAACCAGACATGTGAGTGCCTTCCCATTCACCATGTAACATTAGCATGGGATTCCAGGACCTCATTAAGAAGGGCGAGTAACAATTATTTAGACCCCAATTGGATTGGTTGTACAACTTAGATTCATGAAGTGTGTAACGCCCCGACCATAATTACCTAGAGTCGGTGCATTATTACCTAACATTCGCATGATCACGAGAAAGATCAAGTCTTGAAAGACCGATTAGTTTAGTACCCTTGGAATAACTAGATACATCCATAAATTTTTACATTACATCATAATAAAACATCTTTTCTTCATATCCCCTCATACTATCCCTGCAGGTCATTCATAAATTACTTCTTCATAATCCTGGGAAAAAAAATAAAACATTGAAAGGGGTGAGCTCAGATGCTCAGTAAGGATAAAATTATAGCAGAAGCTTTCATAAATAAGCATAAACACTTAAGGCAATTTATAACTAAAACAAAAGCCTTTTTAAACTTGAACTTCAGCATAAAATGGAAAAGGTAAAATGAAATAATTCCATTTTATTACTAACATGGATATTCTACTAGTCGAATGATCAAATGCAATATCAATATCCACTTTCATAATGATGGAATGCATAATGCCAGACTATTATAACCACATAGCCAAGGCCTCGTGCCAAGACTACAAAAAATATTTTGCCAAGGCCTTGTGACAAGACACTAGTTTGTCTCATGAGACCTACCGATGCATCGAGGAGCTATAGCGGGCTCCACCCATCACTTATTAAGTCCAATTCATTCCTCATATGAATAGGTTTAAGCATAAAATAAACATTCGTATTAAAACTAGCATACGAAATGTCAATACTTTAACCACAAACCATGAATGGTATAAAAATAGAACATCCACTGTCAAACATATATCATTTGATACAATATGGAAGATTGTATTGTATCACATTAACCTCAATCATGAATAATGAAGGATGTTGACATAGATTAAAATAATCATGAAAACTATTTGAGGGAAATATCCCCCTTTTCTTGAAATCATTTAAAAGTCACACTATTTGTCAAGAAGCCATTTAAAAATAGATTTTTGAATCAAAGTGTCCCATACCACTTTGAAACTTTTAAAAGGAGTTTTAATTTTAAAACTTTAATGTCCATATAAATAAATCCTTAAAACCATTTTTTAAAACATGGACATTAATGAGCAAGATTTAGAAGAATAAGTCTTTAAAACATTTTAAAATGGTATTTTGGTTAGAGATTCTAACCAAAAGAGAGACACTTGAGTAAAAATAATTGAGGTAATCAAAACTTAGTAATATCATGAGAATAAAGGGATTCATGATATACTATGTCAAAGTACATTATATACACCACATAAAAGTGATTTGGTGTATATCAACAAAGAAGTCCCAATTGAATGTAAATTGAGATGAAATCTCTCATAAAGGTCGTATCCTTAGGTTAAGGATAAATCAATGACATAATTATGTGTGAAAATATAAATACACTATATATGATTGAATATTCAGTGTAAAACAATCAAAGGATATTCACACATATTCTTGTAGAAACAACACCAACGAATTGGATGTTTAACTCAACAAATGGTGAAAGAGTTAAAATTACTCTTATCAAATTCATATTAATGACTTGAGAACTATCAATAGAGTGATTATGTGTATCAAAAGTATATCCACAGGAAGGGGAGTGGAAATTATGACATAATCAAATGAATAATGATTCCACACATAATCTTGGAGTAATATAATCAATGAAATATGCGTAAAGCCGAATGAGTGGAAATTGAAATGTCAAATTCCCTTATCGATTTGGTAACTTACGAAACATAAAACTATGAAAGAAGGATCATACCATGACTATGTAAGTACCCATAAATTAATGTATATTACACAATGAATACAATCATGGGCAGTACACATACACCACATGTAAAAATTAAGTGGTGAACAATGGAATTCTAACGAAATTAAGAGTGAGATAAGAAACTCCTTACCACGTTAATCAAATGAGTCATATGGCCAAAAGTTAATAACCACCAAAATTATTTACAGAATAACATGAATATAAAGAGAATCATGATAATATATATCAAATGGCCGTACACAATACACCACTTTCAATAATTTAGTGGCGAACAATGGAAATCTCACGGAGTTGAAAGTGAGATAAGAAAATCCCTTACCTTGAACATTCCCTTAGTCAATAGTATGTTAACCTCCTGTATAATAATTAAAACATTGTTATTAAATTATAAAATAATCATATACATCAATATGATATCATATATGATCTTTTAACATTGCTTTATTAATAATATCTTAGTATTATCATCATTTCGGGTGATAATCGATTCGTTCTTCTTAAATGATTGGTTACATAAGACATGTTTGTAATGGATAGATTATATCTTATTCATAATAAGAATGATATAAACATTATTTTTAACCCTAAAAAGAGAATAAGACTTGAATGGATACGATGGAGGATGGATCTCACCATGTTCGTGGAGACGGTAGTCCGTACGTACGCACGAACGCTACTTCCATTTAATTTTTCATTTTAAAAGAATTGAATCCAAATGATACATAGGTATATTATTATTCCAGTATAATATAATATTTTATATATGTTACTTATGTTCATTAACACCATTCTTTATACGTTCCATGTGTGGTATGAACGAGTCATATCATTTTAAGGGGGCGATAGTCCGCACTTCCTCAAATGAAATTATCATATGTATATACAACATGAAAAGAATAATGGTATGAAATAAAATGGAATTACAGAAGCTTATATATAAAATATTTTTCATTAATATCACACTTAATTACAGTTCCATCATAATGGCCACCATGAGAGGCGGTAAGATGTATTTGAACAATCATCGTTTCGTGAGGCGTTAGTTTGCCATTCACAGAAACATTATGTTCATCATCCATTAGATGGAGGTGTGTGTATGTGTAGTTCTAATCCTTCTTATAAAAACATCCTAGTATATTGAGGATACTTTTTTTGTTACAAAAGAAAGGAAATAAAAAGAGTTTGGGGGTTGGAGAAGCAAAATAAATGAAAATAATTTAAGAGAAATCCTTACCTTTAATTTAGGTAACTCACTTTGGTTGGAACCACAGGACTTATTGAAATGCTTTATGCCTAAGGGGAAGCTTCAAGGATGATTATAGGGGTGTGGGGAGCTTATATGGGAAGAGTTTGGACGATCCAAGTGGCTTGAGAGGTGTGAGGAATGAGTAGAAGTTGTCTCCATTTATAAGGGAGAGGAGGGGCTCTTTAGGAAAGAGTGAAAGTATTACTTTATAATATAATTAAATTCGGTTTATAATGATCCAAAAATAAGTGAGGTCGAATATAAGATGACTCATATTCTAAATAAAATCAACCAATAAGAATTGGACAGGTTTCAGATAATATTTTAATCATTATAATCTTATTTATTTAAATGATTTATTAATGAGGTAAATATTTCATCATTATTGTGTCATTAATAATTTAAATTATTTGATTTCTAAAACATATAAATAAAATATCATTATGTAGTAAATCTTTTTATCTTTCTAATGAATATTTATAATCGAAAATCCAACATGTATAACCCTATGTAAAAATTGTTCTTCTAAAAGATGTAAGCTTATGCCATTTTTATTTTTATTTTAACTTTATTAATATAATGTGTCCCTACCACATAAAAGTGGCTCCAAGGGGTCCCCAAATCGACCCAAGGATGCCCCTGGTCGGTTATGTGTCCACCAATAATATTAGGACACGTTTTTAGGGTAATTTTGTATTATTATAATAATATTTGTTAACCCTTATTTACCGGATTTACCCTTAACCATGGTAAATAAAATATTTACCACAGTAATTATTCAAAATGTCTAAAAATAAAAGTTACCTATTTACACAATTTGTACATCCTGATTCCAAATATGGAATCCATTTTTCTAAATTCAAAACACATAAGTGGCAGTAATTAATTTAAAATTAATTCCCGCTGTCAAAACAAAAAGCGTGTTTTTAAGAGGTAATAACTATCAAAAGATTGACACTTGTTTGTGTTTGGTTTAATTGTAAAATTATTTCCAATGACCAAAAATATATTAAATGGTAAAAATATATTCTAAATATACTTTAAAACCACTAAAATTCACAATTTATCACTATTAATTATTTTGATTAAAAAAGTTGTTTTTAATTAAAATTTAGTAATTTTCACTATTCATCAAAATATGAAAGTTATCCGAAAAGTACCAAAATTTCACCTTAGGCTAAATTCGATATTACGAATCCAAAAATGAAGTCCATTTTAAAATATAAAATATATATAATTTCAAAATTTAGGTATTACTATTCATAACGACTAGTTTGATTGGTCGTGGAGTGTGTTAAAACTCAATGTTGCGTACAACACACGCTACTATTTTATTCAAAGGAAAGCGTACCGTGGAAGCTTGGGATGTTTCATTTTAAATTTTTTGATGTCCCAATTTATTCAGATAGTTTAAAATATATTATTTAAAAAGGTTTCACTATTAAAAGCTGATAAAAGTGCAATACTGAAAATGAACTTGTTCTTGCATTATGACTAAGAAACTCATAATAGGGATTCTAAAATTATAAGGATTATATAAAGTTCAAAATGTAGTTAATACTATTCATGACCTCTTTTAATGGCTTTTTTTTTGTACATCATGGTGTGATTGAACTCGGTGTTGCGTGTAGTGCAAGTTATTGAATTATTTTTATGAAATAACACACTATGAAATCCTAGGGTGTTACATTCTCCCCTCCTTCAATAAATTCCGTCCTCGCAATTTGAAATTGTTTTTTGGAAAAAAAAGGTTGAAAGTAGAAAATATATTTGTGGGAAAACCCACATCGGAAATTGGGTTACTAAAATTTAGTCTTAATATAAGGAAATGAAAAATGAAAGGGTCACCACCAAATTATGATCTCGATTAGGAGAACATTGGTGGCAATTAGAGACATATAATTGGAGGAAAAACGTAAATATTTATAGGTAGTGATTGAGGTCATCAATCACAAACAAGTATAAAATTTAGGTCCTTAAACTCATCAATCTATAATGATTTGAAATACCATCGGTCCAAGAAAACATAGGGTATTGGGATAACACATTTTTGACGTTTCAAAATATCTTAGTTGAAATCCCACATCGAAAAATGAATTAATGAGGCCTATATTTAAAATAAAGAGTGGAAAGTATGAAGATTACCGAAAATAACACATACTAGGGTTCCATGTAGGAAAATATGGATATGGAAGAGAAATCTAACCATCAATTATCTGATGGAGAGTAGTAGAGAACATGGGTATGAAAAGGCCAACAATCTCAAAGCCATAAATTAGTGGTGATTTAATGTACCATCTAGGACAACATTTTTTTTAATGTTACATTACATAAGGAAGAGGAATTCATTTATGATATTGACTAAGAACATTATGAGATATACTTAAATTTTAAGTAGATTTTCATTCTTTAATAAATTTCCACCACTAACACAATTTTTTTTAAACGATGAGTATTCAAGAAGACTTGGTCACACTGGAAGAACTAGAATAAACTTCTATAGAATCACATGATCCATGTAGGATAAACCATATATTTACATTGTCTTTGAAGATTAATCAAAACCAAAATGGTTAGTGAATGATCTAATGATCCCCCAAAAGGATATTCATTGAGATAAATATGCACTAATCTTAATTTCTAAAATTAAACCAACAATACCCCAAAGTTAAATAGATACCATTCATTAACGAATTGTCCTTACAATCCTTTAATATAATCCAAACTAATATTGAAACCCAAAACATAGAAGAATTTGATTATGTAGTCTCCCATGTTACATTGTATCTCCAAATGACATCAAATACTCTTAAAGTCACATACTTAAAAGTAATTAACATCATCACATATTCTCTGTTATAGGTTAATCATTTCCATAAATAACCCAAATCACTATAAATCAACAATAAAAACGTAGATAAAAATCCACCATTACTCTACAAATGAAACCTCATTGTATTATATTTTCCTTGGGCATATAGTGTTCCTAACAAAACGAACATCTTCCAAAATAACATTTATCACTTTATCACCAAATCATTTTCCTATACCAAGGGTATTCATTTTATAAGACATAAGAATCCAAATCATATTATTATTGATCAATAAAATCATTTAACAAAAAAAATAGTCACACTAACCAGGGACTTCACGTAGTCCAGTGGTAGGCGATAAATCCCAATCGCACTTTGGTTGTGGGTTCGATTCCCACAGCTTTGTCCGACGCGATGGGTTGTCACACGGTCTACGTGTTGTCCTTTTTCAAAAACTATATTTTATGTTATTACCAAAATGAGAGAAATTCCTCAAAATAACATAATTAAACCACAAATGTTATATCATACTTTTCATTTTCATCCCAAATTATAATAACTTATCATTTTCTCAAACCCCAATGATCATATAAAACCAAATGGTTATTTATACCTATATCCACAAGAGAAGAGACAATTCTTCCTCATATATCATTCTCACATGGCAAACTGCGGGGTTAAAAATACAAGAGAAAATTATTCCAAAGTAAACCCATCAACAAGGAGTGCTAATACTTTTTAAATTTTTCTCCAACCATTTATTTCCACATAGCTTCTTCTTTGACCAAGAAAATATCCTATAGAATAGGACATTCACTCTGGTAATGGCCAGGTCCCCTACATTTACGGCAAATGACTGTAAATGGACTCTTGGGACCATTTTTATCTTCTTCCATAGTACTCTTCATTTTTTCTTCGGAAATTCTTCACTTTATGTCCTTCCCGCACGTAAAACATTTTGTTGTCCCATTGAGACACTTTCCTGGGTGTCTCTTTCCACATTTCCTGCATGATGAAAATTGAGGTTTCTTTTCTCCATGGTCTCCATTGCTGGAGATCTTATCATTTATCACATTTCTCTTCCTTGTTGAGTCCGGGAGTTGGTTAATATATATGTTTTTGATCATATTTTTGGAAAACTGATTTGGAATAAAGACGATATCTTTTATGCCTATCAACATTCCGTTTTGTTTCTCATCTCCACCACCGTTCCCACCTTGTACATCATTCTAAAAGTCACTATGACTTCCTTGGAATCCAGCCATTGACTAAAACCAGAAAGCATTGTGTGAGTAATAGTAGTCATAAAATCATTTAGAGATTAAAATGTCAACATATTCTCAATTTGAAACATATTAGGATTAACCAAGGTCATTTACGCTCATCTTATGTATATATTACTTAAATTGGTTTGTAATGAAAATGTAAATTATCCTAAGCATATCCCCCGGGAGTGTCGTAACCAAGAGTGAAGCAAGGCCCGTTGTCGTGCACCAGTTCCCGTTCGAGTCTAGCTCAAAGAGGTGTTTTCGGGTTTTACCCCTAGGTACATCTGTTCCAGAGCCGCCTCTACCTGCTCGTATCCAGACAGGGATGTATTGCTCGGAAAACTCACAAAATCTCTACAATACCAAAATTCTAGGAAGTTCTTTTATACTAATCCTCAAAGTTCATCTTAGGTCTACGTGCTCTAATCAGATTTTATCTAAATCTAGCTACCAAGATTTGTACTAAACTTCCTCTGATACCAACTGTAACGCCCCGACCCTAATTACCTAGAGTCGGTGCATTAATTACATAAAATTGGCATGATCACGAGAAAGATCAAGTCTCGAAAGACCGATTAGTTTAGTAGCCTTAGAATAACTAGATAGATCCATAAATTTTTACATTACATTATAAAAAAACATCTTGTCTTCATATTCCCTCATACTATCCCTGCAAGTCATTCATAAATTACTTCTTCATAATCCTGGGAAAAAAATAAAACATTGAAAGGGGTGAGCTCAGATGCTCAGTAAGGATAACATTATAGAAGAAGCTTTCATAAATAAGCATAAACACTTAAGGCAATTTATAACTAAAACAAAAGCCTTTTTAAACTTGAACTTCAGCATAAAATGGAAAAGGTAAAATGAAATAATGCCATTTACTTACTCACATGGATATTCTACTAGTTGAATGATCACATGAAATATCAATATCCACTTTCATAATGATGGAATGCATAATGCCAGACTATTATAACCACATAGCCAAGGCCTCGTGCCAAGACTACAAATAAGATTTTGCCAAGGCCTTGTGCCAAGACACTAGTTTGTCTCATGAGACCTACCGATGCATCGAGGAGCTATATCGGGCTCCACCCGTCACTTATTAAGTCCAATGCATTCCTCATATGAATAGGTTTAAGCATAAAATAAACATTCGTATTAAAACTGGCATACGAAATGTCAATACTTTAACCACAAACCATGAATGGTATAAAAATAGAACATCCAGAGTCAAACATAACTCATTTGATACAATATGGAAGATTGTATTTTATCACATTAAACTCAATAATGAATAATGAAGGATGTTGACATAGATGAAAATAATCATCAAAACTATTTGAGGGAAATATCCCCTTTTCTTGAAATCATTTCAAAGTCACACTATTTGTCAAGAAGCCATTTAAAAATAGATTTTTGAATCATAGTGTCCCATACCACTTTGAAAATTTTATAAGGAGTTTTAATTTTAAAACTTTAATGTCCATATAAATAAATCCTTAAAACCATTTTTTAAAAAATGGACATTAATGAGAAAGATTTAGAAGAATAAGTCTTTAAAACATTTTAAAATGGTATTTTGGTTAGAGATTCTAACAAAAAGAGAGAAACTTGAGTACAAATAATTGAGGTAATAAAAACTTTGTAATATCATGAGAATAAAGGGATTCATGATATACTATGTCAAAGTACATTATATACTCCACATAAAAGTGATTTGGTGTATATCAACAAAGAAGTCCCAATTGAATGTAAATTGAGATGAAATATCTCATAAAGGTCATATCCTTAGGTTAAGGATAAATCAATGACATAATTATGTGTGAAAATATAAATACACTATATATGAATGAATATTCAGTGTAAAACAATCAAAGGATATTCACACATATTCTTGTAGAAACAACACCAACGAATTGGATGTTTAACTCAACAAATGGTGAAAGAGTTAAAATTACTCTTATCAAATTCATATTAATGACTTGAGAATTATCAATAGAGTGATTATGTGTATCAAAAGTATATCCTCAGGAAGGGGAGTGGAAATTATGACATAATAAAATGAATAATGATTCCACACATAATCTTGGAGTAATATAATCAATGAAATATGCGTAAAGCCGAATGAGTGGAAATTCAAATGTCAAATTCCCTTATCGATTTGGTAACTTACGAAACATACAACTATGAAAGAAGGATCATACCATGACTATGTAAGTACCCATAAATTAATGTATATTACACAATGAATACAATCATTGGCAGTACACATACACCACATGTAATAATTAAGTGGTGAACAATGGAATTCTCACGAAATTAAGAGTGAGATAAGAAACTCCTTACCACGTTAATCAACTGAGTCGTATGGCCAAAAGTTAATAACCACAAAAATGATTTACAGAATAACATGAATATAAAGAGAATCATGATAATATATATCAAATGGACGTACACAATACACCACGTTCAATAATTTAGTGGCGAACAATGGAAATCTCACGGAGTTGAAAGTGAGATAAGAAAATCCCTTACCTTGAACTTTCCCTTAGTCGATGGTATGTTAACCTCCTGTATAATAATTAAAACATTGTTATTAAATTATAAAATAATCATATACATCAATATGATATCATATATGATCTTTTAACATTTCTTTATTAATAATATCTTAGTATTATCGTCATTTCGGGTGATAATCGATTCATTTTTCTTAAATGTTTGGTTTCGTAAGACATGTTTGTAATGGATAGATTATATCTTATTCATAATCAGAATGATATTAACATTATTTTTAACCCTAAAATGAGAATAATACTTGAATGGATACGATGGAGGATGGATCTCACCGTGTTCGTGGAGACGGTAGTCCGTACGTACGCACGAACGCTACTTCCATTTAATTTTTCATTTTAAAAGAATTTAATCCAAATTATACATAGGTATATTATTATTCCAGTATTATATAATATTTTATATATGTTACTTATGTTCATTAAAACCATTCTTTATACGTTCCATGTGTGGTATGAACGAGTCATATCATTTTAAGGGGGCGGTAGTCTGCACTTCCTCAAATGAAATTATCGTATGTATATACAACATGAAACGAATAATGGTATGAAATAAAATGGAATTACATAAGCTTATATATAAAATATGTATCATTAATATCACACTTAATTACAGTGCCATCATAATGGCCACCAAGAGAGGCGGTAAGATGTATTTTAACAATCATCGTTTCGTGAGGCGTTAGTTTTCCATTCACAGAAACATTATGTTCATCATCCATTAGATGGAGGTGTGTGTGTGTTTAGTTCGAATATTTCTTATAAAAACATCCTAGTATATTGAGGATACTTTTTTGTTACAAAATAAAGGAAATTAAAAGACTTTGGGGGTTGGAGAAGCAATATAAATGAAAATAATTTAAGAGAAATCGTTACCATTAATTTAGGTAACTCACTTTGGTTGGAACCAAAGGACTTCATGAAATGCTTTCTGCCTAAGGGGAAGCTTCAAGGAGGAGAAGAGGGATGTGGGGAGCTTATTTGGGAAGAGTTTGGACGATCCAAGTGGCTTGAGAGGTGTGAGGAATGAGTAGAAGTGGTCTCCTTTTATAAGGGAGAGGAGGGGCTCTTTAGGAAAGAGTGAATGTATTACTTTATAATATAATTAAATTCGGTTTATAATGATCCAAAAATACTTTAGGTCGAAGATAAGATGACTCATATTCTAAATAACATCAACCAATAAGAATTGGACAGGTTTTAGATAATATTTTAATCATTATAATCTTATTTATTTAAATGATTTATTAATGAGGTAAACATTTCATCATTATTGTGTCATTAATAATTTAAATATTTGATTTCTAAAACTTATAAATAAAATATCATTATTTAGGAAATATTTTTAGCTTTCTAATGAATATTTATAATCGAAAATCCAACATGTATAACCCTATATAAAAATTGTTCTTCTAAAAGATGTAAGCTTATGCCATTTTTATTTTTATTTTAACTTTATTAATATAATGTGTCCCTACCACATAAAAGTGTCTCCAAGGGGTCCCCAAATCTACCCAAGGATTCCCATGGTCGGGTATGTGTCCACCAATAAGGTTAGGACACGTTTTTAGGGTAATTTTGTATTATTATAATAATATTTGTTAACCCTTATTTACCGGAATTACCTTTAACCATGGTAAATAAAATATTTACCACAATAATTATTCAAAATGTATAAAAATAAAAGTTAGATATTTACACAATTTGGACATACTGATTCCAAATATGGAATCCATTTTTCTAAATTCAAAACACATAAGTGGCATAATTTAATTTAAAATTAATTCCCGCTGTCAAAACAAAAAGCGTGTTTTTAAGAGGTAATAACTATCAAAAGATTGACACTTGTTTATGTTCGGTTTAATAGTAAAATTATGTCCAATGACCAAAATTATATTAAATGGTAAAAATATATTCTAAATATACTTTAAAACCACTAAAATTCACAATTTATCACTATTAATTATTTTGATTAAAAAAGTTGTTTTTAATTAAAATTTAGTAATTTTCACTATTCATCAAAATATGAAATTTATCCGAAAAGTACCAAAATTTCACCTTAGGCTAAATTCGATATTCAGAATCCAAAAATGAAGTCCATTTTAAAATATAAAATATATATAATTTCAAAATTTAGGTATTACTATTCATAACGGCTAGTTTGATTGGTCGTGGCGTGTGTTAAAACTCAAGGTTGTGTACAACACACACTACTATTTTATTCAAATGAAAGCATACCGTGGAAGCTTGAGATGTTTCATTTTAAATTTTTTGATGTCCCAATTTATTCAGATAGTTTAAAATATTTTATTTAAAACGGTTTCACTATTAAAAGTTGATAAAAGTGCAATACTGAAAATGAATCTGTTCTTGCATTATGACTAAGAAACTCATAATAGGGATTCTAAAATTATAAGGATTATATAAAGTTCAAAATGTAGTTAATACTATTCATGACCTCTTTTAATGGATTTTTTTTGTACGTCATGGTGTGATTGAACTCGGTGTTGCGTGTAGTGCAAGTTATTGAATTATTTTTAAGAAATAACACACTATGAAATCCTGGGGTGTTACAAAGTGGACATGTGGGATGTTCCAATAGATTTGTTGGTTTTCAGAATCCAGTTGCTTATTTACTGTGTATTTGCACCATATTCTAATAGTCAAGTGATATTTGAGTAATTCAAGGTTTTACTTATAAATATGTTGAGTAAATTCTCAGAATTTACTATGTATTATTTAAATTTAAATCTACTTTTTATTGTATGTTGTCCCTTATAGTCTATGCCTATTTTATTTCCTTCCATTATGATCATGATAGACATATATATTATCTAGGTTGGATTCTCAATTGGTATTTGGTTATGATATTTGTATGTTTTAAAAATAAAAATTGTTCTAAAAATAACTTGTTGTGTTATTTAGAAAAGTTGATTTTTCTAGAATTCTATTATTGGTTTTTTAATGCGAATGATTGCTTATATTTTAAATTTTCTCAAACTAATTATTTCCACTATTTTTGGGAATGGAAAATCATGAATAATGGAATATCAGGGACAACTTGGTGATTATATACTAATATGATTATGCTCACACCCTACTTGTGCCACTCAGTGTTAGTAGACCCAAGTTGTTCAGGATTTACACGTTTTTGGTTCATGTGTATCCCTTGGAGAAGGATGTTCATGCTTCTAGTAGTGATCAAGAGGTCACATAGTGATCATATTACCTTGGTAGAGTCTTAGTTTGATTCCAGTTTAGGATTGTTCCGCATCTACATTATTTGGATAATATTGTGTATTTATTGATGTTTAAGGATTATTTGTTACGTTACTTGTTTTGTTTGGTTATTGATCATAGTTATTTATTTGGAATAATCATTCAAATTTTATTATTTTTATTTCATGCCTTATTTGAATGGTTTTGGGGATAGGTAAAATGCCCTTGGGGATTTTTCTTATACTAGGTCGGTGGTCAGATTTGATGGCACCCTGATTAAGTTCATAAAAATTATCATCTATTGATCCTCTAATGATATTATATAGAAAATATTATTTTTCATAATAAAAATAAATTAAGGATTTTTAACCATGGAGTGTATGCGTTTCGGAATATGATTATTCACTAGTATATGGTTTTTTGGAAACCATCGTGGTTTAATATGGATTATGGGAATATTAAAATGATCTCTGGAAATTAAATACAAACAGGATTAATACTTGTATAAAATTATCAAAAGGCAATTTCAAAAAGAGAGGAAATTGTAACAAACTTCATTATGATATAATAATTAATGTTAGTTATTATTTTCATCATGAAAATATTATGTTATTTTTTAATATAAAAAGGAAATAAATTTAACTAAACACTATTATTATAATGTTTTATATTTTTGTTTCTATAATTTAGAATATTAATTTAAAAAATGAATTCCATTTTAGAATATAATTTAGGTGATTTTTTTAATTTTTGGAAAGTATATTTTTTTCAATGTATTGTTAAAAATACATATTTTTTATAAAAAAAATAATTCCTTTTATTATATTAATTAATTTAAAAGGAAAAATATATTTTGATTGTGATTTAAATTATCATAAATATTTTTTAGTAATATATAATCATCTTAAATGTTTTTTAATCTATATCACAAAGGATTATAGTATAACATTGATTTTTCGTATAAAATGGGATTTTTCTAATGTTTTTTTTAGAATTTAGAATTTTTCTATTTTTTATTTAACATTAATAATCCCTAATGAGGAGTATTTTAAAATATATTTAAATATAATATAACAGTATGTATTGATTTATATTCATGAAATTATGATGATTATTCGTAAAGATTAACAAAAATATGAAAAATATACTTTTTGAAAACATGATTTTCAATTAATATTTTTTTTAATGTTTAATTTTTCTACATTAATGAATTTATGTAACACCCTAATATTTGAAAAAATGGAAATCATATTTGATTCATGTATGATAGGGATCAATAATTGTATATGGTAATATAACTTTATGAAACAATACAATATATTTATTATTAAATATATTAAATTTCTACGATAGGCTAAAATGTATAGAACACTTTGTTTGAACTAACGGTGATACCATTTTATAATATTATTTGTTTAATATTACTTAGTTATATAGTCCTTAAATTAGATGGTTGAATATTACTAACCCAATTATTAAAAATATATTATTCATACCTATATAAAATAAATAAAAAGGATATCTACTGATTATAGAAAAAATTCAAACCATTTGAATGATAAAGAAAGTATTAATAAAAAACTATTTATTATAAAATATTTTTTAGTCCTGATTTTTAAAGTTAATTTATAATTAAATTTTAAAAAATTTATATGGTATATTTTACAAATAAAAATTTAGATGTATATTTTAAATTTATCCTAGGGTAAATATTTGGGCTTTTTCTAAGATGTTTAATTTTTTGAAGAATATTTAAAATTTATTGAATTTTAGTAAAATAAATATATTTTTTTAAATTATTAATAATGATAAATTAAATTTTTAATTTTTATTAATTTAAAGTTTGTTAAATTATATATATATTAATTAAGTTGAGGTCATTGGTGTAGGATTACACTTTATTCCAGGTATGTCCCTCATAAATTTTTTTTGAACCATGGTGATCGTGTCTTTTTTAGTGAATGATATACTATGTTGGGAAAAATGACATAAAGATATTGGATTTATATTTTTTAACTAAATGAATAATTTGTTAGTGAGGAGTCTTCTGAAAATCAGAGATGATCCATGCAGTTAGCGGATCAGTATTTCTATTTGAAATAACAGAGTCTGAGTATAAATTGATCAAGTGTTACCTATGGTTTTTTTTTATGTTGAGAATAATTGAATGGGGGATATGTTTTCATAAAGACTCATGGATGAAAACTATTTTTAGAACAATTAAGACCCATTTAAAATTAATGCATGACATGTAATTATTTCCCAATACATGTCTTCAATGGTTGTAGGATATGAAAAGATTCATGACAAGAAATGAATAAAATATTAAAATTATATCACACATTTATTATTATGTGATCATAATAAATAATAGTTCAATAAGAAATGTTATTCAACATTCCCGTCTAAAAAATAAATACAAGAGTTATATCTAAATTACACACCCTGTAATTTCCAGAGTAGATTTTTTGAAGCGGTGTGCAACTAATTATTGTTATCATTGGCACAAGACTTTCCGCCTCCTGACCTTGGGCTCTCATCCATGAGATTTTAACGAATATTTCCTGGTTTCTGATGATACAATAACACATATAATTCTTGGAAACTAATTTGGATATGTTTTACCTTCATATAATTTTTTTATTAGCTGATGCAGTGTAATCTCTTGACCGTGAGTGTTGTTAGTTTTGATCATGATTAGTTCTAATTTATGAACCATAGTTAAATCATATGCACCATCCTTCTTGTCCGAAAATAAATTGTGGAGCATTTGTTGGAAATAAAATAATTTTAGGGGTCCAAATATTTATCCTTATAGTTGATAATTTTCTTGTATGTGAAGTATTTCAAATACGCTAACATATCATTCATTAAATTCATTGAAAATGAATAACTGAATTATTATTCAGAGTCCAATTGGATCCAATTTTTTTACATGTCATATGGCGATCATTTTGGTGAGGGAGCAGTTGTTTATAAATGTTTTGATAATTTTCCTAATTTCTGTTTATTATGAAAGGGGATTTGGTTGATGTCTTGATTTAGAATAAACATGGTTTGACCTGATAATTGAAGTGACTAAAATGTAGTTTTAATTTCAAAAGAGTTATATTAAATGTGAAATTGAAAGATAAATATTAATTACAATAATTAACCATTGATGATTTGATATTGTGATATTATTATTTTGGTTCCATATGTTGTGATAATTCTAAAATTCATATATTGTGTGATGGACTATTGGAAATGATAAAATGTTTATATAGAGGGTTTTACCCAGTTGACATAATGAATTATTATATAGTTAGTTTGGACCAGTTGACATGGTGAAGTTATTATACAATTCCATTTTCCCAATTGACATGCTAGAATTTCTATATATATGTCTTGACATTATTGAAATGATGAAATAAGTATTTAGAGGGCATGGAGAAGATGACTTGGTGAAATTATTATATATTAGGATATGCCTAGTGAATTATACTAAAATGAAAATATACTAGTATCCAGTATAATTAAATGTTTAAATTTTTATATAGTTGGTTTGAACTAGATTGTGTAATTTATACCATGGTTAAAATGTTATTATTGTCATGGATGGTAGAAATTCACAATGAAATTAAGGTATGGATCCAATGAAGGTTCATATGATAATAATATAATAGTTTAATTAATTAATCACACATAGGTATTTCATTATTACATACACTAATAATATTAATGTTTATCATTAGTCATCGTGGTGTTCAACACCTTATGTATGCTCACACCTTATTCGTGATGCATTTAGTAACTCAATTGATTACATGAATGATGTAGGGGACAAGGAGAAATGGATTTTTTGTTGATTATTGCTAGGTGGATGGGTTAGATTTTGGAGACAGAAACAAAATGGTTTTTGAAAATATGTAATTTTTATTATTTATTTGATCCTTCATGTAATTTTTTTTGTATGAAAGAATTAATGAAATTTAGTTACATAACATAGTGTCACTCCATTATTCTGTTATTATTTGATGAATTATTCAGTTTACATCTATTAATGGTTTTGTAGAGTATTGTATTGTTCCCTTATTCATTGAACTCTTATATATATTTATTTTATTGGATTATTCTTCTATGTTGTGACTTTGAATCTTCAGGTCAAAGGAAACCCCTATACATATCACACCCCACTACTATTTTATAGCCTCTGGAATATGGGGAGGCCTTATTTTGGTCCCGTAACTAACCATTTTTTCCCACTTGATGGAGTGCTGGATCAGGGTTCATTCCATTATGTGATCAATTCTTGTTTCTTTTTTATTTCATTACAATTTAGGAAAACTAAGTTGGAGACATTACCGTTTTTAGAATTTTTAATAAGATTATTTACAATATGAGCTAACTCATGTATATAGTAAAATATGACTGCCCGGGTATTGATCACATTTCATTCCATTTTATTCTACAGTTTAGGTTATTTCACAATTATTGAATCAATTTTAGTGTGATATATAACATTTCATGATTTATTTGGTTTTTGATATTTTTACTCATGTTCAGATAATTTAGTGGTTGATTATACCTAAACTATAACAAAATCAATGGGAAGTATATCATAATTCATTATTCATTATAAGGAATTATTTATTAAATTTGATATATGAATTTATATTGGACTATTATATGAGATATTTTTTATATTTAAATAATGGATGAAATTAAATGTTATTTCATTCTAATAAACATATAATTCTTTTTTTAGACACACAATGTTAGTGGTTTTCTATTTTTTAACCTGTTTAGGATGACCTAATTGTGTCAAGTGTTCAATGTAGTGTGTTTTTCTTATAGAAATAATACCTCCTCGTTGTCTTCATGTAGGGAATTAAGAGAGCGGACATCAGTATGATCTTAATGAAACAGAATTGATCTTTGTAAATACTTGGAAAATTCCATGTATTTTTTTTAATTATTTGGGATTATTAGGAATCTGTGAAAATGAAGCTGTGTGATTCTGAGGCCTAGTGTGCTCAGAATGAATTTCTAAATTTTTTTTGGTACGTTCAGTAACCGTGCGAGTGGAATTTTATATCTTCAAATGTTGTTATTGGTATTGAAATATGAGAGCATCGTTCAATCCATAGTGTTGAGATTTTCTTATGGGATTCTTCACTTAGACCACAGTTCTTCAGGAGAAGAAGATATTTTTTGGACTTTTAAAAGAATAATAATATAACATGATATTGTCATTTTATTTTCCTTTTCCCTAATGGATGAGAGGTATTAGAGGGACCAGTGACTTGTAAAGCCATTTCATGGATGGAGTCATCAACTGCATAACTCCACAATTATGAATTTAAAGAGGTTCATAAATTCATTTAATGAATCTCGTTAATTTTTCAACTTGTTACTCACCTTTCCCCCTCCTATTTAAATAGAGCTTAGGGGGGGTTTTGGATCTACTTCTTCAAATGTGTAAACTCTAGAAGATTTATATGGATATATCCACTGACAGAGGAAGAAATCTTGGGTGGCAATGATCTGGGATCGATGAATGCCGACGACTCTCTCCAACATGGACGCTCCTCCCACCACAATTTCAACACCTCCAATGTTTTTTTGTGGTATAGGGTTTTTATTTGGTTTTGTATTAACATTATTTAACTATGATGAATAAATATTCTCCCTTGTTATAATGCTAATGTGGAGCACGTGGGCCAAACAATCAAGGAATGGACACTCCGCTTCTTCGTTCATATTGCGTTCTTCGGGTACGGGTTTCCTCAATTTGATGTTAATGCAACATAGCGAGTTAGGATATGATAGAGGAATCTAGGGAGACTCGTAGTAACATGCATTAATGAAAAAAGAGCTCCGAAGATTAGATGGATCCTCACGGAAGATCCGCCAGTGCGCCGCCACACGAAGTAGACGATAGTGGCAGTGGTCGTTACTCAACCTACCGTCGAGGAGGAGGAGGAGCGCCCTCACGCGTCACATTGAAGGGACATCACATCGAAGTTGGATGGGTGGAAATGTTCAAGACCAACTTTTTATGAGTCCTTCAGATGAAGAGGAGGTGCCACCAAGCGCCGCCAATCCGGGAGTCGAAGGGCTCTATTGTGCTGTTTTCTAGGCTGACCTTGGGCCATGTGTGTGTCGTGCTCGCAGGCTGCGCCATGCCGTCCAGCGGACCGGGCTGGTCCATAGCCTGGTAGGCCCAGCCCACCACCCCCATCCCAACCATGGTGGTCCGGCTGAGACCTTGTAACACACCAAGCTTCCACGGTAGGCTTCTATTTGAATAATGCAATAGCATGTGTTATACGCAACTGCGAGTTCTAACACACACCACAACCAATCAAACTAGCCGTTATGAATAGTAATACCCAATTTTTAAAATTTTATACATTTTATCTCCAAAAATGGACTTCATTTTTGAATTCAGAATATCGAAGTTAACTTAGGGTGATTTTTTTATACTTTTCGGATAACATGCATATTTTGATGAATAGTGAAAATTACTAAATTTTAATTAAAAACAACTTTTTTAATCGAAATAATTAATAGAGATAAATTATTAATTTGAGTGATTTTAAAGTATAATTAGATTATATGTATACCATTTAATCCAATTTTGGTCATTGTAAATAATTTCACATTTAAACTCGACATAAGCAAGTGCCAATCTTTTGATAGTTATTATCTCTTAAAAACACGCTTTTTGTTTTATCAACGAGAATTACTTTTAAATTAATTTCTGCCACTTCTATGTTTTGAATTTATAAAAATGGAATCCATATTTATAATCAGGAGGTCAAAATTTTGTAAATTGGTAACTTATATTTTTAGGCATTTCGAATAATTATTTCGGAAAATATTTTATTTACCATGGTTAAAGGGTAAATCCAATAAATAAGGGTAAAAAATAATAATATTATAATAATAAATTACCCTAAAACCTATCCAAACCTAATTGGTTGATACATGTCGGACCCTGGGCATCTTTGGGTCGATTTTGGGATCCCATTGATCCGCTTGAAAGGTGGTAATGAAAATTTATATTAATTAAGTTAAAGTAAATACAAAAATGACATAAACATATATCTTTTATAAAAACAATTTTTACATAAGGTTATATATGTTGCATTTTCGACTATAAATATTTTTTTGAAAATCTAAAAATATTTCCTATATAATCATATTTTAATTATAATTTTTAGACATTTAATAATGAAATTTTTTTTGACACAATAATGATGCAATATTTTCATTATTAATGAAATATTCTAATAATTAGTATTATAAATGTTAAAATAAATATAATTTCAAAGTTTTTATGATATCCAAGAATTTTATAGGTTACTATTACATGTTATGATAAATTAAATGTATTTTTTTGAAGTAATCATGCTACTATTATTTTAATAAAAAACAAATACCAAATATTGTCAAAATTGACATAAAATTGTTTTTAAAACAAATATTATATTATTAATTGATATAATGGTCTTAAAAATATATGGATCAGAAAAAAGACTTATATAATAATAAATATGACATTAATGAACCAATTTTTGTTCGATTGGTAGTATATAGTAAGTTTATTACTCATATAATATAAAAATACAAAGAGACGTGGTAAAGGTCAAACTATTTAACTAATTGTTAAATCAAAAATATTATGTTAATATAGATACCCAAACATGTCTAAAACCTATTGGTTGATTGGTTTTCGACCTTTCCCCACCTTAAAATTTAAATAATACACTTTGGAGCCATTAAAAACCTAATATGAATTTATTATAAAATAATATTTCTACCTTTTCCAAAGGTTCCCCTCACCCATTTTTTAAAAAGGCACTCCCATTTATCACAAATTCATAACTTCAAAGCCTTTTAGATCAGCCAACCCCTGCCCAAATATTCTCTGAACATCCCTCATTACAACCTTGGGGCCTTAGTTTTATTAGACAGCAATCCTCAGGAGCCCTTTTGATCAAATCTAAATGAAGAACCTGAAGAAGAGGTAATGTTTTCACCACCCTCTTACAAATTCCTTTCTTCTTCCAATTATTCATTATTTGTTATTTCCATTCTAAAATAATAAATCTAGTATCTTCTATATATCGTGATGTTATTATAAATATTTCACAATAATACTCATTATTTTATCCATCTTATGAATGATAATGTCACCATGCGTGCGTACGTACAGCTTACCGTCTCCACGTCGTGGTGTAATTTGTTATTCAACACTATGTTTTTTAGATTGATATAATTATGTATAATATGTATATAAATAATGAAAATAAAATTATTATGTCTCTATTATATTAATATACCATCAAATTCCACACATTTAAACAAATGATATTGTCTCTTGTGCATACGTACATATTACGATCTCCACGACGTGATTAGATTCATTTCCAGATTCACCATTCATCGACGATTATAAAAATATATATTACTAATATTTTTATCATATATGAAATAATAATTATACTGGAGATATATATATATTTACTTAAATATATTTCATTCACTTAGTTCCGTTCAATATTTTATGAAAACGGTAACATCCTTTATGCGAACGTATGGACTACCATCTCTATAAACGGTGTTTTCCATTTCACATATATATCTATTATACATAATTATATTCTAAATAAATATGATATATAAATCATGTTTTATATTCTTGATGTATTTAAATCATGATCTATGTGATACAATCAAGTGTAACAAGTTAAAACATGTACGATAAAGAAAGCGATTATTACACAAAATGTTAATTTAACAAGGAAAGTATTATTAAATGGGTAGTAAAAAGTCATAAATGAAAAATCTATGATATCATAAATATTAATATGGTTCTGGTATTATTTAATAACATACTTTGGTCTTCATTCAGTAGGTTAAATGTATCCTCTACTAAAGGAAAGTGCAAGTTCAGGGGTTTTCATCTCACTCCTCATTCCATGAGATTCATGCCATATTGCCCCTATTACCTTTTGTGTAGTTTATCTATAGCCCATAATTGTATTCATTGTGTAATAAACATTAATTTATGTGTATTTAAATTTTCATTCTATGATACCTGTTTCATGGGGTGTATGTTTCGTAAGTTACCAAATTGGTGAGGGTTTATTTCACAATCTCTTAATTATCTGAGGTTCTTTACACGTAATTATCTACTGGGATATCTTTATCATCAACATCCATGTTTCTAAAAAATATATTTCAAATAAATTTTACTATTTTTTAGACTATGGGTTAAAGTCATTTTTACCATTGTTTACATTTTATAAGAAGTTTATAAATTAATCTTTCTGTCGTTTTCCAAACAAGTAACTTTTTAACCTTTTCGACAGAATAAAGGTAGGAATGTCTTTTTTAACTTATACGGTGGGTGCGTCTATTTTCTGCTATTATAAAATCATCAAACCTTCCCTTACAAACATATAATAATATATTCAAATTAAATGTTTTATTTTATAATTATGTGACTTTTAAATTATTTCAAAATGAATATTTTAAGAAATTGTGAATGATACTCTATATCAAGATCAGAATTTTAAATGTTTTAAAGATTTATCTTTCTAAATATTTTAAATTAATGTCCATGTTTTCAAAAAAAATTTAAGGATTTATTTATATTTACATGAATGTTTTTAAATGATATGTCTTTTCAAAAGAATCAACGTGGTATGTGACACTTTTATTCAAAAATCTCTTTTAAATTACTTCCTTTATAAATGTGTGACTTTTCATTGATTTCAAAAATAGATATTTCTTTAAAATAGTTTTCATTTCATCTATTTCAACATCCTTTGATGGATTTTAAGATTATTTTATGTTGATTTATTATGATACAAAACGTCCATATTGTATTGAAGGTTTTAGGGTATGTTTGACTATGGATGTGTTATTTTTATACCATTCATGGTTTATGGATAATGTACTGACATTTTGTATTCTAGTTTTAATACAAATTTTATGTTATTTTAAAACATGTTCATTTGAGGAATGCATTGGAGTTAGTAAGTGATGGGTGGAGCCCACTATTGCTCCTCGATGCATCGGTAGATCTCATGAGACAAACTAGTTTTTTGGCATAAGGCTTTGACAAAATCTTATTTGTAGTCTTGGCACAAGGCCTTGACTATGTGGTTATGATAGTCTGGAATTATGCATTCCATCATAATGAAAGTGGATAGTGATATTGCATGTGATTATTCGACTGGAAGATTATCCATGTGAATATGTAAATAGAATTACTTCATTTCGTTTTTTCCATATTATGTTGAAGTTCAAGTTTAAAAAGATTTTGTTTTAGTTATACATTGCCTTAAATGTTTATGCTTATTTATAAAAGTTTCTACTATATTGTTATCCTTAATGAGCATCTGATCTCTCCCCTTTCTATGTTTTATTTTTCCCAGGATTCCAAGAATATTATTTTGATTGATATGTAGGGTTAAACGAAGGGAATAATGGAATTAATGAAGGATTATTTATGTTGTTTTGTATGTTAAGAAGTGTAATGTAACATTCATGTATATAATCTATTTTCCAATACTGCTAGACTGATCTGTCCATTAGGACTTGATTCCTTGTAATCATGCCAATGTATTAAAATAATGCACTGACTCTGGGTAACTGGGGTTGGGGTGTTACATTTTGTATTAGAGGATGATTAGAAATTACCTTGGAAGCTAGATTTAGATTAAATATGATTAGAGATCATAGACCTAAGATAGACTTTGAGGATTAGTATAGAAGTAATTCCTAGAATTTTGGTAATGTAGAGATATTGTGAGTTTTCCTAAAAAATACATCCATGTCAGGATACGAGTAGGTAGAGGCAGATTTGGCACATATGTTCCTAGGGGTAAAACCCGAAAACACCACTTTGAGCTAGACTCGAACGAGAACTGGTGCACGATAATGAGCCTTACTGCACTCTTGGTTACGACAGTCCTGGGGGATATGCATAGAATAAATCTCATTTTCTTTACAAATAATTATGAAGTATTTATGAGTATATACTTTCTCTATGAAAACTTCTTTATGATTATGGATTATATCCATAAACTATTCAATTAACGTTAGGTATTTCACAAGTTTGTAATTATTCATTGCAATTCATAAACTAACCTAGTTTATGCCATTGTATAGAAATTGTGTCCAGTAGATGGAATGTGAACTCCAGCAATATGTATGATCGAAAGAGTAAGAAGGATAATATCTTTCGCGGTATTAATCCAACATTTAGAAGGTAAATAGTCTCCCATGTATTCTCAATATATGAAGAAATAGTGTCATGTGTTAATTAGATAAGTAAAAAATTTATGTGCCCTATGGATTTGAATGGAAGCAAGAAAAGAAAAGGATGGAAGAGAGAAATATGGATAAAGGGAATATGTAAAAGAAGAATTCTCCCATATGTGATAACTGTGGGAAGAAACACCCTGGAACTTTCCTAAAGGAAATGGGAGTTTGTTATAAGTGTGGGGAAAAGGGACACTATGTACGTGACTAATAGGGTAAGAAAACGGTTTCAAATGTACAATTCTTTATCTTCAAGGAGTTGGGAGACTATGCGAAACAATGTCCAAATCATCAGAGTATTACTTATATGATCCTATAGGATAATAATCAAGTTATGATACTACCACAGATGAGGAGGAATGATTAGAGTTCTTATGTTGTTATTAGAGAATTATGTCATTTGAGTATTGTATCAACAATGTTCTGGTTATAATAATTATGGATTATATAAGGATTGTACTGCAGTACTATTTCATTAAGGACGCGAGATTGTGTCGAACCATGAAAAGTGACTCAATAACTAGTTAAATTTTTGGAAAATATATGTTTGAGAGAAAGGTAAACCATAATATGGTTCTGATATCGAGGTAGTGATTTTGGAATAATACATGATTGATTTGGATTAATTATATTGGATATTATTTACTACATTGAAACTATTTAATGATTTGTATATTCTATAATTGTTGGATTTTACAAAATTTTTTATAGAAGGAGTATATCCAGTATTCTATATTGAATAATGGATCATGAATGTAATCAATAAAGTTTTATGGTAATTCAGGATGAGGAAGTGTTTTAAAAAAATACCTGATGAAGGTGTTCACATGTTATTAAGTGGAAAAAAGGATCTTCATTTTGTTTACCTTCCTTATAAATTTTGGATTGTGAGTTTGGACAGAAGAATTTTGGATAATTATAGTTTGATATTATTTTTGGATTTCCATAAAAGGACAACCCGGAGGTCGGGCGGCAACCCATCGCATCCAGAAAGGCTGCGAGACTTGAACCTGCAACCAAACAGTGTCAAGGTTGTATCTCCTACCACTGGCCCACGTGATGTCCTGGATTGAATAATGTAGTCTTTATTAAAAAATTCTGCTAGATGAATTATAAATTCTTTTTTTAAACCCTATATGAATAGTATAAATAGAATATTATTTTTATGTTCTATTATCTTTTAGAGTGATAGATGAGTTTGTGGTAGAAATTAGTTTAAGGATGGGACTCTACTTGTCAAGTATATATTTTTCTTCTTCACTTATTCTATGAAGAAATTAATTCTTATAATTTATTGAAGGGATCTTAAAACCATAAATTTGTTATCCTAATACCATATGTTTTGATGAACCGATGGTATTTTAAATCATTATAGATTGATGAATATAAGGCCCCCAATTTTAGACTTGTTTGTGATTGATGACCTCAATCACCGCCTATAAATATTTACATTTTCCTCCAATTATATGTCTTTAATTTCCACCAATGTTCTCCTAATCGAGATCATAATTTGGTGGTGAACATTTCATTTCCCTTTTCCTCTTATTAAGACTAAATTTTATTAACCCAATTTCTGACATGGGTTTCCCGAAAGGTATTTTCTATTTTCAAACTTTTATTTTTGAAAACTAATTTCAAATTGTAAGGATTAAATTTATTTAAGGAGAGGATAATGTAACACCCCTAGCTTCCACGGTATTCTTCTCATTGAATAATGTAGTAGCATGTGATGTACTCAACTTCGATTATAACAGACACCACAACCAATCAAACTAGCCGTTATGAATAGTAATACCAACTTTATGAAATTTTATACATTCTATCATTCAAAATGGTCTTCTGTTTTGGATTCAGAATATCGAAATTAGGTTAGGGTGAATTTTAGGTACATTTCTAATAACATTTATATTTTGATGAATAGTGAAAATTACAAAATTTTTATTAAAAACAACTTTTTTAATCGAAATAATTAATGGTGATAAATTATGAATTTGAGTGATTTTAGAGTATAATTATATTATATATTTTCTTTTTAATACAATGTTGGTCATTGGGAATACTTTCATATTTAAGCTAGACATAAGCATGTGCCGATCTTTTGATAGTTATTATCTCTTAAATACACGCTTTTTGTTTTAATGACGAGAATTAATTTTAAATTAATTTCTGCCACTTCTGTGTTTTAAATCTATAAAAATTGATTCCATATTTATAATCATGAGGTCAAAATTGTGTAAATAGTTAACTTTTAATTTTAGTCATTTTGAATAATTACTTCGGTAAATATTTTATTTACCATGGTTAAAGGGTAAATCTAGTAAATAAGTGTAAAAAATAATATTATAAAAATAATTAATTACCCTAAAATGTGTCCTAACCCATTTGGATAACACATTCCGACCATGGGAATCTTTTGGTCGATTTTGGGACCCCATTGATCCACTTGTAAATGATAATGAAACATTATATTAATTAAGTTAAAGTAAATAAAAAAAGTACCTTAGCGTATATCTTTTAGAAAAACAATTTTAAATAGAATTATATATGTTATATTTTGGATTATAAATATTAATTAGAAATCTAAAAAGATTTTCTACATAATGGTATTTTATTTATAATTTTTAGAAGTTGAATAATGAAATTTATTTATGACACAATAATGATGCAGTATTATCCTTATAAATGAATGGATCAAATGATTAGTAATATAAATGTTAAAATAAATATAATCTCAACGTTTTTAAGAAATACATGAATTTTATTGGTTAATATGACATGTTAGGATCGATTCAATGTATTTTTTGAAGTAATAATTCTATTATTATTTTAACAAAAAACAAATACCAAATAGTTTCAAAATAGAGATAAAATAGTTTTTTATGAAAATATTATATTATTAATTTATATAATGGTCCTAAAAATATAAGTATCAGCCAAAAGACTTATGTAATAATATATATGACATTAATGAACCAATTTTGTTTTTATTGGCAGTATATAGTATGTTTATTAATTATATTATATAAAAATAATAAGAGAGATGGTAAATTTCAAACTATTTAACTAAGAGTTAAATTAAAAGGATAAATTTAATGTAGTCACACAAACCTATATAAAAACAATTGGCTGAGTGGGTTTCGACCTATCACCACATTAACCTCTAAATAATCCACTTTGGAACCATTATGAACCCAATATTAATTTATTATAAAATAATATTTCTAGCTTTTCATAAGTTCCCCTCACCCCTCTTATAAAATGGCACTCACCCTTCTCTCAAATTCATACCTTTAAAGCCTTTTGGATCTTCCAAAACCTGCACAAATGTTATCTAAACTTCCCTCAATACATCATAGAGTAACTTGTTTGATCATAAAGCCAACCTATGGAGCCCTTTTGATCAAATAAAAAGAAAGAACTCACAGAAGAGGTAATGTTTTCACCACCCTATTTCATGTTCCTTTATTCTTCAACTTCTTATTTGTTTGTTATTTCCATTATAAAATAATAAATCCAGTATATTATATATATTGTTATGTTATTATAAATATTTAACATCTATATTTATTATTCTATCCATCTTTTGAATGATAATTCCACCATGCGTGCGTACGTACGGCTTACAGTCTCCATGTTGTGCTGTAATTTGTTATTCTACACAATATTATTTGGATGGATATAATGATGAGTAATATGTATATAAATAATGAAAATAAAATGTTACTGTCTCTGTAAAATTAATTTAAAATACGATTCCACACCTAAGGAAATGATATTGTCGCTCGTGCGTACGTATAGATTACCGTCTCCACGACGCGATGAGATTCATTTCCACATTCACCATTCATCGACGATTATAAAAATATATATTAATAATATTCTTGTAATAGATGACATAATAATTCTACTGGAGATATATATTTATATATATGTAATTACATATATTTTATTCGTTTAGTTCCGTTCAATATGTTATGAAAACTGAAACAAAGTTTATGCGTACGTACGGACTACTGTCGCCATAAAAAGTGTTTTCTATTTCACATATATATCTATTATACATAATTATAATATACATGTATAGGATATATAAATCATGTTTTATATTATTGATGTATTTAAATAAATATCTATGTTGTACAATCAAGAGTAACAAGTTAAAACACGTACGATAAAAAAGTGATTATTACCCGAAATGTTAATTTAATATTGATATTATTGTTAAATTGGTTGTAAAAAGTCATAAATGAATTATGTATGATATCAGAAATATTAATATGGTTCTATTATAATTTAATAACATACTACAGTCTTCGTACAGAATGTTAAACGTACCCTCGACTAATGTAAAGTGCATGGTTAGGGGTTTTCATCTCACTCCTTATTCCCGTGAGATACATTCCATATTTCCACTATTACCTTTTCTGTTGTGTATGTAATGACCCTAATTGTATTATTTATGTAATACACTTTACGTTATGTGTATTTACATATACATTGTATGATACCTCTTTCATGGGGTGTATGATTCTTATGTTACCAAATTGTTAAGGGTTTATTTCACAATATTTTCATTATCTCAGGTTGTTTATACGTAATTATTTGCTGGGACCTCCTTATCATCAACATCAATGTTTCTTAAAAATGTATTTCAAATCATTATTACTAGTTTATATACTATGGGTTAAATTCATTTATAACCTTATTGACTTTTTATAATATGTTTATAAAGGAATCTTTCTATCATCTTCCAAACAATGTCCTTTTTAACCTTTTCGATAGAATGAAGGTAAGAATGTCTTTTTTAACTTATACGGCGGGTGTGGGTATTTTCTACCATTATAAAATCATCAAATATTACATTACAATCTTATAAGAATATTTTCAAATTAAATGTTTTATTTTATAATAATGTGACTTTTAAATTATTTCAAAATGAATAATTTAGGAATTTGTGAAAGGTACCCTTTATCAAGATCATAATTTTAAATGTTTTAATTATTTTTCTTTCTAAATATTTTTAATTAATATCCATGTTTTCCAAATGATTTTAAGGATTTATTTATATGTACATGAATGTTTTGAAATGATATTTATTTTCAAAAGTTTCAATGTCTTATGAGACACTTTTATTCAAAAATCTATTTTAAATTACTTCCTTTATAAATGTGTGACTTTTTAATGATTTCAAAAAAGGGATATTTCTCTCAAATAGTTTTGATTTCATCTATGTCAACATCCTTTGATGGATTTTAAGCTTATTTGAAGTTGATTTATTATGATATAAAAATTACATATTGTATTGAAGGTTTTGTGATATTTTTGACTGTGGATGTGTTATTTTTATACCATTCATGGTTTATGGAGAATGTATTGACATTTTGTATCCTAGTTTTAATACGAATGTTTATGTTATGTTTGAACTTGTTCATATGAGGAAGTCATTTGACATAGTAAGTGACGGGTGGAGACCACTATAGTTCCTCGATGCATAGGTAGGTCTAATGAGACAAAATAGTGTCTTGGCACAAGGCCTTGACAAAATCATATTTGTAGTCTTGGCACAAGGCCTTGACTATGTGGTTTTTATAGTCTTACATTATGCATTCCATCATTATGAAAGTGGTTAGTGATATTTCATGTGATTGTTCGACTATTAGAATATCCATGTGAATAAGTAAATGGTATTACTTAATTTTATTCTTTACATATTATACTGAAGTTCATGTTTAAAAGGCTTTTGTTTTAGTTATACATGGCCTTAAATGTTTGTGCATATTTATAAAAGTTTAGGCTGTATTGTTATACTTACTGAGCATCTGAGCTCACCCCTTTTTATGATTTATTTTTCACAGGATTCCTAGAAGTGTATTGTGATTGATATGTAGGGTTAGGCCAAGGGAATAATAGAGTTCATGAAGGATTATTTATGTTGTTTTGAATGTTAAGAAGTGTAATGTAACAATCATTTATATAATCTATTTTCCAAGACTGCAAAACCGATCGGTCCTTCAGGACATGATTCCTTGTAATCCTGAAAATGTATTAAAATAATGCACTGACTTGGGGTAACTGGGTTTGGGGCATTACAGTCCTCCATGGCCCAACCGAATTGAGCCGGTCCCACCCGAACAGGATCCGATAGGACCCAGAACACTCTCGGGCCAAGATACGCTTTAGTGACTATAACATGCGTACATGATGTCCATTTGACGAACCATCTATGATGCTGGGATCATTAGAGAGGGATGGTTCTTTTGAGATACTCAATCACAGTTTTGGAGGATGTTGGAGTAAGGATGGGTTGGATAGACTCTGAATCAAACTGGGCCCTCGACACAAAAATTCCAATAACTAAGAGACAAGACGTTTGTTCAAGGAGATGTTCGTAACATAAGGACCCTTCTGAAAAGGCAGTCAATTGAAGATACTATATGTGAGTTTCTATGGAGTTTGGCGTGTGACCTGGGTTGAATTAGACTTTAATACTAAACGGAGTTTTTTACAAAAGTGTACATATCTCACAGACCGGGCATCCGATCAACGCGTCATTTGTCACATTGGGACCCCTATAATGGGGTGGTCCCACAGGTATGCATTTTTTAGGAATTCATAATTGTTGATATATGACCAATGTCTTGAGGAGAAGAGTCTTTTAGAGAACATTTGTGATTCTTGCAGGAATCCAGTGGTTGGTTGTGACATGAAGAAGAAGAGAGACCAATACGGGTCAACATTTGAATCTCCATAGATTGATGATCTATCTGTACAACTAATCATTACTACCTATGTTTCAATAACCAATATGGGTCAGCACCAATGAGAAATATGGTTCAACACTGTCAACCAATATGGGCCATCACCAGCGACTAATACGGGTTAGAAACAACAACCATTACAGGTCAGTAACTAGCGACAAATACGGGTCAGCATCTAGCGGCCAATATAGATCATCATATAGTGACCTATACGGGTCAGTAGTACAATTACTACTGATAGGATGATCTGGCATTAAGACCAGTCCTCCATATCCCATTAAACATGATGTTATACTGTTATATTGAGTTGTCACTTTTTCTTTGTGCTTCATTATTTAAATAATACTTGAGATGATAGATTTTATTAATTTCTTGAGATTTTTTCTATTTTGGATTAATAAGTGACATTTGGGTGTCTAGGGGTCCCCTACAAAGTTCTTATAGTAACCCCTGTACAGGTTCCACCCACATGTGTGTGTCTTGGGTAGACTACTGACACTCCGAGGAAGTCCTTGGACGTTCAGGATATGGTGGAACTTGGTGAGACAGTAGAAATCGAGATACTCTTCTTGGACATCAGACATACAAAAACGGTAGTCTAGGTAGAGCTCCATGGATGATGCAACATCTTTTATCTTTCTTTTCAGTTTCTAGGGATTGTATTCTAGCCCACTGTTTTCGATTTACAGTTGTACATGTGGTTTAACATTAATCATTTTGTTATACCTTACATTAATTGGTTGTTTTTTTCCAGTATCCCCTATTGAGTGTGAACAGATATCTAAGGCAATCCCATCCATATCAAGAAAATCCATTAGGTTCTAATCACTAACCCATGGCATATGGAAGGTGGGAATGGGGTAGTAACGTCTGAGCCTTAGGGAATAGGTCATGACAATGTGGTATCAAAGGGATATTAGTTCTACTAGAAAAATTAAGAGTCTACATTTAATGAGGTAATGGTGTAAAGTGTCATGAGTTTGGATTTCAGTAGAGGGAGTCTAGTGTTGTTGTAGTAGCCGATGTATCCATACACCAGGACCCTGAATTCTTTATTCAAACTCAGTACATGAAAAACCCAGTTTCTAGTGATTTGAAATGATTTATAGATATTTCATGAGTCTGCTGACTAGGTATAACTTATTGACCATGGATCATCAATCTTCTTATATAATTCCTCCATGAATAAAACCATCCAAGATTACCGTTTTAGATAGTGACAGTGGCCCATTTAGCGATGAGGCGTTGGTATAGGGACCACTGATAGTGAATGCACCTTTGGGCGGTGTACTATCAGCATCACCACCCAATGAGCAGCAAGTTCTACCAGTGGATGATGGACACCTTCTGATCGCAATAAATGAGTTCCAAAGGAAGAGGCCTCTGAGGTTTCGATGTGAGACAGACCCGAAGGCAGCATAGGACTAGCTTGATGTGGTTTCACGGGTCTTTAGATTACTACATACAATCACTGGGGAGATGAAGATCATGGACGCTGTCCTTTTTCACGACATATAATGATGACGGTGGAGATCGATACTCCAGGTGCATGAAGAGATGACCCTCATGTCGATGGATGTTGAGATCATTTTTAGGGCGGAATTCATGCCACTGACAGTATGCTCGATGCGTATTCAAGAGCTGAAACATTTGCAGTAGGGAAACCAGAATGTGGCTCTGTAATTTGGGAGATTTACTGGCCTCTCCCGATAATCCACTAACATGGTTGGAGATCCTTACTTCACGTACTAGACCTTTATGCAAGGGATCTAATTAGAGATCAGAGTTGGGAATTTTCTCCCAGCATCCCGACATAGGCTGGGGTGGTAGAGAGATATTTTTTGATGGATGTATTCTATGCTGAGTTAGAACTGACAGTAAGAGCCCTACATAAAGATAGGTAGCAGAGTCATCTGCAGCTAGCAGTAGATAGACTACGAGTGGTGAGGTTTACACTGGGATAAAGGTTTAGAGGTGCGAGGCTCAAGAGGCCGATGGATCCACTAGAGAGGCATGATCTATTTTTCTTGTGGGGGATAGGGTCACATATCTTATGATTGTCTGACTCCCTGTGCAGGTGATCAGAAGATGGTGGAGGGGCCATTGAGAAAGTGGCTGCAATAGAAGTATGAGCGTCATCCATGAGGTGAATGAGTCAAGGGAGAATGACGTGCAGTGATATGTTGTCGGGGTCCCCAGGCACAACCACCACCATCCCTAGGTGGACCACCATGATCCTAGGGAGCGGGTGGATAAGGACTTTCCTAACTACATGTAGTAGAGGTTCACGATCCTGATGTCCCTAAAATGATGCGAGGTATGATCTGTATCTTCTCTAAATTACGAGAAGTTCTTATTAACACAGGTTCTACCTGTTCTTTCCTTTCTGCTGACTAAGTTCGTGACTCAGAGATTCTGATTGATATTTTAGCTCGACCATTGCATTTTGTTACTCCTACGAGAGGAGATTCAATGATCAGACACTAGTGCCAACAATGTTATATTACTCTCAGAGAAGATAATTTTAGAAGGGATCTTCTAATAGTGTTTTGTAATCCCTAACACATAATTCTAGTCATGTACTGGATATCATTAGTTCCCACACAAATTGATTGCTTGAGACGTATACTACGATGTACGTGCAAAGATGGAGGCTTGTTTTTTTGTTGGTGAGAAAGAAAATAGATTATCATAGATGGAATTGCGCCCAGGAGCATGCAACCGATTTTGTATTAGCTGGCATACATGACCTTCGACACGGTGGATGAGGCGAGACCATAGTTTCCAACAGTGGTGGATGAGTAGAAGGATATCTTTCCAGAAGATGTCCCATGACTACCTCCCTGTAAAGAGGTAGACATTCACATTAAATTATTCCTAGGAACATCACTGATATCTAATCCATAATATCTGAATTCCCCTAGAGAGCTTCGTGAGTTAAGGGTATAGATAGAGGACTTACAGAGGAAGGGACTTTTATGTCCTAGTGTTTCCCCATGGGCATCCCCGGTGTAGTTTCTCAAGAAGTCAGACGAAAGATTAAGGCTATACGTGTACTTACAGCGCCTAAAAAAGGTGATTATGAAGAACAAGAATCCATTGTCGAGGATTAAAGATATATCTGATCAGTTTAAAATAGAGAAGTGGTTCTTAAAGATAGACCTCAGATCAGGCTATCATCTGCTTAGGGTACGGGACGAGGACGTACCGAAGACATCTTCTAGTTGACGGTATGTCCATTAAGAGTTCTTAGTGATGCCTTTTGGCATGACCAATGATCCGATAGTTTTTATAGGTCTCATGAACAAGATCCTTCAGCCATATCTTAGTCGTTTTGTGGTGGTCTTCATTGACGACATAATGGTGTACTAAGAATTCGAGGAAGAGAAAACTTTACACTTGAGGATAGTTATAGACACACTTCAATAGAAATAGTTAAATGGGAAACTATCGAAGTGTGAGTTCTTGATATAAAAGGTCCAATTCATGGCATAAGTTATCTCAGAGGCTGGATTTGTATTGGATCCAGTGAATATTGAGGCATTACTTGCTTGGGAGACACCCAGGAGTGTTATAGAGGTGCGGAGATTCCATGTATTTGTAGGCTACTATAGGAGGTTCGTACCAGATTTCTCCCGAGTAGAAGCCCCTATGACTACCTAGACAAAGAAGGGGGAACCCTTAATTTGGTAAGATACATGATAATAGAGCTATCAATAGCTGAGTTAGAGTTTGAACAGTGCTCCCATCTTGAGGTTGTAGGATGAGGGAATTAGCTACGTGGTTTACTGTGATGCATCAGGGACCGGTCTTGGTTGTGTCCTGACACCGAATGATGCATTGATTACTTATGGTTCATAAAAAACTGAGGCCTCAAGAGTATAATTTTGTCACTCCTGACCTGAATTTAGAAGCAACGATCATCACACTGTAGATGTGGTGACACTAATTTATGTGGGAGTGATACATTGTTTACATAGACCAGAAGAGTATTAGATCCATTTTCACACAAAATGTTCAGAATATGAGATAGTGACATTGGCTATACTTCCTCCAAGACTATGAATCTATGTTAATCTATACTTCTGGGAAGTGGAATGTAGTGGCAGATGCACTTATCCAGTGATCGAGTCCGCAGCTACTGAATGAGACTTTAGAGCAGTTACCCTTGATTCATATATCCTATGTGTATAGAGATGAAATAGTCTACCACCTGTTAATGGTAGATACCCCCCCAGATTTATAATGTAAGGGAGGTGATACTTAGATATAGTTGTTGTGAGACTACACATGCTCAGATATCCTCAGGCATTGAACCTAACAAATATTCTGAAGGTTGGGAGCACACTTTCCATTTCAAAGGACATACAGTTGTACCAATGGCGCATCGAGAAGAGGTGATAAGATATTTCCATACATCGCACTTGGCAGTTCATCTCAACATGATGAATATGTATTAGAACATCAAGCGTTAGTACTGATGGCCAAGGATGAAGAAAGATTTTGTGGAGTTTGTTTCTAGACTCCTGACTTTCCAGCAAGTGAAGGATGAGCACCTTATACTACCAGGATTGACCCAACCCCTCAAGATACAAGAGAGGAAGTGGGAAGGGATATTGATGGACTTTATGATGGGGTTACCATGTACGTCCAGAAGAAAACGATACCTTCTAGGAGATCATTGACCGACTCCCCATGTCATCCCACATACTTGCTATTCGAGAGAAGGGCTCAGTAATGTTCTTGGGGCAAATCTATGTTCAAGAGATCATGTGACTTCACAGGGTGCCTTCAATGATAGTATCAGACTGTGATTCTCGTTTCACATCAAAGTTGTGGAATGGATTTTATTAGTTATTTAGGGATAATATTAACTCGAGCTTTTATCCCATATATAGATGGTCGGACTGAGTGGACCATCGAGGCCATGGAGGATATGCTTCATGCACGTTCCATATATTTTGGTTGCAGTTGGGAGGACCACAAACCCTTGTTTGAGTATGCGTACAAAAATAGATATCACTCCACCATTGGTATGGCCCCTTTTGAGGCATTGAATGGACGACCATGTAGATTTCCCTTATGCTGCATGGATCCAGGAGAGCCAGCACTCATTGGCCCCAAGATTTTATAACATACCACTATGAATTTGAAGATCATCCGAGAGTGGATGAAGACTGCACAGTGGTGATAGAAGTCTTATACATATAGGTGATGGAGACCACTAGGGTTCCATGAGGGGGACCACGTATTCTTGTAACTCTCCCCTCAGCAGGGACTACACAGATTTGGCCGAGATAGCAAACTTTCACTGAGTTTTATCTGATCAATCCAAATAATCTATTAGATTGTAAAGTTGGCGTACCACTTGTCACTGCCACCACATTTGGAGATGGTGCATTACATATTCCACATATCATAGATGTGGTGATATGTGCATGACCCATCTTCATTCATTAACCATGGTGAGATTGAGATTGATGATAGGGAGAATTTTGTGGAGTACTCGGTGGAGATAGAGGATTAATAAGATTGAATCCTACATGGGTGGTTGATACCTCTGGGGTGTATTCTATGGCAGAACGAGAATCTCCAGTAGAGGACAAGGGAGTAAGAGGCTCGTATGTGTGCCCAGTACCAATCTTTGTTTGCGAAAACCTTTTTGGAATTCAGAGATGTAAATCCCGATGGCGGGGAGAATTTAATGTCCTAATAAATTACATGTAATATTTTTTTATTATTTGGAATTATTACTATTCTACAGAATTTGGTGGCATGTGATTTTGAGGCCCAGTGTATCCAGGATGAATTTCTAAACTTTTTTTTACCATTAGGAAACAGATGGGAAAATTATTCTATCTTTTTAACTAGTGCTCGGAATTGAAATACGATGGAACCATTAAATACATAGTTCAAAGATTCACTTATGAGAAGGTTCACATCAACTTCAGTTGGTCGAGAGAAAAATATAGTTTTGGACTTTTAAAAGAGAAACAAAATAACATGTAATTGTTATTTTTACCCCAATGGATGAGTGGTGGTGGCTGGACTTTTGAATTGTCAATCCATTTAATAGAATTACTCATCAACTATGTAACTACACCATTTTGAATTAATATAGGATCATTAATCCATTTATTGAACCTCAATACTTCTTCAATGTGTTACTCATCTTTCCCCCTCTTATTTAAATAGAGCTCGCGAAAGGGTTTTGGAATGACTTCTACATGCGAAGAATCTATGATGATGTTCTGTGACTTCATCCACTGACAGAGGAAAGATGCACACACGATAATAATCTGAGATCGAAAAACACCAATGAATCCATCCAACATGGAGGCTCTACTTGCCGCACCCACGACACCTCCAGTTGTTCTCGAGGTAGGGGGTTTTTGTTTTTTTTTGGTTTAACATTTTTTAGATTTTATGAATATTTATTCATGATATTTATGATGCTAATGTGGAGGGTGTAGCCCCAAAAAACAAGGGTCTTAATTTCCTCTGCTTTTTTCATATTGTGTTCCTTGATGATGGGTTTCCTCAATTTGATGGTAATGCGAAACATTGAGTCAAGATATTACGACAGCATCCCTGGAGATCCGTAGGCGTAGCTGGGAGTGTAAATAGAGCTATAAAGAATTGTCAGAGCCCCGAAGAATATTTGTTGGCATGACACCAGCATTGTGGCACTGACGACTGGCATTGGAAAATGACGGTTGTGGCCATCATCGGCCGACCGTGGCTGCATCAGGCAGTGCGCTGTCGTGAAATGCATTGAAGTGTCATAGATATGATTCTATGACGATGTTGAAGGCTAGGAACTGCTATTTTGGAGTCATGTGGGTGATGAGGGGGAGCCACCTTGTTCCACCAATCAGGGTGATAAATTAATCCTTTGAGTTGTTTGGCAGGCTGACCACACGTGGCATGCTAGTAGGTCAGGTTGCGTTGTCTGACGGGCCAAGCCCCACCAGCATGCCGGGCAGAGCCTGCTATTACCCAGCCCAACCAGGATGGCCCATGGCAGTTTAGGATAGTCTGGGTCATTCCTAGACTATTTTGGGTCGACCCGGGCCGGGGCGGGTCTTCCCAGGTCAGGTCGGGCCGGACCCTGTCCCATCTCAGGACCAGATACAGTTATCTGATCGTAACATGGAAAACCGATGTCTATTTGGAAAACCGTCTATGTTGCTGGGATACTTGGAGTGAGAAGGTCCATTTAAGATTCTACAAAATTATTTTATAGAATGTTGTAGTACATCAATTTTTGATCATCTCCAAATCCAACTTGGCCCTAAGCAATAAAATTCCAATAACTAATAAACTGGGTGTCTGATCGAAGTGTCGTCTATGGAATATTGATCTTTGGGATATGGAGGTCCTTTGAAGAAACTATAAGTAAGTTTTTATGGAGTTTGATATTTGACCTAGGTTGGATTAGACTTGAATCCATTCTATCCCTTTTTTTAAAAGCGCACATATCTCACAGACCAAGCGTCCGATTGACACGTCTTCTGTCACATTGGGACCATTTTGACGATGTTGTCCATTGGGTATTATTTTTTGGGTCTTTTTACGTGTTGATATATGAATGATGTATTGATGAGAAGAGACTTCCAGGGATTCGGAATAATCCGTGTAGTAATCAAGTGGCAGGTTGTGACATGAAGAAGAATAGGGAACAATACATGTCAGCATCGGAAACTACAGAGTGGGGTCATCTAGCTGTACGAATAATCATACATAAATATATACCAATGACAAATACAGGTCAACACTAGTGACCAATACAGGTTAGCACCAGCGACCAATATGGGTCAGTACCAACTACCAATACAGGTCAGCACCAGCAACCAATACGGGTCAACACCACGAACCAATACAAGACAACATTGGTCAGCATACAGTGACATATACAAGTCAGCAATGGAGTTACTACAGATATGAGGATTTGTATTTAGGACTAGCCATCTCTATCCTAGTAACCGTGAAGTAATACCTTTAGATTGAGATGTCTCTTTCTCTTAGTGCTTCATGATTTATATCATGCTTGAGATATTAACTTTTTGTTGTTTCTTGTGATGTTTTCCATTATGGATTACTGAGAGACCTTCAGGGGTCTCGAGGTCCCCTACTAATTTATTATACTCACCCCAATAGTTGCTCTGCCAGCACGTGTGTGTTTCATGTAGACTACTAACACTCTAAGGCAGACATGGGAGGTTTGGGACATGGTGGAGTTTGGTGTTATGAGATAAGTTGTGATCAACTTCTTCAACTTCAGACATAGAACCAATACAATCCATGTATAGCTCCAGGGCAGATGTGGAATATGTTTACATTTTTTCCCATTTTCTATGGCCTATATCCTATCCCACTATTTTCATTTTACATTTGTAATTGTTGTTTTACTTTACTCTTGTGGTTATACATTAATTTTGTTGGTTGATTAATCTAGTTTCCCATTTTGAGTTTGTAAATATTTCTATGTAAATACCCTCCCGATTTGGGAAAGCATCCATGTGCTAGTCACCAGCCCCTAACCAAATGAAGGTGGGATTGGTGTAGTTATGTCCGATCCCCGTGAGATGGGTCATGACAATATTCATATAGTACCTCATGATCTGCTGGAGGCTTAGCTCCAAGAATGATTCTTTAGGTCCCTGAGATCTATTAAAAGTGTAATTTTTTTCACCGATACATCAATGAATAAGATGAAAATTGAATTTTAGTTTTATCAACTGTCTATGTTCACTTGAGAGGGAGGGCCCCCATGAAGACGGTTTATGGGTTGAGTCTTTTTAGAAGATATGTTGGAATATATAGACGCCTATATATATGAGGGTGAAGGTTATGAATTATATTCTTTATTGACCAACCATGTGTTGGTGGGACATATAATATCAAGGATTTTAGTAGGATGAGAAATCATGGGAGGTCCTCATATTAATCTTCTTGATCCATTTATATCTCGATATCATTTCTAGTGATAAGACATGTGTTATAATGCAACTGATTTTGAGGGTATGTTGGTTATACACTATGTTGAATGCTTCAACAACCTAAAACACTTCACATCATCCTTGAAACGTGATGACATATCCAGGGAGAGAAGTTACTATTATTGTCTTTTCAATGATATTTGGTAAAATGTGAACATTATACATTTATGATATACTATATATGTGATGAACGTGGTAATCATCACTAAACTGAATCTATGATAATCCCAATTTAGCTTCCACCATATTCATGAAGTGAAAACATTGATCTCATATACTAGTAGGAATGAAATTCTATATAATAGTAATTGTCATGGATACAGTGGTCAGAGTATTGAGGGAAGTGGGAATCCATATTAGAATCGAGGTTCGTTTTAGTTATATAAATATGGAAAGATAGGATAAATTCTTCATCAATGTCTAGAACAATCCTTGGAGTGTAATTTCTGAGGAATATTGGTCCAACTACTGCGGTTTTTAGGGAAGTATTACAATATTGTATTGGTAGGGTATCAAAAAATGTACTAGATAACAAGAAAGAATCATTTACTCTTCAACATATATGTATTTGGAGTTCCGTTTGGTGTTCTTATAAATGTAGGGGATGAGAAAACCCCAATCTATTAATGAAAATATCATGAAGGGGGTATATATTAATAGAGTCAGGCTACTTCCCTGGGTAAAGGGGATGGTCTTCCATATGATATATTTACTTCTCTCACTATATTGGAATTCGAAACATTTATCTTGAAAGGTACAATTCATATATAATTGACCCTTTAATATTATTTTTATTATATAGGATCATTGCATTCGTTTTTTATTCTATATTTTTTTTAATGGGATGGTATTAAATATGGAATTTATTGATGGAGATTGAGACATAAACACACTACTAAGAGTGTAGTCTGATAATATGAAAAATTGTAATTTGTTTTGTCTATATATTGGTGGTCACTGTTTCATTTAGGGAATTCATGATGATGGAAAGAAGTGGCATATTTTTTATTCATGGTATGGATTGGTTTGTTGTTTACAAATAGCAAGTCATCTATTACTATAGGAGAGTTTCATTTATATCTCTAGAAGGTGTAAGATATTCTCACTTGGGTGAATAAGATCTTTAGTCAAGTCATGATGGGCCAATTTAGTGCATATAAAACTATATCACAGCTCAAATAGTCAGTCATTCTCAATATGATGATGGAATGTAGTTGGATTCTATTCTTCTTATGGTAGACCATTTTCATGATGTTAATCTAGATGTAAAATATGGATTGCCTCCCAAGAAAGAGATAGATCTTACAAATGAGTTTATAATGGGATCATAGAAATATTCTCTCTTGCTTTATATTATAGGTCCAGTATAGCATCATGTGTAAAAGTTCCAATTGAAATATCTGAAAAAATAAATGTTTCATAAAACCTAGTACATCCTCTTGGTGTTCCTTAATTTTCGACACCATGAAGGATTATAGGACATTGATCATCTATGTGGATTATCATAAAGAGACAATGATGATGTGGATAACAGTTTCAAAACAATCAATATGATATTAGAAGACCATCGATTGAGTTTTAGAATATTATACATACCTCATACTAAATTTAGGAAAGGTATGTCTTGTATGATTTTTTTATAGTTGGTTTCACCAATGCACATGAGATATTAATGTCCTTGATGAATCAGATACATAACCCTTTTATATACTAGTTTATTTGTATTGGATGATGATATCATAGTGTAGAAATGGTAATAAGATGATAATTCCCAACATCATGGTACCAACCTGAGAACAATGAGATAGAATCATCACTATTACAATCTATCCCAATGTAGTTTCTGGATTTATAATGTTAACTTAAAGATCCATGAATTTTCAAAGGAATGAGTGGGAGGGGACCACGATAATGTTTTAATAACAAAATACTAGTATAAAACCAATAATGTTTTCATGGATAAGATAATTCATTGATAATAATGTTATTGTCACAGCTTTATCCTTGTGTTGTCTCATTTTACAACAATTTTTACAGGGATGAACAAGAATGGAGTATTGTTTTTTGGTCATATACATGAAAGAGAACCTTTTAGGATTTTAAATGTATAATTAATTATTAAACTATTCTCATATCACCTTTTTCCTGGTAGGGTATATACTGGGTACTACGACGTAACAAATGTTTTACTCGGATCGGTTCTAATATCAGAGGATTTAGTGGTTGCTTCTAGATCTAGAAATCCCAGAACTCATTAGAGGATTTACCATTCTCATGATTTGGAGTTATAACTTTTTCTAAATTTCATATGATTAAGAATACATTATCTCATTATTGAGTGGTGTGTGGTATACAAAAACCACAATATCATCAGGTATATATATTCTCAAAAGAACCTAAACCTTAATCACCAGAGGTGGGTCAAGTATATGCATTCTTTTGACATGCGATTTTTTAGACAATATGAATGTGGAATTCTATTTTTGGATCATTGATGCGCAAGTGTTAAATAGAGTAACTATGGGAGTCTAGTGATGAGTTATGTGTGGTGACCCCGTAAAATACATGCATCTAGTGGTTCATGAGTTTCGTGGATGAGTAGCGCTGAATTCAATTTTTGTTACTCTCATTATTTTTTACATGACCAGGATAGAGTAGTTATCTAATCTATAGAGATTATTGGTATGATATAGCTTTTATAGTTGTGAGAAACCTTTGGTATGGCCTCTTGGTATTCTTTATTATATTCTTTTAAGTGGCCATGTATGGGAACCTACAAGCTAGTTCAAGGAGTTAATGATAGAGTTTCATTATTCTATATAAGAATTTAATCCTACTTTAACAATGATTTTTAATCATATAAATAGACAATAATGGTAGATAAAAATCATGAATAAGTCGGTAGGATTTGAGGTGATACGATTCTCTTGTCCGGATGTGAAAGTTATGTATCATATGTCATCTTGGATCTTGGAGCCCTTTATAATCCTAGATTAGATGTGGTATTACATCTCTATGGAATTTAAAATTGTATTTACCCAATGAATTAATAAGGATGGTGTTTTATGGTTTTTTTGTATCAACTAATGATCACATACCACATTATACCTATCATGGAGACCTTCATTGTTGATTATCTAGAGAGTATTTATGTGTGAAATATAATTCAACTGCAAGGTGTTATGAAATTTTTTGTCTCCATAGTATATCCTCATTTCATTTAACATTACTGTAAAATTAACAAAAAGAACACATGATCAATTTTTTTGAGTATTTATTATCATCATCAGATTGAGGGTGAAACTAAGAAGACTATTCCGGTTCTTAAGGATATGTAGTGATTATGTGTTTGAGATTTTGGTGGTTTATGGAATAAGAATATGGAAATCATATAGTTTCCATATAATAATATTATATAGTCATCATCCTAGGTGGAACCGTTTGAGGATTTGTTTGGTATGTGATTTTGATTTCATCTTTTCTAGATATAGTTAGGTGAGTGAGTGCTAGATCGGCATACTCTCATGTAACATAAATCTAAGTAGGTATAGTTGATTAGGAATTGCTTGTAGACCATGTAGAGAAGAATGAAATGAAATATTGATCATAAGAGATAACCTCTAGAATTAGATGATGATTATAATATTTTAACTTAAATGATGGATTAGTTGGTGAGAAATCAGGTGAAGAAATAGTGGAAGCTAGTGCCTTTGAATTTCTAGTCGTTTGAGAGAGTGGATAGTGTCAATCCGGTGATATAATGACTATCCATTCCCCAGTTCTATAGTTACATGATTGACTTCTTTTTCTTATCGCATTATCAGATAAATTTTCCAAACCCTTCCCATGTTATAGAAAAAGAGGATGCTGAGCCTATAGATAATACATTCCTTGAGGATCATTCGATACAGATTGATGAGTATAATAGAGATATCTATAAGGTATTATGAGACTATTGGTCTGATTACTTTGGTAGTATGGGAGAATTTACGAGGGGACATGGGAGAAATATTATCATATGTGACCCATTGTCTAGACATGATCTTTATGACCCCACATAGATTCTTGGAGCAGTTCTAGGTCCAGATATTATATTGTGGGTAGGTGGTAAGATCCCGTGTTTTTTCAAGTACGCCCCATGTTGATATTATACTTTATTCCCTGATGGAAAAGTCATATTTGGTGATGCAGATCCTTTGTTTTTGGAAATTATATTAAATTATTTTTTTCTATTATTTGAATAAACACAAACCTGGGTTCTGAGAAAACATGATAAAACCTAATGGGATCCACATAGGGAGAATTTCATGGATTTGGTTTGAATAAATGGAGTCAAGATATAAATTTTTCACGTGTTACCAAGGTTTTATGGTATGTTGATAATATTTTAAGGGGTATTGGGATTTTATAATGATGTTTGAATAAAGACTATCTTCATAATAATTACATGACATGTAAATGTAATACACAATGTGCAAATGTTTCTAGACACATTTCATGAATAGAAATAGGATGTGATGTAATTCATGAAATGAAAATTATACACATCATGCAATTATACTACACATCATGTAATATTATATCTGAATAAATAGTATTTCTAAGAGATGCGTTTTTCAGAGTAACTATAAAAATGAAATACATGATATGTAAATTAATTATGCATTGTGTAATATCCCATGTAGGTTTTAAAAAGTGTCTTACTACTTATAATTCAATACACATGTGTTAATATTTACTCCATTGAAATATGGTTCTTATCTATGAAATTTTTGGATGCATATATTTGGTCTACATATAATTATGAAACATCTCAAACATGATATGTCGTTTGGGATATGTTTTCAATTCTCTCCCTTTAATATCCTACCATTTTCGGTTATTCAATTGACCATGTGTGTCTTCGATTTAATTCATTATCAGCTTTGATCATGGATCCTTATTGAAATCATCCCCACCACATTTTTAATAAAAAATAATTCTAAAATAATTGTTTGATTTTCAATTAATGTAATCCGGTCTTAAATTTACCCAATAGTTGATAACTATTTGGTTTGTGAACTAATGAGATTGTGATAAAATATCATATGTTTAAATAGATGAAAAGGATGAAAAAAATTATTACACAGATATAACATCCTAGATAAACAAAGAATATATCATTTTTCATATTTATTAATATTTTTAAATGAAATAATAATTTTACATTATAGGGGATGCTATGTTCTATATTGTACCCAATATGCAACCGCGTGTTTCTTTGAAATCTAACATTGCACACAACGTTGAGTTATACTGAAAAATAATATAATAATATTTTAATTTTAAATGTTAGTTAATGCTTAGCTGTTGTAATGGCAGGAATGAATAGAACATAGTAAAATACGATTATAGATTATTGTTTAATGGTTTTACAATTTATCAAATAAAAATTAGTGGCATAAAATGTGAATTAATGTAATTTTAAGAATAAATACTATAATATTTGTTAAAAGGTCAATGATCCACATTTTAATGTAGAAAACTCTTTAAATATAGATTTTTTCACATTTATATGTTCTTTTAGACAATATAAAATTATTATTTATAATCAGGACATCAAAATTTTCTTTGGTTATATTTTTGGAATTTTTCTGATAAAAATCATTTTTAATGAATAATGAAAAATACTGTATTTTAATTCAAAACTGCATTTTAATCTATATTCAATATGGTTATATTATAATTTTAATTTTTTTAATGTTTAATTAGATTATATATTTACCATTTAATCCAATGTTTTTCGTTGTAAGTAATTTCACTTTGAAATTTGACAAACATAAGTGTCAATCTTTTGATAGTTATTATTTCTTAAATGCGCGTTATTTGTTTTGAAAACAAGAAATAATTTTAATTTAATTAATTAAACATCTATTTATTGAATTTGGTAAAATAGACATCATTTTTGAATTCAGAATATCCAATATAGCTTAGGATAAATTTTTTGTATTCTTCTGAAAAACATCAATATTTGATTAATAGAGTAAACACTAAGTATTAGTTGAAAAAATAAATGTTTCACTTAACACATGTCCTAACCTTATTGGATGATTATTTTTTGACCAAGATAATCCTTGGGTGAGATTATTGACATTTGAAAGCCACTTGGGTAAGATAATGATATTAATAAATTTTTTATTCAAGTAAAAGTAAAAATATCAACAAAATGTAAAATTTTGCTAAAAAATTTAAAGAGGGGTTATATAGTTGATATATTTTACTATAAATATTCATTAAAAAGATAAAATGATTTCCTATGTCATGTTTTTTTATAAATTTTAGACATCAAAAAGAATTATTTATGACACAATAATGATGCAATGTTTACCTGATTATTAAATGAATTAAAGAATTGAGATAATAATGATTAAAAAAATATAAAAAACTTGTCCAATTCTTATTAGATGATTTTATTTCGACCATGAGTCATCATATAAAAGACTTTAATATTTTTTTGACATTTAGAAATAGAAAATCAATATATAATAAAATAATATTTTCACACTTTTATAAAGATCCCATCCACCCCCTTATAAAAAGCCCTCACTTATAACCCATTAGTCACACCTCTCATTCCCCTTGGCTCATCCAAACTCAGCCCAAATAATCTCAAAAGATTTATCTCTTCCACCTAGAAGCCTTAAACTATTCAGAAATAACTTCAAGAAACCCTTAAATTATATTATTTTATTTTACTTATCTAACCCCATAAACTCTTTTTATTACTTTATATAACCACTAAACTAGTATCCAACATATCCAAGGATATTTTTATGATAATTATTCGAACCACACATACACACACATTCATATAATGGGTAAAGAACACACTGTTTCAATTGACGACAAACTAACGCCTCACGAAATTATAATTGGTCAATTATATCCCACCACCTCTCATTGTGTCCATTATGATGGAACTATTTTTATATATTACATATATTATGTTTATGTTTTCTATATGGTTATTTAATGTTTATTTTCACGAAAACCATTATTCTTTCCAATATGTGTAAACATGATAATTTCATTTGAGGAAGTGTTGACTACGACCCCTCATAGTGATATAATTCATTCCTGAGATACCTGGAACATATAATGGATGCTGTTAATGAAATTATGTAACATATATATAATATAATATTATAATTTAATTAAATTATAAAATAATTATTCATCCTTATATTTTCATTCCATTAAATATGAAATAGAAATGAAAGCAGCGTTCTTGCATACGTACTGTTTACCGCCTCCAGGAACAATGCATTTCATTTATTACCACAAAATGTTATGTACTATTATAAATACAAGAATATACTGGATATATATGATATAAAAATCATGAATATCATTCTGGATAAAATGAACTTTTTTCCACAAGAACAACTTTTATTTATAAGAAGTCCATTTCTTACTCAAGTGCCATATATAGGCAAATTGACCATTATTAACATAGATGATTACATAAAGGTTATAACATGGTAATAAGTGATATAAATAAATAATAAAGTTGAAAATTGTAATAATGAACTTAGAAAATAACTTTATCTTATTATTCAGGAGATTAAAGAACAAACAGGTCAAGTCAGACACGATGTAAGGTGTTTCTTATCTCACTTTTAATTATGTGATATTTCCATTGTTCGCCACTTATTTATTGCCTGTGGTGTATTGTGTACTTCCAACTGTTATATATTATCAATATTATATTTATATTCATGGAATTATTAGATTCATTCGGTGGTTATTAACTTTTGTTCATATGACTCCATTGATTATAATTTGGTTATGGGTTTTCATCTCACTTCTTATTCCCATGAGATTCATGCATTATTTATCACTATTTCCTTTGTGTGGTGTATAAACTACCAATGATTTTACAATTTTTGTTATATTAATTAATTTATTGGTATTTACATCTTCATCGTATGGTCCTTCTTTCATGTGGTGTTTGTTTGTAAGTTACCGAATCATTAAGGGAACTTTTCACCCTCCTATTTTTAAAAGACTTTTTCTTGTATTGTATTTTAAATTAAATCTTATTTTGTTAGGATTTGGTATTATATATCCTTTTTGCAGTAAATTTTATTTTTAAGTGATGATAGTACCTTTCCAATTTGATGAACTTAGTTTATGAATTTTAATTTGATGTCGTTAGGCTGTCAAATTCCTGTAAGAGAACTTCTAAACCCAATTTCAATTCTTGGGTTAATCGTCTAATTATTAATTATGTATTGATTGGATTTTCAATAGAATCACTATTTATTCATGTACGTTTTAATTTCCAATTCCATTTTAGTATGTATACTTTTGATACACATAATCAATCCATTGATAAATTCTCATGTCATTGATATGAACTTGATAAGGGCAATCTTATCTCAATTTCCATTCATTGAGTTAAACATCAATGTCGTTGGTTTTGTTTACAAAATAACATGTGTGAATGTCCTATGATTGATTTACACTGAATATCCAGTCATATTGAGTTTATTTATATTTTTCTCGCATTATTATGTAATTAATTTATCCATAATCTAATGATACTATGTTTATAAGGGATTTTGTCTCAATTTACATTGCATTAAGACTTCATTGTTGTTATGCACCAATTCACTCTTAAATGGTTTATACACTGTATTTTGGTATACTATATCATGAATAACTTTATTTTCATGATATTATAATCTTTTTATTAAATGTTATTCCACAATTATTTTTATCCATGAATACCTCATTTTGTTAAAATTCATTTACTAAAATATAGTTTTAAATGTTTTAAAGATTTATTCTACTAAATATTTGTCATTAATTTCCATGTTTGCAAAATGATTTTTAGGATTTATTTATATGGACATTAATGTTTTCAAATGATAATTCATTTCAATGTTTCAATGTTTTATTGAACACTTTGATTACAAAATCTAATTATTAAATATTTAAAATTGTTTTGAAAATGGATTTATAATGCATTGATTATGTCAATATCTGGAAATAGTATATTGTGGTCTCAATGTTTCAATTTTAGATTTCCTTTTTTATTATTTTATTTTTTATGATTATGTTATGGTTATCACTCATTGTTTACGTATATGGGTTGTTTTATGATAATCATATGGCAGGTGATCCCGAGATAGATCTCTAATGCATTGGGAAATGTGAAGGAGTTTAACATTATTTTCCCCATATGAGATTTAGGAAATATATTGTGATGTGTATTCCAACGTAACTCCTTTCATAGTTGTGATAGCTACAATGTAAGTATGATATAAATTCCATTAGATACCTTTAGGATTTATGATTTATATGTGTTATTCATAAATCTTATGATTTCATGAGGTATGTTATGATTGAAAAGTATGGTTTCATTGAGTTATATTTATTGATGGGTTGGTGTTTTCTTTCTTTATTTTATAACTATTACTGAGCTTTTTATGCCCATCCCATGTTTTTTAAAAGTTTTCCACTGGACATAAATATGAATAGGGTCAAGTATGGGATCAAGGAAATATTATGTTGTCTAAAACATTGAACAAAACATGTTTTATTTTAAGAGTTTGTATTCTATGAAAATAATTGATACTGAGTAGTAGTGTCTACATGTAATTTTCAAGAAGATATGTAATAGTTATGGAATAATTACCTTAAACTAAAAACCTAAAAAGATAATTAATGTGAATTCTTGACTTAACTCATATTTATGTAATGTATTAAGGTCATGTATTTATAGTTGGTATCAGAGGTCAGTTTAGATAACATTATAGGTTAGGGTGTAATTTTAGCATAAGTAACATAACTATAATGTTTGGGATATTAGAATGAGTCCTTGTCCATTTAGATAAATAGAATGATTTTATCATAACATGAACAATTATTTTTTAGTGTTTTCCATCCTCAAAAGATATTATATGATGATTTTTATGATATACTCACACTGACATTTTTGGTTTTAGTCAATGGATGGATCTAGTAGGCATCATTGTAAGAATGGATGTGAAGAAAACTCTGATAGTTTTCTGAATTTGATTTTGAATTAACTGGAAGTTGAAATGAGAACTATTATGGTTATTTTCAACCAACTATCTGGAGTCATGATCAGCCACCTCATCCTTTGAAAGTTTTATAAGGCATCATATATGCAAGAAACAAATCCCAACTGAATTTTGAGTAATAATCATAAAGGTAAGTATATTCAAAAACTGATGTGTCAAGGATGTGTAAAGAAACACAAATGAAAATGCTTCAAATGGATGGGAAGATGTTATAGATGTGTTAGTGAAGGTCACAATTAAATATCCTTCCATGGAAAAAGGAAGCGTCCAATTGACTCCAGGAAAGGGAAAGATGTTCTTTATAAAGGATCAATTGAATGATTCAAATTTTCTATTCATTGTCATTATAAAAATATATATCCTACAGAGAATATTCGGGAATGGGATCAGTATTATAGTACAAATATTTGTTTACCAATTCCTAATTCCATTCCAATGGAAGATGAGGAAACTAAAAATTAATAATGATAGGTATGAATTATTTCTTAGATGATGTGTTGACATTATTGAACCGTAGGATATGATTTACGATTTTGATCAAAGGAATGATGTATTATGGAATATGTTGGAAAAGAATGGATAATGGATAATGAAGAATGTTTAATGAGTAGTAATTCTACATATAAGGGATTATAGAGTTATGGTCCATTTTAGGATGATTAAATTATTAAAAGTATTATGGATATATTGATGATGGTATTACTTTGGATGTCTTTTAATGTATGTGTAACCATGAAGTTTGATATGTGGAATTGTTATTCAAGAAATAGTTATCTTTTCATCTGTGGAGTAATGGTTGAAATATTAATTTGGTAGAATATTTGTTTTTATTATGGTCATAAGGTTATTAGTTTTATTTATATTAATGGTTAACCTATCATAGTGAATATGTGATTAGGTTAATTACACATCATTATAAGACTTTAAGAGTAGTCAATGTTTTTGGAGATAAATGTTATGATATACTATGGAAGACTATGTGATTAAATCATTTTGAGTTGTGGGTTTCAATCTTAGTTAAGAATATTTAGAATAATTATAAGGACAATTGTATATTGAATGGTATTTCTTGAACATTGGTTTCTTTTTGTTGAATATTTCAGATTAAGAGTAATATTTATTTTTATAAAGGATTATCCTTTTGGGGAATATCTGATCTTATACTATCCATTTTTTTGTTGATGTCTAAAAATAGGAAAATATATGTTTTAACTTTTTTTGAATGTGTGACACTCTAGATGTTGATTATAGGACATCAGGTGTGTCCATGTCATCTTGTTTACAAACCATTTTGAGAAAATATGAGTTTGTGATAGATTTTTTTAAGGGATGAAACTCTACATGACATGTAAGTATAGTTCCGAAAAATCTTAGTTTAGTTATTAAAAAAGTCATAAACTCTATGATAAGGTTTTTGAATAAAAAATGTTATAAGATCTTTTTTATCATCCTATGTTTACCCAACTACAAATTTATTGTATTTCGGTGGTTAAATTTTCGTTATGATGTTCTCTATCACTCCCTATTAATATATGAGAGTTAGTTTCACTTCCATATTCGTGTATTCATGGAATCCTAGTATCTGTTGTCTCGGGAGACCATTGTACTTCTCTACATTTATTTTAATGTGATATTTTTATTGACTCTATTGTCGAGGTGGGACATTCACTGATGTTTCCAAGTTGAATTTTAAAATTGCAAGGACGTAATTCATCAAAGGGGGGAAGGATGTAACATCCTAGGTAAATAAAGAATATAACACTTCATATTTATTAATATTTTTAACTAAATATTAATTTTACTTTAAATGGGATACTATGTTTGATATCGTACCAGATACGCAACAATGGGTTACATTGAAATATTACGTTGCACACAACATTGAGTTATATTGAAAAAATAATATAAAAATATTATAATTTCAAATGGTAGTTAACGCATAGCTGTTGTAATAGAGGTAATGAAAAGAACTAAATAAAATGTGATTGTACATATTTTTTAAATGTTTTTACATTTATCGAATAAATTTTTGATGCTTAATTTTTGAATTAATCTAATTTTAAGTATAAATACTCTAATATTCTTTGAATGGTTTATTTACCACATTTTAATGCAAACCACTCTTTTAATATAGTTTTGGTCACATTTATATTTTCATGACAAAATAATATTCTTATTTAGAATAGGGACATAAAAAATTACTTTGGTCAAATTGTTTATATTTTTCTCATAAAATTCATTTTTTAATGAATAGTGAAAAATAATGTATTTTAATTCCAAACTGCCTTTTAATATAAATTATTTATATGGATATATTTTATTCATAATTATATTTAATGTGTAATTATATTATATTTTTACTATTTATTCTAATATTGGTCATTGAAAGTAATTTCACTTTTCAATTGGACATAAATAAGTGTCAATCTTTTTATAGAATTTATTTCATAAAAACACCCATTTTGTTTTGAAAACAAGAATTAATTTTAAATTAATTAATGCAACTTATATGTATTTAATTTTGTAAAATATAAATCATTTTTGAATTCGGAATATCAAATATAGCTTTGGCATAATTTTTTGTATTTTTATGAAAAACATCAATTTTTGATGAATAGTGAAAACACTGAGTAGGAGCTGAAAAGATGGATTTTCTTCCATTAAGTGAAATATTACCATTTCTATGAATAGAATTTCACAACAGAGTCTTATATTTTCTTTGATTAGTGGATCATGTATTTTATTTCTTTAATGGATAATATTTTAGAGTAGTGGAACACGTTTGAGAATGTGAATCTTGCATTATTTATGGGTATTGTATCATGTTATTTGTTCAAGTAGTGTTTATGTGTTTTATTAGATCAATGAATCATTTTACGAGTAAAGAATTATAACAACATAATTCATGCCATCTTCTCAATATATATTTTTTAGATCTAGATTTAATATGCACTTAATGAATAACTATAAGATATGATGTTTGACTACTTAATATTGAAAATATAAACTTCAAAACCCCCGAGTACTAGTATGATAGGAGACGATGTTCTATAATGTTTCTAATTGTATGTTGTCGTTGTGCATAATTTTTTTAAGAGTACATAATATAATCATATAAGAATTTATGTTTTAGTAACGGTTGAACTTGTGGTCATGATGGTGATTCCACACTTACAGTAGGTAATTAAGGATATTACAACGTCACTAATTATGATTTTTGTTTTGATTTAATTTCACGCGGGTCAACTATTTGAATATTGGCTTTTTCATGAAGTTTCTATTCCTTTATATTGGTAACTATGGATATTACAACATCACTAATTATGATTTGATGTGTGATTTATTTTATTCCTGGTCAAATATTTGACTATTGGCATTTTCATGAACTTTTTATTCCTTGATCATAATATCTTCCTATTGTTGATAGGTGTATTAATAATCTATTGGACATCATTATTTGAGAACTACATTTTCCATAAAGATTCTACTAAATTTTTCTTATAATATGATGTGCCTATAATTTCTAAACATGTATTGAAGAGTTAGTATTAGAATTGAACATAACCAGGTACCACTATATTTAATTTCTCCATTTTATAATTTTTTTTAAAAAAACACCACATTATTGTAATATTCATTTTTTTTCTTGCATGACTTGAAAATCAAAGCAGGGTAACTTTAAGAGTGTGTTTGAACACTGTTAATTGATTTGATACAACAGGTACAACTATATAATATACATAGGTATATGATATTTATCTTCATTGAGTGTTACTTTAATGACATCAATGGAACTTACTAAAATTCGTTTTTTCATGTCATTTGCATTTTTTCAATGATTAGTATGTACAATCCATTTCTTCTTCTCGATTAAATATTGTAAACCATCACATTTCTAATTATAAGATTCTAATTTTCACGAATATTTGGTATTTATTCTTTAATGTCAATTATTTCTGTAGAAATACATTTTCATTATGTATGATGCTGGTGATTCGGTCTAAACAAATTTTGCAATGACTCGGGGCTCTGTATAAATAACAAGAAATGCTGATTAACTAGATCATCGTATTAAGGAAAACATATAAACAAAAATATTGAATAATATGCGTGCAATTTTTCGGTGTAATGGATAGGTAATACTGACTTGTTAATGCTTCTGTTCTTTTCAAATTATCAGTTCATTTTTTATTTACAGCATGACCCCTTTATTTCATTTTAAGAAATATTGTATGAACATGTTTTTTCCACACATTTTTAATTTCTAATGACTATCCCCTATACACAAAATAGATTACATGGTTATGTTCCACACTTTTTTTTAGTTCGCCTTTTCCCAGTCTCCCCCTGCTCCTGGTTTGCTTCTATATTCTCCCCATCTCCACCCGCTCTATGTCTTCATCTACTCACAGTGCCGCCTACTCCCTGTCTCCTTGTGCACCCTGTCTTTGTTCACCTTCATCTCATCTGCCAAAATCTGCTTCACCATCAACAGTGGAGGACCACCCTCGGACAACCTCATCGTGAATCCCTTTAGCATCACCGACAACAAATTCAGAGATAATACTCATCCAAATACCTACAACATGTCTGTTTTCCTCGATTCATAGATGTTATAACCCTTCCATCCATCATTATATATTTATAGTTAAACACGAATTACTAAGATAATCATTCTTAGCAAGGATGGTATTCGTTTCCTCTACCGATCAAATTGTACTATATAGTAAGTATGTGTAACTTATTCCATTCGACATTACATTTTTCCACTGTCATTCATTAAAACATATTATTTTCATTTTTAATTACATGTAGAGTAATAATATAATTTTGAAAACTAATTTCTTTTATTTTTAGATTAATTATTTTCATTATAAGTTACAGTATCAACTATATAGGATATTATAGATTACCTAGATGTTTTTTGAACATTTTTTTCAGAGTAGTTTAGTTCTCCATATGGATTGAATACTCTCAACACATTCTAGAATACCCAAATTTTTTATTTTTTCAACCCGTATTGTTTATTTTTTTCAATAATATTATCTACAGTATGGATTGGATAATCTATGAACCCAAAATCCAGTACAACGTGTCCACTATAGCAAGGATTGTCTCCTACATATCCACATCTCTGAACCAGGTATATTGTCTTATTTTCATATAAAATTTCACACATCTGGACATCGTGATTAGTTTTCACTCGAACATGATTAACTGAAAAATTCATGGATGAGCTTGAGGATGACGAATTCATGGATGAGATGGAGGGGATGAAATTCATGGATGAGCTTGAGGATGACGTAAATTCATGGGATATTCTGGATCCCATTAATGATTGGGTGAGGATATGATTATGGGAATTTCATCCCCTCCAGTTGATATTTCAGGTCATGTGACTTCTGGTGTGCCCAAAGGTGAAGATTTGGAATAATCCTTAAGTAGTCATTCCTATGAGATCTTAGGAAGGTATATATGTTCTTGCTTCTAGGTAGGTAAATATCATCATAATATGTACCTTAAATACAATCTTCTCTAATGACTTTTGGTTGACTCCAATCATCCGGATCCATGAATAACGTTTTTTTGCTCTCTATGTGGGTACATTTTGAAGACCGACTTGCTTGGGAGCTCTATCTTGGATCTCACTGGTTATGAAATATTAGGTATTCAAGGTTAGTTCATGAATTATAATGGCTTCATCTTTTATTCTTTGCAACCTCCCTGTCTAGGTTAGATCAAAATCAACAAGGATGTTGCTTCCAAGTAAAATGCAGACTTTTATGTAAAATGAAACAAAAACATTTGATAGAAAATGTGGTGAGATTACACTTCTGTATATGTACTATTCAGTATTGTACATTGTTTAAAAATACATGCACATTGTTTGGTGTCATAAATTTTTTAAATCTACAATAGACTACTGTATACAAATGTTATAAATATAGAATGTTCCATACACTTCAACAGTACAGGGTATTGTATAAATTACACTACTGTATACAAATTCATACATTAAATTTCACTTCTTTTTTGTATAATGCTGTCTTTAAACAGGTTTAGAAAATACTTCTCCTTACATACCATCATTACTATTTTTTGTATGTAATGAATGAGAATTGATTTAATGGCAGTGGAACATTAATTCATTTGTTGTACGGTGACATAAAGATGTTCATATAGTTGCAGGTGACTACTTTTTTTAGAGCATAACGAGTTATCTATTTAATGTGTATATTAATGTAGTAAATTTTAGTACTATTCTTGACTTATTTTCACCTAGGATGGATATGCCCAATTCATGAATCTATTTTAGATATTTGTTACTCATTCCATGAGAAGGATGGTTCTCCCAATGTGCAATACTGAAGTGGGGGTGGGCAGGGGGTGGGGTTGGCCATGGGGCTGGTGGGGGAGGGGTCTGGTTGGGGTGGGGGAGGGGGGGGGGGGGGCTGGGCAGGGGCAGGGGGAGGGGGGAGTTGGGCAGGTGGAGGGGGGAGCTTGGTAGGGGCTGGGGGAGGGGGGGAGCTTGGCTTGGGGAGGGGGGGAGCTGGGTAGGGGGAGGGGGGGAGCTGGGCAGGGGGGAGCTGGGCATGGGCAGGGGGAGGGGGGGAGCAGTGCAGGGGCTGGGGGAGGTGGGGGAGCTGGGCAGAGGGAGGGGGCGAGCTTGGCAGGGCCAGGGGGGGAGGAAGCTGGGCAGGGGGAGGGGGGTAGCTGGACAGAGGCATGGGGAGGGGGGAGCTGGGCAGGGGGAGGGGGGCTGGGCATGGGAAAGGGGAGGAAGGGAGCTGGGTAGGGGGAGGGGGCTGGGCAGAGGGGAGGGGTTATATTTTATTCCTTTTCATTTAGTCATATATGTTTCCTACTATTATTATTATTTCTTAGAAGTTTCTCTTTCTATTTAAATATTACCCCTCCAGTTGATATTTCAGGTCATGTGGCTTCTGGTGCGACCAAAGGTGAAGATTCGGAATGATCCTTGACTAGTCATTCCTACGAGATCTTAGGAAGGTACATACGTTCTTGCTCCAGTTGATATTTAAGGTCATGTGACTTCTGGTGCGGCCAAAGGTGAAGATTCGGAATGATCCTTGAGTAGTCATTCCTACGAGATCTCAGTAAGGTACACATGTTATTGCTTCTAGGTAGGTAAATATCAGCATAATATGTACCTTAAATACAATCTTCTCTAATTAATTTTGGTTGACTCCAATCATCAGGTTCCATGAATAACGTTTTTGATGCTCTCTATGTGGGTACATTTTGAAGACCGACGTGCTTGGGAACTCTATCTAGGATCTCACAAGTTAAGACAGATCGGGTATTCAAGGTTACTTCATGAATTATAATGGCTTCATCTTTTATTCTTTGAAACTTCCCTATCTAGGTTAGATCAAAATAAACAAGGATGTTGCTTCCAAGGAAAATGCAGACTTTTACGTAGAATGAAACAAAAAAAATTGATAGAAAAAGTAGCGAGATTACACTTCTGTATATGTACACTTCAGTATTTCACATTGTTTAAAAATACATAGACATTGTTTTGTGTCATAAAATGTTTAAATCTACAATAAACTACTATATACAAATGTTATAAATATATAATGTTCCATACACTTCAACAGTATATAGTATTGTACACATTACACTGTTGTATACAAATGTATACATTACATTACACTCCTTTTTTGTACGGTGACATAAAGATGTTCATGTAGTTGTAGGTGACTAATTTTTTTAGAGCATAACTAGTTATCTATTTAATATGTATATTAATGTAGTCAATATCAGTGCTATTCTTGAATTATTTTCACCTAGGAGGGATATGCCCTATTCATGAATCTATTTTAGATAGTTGTTACTCATTCCATGAGAAGGATGGTTCTCCCAATGTGCAATACTGAAATTGGGGTGGGCAGGGGGCAGGGCCGGGCAGGGGGTTGGTGGGGGGCCCTAGTGGAGGGGGGCAGCTGGGGAGGAGGGGGAGCTGGGGGAGGGGGGTCTAGTGGGGGTGGGGGCGGGCGGCTGGGGAGGGGGAGGGGGGAGCTGGGCAGGTGGGGGGGGGGCAGGGCAGGGGAAGGGGGGGAGCTGGCCAGGTGGAGGGGGGAGCTGGGTAGGGGAGAGGGGAGGGGGAGCTGGGGGAGGGGGGTCTGGTGGGGGTGGGGGAGGGGGGCTGGGCAGGGGAGGGCGGGAGATGGGCAGGGGCTGGGGAGGTGGGGGAGCTGGGCAGTTGGAGGGGGGAGGGGGCTGGACAGGGGGAGGGGGGGAGCTGGGCAGGTGGAGGGGGGAGCTGGGCTGGGGCTGGGGGAGGGGGGAGATGGGGGAGGGGGGGTCTGGTGGGGGTGGGGGAGGGGGGCTGGGCAGGGGAGGGAGGAGCTGGGTAGGTGGAGGGGGGAGCTGGGTAGGGGTTGGGGGAGGGGGGAGCTACGCTGGGGCTGGGGGAGGTGGGGGAGCTGGGCAGAGGGAGGGGGCGAGCTTGGAAGGTCAATGGGGAGGGAGGGGGCGAGCTTGGCAGGTCAAGGGGGAGGGTGGGGGAGCTGGGCGGGGGGAGTGGGGGTATCTGGACAGATGTAGGGGGAGGGGGAGCTGGGCAGGGGGAGGGGGATGGATAGATGGGAGGTGGAAGGGGAGGGGTTATATTTTATAACTTTTCTTTAAGTCATATATGATTCCTACTGTTATTATGATTTCTTAGAAGCTTCTCTTTCTTTTTAAATATTACCTACCATTATCTTGTCTTTCTAACATATCTATCTATTAGGCCTGGGTTGGCAGGTCAGTTGTGGAGGTGCTTCACAGTTTTGGCCCTGTCTGATTATTGAGGTATACAAAATATTTACTCCTGCTCTTGCGTCTGTCTTCACTATTTAATGATTCATCAATAACCATTCTAGGAATTCATTGCAACTGATTTGGATATCTCTTCCTGTGGTTCGTTTTTTTTTTAAATTTAAATATCTTTGCACTGCTTTTTAAAGGGAACGTTTTAGTGGGGGTGGGTAGGGGGACGGGCTGGGCAGGGGCAAGGGGGAGGGATGGAGCTGGGCAGGGGGAGGGGCGGGAGCTGGGCCGGGGCAGGGGGCTGGGCAGGGGGTTGGGGGGATGGGAAGAGGGGAAGGGGAGGGGTAGGGATATGAGAGGTTGTCATATTTAATGTAAGTAGTAATTCTTTAGATCAATTTATTCCAACAGATTTGTAAATTTCACACCTTCTGAACTTTTCCTCCCCATTCCAGCATCTTCTATTTTCATTATCTTTAGTCGTAACTCCATTTTCTTCCATCATGAGTAACCCACTCACATAATTATTAGTATTAAATTTTTTAATACATTTCATAATTTTATTTCCATTTTCAGGTGGCTATCTTCAAATCATGCTTTGGAGGAAATCCATGGTTTCAAAATAGGATGACAACACGTCGACAGTTGAACTGCCCTTCAAAATGCTGGCTGGGAAATCCGTGTTTTCATTCTGCTCATTTTTTATTATTTTCATTTTGCTGGACTGATATTCATTCGTTTATGTTATGTAGGTTTTCTCATCTTACCATATTTATTTCAGTCATTTTCACATTTGTCGGTTTTATTTTTACAATCACCATCTTATGTTGTATTTGACTTTCACTATTTAGTCAATATTTTTGTTTCTTCCCAACTTTTTTAAATACATGTTATTTTAAAAAGTCAAACCATTAATTAAGCCCTTCACTTTTTAGTCAACATTATTGTTTCTTCTCAACAATTATAAATATTAATTCTTATTAAAAGAACAACCATTAATCGAAAAAGTTGTCCTATTGCACAAGAGAGTACTAGTTATTTATATGGATAGATTTTCTTCATAATTATATTTAATGTGTAATTAGATTATATTTTTACTATTTAATCTAATTTTGTTCATTGGAAGTAATTTCACTTTTTAATTGGACATAAATAAGTGTCAATCTTTTTATAGCTATTATTTCGTAAAAACACCCTTTTTGTTTTGACAAAAAGAATTAATTTTAAATTAATTAATGCAACTTCTATGTATTTAATTTTGTAAAATAGACATCATTTTTGAATTCGGAATATCAAATATAGCTTTGGCTTAATTTTTTGTGTTTTTCTAAAAAACTTCAATTTTTGATGAATAGTGAAAACACTGAGTAGAAGCTGAAAAGATGGATTTTTTTTTCATTAAGTGAAATTTTTCCATTTCTGTGAATTGAATTTCAAAAACCCAACATAAATGGTTTTTATCAGTATGTAATATGTGGTTGAAGAAAAGGAAAATAATTTATGGTGAGTAGTAACTTTTGACTTTTATTTACTGTGGTTAAAGGTAAATAGGGTAATTCAAGTTACCAACAATATATTAATAATAACAATTACCTTACAATTTTTCTTAACCATATTGTATGAGTAATGTACTACCATTAAAATCCAGGGGTAAGTATTTTGGCCTTTGAATGCCACTTGGGTAAGATAATGATATTAACAACTTTTTATTTAATGTAAAAATAAAAATATCATAAACATGTATTGTTTTCCTCAAATAATATTAATGTGGCGTTATATAACTGATATATTTTAATATAAATATTCATTAATAATATAAAAATATTTTTATAATCATGTTATTTTATTTATTATTTTTATACATCATATAAATTAAATTATTTATGACACAATAATGATGGAGTGTTTATCTTATTAATAAATAATATTAAAAAATGATATTACAAAGATTAAAAAATTAACAAAAACCTCTATAATTGTTATTTTATGATTATATTTCGACCATGAGTAATCTTATATTCATCTTTGTTATGTTTTGGACCTTTATAAACCGAAAATCATTATATAATAAAATAATATTTCCACACTTTCCTAAAGACCCCTACTCCTTTTATAAAAAGCCTTCACATCTTACCAGTTAATCACATCTCTAAATTTTCTTATCTCATACAACCTCTAACAAAATATGCTCTAAATATACCTATATTTATACTATAATCTTTACATTATGTAGTACGTACTTCAAGATACCCTTTTTGTTCAAACAAATAGAAGTTACCCGATTTAAAGTTAATGTATTCTCTTAAGTTATCTTGTATTATTTTACTTATCCAGCCCCATAAACTCTTTTTATTTCTTTATTTTATAACAAAAATAGTATCCTAAATATACTAGGATGTTTTCATAAGAATTATTCTAAATACTATTACCCACACATCTATCTAAAGGGTAATGGAGATATTGTTTATGTGGACGACAAACTAATGCCCCACGAAATGATGATTGTTTAATTATATTCTACTGCCTCTCATGGTGTCCATTATCATGAAATAATATTTATATATTATATATATTATGTTTATCTTTTCTCTATTCTTCAATAATTTTTACTTACAATAATACAATTATGCTTTCTGAAATGTGTAAACACGATTATTTCTATTGAGGAAGTGCGGACTACCGCCCAGTCAAGGTGATATGATTCGTCCATGACATACATGGAACATATAAAGGATGGAGTTAATGAAATTATGTTACATATACATCATATGATATTATTATAAAATTTCAATATACTTATCTATAAATATTTTCTTGTTCCATTTAATATGAAATAGAAATGATAGTAGCATTCATGCGTACGTATGACTTACAGTCTCCATGAATGGTGAATTTCATTTCTAACCATAAAATGTTATGTACTATTATAAATACATGGATATTCTAGATATAAATGATATATATAATATCTAAATCATTAATATCATTATGGATATAATTACGTTTTGACCACAAGAACAACTTGTAATTATAAGAAGTCCATTTTTGACTCATGTACCAAATATAGACAAAAGGATCATTATTAACTTAAATGATTAAATAATGTTTTCAACATGGTAATAATTGATAAAAATGGAATAATAAACTTGAAAATGTTTATCCAGCTAGTATAAATTATCTTTATCATATTATTCCAGAGAATAAAGAACTAATTGATCAAGTCGGACACTATGTAAGGGGTTTCTTATCTCACTTTTAATTCCGTGAGATTTCCCTTATTTGCCACTTATTTATTTCATTTGGTGTATTTTGTACAAAAATTTGTTATATATTATCATGATTCAATTTATATTCACGATATTATTTGATTCATTTTCTGTCTATTAACTTTTGGCCATACGAATCGATTGATTACCATGTGATTAGGGGTTTTTATAACACTTCTTATTCTTGTGAGATTCATGCTATATTTTTCACTATTTCCATTGTGTAGTGTATGGAATGTTCATTATTGTACTCATTGGGTAATATAAATTAATTTATGTGTGTTTACAACTTCATCATAAGATCCTTCTTTCATGTGGTGTATGTTTTTAAGTTACCAAATTGTCAAGGGAACTTTTCACCCTCCTTTTTTAAAAGACTTCTTTTTGTTGTGTCATTTAATTTACATCTTCATATGTTGGGATATGTTTTTATATATCCTTATTGCTCTAATTTTTTTTTCCAAGTGATGATATAACCTTTCCTCTCTCATCAAATCATTTTTTTAATTTTAATGTGACGCCGTTTGGCTGTCAAATTTCTGTAAGATAACTTTTTAACACAATTTCAATTATTTAGATTAATATTCTAATTCATAATTATGTCATGATAAGATTAGGTGGCGAATCACTGTTTATTTATTTGTTTTTAAATTTCCACTCCCCTTTGTGTGGATATACTTTTGATACACATAATCACCCAATGATAAATTCTCATGTCATTTATATGAACTTTATAAGGGTAATCTTAACTCAATTTAATTTATTTAAACATCAAAGTCATTGGTTTTGTTTGAAAATAAAATGTGTGAATTTCCTCTCACTTATTTACACTGAATATCCTATAATATTGATAGTATTTATATTTTTCACACCTTATTATGTAATTGATTTATCCTTAATCTAAGGATACAATTTTTATATTTGATTTCATCTCAATTTACATTCCCTTCAGAAATCATTATTGTTATGCACCAATTCACTCTTATATGGTGTATATAATTTCATTTGGAATATGATACCATGAATACCTTTATTATCATGACATTATAAAGTGATGATTAATGTTTATTTCATAATTATTTATATTCAAGTGACCCTAATTTTTTTAGAAACTCTTCAACTAAAATATCATTTTAAATGTTTTAATGATTTATTCTTCTAAATATTTCTCATTAATGTCCATGATTTAAAATTGGTTTTTAGGAATTAGTTATATGGAAATTAATGTTATAAAATGATAATTCATTTAAAAGGTTCAAAGTGGTATGGGATACTTTAATTCAAAAATCTCTTTATTAAATGTATTAAATGGTTTTGAAAACGGTTTGATAAAGCGTTGATTATGTCAGTATCTTGAAAAGATATACCGTGATTGCAATGTGTAAATGTTATCTTCCATTTATTCTTGTTTAATTTGTGATGAATATGTTATGTTATTCAGTCATTATTTATGAATATAGGTGGTTTCGTGATCAACCTAGGGCGGGTGAGCCCGAGATTTCTCTCCAATGCATTGGGTAATGTGACAGAGATAAACGTTAATGTTTCTCCTAAGAGATTTAGGGAATATACTTTTATGGGTATTACAACATAACTCCATATATAGTTGTGATAGCTACAATGAAAGTATGATATGGATGCCATAAGTTACCTTCATGCTTTATGATTTCTATGTGTTTTTTATAAATTTTATGATCTTATGAGGTATGTTATGATTGAAAATTATGGTTACATAGATTTTTATTTATTGATGTGTTAAGATTTACAATCCATATTTTATAACTCTTAATGATATTTTTATGCACATCCCTTGTTTTTGGAATGTTTTCTAGAGGACATAAACACTAATAGGGTCATAGATGGGATCAAGGAAAATTCATGCTATCTAAAACATAGAACTTGACATGTTTCTTTTTAAGGGTTTTTATTTTATAAAAAAATTGACACTAAGTAGTTGTGTCTACATGTAATTTTCAAATTGATATGTAATAGTAATGGACTACTTCTATAAAACACTAATCCTACAAATATCATTAAGGCCAATTCCTGACTTAACTAATGATTATGTAATGTTTAAAGGATGGGTCCTTATAATGAATTACCCATTATATGTAATTGTTTATTGGAATTAAATGTTTCTACCATTATTTTCATTGAAACCTTATTGATAATTTTTTTGAAAAATAGCTTAATGTGACTTCATCATGAAATGATTTGATGATTTCATAATACTAATTTACCTTTGCATGACCTAATTATTTATGTGAATAAAATGCTTTCAGTTTAATAATTAAGGGTTAATTTAAATTTGAAATTAATTGATAAATGGTAATTAGAATAATTATCCATTGATGATGTGATATATTGATTTACATTTTCATAAAAAAACTATTGTGATAAATGATATAATTATTTTATAGGGGATTTTCCCAATTATTATTCTGAAATTATTTTATATCGCGATTGGATTAGTTGATATGATGAAATGATTATATAATTATAATGGACTAGTTGGTATGCTCAAATTATTATATGTTGTTCTTGGCCGAGTTGGAATGCTGAAATGGTTATATAGCAGACCTATCTTAGTTGACAAGATGAATTGATTATATAATGGGGTTTTACCCCCAATAACATGATAAAATGATTATATAGTGGGAATGCCCCAATTTTAATGTTGTAATGATTATATAGTTGGTTTGGCCAATTTTACATGTCGAAATTCTTATTTACTGTATAATTACTAGTGAAAATTGTTGAAATTATTATATACTAGGATATCAATGTTAAAACGATTAATTCCTTATTATATAGTGCTTTAACCAATATTTGTTAATTATACCATGGTAAAAATGTTATGGTTGGCATGGTTATGAGAAATGGACCGATGAATACTAACATGGAACTAATTTCAGATGATGTGTTATTAAGTTCATTGTTTAAATAATTATAAAGTCATATTTATTTCATTATCTGATTCACTTGTTATTATAATAGGTACGTTTAGGAATAATGGTTTTGATCTAATAAGTTATACTAACACCCTATTTGGGCCATCTTTTGGTACCCAAGAATATTATGTGAGTTCATAATTATAAATGGAAAATGAATATAATTTTTATTATTACATAATATATGGTGATGATTTTAGTGATGGGACCGAAATAGGGTTGTGGATCAGGTGATTTTGAGTCTCTAAATTATTTTTCTAATCTTCTATTTTTATTAATTCAAGTATAAATCATTCCATTTTTACTTTATTATTTATGTCACTTTTCAGTTGGATTCTATTGTTGGTTTTCTGCTTTATTATGTTGTAAAAAAATTTTTGACACTGAAATATATATATTTTTATTGTATTATTTTTATGTGTTCTAAAACGATAACTAGGTGTATAGTTTATCCAATATACATATCAAACCACCACTAATATTTGACAACTTCTATAGTATGAAATGAAACACTGGAGTTCTGGTAACTATTAATTTCTTCATAATTAATAGTGTGAATGAGTGGGGAATGATAAAATTTGAAATCTTTTCATATTCAATTTTAATATAAAAGGCTAATAAACATAAGATCTTTATTATTTAAAAACCAACCTTATCATCTTGACTATATGATTAAGTTTAATTTAAAATAACATAACTATATGTATTGAAAAATGAAAAATTAATTTAATATTCAGAACCAGTATTACTTCTATTATCAAATAAGGTCGTCATTTTTTTATACCATAATTAATTGTATAAAAAGTAAAAATATTTCATCATGGATTAGGTAATAATGGATTTACCATAGGTTAACCATAAATGAATAACATAAAATGACATAATCCAATCTCTAGAACATGTTTTATTCAAATAGTTAGACACTATAATTTATTATAAAATATAATACAACATTTCATACACATGTGTCATGTGAAAAGTCTGGGTACACCAATTTTATTTAAATAATTACTAGTGTTCCATGAACCTCGCAATTAAAAAGTCACAAAATATTTTCTCTACATAACACCTTAAAACCCATTTGGATCATGAAATACCTACCCAAATCACATACATTATTCCATATACTCATACCCAAAGAAATGGATTCAACATAAATTTAACCATGTAATTATTTTGGTAAATCCTAAGTTGATTTCCAAAAGATGTGGAAGCATTATTAAATGAGTGTTTTTATATTATTTCTTCCAACACATTCATAAATTATTATTTAACCATATAGGTATAATAAAATTAATATTTTATAAATACTAAGATGATTAAATTACAATTTATTAACAAACAAACACCTCTAATTCAATAAAATTGGTTATGAAGTCATCAATTGTGTGTATGGTGTAATACCGCATTACAACCCAATGTAATTAGTATTTACTTTACATCCTCTCGTTGTTTGGTATGATAATGAATCTCATTTATATATATAATATGTATAAAATTATTATATCTATTTCATTAATTATATATTATATAATTTATTAAATTTCATTCCATAGGGGATATTGTACCGTCACCCATGTGTATGGTGAAATACCACCTCCTAATGGGACATGATTTGTGATTAAAAAAATCATTACTTATAAGGTGATAATGATTATGATTACAAATATATGTAAAATAAATAACATAATTATAATATTCAATATACATTTATCATCATTAAATGATAATATAAAATTTTCCATCTTTTCTTTTCTTTTACTGAAATATGATAACATGGTTTGTCTATGTGTGGACTACAACCTTCATGAAGCGATGTGCCTCTATTTTATTCACCAAAAATCATTAATGATATATATAAGTATATTTAAATAAGTAAAATGTTATTATTTATATTACTATCTTTATTAAAATATAATATACTACAAAAACTCATTCCGTAATGAAAATTGAAAATGGAAACACTTGCTCATGCTTAAATATGGACTACCTCCTCCATGATTTAAATATAGTTACTTTTTAAAAACCATAATTAATGATTGTTTATAAAAGTTTAAATGAATTTTAAAAATAATATTTCATGATTATTGACATATAGGTTTTTAAATAATTACCTCTTTGACCAGTGTACATATACCAATATCATTTTTGACACATATGAAAAATGTCATTGAAACATATGATGAAAACATAATTGAATAAGTAATCATATATTAGATGTTAGGAATTGAAATTAATTCTATAATATAAATGAAAAAGTTACAAATAAATAAATATTTAACTGTTTATTATTATTTATGATGATAAATATTTTATGTGAGGTGCGTGACTCTAGGTAAGTGTATATCTTCACACTTTTACTTTTGTGAGTCAAATCACTTATTCAACAATTTTTTGAGGATTAAATAATTGAAAATTTGTATTATATATCATGAATTAATTTAACATCAATGTATTTAATGTTAATGAAAATTTAATTTTTTTCATGGGGCTTATGATATAAAAGATTCTATAATTGCAACGATTTATTACACAATGTCACCATTATTCATGATTTTTTTGATTAACTATCCCATGGGGAATTAATTTATATTTACAAATTAAAATAAATAATTTCATTCTTATACTTATATTAATGAACTATTTCATTTTATTATTACATTTTAAGTACCTTTACAACATAAAATGATTGAAAAAACATTTTTATTAAAATTGGAATTTATTTCTCTCTTCTGCCAGAAATCTTTTTTCATAAAAACCCATGTTTTATAAATTCTAATGATATATTTTTTTCTCATACTAAATATGATTTTCAAAAAAATAACCATTGTTAGTATTTACAAAAAAAAATATTTAATCTTTATGTATTTTATCCAAAAAATGACCATTTATCATTTACAAAAAATGTGAACAGGATCTTTGTTTTACCATATATGACAAGAGTATAATATTCCATCATCAATTAAAATATATTATTTCAAGATATTATTTCTTGTTTTAAATGTTTATTATCAATTTAAATTGTTTAAAAAATACTTCATGAACATTTAGTTTTAAAAATATTTGCAATGTAAAAATGTTATTTTCCACAAAAATTGTTTTAAAGACATTTACATGTCATTACAACTCATAAAAAAGATGAAACATTTATTAAACTTATGTTAAAAATGGGTAAAGTTTTATTTAATTAAGAATTACTATTTATTTTTGGGGTTTTTGATCAATTTTACTAAGGATGTGAAGTTTTTTTATATTTACCAATTCACTCTGGGTGATGTATGGTTTAGCTTTTTTATTTGGGGTCACTATTAACATATTATATAAATTGTTTCAATTATAATGTCTATGTTACTTAAATTTTACCCCTTTAATATGAGTAATTAATTTTGACTAATTATTTGAAGGGATGATACCTCTATATTCCCCCAATGAATTGGCAGGACTCACGAGACAACATTGATTTTGTTTTTTCCATGGATATACTTATTTGTATAGAATGCATGGGACAAGGAATTGTATATATTATATCTCTTTGCATAAAGAATTAGTGTAATTATATGATTATAAAAAAGGATTATGTGGTATGTTTTATATTTCATGAATTATTAATTCTATTATTATGAATTTTATTACATATACAAAAAATGATTATTCATTTAGTTAGAATATATATGGTAATGTTTTTAGGATCATGTATATATTTATTTGTAATTTTTTGATCTTAATTTATTCATTCCATAATATGAATATTTTATTGATTAAATGGAATGTGTTTATATTATTTAGCTTTCAATATTAATTAATATTTATTTATTCATATATTTTTTTGACTCTTAACTTACTGGGAATTCAACATCTACAATTTTATAGGTTTTATTTTCTAAATGTTTTGAAGATGTGTTTTGTGATTGATATTCTGGGATACGTTAAGGGAAATAATGAAATTATTAATGATTTTTTAATTTTTTTAAATGGATTTTTAATATAATTTATGTATATCATAAACAAAACAACTAAAATATTTATCCATTTATGATGTCATTCATTATTTGATATGACAATGTTGTAAATTAGATACTGGCTTTATATTACTCTGGTTGAGAAGCTACAATTAAGATCAGATGAAATTTTTAGAATCCTTGGAATCTATATTTCATAAAATATTTTTATGCGTACATTACCGTAGGATAAAATTAAAGTATAACAGAATAATAACATATTAAATTACATTTCATAAAAATATTATGTGTTTTTTAATATAAAATACAACTATTCATAAATACTAAAATTAAATTTGGCTTTTGAATAGATGTACCTTGGCATAATAATTACGATAAGGGTGCATTTTTCATGGTCATGCCATATATAGTGATGGAAAAAGGACTAACGTCGCAGCAGGTTTTATACTTCACTGAGATATTCATAGTTTAATACAAATTTTATTTATGGATAACTATAAAATATTTGATTATATGTATATACCCAATGAAACAATTTCAATTATGAGATAAGCTTTAAGAAAATTATTCAATTTATGTTATTTATTTGAAGAGATTTTGGATAATACATTATCAATCAATATGATATTATCAAATATCATGTATTAGAATTTAGAAATTTCTCATAGATGAAGGAATGTAAACATCACCAATGAACAAAATCCATATCATAATAATAACCATTTTTTTGATGGTGTACTAAACATTATCATCTTATTGGGACATAAAAACTTGTTCTAACAAGATAAAGGCATAATTCTCTATGTATTATGACATTTATGGGATATTAGTGATGAATAGGAATGATGATACTAATAAGGATAAATGGAAGAATGGAAATATGTATTTTCCAACATGTGGTAATTTGGATACAAACACCCTCATATGTTCTTAAAGGGAAATGGATTTAGCTATAGGTGTATAGATAAAGGGTAATATGATCATGATTGAAAGGGGAATAAAAAGCTGTCAAATTGTTAATGATTCATCTATTAGAATATATGGATCTATGAAAACTAGTAATCCATGAGTAAAATAAATATACATCCAATGTATCTAGTGGATTATGGTAAGCTTCATGTTATTACCACATATGATATGGAATGATTAATGTTCTTGTTTTTGAATTTAGGAATTATTTATTTTTATTACATTATATGTGATGTCCTAGTAATATGAATTATGAAATTTTTAAGGATTTTACTTCTTTAAATATTCATTAAGGATTTGAAAACACCTTATGAATGGTACTTCTGATGATGAAAAATGCTTAATTAGAATATAGGACTTCTTAGAAACCACATAATTGAGGGGAAAATAACCAATAATATATTCCATTTTATAAGTGAATGATTTTTTAATAAATATAATATTGATATGATTATATTAAATTATATATTACTGACTACCTTGGAACAGATCATAAATTTGTTTAAATTGTTTTTTATTCTATAATTGTTGGAGTAAATAATGTTTATGACATAATTATTATATACATTAATATGTTTTTATGTAATAAAGAAACATTCATGTTTTCAATAAGCTTTAATATCAACACATGTTATTAAAAATGATTAAAAATAATACATGATGAAGGAATTCCCATGTTTGATGTGTTATTATTAAGAGATACTTCAAGTTTTCTGAGATATTAATTATATGTTCATTTTGTAAATTTAGAGAACTTATTTCTAAATTATTCATTCTAATATTTTTGAAGGTCCATATGATTAAACAATTTTAAATTGGGTTATTTTTAAAATTAAATGACATTATAGAGAATAATTTATTAATTCTACATTTGAGGATTTATTCTTATTGGGTAACATGTTCGAAAAATATTATTATAATGATAACTATAAGTTGATGTAGTTTATTTTCATTCTATAATTGATCCAATAATCCATTAGTGATTTAGGAATAAAAAATTGTTCTTCATTTCATAGTATAATGTATTCTATTGAAATTGATAAAGGCACATCGAAAGAAATATAATAATCTCATAAAATGAAATGAAATGATGTCTGTAAATTTTCTCATGAAAATATTTTAACATTAGGAAATTTATATTGGAATATAATATATCGTATTACTATAATTTATAATGATATCAATGATATTTTTTACAACTATGTTTTAATGGTTTTGTGCCTATGGGTTATCACATTATGATCCAAATTCATATGATATACTATCTCTATCACCCTCCATCATTGTTATGGAAATATTAATATCTTCCATGTCAAACTCAACACATCCCACATATGTTTTCATAATTTTATTCCTAGTATGTAGTATGTGAGATTACATTGAAACAATAATTATCACATATCGAAATGACTCTTTATTAATCAATCTCATTATTTGGTCATTCATAAAGGGTATTTTTAAATTAAAAAACCTTTATCACTAAGATATAGAATAAATTGTGAGGATACAATTTATTTTAGGGCGTAAGATGCACCACACTAATATTTAAAATTATTAACTTCTTATTTTACCATTTTTATGAGACAAAACATAAATTATATAACTATATATAAATTCCCAATATATTACAATATATTTAATTTTAAATAAATTATTTCACTTAAATATCGTGAAATTCATGAAACATTGGGTGTTAATTAAAGAGGATAAAATATTAAGTTATTATTATTAAAACACAACTATAATAACCAAGATTTTATATTGGAGAGTGTGAATAGTATTAACCTAATTGATAAAGAAAAATTGTTAAAATATATATAATCAAAATAAAATGGATTTATATTTTGTAGATATAAAACTGGAACCATTTATAAACTGAAATGTTTTCTAAAAAACAATATATTTGTAAAATCTACTTTCCTTCTGAGATTCAAAATTAATTTAAAATTAATTTTTAAAAAATATGAAAACCTATATTTAAAAAATACAAGTTAAATCCACATATACATGTCAAAATTATATTATGGTGGTTTTTTGGATTTTTCTATGATGTTTTATTTTTTTAATGAATTGAAAAATTATAAAATTTTAATTAAAAAATATATATTTTAATATATTATTTATAATGATAAATTATAATCTTAATTACATTCAAATAGATTTTTTAAATATATTTATTAATATAATTTAAATCATTGGAATAAATTTCGTATTTAATTTTACACTAAAATCTTTGTAAAATTTTAAACATTTTATCTATAATAACATTCTTTATCATCTCATAAATTAGTTTAATTTTTAATTATATTTTTTCAATTCTATTAATTGAATTTGTAAAAATATACTATTTATTTTGATTTCTAATTATATACATTATCCAATAGTTTCAATATAATGTTTTCTTATAATTAGTGGTAAAAGTAAACAAAAATATTTACTTTGGTTAAGGTGTATATAGATTTACCATTATTTAAAATATAATGATAAGGGATAAAATGACATTATCACTTGTAAATATCCAAATGAATGGACATATTTCAATCATAGTGTTCTTATGTCTTCAAAAAAATCCTTTTGTGATCTTTTTTCATGTGAAAAAACATGGGTACATTTTTTCATTTAAAATTTACAATTCTTCTAGTATCATCACATATAAGGAAACACATTATCCTCTCTTATGGACCCAATCAAAACATTTTTTCTCAGAAAATCCCATCTAATTTAAAATTAAATCATACCTAGCCTTTTCCTAGAAGCATTAGTTTTAAAATAAATTCATCCTATGATGGATTGTAATGTAAATATAATGAGGTTACCCAATAAAGACTTAACATAATTCAACAGTCATATTTTATTTTCTTTCCTTCATCCACCTACATCTATTCTATTATAACATTATTATATATCATCCTTGTTATAATAACGTTTCTAATTTTTTTATATATTTATGGAATAACAAAAAACATCCCCCACGTTCATAAAATACATCAAAAAATCATCATTTATATTTAAGGAGGAGTACCTCCTTGGGAGATGATATGATTATTTTTTCCATTAACACCTCTCGTAATTGGATTTTATGCTAGATATTGTAGGATCCCATTTATTTATCGAATAATACATTTTCATGTCTAATACTATTTATAAATAAAATATTTTTTATGTTAAATTGTATGCTTTTTCTGATTGTATACATGATATGCAATAATGTGTTTCTCCGAATCTTGTGTTTCACCAAATATTGAGTTATTTAGAAAAAAGAAAATAATATTATTACTATTTTAAATGGTAGTTAACACCTAGATATTATATGTTCATAAATGAACATAACGAACAAAAATGTGATTACACATGTTTTTAAATGTTTTTTCATTTATCTAATTTATTTCAGTGGCCTAAAATTAGAATGAATCCAATTTTTAGCATAAAATACTCTATTATTTTAGAGAGGATTATTTACTACCTTTTAAGGGTGAATCTAATTTAAATATTGTTATTTTCACTTTTATATGTTTAATTTCCCAAAATAAACATCTTCTATGCAATTGAGACATCAGAATTAACATTGGAAAAAGTGATGGTAATTTTCTAACAAAGTTACATTTTTATGGAATAGTGAAACATTCAAAATTTTAATTCTAAACTCCCATTTAATCTAAATTATTTATATAGATATTTATTTGATTATGATTTGTCTTTATGTATAATTGGATTTTTATTTTTTCCTTTAATCCAATTTCTGTCATTGGAAATAACTTCACATGGAAATTGGACATAACACATGACATTATTTTGATAGTTTTTACATCTTAAAAACATTAGTTCTGGTTTTGAAAAAGGAAATTAACATTAAATAAATTACTAAAATTTCTATGATTTGAAATTTGAAAAATGAATTCCACATTTGGAGTAATAAGGTCCAAATTTTTTAAATAGGTAACATTAATTTTGGAAAATTATGAATAGTAAATTTAGTATTTATTTTTATTTACTATGGTTAAAGGGAAAATTAGGTAAATACGGATTAAAAAATAATATTATTATATTATATAAATTTCATAAAACGTGTCCTAATACTATTGGATGTTATATTTCCAACCATTTTCATCCTTAGGCCGAAATATTTACATTTTGGAGCCACTTGGGTGTGAAAATGAAACGTTATAAAAATTAATTTAATGTAAATGGAAATATAACATAAAAATGTATGTTTTACTAAAGAAATTTTTAGATATGGTTATATAACAGATATCTAGGACTGTAAATACACATTTTAATGATAAAACTATTTCATACATCATGTTATTTTAATTATAATTTTTAGAGATTAAATAAATAAATTTATGCATGAAACAATGATTATGCAATGATAGCCTTACTAATGAATGATAAAAATAAATGATTTTATAAATATTAATATATATTTAAATTTTATATTTTGATGTCATAAACGAATTTTAAGGATGTCATTGATATATTTTCTTTGATTTAAATTTTTTAAGGAATAATTATTTTATGATTTTCACAAAAATCAGTTAATAAATAGTCTAAAAATTGAAAAAAAAGGAGTTTATAAAACAAATATTATTTTATTAAATGATATAATAGTCCCTAAAATATAATATTTTTTCAAATGACTTATATATTTCCTCAAATGAAATTAATTTTCAACTTGTGGTTATATTTTCATATTATAGTAACTATAGTAATCATATTATATGAAAATACAAGAAGACATGGTAGGAGTTAATGTTTTTAACTAAGGGTTAAAGAAAAAATATAAGGTTAATTTTCGTGAATAAACATGTATAAAAGATATTGTCTGAGATAATTTCTACCCATTAACATATTAACATCAAAATATATCACTTTATTGCAATTATAATTCTTTTATCAGTTTATAATAAAATAATATTTCCAAGTGTTTCCTAAAGTGCATATCCTTCCTCTTATAAAAGGCCACTAACTCTACCCACATACTCACACCTCTACAACCCATTGGTTCAACAAAATTCTTTGCAAATAATCTTCCAACATCCATCACTTCCATGTAGATTCCTTACATTGGGTAGAAGGTAATTCAATAATGAAAATAGATTCAAATTAATATATGTTAACTTCTTTAGAGATAACATCCTCTCTCAAGTTCCATTCTTTAATTTTTCTTCTCCACTCCTTATTCTCTTCTTGTTCATTTATTAAATAAAAGAAAAAGTATCCTAATCATACAAGGATTTTGGTATTATATGTATTTTAACTACTCTTACACACACCTCCATCTAATGGATGTGAACACACTATTTCTATGTTCAGCAATCTACTATCTCACGCAACGATGATAGTTTAATTTTATCCTACAGCATCTAAGTGTGGACATTATTATGGATGTTTATATAAATATGATATATAATATATTTTTTTTTCACTATGTTTTGGATTTTTTATTTACATCAGACCTTTATTCATTCCATAATATGTAAATGCGATAATTTCATTTGAAGATGAGCGGACTACTACCCCTCAATGTGATATGACTTTTTCATTCAATAAATTGAACATATAAAGGATGTTATTAATGAAGTTATATAAAATATATATCATATATATTATACTAAAATTATAACATACGTATGTGTCAATTAGGTTTTATTCCTGTAATATGACAAGGAAATGAATATAGTGTTCCTGCATACGTACAACCTATCATATCCATTAATGTTACACTTAATTTCATATTTACAAATGTTATGTAATATTATAAATACATATATACCGGAAATATATGATATTTAATTCATTAATATCATTATTTAGATGATTAAAATTTGACAACATGGACAATTTATATAAAAAAAAGATCATTTTTTAGTCATGTAACAAATATCAGTAAAACGTCTGATATAAACTTATATAATAATGTAATTTTTATAATGTTGTAATAAGTGATGTAAAAATAATAATAAATATCCAAATGGTTCTAATGTGAGTAGAAATTAAGCTATGTTTTTTAATCAGGAATATAATGAATGAACGAGACATGTCAGACTCAATGTAAGGGACTTCATCTCAATATCCTTTAGACAAGGAATATTTTGATTTATATACAAGATTCATTTATATGGTGTTTAATTATCCCCTTTGAATATTATTTAAATTCAATAGTTTTCAAAAGGAATATTTTTTATATGTAGTATTTTACTAAACAACCAAAGTAATTTTTTATTTTTAAGATACGTGGTTAATATGTCCTTTCTGCGAGAGTGAGCATTATTTGATGTTTGGATTACTCTAAAAGACGTTACATTTTATAAAAATAAAGATAAATTCTTTAATATTTTTTAGGTATTTTGGTATTAAAAATGGGAATTAATAATTGATTGATTATATCAATACCGTGAACTAACATATTTTGATTGTAATGTGGAAATGTAATCTTATCATTATGATTGTTTTATGTTTCATGATTATGTTATTGTTCATTGGAATTTATTACTTATATGTGTTGTACCATGATAAACAGAGAGAGGGTGAGACCAAGATAGCTCTCCAATTAAATGGGTAACATTATGGAGGTAAACATTAATGTTTCTAAAATGAGATTTAGAGAATATACTATGATGGGTAATCCAAATGTAACCATAATGTTTACTCCCTTTGTAGCAATGAAAGATACAATGTATGTATGTTACAGATGCCATAAGTTACCATTCTGATTTATTATTTCAATTATTTATCCATAAACATAATGATCTCATGAGGTATATTAAATAACCAATGTTTTATGATTGAATTGTACGATTACATTTATTTGTATGTATTGAGGGAATAATATTTTATTTCATAATTTTATAATCCTTATTGAGATTTTTATGCTCATCCCTAGTTTTTATATGGTTTTCACAAGTTATAAGAATGTTTAATAAATTGGAATATTTCAAAAAGATTTTTACCAATAAAATTATTCTTTTTTTATTTGATGATTTTTCTTAATGTCAAAATATTGAATATATTTAAAGTGTATACATTGTAATATTTTACATGTAATGAACTAGGTTTCTATAAATCTATAACCTAAAAGACCCTTGAGGTAAATAACTGTAAATTGCTTAAATATCTCAATATTACGTAATGTTTATGGATGGGGCCTTATGGTTCACATCATAGGAAGGTTTATATTAATTTATTAGTTAGGATATTATAAAATTAATATCCATAAATTATTTTTACATTATATTAAGTATAAAATTATATAGAATTTAAATATTACCATGTTTCATGTTTATGATATGTATAAGTTTATAATCATTTTATGGAGAGGAAAATTGGAAGCTATTATGGGACGATATCAAGAGAAAAAAACCTACCAAATCAACAACTATAAATGGTCAGAATCAGAAATGAGTTGTTTCTTGTAGTGATGGGATAATTGACTTAGTCTATAAAAGATGTAGGTATCCATGCATGAGATCTTCTATATCAACCACAAAATACCATGTAGGAAGTGGATCATTTTATGAGGAAACATCTTCAATCATTCATAGGTTCGTGTGAACATGTGCTAGCTAAATGGAGGACAAAAGCACAAGAGATGATTTATGATGTCATGGGTTGTTTAATACATCAAAAGGATAGTCTTTCTATTTATCGATTTGATGGAGAAACCAATCAATGGTGGTCGATGGTTAAAAATATTAGGGATAGGGAAGAGATTTATGCTCTTTATTGGGATGAATTCGAAGGTATGTTCATTGAGAAAAAATTTCGAAAGTAGTTTCTACTTAGGATTGAAAAACTATTATTGGAATTGAGGTAGGAGGATGACTCAATGGATACTTATGAATAAAACTTTACTCCACTATAAATTTATACTCTAAATTTCACTTGGGAACATGATAGTATAATCAATAATTTTTGCTTAGGAAAAAATCCAATGTATCGAAGGGAATTATCTTATTGTGTGTTCAAATGTTATGAAAAAATTTATCAATGTGAAAAGAAGTTAGAAATCGATTTTTCCAATGATTATGTGTTTTAAAAAATATATATATATATATTAGAGGTCAATGTGGTAAATGATAGGGAATAACTCTTCAAAAAAATGTTTGATGGTAAGAAACATAAGTATTATGCTTGTGAAAATTGTGGTAAACAACACATTGGGTAATTCCTTTTGAATTCTAGTAAGTGCATTTGATGTGGTAAAATGGTAATAAGGCTTGTAATTTCACTAAAAATATTAGGTTAGTGGTAATATAAAATATTATTTATACTCATTAAATTGTTTTATGTGTAAATAAAGGGGTCATTATAAAGATTAGTGTCTCGAAATGAACACGAATATTGGAAAGCATTCAATCTACAAGCATAAAGGGGTGGTGAAATCCTTTGAAACTTAATCAAGAGATGTTGGGCAATCAAATGATTTAGTATTATATATATTTTAGGTTCTTTCAGGTTATTCTACTATGTTTTTTTATTCTTGTTATACATATTATTTCATTTCTTAGAGATTTTCTAGTATAATGGGAATTCCATCTCAAGATATGATTCATGAACTTGTTGTAAAAACACCTTGATGAATATTTGAGACAAAAAGAATTATAATAACCTTCTGATCTATATGTGTGGATAGAATCTACCTGTAAACATTATTTTTCTCCTCTAGTAGAGTTTGATATTCTTTTGGGTGTTGATGTACTTTAAATATTTCATTTTAATATTTAATGTAGAGCTAAATAGGTTTCATTTCAGAATGATTTCGAGTTTGTTTACAATAACGAAACCATACTTTTGATAACATATAAGGAATATAAGAAACTAATAAAAGATGTAAAATAATGTAACCATTCAGGTATTGTTGAAAACAAAGGAACTTTTTAGATTAAATATGTGTTAGTGGTCAATAAGTATCGTCATGTTTTTCCAAATTATTTATCTAATATAATACCTAATCAGGATGTTGAATATACAATTGACCTGGTTTTTAATGATAAGATAACTTCAATCCCCCATTATTGAATGTATCATATTAACATTAATATTTAATGAATCAATTTCAGGACTTTTTAGATAAATGATTCATTCGACCTAGCACATCACCACGGGGTGCTCCTATCTTTTTTATTAAAAATACTGATCGATAAATGATACTATTCATTTATTATATAGACATGAATAACATCAATGTTATGTACAATTATCACATCCTTCATATTAATGATTTATTTTATCACCTCCAAGGTGATCATTATTTTTCACATATTGACATGAGGATGGGTTACCATCTGTTGAAAGTAAGAAATAAGACATTCTGAAGACCACATTTCATTCTCGATATGGTTGTCACGACTGGTCCCCCGGGTCCTGTGTCGTGACTACCCAAAACCCAACTTCCATAGGCCAAGGGCTGGCGACTAGCACTACAAAGTTGTATCTCTATAGCAGGAAGGCATTTTTATTAAACCTGTACAGACACACAAATTGAGAATACCATAGGAAGCCACCATGAAGTAACCTAGTGTAGTGAAAAGTGTACTTAATGTAAAGGGTCCGGAATAAAATCCCGGCTAAAAAGTACATGTTTAAATGAAAAGAGGAAAAATCATATGGGTAACTCACTAAGGATCCTACCTGAAGGGTAGCCAGATCTAATGATCAGTAGCCACTGTGATACATCACGCCAAATGGTCCACCTCTGAGAACCATCCAACTTGGATCCATTATCCTCGATCAACGTTGTATGTTTTCTGCACATGACACATCAAGGTGTGGGCGTAGCCCACGCAGGGGTGAGTATAAAAATACTCATTTGGGACCTCAAGACCCTGATGATCTCCCAGAGTTCCAGAAAGAAAAACCAAAAAATCATGAAATCAATCATAATGCATGAAAGAGTATTCAACTCTACAGTGGTATATCCCATACATATTACTATGTTTTTAGAATATACTCTTATCATACATGAGGAAGCATAAGGCTCCAACTTTTAATCCACATTCAAAACTGATCCTTGAGGGAAGAATACCGCCATGTTAAAATAAAGAAGGTAACACCACGAAGGTAAAAGGACCACAATGGTAACAACACGAAGGTAACTTGACGAAGGAAAAAGTACCACAAAGGTAAAAGTACCATAAATGAAACACCAAAAAGGTAATAGTACTAAGGTAAATGTACCCAAAATGTAACACCACAAAGGTAAATGAATCAGATCACACCAGGTATATAACAAAAGTATACAAGTACAGATGACTATCTATAAATCTATGTCATTTTATTCTGTCAGAGGCTCTACAGCTGACCCACACATGATTGATTGATATTGACCCACATAGGATCTCTAGGAACTGACCCACATAGGATCAATAGATCTTGACTCATATAGAAACACTAGGAGTAGACCCACTAATGTTCGATAGATGCTAACCCACATAGGATCGATATTCTTTCATCACATTGTAACTTTCCATAGGATTTCTCACACCTAGTGCGCTAGAGTTCCATAGAATTAGAACTTCCATATATCATTCAAATCGTGAATACCACTAAGCTCCAAAAGGAGTAACCCTAAGGACCACAATGTCGTAAGGCTTCCAATGCGACAACTAGCGCATCAATTAGATGCCTGGTCTATGAGTTTTTGTTATTTTAATGGTGAGTTCCCGGTTGGATTTGAGTTTGATCTTACCCATCAATACTCCAACATTATCTAAAACTCACGAAGAGTATACCAAAAGGTCATTCTTTTTCCAAGGATCCCAACGCCGCAAACGGTTCATAAAACGAACGTCTGCTTCACATGTTATGGCCCTTTAGAAGAAACTGGGCATGGTTGGGTCTGGGTCTGGTCTGACCCGGTCTCACCGACCCTGCCCGACCCAGTCTGGGTCGAGCCCAGTATGGATGGGTCATGTCAGGCGTAGCCCAAACCATAGGGGGTGCGGCCCAGCCTACAAGGGGGGTGCGGCCCACTAGGCCAGCACGGCCCAGCCCAGGGATGGATGCGGCCCACTGGGATCATGCGTCCCGGCCCACGGAGAGCGCGACCCACTGGGCACCCCACGAGGGGCGCTTTCCTCTAGGCTCGCATATCCTAGCCTATGTATGGTGCGAACCACTAGATGTAGTCCTCCCTAGATCACAGGGGGGGCTCCCCCTTTTTTCTTGAATGACATTATCTGTTCGGTTTGTGTGGTGGTGCCACGGGGTGACACTAGGTCACCCGCGAGATCCTCAAGAAGTGGGTCGTGACCCTCCTCTGTGGCTTCTGGGCCACGAACACCATCTTCAACATGCATTGGTGCGCCACTCTCCTCCATCTATGGTCGGTCGTTGCCGACTTCCGCAGTCTACCACGACTGTATTCCACGACCCCATTCTCTGACTGCACGCAATGGTGTGCCGCCACTTCCTTCATTGTCTTTCGTTTCTAGCCTCCACCATCACATGTCGTATCTATGGCCATATAAATATCTTCTGGTGGTGCGTGACGACACTCCACCATCTCCTCTGTGGCTAGTCGTTGTTGGCCTCTCCCATCACCTGTCATTATTTGTTTCCTCCAACATGAATAAAAATTCACTCGAAGAACGCACCAAATTCCAACAAAAGGTGGAGGGTCTGGGCCTTGTTTATTTGGCCCATGACATCTATGATAGCTCGATAGGAGATGGGTAGTAAAATAATACAAATACACATGAATTTTTTACATATTATAAACCTTATATCAATGTTGTTGGAGAACATCCACATTTGAGGAAGATTCAGTGTTCTTTATTCAATGGAGATCGACACAGCCTGCTGGAACTATTCATGTCCTCCAAGTGTTTTTCATCACAGTACTTTTCCAGAGTTTGGACACATGGTGAAGTCATGCCAACACTCCTCTCCAAGCTCAATATAAATATAATTGGGCGAGGGTGAGTGACATAGGTGGAATTAATGTGGTTCATATTATTAAGGAACCTTTATAATTCCAATGGTACGGTTAAAAGAATTGAAGTGTGAAGAAAATTAATGTCTTGACATGTCATTGGTCCCACCACTGCAACTTTTCCATTGGAGGAAAGGAAAAAAAGAAATAAAATAACTTGGTTATTTTAATATTCTTTTAAATGTAAAAAAATGTTACTTTTTCACCCAACCTACTACGATCGAAATGCAGCCTCCCTTAAGAGAATCCCTGGTGCTATGGATTCAATGATTCTCTAATATTTTTTATCTGAGCACTGGTTGATATGTTATTAAATACCACTCACGCATTTACTGAACATACCATACAAAAATTTTGAAATTTATTCCAGGCACACCAGGCCTCGAAATCAAGCGCCATTATTTTCATAGACTCATAATAATTTCATATAATTATAAAAATAAAATTTAGAAGGAAAATAATATTCTTTACATTCTCGGCACCTTGGCGATTTTCATACCTAAAATCCAAAACATATACTAAGGAATAAAATTGGGGTACTGAGCATTAATATTAGCCGCCCACTCCCCTATGCTTCTTGAAGGTTCCTGTGCTGCCAGCGAACATGCACCAGAGGTATCAATTGTCCATGAAGGACCTTCTCTTGTCGATCCTCAATCTCCAAAAGGAAACCTCAGTAAACGTCTCCCCATCATCGAGGTCCATATCTCCCCTTTTGATGACATCTGATGGATCATGAATGTACCTCCTCAGTTGTGACACATGGAAAATGAAATTCTCCCGGTGCATCTATGGGGGAAGAGCCAGGCGATGTGAAACATTGCCAACTCGGCTTAGAACATGAAATGGTCTTGTGAACCTCAGAGAAAACACACCTCCCATGCTAAATCTCTGCAAACCTCATCTATGTCAGAACTTTGGGAAGACGTTATCTCCCTCATCGAACTCCAAAGGTTTCTATCTCCTATCAGCGTAAGACTTATGCATGATTTGTGCATTATTCATAAACTCTGAGATGATATGCACCTTCTTTGTCGTATCCCATACCAACTCTGGACCCATAAGTGCTGACTGCATTGGGTTTCTCCAATACAGAGTTGATCTGCAAAGTCAATCACACAAGGTCCCAAATATTTCCTCACTGATTGTGGATTGATAGCTGTTGTTGTACGCGAAATCCACCAAGGGAAACTGATCCTCCCAACTGAGGCCAAAATCTAGGATGCATGAATTATGCATTTCCTCTAGTGTATGAATGGTCTGCTCCATCTAACCATATTTCTGTGGATAAAAGGCGTTTCTCAAATAGAAATGAGTCCCAAATGACTCATGTACTACCTTTCACAACTAAGATGTTATAATTTTTTCACAGTAAGATACTATCTTCAATGGAGCCCTATAAATTTGTATAATATCTATTACGTAGAGGAATCACAAGCCTTCTACAGATCCCTTCTCTTAGATGGGTAGGATGTGGGATGAATTGGTGAGTCGGTAAACGATCACCAAGATAGAATCATGACCACTGGACAAGTATGGTAGATTAGTCACCATGTCCACGGATATATCATCCCAATTATACACTGGTACCTCAAGTGGCTACCCTAAGCCTGCTGGAACATGATGTGTGGACTTCATTTGCTGACAATTGAGGAATTGGGAAATAAACTCTACCATTGCTTTCTTCATTCATTCCATCATTGCTGATGCTGGATGTCCAGGTACATTTTCACCACACCAGGATGTCGCTTGAGGGGATGTATAGAACTCCCTCAACACCTCTTCCCATAGCGCCACTAGTACCATGGGGCATCCGCTGAAGAGAATGATGTGCTTCATACCTTCAGATAATCCATCGGGTTACTGTCTTGAGGCTATCTAAGAATGTCGAGCCTCACAATCAATATCCCCAAGTTTTATCTCTCAAAATCACTAAAAAAGTGGGGGAGTAACAGTCATAGATTGGACAGAAGCTGCTTCATCTCTATCCACAAAGGATATCTACAATGTAGCTAGCTGCTCTGTCACCTCACTCAGAAGCTATAAACTAGAACTCATACTTATTGTGTCTTCCACTATGTTCCCCTTCCCAAGAGTGTAGACTAACACAATGTCATAGTACTAGAGTAAATCTAGCCAACATTAATACCTCACGATTAGGTCCTTCTGTGATAATATATAACTGAGACTCATGTGATCAAAGTAGACTATAAATTCATCACCCATCAAGTATTGTTTTCACATATTCAAGGTGACACCACTAATGCTAAATCCAGGTAATGGGTAGTGTAGTTCTACAAATTTTGACCCAGCTATTGTTATGAATAAGTGATCACTAACCATTCTTGCATCCGGATGCATCTCAGTATGGTCCCTGATGCGTAGTAGTAGAGTGCATACCCAACACCCTCTTCTTTTATCCTCAAGATGGGTGGAACACGTCAGTCTCTCCCTCAACTTGTCAAAACTATGCTTCCATCTCTTCGTCCATATGAAGTGTTGTCCATTTTTCCATCAATGTTGAAAAAGGTTCCAAAACTCTATAAAAGATGTGTATGAATCTCCAGTAGTGCCCAACCAATCCCGGGAAACTCGTCATCATGGTCACACTCCTGGGTGCCTCCCATGTAAGGACAACCTCTATCGTCACTAGATCTACAGCAACTCCAGCCTCTGAGAAAATGTGTCCAAGAAAGTCGACCTCTTGTATCCAGAACTAGCACTTTGAGATATTACCATAAAGATGGTGCACTTGGAGTGTATCCTGAAATATCAGTAGATGATAGGAATTCTCGCCTTCCAACAATGTGTATATCAGGATATGACCGATGAAGAACACCACCAAGAGATCAAGTTATATTTGAAATGTCATGATACAGCCTGAGTCGACCCTGAACTGGTCACCGAGTCCAGCCCGCGACAAGTACCGAGAGGAGTTCACAATATTACTAGGATAGCGACATGAACCAAGGGCATAAATAGAGTACACAAGGGAATCAATTTTCCCAAATATAGACAGTTAATGAAATAGAAGAAAGAAGTGGACTGCCCAAAATACATTTACATAAAAAATGAACTGAACATTTTTTGTACAATAAAATAAAAGTATAACTAATCCAAAAACACAATTTACCAAACCTAATTACCAACTAACTCCATGTGCCCCCTCTGGTCATTCTCCAACACAATCATAATACATCTCCCAAGGCAATTGAATTGAAGCTAAAACCTTCACGAGGGCTAAAAACAGAAGGATACTATAGGTGTGAGTATTAAAACTCATATGGTTATCCTGATACTCAATTCCCGATCCACATCCTTTAAAATAAATGAAAAATTAATTTCAAATTTTAAATACCAGATATAATAGATTTTATGAAAAATGGGGTCCCAAGATATATTTAAAAATTACCAGACAAAAACATGCATGTTTTTAAAACAAGAATTCTAGTAATAATTTTCACAGAGGTGAAACATAAAAAAAATAGTTTTCAAGTTGTCTGTTTTAAAAATTTACAATTTAAAATAAATTACAACCACTACTATATTTAACAAAAAAAAACCATATTCTTATGGTGAGTTCAAAATGGCCAATTAGGTCAAGTCACGGGAACACTCATAGGTACTGGTTAGTTGTGAGTCCCAGGTACCTCGTATCTCGGTGAAAGTAACCATACTAAATATCTTTTCTCATGCACATGATCCACTAGTAGGGAGAAGACACATAACCTAGTTGTCCCCCAAAATCATCATTGTCATATTATAGTTAGTTTTGTCATTGCCAAACTTGCTACGTGAAATAGGGGCAAAACCCCGCAGGATCACTAGCATACTAGAACACGTCTGCCCACCGAGATACAATGTATTCCCTTTAGTGCTCAATCAAGTTAGAAATATTATCAAATACATTATTCACATCAAAATTCCATTCCTAAACCATAAACACACAAACATCCCATAAATTTGTTTCAATTTCTTTAAAGAATCAATAAACCGCTTAAATTATTCGAAAAACAATTTCATGGAGTGTATTGGGTCTTTGCACATAAAACTCAATCAAAAACACACTTTTATGAATAAACACAAAACAATTCCATACCCAACCATATTTGGAATCCCTAAAAAATTTAATAAAATCATTTCATGGACCATAAATGTAACACCCCGAGCTTCCACGATACGCCTCTCTTTCAATAATGCAACAGCTTGCATTGTGCGCAAGTTCGAGTTCTAACACACCGCAACTAATCAAAGTAGCCGTTATGAATAGTAATAACCACCTTTTAAATTTATAGAAATTTTATATTTCAAAATGGACTTTATTTTTGTATTCCTAATATTGAAATTAGCCTATGCCGAATTTTTTGTAATTTTCCGAGAACTTCCAATTTTTTATGAATAGTGAAAAATACTTAAAACAACTTTTTTAATAAAAATAATTTATAGTGATAAGTTATAATATTTAGTGGTTTTAAGTTATAATTAGATTATATTTTTACCATTTTATCCAATGGTGGTCATTAGAATTAATTTAACATTGAAATTGGACATAAACAATTGCCAATCTTTTGATATAAATTGTTTCTAAAAAACACGCTATTTGTCGTAACAACAGGAATTAATTATAAAATTAATTAATGAAACTTATATGTTTGTAATTTTGTAAAATAGACATCATTTTTGAATTCGGAATATCAATTATAGCTTAGGGTGAAATTTTGGCCTTGTTCTGAAAAACATCAATTTTTGATGAATAGTTAAACCACTAAGTGGTAGTTAAATAACTGATTTTTCGTTTAAATGAAATATTACCACTTTTGTGATTGGATTTTCAAAAATCCGACATACATGGTTGTCATTAAGAATTAATATGTTGTTCAATGAGATCAAAATAATTTTTTGGTGAATAGTAACTTTTAAGTTCTTAATAGCGATTAGAGGTAATTAGTGTAGTTTAAGGTAAAAATAATGTTTTAATAATATGAGATTAGCTTGACACTTGTCCTACTCCTATTGGATGAGTCATGGCCGACCAAGACAACCCATGGGTCAACTTGGGGACCCCATGGAGCCACTTTGGTTGGAAAATGACATTAATATATATTTATTTAATGTTAAAATTAAATTGACACAAACATGAGTTGTTTTACTAAAACAGTTTTTAAGTGGGTTTACACAAGTCCAAATTTTGACTATAAATATTCATTAGAAAGATAAAAAGATTTCTTACATCATAGTATTTTTTTTATTATTTTTAGACATTAAATAAATTAAATTATTTATGACATCATTATGATGCAGCGATGACCTCATTATTTAACGATTTAAATAAAATGAGATGATAATGCAAAATCCAAGGCTTACACTTGTCCAAAGCCTATTGGATGAAGATGTTTCGAAACCTTATCACCTTATACTCTAATTATATAAGTGTGGGACGTTTAGAATCAGAAAATCATTGTGAAATAATGTAACATTTCAATCTTTCCAAAAGTGCCCCTCCTCTCCACTTATAAAAGGCCCCCATATCTCCCACCTCATTTACACTTTCAAGCCATTTGGCTCGGCCAACCTCTGCCCAAATACTCTCCCAACTTCCCCCTCTTACTCCTAGAAGCCTCACTTTGGTCATAACTCTTCTCAAGGAAGCCTTTGGCTCAAATCAAAAAGAGTTACCCGATTTTGAGGTAATGTCTTCTCTAATGTTGTTTTGTTTTATTTTTCTTCTCCAAGCCCCTAAACTATTTTTATTAATTTCTTTTGTAACAACACCAGTATCCTCAATATACTAGGATTTTTTTATAAGATGGATTCGAGCTACACTTACACACACCTACATCTAATGGTTAATGAACATACGGTTTCTGTGGATGGGGAATTTCTGCCTCACGAAACAATTATTGTTCAACACTCATATAACACCTTTAAATGTGGCCATTAAGATGTCACTATTTTTATATATGATATATAATATGTTTATGTTTTACTTATGCTTCTGTATTTCTCATTTATGGCATACTTTATGATTTCCATTATGGGTAAAACGCGATAATTTCATTTAGGAAGTGCGGACTACCGCCCCCTCAAAGTGATTTGAATCGTTAATGCCATATGTGGGATGTATAAAGGATGGAGTAAATGGTATTATACACTATATTATACTGGAATTATATTATAAATTTATATCATTATGATTTCGTTCCATTAAATATGAAATTGAAATGAAAGTAGCGTTCATGCGTACGTACGGCTTACCGTCTCCATGAACGGTGCATTTCATTTCTTACCTGTAAATGTTACGTAATAATATAAATAAATGTATATACTGGATATATAAGATATATATGACATCTAAATCATGAATATAATTCTGGAGATAATGGATATTCTACCACATAAACAACTTGTAATTATAAGAAGTTTATTTTTGACTCAAGTACCAAAGATCGACAAAACGACCGTTTTTAACATAAATAATTAAATAATGTTCATAAAATGGTAATAAGGGATATAAAAGGAATAATGAACATGAAAAAGGTTCTTAAGTAAATATAAATTAACTCTAGTTTATTATTCAGGAGGTTAAAGAACGGTCGAGTCAGGACAGGACGCAAGGTAAGGGAACATCTTAACCCAATTTCTATTCTTTGGGTTAATCTCCTACTTTAAAATTATTTCATGATATTATTATGTAATATCTTGTATTTTTACTTTATTTATGAGTAATTATAGTGGATACACGCAATTGATCTATTGTACTTTTTAAAAAAAATGATCTTTGTAAGGGAATTTCGTAACCCAACTTCTATTCTTTGGGTTAATCTTTTACTTTCAAATTATGTCATGATAATATTATGTCCTATTTTGTATTTTTACATTCTTTATGTGTACCTATAGTGAATACACCTAATAGATCTATTTTATTTGAAAAATGATCTTTTAAGGACTTCGTCTCAATCCCCTTTCATTGAGGCATATTTGGTTTTATACACAACTTTCTTTTATACGGTGTATAAACCCCTTTGACTTTTACGGTTATTCAAAAGGAATATTTTTATACAAAGTGTTTTGCTAAATGAAAAAAGGGAATGTTGTTATTTCTGTACTTATGCGGCGACAACGACTTCTCCGCCGCCGTGACCATTATTTGAGTTTCGGCTTCCTCTATAAGCCATCTTTTTTTTAATGAAAAATAAATACAAAGTTTTAACTTTCTTTTATTTTGGTATTGAAAATGGTTTTGAAAGCGTTTTTATTATATCAATGTGCTGTATTGATATCTTGTGATTGAAATGTGGAAATGTTATGTTTCCTTTATGCATGTTTTATGTGATACAATTATGTTATGGTTTATGATATGTTTAAACCTATTCATATGAGGAATGCATTGGACTTAATAAGTGACGGGTGGAGCCCGATATAGATCCTCGATGCATCGGCAAGTCTCATGAGACAAACTAGTGTCTTGGCACGAGGCCTTGACAAAATTTTATTTGTGGTCTTGGCACGAGGCCTTGGATACGTGGTTATGATAGTCTGGAATTATGCATTCCAACATTATGAAAGTGGTTAATGATATTTCATGTGATTATTCGACCAGTAGAATATCCATGTGAAGAAGTAAATGGCATTATCTCATTTTACTTTTTCCATATTATGTTGATGTTCAAGTTTAAAAGGATTTTGTTTTAGTTATACATTGCCTTAAATTTTTATGTTTATTTATGAAAGCTTCCGCAATATTGTTATCCTTACTGAGCATCTGAGCTCACCCCTTTCAATGTTTTAATATTTTCCAGGATGTGAAGAAGTATTTTATGAATGACCTGCAGGGATAGTCAGAAGAGGATATGAGTGTGGACTATGAAGACCATGTTAATGTAGTTTTTTACTTTTTGATGTAATGAAAGACTTATGAATGTATCTAGTGTTTCCAAGGCTACTAAACTAATCGGTCTTTCGAGACTTGATCTTTTGTGATCATGCCAATGTTACGAAGTAATGCACCGACTCTGGGTAGCTGGGGTCGGGGCGTTACAGTTGGTATCAGAGGCAGTTTAGTACTAACCTTGGAAGCTAGATTTAGATATACTCGGATTAGAGCACATAGCCCAAAGATAGACTTTGAGGATTAGTATAGAAGAACATCCTAGAATTTTGGTATTATAGAGATGTTATGAGTTTTCCGAGCAATACATCCCTGTCTGGATACGAGCAGGTAGAGGCGGCTCTGGCACAGATGTACCTAGGGGTAAAACCCAAAAACACCGCTTTGAGCTAGAATCGAACGGGAACTGGTGCACGACAACGGGCCTTGCTGCACTCTTGGTTACGACACTCCCGGGGGATATTCTTAGGATAATTCTCATTTTATTTACAAACCACTATGAAGGGTTATGAGTACATACTTCCTCAAAGAAAACATTTCTTTTTATGATTATGGATTATATCCATAAATAGTTCAATTTATGTAAAGTGTTTTACAAGTATGGAATTATGTATTTTGATTCATGAACTAATATAGTTTATGCCATTATTTAGAAATGGCGCCTAGTGGAAGGAATGGAAACCGTATCAATGCACGCACTCCGTGTAGGGATTTCCCTCCTGCTCAAGATAATTATTGTGGAGATGGAGATACAACTGGTGCTGATCAACTTATTACCATACCTGGACAACTCACTCAGGTTATGAATAATAACCTTACTCATATAGAGAACCCTGATCCGCAACGTGGAGGATCAATGTTAGACCGCTTCATGAGGAAACAACCACCAACCTTCCATGGGAGTACAAATCCTATAGTAACTGAGCAATGGATAAATTCCTTAGAGAAAATATTCCATGCCTTGGGGAGTAGTGAAAGGGAGAAGGTTTTCATGGCAGTTTACCGCCTCACTAGAGATGCCGATCAGTGGTGGTCGCTGATTCAAAACACAAAGGAAGATGATGACGTATCGAATATGGAATAGATGGAGTTCAAAGAGCTTTTCATAGAAAAATACTTTCCTCGTGACCATCGAGAAAATATGGAAAGGAAATTTCTAAGTCTGAGGGAGAAGAAGGATGAGAATGTTGCAAAGTATGAGGCTAACTTTAAAAGGTTAGCGAGGCATGCTGCCGATTATATACGTAACCCAAGGAGTAAGATTGATCGTTTCTTTGATGGGTTAAAACCATTTCTCCGTCGAGCTTTAGTATCACAATCCTTCTCATCATACGAAGATATTGTCTCGTGTGCTATCAAGACAGAAAAGGAATTCTCTAAGTCTTATGACAACAAAGTAAACAAGAGAAGAAGAGAACGGGGGAACAAGAGACAGATAAAGGGAAAAGGGGAAAGAAGTATTTTCCATTATGTGATAATTGTGGGAATAATCACCCTGGTACGTGCCTAAAAGGAATGGGAGTTTGTTATAAATGTGGAGAAAATGGTCACCAGGCTAGTGATTGCAAGGGAAAGAAATAGGCTGTCAAAGTTGAATGCTACAATTGTAGGGAAATGGGGAATTATGCAAATGAATGTCCTAAGCATCAAGTAAACTTACCTCATAAAAGGCCAAGGGATCAAGGCCAATCTTATGTTGTGACTACAGTTGAAGTGGAATAATTAATGTATTGGTGCTTTTGGACTCAAAGATTATATTCTGGTTATAAGAATAATGAGATATATATAAAGATTGAACTGCAGTACTTTTTGATTAAGGTAATATGATTAAGGTAATCATATTTTTAGTATGTGACAATAAGAGAAACTTTTCTTTGTTTGGGGAATCTGATGTTACAATTGATTTTGGAATTTAGAGACCTTTTAGAGAATGTCTGGACAGAGGTATTTTGGATAACTATTAAGGTTGGAATGGATTAAGTTGAACCATGGATAGTATTGTTTAAGGTTAAAGAATTTCTGAAGAATATTTTTGGAATATTATAATACTATAGTTTTAGGAAAAGGACAACCTGCAGGGTGGGGAATAACTCGTCGCGTCGGACAAAGCTGCAGGAATCGAACCCACAACCATAGTGCGACAAGCCTTTATTTCCTACCACTAGCCTACAGGAAGTCCCTGGTTATTACAAAATAGTTTTACTAATCTAAATGGTATGTGTTACCATTTTGAACCTTATACAATTAGGATAACTAGAATATTTTTGAGTTCCGTTACCATTTGGAGTAAAAGTTGGGTTTGTGGTAAAAATTTATTAATGAATGAAAGTATACATAACAAGTATGTATATTCCCTTACGTTCTTAGTAAATCTCCTAAACAAATTCCTCAACATTATAAAAGGTAACTTAAAACAAAAATGTTGTCGGTTAACTTTTCCAACTGGGGATTCAATGACCGTTTAACCAATCACAAGTTTGTGATTTTCTTGTGGTTAAACTTTCTCCTAATCCTGTTTTCTATAACTCTCCATCATACCTTGATGGTTTGTTTCTCCTCCATATCCATATTTTCATATAATCCTAGAATAGGCTATATCGGGTGACCTTTGTACTTATCTTGCTTTCTTTTAATGTTATATATTTATTAACCTTATTTCCGATGTGGGTTTTCCTAAAAGGTATTTTCTCTTTTCAACCTTTTATTTTCAAAGAAAAATTTCAAATTGAGAGGACGCAATTTATTGAAGGAGGGGAGAATGTAACACCCCGAGCTTCCACGATACGCCTCTCTTTCAATAATGCAATAGCTTGCATTGTACGCAAGTTCGAGTTCTAACACACCGCAACTAATCAAAGTAGCCATTATGAATAGTAATAACCACCTTTTAAATTTATAGAAATTTTATATTTCAAAATGGACTTCATTTTTGTATTCCTAATATTGAAATTAGCCTATGTTGAATTTTTTGTAATTTTCCGAGAACTTCCAAATTTTTATGAATAGTGAAAAATACTTAAAACAACTTTTTTCATAAAAATAATTTATAGTGATAAGTTATACTATTTAGTGGTTTTAAGGTATAATTATATTATATTTTTACCATTTTATCCAATGGTGGTCATTAGAAATAATTTAACATTGAAATTGGACATAAACAATTGCCAATCTTTTAATATAAATTGTTTCTTAAAAAAACGCTATTTGTCGTAACAGCGGGAATTAATTATAAAATTAATTAATGAAACTTATATGTTTGGAATTTTGTAAAATAGACATCATTTTTGAATTCGGAATATCAATTATATCTTAGGGTGAAATTTTGGCCTTGTTCTGAAAAACTTCAATTTTTGATGAATAGTGAAACTACTAAGTGGTAGTTAAATAACTGATTTTTCGTTTAAATGAAATATTACCACATTTGTGATTTGATTTTCAAAAATCCAACATACATGGTTGTCATTAAGAAGTTAAATGTGGTTCAATGAGATCAAAATAATTTTTTGGTGAATAGTAACTTTTAAGTTCTTAATCGCGATTAGAGGTAATTAGTGTAGTTTAAGGTAAAAATAATGTTTTAATAATATGAGATGAGCTTGACACTTGTCCTACTCCTATTGGATGATTCATTGCCGACCAAGACAACCCATGGGTCAACTTGGGGACCCCATGGAGCCACTTTGGTTGGATAATGATATTAATATATATTTATTTAATGTTAAAATTAAATTGACACAAACATGAGCTGTTTTACTAAAATAGTTTTTAAGTGGGGTTACACAAGTCCAAATTTTGACTATAAATATTCATTAGAAAGATAATAGGATTTCCTACATCATAGTATTTTTTTTATAATTTTTAGACTTTAAATAAATTAAATTATTTATGACATCATTATGATGCAGCGATGACCTGATTATTTAATGATTTAAATAAAATGAGAAGATAATGCAAAATCCAAGGCTTACACTTGTCCAAAGCCTATTGTATGAGAAGATTTCGAAACCTTATCACCTTATCCTCGAATTATATAAGTATGGGACCTTTAGAATCTGAAAAGCATTGTGAAATAATGTAACATTTCAATCATTCCAAAAGTGCCCCTCCTCTCCACTTATAAAAGGCCCCCATCTCTCCCACCTCATTTACACTTTCAAGCCATTTGGCTCGCCCAAACTCTGCCCAAATACTCTCCCAACTTCCCCCTATTGCTCCTAGAAGCCTCACTTTGGGCAGAACTCTTCTCAAGGAAGCCTTTGCCTCAAATCAAAAAGAGTTACCCGATTTTGAGGTAATGTCTTCTCTAATGTTGTTTTGTTTTATTTTTCTTCTCCAACCCCCTAAACACTTTTTATTAATTTCATTTGTAACAACAACAGTATCCTCAATATACTAGGATTTTGTTATAAGATGGATTTGAGCTACACTTACACACACCTACATCTAATGGTTAATGAACATACGGTTTCTGTGGATGGCGAATTTCTGCCTCACAAAACGATGATTGTTCAACACTCATATATAACCTTCAAAGGTGGCCATTAAGATGTCACTATTTTTATATATGATATATAATATGTTTATGTTTTACTTATGCTTCTGTATTTCTCATTTATGGAATACTTTATGATTTCCATTATGGGTAAAACGCGATAATTTCATTTAGGAAGTGCGGACTACCGCCCCCTCAAAGTGATTTGAATCGTTAATGCCATATGTGGGATGTATAAAGGATGGAGTAAATGGTATTATACAGTACATTATACTGGAATTATATTATACATTTATATCATTATGATTTCATTCCATTAAATATGAAATTGAAATGAAAGTAGCGTTCATGCGTACGTACGGCTTACCGTCTCCATGAATGGTGCATTTCATTTCTTACCTCTAAATGTTACGTAATATTATAAATAAATGTATATACTGGATATATAAGATATATATGACATCTAAATCATGAATATAATTCTGGAGATAATGGATATTCTACCACATAAACAACTTGTAATTATAAGAAGTTTATTTTTGACTCAAGTACCAAAGATCGACAAAACGACCGTTTTTAACTTAAATAATTAATTAATGTTCATAACATGGTATTAAGGGATATAAAAGGAATAATGAACATGAAAAAGGTTCTTAAGTAAATATAAATTAACTCTAGTTTATTATTCAGGAGGTTAAAGAACGGTCGAGTCAGGACAGGACGCAAGGTAAGGGAACTTCTCAACCCAATTTCTATTCTTTGGGTTAATCTCCTACTATAAAATTATTTCATGATATTATTATGTAATATCTTGTATTTGTAATTTATTTATGAGTACTTATAGTGGATACACGTAATTGATCTATTGTACTTTTTTAAAAAAATGATCTTTGTAAGGCAATTTCTTAACCCAACTTCCATTCTTTGGGTTAATCTTTTACTTTAAAATTATGTCATGATAATATTATGTCCTATTTTGTATTTTTACATTCTTTATGTGTACCAAAAGTGAATACCAATAATAGATCTATTTTATTTGAAAAATGATCTTTTAAGGACTTCGTCTCAATCCCCTTTCATTGAGGCATATTTGGTTTTATACACAACTTTCTTTTATACGGTGTATAAACACCTTTGACTTTTACAGTTATTCAAAAGGAATATTTTTATACAAAGCGTTTTGCTAAACGACAAAAGGGAATGTTTTTATTTCCGTACTTATGCGGCGACAACGACTTCTCCGCCGCCCTGACCATTATTTGAGTTTCGGCTTCCTCTATAAGCCATCTTTTTTTAATGAAAAATAAATACAAAGTTTTAACTTTCTTTTATTTTGGTATTGAAAATGGTTTTGAAAGCGTTTTTATTATATCAATGTGTTGTATTGATATCTTGTGATTGAAATGTGGAAATGTTATGTTTCCTTTATGCATGTTTTATGTGATACAATTATGTTATGGTTTATGATATGTTTAAACCTATTCATATGAGGAATGCATTGGACTTAATAAGTGACAGGTGGTGCCCGCTATAGCTCCTCGATGCATCGGCAGGTCTCATGAGACAAACTAGTGTCTTGGCACGAGGCCTTGAAAAATTTTTATTTGTGGTCTTGGCACGAGGCCTTGGCTACGTGGTTATGATAGTCTGGCATTATGCATTCCAACATTATGAATGTGGTTAATGATATTTCATGTGATTATTCGACCAGTAGAATATCCATGTGAAGAAGTAAATGGCATTATCTCATTTTACTTTTGCCATATTATGTTGATGTTCAAGTTTAAAAGGCTTTTGTTTTAGTTATACATTGCCTTAAATTTTTATGTTTATTTATGAAAGCTTCCGCAATATTGTTATCCTTACTGAGCATCTGAGCTCACCCCTTTCAATGTTTTAATATTTTCCAAGATGTGAAGAAGTATTTTATGAATGACCTGAAGGGATAGTCAGAAGAGGATATGAGTGTGGACTATGAAGACCATGTTATTGTAGTTTGTTTACTTTTTGATGTAATGAAAGACTTATGAATGTATCTAGTGTTTCCAAGGCTACTAAACTAATAGGTCTTTCGAGACTTGATCTTTTGTGATCATGCCAATGTTACGAAGTAATGCACCGACTCTGGGTATCTGGGGTCGGGGCGTTACAATAAAATAATACCAATTGACACAACATTGTATATACACGTAAAACACTCAATCTTCATTTTCAAGAAAGGCCAAACGGGCCGTTAAAAGTTTTCTCAAAACAATCATTTTACAACGTTATGCATTTCAATATTATTCAGGAGGTGTATAAACACCATCAATAATGGAAAACCACATTCATAAATCCCTTAAAATACTCAGTTCACATATTCAAAACACTACCATTTTAATAAGGTTGTGAAATGTGCAATTTTCTGGCAACCAGAGCCAAAACTTGTTGTAAACCAAAACTCATTTCTTCATAAAAACAAATACTCATAGGAAAACCATAAAATTATCCCAAAATAATATTTATTCATGATGAAAATATATTTATTAATCCAAAAAATCATTTCAAATTGCACTAGACACAGAAATGCCAACTGAGAAATTTACCGAAGACATGGCCTGAACTTTTAAAAAAACAACATATTTTGTGAACTTAAAAAGTGATGAAATATAATTTTCATGCAAACAATTTATTAAAGCTACTGAAAAATATTGAAAATACCATAAAATATGTTCGAAATATCATGGAATAATTTATCAATCAAGAGGAGTTCACATTTATACCAAAACAACTATATTTTTATCAAAATAAGGCATAAAACATCATTTACACACAAAACAATTAAAAAAGGATTCAAAGAAGAACATATCATATAAATAAGGTTATAACCACATGATAATGATGAAACATAAATGACAATGTCTTGTTCAAGGGATATCCTACCTCAAATCCTTATCGTAATGGAAACACACACCTAATAACATCATACAAGGTTTATAAACCCTAAACCTACAACAATTGCCCTCAACCAAACAAAATCCCCATAAAAATAATATGATAATATAACCCTAGGATGATCATGACTATTGGATATTATAAAACCATTAAATAATGAAAGGGGGAAGAAATGGGAGGAGAAAAGAGAAGGCATCACACATTTTGAACGAAAAAACACTTTGTCATCCTTTATATCTTCACCCATAGAGAAAAGGGAATGGATTAAAAATTATTGAAGAGTCTTCTATGGTCTGGAAGTACATCAGAATGAAAATTGTGGGAAAAATTGTTCGAATGGAATGATTTATGGATGAAATAATTTAACATCTCAATTCTGGACAATTTGTTGAATCATGAGAAAGTTCTTCCAAATATGTGATACAAATGAGCCCCAAAAAGGTAAAAACGCTAATTTGGGTGAGTATACATATTATGGATTCGAGTGGACGGTTGAATCACAGATAAATATTAAAAAATGAAAATGATATAAAATAAACAAATTATTTATTTTAAAACTAGAAAGGGGCCCATGGGCAGGCCCAGTACATAAAAAAGTAACACAAATTCACAATTATTATCAATTTTTAAGGGGACCAAAAGGATATGGTGGTTTGAATATGTTAGTGGAGTAAATTTATAATGTTTAATTGGTGAAAAATTTTTAAAAATAAAGGAGTTAAAAATGAATCAAATTTGGTTTTTAAAACTCCAAATGGGCTCATGGTTGGCCCAAATCATTAAGTAACCACCCTTTCTCCAAAAACTCCTAAACAAGCAATGGGGAACCCAAATTAGGGTGATTAGACATAAATGGTAGTTCAATACTCAAAATTTATCTCACCTAACACCCACGAAAATTATTAGGATTTTCAATGAACCGGAAAAAAACCATAAAATGAAAAGAAAAAACAGTTGTGATAATTCTCCTCACCATTAAAGCCTTTTTCCCCTGTAAAGCCATTACACTATTCCACTGGTTGAACAATACATAAATCTTCCTTATCAAAATAATCCAGACACTAAATATAAGGAAATATCACTCATATAAAATGTATATTTATATTCTTTCAAAAAAAACACCAACTCACAACCACACTCAGGGAATCAACCGAAAGATCGAGTCACTACCTCCACACAAAACCAAGAACCCAATTGGGGGCTTCTACAAATAAACCCAACAATCACCAAAACCATAGAGAAACCACGAAAACCATATATTACAGTTTATTATAGAATGGAATACCCACCATTAATAATCAACTATCACTAGATATGTTCTTAGAAGAAAAAAATCAACGAGCCCCCGGGTGGGTCTCCCCACCATTAGAACCCAACATGCAATGATCAAACAAGAATTCCACAGCAAATACAATTTTAAATACCTTATAAAGGACCACAAAAACTCTCCGACAAAAACCTAAAAACCCATGTTAGTAGAGGTACAATATAATCATCTAAACCCCCAACTCCCAAACAGAGGGGACAAGAACTGGACCAACACTTTCAGCAATGATCTGGACCCACACCACTAAGAGAGGGGAGGGAAGGGGACCCAATAATTAGGCCACTGAAACAAATAAAGAAACAAATAAACAACACGAAACTCTCCTCCTACAAACAGGTAACAGCAAGACTGCACCGTATTTCTGTATGCGGTCCACGCATAAACATTGATAGAAATCCCACATCCATGAAGACATAACCATAGACATTGTGTGAGGGGTAAGTCTACCACGCTTCCTGCATCCAAGGGAAATTCACATGAATGAGGAACCACAATCGCAACATAGAAACAACCATACTAAAATGGTGTAGGAATGAGCCTGGTCATGCTCCCCACACATCTGGAGATTTCTAGACTGCGTGAAAAGCTTCACTCCGAGGCCTATGGCTGGAGCCCTGATTCTTGAAGCATCTGCTTCACCGTAGTTAGGGTTCTAAGGATCACACCACTCAAAAAAAACATATGATCAAAAAAACATAGGCATATAAATAAGAACTAATATATAAATATAAAAATTTTGTATCACTCCAAAAGAGGTGCGGAATAAACAAGGAACCCATCGAAACCCAACAACATCTCTAAACTCAACTGTTATGTCCAAAAAAATTACCATGTCCTGGAAGAACTTTACATCGATCCCTACCAACTATATATTCGAAATATCAGGCTGAGGCATCACCCAATGTTGTTTTTTTAACATTTTAAATGAATCCTATGGTTGATTAAAAGGAAAGTTATCCAATAGAGAAATATTCATGGCCAGATCACAACATCAAACACATATTTAGAAACCCAATGAAAATTGCTCAAAAACAGAGCCACCAACAAGATCTCATCTCGATATACAATAAAAGTATGAATTATAGATCATAAGGAATATTACTAAATATTCAACTCTTCTATGCATAGAAAAAACATGCAACCTAACCATTGGTTTATAAACAAAGCCACAATTTTTCATCTCGATACGCTTTTTTAAAACAAACTAACATAGTGGCTTTCCACATTTACCAATGGTGTTTCATCATGTCTCTCCCTCAAGAACATTTTCATGCGAACCTAGGAACCCATAAGCCATCCCATTATAGGACATATTTCCAGATAGTAGTAAAAACAAGCATGTGATCACCCATGAAAACACGAAAGGATAAAAAAAGACAACATCATTACAAAAATCCTATAGCTTGAAAAGGAACACCTACCACCATGTCAAAAACCCTTTTCATATTTCACAAAACGAAAAAAAATTCATCAAGAACCATTTTATTAATAACCCACTCGTTTTTATTTTAATCAAATTTTAAAACAACAATGATACTCGAAACAACCCCTTCCCACTTTCTAAAACTCAGTAAGGTATCTTTTCATAATCTGATGGTCATTGAGAATAATACCCTTCCTAGTAAAACACCAAATTCTCAAAACCAATTTCCAAAACAAATTAATCATATTCAAACACATTTCAACATACCAAAAAATAATTTAAAATAATGATTCAGAATGACCATAAAATTATTCACACATTCAAGAAAATTTTATTCCAACAGACCACAAGGTAAGATTATGGATAACCCAATCCCATTAAATCATTTCCACTTCCTCATTTTTTTCACAAAAACACAACCTTCTAAAAACCATTATTAAATATAACTTTTGATGACCCCTTTTTCCACGTTTAAAAATCCAATCATTCCATTAAATCCATTTTTTCAATTATCAAAAATGTTTTTTCAAAACTAAAATTCAAAAATCAAGAAAGGTCTAAGAGACACAAAAAAGGAACTAGTGTCAGTGGGTGACTTAACCATATGGTTGGAGGCCATATGTCAAACACAACACCAATAAATAGATTCTTATTAGGATAATGCCCATGGTCGAGATGGATCGCCTAGCCCTACGACCTCACATATGAAATTAGTTAGACTCCCTTTGTCATATCCCGACACAAAACAATCAACAAGACCAAAAGACACTAATAAAACTAGACATCCCATAGAAACCTGAGGATCTGAATGAGAAAGAGATCGCGAAACTCTTCATGCACATACCCCTAAAGTCCCAAAAATCCTACACCATCAACCTTGACATCCTTGAAATAACAAGGGCAGTCTAAAAGAGGTCTTCTAAGAGTCAACCTCATGTGATACCATTTTGTCACAAACCAGACCAAGTCGACCCAAAACCAGTCACCTAGGCCAGCCCGCAACAAGTCTCTAGAGGCGTTCCCAATCCTCCAGGGATGGAAAAAATAACCAAGGTTGTCAATAGAGTACACAAGGGAATGATTTATCCCAAATATAAACAACCAAACAAATAATAGAAATAAATGGACTCCCAAATACATTTTCTTAACAATTGAACTAATGATTATTTGCACAATAAATTGATAGTATAACTAATCCTAAAACACAACTGACCAAACCTAATAACCAAGTAACTACATGTGACCCCTCTAGTAACTCTCTAACACAATTATTGTATGTTGCCAAAGGTGATAGAACTCAAGCTGGAACATGCACAAGGGATAAAATAGAAGGATATTATATGTGTGAGTATTAAAACTCAATAGGTTAGCCCGAAATTCTATTCCAAATGCACATCCTTTTAAATAAAAGAGACTTCAACTTCATGTTATAAATATAAAATATAAACCATTTTTTTCAAATGAGGACCCATTCTATATAAAAAATATTACCAGATAATAACATTAATGTTTTATAAAAAAGAATGCTAGTAACAATTTTCAAGGAGGTGCAACATGAAAATGAAAATATTTTACAAGAGGTATGCTTTAAAAAATTTAAAAATTTAAATAAATAACAAACACTACTGAATTTACCAGCAAAAAACACCATATGCTGATGGTGAGTACAAAATATCCAATGAGCACAAGTCATGGGAACACCCCTTGGCACTATTCAGTTGTGAGTCCTAAGTATCTCGTATCTCGGTGAAAGTAACCCTAATAAATATCTGTACTCATGCACACAAGATAGTATTATGGAGAATCCACATAACCTAGTGGCCTCCCATCATAATCATCATCATAGTTTAGTTTGGGTTGTCATCGTCAAACATGATACATGAAACAGGGGCCAAACCCCACAGGATCACGAGCATACTAGTACATGTCTGCCCACCAAGATACATGGGATTCCCTTTAGTTCTCAATAAATTTAAACATATTATCAAACAATCATTTCAGATGAAAATTTCAATCCCAAATAAAAAACACACAAAAATAACACAAAATTTCTTCATATTTTTTTCAAGGATCAATAAACCACTAAAAAATTTCGTAAAACAATTTCAATGATTGTGTTGAGGATTTTCACATAAAACTCATTCAAAAACACTATTTTAAGAATATAAACACATCAAAATAATACCAAAAATATTTTGAATCCCTAAAAAAATTTAATAAAATCTTTTCATGGACCATGTAACAATCCCAATTGACACAACATTGTATATACATGTAAAACACTCAATCTTTATTTTTATGAAAGGCCAAACGGACCTTTAAAAATTTTCTCAAAACAAACATTTGAAAAAGTTATGAAATGCAATTTTATTTTGGAGGTTTATACACACCATTTAAAGAATAAAACCACATTCATAACTACCTTAAAATACATTGGTTACATATTATATACACATCCATTTTTATAAGTATGTGAAACATTCCATTTTCCAGATTCCCGGGCCAAAACAAATTATATATGAAAACACATTTGTCTATAAAGAAAATAAAAATTTGAAATCCATAAAAGTATCCCAAAATATTTTTTTTCATGCAGCCAATGTATTTATAAATCCAAAAAAATCATTTTAAATTGCACTAGACACATAAATGCCAACCAAGAAATTTACTAAACACATGGAATGCACTCTTTAACAAAACAACTTATTTTAAGCACATAAAAAGTGATAAAATACCATTTTCATGCCATAATATTTTTCATGCTTCTGAAACATATTAAATATACCAGAAAAAATGTTCTAAATCTCATGGATTAATTTATCAAACTAGAGGAGTGTAAATTTATACCAAAACAACTATAATTTTAACAAAATAAGGCATAAAACAACATTAATACAAACAAACATAAAACAAGAATTCATAGTAGAACATATCATATAAATAAGGATATAAAATCATGATAATGATGAAACATAAATGATAAAGGCTTTTGAAAGGGATATCCTACCTTAAATCCTTGGCTTAATGGAAACACACACCCAATATCAACATCTGATTGTTTATAAACCCTAAACCTATGACGACCGGACCCAAATGAACAGAAACACCATAAAAAATCATAGTATTACAGAACCCTAGGTCTATCATGACTAGTGGAGATTATAAAACAATGATCTAATGAAATCATGAAGAAGATGTAGGAGAAAGGAGAAGGAATCTCACCATTTCAACTAGAAAACTCTACATCTTCCATTATATTTGAACCCATAGATATAAGGGAATGGATAGATACTTCATTAAGTGTCTCTTAAGGTCAAGAAATACCAGGGAAAAAAGATATTTGTGAAAAATAGTACGAATTGATTGATATAGGGGTGAAAGAATTTAGCTTCTGATTTCTGGAACATTTGGGGAAACTTGAAGAAATTCACCCAAATATGCAATACAATGGAGATCCAATGATGTAAAATCGATAATTTGGGTGAGGATAGGTATGTTGTATTCGAGTGGGAAGTGGAATCACATTAAAATAAAAAAAAAGGAAAACGATTTAAAATAAAAAAATTATTATTTTTTAACTTGAAATGGGCCCATGGGATGTCCTATTACATAAATAAGTAACCAAAATTCAAAATGATTATGAATTATTAAGGCGTAAAAAAGGATATGGTGGTTTTAATATTTATGTGGAGGTAGTTTATGAAGTTTAATGGGTGAAAAATGTTGAAAAACAAAGTTATTATAAAAAATACAATTTTTTTTTAAAACTAGAAATGGGCTCACAGTTGGCCCAAATTTTGAAGTGACCAACCGTTCTCTAAAAACTCTTAAAAAGAAATGGGGATACAAAATTAGGGTGATTAGATATTATTATTAGTTAAAAACTCAAAATTAATCTCACCCAACACCCATGAAATGGATCAGGATTTTCAATGAACTAGATCAAAACCATGACATGAAAATAAAGAAACTAATGTGACATGAATGATATTGTTCAGGAGTCCTATGAACACTGTTGGGGAGTTGGTCATGCCAAATGGAATTACCATGAACTCATAGTGGCCATACCAAAATCTGAAGGTTGTCTTTTACACATCCCCATATTATACTCTGAGTTGATGATAGCCTGATCTTAGGTCTATCTTCGAAAATCATCGAGCTCCCTTCAACTAATCAAAAAAATCATATATACTGAGAAGTGGATACTAGTTCATCCTGTTCACCAATTTTAGGTGCTGATAGTACACATAAATTTCTAAACTCCCATATGCCTTCATGGAGAACAAAATCAGGGCTTCCAATGGAGAAAAACTATACTTTATAAACCCCTTCCTCTGCAAGTCCTCTAGGTATACCCATTACTCATGATTCTCTGTTGGAGCCATCCAATATGCTTGTGTCTATATCGTTTATAACCCATTTTACAAGTCCATGTAAAATTCTGCCTCTCTTCCTAGAGGTAGTCCCAAAACATCATCAGGATAGACATTGGCATACTAGTCCACCAGTATAAGATAATGCAGACTCTCAACCTGAAATAATCTGAGGGAAAGGATAGCCAACTGATGTGTGATTGGAAACACCATCCTTAGGGTATATTCATCCTATTCAAAAAAGGTTCTCATCTAAATAATAAACGAAAACCTAGTCCCATCCTCACAGACACATCACACATTGGGCCAAATAAATTCAATCTGATCATGGACTATGGATATCCATTCTATACCCAAGATGACATCATAAGGCCTTGACACCTCTAATAGTAGAACAAAGCTAAAACTATCACCTTCTTTGAGTAAGCTCACACTACCTGTAGAAGGGTTTAATAATTGAATCTCCTCCCATGTGAGTGTCTATCCGTAAGGATCGATCCAATGACACCATAGTAATCTCAGTGCTCTGAATGAGGGTCATGGAAATAAAAGAGTTATTGGAACCTATTTATATAATTAATTCAAATAGGGTGGAGTAGAAATAGATTATATCTCTATTCATATCAAGATCATCGTGGTCTTAGGCCTCAACTGCGAGGACCTGAGCTTGTCCTTTTCCTCATGCTCCCTGCGGTCTGGTGTGGACCACCTGAATGTGGTGGCAGTAGGACCTTGAATGACTATACACCACCTATTTCATGGACATATACATTTCTATATATACCTTCTACCAATAGACCTCATAGATTAAATCTCTACCTCAGTAGTCCCTTGACCGTCTACTTGCCGTCTGTATGGGGGGTTGTGCAGTCGCGGGCCATGTGACCCCACTCGCCAAACGAGTAACACTATTTGCTACCCATCTATCCTCCACTATCTCATGAGACCCACACCAATGATCAAGTGTCCTGATTTTTTTCCCAGAAGGTCTAGACCACTTGCGCTCCTACGTCATACATCTACTGCCCTATACAGATGACTCTTCTACTTGACATCTAGTGGTGGCTCATGTTGTCGGTGCCTGCTCAGCTAGAAATCTCCAAAACAAATGTACTCACTCTAGCACCCTAGTCGGCATTGGAATGATAACGATATCATAGATTACCTGATCTCCTATCAGAGACCGTGCTAAATTATTCGGGCCTGGAAGAAAGGGCTCTTACCATGTTGGTGGTGTAGTGGGAGGGATTTGGGAACCTCAACCTGTATTGGGTTGTGATCATGTTTCCCTGCTGTAAGTGTAGAATATCATATATATATATATGCACTATTCATAGGGTCACGAAGATGAACTCTACCCTGAAAATGCCATCAAATAATGCCCAGGTGAGGGTTTCCATGTCGTGTATCTAATGTGTCAGAATCCACCATCTCCCAGCTGCTCCCTAGAAGATATTGGGAGCTATGAACTCCATCAGATCTGCTAGTCTACCAACTCAGTGAAGAACTCTTGTCACAGTCTCCAGGAATTCCTTAGCTTGCTATAGATCTATCTCACCTCAGACACTCAGAGGCATCTACTTCCAAAATTCATGTAACACGCTCAGTCAGCGTGCACCCTATGCTGGTTGGGCTTGTGGAAATGGTTTCCCAATTGGTGGTGGTGATGTTGGTACACCAACTGATGGTGATAACACTATATGAGGTCCCTACACAGAGACCTCATCGCTCGGTGGTCTGTCATCAGGTAATTTATCAGGAATCCTGGCTGGCTATCTATGTGGCGACATCCGGAAAGAAAGTAGGTGTGCCACGATAAATATGTTACACCTGGTGGGGTGACTCAAAGAAAACTATTGAAAACCACTTGAAATATGGTTTCTGTGCACTGAGTTGGAACTTAGAATTCATGTTCTTTGTGTATGTATACGTAGACTTCCGCACCAACCCTGGATTCCCCAAACTGAAAACCACACTCATAACACTTAACAATAATTCAATATAGAATATATCTTAGTTTCTGTTCTATTGTAGAATTGAATTCTCTGATACCACTTTTTTACGACCCATACTTCGGGGCCCATTACGTGACTACCCCAGGCCTACCTTCCATATTATAGGGGCTAGTGACTTCCACATAAAAGGTTTATCCATATAATAGGAAAAAATTTCCTTTAAACCTGTAAAATAACACAAATCGAGAACTCCACTGGAAGCAACCATGAAGAAAACAGTTGTAGTAAAAACTGTATTGAATGTAATGGGGCCAGAATACAAGTCCAACTAAAAATAAAATGTAAAACTAAAAAGAGTAAATAGATCCTAAGTCATCCATCAATGATTCTACCTGAATGTTCGGAACTTCCCACGATTAGTAGTCACTGTAGAACGTCACATCAAATTTTCCTCCTCTGAGAACCATCCAGCTTGGCTCCCTCATCCTCAATCAACGTTGCTGGTCATCTGCACAAGATATAGCTTTCTGTGGTCATAGCCCATGTAGGGGTGAGTATATCAGTACTTGTTAGGGACCCCGGGACCCCTGAATGTATCCTAGATATCCATAATGGAATCACCACTAATTAGGACCTCAATCACAAAGAACGAAGCAGTAGTCAACTATACTTAGGTTTATGCTCATACATATTCCTAAGTTCTTAGAATATACCCATCTCATACAGGTGGATATAGAAGGATCCTACTTTTAAGCCATTTTAACAATTGATCTATGAAGGAATAATTCCAAAAAGTAACACCACTAAGGTAAACATACCAAAAAGGTAACACCGCAAATGTAGCACCACAATGATAAAATAACGACAAAGTAAACCCCACGAAGGTAAACGTACCACAATGGTAACACCATGAAGGTAAAACCATGAATGTAAAAGAAACAGTTCACATTATGAATATAACTCACGTAAAAAAGTAATGATGATTATTCATAAATCTATATCATTTTATTCGGTCGAGTGGCTCTCTTGCTGACCCACACATGATCGATAGATGCTAACCCACGCATGACCTCTAGGCACTGACACACCTGGTATCGATAGATACTGACCCACACATGATCACTAAAAACTAACCGGCACAGGTTCGATATATTTTGATCCATATTGGATCAATGTTCTTTCATCATGTTACAACCAAGAATAAGATTCCTCAAACATGGTTCACTTGAGTTATGTAGAATCTTCCCTTTAAGATATTGGATGTACCTCTACTGCCACTAAAATAAACAAATGCATAAACCAAAGGACCATAATTTTGTAATGGTTCCAACACAACAGATGATGCACCAATTGTATACCCAGTCTATGAGTTGATGGAATTTTATTGTCAAGGGTCCGGTTGGATTCGTGTTCGATCCAGCCTGGACATACTCCAACATTCTCCAAAATAGATGTGGAGTATACCAAATGGTCTATCTCCCTCAAAGGATCCCAATTCTAGAGATGGTTCTTCAATCAGATGTCTGGTTTACAAGTTATGGCCCATTTACGTGAAATTGGGCCTGGTTCTGTCCAAGTCCGGTCTAATCCGGTCGGACCGATCGGCCTAACCCAGTCTAGGTATGTTCCGATTGGTCGAGTAGAAGTCTGTCCCACTGGGCTCGCATGGCCCAGCCCGTGAAGGTCACTGCTCAGCCCGTGGTGGGGCGCATCCCCTAGGGCACACACGGCTAAGCCAGAGGGGGGTGCGACCCGACCCGCGGTGGGGCACATGCCTCTAGGCTCATACAACGTGGCCGGTGCAGAGTACAACCAAATAGATGGGGTCTTCCCTATCAGGGGGGGAGTGGATCCCCGAATTTTCCCAAACATAAGTAGCCATTATGTTTTTTAGAGACACCACATGGAGCTTCTAGGTAGTTTGTGTGACCTACAAATAGTAGGTCTCATCCCTCTTCCATGACATCCAAGTGGAGGACACATTCAGCGGTGCATGACTGGGTGCCACTCGCTGTCGTCCACACAAAGACTATTTTTTCTACCACAGTATGACGCAGCTGTATGTCATGGCCCCCTTCTCCGATGGCGTGCGACGGCGTGCCGCAACCTCCTTTGTGGCTGGACATTCCTGGTTGCCTCCTTCACACGCTGTGGCTACAACTGCAACCTTCTTTGCCGACAGTGCGTGATAGCATGCCACCTTTTCCTCTATGTCTGGTCATTGTCAGCATCTGCCATCACCCACCGTACCAGGTTTCTTCCAACCCGAATAAAATTGCAAGCGAGGAATGAACCAAATTCAACCAAAAGGTAGAGGATGAGGGCCTTGGTTTATTAGAATGTTCCCTATCTGTTAGCGTGATATATAGTGGGTAGTATAATAATAATACAAAAACTATTGAATTTATACTAGAAATAAACCCTACTACATGATCGAAGGAGTATGTCTGCATTTGAGGAAGAGTTGATGTTTTTCATTCGGTGGCGCTCGTCACCGCCTGCTAGAACCAGTCTCATCCTCAAAGTTGTTGGCATCGTGGTACATTTCCATAGCTTCGTCTCTTGTTAAAGCCTTGCCAAAACACCTCCCCAAGTTCCATATAAATAGGATTTCGGGATGGGGAATAACACACATGGAATTAATGGGGTTCATTTAAATATGGAACCTTCTTAATTCCAACAGTTTTGTTACCAAAATTGAGGAGTCAAGCTAATTGATGGCATGATATGTCATTGGTCCCACCACTGCCACTTGTTTGTTGTTGAAAAATAAATAAAATGGAATCACATTGTTATTTTACTATTTTTTAAATGTTCAAGAATTTAACTTTTTCACTAGGCGTACTGTGGTCGAAGTGTGTCCTCCCTTAATAGAAACTTGGATCTACAGATTCAATGGTGCTCTTATATTTTTAATCCGAACACCATTTCAAAAATTATAAAACATCACTTGTGTGATTACTAAACATGCCTTAAAAATATTAAAGAATTAATTTTAGGAACACCAGACCTTAGAATCACGCATCTCTAATTTTCTCAGACTCGTAATAATTCCAAATAATAAAAAAATACATGGAAAATACATGTCTTTACAATGGCCATTATAAATTTCTAGATACACCTTTTGGGTAACCAATGCACTTATTGTATTAATAGATATTATGAATTGAAATTTCTATGAGTTCTTGGATATGATTGTTGTTGTGTTTTTTAAAGATATATTTTTTTATATTTTAAAAGTAAAGATGAAAATGATAGTCATTTAAGGGTTTTCATGAAAACCATAAATGAAAAGAAACATTATTTGAATCTCAGAAAGTGTCAGTTTTGTCTACAACATATTCCATTCCTTGGTCACATTATTTCTATAGATGACATAACTGTTGATCCTTATAAATAAAAATTTATTGAAGAATGAACAAGAGCCACAAATATAACCAAGACTCAAAGTTTTCATGGATTAAAAGGTTATTAGCAGAGGATTACTGAAACTTTTTCATGATTATCTAACCCACTGACTAAGATAAATCAAAAAGTAATTATGATTATATGGAAAAAAGAATGCGATGAATGTTTTCAACAATTGAAATGAAGATTGGTGAATTCTCTAGTTTTGGAACTCACTTCCAGAAATGGTGAATTTTTTATCTGTAGTGATGCTTTGTAGAAAGGAATTGGTTTTTTCAAAATGAAGAATGAAAATGTAATTGATTTTGATTCATTTTAGTTGAGTAATATTTTATTAAATTACCCAACATAAGATTTGGAATTAGATTATGTCTATTCTGCATTATAAAATTAGAGGCATCATATTTATGGAGTAAAATGTGAAATATATACTGAACATAGAATTTTGAATATTATATTCACTCACAAATAATTAAACATGAGACATATGTTATTTTTAGTATTAATCAAGGATTATAATTGCACGATTCATTATAATCTAGGAAAGGAAAATAATCTGTCTTATTCTTTTCATCAAAATATTAATGTTATATTAACCATGTTATGCTTGGAATGAGATCCTTTGGTTTTTTAGTTGATGGATTTTGGATTGGATGTTGCTGGATTAGGAGATATCACTATTTCATTTCATGTTTTTTTACATTCATCTCTAGCAGACACAATAATGCTAGCACAAAAAGAAGGCATGGAGTTGTAGAAAAATGTATAATTTGTTCTGAAGGGTATGATATGAATATTTAAAATTGATAAATAATGTGTTTTGAGGTATGGAAAGAGTCTATATGTGCCTTGTGATTCAGAGTTAAAGAATGAGTTATTATGTGAAGCTCATAGTTCTCCATTTTTATTTCGTATTGGAAGTACTATGATTTGTAGGGATTTTAGAGAGTATTACTAGTTGGATGGAATGAAACGATATATTGTAGACTTTACCCAAAAATGTTTGATTTGTCAATAGTTTGAAGAAGGGTGGAATTTATAGAAAGGGATACTTTATCCTTTACAGATACTAGAGTAGAAATGGGAAAATGTGTACTTGGATTTCTTAGTGTGATTAACAAATAATTATCAAGGTAACAATGCAATATATATTTTTTTATCTATTGACTAAATATTCCCATTTTTTTGTATTCGAGATTCTATGTATATAGATCACCGTTCTCAACTGTATATTAAATAGATAGTCAGTTTACATGTTTTTCCCCTCTCCATTTTATCTGATCGTGGTCCCAGGATTACATCTAACTTTTGGAAGAGCCTTTAGAAGTCATTGGGCACTGAATTTAATTTTTGTACATCTATTCATTTGCAATAAAATGGGTAGTCAGAATGAAAAATTAAGACATTGAAATGTATGCTACATGCTTGTCCAATATTTTACCAGGGATGTTTTGACCCACAAAATTATTTTGTTTAATTTTGTAATACTAATAGTTTTCATTCAACTGTATATGGGGTTTGGATTAGTTTTAAGAACCCCTTAAATCTAAATGAATAATGGGGGTTCAAAACCCATGGGGCGCTGGTACTATAGCATTATTGTAGTCGCGGTGGCACTGTAGAAACGTCAGGCACTGTCGCAGCGGAAGGTCACTGCAGCGGCGGCAGAGTACTGTAGCAGCAGCAGGTACTATACAGCATTTTAGCAGTGCTAGTACTGTAGCAATACTATTCACAGAATGGGCTTTGGGCCAAAAAATGGGCCTACGGGCCATATAATGGGATAAATTCACACTGCGCCTTTGATCTATGTAATGGGTCACCCTCTACACAATTAAAAGAGTTATTTGCGTTAATTTAATAATAAATGAGGCTTCATCCCCATCCTTTTAAAAAATAGCTTTCATTCAAGTATAACAATGATATTATTGAAGCATTATTTGGAATGTGATGTCGAACTCAGGATTTTTAGGATGATGTTTTTGAAAGGAAGTAAATGGGACCAGAATAGATAGAGGAGATGGTAGAAAAGGTTTAGTTGATTCTAGAAGCACATGAGAATATCTCAAATTAGTTAGAAATGTTGTGTGGATTATAGTAGGAAGGAAATTTTTTTAGGTAGGTGATCATGCCTTTCACAAATTTTCACAAACGAAAAGTGTGATGTGTTTTGGTAAGAAGGGAAAGTTGATTCAGTGTTTCATTGGAACCTATGAAATTCTAAAGAATGTTTGACTAGTTTTCGACTGAGTGGATTTAAATCAATGTTTGTCTCTAGTACTTACTTTTTTTCATTATTCAATGTGGAGAATGTATATGCCAGATTCATCTCTTTTTTTGAGTCCATAGGATATTTAGTTGGAAGATAATATTTCTTATGTGGTACAACTAGTCTATATTGTTGATCATAGAGAGAAAGTGTTGCAGAATAATGTAATTCTATAGGAAAAGTTTTTTTGGAAAACTGAAATGGTATACGAAAAAATATTGGACTATGAAAATGTTATGAGGGATAAATACCCCCACTTATTTAATATGTAACTGTAAATGTAGGGATGCAATTTAAAAAAAGGGGAATGATGTAAGATCTGAGGTATTTATAGAATAATACCATTTCATAGCTATTAATATTTATGAATAATATATTAATTTTATGTTAAAATGGACACATTTTAAAATAGGATACTCAACACCCAACAAATTTTTTTTTTAAATCTAATTTTCAACACAACATTGAGTAATACAAAAAAAATAAAATAAATTTATTATTATTTTAAATAGTAGTTAACTCTTAGCCATTATATTAGAGGTAATGAAACAAACTAACAAAAATATGTTGACACATATTTGTTAAATTTTTATAAATTTATCTAACAAATATTAGAGGCCTAAAATGAGAACCAATACAATTTTAAGCACAAATACTCTAATATTTTGAAAATGACATTTTACTCCCTTTTGATAGAGAAAGATTTTCAAATATAGGTTTTTAACTTTTGTATTTTATATTTGACAAAATAAACTTCTTATATTGAATTGGGACATCCAAATATACTTTGGATTTATTTTTGGCCATTTTCTAATAATGTTCAATTTTAATAAATAGTGGAAAATACTGCATTTTAATTTAAAATAGCAATTTAATCTAATTTATTAATATAGATGTATTGTCAATTTATTTTTTTTTTACATATAATTGGATTATTTCTTATCATTTAATCTAATTTTGGACATTATAAGTAATTATACATTCATATTGGACAAAAACACATGTCAATATTTTGGTAGTTTTTAATTTTGAAAAAACACAGTCTGGTATTGACATCTTGAATTAATTTTAATTTAATTTCCACAATTACTGTGTTTTGAATTTGGGATAATGGATTCCATATTTTGAACAATAAAACACAAATTCTATAAATTTTTTCATTTTATTTTTTGAACATATTAATAATAACTTCACAAATTACTTATATTTACCATGGATAAAGGGTAAATCTGGTAAATAGGTGTAAACAATTGTATTATAATAACATAAATCTATACTAAAATGTGGAATAAGCATATTTGATTAGATATTTAGGACCACTGTCATCCTTAGGTAGAATGTTTGGCATCAGGGAGCCAACTGGGTTTGAAAGAAGACAAGTTATAAGAATTAATTTAAAGTGAAGATAAACATAACACAAACACGAGTCTTTTACTAATGAAATTTTAATATATGGATAAATAACTAATATATATATAATAATAAATATTCATTAAAAATATAATAATATTACCTACATCATGTTATTTTATTTATAATTTTTAGATATGAAATAAATAAATATATTTATGACACAATGATAATGAAATGATAACTTTATTAATAAAAAATTCAAATAAATGATAATATAAATTTTATAATAAAGTTAATTTTAAAATATTTATTCCATCCATGAATTTTATAGATGATATTTTTTTTAAATCAGTTTTTGAATGAATCATGTTTTTATTGATTTAATAAAAATCAAATACTAAATAGTGTAAAAATTGATATAAATGATTTTTTAAAAACAATTACTATTTTATTAAATGATATACTAATTACAAAAAAATAATATTTATAAAACTAACATATATAATATAATAAATGATATTAATGATCCACTTTTGGTTCTATTGTCATTTTATAGTTACTACAGTAACAATATATAATGAAAATATAAGAAGATATGGTAAGAGTTAACGATTTTAACTAAGGGGTAAAGCTAAAAGATATAGTTAATTGTATGACCTAAACATGTCTAATACACATTGGTTGAGATTATGTACAAAAATTATCTTATTATAATAAAAATATATCACATTTGACCAATTATAATTTGAAAATTATTTTATAATAATATAATATTTATGGACATTCCTAAAGTACCCCTCCTCCCTTTTATAAGAGGCCAAAACCTCTACCCACCTACTCGCAACTCTAAATACCCTTGTTTCATACCACTTATACTCAAATAATATCTAAAAATCCATTAATTCTAGTAAGAATACTTACCTTTCAAATAAGGTAATTCCAGAAATCCTTTTTTCTCAAATCAAAAGAAGTTTCATGATTTAAAGGCAACATTGTGTGTCTAGTTTGATTCCATTATTTTCTTTCTCCACTACATGTGATCACCTTATTCATTTATATGATTAAAAAAATATATCATAAACATAAAAGGATTTAGTTTTGAGAATTAAATGAAATAAACTTATACACACCTCCTTCTAATGTCTAAGAACATAACATTTCTATGTTCGGTGAACTATTATCTCATGAAACAATGATGGTTCAGTATACTCTTACCACTAGTCATGGTAGCCAAAATGAAAACCCTGTATTTATATATGATATATATTATATTTTTATTGTCTATATTTTTCGATTTTTTATTTTCCTCATACCATTATGATTTCCATAATGTGTAAATACAATAATTTCATTTGAAGAATTGTGGACTACTGCCACCTCAAACTGATATGACCGGTTCATGCCAATCATGAAATGTATAAAGGATGAAATTAATGAACATATTTAACATATATAACATTTATATTATAATGTAATTCTAACATACCTATGTGTCATTTATATTCCATTCCTTTAACATGATAAATAAATGAAGGTAGCGTTCATGCGTACATATGGCCTACCATTTTCAGAAATAACATTTTTCATTTATTTCCTAAACATTGAGTGGAATATTATAAATACATATATAATGGATATATATTATATTTAAAACATGAATATTATTATGGATATGATGTATTTTTTACTACATGGATAATTTACATCTAAAAAAGTTCATTTATGACTGAAGTATCGAATATCAAAAAAACGTCTCATATAAACATAAATAATAATGTAATTTTTATAACATGGTAAAATGTGATATAAAAGTAATAATAAATTAGAAAAGGTATCTTGGAAAAAGTATAAATTAACCCGATTTTAAATAGATTATTAAATTTTTAGGTGTTTTGGTATAGAACATTGTTTTTGAGAAAGGATTGACTATATCCGTATATTGAACTAATATCTTGTGATTGCAAGGTGGTAATTTTATCATTATTTTATGATTATTTTTTTTATGATTATTTTATTAATTTTTGGCATTGGGTTTGTATATGAGTGGTTCTCTGATAATATGAGGGTGGGTGATCCTTAGATAGCACTCAAATGCATTGGGTAACCTGAAATAGGTAGTCATTAGGGTTTATCTTATGTGATTTAGTGAATATATTGTGTTGTGTATTAAAAAATTTACTATTAATGTTACTCCCATTGTGGCTATGAAATCAAAAATGAATGTATGTTAAGGATGCCAAAAGTTACGATTATGATTTATGATTTCTATGATTTATTCATAAATCATATGATTTCATTAGTTATATTAATGAGCTAATGTTTGATGATTGAAAGGAATAATTACATTGTTTTTTATGTATTCATGGAGTAATATTTTCATTCCATATTTTATAAACATTTCTATACTCATCCCATGTTTTTGAAATCTTTTTTCATGGGGTATAAAGTAGGGTACGAGAAATGAAGCATTCAAGATCATGTCTTTCAAGAAAATAATTCTGGTTTTATTTAGTTAATTTTTTTATTGTGAGAAAACTAAATAGAGAAGAAGGGTCCACTTTGTGAAATTTGAGATGTAATGGGATAATTTCCTAAAACACTAAACCTAAAAAGATCCTCAGGGTGAATTAAAGTCAATTGTTGAAATATCATAAGATTAAGTAATGTTTAGTGATGATTCCTTATAGTTATTGAGTATATATATGATAATCATATCATTAATATACCTATGGAGTATTTATATCATTTATTCATTTTTAAATATATTTCGGAAGAGGATATAGTTACATCGCTTGTGTGTATGGTGGAATACAACCCCACAAAGAGAATTGATTCGTCTTTCAATTACACTTTACATGAAATGTTATATGGATTAATTTAATTATTTTATATTATATAAAATATATAAATATTATATTAATGTAATATTTGTCTTTATGAAAACATAATAAAACATTTTTCTTGATTTTTAATTTATTAAATATCATAGCATTGTTCCTAAATGTGTGGACTTCCACCTTAAAAATGATATGCACTTATAGATTCATCCCAAACCACATGAATGATATATATTAGTATATTAAAATAAATAACATTTTATTTATGATATTTGATATATATTATAATCATAAAATATTAATTTTTCATTAAAAATGAATATAGGACTCATGTATAGGAATGACATACTATCCCTATGATTATAACACAATAAGTTTTATTAAAAATATCATTTTTGATATGTTTTAAAAGAATAATCAATGTTTAAATGTTATAATTATTCATTATTATTATACTTTTGATTTAAAATTAACAACTTATTTTACTACAGTCAACCTTCCAATGACATTTTTGACACATAGGTGTCACTAAGAGATCTGATGTAGAATTCATTGATTATATAATCATATTTTAAATGGAAATACATGAAAAATTTAAAAAAACAAGATAAAGGTTATTAATAATGATGATAATTAACAAACTATTAATATACCAAATGATAGTGAAGATATGTGATGAGTTGGACTCTTTTTAAGGGTTTTTATTCTCACATTTTATAACATGAGAAATATTCAATATTCACCACTTATTTATTTAATTTTGTTTATATAATTACATTTTTGTATACCAAATCATGAATTAATTTACATTAATTTTATTTAATTTTAATATTTTTTATTTATTGCTTGTGGCTTCTGATACAACTATTACAAAAGTGGCAATAGGGTTTTCACAATATCATCATTATTTTTGAATTTTTTTAAACTATCCCTCATTCCAATTGATTTATTTTATTATTATAAAATAAATCCATATTAGATTCCACTGCTTTTTCCTGATATTTTTGATTTAATAGTTCAATTATCCCTCACATTTATATTTATAATGATTCATAGAATGTTTTAATGAAAATCTGAATTTATTTCTCTATTCCACCAGAAATCATTTTACCTCAAAAACCATGCATCCTTAAAATGTTTTAAAATATTTTCCCACTACATATTATTTTTTAATTAATTATCAACATTTTTTGAAGATAATATTTATGTTATTTTAAAAACAATTTTATATGGATTTTACCAAAACATTGAATGGAATAAATGTTATAACATGTATGGAATGAATGAAATTTTTTACGAAAATAAAAAATAAATATTTTAATTTTTTTAAAACATGTAAATGTAATAATAATATTGAAGGATTTTAAGAATATATTTTCAAAATATTGTTTTTAAATAAATTTCAATTTCAAAAGGTTTTTATCCTCATAAATATTTTTACATATCATTTTATGGTGTTTCTACTAATCAACAACTTCAACGGTTTACTGAAAAAATGATTCATTACAGATATGTTATATTTATAGTATTTTTATTATTTATATGGATGGATTATGGTTGATTTTACTATGGACTTAAAACATTATTTCCATTCATTATATTTCATCCACATGGTTTATGATTTCTGGTATTTATTGAGGTAATTGTTAACATTTAATATGGTGGTTTTCTAATAAGAAGGATTATGTTTATACTTTTTCACCAATTTCATATGAAGAGTGAATTTGAATTGTTATTTTAGGGTTATGGATCACTATAATATTCCAAATAGTGTTATTCAACTATAGATAACACATATTGGGGTTTTGTAAATGCCATACGATTTTATATAGACTTCATTCCAATAGGCCTTGATCATATTAGATTTCATGTAAAAGGGCCTCAACAGTATAATATTTATTAGAAAATGGAGACATTGATATATTTTATATGAATATCATTATAAATTCAGTTATTGATCTTCAGTGTGATTATTTATTTATTTATAATATCAATGGTAATGTTTTAAAGATCATGTTATTATTTATATATAATTATTTGTAAGAATTTAATCAGGGTATATTATTCTAATGTTATTGATTAAATGTAATGTGGTTCAGTTAATTACCTTACCGTATTGATTGTGACATATTTACTCACACCTTACATATGATTACCCTTACTAAGAAACTTATCTCACCAATTTCATATTTATTATTTTCTTGAGGCATGAGGAAGCCTTTTGTGATATATATGTATTGATACCATGAGTTGGAAAAATAGAATTCTCTATGTAATTTGTTTTTGTTAATTTATATTTCAAATTTAATTATAATATCATGAATTTATCCTATAATAATATATGAGAAAAATATTTGGTCTTTTGAGCTACGATTCCTTGTATGAAATGAACATTTAACCAAGTAGACCCCATCATTGGGTTATAGAGGTTGGGGTTCTATAGTTGTTTTTTGTAATATGGATTCTATATTTAGAGTAAAAATAACACATATTTTATAATAATAATATTAAATATGTTTTTAATATGTGAAATATTGAAAAAAATATAAAATATTATCCACAGTTAAAGGAAAAAATGAATTTTCCAGGAGTGAAACAAATAATGCAAAGGTTGAAATAACCAATAATCATGTATAAAATATATTCTATAAAAATATTTATACCATTTCATATCTAATTAATATAATTAATATAATTTTGAAACTTTTTTCAAGTTAAAAAATTTCTTACAAATTTTTCTTTCGAAAAATGAACTTATACACCAATCAACACTCTTATAAAAGGAAATTAATCCCCTCACTTCATCCCATAGTAGTACCATTCTCGATCACCCAATACCTACAAAAATATCTTCCCAACATCCATAAGATCATTATATCAGTCATTTTTTGGTCAGATATCTATAATACAAATATATTCAACATAATCCCGTTGTGGTGGTCTGAGAAAATGAAAAATTCCACACAATGTGTTTTTATTTGATTCATTTTCAACGATGTTCAAATATTTTTATTTTATGCATATATAATAACACCAATAACTCCCATATACTCTAGTTTTATTATATTATAGTCATAAAATATATCAATATCCACTTCTATCAAATGGGAAATTATAATGTCACTCATCTATATAGTGGATTATGGACTCACAAACCGATGTAACACATTTTCCAATAAATAGATATCATAGATTAGTTTTATTATGAATGTAAATTATATATTTTTAATTAATATGATAAATATAAATTAATAGTCAATATATCATATATGACATTATAAATACAATACAATCGTGTATATGATAATCTCACTCATGTGTATTGAGATCTTTCACCACGCAAAGTGATGTGGTTTTTTTATAAATTAAAAATTACATCGATGGTAATAAGTATATATGTAATTATAATATGGGATATATATAAAATTGTTATGGTAGTCATGACATATTTATCACTTTTAAAAGATAATATATGATTTTTTATTACATTTATATTCACTAAATATGACTATGTCATTCATGTTTATAATTCCATTTATTTTACATATTACTATGTTATATCATCTAATAATATAATATATAACGTCATTCATGATTTACATGACTACTTCCTTCATCAAAGATATGTGACTCTATTAACAACACAACACCAGATGGATGATATAAAGATATATATTTTAAGAAATTTTATGGAATATATTATATTTTAATAATATATATATCCCATTAATAATTTATATAAATAGAAAAATTAAATTGAAAACTGATCATAAGAAGGAAAAAAATGGAAAAGTATTATTATTAAGGAAGTTAATGAGTGTACGAGATGAGCCAAAAAATGGTATGTGATTTCATCACAATTTCATATTATTGATTAATATTTTGTTATTATAGACCTATATTATTTTTTAAATGTTATACATATACCATTTTAAATATTACATAATAAAATTCAATATTCTTGTCTAATTGAATTTTTTGTTTAATTTTATTCATTTTTGCGGATTATGTTTCATATTTTTCCAATGTGATTAAGGAATTATTTATTAAAAAAGAATTATATTTTAATATATTATATCCTTATATATTATCCTTCCATGTACATGTTATCAAAACTATTTTATTATTTGAAATGTTTTTTTGAAAAGGGAATTGTTTTTATTCAATTAATTTATTTTAAAAAAAATAATATTTTTGTGGAATTTTTTTATTTCGTTACATAAGGAAAAACATTCTATTTTTAAAAATACATTGAAACTGAATATTGTTAAATTATATACGTTAATTTAATTTTTTATTCTATTAAAAAATTCGACGTATAATTAAATTAGTAAAACATAAAATATTTGGTTATTTTAGTATTGAAAAATTTGGATTTAAAAAGAGAATGATGAATTAATATATGAAAATATTTTCATAATGGCTGAAGATACGATTTTTTAGAGTGATATTTAATATTCAAATATTTCATGTTTTATGATTCTGTTATAGTTATTTGAAATTAATTATTTGGTTTGATTTGACATTATAAATGAATGACTGGTGGTTACATTACAACTCAAGGATGGGTGGATATACGTTATATATGAAATAGGGGTGTATGTTTCTATGATAACAGTTCAATAAAATTTGTATGAATGTTGTATGAACCTAGGTTTTGAACCTGTATGACTTTGAAAATTTCATGATGTTATTCCAGAGTAGGGAAATCGGACGGCATGTGATTCCGAGACCCAATGTGGCCTGAATTAAATTTTATGTGTGTTCGCACTAAACACACCAAATAAGCAGAATAACTCCTAAATTTTTTCTCAGATGGGAAAATTGAGGGCATCGTTGAGTCCGGAGCATGTCTTTTACCCTAGGAGGGGTGTAACATTCTCGGGCACAACCCTTTTGTGGAAAACGACACCATGGGAATTTTCGTACTTTTACTGCCTCGGGCGTGATTATTATAATGTCTAAATGGAGGCTCAAAATAAAATACAGAGACTGCCATTGCACTCAGAATGTGGATTTTACCCTAGGCACGGCTTAACCCCAACCCCATCGAAATATGTGTTCAGGTCTTCTAGTGGGTGTTAAAAAATTAATTATATTTTGATTAATTCCCTACATAAACACCTCCACCCCTCCCCATTCTTACCCATTCATTCCTTCTCTAGAGAAATATCTTGCAACAATTGATCACCCAATTTAAAGCTTCCCCACCCCTCCACTCCGGCATGGCGGTGAGGGCTTCAGCAGACCGTTTGTGAAGTGAAATATTATGCCCAAGGAGGTAGGTTCGTGTGTTTCATTTTTAAATTCCTCACATATCTTTGAACCTAGTGTTAGTGTTAGATAGTTTTTATTTTTCAACTAGATTCCATAAATGTGTAGTTTTTGATCAGATCTTTCCAACGATCTTTTAGGATCAAAAATTCGAGTCACGGGGCGTCTGAGGGACCCCCGGGATGTTTTCTGGCAAAACATTGGTTTTCCGGCGGTTCTAGGGCTGTCTGGTAGCAACACGCGGCGGTCTTGCGGCCGACGGTGGTGGCACGACGGTTCCCAGGCAGCTGTACGACGGGCTCCCAGGCGGCGGTGGCGAGCGAGACAGTGTCCCGTCGGTCCGAGCTGCGGGAGTCTGCGCTGGATGGCTTCGCCAGTCAGTGTGTGGCTGGCGGGACCAGGGTTTTCACGACCCCTGGAGCCAGCCGAGACATGCACTTTTTGCGGGTCTCGTGGAACGGGAGCCAGACTAACTTGTGGAGGTCTAGGTAAAGCCACGCGGTGAACCGTGGGCCGTGGTGGACCGGGAGGTTCAAGCGGCCGAGCCGTGGACCGCCGGTCTGAATGGGGGGTGGACCGACCGAACCGGTCCGGCCCACCCCGTCTTCATCCATATGTGTTTAAACACCCTTAAATTGGGAACCTAAAGTTAGATTCACACGCAGTCTAAGAAAACGCGATCCTCAGCTCGTGACGGAGATTTTGATATGATCTTAGGGATTTTTAATTCTCGAGACGAGAGCTCGGTGGTACGAAACTCCCGCAATGAATTGTTTAGTGAATCACCGAGATCCTTCTTTTGGAAAGCGTGAACACATACGAAGACTGTTTTAGGCACAGTCAGTGGCGTTGTAACCCTGGCGTCGAGAAGATGTGGTCTATGGTGGTTTCAGGCATTAAATCCAGAGTTGAGGCCTAGGCCCCACGGGCAGTCTTTCAAGCCGTGAGCAGCGTTTTCCAAGTTTTTCGTCAGATGTCCTTTCGGGGAGAATGAGCAGTCATTTAGAAGTTTTTCTGACAACATCATGATGGCGCAGTTCGCCTGGCCTCTTTTGAGACCGAGGTGTGGGCCCCACGAGATTCCATATGTCCATAAAGCGCTATTGAATAACTTTTTCATCGAGATTCTGTTTCTAGCCAGTAAGTAGTCAATCTCACATGTTTTTTCACAAGGATTACAAAGATATAATCTTTTTGGGTGTGTGGAGCCTCATTAGAGATCTCATTAAATGTGGAAACATGAAAGGGAGTTGGATAGAGGTTCCTTTGATGCACTTCTAACCAACACACTGTAGCGATGTTAGTGACACCCAGAGATGGTATTGGCAACACGAAGTTATTAGACCAGTTTCGGGTTTACCCTCCAGCTAGCTAGGTAGTTGGTTACCCACCAGCGTATCAGGGTTTACCCTCCAGCGAGATCAGGCAGTGGGTTACCTGTTGACCTTAGGGTTTACCCTCCAGCGGGGATGGGAAGTGGGTTAACCGTTGACATTAGGGTTTACCCTCCAGTGGGGCTGGGCAGTGGGTTACCCGACAACCTCATAGGGTTTACCTTCCTGATGGTCTGGGCAGTGGGTTACTCGGTGACTTCTTTCAGAATCAAATATTTCCATGTGGTTGTTCAGTGATCTTTCTCCATGACTAATGTAGTGGGACCCTTGGTTGTTTGGTTTAGCGATGAGACAGCTTTGACGAGCGAGAGTTTTGGGCATTACTGATGGATATCATTATAACACTTGGTGACTTTTCCTGGTCTCAGCATGGAGATATATATCCCCTTACCACTGTTTCGGGATTCTTGTTGAGCATATATATATATATATTTATAAACTCTAATTGTGTTCCCACTCCATGGGTTCAGTTACTTCCTTCTAGGATCAGCGAAGATGCATGTGGTATGCCTCGTGATTTCCGTGTCTAGCTCCTCATAGATGGATGAGTATACTTCCTTCTGCTGGGATGAGCTAAACTCTCTTTGTTGTACTCTTACTATGTTCTTTTTTAGGTCTACTTCTCAATGATTTAGCACCTCTTTGGCTTATCCCTTGATCTATAGGGATACCCTACTGAGTATCTTTATACTCACACCTACTTGGGCTTTGCCCGCACATGGTGTGCCATTGCAGACGACGGACAGGTCGATTGAGACTACGATGGATTATAGAGGACATAGGAGCTTGGGCTACATTCAGTGGTCCTAGTAGGAGTTTCAGGTGTCAGACTCACCATCTTTTTACTTTTGTTTACCTGTTTCCAGGTTGTGGCACCTTTCGGGTTGGGTGCGTGTTTTTTCCTTTTTTGTTCAGTTATCTTGTTATTACTTTTCAGCACATTACTAGTTTTATTTAGATGTAGATTTATGACTGTGGTTGGGTTATAGTTTTTTGTCCTTCGGTTTTATATTTTACTCTTCACTTCTTCATTGAGTGGGATGTGTGTGTGTGTGTCTAGGTTCTTAGGAGAAGGCCACCATGAGATCGTTACACCTTCGGTGCATCTCGCAAGCCCCATCCCTATAGAGGAGGGCCTAGGGTATTTGCGGCTCGAGAACGATAGGGTTGGGTCGTGAAAAAGTGCTATCAAAGGTGGTTCATTCCACGACACATTGTTCAGACGTCCCTAAAAAGAAATTGGTGGGGATTTCGGGAAATAGAATCGTAGTGTCTCGAGAGTGGATCTCAGGCCATGGAGTCCAGTGATGGTATGGACGGCTGGCATATCCATTCACGAGGAACCAGATAACCCACTTGTTGACTCGGCATGCTGAGTCATTTGTTACAGGGAACATTAGAACATCAATCCAGTAAGATTGAGTATTTGACTGTCCTTGATGAGTTAGCTCCAATTTGTGATTACTTATATATATATATATATATATATATTATCACCTGATCGCGGTAATCCTTGATAATTTTTATGATGCCCCCATTACAATAGCTTGCCAGGTAACCCTCTCATGGTCATGACGATGACCTGGTGAGCGATGAGGAATTAGTTCAGGGACCCACACTTGATCCCCATCCACCCAGTGCATCAGCAGTAGCCGATCCTCATGGAGAGAAACAGTTAGTACCGACATCATAGGCTGAGGTTGAGCGCAGGATGAGTGCGCTCTAAGACTTCCAGTGTCAGCAGCTGCAGAAGTTCCATGGGGACCTGGATCCCTTGGCAGCGGAAGACTGGTCAGAGTATTTGGACCGAATATTTAGTCTGGTACGGACTCCAACCGACGAGATGGTAGCCCTAGGTTCCAGCCTTTTCCTCAGGACGACAAGAAATATGTTGGGGTTGGTTACGCAGACCCACGACGAGTTGTCTCTCAAATGGGATTGCTTCTAGTAGCTCTTATAAGAGGATTACCCCCTCTTGTTTATGATCAATTTAGATTCAAGATATTCTAGAGCTGATGGAAGGGGGGTGACCGTGGTGTAGTACTACGCCCAGTTTACTGATCTAACATGCTACTCACAGGATATAGTCCGTGATATTTATTTTCAGGTGCGGATGTTTGAGCAGGGTCTTCATTGGGAGATATGTGCTAGTGTAGTTCCCCTATGCATCCCTACTTATGTCTAGGTTCTAGATAGGATCTCATGACAGAGAGATTCTTGACTGAGGGATGCCAGCTTACAAAGCCTAGCAGTGGCCACTTCAGAGAAGTGTCTTCGATAGCCAGCAGGCAGCAGAGAGTAGAGCCTCAGTCGAGGAGACACTTCTATGAGCAGACATAGGGGTAGGGTCATACACTGTAGTGGTGTCGTAGAGAACTAGGTTAGTTAGGAGTGATTCGGTTCTATGATTGTGATGGATGGGGTCACCTAGCACGGTAATTCCCTACTAGGCATACCGAGCAGCCGTGGAAGGCAGTGGGTGCACCACAGCAGCAGAGGCAGCGCCGTGACCAATGATCTCTCAGGCGAGGAAAGGGTGGTCCAAAGGGAGGCGGCACAGGCAGAGCAGCAGGACCTAAAGGTGTGGGATTGCATTTTGAGGTCCTTCCACTGCCACCACTAGGCAGCCCAGGCCAGGCTTAGGGAGCTGGTGATATGGGCCGCGGGAAACGTCAGGCTATGGGTGTTTGTGAACACGCAACACACGAGATGGTCCGAGGTATGATTTGTGTTTACTATACACTTTCTTTGGTAATAGTAGACATAGGCTAAAACCACTCTTTTATATCACTTATTTTGGTACGAGAGTTGGAGCTTCCGGTAGAGGCGCTGAAACCTACGCATAGCCCTGAGGTTCCTACAAGAAGTGCCTCGTTGGTGACCATAATCTGTAGATAGTGAGAAATATCGTTCAGAGGAGAGTGTTACAAATGGGAACTACTTGTTATCATGATGGATCCTTATGATGTCATCTTGGGAATGGATTGTCTTTCCATGGTTCACGCCCAGATTGATTGTTGGCGCAGACTAGTCAGACGCATCCTTTCTGATGGGATAAGGATCACCATCCTTGGTGGACAAGACCTCATGGAAGAGTAGACAAGTACTCTGAGATAGAGACCACTTACTTTCTTTCACCATTTCCTGAGCATGGCTCTCAAAGTATCATACACTACAGAAACCTGGATCCCTACCGTGGTAGATGACTATATGGACGTCTTTCCCGAGGATGTCGTGGGACTACCTCAGAGGAGAGATAAAGAGTTATGCATTGACTTGTGGCCGGGGATTGCCTTGATATCATGTACAACATATCAGATGGAAACCACAGAGTGTCAAGAGATACAACTTCAGTTGGAAGACCTTCATGATAAATGATTGACCAGGCCCAGTGTGTCCCCCTAGGCAGCTCCAGTTTTGTTTGTGAAAAAGGAATATGGGAGCCTACGACTTTGTGAAGATTATCGTCGCATGAATTAGGCCAAGATAAAGAAAAAATACCCTTTCTCGAGTATTGATGATCTCTTCGACTAGTTGAGGGGTGAAAAGTGGTTCTCCAAGATTGTTCTTCGATACGGATACCAACAATTGTGGGTTCGTGAGGCAGACAACACAAGTTGGCTTTCCGTTGTCGTTATGGGCATTACGAGTTTATGGTGATGCCCTATGGTGTGACGACTTCCCTAGTTGTCTTCATGGATTTGATGAACCAGATCATCCAGCCATACTTGGACCAGTTTTTGGTTTTCTTTATTGATGACATACTCATCTAATTTTTGATAGAGGATGATCATGCTGAGCATTTATGGATTGTTCTAGACTTACTTCGGGACCACCAGTTATTTGGGAAGCTCTCGAAGTATCAGTTCTAGATTAATGAGGTTCAATTTCTGAGGAATTTCATTTCAGATCAAGGATTGGCTGTAGATCATGCAACGATAGAGGTAGTGCTTGCTTGGGAGCCAACTAGGATTGTGTCAGAGGATCGGAGCTTCCTTGGCTTGGAAGGGTACAATAGGAGGTTCGTGGAAGATTTCTCCAGGATTTCTACACCTTTGATGACATTTATGTAGAAGGGTAGACTGTTCACCTAGACTGATCAGTAAAGGAAGTCCCTCGAGGATATGAGGTGGAGGCAGACTAGTTTTCCAGGGTGGATTTTTTCATAAGAGGGCTTTGAGTTCGTGGTATACTGTGATGCTTTAGGAGCTGGGCTCGGGTGCGTGCTGATGCAACATCGGGTAGTGATTGCATATGGGTTGAGGTAGTTGAGTCCCCATGAGTAGAATTATGCGACACATGATTTGGAGATAGCAGCAGTGGGATTCACCTTGAGGTTATAGAGACACTACCTTATAGGTGAGCATTTTGTGGTCTACTCAGATAACCAGAGCCTCAAGTACATCTTCACTCAGAGGGATTTGAATCTGTGGCAGAGGCACTGGCTAGTGTTTTTGTAGGACTATGATTTCAAGATATTCTACACTATAGGGAAGGGAAATGTAGTAGTAGATGATATTAGCAAGAAGTCTGAGGCTCTTCTAGTGTAGGAAGCTTCAGAACAGTTGGCTTCCCTACTGTTGACCTTGGTGGAACAGGAGTTTACGACTTTTCTGCAGTCGATGATGCTAACTCTTTCACTCCTTGAAAGTATGAGAGAGTCCTAGCTGGGGGATGTGAACAATGAGGTGTTGCATGATCAGGTATCCATGGGAGATGCACCCGATGGTTACTCTGAAGGAGGGAATCATGAGATCATGTTCCAGGGGTGAGCTGTTGTACCAATGGAGATGCCAGAGGAGGTGATGTGGGAATTTCACACTTCCCCCTTGGATGTACATCCCGATGTAAGGAATATGTATAGAGACCTTCAGCATTAGTTTTCGTGGTCTGGAATGAAGAAAAGCGTAGCTGAGTTCATTTCTCAGTTTCATACATGTGATCAGGTAAAGGCAGAGCATCAGGTTCCAATAGGGTTGTTTCATCCCCTTGATATCCCTGATTTTAAGTGAGATGGTATATCTATGGACTTCATCACATGGCTTCTGTGAACAACGAAGAGCCACAATTCCATTTGGGTGGTAGTAGACCGACTTTAAAAGTCGGCACACTTAATTACCATTAAGGAGCAGAGCTCGGTGGAGATTCTAGGGAAGTTGTACGTTCATGAGATCATATTCTTTCATTGAGTACCCTCAACAATCGTCTCCGACTGTGACACATGGTTTATGTAACATTTGTGGCGAGGCCTGCAGGGGGAATTTGGGACTCGGCTGAGAATGAGTATATATTTTCACCCACATAATGATGGGCAGACAGAGCACACTATCTAGGGTTTGGAGGATATGCTCAGTGCATGCATGTTAGACTTTATCCTAAGCTTGGGGGATCACCTGCCCTTGGTACAGTTTGCGTTCAACAATGGTTAGCACTCTACTATCGACATGGAACCTTTCAAGGCCATCTACAAGAGACCCTATAGGTCACCATTATGGTGGATGGATGTTGGGGATACCTCCCTCTTGGGCCCAGTGTTTGAGTCGGTGATGATGGAGAAGGTGCAGGTAATTCGTGAGCAGATGAGGACGACTTGGAGCAGATAGATGTCTTATGCTGAACATCATCTGAGGCCTTTGGAATTCGAGCTGGGGGACCATGTATTTTTTAGGGTCTCCCCACAGCGTGGAACACAGAGGTTCGGTCGGGGAGGCAAGATGTCCTAGTGGTTAATTGGACCCTTTGAGATCATGCACAGGGTTGGTGAGGTTGCCAACTGTCTTTCTGTACCCCCACAGCTGGAGAGGGTGCACGACGTCTTCCATGTGTCATAGGTGAGAAAGTATGTGCACAACCCAACATATGTCATCGACTGGGGAGGGCTGGACATTGAGGATGGAGCCACTATTGCTGAGAACTCGATGGTGATTGAGGACCGACCGGAGCAGACACTACGTGGATAGACCATTATGTGGGTTCGTGTGATGTGGCAGCACAAGAGGGTGCAGGGGAGCACCTGGGAACAGGAGAGTCAGATTTGGGCTCACCATCCCAAGTTGTTTTTGTATTTTTATTTTTTGGGGATGAAAAACATGAAGGATGGAATGATGTAAGAATCCGGGTTTTGAGCCTGTAATACTTAGAAATTTTATTGATGTTATTCCCGAGCATGGCGTTCAAATGGCATCTGATTCCGAGCCTCGGTGTGGCCGGAAGTAAATATTATCTGCATTCACACTAGACAAGACAAATAAATGTAATAACACCTAAATGGTTGCTCGGATGGGAAAATCTAGGGAACCTTTGAGTCTGGAGCATGATGGTTACCCTAGGAGGGGTGTAACATTCTCGGGCGTGGCCCTTCTATGGAAAACACCACTAGGGGAATTTTCATAATTTAGCGTCCTCGGGCGTGAAATTTATAACTTATGAACGGAGGCTCGGATTAAAATTATGAGACCTACATAGGGCTCAGATCATGGATTTTACCCTAGGTGTGGCAGAACCCCGACCCCCTCGTATATTTGGGTATGTCTCTTCTTGTGGGTGTTTAAAAATTAATTAAATTTTGATTAATTCTCTACTTAAACACCTCCACCCCTCCCCCTTCTTCACCATTCATTCATTCTCTGGAAAAAAGATCTCCCAATAAGGGAGAAACCTCCATCAAGCATCCACCTTTACTTTTCGGTAAGGCGGTGTCAGCTCCGGTGGACTGTCCGTGATGCGACGGGCTACACCCAACGAGGTAGGTTCGTGTGATTGGTTTTTAAATTACACAAATATCTTCGAAATCAAAAATTTACTGTCAAATTGTTGTTTATTTTTCTAGATGTTTCCATAGATGTGTTGGTTTTGATCCGATCTTTCCAATGCTCTCTTCGGATCAAAACTCAAAGTCCTGGGGCGTCGGGGGGAGCCCTGGGAATTTTTCCGGCCAAAATTTGGGTTTTCAATGGTTCCAAGGCTATCCAACAGCTCTGCCCAGATGTTCGGCGGGCGACGACGACAGCACGGAGGTTCCCCGGCGGCAGCGCGGTGGGCTCCCAAGCAGCGGCGACGAGCGAGATGGTGGCCTGGTGGTCCAGGCCACGAGAGGTCGTGCTGGCCGGCTTTGCCGACGGCCTGAAGCATACAAGACCGGGGTCCTCCCGACCCCGGGAGCCGGGCGAGACCCATGCATTGTGGGTCTCATGGAAAGGGATTCATATTGGCTCGTGCCAGTCCTAGTAAAGTTGTGCGGCCCGTGCGGAGAACAGCGGGCCTCGGGGGACCGGGCGGTTTGGGCAGCTGAGCCGCAGACCGCTGGTATGAAGGGGGGTGGACCGGCCGAACTGGTCCGGCCCACCTCGTCTCCATCCATAGGTGTTTAATCACCCATAAATTTCATACCGATTTTCAGATTCTCAAGTCGTCCATGGGGACGTGATCCTCAGCTTGAGACGAAGACCCACACCGAGTCATCTTTCACGTGGGATAACTTCTAGCAGCTCTTCTGGGAGGAGTACTCCCCCTCATGTTTATGCTCCATTCATATATAGGATCATCTATAGCTATAGAAGGGCGGGATAACCGTGGTGCAGTACTCAGCCAGGTTTACTGATCAGACATGATACTTGCAAGATATGGTCTGCAATAGTTCCTTTCAGGCACTGATGTTTGAGTAGGGTATTCGCAGGGAGTTATGTGCTAGTGTAGTGCCCCTGTGCATCCACACATATGTCACTGTACTGGATTGGGCACTCTTTATAGAGAGATTCTTGGATGAGGGACGCCAGCTAATAGGGCCTAGTAGTGGCCGCTTCAGAGTAGAGTACCAAATCCATGATACTGTGTGATTATTTTATAAATTCATGTTTACATTGATTTTAATGTGTATAGATTTAATCAAAAAATAGAATATATATGAAAAATAATTATTTAAGAAATATGAATTATCAGTTATATTTATTTTATTCCAAATTTCAAAAAATTTGTAACGTCCCATCCCGGGTGCGACATACCGGTTCCACGAGTCAGTAAAGTATGTGACATCAGACATTCCTCCCCATATGATAGGGGAGTCTGACTAGAATACTATGAATAATATTGATAATGTGGATATGATAAAATCTATTATTAGTGTAATGCACCAAAAAATAATTACTTAATAAAAAACATATAACCAAAAACATAATAGGAAATATATCACATAATGACCCAAAACTAGAAATACAATATCAAAAAAGAACAATAGGCTCTCATGAAAAAGTATGTTCCATGTGTCTAAATGAAAAATAAAAAACGAATACATGGAAAAATCTTATGTGGGTCCCGAATCATGGTTGGTTCGTTATTAATGTTCCTTCCAAAAAATCACACATCAAACAAACAGGCTTTTCCATTATCCTATCATGAAAACATGAAAATTATTCATGTATTGATGAGGATGCTAATGTAGTGTCTGAGTACCATTTAGTAGGTTACCACAATATGATATTAAATAACATTTCAATATTAGTTGATGTTGTTTTATAATTAATAAATTGAAATTCCTAAACATGTAGTTATCACATTTTCATTTCTTTATTATATAAAAACACAAATCCCTTAGGTTCCCAAGGACACCTAAAACTCAATACATGATTTTTCCCATACCAGAGTCTGAAAAATTTCACATTATAAATTCAAAATTAAATTAACAAATGGGATTTAATTTTCCAATTCATTTCATGCCAGGATACCTATAATTGGAACCATAGTCCAATGGCCCTATTTGAGGCATATATCATTATGTCTAGCACCCCATGAGTATTTGGAGCCTCGGACCCAGACACCTACATCATTTATATATGGATGTCTAGTAATTTTTCCACGAATCATTGTTATTTTGAGCATCTGTCCCTTTCCAATAAAATTTTCATGTGTACCTTTTGACCAGAACTCCATGTATAAGACACTTTTGGAATTTAGCGATTCCGACCCTACCCCACATCATATTTTCTTAATCAACCAATTATATAACATGTATCACACGTACCCCATGTATAAAATATAACACACTAATTAATTCCAAAATTAACTAATCATATAAACACCATAAATTAATTAAAAAATTATGTAATAATGAAAATCAGTTGAATTAATTTATCAATTAACTGGTCACACAAATACCATTAAATAAATAAATAAGTATTTACCTACATCAACAAAATTACATAATCAATAATTAGTTTGTCACATCAATCTAGTTAATTAAATAACTAATAATTATTATCCACAATTCTATTAATTAATTTAGAAATTAATTCATCACGCTACATTCATTAATTAATTCAATAATTTATTAAGAAAATCCAGAACCACAAATATTAAAATATTTAATTCATCAATTAAATATTTTGAAAAAATATATCAACATTCTGCAAATTAAATAGAAAAATATTTATAATTTATTCACAATTCAACCATCTGATCATTTAATTGTAATTTATTATCTAAAAATCCATTATTCAATTCTCTCGTAATTAATTCATCCATTAATTATCCAAATTTCTAATACCATTAATCAACAAAATATCTAATTCCTTATTTAATTAAGTGACAACATTAATTATTTCAAGTTAGGAATTAATACTACTAAAAAACTGATAAATTATATAATCACATACATATAATTGTTATCGATATTATGGAATTTGAATAATATAGCTACTATATCAAAAAATAAATAAATAATAGTCACCAATAGAAAACCCCAATTGATATTTCACAGTATATTAAATAATGGTGGAAGATATACAGTCCAAAAACAAGGATCATAATCAACTTCCAAACCCGCAAATACTAAGGATTCCAACACATAATTTGAAATAGGAAATGAAGGGAACCAAGAGAAAAAGAGCTTACCAATTATCTAATAGTAATATGAAATGTTAGGATATGGTGAAATGAATCCAAATTGTTAAGACTCTCCCTAGGGTATGACGAGAAGAGATACATCTAAAAAATGAGACTTCAACCAAAAAACATATTTAAATTATTATGCCAGTCATTAACATGGTGTGTAATGTGACTACATTCCATTAAAATATTTTTAATGGAATACCCTGAAAAAAATTCAATCCTTATTTATTTTATTAAAAATCTCAAAAATATACATGGCGTATAATGTTTATTCAATTTATTTTTGAGAACATTTTAATTTTTAAAATTTCCCATCTCATAATGAAATTATAAAACAATTAATAAAATGTCATGAAAAAATACAAAATATTTAAATCTCTCCCTAATAACTGTTCAACCTAGATTTTTACTCCCATACACCAATAAGAATCCAAGGTAAAAATATTGGTACATTGATCCCACATATCTACATCTGTCTCCCATGGTTCCTCTTAAACCTTACCTTGTTTCCATAATTATCAAACTGTTATATTAATTTTTCCCCACAACACATTCTCAATGCGATCCAACTCCCATATCTAATGGTCCTAAAAATACTGATCTATATCAAGATCAAAATCATCCAAAAATTACATTAAAATGTATAGGGTGATACCCAAAAAAATTTGAATCTTGGAAAACATCACACATAGAACCATATCTATATCGAAGAGCCAATCGATATGGCACCAGACTGATTCTGTTTATATTATCAAATGGACCATCAATCCTTGGTTACATCATGCCTTGTCTATATGTCATATGGTGACCCAATATAGGTGACACATTAAGAGATACACGATAACCCTATATAATCTCTTGGGGTCATCATCTTTTATATGCATAGCACTAATTTATTCATTGATCAACAACCACACATTTCTGAATGGGTTGTACATTTTTTAATGTCTCCCCCATGAGACTTGGTTATAATAACTCTAACTCACCTACCTTCATCCAGTATATTGGTGATCTTAATGGACTACTATAAAGGTACTTATATGGTGCAATCTAATTTTTTTCTTGATTAATGCTCATATAAGTGAACTCCACTAAATCCAGGATTTATTTCCAAGACCCAAATAATTGAAGAACACATTCTCATAGAATTTTCTCAAAAACCTATATTTTATTATACGACATCCCATCAATATACAGGTAAAATATTTTGTTCAAAAAACCAATAAGCTCATTATCTTCTATAATACATTATAAAAGCTAAATTTCATGCATGAATCATAGCCAGATACTATAGTATGTGTCACCCAATATAGTAGGACTATTCCCCAAATTAATATTCCCCTAACTGCTTCACTGATAATGTCTCTCTTGCATGAAATAAATTCTAAGCATTTATTAAATGGTATATAATAACCCAGATAGTTTCATTATTACAACTATTACGCTTGGTACTCACCACAAAATCCATGGTCACATCATCCCACATCCACTCTATAATGGATATCAACTTTAGAAAACCACAACATTGTCGGTGGTCAGCCTTCACCTTTTGACATGTGCAATATTGTTTCACAAAGCCAGATATATCATTTTTCATTTTCTTCTGCCAAAACATTAATCATAGATTACCTTATATTTTATTCACCACTAGATGTACAATCGATGTTGAGTTGTGAAACACACTAATCCACTCTTCCCACATTCATATAGGAACACCAACCCATTTATTAAGATAGAATATAACATCCTAATATATTCTCCAATCCTAAGGTTACTCACAACTATCAATGTTTTACCTCAAGGTAAAAAAACTCTAAATCATCATACCACCTATCCATAATCTTGCTCGATAGTGTAGACTTAACTAAATATGACAAGAGAGTCATCAAATCTTGACTCTCTTGAGCCACATAATGCACCTAATCTAGTAAATTCATAATCTTCCACTCACCAATAGACTCATAGAATGTTTGAGTTTTATTTTTCCATATCACGGAGTCAGCTACACTACTTTTCTTACACGACATGTATGCAAGCCGAATATAAAATAAATGCATATAATCAATACATATATACTCCTAGATATTTAATTATTGGTGAGAAAAGATATAAATTAATATCAATTTATCCATATACATTGTGTAAAATATCACAATATGTAATTATTCCCACAAATAAATGAATAAACCACTATATCCATGTTGGGGTTATGAGTAGTGTAGTTAAATTCATTAGGTATCAACTACTGTGACCCTTGTGGCATAAATCGATCTTCAGGCACCAACAATGCTCCAATCCAAATCCCAAAAGAATCAAAATACATCGTATACTGATAACTCATCTCATTTAGGATGAATAGTAGAGTAAAATACAATTGTTTTTTAAACTACTAAATAGAATCCAAACAAGCTTCTGTGAATTAAATTTTAATTCCTTTAATGGTACATCACAAAATGGAAATTCCATGCATGAAACTATGATTATATCTAGCTCTCCTAAGAGATCAATGTATATTGAACGATTTTGGGGGATACTCTCAAGATATATATGCTTTTAACTTCTCTAGGTCAACTAAAATGGTGCCCTTCCAGATCATGTAACACAATAAGTTGACCTAATTAATACCAAACTACTTTTAGATAGCATAGAATATTATTGATGCTATATCAGCACACTCAGAATTATGTCAATGTATTTTGAATAATTTTTATGAGTCTTAGAGTACAAAAATATTTCATCCACAAATAGTACCACAAAATAACATAGGAATGGATGAATGATCACACACATCAATATCATAAACACTTCTGGTGAATTTCAGATCAAAATCTACATTTCAATGAACTAGAAAAGGGCACACAATATTATGAATGAAATCCATGGTATATCAAATGTACTTAATCTGAATTGATGATACACTAACATTGTATCTATCTTTTAAAATCCACAATTTCCTCTCATGTGGTCAAATATATAATCAATACATGGAAGAGGATATCGGTTCTTCAATTTAAATTGTATCATCCTATAGTAATCGAAACATAAGTGCAATGTCTTATCATCTATATTTGAAATAAACAGTGATGAAACCCAAGGTGACATACTTGGATAGAAAAAGACCTTATCTAGAAACTCATCAAACCTAGTCTTGTACTCTGGATGTTCTCTTCGTACCATTCGATTTAGTGGAATTGAAAATAGCTAAACCTCTGGCATGTGATAAATAGTAAATTCCAAATATCTCTTAGGTAGAATCCATGATAAATCATGAAGTATAACAACCTAAAATTAGTCATCTATGGGGATAAAAAAATATTTTATATCACCTACATCATCTAGGAATATACTAGAATCTTTGGCTATGAGCTCTCCGAGTTGTTGTGTAATTGGCCATGATCAGCCTTTCCGGATATCCCACTCTTCACGATTCATGTATTTGTCATCCTTAGGAGAGTATAGTTAAATATGTTATAGTAAATATCAATTTGGTCTTATTATCCTTCTAACCAATCCATACCATTATTTATTTTGAATCACAACATGTCCGAAATATAAAGGTCTCATATAAAATGATACACTCCAAACAAGGGGGAGAACACGTTTCATGAGGAAATTTTTCTCAACTATACTCTCATAGGTTTTTCTATAATTAAAACCCCTCCCATTAACTCCTACACTAGAAATAAAACATTTATAATTTGTGTAGAAATAATGAAATTATTGGAACAAGTATCAAATAAATTTGTACCTAGATTATAAGCTACATGAATCATACTCTCACTATTCATGGTACAATACCACTATCCAAATATATAGGATACACATCATGAAACATTCCTACCCCTATTACATGAGATATAGTTCAACTCCCCTACGCTACACAACCCTAATAATATATACACTCTTTCCTATAAGCTTTTCATCCATTTCCTCTAATACCTCATCCTGTTGAACTCTAGCTTCTTGACTAATATGGTGCTTGAGATCCCCTTCCAAATCCCTAGTTCTTTCTATATCCTCTTTTAAAAAAAATTTGTAAATGGTTTCTATAAAACATTTGTATATTAACATATTTCCTGATATATCAAAAGCATTCTCATGGTCGGGGAAAATTGTTTTCAAAGTTCTGCCTTTATAATACAATTGTGGAAAATAACTCAGGTATGATACTGGGAAACAGATCCCCCTGATTGGTCACTTATCTTCCCATGTATTTGGATAATGTTTGTAAAGACCTGTAAATTTCAAGGAAATTTTTTTCTTAATTTTCTTTGAAATTTTACAAGAACGCAGTTTCTGATGGAACCTGATTCCGAGGCCCGGTGTGCCCAGAATCATTTTCCGAAGTTTGGCTCGGGTACGTTCAGTGAACAGACGAGCGGGTTTTTCTAACTTTTGAACCGGTACCTGGAATCGAATTCTGAGGGCACTGATGAAATCGCAGCGCTGGTATTTTCTTAGAAACTCCTCTTCCGGAGTTGCGTTTGCTCGGGTGTGGCTTTTAATTTTTGGGCTTAATGTTTAGATATAAAATAACATGTTCGACAACTTTATTTTATTTCACTTAAGCCACTTGAAAGCCACATAAACTGAGTTAAAATGGATAGGGTGCTTTCCAGAAATATCCTACACCCTTGGTAGGATATTTGTGAGGTGGGGCCCGCACGAGCCCCGCCGTTTCTTTCCGCTATGCGACGCACCCGCAAAAACCCATCATTATGAAAGTCAACTGACGCGTTTTCATAAATACTTAATGCACCATTTAATTGGGCGGTTTATTTCATGAATTAAATGGGTGGTTTCTTTCATTGAATTAATTCAACGAATTGATGGGTCATTACTTACCTTTTTCATTTGTTGGCGTAATAATAAAATAAGACCAACAAGTCTTTTTGGAGGATTACACGTTGAGAGGCTTGATTGAATTCATGATCCTTCATCCTCCTTCACGAAGAACACGAAGAACGCGAAGAACATGAAGAACTCTATCACCCTCGGAGTTTGACGACGCTTCATCCGAGACATTCTTCGGCGATGTTCCTTCCTCCACGACAAGATCCTTCGATCTTCCATTGAGGTGAGTGTTTGTGATTCTTTTAATCTCATTTGTGGTTTTTAATGAAACACCGATTTAATTATTTATAATTAAATCTATTGTTTCTTGGTCCGTTGAGTTCGTCGACGCAATGCCGGATTCCACGACGACGCGACGCCTTTCCACGACGACGCGATGATCCCCTCCTTCCGAGATGAGCAATCCCGTGAAGAACTTGCGTACGACGAAGACTACGAGGTAGGGGTTGTTGTGAATAATTCCTTTTTCCCATGATCATTTCTTTTAAAAGTGAAGAACCAGACAATAAGAACAATTTTAATCCATTAAAATTGTTGTATCATGTGTTGATTTATTTTCTCCCGTTGTTTTTATCTAACACGGAGGGTGTGGGCCAAACGAACACGGCCCGAAAACCCTCCGTCGTTCTTCGTGGTTGTGAGGATTTGGAGGGCAACGAAAAATCGTGACGCAAGGGCAGTTTGTTGATTCCGCAGTGAAGAACGGAACCCGGGAGGAGCAACGGCGCAGACGGGAAGGAAAACAGACCACCAGAGCGACTCTGACAGCGGCGCAGGTCGCCGGTGGCCGGAGGCGGCGGCGCCCGCTGCCCCGCAGCCGTGCGGGACGCGGAGGAAGCCACGTCCGGCTGTCCAGGGCGACACCTCGCGGGTGACGCGGGGGTGTCACGTGGGGGCGGCAGCTCCCCCCCCCCCAACCGAGTCGCTCTGGTTGTCCAGGGCGACACCCCGCGGGTGCCGCGGGGGTGTCACGCGGGGGCGGCAGCTCCCCCCCCCCCCCCGCGTCGCTTGGGTTGTCTCGGGCAACACCCCGCGGGTGCCGCGGGGGTGTCACGCGGGGGCGGTGGCTTCCCCCTGCGTCGCTCGGGTTTTCTAGGGTGACACCCCGTGGGTGCCGCGGTGGTGTCCCGCGGGGGCGGCGGCTCCCACCCCCCCCCCCCCCCCCGCGTCGCTCGGCCACTCGGCCGAGCCGGTCCGGACCGGGTTCGGCCGACCGAGGGGGGGGGGGGGGGGTCGGGCCGGGTCGGCCCGGTCCCGGACCCCCCGTCTTCGGACCATTTTCGGTCAAATGCCCGTAACTTGAGCTACGGGCCTCCAAACGACTCTCCGTCAGTGGAAACGCGATCCTTGGATTGAGGTGGTCGTTTCGGTATATCGCACTCAAGGTTTCGGAATACTTTGGGCTCGCCCGGGTTGGTTCGTTCATGAAACCAACCCGGCCCTCAGAGAGGAAACCCTCATATCTTGAGCTACGGACGTTCGATTGACGTGTCGTCAGCTTTGGTGGATTCCCCTAGGTGAGAAGGATCTTTTGGCTCACCCTGCCCAAGGATTGGACGCAGGTGGAGTATGGTTGGGTTGGTTTTTCCTTAAAAACCCACCGGACCCTTGGGACGAAAAAGCCAATAACTCTCAGACCGGGCGTCCAATTGACGCGCCGTCTGTTGCATTGATTTCTTGTTGTCGATACGGAACTTTTGGATACATCAACTTCGGACTATTCATCAGTTGATGTATCAGCCTCTCGGCTCGTGGAGCGGACCCTCCCGAATGAGCTTGCTGTGTGCGGGAACCCTAGTGCTGGCTGCGACTTCGACGATGACTATTCCGAGATCCTCGGTGGATTTGACTGCGACGATGATGAGAACAGTACGGGAATCCTCCGTGTTTTCGGCAGTGGCCACTACGGTACACCATGGGATACATCAACTCCGGACTGCATGTCAGTTGATGCATCGACCTTTTAGCTCGTGGAGTGGACCCTCCCAGAACGATCATGCTGTGAGCGGAACCCTAGAGCCGGTTGAGATTTGACGACTGCTGATCAAATGACTCGGATGTGATTGGTTGTAGCGGCACAGGGGAGCGCTTGGTTGTAGCGGCAGACCCACGACATAGGTGTGCTTGGTTGTAGCGGTACAGGGGAGCACTTGGTTGTAGCGGCAGACCCACTACAGAGGTGTGATTAGTTGTAGTGGCACAGGGGAGCGCTTTGTTGTAGCGGCAGACCCACGACAGAGGTGCGCTTGGTTGTAGCGGCACATGGGAGCGCTTGGTTGTAGAGGCAGACCCACGACAGAGGTATGCTTGGTTGTAGCGGCACAAGGGAGCGCTTGGTTGTAGCGGCAGACCCACGATAGAGGTGCGCTTGGTTGTAGCGGCACATGGGAGCGCTTGGTTGTAGCGGCAGACCCACGACGGAGGACCGCTTGGTTGTAGCGGCATAACCACTATACTTGATGGAGAAGGAGTTTCCCAATAGCTTTGGGTCCAACTTCATGATCGATCCTATGTGGGTCATTGTGGGGGATTAGTACCTTCTGATCCCTTATGGGTCCGACGGATTAGATGAATCAGTGGCTACATCTGATCATCTCTTTCGTCATTTGAAAAAGTATTCCTGTGTGATCTGAATCTTGTGTTACTCTCCTTTGTGGATTGTGTTGAACTATCCTGTGTGGATTTACTGTTTACTCTCCCATGTGGATTGGTTTGAACTATCCCATGTGGATTTACTGTTTACTCTCCTTTGTGGATTGTGTTGTGCTATCCTGTGTGGGTGTACATTTTGCTTTCCTGTGTGGACTGGGTTGTGCTTGGGATCAGATGTTGGAGCCGAACGGGAATTGTTGACTTAGGTATATGTATGGGAATATACCTAAGCAGTGTCGGTTGTTACTTCGTGATTGTATCTTTCCTTTGTGGAATATCCTTGGTGGATTTCGGGAGACCTTCGGGGGTCTCGGGGTCCCTACTGAGTAGATTATACTCACACCTACATGGGCTATGCCCGCACTACGTTCAGTTTGTTGCAGACGACGGACATCGTTGATCGTGGTGGAGGCGTGCGGATCAGGATGGTACCTGGAGGTGGACCACTGGGCGGGACGCACTCAGAGCGGATGGCTGGACCGAGGATCTGTGGAGGCTATCTGTACCCACCTTTCAGGTGGGACTTCCAGAGGACGACTCGACGCTGCAGCTTTTCCTTTTTAGTTGCTATTTTCCCCTTTCAGTTGTACTTTATAGTTGGGCTTGTATTTCCATCCCCTTTTACTTTCAGCACAGCTTGTACAGTTTTTACATAGTGTTTACTTTTCTGCTTGCTTACTCTGTGGTGCTTGTTTACTTTTCAAATAAAATGTCTTCCCCTTTTTTCGGGATTTAGGCCTCGGTTCTAGTCGCCAGCCCCTGGCCTATGGAAGGCGGGCTTGGGGTAGTCACGGCATGGGCCCCGAGGATGGGTTGTGAGAAATTGGTATTAGAGGTGGTCGGTTCTACCACAGACTCTGATCTTTCTTCTATGTGAAGCAATATTGTTTAGCGTATTGAGTGTGGTTATCAGTCCAGGGAGTCCAGTGTTGATGTGGCGGCCGACGAATCCGTACACCAGGACCCTGACTTCTGATTTCTGACATAATTCATAAAAACATTGATTGCATGTGTGTTTCAAGTTTTCTTTGTGAGTACTTTATGTCAGCTCACCAGGTATACTGTTCTGACCGTGGCACACCAGTTTCCTTTTCAGGATGCCCCCACGACGACAGCCAGTTAGGGTTCCGAGCGATGTGCGTGGCGAGAGGCCACCGAGCGTCGAGGACTCGGTACAGGGCCCTTTGACAGCTGAGGCACCGACAGTACCTATACCCGCCGAGCCACCGATGCTACCATCCCCATCCGTTGACGATGCACGTCGCCTTAGTGCACTTCATGCGTTCCAGCACCAGCGACCGCCTAGGTTCCGCGGGGAGACGGACCCTCAGGCCACCAAGGACTGGCTGGAGGCAGTTGTACGGGTTTTCAGATTAGTGAGGACACCAGCAGACCTCATGGTGATCCCCGCAACGAGCCTCCTGCACGCGGCAACAGGGAGATGGTGGAGCTTGATGCTCCAGGTGCATGACGAGACATCACTCCTCTGGACGAAATTTGAGAGCATCTTCCGCTCCGAGTTCGTCCCAGCCACCCTCCGAGCGGTGCACATCCAGGAGCTACTACAGCTGCGGCAGGGCATCATGACAGTGGCCCAGTACACGGCGAGATTTACTGATCTCTCGTGCTACTCCACAGATATGGTACGGGACCCGTTCTTCCGGGACCGGACCTTCGAGCATGGACTGAGGCACGAGATCAGGGATTCGATGATCTCCCTCAACATTCCGACTCAGGAAGGGGTGTTGGAGCGAGCCCTCTTAGTGGATAGTTTCCTTGCTGAGCAGTCTCCGGCAGCAGGACCCACCACTTCCCGGCGTGCGGCAGAGTCTTCTGCAGTGGGCAGTAGACAGATGATGCAGGGGTCCAAGAGGACTAGACCTACAGGTGGTCGACAACATGACTCTGGATCGTTTGTGCGAGGCACTCGGGGTGGGCAATGACTTACCAAGAGAGGGAAGTGTTACTCCTGCGGCGGGGTTGGTCACATGGCTCGTGACTGTCCGACCCACCATACGGATGACAAGCAGACGAACGAAAGACCCCCCAGGCAGAGGCAGAGGTTCGATCAAGGCGGACTGCAAGGACCATGCAACCATGGCAGGGGAGCTGGCCGTGCAGATGGAGGTGGACGACGCTTCGGGGTGTTGCCACCACCACCACCAGGAGGTCCACCCCGACCGCAGGGGGTTGGTGGACATGCGAGATCTCAGCTTCATGCAGCTGAGGCCTTCGATCAAGGATCTCTGGGAGCAGATGGATAGGAGCGGGACTAGTGGATACGACTTTTGTACTTCTAGTTCCTTGTTGCTATGGTGTAGTGTCCTTGTATTATGAGCTGCAATAGTAAAGGATGAATACCCTTGTGATGTTTTTTTTCTTGTCCTCTTTTGTGTTGTTACTATGAGGTTCCGGTTTAGACTGTTGTCTTGACCATCACGCGTGAGACATCTACTGGAGGAGACCAAGTTACCACACACAGATGCCGACAGTGTGACTCAACCCTTGGAGGCGAGAGTAACAGTTGGATCTCTTGGTAGTAGAGTCGAGGCATTACGACGTCATCCTACGTATAGATTAATACCATCCATGTTGGGATTGACTGTATTTGGCAAAGGAAGTGGTTTATCCAGGGGATGAGACCAGATTTCTCTTATCGGCAACGAAGAAATTTTAGCAGCTCTTGTGGGACCGAATATGCTCCAGGCCACGACAGAGAAGGTCCAGGTCATCCAGGAGCGGATGAGGACAGCTCAGAGCCGGCAGAAGTCTTTTGCTGACAGGAGGCGGAGGCCATTAGAGTTCATGGATGGCGACCACGTCTTCTTGCGTGTCTCACCTCGACGTGGTTTACAGAGGTTTGGCTGAGGCAACAAGTTGTCTCCACGCTTCATTGGACCATTCCAGGTCCTCAACAGGGTTGGCGAGGTGGCTTATCACCTGGCCCTACCACCTCAGTTGAACTGGGTGCACGACGTCTTCCACGTATCTCAGCTGAGGAGATACGTGCATGACCCGACTCACATCATTGACTATGGGGAGCTAGACGTGGATTATGGGGAGACTTTTGCGGAGTTCCCGGTGGAGATAGAGGATCGACAGGAGAGGATCCTATGTGGGTGATCGATTCTTCTTGTGCGCATCAGATGGCAGCACGGGAACCTCCAGGAGAGCACTTGGGAGCGGGAGGCTCGGATGTGTGCTCAGTACCCACATTTGTTTCCCTAGTTTTTGATGTATCTTTACGGGGACGTAAAGTCCTGAGGTGGGAGTAATGTAAAGACCCATAAATTTCAAGGAAATTTTTTTTTCTTAATTTTCTTTGGAATTTTACAAGAACACAGTTTCTGACGGCACCTGATTCCGAGGCCCGGTGTGGCCGGAATCATTTTCCGAAGATTCGCTTGGGTACGTTCATTGAACGGACGAGTGGGTTTTTCTAACTTTTGAACCAGTGCCCGAAATCGAATTCTGAGGGCACCGATGAAATCGTAGCGCCGGTATTTGTTTAGAAATGCATCTTCCAGAGCTGCGTTTTCTCGGGTGTGGTTTGTAATTTTTGGGCTTAAAGTTTAGAAATAAAATAACTTGTTCGACAACTTTATTTTATTTCACTTAAGGCACTTGAAAGCCACTTAAGCTGAGTTTCAACGGATAGGGTGCTATCCAGAAATATCCTACCCCCTTGGTAGGATATTTGTGAGGTGGGGCCCGCATGAGCCCCGCCGTTTCTTTCTGCTAAGTAACGCACCCGCAAAAACCCGTCATTATGAAAGTCAACTGACTCGTTTTCTTAAATCCTTAATGCACCAATTAATTGGGCGGTTTATTTCATGAATAAAATGGACGGTTTCTTTCGTTGAATTAATTCAACGAATTGATGGGTCGTTACTTACCTTTTTCATTTGTTGGCGTAAAAATAAAATATGACCAACAAGTCTTTTTGGAGGATTACACGTTGAGAGTCTTGACGGAATTCTTGAGCCTTCATCCTCCTTCACGAACAACACGAAGAACGCGAAGAACGCAAAGAACGTCGTCACCCTCTGAGTTTGACGACACTTCATCCGAGACGTTCTTCGGAACATTCCTTTCTCCACGACAAGATCCTTCGATCTTCCGTTGAGGTGAGTGTTTTTGATTCTTTAAATCTCCTTTGTGGTTTTTAACAAAACACATATTTAATTATTTATAATTAAATCTATTGTTTCTTGGTCCATTGAGTTCGTCGACGCAATGCCAGATTCCGCGACGATGCGACGCCTTTCTGCGACAACGTGACAATCCCCTCCTTTTGCGATGAGCAAACCCGCGAAGAACGTGCGTAGGACGACGACTATGAGGTAAGGGTTGTTGTGAATAATTCTTTTTTCCCGTGATCGTTTCTTTTAAAAGTGAAGAACCGGACAATAAGAACAATTTTAATCCATTAAAATTGTTGTATCATGTGTTGATTTATTTTCTCCCGTTGTTTTTATCTGACGCGGTGGGTGCACGACAAACGAACACGGCCCGACAACCCTCAGCCGTTCTTCGTGGTTGTGAGGATTTGGCGGGCGACGAGAAATCGTGACGCAAGGGCAGTTTTTTGATTTCGCAGTGAAGAACGAAACCTGAGAAGAGCAACGGCGCATACGGGAAGGAAAATGGACCACCGGAGCGACTCCAGGGGCCCACGGAAGCCGGCGGCGGCGCGGGTCCAGCGCGCGCGGGATGCAGGTGAAGCCGCGTCCGGCTGTCCAGGGCGACACCCTGCGGGTGCCGTGGGGGTGTCACGCGGGGGCGGCAGCTCACCCCCCCCCCCCACCCGCGTCGCTCGGTTTGTCCAGGGCGACACCCCGCGGGTGCCGCGGGGGTGTCACGCGGGGGCCGCGGCTTCCCCCCGCGTCGTTCGGGTTGTCCAGGAGTGTCACGCGGGGGCGGCGGCTCCCCCCCGCGTCGCTCGGGGCGTCCAGGGCGACACCCCGCGGGTGCCGCGGGGGTGTCCCTCGGGGGCGCCCCCCCCCCCCCCCCCCCCCGCGACGCTCAGCCGCTCGGCCGAGCCGGGCCAGGCTGGCCGAGCCAGGCCGGTCCGACCTGCCGGGCCGCGCCCTGGCCGGGCCGGTCCGAGTTCGGCCGACCGTGGGGGGGGGGGGGGGTGGGGGTCGGGCCGGGTCGGCCCGGGCCCGGACCCCCCGTCTTCGGACCATTTTCGGTCAAATGCCCGTAACATGAGCTACGGCCTCCAAACGACTCGCCGTCAGCGGCAACGCGATCCTTGGATCGAGCCGGTCATTTCGGTGTAACGCACTCAAGGTTTCGGAATACTTTGGATTCGGCTGGGTTGTTTCGTTCACGAAACCAACCGGGCCTTCGGAGCGGAAACGCTCATATCTTGAGCTACGGACGTCCGATTGACATGCCGTCAGCTTTGGTGGATTCCCCTAGGTGAGATGGATCTTTTTGCTCACTCTGCCCAAGGTTTGGACGCAGGTGGAGTAAGGTCGGGTTGGTTTTGCCTTAAAAACCAACCGGGCCCCTAGGACGAAAAAGCCAATAACTCTCAGAACGGGCGTCCGATTGATGCGCCGTCTGTTGCGTTGAGTTCCTGTTGTCGATACGGAACTTTTGGTAACATCAACTTCGGACTATTCGTCAGTTGATGTATCAGCCTCTCGGCTCGTGCAGCGGATCCTCCCGAATGAGTTTGCTGTGTGTGGGAACCCTAGTGCTGGCTGCGACTTTGACAACGACTATTCAGATATCCTCGGTGGATTCGACTACGACAATGATGAGAATAGTACGGGAATCCTCCTTGTTTTGGGAAGGGGCCACTACGGTACACCTTGGGATACATCAACTCCAGACTGCATGTCAGTTGATGCATCGACCTTTTAGCTCATGGAGTAGACCCACCCAGAACGAGCATGCTGTGTGCGGAACCCTAGAGCCGGTTGAGATTTGACGACTGCTGACCGAATGACTCGGATGCGCTTGGTTGTTGCGGCACAGGGGAGCACTTGGTTGTAGCGGAAGACCCACGAAATAGGAGCTCTTGGTTGTAGCGGCACAAGGGAGCACTTGGTTGTAGCGGCAGACCCACGACAGAGGTGTGCTTGGTTGTAGCGGCACATGGGAGCGCTTGGATGTAGCGGCAGACCCACGACAGAGGTGCGCTTGGTTGTAGCGGCACATGGGAACGCTTGGTTGTAGCGGTAGACCCACGATAGAGGTGCCCATGGTTGTAGCAGCACAGGGGAGCGCTTGGTTGTAGTGGCAGACCCACGACAGAGGTTCGTTTGGTTGTAGCGTCACATGGGAGCGCTTGGTTGTAGCGGCAGACCCACGACGGAGGACCGCTTGGTTGTAGCGGCATAACCACTGTACTTGATGGAGAAGGAGTTTCCCAATAGCTTTGGTCTGACTTCATGATCGATCATATGTGGGTCATTGCGGGGGATTAGTACCTTCTGATCCTTTATGGCTCCAACGGATTAGATGAATCAGTGGATACATCTGATCATCTCTATCGTCATTTGAAGAAGTATTCATGTGTGAGCTGAATCTAGTGTTACTCTCCTTTGTGGATTGTGTTGAACTATCCTGTGTGGATTTACTGTTTACTCTCCCTTGTGGATTGTGTTGAACTATCCCGTGTGGATTTACTGTTTACTATCCTTTGTGGATTATGTTGTGTTATCCCGTGTGGGTGTACCTTTTGCTTTCCTGTGTGGACTGGGTTGTGCTTGGGCTTTGATGTTGGAGCCGAACGGGAATTGATGACTTAGATATATGTATGGGCATATACCTAAGCAGTGTCGGTTGTTACTTCGTGATTGTATATTTCCTTTATGGATTATACTTGGTGGATTTCAGGAGACCTTCGGGGGTCTCGGGGTCCCTACTGAGTAGCTTATACTCACCCCTGCACGGGCTATGGCCGCACTACGTTGTGTTGGTTGCAGACGACAGACAGTGCTGATCGTGGTGGAGGCGTGCGGAGCAGGACGGTACCTGGAGGTGGACCACTGGTCGGGGCGCACTCGGAGCAGACAGCTGGACTGAGGAGCTGTGGAGGCTATCTGTACCCACCCTTCAGGTGGGACTTCCAGAGGACAGATCGACGCTGCGGCATTTCCTTTTCAGTTTCTGTTTTCCCCTTTCAGTTGTACTTTACAGTTGGGCTTGTATTTCTGGCCCCTTTTACTTTCAGCACAGCTTGTACAGTTTTTACTTATTGTTTACTTTTCCGCTTTCTTACTCTGTGGTGCTTGTTTACTTTTCAAAGGCAATGTCTTCCCCTTTTTTCGGGATTTACGCCTCGGTGCTAGTCGCCAGCCCCTGGCCTATGGAAGGTAGGCTTGGGGTAGTCACGGCACGGGCCCTGAGGACGGGTCATGACAAATTGGTATCAGAGGTGGTCTGTTCTACCGCAGACTCTGATCTTTCTTCTATGTGAAGTAATAGTGTTTAGCATATTGAGTGTGGTTATCACTCCAGGGAGTCCAGTGTTGGTGCGGCGGCCGACATATCCGTACACCAGGACCATGACTTATTGAATTCCGACTTAATGCATGAAAACATTGATTGCATGTGTCTTTCAAGTTTTCTTTGTGATTACTTTATGTCAGCTCACCAGGTTTACTGTTCTGACCATGGCGCACCTGTTTCCTTTTCAGGATGGCCCCATGACGACATCCATCTAGGGTTCCGAGCGATGTGAATGGCGAGATCCCACCGAGCGTCAAGGACTCGGTACAGGGCCCTTTGACAGCTGAGGTACCGGCGGTACCTATACCCACCGAGCCACTGATGCTACCAGCCCCAGCTGCTGACGATGCACGTCTCCTTAGTGCACTGCATAAGTTCCAGCACCAGCGACCGCCCAGGTTCCACGGGGAGACGGACCCTCAGGCCGCCAAGGACTGGCTGGACGCAGTTTTACGGGATTTCAGATTAGTGAGGACACCAGCAGACCTCATGGTGATCCTCGTAGCGAGCCTCCTGCACGCGACAGCAGGCAGATGGTGGAGCTTGATGCTCCAGGTGCATGACGAGACATCTCTCCTCTGGACGGACTTTGAGAGCATCTTTCTCTTCGAGTTCGTCCCAGCCACCCTCCGAGCAGTGCGCATCCAGGATCTACTACAGCTGCGGCAGGGCAGCATGACAGTGGCCCAGTACTCGGTGAGATTTACTGATCTCTCGCGCTACTCCACAGATATGGTATGAGACCCGTTCTTCCGGGATCGTACCTTCGAGCAGGGACTGAGGCACGAGATCAGGGCTTCGATGATCTCCCTCAACATTCCGACTCAGGCAGGGGTGTTAAAGAGAGCCCTCTTAGTGGAGAGTTTCCTTGTTGAGCAGTCTCCAGCAGCAGGACCCACAACTTGCTGCATGCGGCATAGTCTTCTGCAGCGGGCAGTAGACAGATGACGCAGGGGTCCAAGAGGACTAGACCTACAGGTGGTCGACAACATGACTCTGGATCATTTTCTCGAGGCACTCGGGGTGGGAAACTACTTTCCATGAGAGGGCAGTGTTACTCCTACGGCGGGGTTGGTCACATGGCTCGTGACTGTCCGACCCGCCATACGGATGACCAGAAGACGAACGAAGGACCCCCCAGGCAGAGGCAGAGGATCGATCAAGGTAGACTGCAAGGAGCAGGCGACCATGGCAGGGGATCTGGTCGTGCAGCTGGAGGTGGACGACGCTTCGAGGTGTTGCCACCACCACCACTAGGAGGTCCACCCCGACCGCAGTGAGTCAGTTGGTGGACATGCAAGAGCTCAGCTTCAGGTAGCTGAGGCCTTCGATCGAGGAGCTCTGGGAGCTGATGGACAGGAGCGGGACTAGTGGATACGTCTTTTTTACTTCTAGTTATTTGTTGCTATGGTATAGTGTCCTTGTATTATGAGCTGCAATAGTAAAGGATGAATACCCTTGTGATGATTTTTTTTCTTGACCACTTTTGTGTTGTTACTAAGAGGTTCCGGTTTAGACTGTTTACTTGACCCTCACTCGTGAGACATCTACTGGAGGAGACCCAGTTACCACACACTGATGCCGACAGTGTGACTCAACCCTTGGAGGCGAGACTAACAGTTGGATCTCTTGGTAGTAGCGTCGAGGCCTTACGACGTCATCCTTGGTATGGATTAGTACCATCCATGTCGGGATTGACTGTATTAGGAAAAGGAAGTGGTTTATCCAGGGGATGAGACCAGATTTCTCTTATCAGCAAAGAAGAAATCCTAGCACCTCTTGTGGGACCGGAGATACTCCAGGCCATGATAGAGAAGGTCCAGGTCATCTAGGAGCGGATGAGGACAGCTCAGATCCGTCAGAAGTCTTATGATGACAGGAGGCGGAGGCCATTAGAGTTCGAGGATGGAGACCACGTCTTCTTGCGTGTCTCACCTCGACGTGGTTTGCGGAGATTTTCCTGAGGCGGCAAGTTGTCTCCACGCTTCATTGGACCATTCCATGTCCTCAACAGGGTTGGCGAGGTGGCTTATCGCCTGCCCCTACAACCTCAGTTGCACCGGGTGCACGACGTCTTCCACGTATCTCAGCTGAGGAGATACATGCATGACCCGACACACATCATTGACTATGGGGAGCTAGACGTGGATGATTGGGAGACTTTTGCGGAGGTCCCGGTGGAGATAGAGGATCGATAGGAGCGGGTCCTACGTGGGCGATCGATTCCTCTTGTGCGCATCAGATGGCAGCACGGGAACCTCCAGGAGAGCACTTGGGAGTGGGAGGCTCAGATGCGTGCTCATTACCCACATTTGTTTCCCTAGTTTTTGATGTATCTTTACGGGGACATAAATCCCTGAGGTGGGAGTAATTTAATGACCCGTAAATTTCAAGGAAATTTTTTCCTTAATTTTCTTTGGAATTTTACAAGAACACAGTTTCTGACGGCACCTGATTCCGAGGCCCGGTGTGCCTGGAATCATTTTCCGAAGTTTGGCTCGGGTACGTTCAGTGAACGGACGAGCGGGTTTTTCTAACTTTTGAACCGGTGCCCGAAATCGAATTCTGAGGGCACCGATGAAATCGCAGCGCCGGTATTTGCTTAGAAACGCCTCTTCCGGAGTTGCGTTTGCTCGGGTGTGGTTTTTAAATTTTGGGCTTAAAGTTTAGAAATAAAATAACTTGCTCGGCAACTTTATTTTATTTCACTTAAGCCTCTTGAAAGCCACTTAAACTGAGTTAAAATAGATAGGGTGCTATCCAGAAATATCCTACCCCCATGGTAGGATATTTGTGAGGTGGGGCCCGCACGAGCCCCGCCGTTTCTTTCCGCTAAGGACGCACCCGCAAAAACCCGTCATTATGAAAGTCAACGGATGCATTTTCTTAAATCCTTAACGCACCATTTAATTGGGTGGTTTATTTTGTGAGTTAAATGGGCGGTTTCTTTCATTGAATTAATTCAACGAATTGATGGTTCGTTACTTACCTTTTTTGTTTGTTGGCGTAATAAAAAAATAAGACCAACAAGTCTTTTTGGAGTATTACACGTTGAGAGGCTTGACAGAATTCTTGAGCCTTCATCCTCCTTCACGAAGAACACGAAGAACGCGAAGAACGCGCAGAACGCCGTCACCCTTGGAGTTTGACGACGCTTCATCCGAGACGTTCTTCGGCGACGTTCCTTCCTCCATGACAAGATCCTTCGATCTTCTGTTGAGGTGAGTGTTTGTGATTCTTTAAATCTCCTTTGTGGTTTTTAACAAAACATGGATTTAATTATTTAGAATTAAATCTGTTGTTTCTTGGTCCATTGAGTTCGTCGACGCAACGCCGGATTCCGTGACGATGCGACGCCTTTCCGCAACGACTCGACGATACCCTACTTCCGCGACGAGAAAACCCGCGAAGAACGTGCATACGACGATGACTACGAGGTATGGGTTGTTGTGAATAATTCCATTTTCCTGTGATCATTTCTTTTGAATGTGAAGAACCGGACAATAAGAACAATTTTAATCCACTAAAATTGTTTTATCATGTGTTGATTTATTTTCTCCCGTTGTTTTTATCTAACGTAGAGGGTGCGGGCCAAACGAACACGGCCCGACAACCCTCTGCCGTTCTTCGTGGTTGTGCGGATTTGGAGGGCGACGAAAAATAATGACGCAAGGATAGTTTGTTGATTCCGCAGTGACGTACGAAACCCGGGAGGAGCAACGGTGCAGACGGGAAGGAAAACGGACCACCGGAGCGACTCGGGTGGCCCGTGGAAGCCGGCGGCGGCGCTGGAAGCCGGAGGCGGCGGCGCCCGCTGACCCGCGGCCGCGCGGGTCCAGCGCACGCGGGACGCGACTGAAGCCGCGTCCGGATGTCCAGGGCGACACCCCGCGGGTGCCGCGGGGGTGTCCCGTGGGGGCGACGGCTCCCCCCCCGCATCGCTCGGGTTGTCCAGGGCGACACCCCGCGGGTGCCGCAGGGGTGTCACGCGGGGGCGGCGAGTTCCCCCCGCGCCGCTCGGGTTGTCCAGGGTGACACCCTGTGGGTGTCGTGGGGGTTTCACGCGAGGGCGGAGGCTCCCCCCCCCCCCCCCGCGTCGCTCAGGTCGTCCAGGGCGACACCCCGCGGGTGCCGCAGGGGTGTCACGCGGGGGCGCCCACCCCCCCCCCCCTCCCCCCCGTGTCGCTCGGCCGTATGGCCGAGCCAGGCCGGGCTGGCCGATCCAGGACGGTCCGACCAGCCGGGCCGCTCCCTGGCTGGGCCGGACAAGGTTCGGCCGACCGAGGGGGGGGGGGGGGGGGGTCGGGCCGGGTCGGCCCGGGCCCGGACCCCCCGTCGTCGGACCGTTTTCGGTAAAATGCCCGTAACATGAGCTACGGGCCTCCAAATGACTCGCCGTCAGCGGAAATGAGATCCTTGGATCGACACCGTCTTTTCGGTATATCGCACTCAAGGTTTCGGAATAATTTGGGTTCGGCCGGGTTGGTTCGTTCCCGAAACCAACCGGGCCCTCGGAGCGGAAACACTCATATCTTGAGCTTCGGACGTCCAATTGACGTGCCGTTAGCTTTGGTGGATTTCCCAAAGTGAGACGGATCTTTTGGCTCACTACGCCCAAGGTTTGGACACAGGTGGAGTACGGTCGGGTTGGTTTTTCCTTAAAAACCAACCAGGCCCCTGGGACGAAAAAGCCAATAACTCTCAGACCGGGCGTCCGATTGACGCTCCGTCTGTTGCGTTGAGTTCCTGTTGTCGATACGGAACTTTTGGATACATCAACATCAGAATATTCGTCAGTTGATGTATCAGCCTCTCGGCTCGGGGAGCGGACCCTCCCGAACGAGCTTGCTGTGTGCAGGAACCCTAGTGCTGGCTGTGACTTCGACAACGACTATTCAGAGATCCTTGGTGGATTCGACTGCGACGATGATGAGAACAGAACGGGAATCCTCCGTGTTTTCGGCAGTGTCTACTACGATACACCTTGGGATACATCAACTCCGGACTGCATGTCAGTTGATGCATCGACCTTTTAGCTCATGGAGTGGACCCTCCCAGAACGAGCATGCTGTGTGCGGAACCCTAGAGCCGGTTGAGATTTGATGACTGCTAATCGAATGACTCGGATGCGATTGGTTGTAGCGGCACAGGGGAGCGCTTGGTTGTAGCGGCAGACCCACGACAGAGGTGCTCTTGGTTGTAGCGGCACAGGGGAGCGCTTGGTTGTAGCGGCAGACCCACGACAGAGGTGCGCTTGGTTGTAGCGGCATAGGGGAGCGCTTGGTTGTAGCGGCAGACCCACGACAGAGGTGTGCTTGGTTGTAGCGGCACATGGGAGCGCTTGGTTGTAGCGGCAGACCCACGACGGAGAACCTCTTGGTTGTAGCGGCATAACCACTGTACTTGATGGAGAAGGGGTTACCCAATAGCATTGGGTCCAACTTCATGATTTATCCTATGTGGGTCATTGCGGGGGATTAGTACCTTCCGATCCTTTATGGGTCCGACGGATTAGATGAATCAGTGGCTACATCTGATCATCTCTATCGTCATTTGAAGAAGTATTCCTGTGTGAGCTGAATCTTGTGTTATTCTCCTTTGTGGATTGTGTTGAACTATCCTGTGTGGATTTACTGTTTACTCTCCTTTGTGGATTGTGTTGAACTATCCCGTATAGATTTACTGTTTACTCTCCTTTGTGGATTGTGTTGTGCTATCCTGTGTGAGTGTACATTTTTCTTTCCTGTGTGAACTGGGTTGTGCTTGGGCTCGGATGTTGGAGCCGAATGGGAATTGATGACATAGGTATATGTATGGGCATATACCAAAGCAGTGTCGGTTGTTACTTCGTGATTGTATCTTTCCTTTGAGGATTATCCTTGGTGGATTTCGGGAGACCTTCGGGGGTCTCAGGGTCCCTACTGAGTAGCTTATACTCACCCCTGCACGGGCTATGCCCGCACTACGTTGTGTTGGTTGTAGACGACGGACAGTGCTGATCGTGGTGGAGGCGTGCAGAGCAGGACAGTACCTGGAGGTGGACCACTAGGCGGGATGCACTCGGAGCGGACGGCTGGACCGAGGAGCTGTGGAGGATATCTGTACCCACCCTTCAGATGGGACTTCCAGAGGATGGCTCGACGCTGCGGCTTTTCCTTTTCAGTAGCTGTTTTCCCCTTTTAGTTGTACTTTACAGTTGGGCTTGTATTTCCGGCCCCTTTTACTTTCAGCACATCTTGTACAGTTTTTACATAGTGTTTACTTTTCCGCTTTCTTACTCTGTGGTGCTTGTTTACTTTTCAAAGGCAATGCCTTCCCCTTCTTTCGAGATTTACGCCTCCGTGCTAGTCGCCAGCCCTTGGCCTATGGAAGGCTGGCTTGGGGTAGTCACGGCACGGGCCCTGAGGACGGGTCGTGACAATGTTATCCAAAAAAATATTCATCCCATTGAAATCACACCTCTTGTACATATAGTTGAAACCACTTATAATCCAATAGAATCACCCTTTATGTTACACTCAAATAAGAGAATCTGATTTAAAACATATATAAAATTATTCATCATGAATATATTATCATTGGTATTAATCTCACATTTAACATTATCGTAAAAATAATTTTCAACAGTATCCTCATATCCTAAAATTACTTAATAAAAGAGCTGTAAATATTTAAATTATCGATTTTAGTCTATCACGAGTATAGAATCATGATTCAACATAATAAACAATAGTACTCATTATTTCCTCAATGTCTCTGGATAATTGTACTCTAAGAATATATCCTAAAATTATTTCCACCACATTGTCTCAAACATTCATTCCCGAGTCTAGATGTCCCGCTATCTCTTTACCTGAAGGCATAACATATAGGAAGATAATTTTACTATCTTCCAAGCAAGAGTCTCCATGTTTTCATGTATATTATCGATAGAATCAATCCAAAACACTTCTCCAAGAAATCAACCATCACCAAAAAACGTCAAACGGTGAAGAAAAGGGAACTCAAAAGTCACCCGATACATGATTATCATAACCTTCTATGTGTATCATTCCATTATCTTTAGGAAGTGAGATATGTTCTCTTGGAACTTCTCTCCAAATTCCACCCATGGAATTATCAGTTCCCCGACTTCCATCATTTTATGATCAACCCTTGGATAGACAACCAGTCATTATCAAAACAAGCATTGTAATGGAGTCTTATTATCTACAATTCCATGAACATGTCTCTGAACACAAAACAATACATTATTACATTTTCATAAGACATAATTCAGAAAACATCAAAATAAGTATTTTCGTAAAAACTCACCAGACAGTCAAAACATAGGCACTATCACATCACTCACATAGCTCCTTTTAAACTAGGGTAAACAAATTATCAAATAAAGTTTCTGATTAGACACCCCTTTATTCATTTCTGTCATCAATTTAAAATTAATTTCATATTTATTAGAAATGAAAAATTGTTATAGTTCAATAACTTATAATGGAACATTTACCCCTTTCATTCCTAAAATTATAAATTTCATAATAATAATGAGTACCTAGAATGATTCATGTATCTAAACTATTGTGCTATATTGTGTCATGACTCAATAATAAATTTATTTACAAACATTAGTCACATCACACAATAATTCTGTCACCTAATGTCAAATAATATTCAACAATAATAGAAAAAAGTAATAAAGGAAATCCCACACTAGGTACATGGATTTAACTATATACATGGGTTTTTATCACCCATGAACGAGCTCAAAACCATGGATCGAATATTCACATACTTATGTAAAATTTTGTAAAATATTTAAAAAAAAAGAAATATGGACTCTAATACCACTTTTTAATGTCCGGACCTGGGTTCCTCACAATGGTTCCCCAAGCCAACACACTATGTTACATTATGAACACCTCCCTAAATGATTGAGGTTGTTTAATAATATTGATGGCCTTGTATTGATCATGGGGAGAATATACACTCTTTTATCACTGTAATGAACGAGTCAAAATTATGATATATTAATGCGATAAATTATAGCCCTAAATAGAATAGTACAAGTATCACAAAATGTCCCAAAACTATAAATAAAATATCAAAATAGAACAAAATATATGTCATTATAAAGTATGTTCCATGTTTCTAATTCCAAACAAAAAATTAGAAGACACTTCAAACGACTAAGACTATTCTAAAGAACTATATGTTCACTCATCATGCTATATCCCCTAAACTGTCCTTCTAACATATGTAATTTTAACTTATCTTCTTCTGTAAACATGAAATATATTCATGCACTGATCAGAAATCCCGAGTATAGTGTGAGTACAAATCAGTAGGCCACCACCAAGGATGTCTAAAACAATATGTTGTCAATATTATTGTATGCAGTTTTATAATGAAATAAGTACAATTAATAAGTAAATAGTTATTAAATTATCATTAATTCATTATTTAACTACATGAAAAACTACGTTCCTAAGGAAAAAAACCTCAACACATGCTTCGACCCATGAAATATTCTAAATAATTTGACATAATAAATATTAAATTCATTTAAACAATGTGTTTTCACTATCCGTTTCATTTCAATTCATGTTTCATGTAATTAGAATCATTATACATTTCAATTATTTTGTGCATATATCATCACGTATAACACCCTGTGAGAAATGGAGCATAATTATTGTCTCACACATTTTTTTGGATCATCAACACCTATACCCCTAACGATGGGTATTTAGATCATCATACCCAGTACAATACAATTTTTTTCATTCCATGGGTATATAATTCCATGTTTAGGACCCCATGGGTATTTGGAGAACCATTTTGTGTCCCACTCCCCATTATCTATTTAAATCACATATGTCACATTTATCACATAAGTCAATAGTTTCAAATTTATCACATGTAACTCATATATCATATTAATTAATTAAAATATGTAACTAATCAATGAAACACCATTAATTAATTAAAAACACAATTAACCTTGACAATACCATAATTTTATTCAACAATTAATTTTCCACAACAATTCCACTAATTATTTCTTCAATTTATTAATTACAAAAAAACATTACTAATTCAATTTTTTTATCTCATCAATTATATAAATTAATTAAACAATTAACTAATATACAAAATAACATTAATTAATTCGTTAATAAATTAAACCCTTTACATATAATCATTACATCCATAATTAATTAATCAAATATGCAACTAAATAATTTACCATAATTAATTCATTAATTAATTATACATTTTCATTAATGTAAATATGCTTATAATTAACATAAAAAATAATTATTCTTATTTCACATTTCATCATTCAAATCGTTCACCCACAGTGCATTATCACCAATCCCATAATCCAATACTTCGATAATAAATTATTTAATTAATTCTTCAAATTCACAAGTCCATTCTTCAATCAAATCGGCAGTTCCACAATTAATTATTTGTTCACAATAATTATTTCAATTTGAGAGTTAAAATTGATAAGATATACCTATAAATTATATAATAACATACATGTAATTGATATTAAGACTATTTTAAATTTATAATAGACCTCATATCTTAAAATTTATGAAGAATGCCTCCGAAAAGAAAACCCAAATTGATGTAATACAGTCGAATAAACAATAACATAAGAGATCTAGACAGAAGACTAGGATCACGATCAACCCCAAAACATATAAATTGTAAGGGTTAAACTACTTCATCAAAAGAAATAAGAACATACGAACTAAATTAAATGGGGATTACCATGTATCTAATACCAATCCACAATTATTATTGATGAAGAAATCCGTCCAAATTCAGTAACAGTCACCCTAGGTTCAGAGGAGAGGGTATTCAGGTGAAAAGATGACACATAATCAAAATAGAATATATAATACATAATTTCCAGAATTTACACATTTCATATTGTGATTACACTTTTTGTAAATGTTTATAATAGAATAATCTGATAAGCATTTTTCCTCAGATTTATTTTAAAAAAATTGGTAAACAATTAGATGGCGTGAAATGAATTTACATGACATGAAAATGTTTTGATAATGTTTTTTAGACCATTTTAATTTTTATGAAACCAAAGCACTATTTATTATTTCCATCTCGCAACAAATGACTGAACCAATTAACAATAAGGTCATAGAGAATGATGAGACCTAAAAAAATTGATAACAACATTCTTGTATATGTATGCCATATCATCTCAATGAATGGTGTAATTATATTTTATATCTTATATTTATGGATGAATAAATTTTAATATAATTAATATATATTATATTTTTATAATGATTAAAATTTTTTAGATAACATAAAAATGATATATTTACATGGATGAGAATCACTAAAAGAAAATTTTGATAAAAAAGATGGTGAACACTTATAAAATAAAATAATGGCAAGGAATGTTTAAATAATTAGTGATGAATTATTTTAAATGGATTAAATATTATTGTATAATTATGTACCATAATATCTTATAAATTAAAATACATTTATTTTCATTATACATGATGTTATAGATAGTTAAAAGTAAGTAAAAATTAATGTTGATAATAAAAATTTTAAATTGAACCATTTTATAAATATCTTATTTTATTCCATAATAATCTTTTATAATATGATTACATTTTCCATTTTAAAATTTATAATAGTAATATTATAATTATTATTCTATTTAATTTATCATTTGGTCTTATTCTTTCAAGGGGTTGGTGATTCAAAGGTTACCAAAGATGTTAGGTATTTATGATTGAATCATGTTTTAATTAAAAATATGTATGATAAAATTAATATTAAGATAAATTATATGATCTATATATGATAAAATATTTTAATTTGATTCCAAAATATTTATTTTTAGATATTTAATATTTCCATTCATTTATGTTAATTACAGCTTTCATGAAATTAAAATAATATTTATAAGGATTAATGACATTGTTTTTATTTTAGTAAGGAATAATTTTTTAAATGTTTCTATATTTCATTAAAATGATTGAAAAATATTTTTATAAACATCCATTGATTTATAAAATGAATGTTTATCCATTTTAGTCTTTTTATAAAAAGTATTTAAATGAAAATTCTATTCATCTTCCATATAAGTCATCTTTTGCTGAATGTGTGAATTAAATCATTTGATTATAAAACATCAAATAATCATATTATCCATTCATCATACTGTATATTGTATGGATTATATTAAATTTTTTCATGGTTTATTTGTAATAAATTAATTTCCTATATATATTGGAATTTTCTAGATTTTGGATATCTAATTTTGAAATTAGGATAATATTTTCCTCATAAAATTTAAAAATGAAATTTTTAATAAATTTTCATATACGTTAGTATCAATTATTGATTCTTGTTATCCATAATGATATAATATAATGATAACATCCACTATATTTTTATTGATTGTTAATGACCGATTTGACCAGGGAATCAATTAAAATACGATATTAATGTTTTTCATATAAAGATAATTTTTGATTATTATGAAATGTTGAATAAATTATTTCGACAAGTCATATATGGAAGGATTTATTATTATTGCATGATGGGTGGTGATGAAAATTATGTACCCACATGGATCAAAATTAAGAATCATCAGAAAAAACCAGATGGTTATTTTGTTGAGGCCTTACCCATATATATAAGATGTCGTAGAATGAATTAGTGAAGGTATGATTATGAAGTATTGGTATGATGGCTCTATGATAAGCTTACAATATTCGGAATTATTAATTATGCCATTATGAAGTAAACTATTATTTTCCATTAATTGAAATGAATAGTTATGTCATCCTTGGATTTTTTTCACGATTATGAAATTATTTATATGAAAATATTTTATCATCAATTAATCTATGATAAAACTCATTTTAATAAATACTTAATGAGAAAATAATAAAATTAATTTCGTATGTTTTATTTCCTAGGTATATTAAGAAGTTCATTATAGTTGATATGGATGGATATTATATATTTAATAATTATGTTCCGAATAAAAATATTATGATTTATTTTAATTTTTCTAATGTAATTAGATATACAATTGTGTATATATTTTTTAAATATACTAATATATTATGTTTTTTTGGATGAGAACCCATGTATCGAGTAATTTTAAAATATATTTATGATCATATCATGTATTATAGTGATGGTCCCATTATAAAGTTTTATGGAATTTCTATAAAATGCTTGCTGGAGTATATTTTACATCAATATTATTCTTGTATAATTTTTTTATTTAAAATATTTATAAAAATTTAGTAGAATATTTTCTTACACCATTTATATTAGATTAATTTGGAAAATAGAAAATATAATAAGAATTTAGTTTTGAGTTAGTAACACAAACTGTGTGTTGTAGAAAGAGTTTCACATTAATATGGATTGAACATATTATTATTTTTGGATGATATTGGGATTTCTAAAATAAATCATTTGAATACTTCATACATATTATATAAAATATGAGATAATATATATTACAAATATGTAACATCTTTGGTTATGATATTAATTTGATTTATATTAAATTAGTGATACATTAAAAGGAAAACATTATTTAATAAATTTGAGATTCTATAAAATATAATAAATTTTCTGGAAAAAATCATTAATTTATGTGACCCTAAATAATAGGTGGTAAATAAATATATTAAATATGTCATGTATATTATTTAGCAATGTAATAATTAGGTTCTTGTATCAGATGTAAAACATTAGTGATACATAAATTTAAATACCAAACAAATAAGATACAAATGGAATATATTTTAGTGTATCTATAAAATAGTTTGGAAAATAGAGATGTGTACTCAAAATTATAGGTGTCATATATTATTTTATTATCATTATTATCAATAATTGAAAATTATAAACTATTTAAATTTTTTAAACATTGTAATATGGGATAAAAAATTGGGCATGGATCAAATTATGGATTTGTTTTTTAGGGTAATCATTTGTAGTATTTCTTTGTATGTTATTAATTTAAGTATAATTCTATTGATACACACCCGTATATATTTTGTTATTATATATTTTATTGCACTGCATGTTTACAATTTTAATGTATCATATTGGTATATCCTTTAATATAATTATATATTGTTATATAAGTATAAAAAATGCTATCATAAGGATGAATTTTTGAATATGTATATAATGGTTTCATAAATTAATTTCTCAGATTATAAATCATGGTGACTGGATGCCTAGTTTCCATTATATATTTCATATCCCAGATTTAGAAATATTAATATTACCAAATTATAAAAGGTTAAGTATATTTACATATTACAAAATGTTAGAACTGTGGTCCATATAGATACTCAAACTACAATATTCTCTATCTCTTTTTCAATATAGCATTCTTTGCATCAATTTAGTTTTCTTCTTGTGGGTCTTGTACACCTATTTGGTAGAAAGGGTGTATGTTCACTCTACCAGGTCCCCATATAAATTATATAGCCCTTTAGTTTGTCCCTAATCCCCAATTTCCATTAATCAAGCTACGCATGTTTTTATTTCAAAACATATCATGATTTTTTTTTTGTATTTAGGGCTCTATTTATTTTATATATGCTTTTCATATTGATATTTGGTAATATTTTGGGTCATTATTTTTTTCATTGGGTCATGATGTTGTCAAATTGGGTATCTTCATTACAGTCTTGTTTGAGGAGTCTTATGGGGATGCTAATATGTATAGTAAATATAGAAGTGATGATATATCCCTAAGTTCATTTTAATTGTATAGTTTTAAAACATCATTTATTGAGTTTTCATATTTATTTTCTAATTTTATGTGTTTTTCATGGATATTTTTCTATGGACTCTTGAATCAGGCGATTTCGATCTTATTGTAAATAAAAATAGTGTTTTTATTAGTTTTTCTTTCCATTGATTTTTTTTACATCTTGTTGTTTTTTATCATCATATTATTTATATGGTAATCATCATGGTTACTAATGGAGATCATTTTGGTAAACCTAATGAAGATAGATGTGGCTTATTAAACTCCATAATTGATGACAACATTGAGGTTCATATTACAAAATTACTGAATTTAGTGGTTGGATTTATTTGGTTGCAACATTTTAACACAATTTAATGCGTTATTTTTAGGTTTTCGACACAAATTATTTGACAATACACACTTGATGCAACAAATATTGACCAATACAAGGTTTATGAATCTGGGTTTGTGGGATAATTTTTATTTTTTCCTGTTCAAAATATTTTAATCGGTTTTTTTATTTTTAGTAGTAATTTATAATTAATTATTGTTGTATGGTGGGTAGAAAATACAAAGCCCCCACATTGAATTATTATTATTTATTTTTTGAATTTCAAAAAATTGATTCTAATTTTTTTTTCATCGGTTGGTGAAAATTAAGAACTATGTTTACCAAGTGTATTATTTATTAAATGTTAAAAAAATTATTTTTTTCCTTCAATAATTTTTTTTATTCCTATAACTTATTTCGAAATCATTTTAATTTAATTAATTAGTATGAATTTTTTTACAGATATAAATGAATGAAATATATTATTGAATTGGGAAAATTATAAATGATTTATATAATTTTTAGTAGATAATCTACTCCATAACATTTAAAGTAAGATATTCATGTTTTATTCTAATAAAAAATAAATTCAGAATTTTAACATTTGATATATAAATATAAATTTATTTTTATAGTACCCCAACCTGTTTTTTCCACCAAATATTTCTCTACATCAGTTGAACTCTAGGCCTTAGATGCACCACCTCATACCTCAAAGTCATCCGACTAGTACTGAGGCTCTGAGAGGTGATAATAGGGATACTACACCCTATGGTTGTGATAATAATAAAATTCCATGCACAAAAAAACACACAAGCATAGACATAGAGAAAAATATGTATATATATATATATATATATATTAAGAAAATCGAGGAATATAGTCGATGTTAGCAACAAAAAAAACAATCGAATCATAAATGGACAACAAATTTAATAAAAAACATTCCCAAATATACCATTTGAATAAACACATATCACAAAATGTAATTCATAAAAATAAATAGTTTGTCCACCCAAGGTCAATCATCTATAAAAAAATATAATTACTAATGAAAAATATGTATACTATATATGATTTAATATTATCTATTATAAGAACCTGGGTTTTCACTCAGGTATGGATCCATAACTATTTGTTCTAAATTATTAAATTGGATCTAATATTGATGAATAATGAGTTAGTAATGTTTCTGAGGGTTTTTAGGGATTTTTCAAAACTCGGAACCCATCTCTTTTAGGGAAACACACTTGTTGCACGGTTTTCCTAACCATGTGGATGTTGTTTTTTCAGACATAGCCATCATGAAAAGTTGGTTCCTAGACGTGTGGCATAGCCATGTGAACTCCCCTTTTCCCCTGGTACCCATACATGGGTTTTACAGGATTTGAATAAAATTGCAGACCAAAATGTTTGGGAAAAGTCTTCCGGTACAGTTTTTGAACTCTTTGACAAACCGTGCGGACAAGTCGTGAACATGATAAATTTTCGGGTAAATTTATTATTTCTCACTTAATGATCTATTAATCCTATTATTCCTACCCAATCCAGAATAAAATGGATGTTTCCTCCATTTTCACACTTTTAGATTTTTTTTAAAGAATATTATAGGGATCAAGATATCTCTTTCATCCAAAATACGATCGAGCTTCCATTCATCACATTAGAAGTGCAACTATAGGAACTCGTGTAGTCATTAGACATTCTTCTTTTCTCGTGCTCTTGACCTAGATATCTCCATGTGGTATGTTTAACCATTTTCAAATATCTACTGTAATACATGTAAATTCAAGGGATGATACTAGAGGAGAAGGATAATACAACCCAAAGGTGGTTGTTTTATAACTTATACCTAAAGTTAGTTTTTTTGGAATGTTCATGTGGGGCCCTCTGATTTCATCTATAGTCATTTCCAAAATTTACATTCCATAATTATACATTATATAATCATATGGATATATTATTTCCAGATATGTTATTAGTTGTTAGTGGTTACACCCAGAACTCAATCTGCATCATGTCGACGGGAATGCCATAATTGGGTTTTAGTGTCTTCAACACGTTTGAGCCACCATTCAGGGGGACCTTTCTTGAACGTTCTAAATGAGAGTATTATTATTATAAATGGATTTTTATTGATGACAATTGCATAATTTCATGTACCATGTATTCTCACCACTTTACCTTCCAATGGAATGTGATTTCAAATGAATATTAAATGTGAATTGTGGAATGGAAAGTATTCTTTGTATATAACATGGCCTTATCAAAACAGATTGAATAATAGTCACATATCTATATCAACCATTTGTACCTTCAGAGATGGTGGCAGAGTGAACCTCAATAATTGAATACGCCTTTATGGTGGATAAAGACATTACTAAATGGTTGAAACACTACTTGTACTATCAACACTAATATAATACAAGGATTTAAACAATAAATAAATAGTTGAAAATCTGCTTGAATTATCCAAACAAATAGATGGAAAGACATGAACAAAATAAATTAAAACATGGTTAAAATATCAAATAGGAATGTGCAAACATTATATTTCCTTGGATTCTAAGAGTAGAATACCATGGGTCACAATAAACCCATTCTTATTGAAGGATGCAGTTTGGTTAGGTTGATACCCACATAGACTTTAGTTCTTGTCTCTTCCTTGGATGCCCTGTATACAACCATATAGTCCTTTACATTATTAAAAGATTCATCAGATACACTACTTGGATTATTAATTGGCTTATAGGTGCCATGGTGAAAGGCCATATGACCATGTCTTAGATAATCCAGGTTTTACCATGGTCAATCTCCTAGAATCAGTAGGCACGTTAATGTGGAATTCCTTGAATTATGCTCCATGGATTAAATTCCTACCCCTTAGTTAGGATCAGATAATACTGAATTAGATTTCCTTGAATTTTATATTAGCTTTATTATTTCAATAGAACTTCCTCATTGGTTATTATTTTCATGTACTCTTGTTTCATCTTTGGACCTTCACAAAATATAAAATCATGAGGTGATCTCAGTACATGTTATCCCTCATGTGACCTACTAACATTAAATGGTGATTAATTAATTAATGAACTATTTATAGTTTTAGACACCAGATGAAGGTTTAAGTAGGTAAATCAGTATTTTGTTGTATTTTACTCTTTGATTTACATTATATATGTATTCTGTCACACTGATATATTCCATTACACGGGCCAGACGTTATATACAACATTGGTGGTAGACCATTTTGAATTATCACACACCATCTCTAGAATATGTTTGGTACCATAGTAGATTACATAGCTATAGGTATTGAAAAAGAGAAGAATATAGCTTCCAACTCTTGATTTTTTGAATGAAAATGGAGCTTGATAACAGATGACCATGTTAGATCTCTGGATTCATGGAGTAGCCATTTTTTTCTTTCACTTTTTGGAACATGTTATGCCTTTTGTCTTGTATACATATATTCCATTTTTCTCGTGATATGAAATTACATCATCTTTGATTCAGTTTATGATTTTATAATTATTCTTGTTGATCTATTGAATTTGTTTTTCCCACTATTTATTTATATTATTTTTATTGCATTCACTGTTTAATATTGTTTATAGTACATCCGTTGTGATACATTCTGCTAATGAGGGAATATTATTTCCATAAAAACTACCTAGTCCCTCACTACAAGTCACCAGCCTCTTCCATTGATAGTGATTCTCTTGAGGCCATGTGGCCCACCGGGCTGGGGGCACCCATTCAGTAGCATCCATGTCTGGGATATCACACAGTCTTATCAAAGGCTGGTTTCTATTCATTCATTCTTATTTAGATACAATAGATTTGAGAATATGAATTCTTGGGACTTGGTCATAAGTCATTCATTGGCATCATGAATCCATGTTTAGGGTAAAAACTATTCTTCCTAAATTATAATTTTTATTCTTCTTTTTCCTATTTCTGTTATTATTTCACCATTGGGTGACACACATGTTTTCTGGTGTGGTTAATTGTTACTCTTTTATAGGGATTTGTTTTCTCCTTATCCTGATGATATGAGGAAAGGGAACATTACTACATGCATCATTATAGGCACCTAGAGTTCACATGACATGAATATTTCCATGCCATATATGTTCATTACATTGCTTCTCATTTCTGGATATGCTTGTGATTTTGGAATGATGGTATGATAAATTTCCTATAAATGTATTACTTTTTATAAGATTGAGTGACTATCTGTCTCAATGCATGCGGTGTATGGTCCCTCATTGGTTGGGATGAGTAATTTTACTATTTGGTCTGTTATACTATAAATAAATGGGGGTTGCATCTGGTGATAGGTGTCAGGGAACTGATTAATCCGAAATGGTTTTCCATTATATAGTGATTCTTGAAATATAAAATGGATTTGTTTCACATCCTTATCCTTCCATTTCATGTTCATGAAATTTAATAGAGTGAACCTAAAAATTAACAACAAAATGACATGAAAAATATACTTGAGAACAAACTAATACCTAAAAATGTATTTTGGTGGTATGTGCAGTATCCATTAGGTAATGATATTTCTTTCAATTATCTTCCATTAGTGATGATATCTCATTTCTCTTATGATTATTCTCAGGAATGTGCTTTGCATTTGTAGATGAATGCTGATAGTACGTCCTCGTGTCTTTCTCAAGGAGAGTGGTGATGACCAGGCTCTAGATATGAGGTTCCCAAAACCCCCAGTTTTACATTCAGTAGTCCCACTTTAGGGAACACCTACATTATTTGATCCAAAAACTGATGCTCAAGTCTGTGATAGTTTCCTACATATGATGCATCCCAGGAAGCGTGCTTCAAGGGTTTCACCTACGATGGCTGATATGACCTGTGAGATCCAACAACAACATCCCTTTACTATTTCATGGGTTGGTGGTACTCAGGCTATTGAGTCTTGGATAAAGTCCATGTTGTCTATATTTGAGCATTTGGAAATACCCCCAAAGTGAAGTGTCCAGATTGCAAAATAAATTCTTCAGGATTCGGTCAAGCGTTGGTCAGATGGGGTTACCCTTGCTAGTTTTCATTGGGTCATGTTATGGGATAATTCTCAAACTACTTTATGTGATCAGTTCTTTCCTCAGGAACTGAGAGCCAAAATAGCTAGAGATTTCATGCCTCTTGAGAAGGGTTGTATTCCAATTATGGAATATTCCGCAAGTTTCACTAATTTACAGAGCATTGCACTGCTTCTAGCCGATCATGAGCTTTCACATGCTAGACGTTTTGAGAGTGGGACACATAATCCATATAAGCTCAGGTGAATGAATTTATCCATTATACATATAATGAAATTTTTTATTAGGGCCTTATAACTGGTCAAAAACTAAGGGATGACAAAAGTACATGATATAAAGGATTAGAGTAGCATGAGTCCAGTAGTTTTTCTAGAGGTTGGAAGAAGTCCCTTGAGGTTTCTTTTTAGGGTAGGGGAAACCTGGGAATCTAGTTTCAAAGCTATTTGGTATGTAATTAGGGTGGTAGAACTGGTCATAAGAATCCCCAATGTGATAGATACCCTATGGACTACTGAACCTGTGGTTGTAAATTTCATCTTCATAATTTTGTATTTGACCTTTACAACAGCTTTGAGTGAAAAAGGATCAACATTAGCTCCACCTTCTGGAGCATGTTCAATTACACCACATTAGTCATGTAGTTGGAATAACACTGACATGTCTCTTCGAGTAGGATATTGTGGTCGTTGTAGTATGATCCATGATCACCAGAAGTGCCACTAGAGATTTCATGAACATATTAGTCCTCCTGTTGCATAGGTCCATGGATCATGTCAGTTTCATCATTTACATATGATACCTAAGGATCAATCTACATGACCATTTATTGTATGAGGTAATATTCAAATATCCTCCATAATTTTCTCTGTTTTATTGATATATGGGCATCAAACTCTTTAATTTATGTATCTATCAACAAAATTCTCAGACTATAGATACAGTATCAATATGGTGTAATGACCCTCGATACAACATTGGATATACAGACGAAGGGAATATGATATTACAGGGACTGTCCCCATGATAATGGAAGTTAGCATTTCTTTTGTAATCTATTTTCTATCCAGATTATAGAAATTGATTTCATTCTTGAGATGTACTGGTAAGTCCACTATCAAACCATTTTAGACTGTTATCGTCATAGGGTTTGTTTTATATCACCAGAATGAAGCAGCTAATTTTTCAAATGTGATTGGGATTTCTATGTTGGGTGAGCTGGACCAAAGTAGCATGGGATAGGTAGAGTGAACATTATGTTTGAAAATATTTTCATAGAGGATCGCAAATATCTAAAACTAATTTCCCACCAGTAGTTGATCATTTCAAGGTAGTCTTTCCCAATGAATTTTACGGGTTACATCCTAAGAGAGAGATAGTGTTTTCAAAGGCGCTTATTAAAGGAGTAGCTCCAGTGTCCATTACACTATAAATGATTCCAACTTCTGATTTTCAAAATAACATGAGGAGAATAGAGGAACTATATTCCAATAGTTTAATATGGCCCAAAATATCCTTATGGCGTACACCCGTGCTTTTTTATAAGAAGGAGGATGAAACTATTCATTTATGTGTGGATTATAGAAGGTTGAACCAGCATATGATCTAGAATAGGTATCCACATCCTTGAATAAATAGTCTATTTAATGAGATATAAGGAGAAAATGTGTTATCTATGATCGACATGAGATCTTACTTTCATCGGGTGTGAGTTAGACCTTTAGACATACCTCGTACAATTTTCCACAGTAGGTATGTTATGTATTAGTAACTTGTTATGCTGTTTAGTCCAAAAAAAATTCCAATTGTATTCATTGCTATGATGAATGGGCTTTTGAACTATTATTTGGGCTCTTTTTTTCATGGTATTTTTTGGATGACATAATGGTGTATTCTTGTGATCATAATGACCATGAAAAACATCTTGATACCATTTTGAGTACAATGAGAGAGCATTATCATTATGCACCGATTCCTTTGTGCGATTTATGGATCGACAAATTTCAATTTTTGGGTAAAATAATTACAAAATATGGAGTATCTATTGATCCTATAAAGGTTAGTTCAATAGTTTCCATGGAGCCACCCTAACACGTTTTTTATTATAGGATTTTCTTAGTGCTCACTGGATATTACATGCATTTCATAAAAAACATTTATCATCTTGCTTCACCTCTTTCTGGTCTTCTGAAGAAGGGTTACATGTTCACATGGTCAGAAGAAAGTGTGAAATCCTTTTAGGAGCTGAAGGGAGGCTCGACTCGGCACCATTCTTGATTCTTCCCGAACTTGGAAAATGTTATATCATCTTTAGCGATGTATTAGGAATTTGACTAGTATTAGTTTTTATTCAGGAAGATAAATTTGTTCTGTACAAATCTTGGAATTTATGGCCACTTTAAAAAAATTTCCTGATGCATGATCTCAAGCTACAAGGAGTTTTTCATGCCTAACATTTCTAGAGACACTATCTGTTAGATGAGATCATTGTGATGTATAAATATCAAAAGATCCTCAATTATATCTTTTATTATCACATTGTGAACCTATGACAATTATTTTTGGTCAAATAACTATAATCCTTGTATTTTGAGCAATTAATATATTCCTAGAATGGGCAATGTGGTTGAGGATGCAATGAGTCAGAAAACTCAACTGCATGTCGTACATAAATCTATTGAAGAATGATAGTTAATGTCCCTATTTTCTGAACCTCATCTACGGTTTCATGGTTGTCACAAGTAGTCTTACCTTTCAACCTTAATATTTACCTTTTCCCAAACTAAGAAGTTGAAGAGTTTGCAACTTTAAAATCCAAAATATTTGGTTCTCCATGAGAGTATATCATGAGATAACCCACTTATGAATTGGTCTGTAAACTAAGATGTCGTCATAAATCTACATGGATGTATCTGAGATCCTACAAGTATGACAGATAAGTTGATAAAAGAGTCACATGCTTCTCAGTAGGCTATTCATCTAGAAATCTCAATGATGTAAGGAGATATGTGACACCAGTAATAGTGGCCTATAATAAAATATCATATTCTAAGATTAATCACTAGGCATTCCACCTAGAAGGGGGTGAAAATGGAGGTCCAACATCCTACTGTCTTGTTGCTACTGCTTCTACTCCAAAAATAAAAATTAGAAGATCGTTCTATGGATTTTGTTTTTAGATTACGTAGGGCAATAAGGGTTAGTGATGTAATCTGTGTAGTCATTGTCCGATATAAACAATCATACCACTTCATTCCAATATGGGATAATTTCTCAATTGATGAGTTGGGTTTACTGTATGTCCGTGAGATCATATGAATACATGGAGTTCCTTATACTGTCGTTTTAGATTGGGAATCTCATTTCACATGATGGTTTTTGCACGTTTTGAAGATGGCAATGGGGACTGAAGTGCTTCTAATAATATATTTTCATCCTTAGACCTATGGATAATCAGAACATAAAATACGGGGCATAGAGGATATGCTATGATTATGTGTCCTTTATTTTGGAGGATCTTGGGAGAAGCATATCCCTCTCATCATGTTTTCATATAATAATACTTTTAGGTAACAATGCAGATCGATCATTATGAGGCCTTATATAGTAGGAAATATAATTCACACATGCACTCGCTAGAGTTAAGAGAGGTAGCCCTACATGGTCCTCATCTTGTATAGAATACATCATAACAAGTAAAGATGATCAGGAAGTCTATGAATATTTCTCAGTTATGATAGAAATCTAAGGAAAATCACCGTCGATGACCACTAGAGTTCAAGGTTGGGGATCATGTTTTTGTTCATGTATCACCCAGAGTAAGTCATATATGATTTAGAATGTTGGGAATGTATCAACTGGTTTTTTCGGCTGATTTGAAATTCTAGAGAGACCCAGGATTTTAGCATATCGGTTGCTACTACCATAGAGTTACCATGCCATGCACGACCTCTTTCTGGTTTCAAAGCTTCTCTAATATTGTGTTGACCCCTCTCATACCACTGATCATAATGATGTTGTGTTAGATTCCAATTATACCTTTTAGGAGTATCCATTAAGCATCATTGATTGAAACACGAAGGCTCTCTAAGGAAAGTATGTCCCTCTCATAAAGGTGTTATGGTAGCATGACTAAGTACAAGACGATACATGGGATAGGGAAGCAGACATATGTTCCCAATGTATAGAGTTGTTCTTAGGCAGTATTTCATTACCCTTGGAAGGATTACTCAGAGGGTGAGTTCTATTAAGCGTGGAATATTGTTATAACCCAATTTCTAACTATGGTATGTATCCTTTATTTTTAGCTCTATATTTTTAAATTTTATATAATATGGATTCCTAATGAGTATGTAAAGTATTCGAGGGTGTCCATGTTTTGATTGGATCCACGAACCCGTATATTTATGGAAAACAGTCTTGGAGAAGTGTTTATAGTAAACCGCATGGAATACCTCATGACTGGCCTAACTCTGTAGATAGAATTTCATCAGATATATCCATTTGACATGGTTGTCGCACTTTTTTGCGACCTAACCATTCGAATTCCCCCATTTCCCTAGTGACCCATTCATGGGTTTCACATGGTTTTCAAAAACCATATTGACCAAACCATTATAGAATAGCCACCCCACATGGTTTGAACACTATTTGACAAACCGTGAGGACAAACTATGTGAGAATTATTTTTCTTTCTAAATTTCATGTTTCTCCATTAATGATAATTTAATACTCATCTTTGACCCTAATATGAGAACCACATGGATTATCCTCCATTTTCACCCATTTTTAGTTTTTTAAGGCCAACGCTAGGGATCAAGATATATCATTCATTCGACATCAGATCGAGCTTCAGTTTTTCCTGTTAAATGCACACAAGAATGCAATTGAGTCCTCTTTAGACATTTTACATAACTATTTTACTTGATCTATATGTCACCATGTGATCATATTTAAACTTTTATTAGATCTACTCCAATATTTGGAAATTCAAGCATTGCTAATGGAGGATAAGGATTATAAAACCCTAATGTGGGTGATATATAACATATTCCTAAAGTCTGTTTTTTTGGAATGTTCTTGTTGGGTCTGCCGATTTCTCTAGAGGATATTACCAAAATTTACAGACCATTAATTTTTTTTTATAGAATCATATAGATACGATCAATCAATATATGTCATTAATTTTTATTGGTTACACACACAACTCAATCTGCCTCATGTCAAATGTTATGCCATAATTGGGATTCAGTGTTTTGACAAATTTGAGCCACCATTCGGGGGTTCCATGCCCGACCATTATAAAGGTTGGTATTTTTATAATAAATAAATTTTTATTAACAAGAATTTAATAATAGAATGTACCATTTATTCTCACCACAATACCAACCAAAGGTAAGTTCTTTAAATTGATTATTAAATGTAAAATGTGGAATGGAACATATACTAGGTATACAAATTTGAATTATCAATAGTGATTGAATAAGGGTCACATGTTTTTATAAACCCTTTCTACATTGATCATATATTGAAGAGAGAATTTCAATAATTAAATATGGCTTAATGGTGGATAAAAATTTGATTAAGTGGTTGAAATTATACTTGGACTGTCCACACTAATGGAAGACAGGGCTTAAAGCAATAAATAAATGGTTGCAACATTTAAAGACCAATCCAAACTATTGGAATTCAATACATTATCCAAATGACTTATTACATGATTTCAATAACAAATTGGAATGTACTGACACATGCTCGCCTTGTATTATGATAGGAGAATACCTTATGTATCATGAACCCCATTAGGATTCAAGGATGTAGTTTTCGTAGGTTGATACCCACCTAGACTCTAGGTCATGTCTATTTCTAGGATTACTGTTATAATACCATAGATTAGTTTACATTATTACTGGAGATCTTGGATAAACTCTTTGTGTCATGCATTGGCTAGTAGGTTCCTTATTGAAAGCCCATAAGGCACTGTCTTCATTTAGCCTCATTTTACCATGGTCTACCACCTTGGACTTGGTTGAAGACTTATTGTGTAATGTTATGGATTACGCTCCTTGGATTACAGTGTTACCCCTTAGATAGACTTAGATACTATTGATTTAGCATTCTGTGAGATTTATGTCACCTTGGTTATTACCCTAGAATTCCCGCACTGGATATCATTTTCATGTTTCCTTGTTACATCTTGGGACATTAACTACTTACACTATCATGAGGTGATGTCAGTGCTAGATATGCCTCACTTAACCTATTATCATTAAATGGTGACTGCGTAATTAATGAACTGGTTACCTATTTATACACTAGCCTAGGGATGAAGGAGATACAAGGGTATTTAGTTTTGTTGTACTCATTACTTTACATTATATATGCATGCATGAAAACTGCTATATTCCATTACACGGACCATATGTTATAGACACCATTTTTGGTGGCCCATTGATATTTATCTCACACCATCTCTGGAAGATTTTTGTTACTCTTAGTAGATTACATGGTTGTAGGGATTGAAAAAGGGAAGAATATAGATTCCAACTCCTGATTTCACGATGATAGGATGAATCTTGATAACAGATGACCAAATAGAATCCCAGGATTCTGGGATTACCCTTTGTTTTATTATATATTTTGGAACATGTTATGCATGCTATTTTTTTATACATGTCTTCTAGTTTTTTAGTGACATGACATGTGTCTCGAATGAAAATATTATCATTAAATCACCATGGTCTATCTATTGAGTCGTATACCATACATGTTCGAATTGAAATAAAGTCTACATGTGCCTCGAGAGGCCCATGGTGGGTGTGTGAATGAATCTCAACAGGGAGATACCAACAGGTAGCATTCTTAAATCAATATTAAATTGAGGTATACTCATATATAACTAAAAATAATCAATTTTACATTTAATAAATAACATGATTCCCCTTTAATAAGAAGCCACACAGTAGCGATCAACAACTTCATTCATAAACAATATATGTCTAAAAATAGGCCCCCAGTTATATATATAGAATACAAAATGTGTGTTTATATATATATGTGTAGTGGATATGATCCCGGGTGTAGTCTCCCCAAGGAATCACATGTCTCATATCATACCATGAGAACTATTTTTTTATCGATATAAATATGTCACACACACCACATTACTTATGATGTGTAACCCAACATCCAAATGAAATACCCTAACATGTCCTTTCTCTCATGGACCACATCTCAAAAAATCCACATCATCTAGAAGCTCAACATCCCGAGGCACTACTATAGATTTCCACCAATAAAATCACATTTGGATCACTATCCAATGTACTAGGTCCTAAAAATATCCATCCTTTCAATATCTTGGAAAAATAGCCTCAAGTATCACTATTAGCCACATCCCGAAAATGATATTTTCATCACAATTAACCAATGATCCATAATCACCCACTATGATCTCTATGGTGATCTCCCACAAAAATAAATCATGTTCAACAACATCCCCTATGCTACAAAGTCTATGGGAGCCTCCACCAACAATGATTGGTCACCACTACCTTGATATTAGTCATAGATGTCTGCAGATGACAATAATGGATCATTGAACAACAAATTATGAGATCAAATCACTAATAAAACTACTAAAAAGTATCATAAAAACTATTTCCTAGAGACCATGTCCATAATCTAGATGGTCATGAGCTTTTCTATTACCAAGAGACAAGCCCAAACCGTTATGATCATATCATATCATTCTGATTAACATGTCCCAAAAGACTATGATCAATAACACCATTATATACTAGGCTACAAAAAACCTGAATAACAATTTCTTATCTATCTGACTAATCAACATAAGCACAATCCTAGATCCATGCCCATCACGTTACCATGGAACTAATAAATTCAATATAAGAAAATAAAATTACATAATTCAAAATTATCCAACCTAGACTAACATTCCCAAGAGGTCCAATCCCATATACTGGAATCATATGTCAAAAATCTATTGAATTCCCTAATGACATCCCATGAGGTCAATTTATTAATTTAAATGAAAATAACTATTTTATTATTTTCTTTCTATATCAACCCACACATCACTTATTATGAAAAAACTTAAAATCAATCAAAAATATGGAGAAATATAGGGAAAATATGAATTATACTAGTAGTCACCCTCTCCCATGAAATCAACCTCTTTGTTATGTGAAATTATAGAAAAATAACAGTTTTTATAAACTCCTTGAAAATGATGAAAATAAGGAAGCATTGATTTTTTATTCTATGCGTAGAGATACCATTATAAAAGAAACAAGTAGATAGAAAGGCAAACCACTATAGTTCTAATTATACTGATAGAGCTCTGGGTAGAGGATGGAAAAAGAAGATAACATGAACCCCTATAGAGGTAAGGAGGGGCACTAGATAACTCATTGGTCCCCCATACACCATAGATGGAGAAAAATATATAATAATGGGCTTGACCCCCCCCCCCCCTATGGAACATGAAAATACATTTCCAACAACAAAAAGAGGGTGAAAATAGTATAATTGATATATTAGGTTCATGACATGTAACCCAATTACAAATTGTTAATTCCATAATTTAGACCCACAATCCTTCATTCCCTATATAACATCATATAAATGAGGTACACGTCATGTAACTTGTACATAGTTTTTATTATGGATGTATCTATTTTAAATTTCTCATTCTATATGATATTGATTTGATTTTTTCCCGAACACCAATGATTTCCAATGAATAAATAATGATCAAAATTACCCAAAAAAACTACCTCTAAAACCTTAGATGTTACAATATCCCCACATGAACATAGGTCATCTAAAAGCTATAAAAATTTACCCAGATATGGTATTCAACATAAACATTTCATCAATATTAATATAATATAAAACCATTAGTCACACATCAACTACCCTCAAGGATCTCCCCCCCAACAAGTTACATATCTAGCCATTTCCCAACCCAAAAAAAACATCTGCTAGTCCACCGAACTTTCATAAACTCAAAAGTCCTCCCATGACAAATCATCATACCTACACCTAATAAGGTACGCAATTCGTACATTTATCATAATAGACACCCATCAAGTCCATAATATTATTTGATTCTCTCAATTAACTATTCCATAAATTGAACTCATTATAACACGATTCTTATAAAATTATCATTGATAGTATAACTCAATGGAAGCTCAACATAATCAAGAATCAGCTATAAACATATATTTCCAATACAATCATGATTTATATTCACATCATACATAACCTCGATCACATATACTCTCATACGCCTTATAACCTCATATATAAACCACATCACATCAATTATAAGACACAAGAACAACTCATATATAACCCACTACACATTGATAACCGAATTCCTACAGAACTCACATAAAATCATTATCCCATCGATTTCTAGAATAATTTTGGGTTCTACTTTACCATATATATATATATCAAACATAATTAAATATTCCAACCTAATTACTGGTTCATGGTTTGTCAAAATATAGTACACACATACCACTGTCATCATAACTACCCAAATCCCAAACCAACTAAATAAAATTACACCTACAGAGTACCTCAAACTATCATCATATCACATGATTTCTATAGCACTGGATGCTCATCAACATGAACCCGGCCAGAATAAAAAATAATAGAGACATGGACTCCAAATAAAGCGTCATCTGATATAGGTCACTAACACCACAATTGGGTCCCACTGGCTCTTTCGAAACCTATTCATGTAGTGGCATCCCAACAACTAGCTCCTATAATCATTCCTAGTCCTACCTCGGATCGATGATCCTAACCAAGCCTTTAGATCCCAATTGTTAGAGATGGATTCCTACACATCTTCTCCATATGGGCCATCTAGTCACATACTAAGGACTCTATTGGAGGAAACATGCAATGAGACCATTCCAACCCCATTTAACCACACTAGAAGTATACCACTAATGATTCACTCCCCTATGGTCTTCCAAAATCAATCTCCTAACTCCATTTCAATGATTCACCATATCCCTTATTCCAACCAAATGATGCATATAGGCTATAATAACTTGGCTCTATCACCTGACTCAAATATGATTGTTCAAAAAATATTTCCTTGGCTATCATCACTTGATTCACCAAATTTGAGAAGGAAGATATCCTGAAGCAAATTACCTGCACCTATAATGTGTGTCATAATCCATCCTCGAAATTAACCACTCTGATGAGATCATATCCTCCTACAAAATGTAAAAAATGATATTTATGTTATATTTTATACATAATTCATGAAAGTGGTACCCCCCTTTGAATATTTATGAACTAACGGTATATATCATCCCTTTACATTTATAGGACGGAATTATTTAAGAAACAATTCAAGAAAACATTCCATAATAGTTCTTCATGTATACATTTATATTCCTATTCATATAACTAGTTCTTTTCTAGTCCGTTAATAATGTTTTTTGGAGACTTTTCCCTCCCACCTAGGGGTGTCTCTATATAATTGATTATCCTATGAAAAATCTCTATCTTATTCATTGCCTCTTGCATACACCAATCAAACTAAAATAGTGTTTTCTGTTGCAACAAGAAATAAAAAGTCATTTATTTCATAGTTGTCTCACCTCCATAATCCTTCTAGTAATTTCCATGATTAACCTAATTCAATATCACCTTCTGTTGCTCATTTAATAATAGGATAAAATCTTCTATATCTTATAGTTTTCCTACCTATACTTGAGCATGTATTGGGTCATGTACATTCTTCGAATGATAAACTTGAGCCCTTATGGCCTCATCCTGGCCGATAAGGTTCCTTATCATTTGAATTATTAAGAGGAAACATATCACCAACCACCTGACACTCTATAAGAATATTCCTAGGTAGAATCTTGTTGAATACCAATATAATGGTCAATTAACCATAATTATATATATATTAATCAAATACAGTGAAATATATAATAGTAATCAGATCTAGACAGCCATAAATTCCCCTAATAAACTCTATCTCATCACATATAGTCTCATAGACCCTTATTTACCCATATCAGGGTCATGTTTGAGGAATAATCTAGCATCGTGGCCCCCTTCTTACTGCCTATAGGAGTAAGGAATGACAAGTAATCTTGACTCATGTCAACCTACCGACCCCAATTATATTCAAACATAAAATATAATCTATGGTCGAATAGTATAATTCGACAAATATGGGTAACCAGAAACACACTATACAATATTTATGTAAATTAAAAAAGCTCAACCATTATCATCATACATGCCTACCCTCATTAGATTCGGGAATATATATGAAATTCATTTAGATAAAATAACATCAAAATTAAATTTTATTAGCACCACCTTCCTTGGATGGTTGAGTAGAATGCTAATAATGAGAGGCATAGAAGAAAAAAAAAATTTTACATTCCATTGTGGACACTTTAAACAGCCAATCCCCTCTGAGAAAAATAATGAATTTAATGGAAAATACAAAACAAATAACATTATATGATCATAAGTACAAATAATTATGTGAAAACAACCTTCCTCGTTATATTCACCCAATGTTAAAATTCCTCTTTTTATTAACTTAATATCACTTCCAAGTGCGCCACACTATGTGGAAATGAAATCAACTGTAAAATAACTATTTATAACCTCAATTTCATACCCATTGAATCTCTATATGTCCCCCATGTGTGGATATTTTGGAACCCAATCCTGAGGTAAATTCCTAATTATGACCACATAATAGTCTATGTTATACCATATCCCAAATAGTAAGATAAAAATACATTAGTACCTAGGTGAACACAACTATAAAAAAACCGAGAAGAAAATTCATCTAATACAATTTGTTGCACCTACATTCCCACAAAAACAGTGTCCTAGAACTTTTGGACAATAGGCTTAAGGTGATCCTCTACATATTCCAATGTATTCTTCTATCCAATGAATGATGTTGAGGTTATTTATGGTATAATATACCTTATTATGGTGATAATTATAATATTCTATAAAAATATTTATAAATATATCTGTTGATGAATTACCATCATTGCATATTAATTAAAATTATTGTGAAATAATTGGAATCACTAGTTGATGAAATAACCTCCATGGTCCTATAAAAATCATACCATGGAATCATACCACTCAATAACTATTGTTAATATCCTATTCATGATCCATTAAATGGTTTAAAATGCATAAATTCCTCATGCTTCATAAGGGGAACATGTAAGGTGTGAGAACAATTCCCAATAGGCCACCGCCAACATATTCATTTACTACATTCATAAGAAATATAGTTGTATAAAAATATAATAATTAGCAGGACATGTACATTTAATATATGACATGTTTCCAATAGTATATACATGGAAGCAAACACCTGCATCAGACATATCATGTATATGTCCGAACAAGTTCCCCCGTTTATACATATTTATATATATAGATTACACAATATTTATTTGTATATATAACAATGTGAGATAGTATTCATGGAGTATCTTACAATGAATCCTCAATATAATATCATACCAGGTGAAAAATATAGTTCTCCTATAATCATTTCACATTGAAAACATTATATCAGCTGTGAAATATGGAATCTAATTGAAATACCCAAACAAGTACCTAGTCCATCGGTCCATATTTGAAAAAATAACCATCAACTCAATGTCTGATGTCATCATGAATAGTGATATATTTACACTAATATAATAATCGCCACCTCAATAAATTATTTCTTGAGGCATGTGGAAATCTATCCCATGAATATCTTTTTCTAATGGATGCAATTATAACAGTTAGCTTCACCCAAACAGACTTTCTCATAACTATCAACTAATTGTCCGTCACCATCTACTTATAATTCTATAGTGAACACCAGAATACATTTTTGATGTTAAAAAACCTCCTAATATGCATAGTCAATATGGGCCTCCACTGATAAAGAGTGTTCAGCACCATCACGATCTGAGTCCAACATATTTTCACAGAACCCCAACATAACATTTTTCATCACTGAGTGAGTATAAATCTCTCTAAAAATACATTGTAAACTACATCTAAGACCTCCATCACCATTTACAATGCCTCTAATAAAAATCTTCATCACCATATCAAGTACCTAGTACCATTCCCTCTATCCTAACAATCACATCTATATAATCCTATGATAATGTCACCACAACCAATGATCAATATCACACATTTATCGTAGGGAATTACATAACTAACTTACTACGTAACCTATATCCAAGTGATCTACATCTCCAAAAAAATTGTGGCAGGCCCTTCACATCTTCAAAAAACCATTAAATTCATAATAACAAATTTCATTTAATTAAATCAAAATAACCCATCCACCCTAATCATCCTAAGTGACCAAAACCACCGAACCAAGAATTTCTTGAAAAAAAATCTCCGGAATTCCCATCAAAATCTATCAAGATCAATGTATGTATTTAGATTATGGACATAAATTTATCAAGATTTCTTCTGGCCAACCCACACAGTGCATATAGAGTGAAAAATAAAAAACTCTCAACATCATCCATAAATTTTGGCACCAACTATAGTGTATTATTTGAATCTCTATTATATGAAATTAGATTATAACATGAGCCAAATAAGAATGAAATGAATTTTTAGATTGATGAATATAACATAAGGAAGAATATTTCATAATGATTTAGTATTTTATGGGGCGAGATAACACTCATAGATAAGTAATATGAGTTAATGACTTACTAAAATGCGTCTAATGAGACAGAAAGATATCATATCAGTTATCAAACAAAAATTATACGAAGAACACTAGTAAAGGTAAGGATCCATGTGAGATCCCCTATTTTATCCTTCCTATATGAAAGGAGGAAAAGAAATTATAAGGGATCTATGACCCTAATCCACCATTAAAATACATTTACTAAAAATTTCATGGCATTATAATATTACATCTATTGTATTAGTATCAGGATTTGTAACCCAGTTACATTTCATGAATTCTTCAATATTGATCCCCAATCCTTAAACCATACTACATATTGTGTAAATGATTTACAAATCATGTATGTGCTATATGATATCTATTTTTCTTGGATCTATATTAGATATCCAATTCCCTCTAATCTTTCTATAGTGTTCATACAACAACTAGTGACTTCCAACGAATCAAAAATGTAAAAAATTACCAAAAAATATGACATCATTGAAACAGACATAATTAAAAAAATTTATATTCTATACAGATGGATTGTTTGAATCATCATGTTATGAATCCTTAAACATATGAAAATCATTTATCTTATGGAAAATGATTACTAAGTCTTTTAATTTAAATAATATTAGACGTACTAGAATATTTCCTCAAGTTCATATATATATATATCAATTAGTACTCAATTATGTTTGGTGTTTATTAAAATTTCATCTGTCATCGATAAAATTACTTGGTATGGTTAGGTTCTCTAATTATGAAAAAACTGAAACATATCAAATTTTTAATTAATTTTATAAATTTGTATAATAGATGAAACAAAAGTGATTTAAAAATCATTGATCAAATAGGGGTGTTGAAAACATCAAAACTACATTAAATGGTCATATAAAAGATTATAAATTTTTTCACAACTCATGTATCCTAGAATAAAATAATGTAAAGGTGATATTTATAAGTTAAACCACACTATATTTTAGATGATCAGATTGACGATGAGTCCAATTGACTATTCTATATCTTTTGTGGTAGATGATTTGGAAACTAAATCAATGATTCAAAAAATTAGTCGTTCTAAAGAAGTGATAATTAAATCAAACAAAATATGTTATGGAAATCATACCAATTATAAATTTTTGATAATATGGGGATGTGAATTAATCATATAGTGTTCTAAATATTAAAAACATTATCTTAAATTAGATAAATGTTATTTGGTTATCATATATATACTATGGGATGAATCTTATAAAATATTACTAATTAAAAAATGTTTGTGGAAATACATCATAACTTCAATGAGGATGTTTACATTATTCGTGGGTTTTTAATAGTAACGATGACCTTGGAGAAGTTAAATACCATCAAATATAATGATATCCTATAATTTAAATTTAGATAGTTATATGAAAATCGTAGGAAGAAGATCCACCTTATGTGACATCTGAATTGTAATGACGTGGTATTATTAATTAGTATCATAATATATATGGATTTAATAATGAAATTGAATATGAATTACTTTACATAGATATTGATAAAACATCATACTAATACGATATTAAGAGTTTTGATTCTATATAATTAGAAATAACTAATAACTATTAGATTTACATAGGGAAGATAACCATTTTTAGAACATTGAGGATGAACCAGAATAGATATTAACTATATGGTGGAAGTTATTTTTCCAATTGACAATGAAAAATTATACAATAGTTTCCCCATATAAATATTTTCTAGTGGGTAATTTTTTTCATTAAATTCATTATATTTACTATGATGATATTTTTTCTAAGGTTTAAATTATTAATACCATTCAAAAAATATATTCCATAATATTTCATTATGGGTTTCATATTCCACAAATTAATATCCATACAAAATTAATGTAAAATAATCTATTAAAAATTGTTTTTATGACACAACCTGTTGTTTTTTATATTTTAAACGAGTTCATTATGTTTCACATGTTATAATGATTCTTTTATGAATTTATGTAGCACACATAGATATATAGCATATTGTTTGAGGATTCGATTGATGATTTATGTTTCCTCAAGAACTCAGATTGTAAAAGTATATAAACATGCATAGTGGAAGTGTTGTGGTATTTCAGGTGTAGTACATTGATATTAATTATCTTATTAGAAATGGTGTTCGAAATAAATATTCTATAAAATGTGGTTGGGAAAATATATCTCGATGGAGGCCATCATTGGGTAATAAACATTCTCAGTATAGTGATCTTTGGAGATAGGTCAAGGGTTTGTTTACTATGTCGAAACAATAATATTGATAAATTAATAAAAATATATAAGCCTATTTTTCTAAATAGATTATCATATAACTGAGATTCATTCATAAATTTTATGATAATTAAAAATACATATATAATGTTAGAAAATATGGATGAGATTCCATTAATATCATCAATATGATACATCAGGTATATAAGGTTATTTAATTAACCATATTTCAGATATTTTTTATTATAGAAATAATAATTGAATATTATCCTAAATAGAGTAACTTGATTATTTTCATGAATGTTCTTATATGTAAAAGAATAAATATATATGTTTTTTCTAGCATGTAGAATTTTTGGGAACAATAATGTATTGGTCCCCACCTAACTGATAAAATATTTTACATATTGAGAATTATTATGATGGTTTTTAAAGATATAATATGATGTTTTGATATGTGTTGTGCCTTTAGAGTTTGTGATGAGCTCATTTTACTGGGTTATCTTGATTTTATTTTACTATATGAAAATTTTGAATGGAAATATTAATTTTTTTCAGGTTTTTTCTAGATAGTGTAGCATTCTATTTGATGAATTAAAAATCGGACAACATAATAAAATCGATAATAGAAGAAGAGTACATCACAAAACTAATTAATATAACTAAAACAATCTTGATATATATGTTCATTTATGAACCACATTTATTTATTATAATAATGAGATCAAATCAAATGTACAATAATAATAATTTTAATATTATCTTGGAAAAGTAACTATATTCCATTAAATGACCCAATAAAATTCCATCTCCACAAAAAGATTAGTGATATATGATTTTTATATATATAATAAGTTTATGTTGATTAAATTGTATTGGATTATTTGACTAAACTATTTGTGTAGAAAAATATTGAGTGTCATTTTCAGTCTCACAGAACTATATAACATTGATATTAGTTATAATAGTTTTAAAATGATCAAACATCCAATAATAATTGAAATATAAACTTATAATTCATCTATTTCTAAAAAAAATATATTCATTGGACTTTATAAGGTAAATATATACTCAATATATAACATTTAGTTTTCCATAATCACTTATAATCATTATTTATAACTTATTGTGATTATTGATTATGATTTTTATGAGTATAGTATTTTATTTTCTTTTTTGTTTTGTATTTGATATAACTAATAGAATAATTAGATAGTATGTCATGTATTATTTTCTAAGCTACCCCACTAATATATATGATATAGAATTAATGATATACCTAGGTTTGTTTTATTATTAATAAAAAGAATAACTAATGTTACTGAGATACATTTAATGAAAATCATGAAAATGTAAAACTCTCTTATGAAATCCATGATACACAGCAAATATAGTGGTAGTTTGGAAAAATTTTTTCATTTCATTTGTTAGAGAATATCCAATATGGAATTTTCCAAAATTCATTACTCATAAAGAAATATGTGTCATTTTATAAATTATAATCTGGAAATGAATGACCATGAATTGTTATGTTATATATTTTATTTCAAGCTACATGGATGGATTGGGTAATATTTATTCATCAAAATAATATATATATTTATATGATAATGTTTGTTTTCCAATTTTAGAATAAAATTTTATGATAAAAATAATCCCTATATTTCATTAAAAAAATTATAAAAAATCTAATATAATGTATATAGGTAGATCATATAGTGTCCAGGTTAATATATATATATATATATATATATATCTATTTATTTATATATATACTTTTGGATTATTGATCTAATATATAACATAAATATTTATAGAATTAGTGTAACTATTTTACTAAAGGACTGCCTTTTCATAAAAATGTGATTTTTCTTAATTTAATTTTTTTATGATTCAATGTCTAACAGTGTCACACATAATTTTTAAAAATGAGGATTGATTTAGGATAAAATTATTTTTACAATCATTGATTGGTTATATCAAAATAATATCTGAATTTGTTTTTATAGATTCATATTGAGTGTTCATGTTTTTTATATACTAAATAATGATTTAGTGTGTGTGGGAGACTATTTTCTTTACTTTACTAAAATGCCTGCTAAGGAAAGATGAATGAAAATAATTTTTTTAAAATTTTATCATTTGTTATATGGTACCACATAATGGAACATAAAGAGGAATTATATATGATTTCATTAATATCAACCTCTCAGATCATAATGACACGCATTTATACTAAACAAACATCATATAATGATATGAATAATAAAGGAGTTTTTTAGCATCCCATTTAATAAATGACTTAGAAACCAAAGACATATTTGTCTGAGAATATTTTAAATTCTAATACTATAATAGGATCCTTTATTTAATAAAGCAGTAACCTAAAAAAATATTCATGGATGTCATTTGGATGTGGTTTTGGATTTTTCTGATAAATAAAAATCACTATCATTGTATATTCTCTTCATTTGTTTTTAAGGTATAGGTACATGGAAACCGTTTCATAGATGAGGTCATAATAAATATTTTGGATGATTATATTGTCTGGTGGATACCCTCATAGGGATGAACCCATATGTTTTTTCAAAAAAACATGATTAAAACAAATAAAATGGTGATCTATTGTTATTTTACATAGGTATGTGGAGATCATTAATGTTTCTCTTATTTTATCAATTTTATTTGGATGGATTTTCTGTATGAAATACATATATTTACATATAACAACTATAGATATTTCCCATGAATACTATCATACCTATCATAACACAAACAATATAACAAATTATCCTCTAATTAAATTCCAATATATTACATCGTGTTGTTTTTTGGTATAATTATATACATTATTCACCTTTTGGATAAAAAACAATAAATAAACCAAATTACATCAACCATATAGATAATTAGTATTTAAGGTTCACATAATGAAAAACCCACAAATGTTACTCTCCATCATATATGGTTAGATATATAAAAAATAATCATTTTTTATTCCTTCGATGAGAGGGCATGAGGCATATAATAATGTTTTTTCATTGATAAATATTTACATACATATTTGATGTAAATCGATGAGGAATATTACATAAGACATGATTGAGATATAAAGGGAATTGAGATGATGAACTTTAAGGGATAAAAAACTATGATTTCATTGATATTTTAAGATTATTTATTTTACTATAATAAATAAAAATTATAATTAAACTGTAATCACAAAATACATGACTTTTTATTTATTCAAGTAGTGAAATATAAAATATAGTGTTATATTTAGTAGAATTGATATATATTGATAATGAAATAATGAATACATATTAAAACATCATAATGATATAAAATAAATCTAGACTTCTATAAAGAATGATATGAAGAAAATAAACCTTTATAATTAATTGTGTTTATAATTGGTAATATAACTGATGGTTGGGTATGTTGAAATATAATATAGAAACAGACTTCTTATAATAGTAATGTTATTATTGTCTCTGTTATAAAAGGGCCCAATAATATATCTACCATATAATGATAAATTTCTATTTAATAAATATAAATAGTATATTTTAATTATAATATAAAATGTAATTGTATAATTGTTTAATTTTTAATTATACATATATATATATTTACATTCTTGACACTAAATTTATGATTTTAGAATAAATTAGGTTTTTTTAATAAATTATATTATCATTTAAAGATGAATATTTATAATAATACTTTAACATTAATATTTATAATATCAAAATCATCAAATGGTGAATTTCACAAAAAAATTAGTTTAATATATTGATATATATAAAAATATTGTATACATATATGGTATATATTTTAAATTAATTGAAAAATAACATTTATGTGTTCAATAATATTATAAAATAAAAACCATGAATGTTTTACTTAATAAATATTGTTTAATTAAATATTAATTATAAATTTTCAACACATATAAATTTATTTTCTATAATGGGCCTTATATGTATTTATAATTAATTCCTTTTGAAAAAATGTTTTCCCTTAGAAAAAATGGGGTCAAATTTTATTTTTTATTTACTATCGAATTAATAAAAAAACAAATTTCTTAAATTCGAATGTTCAAGATCTAAAACCTTGTCTAATCCATGTGTATTCAATTTATATTGAAATCTATATAAAAATATTATGTCAATATTTTGTAGACATAGTTTCAAAAAATTTCTATATAAATATACCCAAACTCAAATTAATTATAACTAAAAATGTTTCTATATATTCTACTAATAATTTATTTATAATGAGTCATTATGAGATGATCATAATGTTACCATGCTTTTATTACCATGCATTTTTATGCAATATAGCTTAACACATGTGCTTAATTATTTCCCATAATTTCTCAATTGTGATCTAATTAAATTCCATTAAATTTACATATCAACTGTAATTATGATCCATTATTAAAAACACATTATTATAGTATAAATTATATTTTACCATTAAAAATCACTATGACACCCTCAAAAGTTATTATAATAATATTTATTTCAATATTCATCAACTATGACATCAAAATTATTATGATTCAATGAATTTATTCTATTGAGGACATGAAAATTTTCAATGTTTTAAATTTGATAGTATTAGGATAAAATGTATATAGATCAAGAACATTATGAACCATTTTTCATTAGATATTATTTTTTCACTCATGAAGTAAATTTATTAATACCCCATTAAAATGAGTTAAATCGAGAAGAAGAAATTTTATACACAATTATTTTCGAATAAGAGTGATTAAATATGTCAACAATTTAATAATATTTTTTCACTGTTTTATTTATTCTCATACCATTAATTAATACTATATTCATTGATTAATTCAAAATGACGTTCTTATTTGATAAATATATGGTATACTACAACCCCATTTTTTCGATAAGGATATGCATTAGTGTGGTTATCTTAAAATGTATTTGATTTTATTAATTTTTATTAAAAATGATAATAATATAAAAATTTTGTATAAAATCCTCAACTATTTTTATTTCGACGTTTCCTATATAATGAACTATCGATTATGTTGACATGTTTTTGTATATGTTTTTTAGTAACATTATATAATCTATTTTTAGACATTAATTTCAATAGATAGGTGCTTTGAGATTATTATTTAATATTTCAGTTTTAGAATTATATATTCCTTAATATTATTTGGAGTTTTCTTTAGAAAACCTAGAATAGGTTACTGGAATATTTCCACCATGTATTTATGTTCTCTTCGAATCAATCCATGGATTTATATTTACGATGTCTCGTATTAAAATTTAATTCACTATGAGATCAATTATTATTATTCATGTAATTATTTATTTTGAATTCACAAACATGAATTGGTATATTATGATAATTTTCTTGTTTTTATGAAATAATTTTATTTCATTCATCATTAATATATTATATTTCATATTTAGCCCATTTTTGATTTTTTGGTATAATACCCCTTTTTTGTATTATAGCTTAGTACTTATATTTTTTAATGTTTCTGAATAAAACCCTAAATAATATAATTTTTTATTTATGGATAAGCATAGAAAATTTATAATTATTCATTCATGTTGTAATATAAATTATGTTTTTATATTTAATTTAATTTCAATAAATGTATGTTTTCCATTGAAACAACAAGATCATTGTGTCTTATTTAATGTTATCTTATGTATATTATGTCTCTCAAATAAATATAAAACTACACTAAGTTACTGATGTTTAGGTTTTCGTAGTTTTTATTTGACATATTCTAGTTGAAACCATTTGAAAAATATCTAAAATAGCATTATTAGTGAAAATACATAATGAAGAACATTTTATAAAGTGATCATGATGTATTATTTTTGATAGAATACCTTATATGAATTATTAATGAATGTAAATAAATTAATTAAAAAAGTATCATTGTTCAATGTCTTATTTCAAATAAAAATAAAATAATTAATTATTTATAAATATTTCATATTGGTAGGATAATAAAGACATTCCACACATGTGATAAATATGGTTATTTTCATATATAAGGAATAAATGAAGCTGAAAAAATTGTAAGTATATTGGTAAATCCATCTGATTTTATGATAAAATTATTACAATTTTGGTATTTCATGTTTATCATCAATATCGAGTCAATTTTTTTGATTATTCTATGAGAAAAAAACATCCATATTTTAAATGGAGTACTAATTTATAATTTATAGAGAACTAAAAATTGTATATAGAGAGATTGTATTAAAAATTCGCATGTATTGAATGAGTGACGATTATTATATCTTAAATAATCTATTAGTTTTTTAAATTACTAATTATCATTTGCATTACTGACATTAACATGTATATGAAAATAAAATTAAAATTAAAATTTCATGAATTGATATTTATATAGATATTTTGAATGTTATAATTTCATTATTTTGTGTTTTTACTTGTTTATTTTTATTTTAATAAATTAATAACATATCAGATATTTGTTAGAGGAGTGGTGGAGTGAACTTAATTTGTTAAATGGAATTCACTTGGAATCTACTTTTACTAAAAGGGATTAGGTAACCCCAATGTGTACATAGGTTACATAGTGATCTCCTAACCTATTTTTTATTAAATTTAATTAGCTTATTATTTATTAATAAATGTTCCCACCATACAATTTAACCTAGAAGACATATAACCTCATCCTCCTAATACTCGATCTTCAATATTCATTCTCCATATTCTCTAAATTCACATATTGATTTTAATCACTTAATGAATTAATGTTATGTCTAATGAAGGATTTTAAACTTATAATGGGTATTTTAAACCTATGAAGTATCTCTAATTTTTTTACCCACCAACTAATCAATAATAAAATTAAATTTGATTCAATTTTATTTGTTTTCACAATTTCAAATAAAAATGTTTTATCAACCTAGGATACAGGTGAGAAAACTATTTTTGTTCTTAAATTGGTGTCCTATATTGGATTTCACAATTTTTTTAATGTGTGTTCATTAAGATACATATATGAGATTTCCATATAGGCATTGGATGAGTTATAAATTTCATAATAGGGTATAGTAAATCCATTCAGTTTGGGTCGGTGAACTCGACACATTGTATAATTATTAATGAGATTCACAAATAGATACAGTACTCTAGGGAATATTTTTATTATTATTTATAGAATATAGTTTGATTTTTAGGGAGATAATTATAATAAGAATTGGATGAGTATTAGTGGTGGAAAATGTATTATATTTAGGAAAAAGTTCCATAAAATTTTAAAGAGGATTCTATCATGGGATTTTTTTTAAAAATTATAAAAAAACTATTGATCAATGATGTACCAAGGGATATTTTAGTTGATTTAATGAATTATAAATTCCATATATGATAAATAAAACTATAGTTTTATGCGATTAGCTAGGTACTACAATTTTTTTTTGAAATTATACATTATTTTCTAGACCCTTGACTAATTTAACAAGGATTGGGATTCTGTATGTCTGGATGGATGATTGTGAAGAATGATTCAATGAGAAAAAGAGAAATTTGATCAATGCACATGTACACACATTACTAAAAAGTGGATAATGTATACTAATGTATAGTGATACTTCAAATAAATTTTTTCATTGTGTACTCATGAAAAATTATAGTGTGATGTCATACGCCTGATGATAGTTTATGATCCATGAGCAGAACTTCCCAATTCATATATTATAGCTAGATTATAACATTTCATCCATGAAAAAATGGTGGAACTACCTCTATGATATGTTTTGGGACATATATACCGATCATAGGACCCGAAAGTTTATAATCATAAAAAATGTTCTCAACAAGTGAATAAGGAGACTATTATAGCTAATCATGAACTATGATTTCTCTACATAAAATAATCATAGAAATTTGAACAAGGTAACATATTCTCTATGAAGAAAATAACCCATAACTCTATACATGTGGCTAATTGATAAAGGCCAAATCTTCTTATATATTCCATGAATTGATTTAAAAATCACAACTTCTGGGAATAGATCCTTCCATTACCAAATTATTAAAAAATCATATATCCATAATAATATTTAGGAGGCTCCAAGGGATTATCCAAATTTAAAAAGTAAAGAGAACAAAGTAATGGTAGGGAATATTCAACCGTTCTATATTGATGATGATGGAATTATTAGATTTGTAATGAGGATTAGGGGTATTTCATCAACTTGGATAATGGATGATATTTTGTATAATTAAAACAGATCAACTTCTATATATCTATTCTGGGAGTATCATGATTTACTACGTTCATTGAGAAAAATTCTGATCAAATAACACGATGAATGAGATTGTGGAGTATATCTCAAGGTGATATGTATGGTAGAATGATAACTAAAAGTGGTAGAAGTCCAAATATTTATTTTTCTGTGAACATTTCTATGAAATTTTTTTATAAAATAATAAATTTTTGTAAATTTTTTAAAATGATTAAACCCGTGAATTTATTTTATTTTTAAAAGAATGGGTAATATGAATATTAAAAAAGAAATGGTCTAAATTGTGGAATGTTATTAATTCTAGATTTTGATAGATTTCTACATTAAGGGTATTTTGTTCATTTCATTAAAAATATAATTTGAAATTTAGTGATTTTTTTTCAAATCCATATTTTAGTTTCTTCAACTATTTCTTCTAGACTAGGGTATGATTCCATAATCTATAGGCCCTAAAAATCATTAAAGATGAAGAATGTTATCGGCCAGATAGTGTGGACTCGACCACCGTAACAGAATAAAATATCGGGCTAAACACATCCTATTGAGGGAATTCCACCTGTAATAGAACAATGACACATATAATTGTTTCAAATATTATTTTGATATTTATTTGAATTCATTACAGCTATCATTGGATGTAATAATTTTGAATAAATCTTCCTGAAATGTTAATCAATAAAATGTAAAACGCAAAAAAAATTAACTCCACCATACAATGAGAAAATGAGATGAAATTTTAAATTGGGACATGAAAGACAATGTGTAATAACTTTTATTAAGGGAGACAGATGTGAGTCATCAATTTATTTGGTAAACAGTGCACAATGATTCAGACAAATATTTCTCCCAATAAAAGGAGGACCAAAACTCCTTTGCAAATCATCAACTTTATACCCATAACCAAGGATCCCACTGGGCCACTAGCTATGTTGCAACCTCACTTGCATCCCCTCCTTTCCGTTTCTTTTTTATAATTTATTTTTTGTATTATTTTTTTTGTTTTTTTAATTAATATATATATATATATATTAAATAAATATAATTCATTAATTTATTTTATATTTTTTCCAAAATTTAACATTCTATTAATTAATATTAATAATAATAATACCTAAAATTTATTATTATTATTATTATAAATACTTTTTTTTATCTAATTCTTATTTTAAAACAATATTATTTCATCCCAAAATCATTTTTTGAAAAATATTTTCTTAATTATAATAGTAATATTAATAATTAATAATAAATAATAATATTATTTTTAGATTAATTATAAATTATTTATTATCACCTCTCTCTATCCCTTTTATATCTATCTGTCACTCCACAACTATCCACTATTGGAATCTACAAACTAACAACGTGAATTGGCATTGGGGGAGGTCATGATGTTCTTGACTTATCTATAAAGTTTATTTTATATTTGTTATAGATTTCAGTAGATTTAATTGATTAGATGCATGTCCCCAATGTGGTGATGAAACCCAATGACCTGAAACAGAAACTATTCCTACTCTAGAAAAAAATATTGATTCAAACATGAGATTTCATGTTTGTATTATCAAAATGAAATCTACATATAAAGGGGAATAATTAAGGGAAATTAGACTTAAACCCAAAACCATGTTCATTCTTTTTAAAATAATTATATTTTCAATTAATAATATTTTGGATTTTTAATATCAAAAACGAAAAAATATTTCCATCGGTTTAATTTAAAATAAAAACAAAAATCTGATAGTTTTAGTGATACAAAAAAAATTAAGTTAACCACACTAAAAGGATCCTCAACAGAGATGACCATAGTTAGCCACATTGATACACTAGGAAAAATATTATTTATTTTTTCCATACCTTGCAATTGGAATGCATCAAAACTAGTGCCTTTTCCAGGGATATTATTGGTTGTTTCATTTACTTTTTCTATTTTCACATATTAGGTATATTTCATTTGTTTTTATGAAAAAATACTTCTATTATGTATTGAAATTTATAATATAATTTATGGATAAATTTCTCACATGTGCAATAAAAACATGAAGAATATTAATATTTTATAAGAGCTCAGGTGAAAGATCATAGGGAATGCATTGGACATCTGATGAGAAAGGCTAATAAAAATTAGATTATGTTTATGCGGTAATAGAGCACCCCAACACCGAACTGGAGGAAGAACCTGAAAAATTGGTGGATGAGATTTCACCACATATCATTGAAATTGAAGAAAATGAAGAGGAAAAGGTGGAATACTTACATACTGAGCTATAATTTGGAGATCAAGAAGGATTGGATTAATGATTGATCAAATGTTTGGAACTACCTTATATCCCCATTTCATGAAAAGAATAGAGACAGAACCACAAAAGGGAGACAACATCGATGGGGTTAAATTTGAAGTAAAAATGGAGGAGCCCGACTACATGCATCTATCTTCTATGAGTGTAATCCATGAGGCACAGACCATAGATTCCAGGATTGAAAATGAACCAACTCAAGGAGTTTGAACGTTCTTTGACTCTATATCTCCTAATTTTATTGAATTTTAATTTTACTACACTCCTTATTGTTTTGATTATAATGAATCTGAAAATATTTTCAATACCTTGGAGGATGAAAAATAAATTCGATGTGGACCTACTGGGGAACATTTGGAGATCCTTGGACATGTTGAATATTTATTGAATGTTGTTATTGAGGAGATGAAAATGGATTTACATAATTAAACCATGCCAAAAGTTTCTTACATTTATGGGGAATAATTAGATCTTAGTACATCATGTTTTAATTTTACTCAAATATAGTTACACTCTGACATTCTATTTAACTACTATTTTGATGCTGCATACATTGAGAAAAAAATGGACAGATAATAAGATGTTTTACATGTAGAAACCATGAAATACGGTGATTCATACATCATCTTTCCCCCAGAATGAAATTTATTCTCATTGAAAAGTGGTAGGATCTATTATACACTATTCATGGATCATGCCTCACCTAGAAGGATAAAGCACATGCAGGGAAAACCCACATATGTTGGATAAAATATAGATTGATTAAACCACCATATAACTATATATAATAGCTGTTAATTCCCTCTTGACAAAGTGAAAATTTTGAGCCCACTTAGGGGATCATGCAAATATTTATCTTTAATTTAATTCTTCTTATTTATATGTAAATTTATTTTGTTAGATGTAGTGCAACATTTACCCCCTCTGTATATCTTTTTTGAGCTTAAATGAATTGTTCCTTATGGTTAATAGAGTTTTTTTCTTTTATAGGCCCATGATTGAAGAAGAAAACCCAAGTCAGTGAAAGGGGAGGATATAGTTTCATGGAAATTGAGAGTTCACTTTTTGTGTTTTATTATTTAACCTCTCTGTATTTTTTCCCAAACTTTTATTGATCATTAAATTTAAAATTTCATGTTTACAATAGAATTATAATTTACTTGACTAGTCTAGGTGAAATGAGTAATTTTAAGAATCATGGGATTATATTATTTATATTTCAATGTAAATGTGATTGAATAAGTAGAATAAAGAATTAAATTTCTAATGGAAGCATGGAAACTAATATGAAGACTCATTATTTGAGGATCTAATTGTGTAATTTATATGAATTTTCTTAAACAAATTTCATGAGTTGAATTTCTAAAATTTATGTGAATTTATTTTTAAATATTATTCATGGCTTGGGTGGTTGTCCCAAATCATATATATCACTTCCTAGAGGATTTATAGACCATGAAATTCCTTTTTTATCTTGATTATATTTCTTGAGCGATCTTGGGACATATCACCGAACAAAATATGTATCGATACTTTTGAAATCAATTTATGTAGAAAAAACATTTAAAATGATTGAGGTAACTATTAAAAATCCATTATCCTTAAAATATCACCCTTACATAAATCCTTCTTTTATCCCATATAGACCTTGAATGACCATATTAGAGATGAGCCATTGTTTACACCATTTTATTCCATTCATACCCTACACTCAGTGTTTACATGATATTGTAATGTTAATGTGTAGGTGTAAAGAAAATCATGGTGGATGAGATGATATAAATTGTGAAGAAGAAGTGTGGGGTGATATTGGGGGATTTTAAAAATGTTGTGGAATCATTTATTATACTCTATTTTATTTAATTCGTGAATAAAAAAGAAAAAAATGACACAAAAGAACAAAAAAAAGAGAAAATGGATTGTGATATAGGAAAACTAAAAATCATAATTTTCCAGAACGACGATCTTATGATTGTATGTGGTTATGTGATGAATGTGTGGTTTGATCAAATAATAACTTTTCCAAAACTAAGAAAAATCAAAATTAATCAAATAAAATGTTCAATAGGGTTCACAAATCATTAATTGTTCTTACTTGATCATAAACCTTCACATTATGTTCTGGGGATATGGGTGTTGCTACATTGAATAGGAGAACATCATTTCAATTTTTTATATAATGGAAGAGATTAACATATTATTTTAGCCTTAAATGTTAATGCATAAAATACTACCAACATTAAACAACATTATCATTTGAAACATTATTTCAAATCATCATGATTTTATGCGCCTTTTGACTTTACAAATTAGAGAAATTAGTTCATTTACATGACTACGAATAAGAAGCATGTTCTCATGATATGTGAAAAACTATACTTGAATTGTATCTCGAGTGATGATAGAAATTAATTACAAGTGAGGAAGATTATTATTTTTCATGTTTAATAAAAATTAATTGAGAATAATTAATGAATTAAATGCTAAGTTCCATTATTATTCAAAGGAGAAAACTAAAATATGTGAATTTTTTGTTTCATTAAAAAATTAGAAATAAAATTGATATTTTTTGTGGAATATTAAATGATTGATTTTATATTTAAATTATTTTGATAATATATCAATTAAATTTTAATATTGATATCATTGTGGTCATATAGTTTCCATGTTGATATTTTATGAATGAGTACAATCATGGTTTAAGTGTGGGGGAATTTGAACGAGAAAATTTATTTTCAGATTTTTAACAAGAAAATGAATAATTTTTTAATGTCTTTAAATGATAAAACCAATTTATTTAATTGTTTTATAAAAATAATGTCTAATTTGTATTATATAATCAAAATGGTCTAAATTTTTGGATGTTCTTAACTCTGGATATTGGAGAGACTTTTATGTCAAGAGTATTATGGTCATTTATTTGAAAAAAAGAACTCCAAAATGAGTGATTCATTTTTTTAATCCTTATTTTATTTTTTTCATGTTTTTCTTCTAGACTAATGGCTAATTCAAGAATCTAGAGGACCTAATAAATCAATGATCTTTACAAAATTTCTCGGTGGACAACGTAGAGTCCCCACCGTAATAAAATCACATTTCTGCCTACACACCTCAAATGGTGGTGATTACAACTGTAATAGAACAAGTACACATAGACTCACTTATAAAATTAATTTAATAGAGTTTTGAAGTCATTATGTTTCCATTGGATGTTATACATTGGAAGGTAGGTTCCTAAAACCTTCATCGAGAAAATGTAATACACTATCATAAATTAATAACTCCTACATCTAATGAAAAAATTAAATATTTTACTCAGAGGGGATGTAAAAGAATATTTGTAACAACTTTGAAAAAGGTATCCACACATTAATAATCTATTTAGTGGGTGCAAAATGTAAAAATTTTCATAGGAAGAATTCTTCCTATAAAAAGTGGGCCTCGCCTACTTCACAAATCCTCAGCTCGACACCCACAACCAAGGATGGATCCCACTGTTTCATGGTAAGCACTACTACCTCTCTTTTCCCACCACATTTATTCTTCAATTTTTTATTTTAGTATTTGTTTTGTTTTAGTTTTAAATTTAATTGTAATTTAAATTTATTTTAAATTAATATAATGCATTGATTTTTTATATCATTTCCAAAATTTAGCTTCTTCATGTTTTTAAATAATAATAATAATAATTTAAAAAAAAAATTATTATTATTATTATAATTATTATTTTTATCACATTTTATTTAATACTATTTCATTTTCTCCCATTCTCATTTTTTCAAAAAAAAATTCTTAAATATAATAATGATAATATTAAATAATAATAATAATAATTATTATTATAATTTTAACAATCATTATAAATAATTTGTTATCCTCTTAATCTATCATTCATCTCTCTCTCCCTCATTATCCATCCACAATTGTGATATCCTACTCTGAGAAATGAGATGCTAACCCCAAGACTTGGTTCAGGGGGAGGTTAATGTGTTCTTGAATTGTATTTAATATTTTTATGTTTATGTATGATTTGAGTAGTGTTCATTGGTGAGGAAAATGTCCCCAATGCGGTCATGTCCCCAAATTACATGAAATGTAGACTATTATTATTCATGAAGAGAATAGTGATTCGAACATGATATTTTCTGTTTGGATTATCAAAATTAAATCAACATATAATGGAGAATAATGACTGACCCTAATAATAAACACCTAAACCAAGATCATTTTTTAACTAATTCTATTTTCATTGGATGGTAGTTTATATTTTTCAGATCAAATATAAAAAAATATTATCAATGTTTTCATTTAACTATGAAACAACAAAGAATGATTGTCTAGGTGATATATAATAAAGTATGTGAACCACAATAGAGGACTCCTCAAGAGAGATTACATTGGTAAGCCAATGTGGTTCCTTAGGAAAAATATAAATCTTTTGTCCATGCCTCGTGATAGGCATACATTATTTTTTCACCCATTTCCAAGAACCATGTTGAATTTGTAGAATGTCACTGTGTACATTGTCACAGGTCACTTGAAGGCATAATATAAAATAATATGATATGGTTTTTGGTGGACAAATAGACCAAGACAACCCACATTATCTCTATTCTAGATGATTTTTCAGTTTAACAACGTACAAGGTTATATGTGATCGATGTTGTGAGACTACATGGTGTCAAAATCTCGATAGTCTTTGAATGTGATCTCAAGATCACATATAAATTATGGAATAATGTTTAACATGATTTGTGTATTGATATAAATTTTATCATGACCTATCACCCCCAAACTAAAGGCCAATCTGAATGGACTATTAAAATGCTCAAGGATGTTCTATGATCCTTATCATGAGAATTCAAAGGTGTATGGGATAATCAAATCACATTATTATTGTTATCATACAAAAATATCTTCCACTGAATTATTAATATAGATCTATATTAATATATTTATAGAAAGAGATGAATAACTCCAACTTGTTTGGTCAATGTTGAAAAAAGAATGCTACATGGACAAGATCATATAAAATTGATGACAGAGAAGGTTCAGTGCATCCAAAAACATATCAATGATTCTTTGAGTTGGAAAAAGATCTAGGATGAAATCCTTAAACAGGTCTTAGAGTTTGACATTGGGTATAATGTATTCTTTTAAATATCACCATGGAAGATAGTAATGCATTTTGGAAAAAAGGGATGGCATACCCAATTTTCATTTTTACTATTTGAGATACTTGATCACCTAAGATCTGTGGACTATCGACTTTCAATTCCACCAATTTTGGTCAATTTTCTTGATGTCTTCTACATATCAAACATAGGGATTTACATACCATGTCCACCACATGTACATAACTCATATGTGTTATAGTGGTTAGGAGATATCTATTATGAGGGGAATACCAAAATGATTCTACACTATAATGTTAAGGTTTTATGAAACAAGACAACCCACCTTTTCAATGTGTGTAAGAGGATCCTTAAGTATGAATAATAATCATGGGAACTGAAGGATGTGATGAAGGTGATGTACCTTCACCAGTTTGCGCAAAAACAAATTCTGAGGGGGGTGGGGGATTTCAAAAGGCGGGATGAATGTAACAAACCATACATTTATCAATGGATTTTATCCATACATGTGGTATTTTAATATAGTAAAAATCTCATAAAATCACTTATGGAACATAATATAAACATTATAAAAAAATAATTAATGAAATAAGAAGTTCTTCTAGAAGTTATGAATCCAATTCTGATGATATAGTTTCATGCTCGCAAGAATAGTAATACAAACCATATTAATACTGAACTGACCAAATAAATAGTAAAATCACCCATGAAAGTATAAACACTTTTTTGGAATCTTATAAATTTCTGTACGATTAAATTATATCAGATTCTATGTAAATAAATTTTTTAAAAATTATTATTTATTTGTTAGTTTTTTGTATGTCTAAACTATTTGATTAAAATTTCAGGAATAATTAAATAATTTAAAAGAAAATATAATTTCATAAATTTTATTAATAAATTAATATTTTTATTCCTTATGATTTTAATTTAAATTTTTTTCTTGAACTAATTTTTTAATGGATTATAACATCAGTTATAACTATAAATTCTATATTTTCTGATTAAAATTATCATTTTAATTGGAAAATAAAATTACTCATAATTTGATAATTATTTATATAATATTGATATAATTTTTAAATTGTACATGTTAGAAAATAGGTATGGTAAATTTTTGGGACATTTCTAAAATACTATAATTATTGGTGACTAGTAAAATAAAGTAATTTATGGAATATATATGTTTCAAATTAAATACACTATTACATGATTATTCACTGATCTAAGAAACATTATCTTTATTTTAAATTCATTATTTTAAAATATTTACTGTTAATTATCAAATTATTTATAGTATTCTGCCTAAATAATAAACTACTGAATATTAGAATGATAATACACGCCTCTCATCCACTATAAAAATAAGACCTCATCGCCACATCTTGTAACACCACACTAAACTAAAAAATATGATATTATCATATTTTTTAATATTTTTTAATTAAATTATAATTTTCCTCTAACGGGGATTATATGTTTGATAGTGTACTCAACACGCAATAACTGATTTCTTTGAAATAATAGGTTGCACAAAACGTAGGTATCTACCGAAAAATAATTCAATATTATTATTATTTTAAATTGAAATTATCGTCTAGTTTTTTATTAGTGGGAATCAACAGAACTAATAAAAATATTACTAAAAATGTTTCGTTAAATGTATTTACATTTAGCCAATAAATTATAGAATCTTAAACTTAGAATGAATCTTATTTTTATCATTAAACACTCTAATAATTGTAAAATGTATGTTTACCACATTTTTATGGAAAACCCTTTTTGAATCAAGTTTTTTTCACTTTCATATTTTTTTAAAAAACTAAACTATATATACAAAGGATATAAAAATTTACATTAGGAAAATTATTGGTCTTTTTCGGATAAAGTTCACTTTTTAATGAATTTTGAAAATACTACATTTTAATTCAAAACATCTTTTCATGTAATTGATTTATATTGTTAAATTGTCATTTTATTTTGTTTTAAAATGAAAATATATTATTATTTCAAAATTTAATCCAAGTTGGTTCATTAGATGTGATTTCAATTTTAAATTGGAAATAATAGAATGTCAATCTTTTAATAGTTTTTACTTCATAAAAAACGCTTTATGATTTTGACAATAAGAATTAATTTATAATTAACTTATGAAACATCTGTGTTTTGAATTGGGAAAAATGGATTCCATATTTGGAATTAGTAGGTTGCAATTCTGTAAATAAGTATCTTTTATTTTTAGACCTTATGAATAGTAACTAATGTAAATATTTTATTTTCCATGGATAAAAGGAAAATCTATTAAATAAAGGTAATAAAAATATTATCGTAATAATATTATGTTACACTAACACATGTCCTAAACTTATTTGATGAGATAATTCTTACTGAGGGAATCCATTGGTCGAATTTAGATGTAGTACCTTCGGTTTGAGGTATGTGGACTTTGGTTATACATTTTTATGTGTTTAAAGTGCATGGGATGAGTTGAAAAGAGGTTGGGAGAGTTTGGATTGGTTTTGAATGAGTTTTGAGGCTTTTCATAGGGAGCACAGTTTGATCATGGATAGGGGAATCCTTTCGAATGCTCTAAGAAAACATGCATGGGGATAATGTAGTCTTTTCATGGCCCGTGCATGGTTTTCCAAACCATGCAAGGTAACCGTGCAGACCCTTACTCTCGAGGATGTATCGTGCGCACGGTATGTCCGCACGATTTTCCAAACCGTGCCGACTAACCGTGCAACCACTTAAAATATGGTTTTAAAACATGGGATCACTCTGGATTGCCTTATTCCTCTCTGAACATCTTCCCACTCGAGCTTCACTCAGGTTCTTCAGTTTTTAAGGGTTGGTGGTTCCCTCCCACACTTTCTGGAAACATTTTGAAAGGGGTTTGAGGCCGTTTGAAGGCGGTTTCTCCCGGGTAAGTCTCTCATCATGGTTTCCTTGTGTTTTCCTCTAAATATACATCCTATTATATCGTTTTTTTCTAGATCTACACTAGTTGTGTGTAGATATAGGGTTGTGGTTTCCCTAGATGTTGATTTTAAGGCTTCTGAATCCCAGGGAAAGGGATCTATAGAGATTTCGGTGGTGCGTTTTTCGGATTTGAGGTGCATGTGCTTGTGGGTCGATTTCTCAGAAACCCTAAATGTAGGAGGATTCACTCTTCACTCCACTTGGTTAGAACTAGTGGTTATTTGTTATAATTAATTTTTTGTGCTTGAAATTAATATCGATTATTGTGAAAATTTCGGTTGGAAATCCCTTTGGTGATGTTTCGGGGATTTTTGTGGGAAATGGGGGTTTTATGGTGAAATTATATTGTTTTGGATTTTAAAATATATATTTTAAATTGGGTTATTGATATTGATTTAAGAAAATGCTTGATGGAAAATGGTTTTTAATAAAGATATTGTTTTATAGAAATTTGGTTTGGCATGGAAAATGGTTTTCAATAAATGGATGATTTATTAATGTGAATTAGTATGCGATGGAATTGGTTGATTTCCTGTTTTTTTTACCTTGGTGGGTCATATTATTGTATATGGCTTGATGGGAATGTTGTGTGGAAGTGGCGAGAAGTACCACTATAAAAATGTGATGGATTTTGGATGGAGGGGCCACCATCAAAGGATTAGTGGATGAGAAGTTTCACTATGTGTGAATCGGTGAATGGGTTGGACGCATTCTATACCATTTGGTTGTGGTCGGGAAGTACCACTAGGTGTGAATGTGTAATCAGGTTGGACGGAAGCACCACAATTTGGTTGTTTTGTTTTTTTGTTGTGCATTTCTTTTCTATTTAGAAATTGTTGTTCTACTGTGTGAATGATGAAATGGATTGTGTCTTGTTTGGTCGGCTTTCCCTTGGTTTTATGGTTTCAGGTGTGATGCCTTGGTAAGAATGTGTTTGGATTATGAAAATGGTTGCACTTGTGTTTTATTTTATATAAACTATTTTATATAAATTTGCTAATAGTTTTATCCTAGTGGTGTGTGTAGGAATGTCAGTTGGGGAAATCTTATTGAGTTTTAGTACTCACCCCCTGCTTTGGCATGATGGCGTCTTTGCAGATGTTGTCTACCATGACGTGGGAAAAGGTAAGGTTGTTCCCTCCTTTAGTGGTACATCATGATTTCCGGGTAGAGCATGGAGCATGGATCCTGGTTTGGAGCCATGAAGTGTGTCTTGGATTATATTGGGTCTTTTGTTGAGTCTTCCTCATAGTAATCTGATATGGTAATTGGGGTATTGGTTTTTTTTGTATTGTGGAACAACATGATTTCCCTTTGGGAATACATATTTGAATTTTTTGGTTGACATGAATCATATTGTGATTGATAGTGGATGGTTTGGTTAGTTTTGTCTTAAGGGAAAATCATTCCCCAACTTGTTCTCAAATCCCTCAGTATTTATCTCCATCCATTGGCACCTTGGGAACGTCGCTTATGGACAAGTAACCCTAGCCACATCCTCAATTCAATGTGATTGGGGTGGGGTGTTACATGTGGTATCAGTTTGTTCGGTCATTAGCGTTCAAGTGAAAGTAGTTGTTTGGTCACTTTGGGGCCTTAGTTTTGGTGTTGACATTTGTTGTGGTATATTCCTTGAGTTGGGATGGTAGTATGACAAATGAATGTCATAACATGGAATGGATAGAATAAAATGATGTAGCTAACCCTCTTATGAAGAAATTCAAGTTACCAGTGAGTTGGGTACATAAGTGTTTTGGAGACACTTATAGGCATTGTAAATCTCATTGACGTGGGTGTATCCAATGAGATGTGCATGGAATATAATGTAGAAATGAATTCCCTATTGGATGAATATTTCATTGGGGTATAATGATTTATGGTGTTATATGTGTGTGTGCAATTGTAATGTGAATAAATTGGTATTTTAAAAATGGTTTTGTTTTCAAAATGGTGAAGCATGGAAAATGTGAACATGTGGAAAGCCAAGTGCGATAGTGTTGTGTAATGTTATTATAAATGTGAATTTTTGATGTCTATAGATGTGAGAATCATGGTTGTTTGTTTTATATTGATAGAAATGGCACTGGGTAGGTGTCATAGAGATCAACCGGAGGAGGTTGTTTAGATTGTGGTAGCACCTTAGCCTCAGGTGAACCAGCAGCTAGTGCAAAGCATAGTGCAGGCTTTCGAAGCTGTGGAATGTGGAAATAAAATGGGTGAACCAAGGAATATGGATGTTGCGGTTCAGTTTCAAAAGCCAAATCCACCCATCTTTAGTGGTGATTCAGACCTGAAGAGGGCAGACGCATGGTCGAATAGAATGTGAATGATTTTCGAGTTCTTGGGAACACCAGTAGAGTAAAAAGTGATGTCGGCCACATATAAGTTGGTAGATATTTCCCTTCAGTGGTGGGAGTTGGTAGTCCAAGCGGGGACATACCAGGGTTTGAAGTAAAAAGGCTTTGAGAAATCATTTAACTATAAATTCTTGCCATATACGTTCATAATTCAGCACATGACTGATTTCTTCAGTTTGAAGAAAGAGCATATATCGGTGATGGAGAATGCATCTATGTTTACGAACATAGTGAGGTTAGCACCCGAGGTGGTGGGTATCACATCGTTGAAGGAGAGGATCTTTGATGCAGGGTTAAGGTAAGAAATAAGTTCAATGATAGCAGTACTATGTATAGATGATTACAAAGTGATGGTGAATAGAGCCTCGGTAGTTGAGTGGGATCTGTAGGGAACTCCATGCGGAGGAAGAATGGTGGTACCCATGGGGAATAGTGGGAACTCTAACACTGGGTTCAAGAAAAGGAGGGACACATATTCCCAAGGTGGAAATATGGAATATTATCTGTTGACAGGATCGATGAATCTTCATTCGAAGCCCAAGAGAAAATGATGATTTTTTCAGTGCGGTTCGATGAGCCATAACAAGCGAGATTGTACGACACAACCTCGAGCATGTCATAATTGTAAGTAGATGGGGAATATGTAGCATTATTGTTAGAATTCTCCGAGGTCGGGTGAACGTGACACTCCTCAGTGATCACATACGTCGTATGCTTTGATGGGATAAGGACAACAGCACACCCCTAGTCAGCAGAGTAATGTGGGTCATGTTGATTCACAGAATACCACGACGATTCAGCAGGGCAATAATGTGCACAACGTGGCAAGCAAACATGTGTTTGGAGATGAGTAGGTTTTGGTTGATGATCAGTCAGGACCATCCACGTTGCGGGTTACTATTGTTTGAAATTCTGTTAGAATGGAATACCTGAGTATGATATACTCTATAATACCAAATGTAGAATCCAATATGTAAAATGAGATACAAATACAAGAGGGGGGGGGGGGTAATAGTATTCTTTAAAAATTCCTAAGGGAATTTTGCGTAACCAAAATTTACAACACCTCTATGTTCTAATAACATACAAGATTCCAGAAAAATGATTCCGGAAATGAAACTTAACAAAATCTTACATCAAATGAGATTATACCTTAAAGCGTATAGAATCTAACTATCACATAGTACAAGTTTGAGGAAGCATAAGAATGTTTTACTTTCCTCAACAATACAAATTCAACAGAAAAACAAATTAGTAAAACTACAAGTAACAAGAATACACTCTTTTAACCCAAAATGAGGGTATCCAACAACCCTGGATAAGAGGACCCCTGAATTATACTTTCAAGAAAGTATGTCTTACCCAAACCGGGGTAAGCCTTCAATCCAAAGATCGGTATCTGTCTTAATGTCCCCAAAAGCCCTTGATTTGTAAAGAAATAGGCACCTTTGACTTCACAACCCGAAGTCTCTGATTTTAAGGAAATCAAACCTCTACACAAAGCAATGTTTTATAAAGTCGTTCTATCTTTTTGAATGAAGCCTGAGAGTTTATAAGATCCCCTTTCCCTAGAAATCACTTCAACAGTATGTGGGAACAATTTTCAATGTTCATTGTTTAATGTTGGCGCTCTTTTTAAATGAGCTTCTATTTATAGGCGTGACTCCAACGGTAGGCTCCCTTCACCAACGGTCATATTCTTCCTTGAATTTTAGAGGGACATGTACATTTGTTACTCAAACAATATTTAGTTGATAACTAAAATCATGACATTGTTTTATTACTCTAAAGATGTACGAATAACCAAAAATGATATTTTTAATGAAGGAAAATAAAAGATTGGAGTCTAGGAAAAAATGAATTTGGAGTTTGTAGTACTAAAATATTCAGATTCTGTTTTGTAGGAATTCGAAAGCTGAATTCTGTAGAATTCCAGAGTCTAAATTTCAAGGAAATTTAGAGTCTGGATTCGCTAGAATTCGTAACCTGAACTTACAATGTTCGGAGTCAGAGTTCTTGATAATTTGGAGTTAGAACTCATAAGAGTTTGAAGTCTGAATTCAGAGAACTCAGAGTCAGAACTTAGAGAAAATCATAACTAGACTTCGTAATATGAATTTGGAGTTAGAACTTAGATAAGTTCGAAACAAGAATTTGTAATCAAAATTCGTAGTTGAACTTTACATAAGTTTGTAATCAGAATTTGGAGTCATACTTCATGAATGATCGTATCCAGAATTTGGAGTTGAACTTCACGAGAGTTCATATCAATAATTCGGAGTTGAACTTCATGAGAGTTCATATATAGAATTTGGAGTTGAACTTCATGATAGTTCGTATCTAGAATTTGAACTTGAACTTCGTGAGAGTTCATAACCAGAATTTGGAGTCTTAAATAGAATGCCTCATATCAAAGTATTATATTATTCTGAGGTTTTGGTTCCAATACTATTTTTACACTTAGAAAAATAATGATATTAACAATGAAATCTAGTCAAGGGTAAATTTCCTTGGGGAATGATATTTTCCTTATAGAAGTAAAACAGAGGTAAAATTAGATTTTCCTTAAAATATGGTGTTTGTAATTTTCAAAAAAAGAGGAATGATAATGTCATAAGGAAAGGTTAATGACTGAAAAATATTCCCCTTACCTGAAGTAATAGAAATGTCATAAGGAAAACCTTATTGACTCAACAACCTCCCCCTTTTTGGGAAGCACAAACATTCTTACGAAAAATAATATAAGTACATAGAATAAATTTATAGGCTTTGAAATTAAAGAGTATCACCATTTTTTTATAGACAGTGATGAATAAAACTAACTCACACTTAGCCTTTGGAACTCTAAGAATCGTATTCTAGATTTTTGGAATGATAATTTTTACTTGAATGTGGAAATCTTTGTAATAAGAACTCTCCCTTAGAAAAACTCTCCCTTAATTAGGGATAGTTCTTATTTAAATAGAATTTTTTCTTCTCCCATTTTTAATTTTTTCCCTTATCCCCTTTGTGATTTTCAAAAAGAGTTTGAGGGAATGGAAAAACAATAAAGTACCTAAAATATTAGTATAGACAACTAGATAAAACAAGAAACAAGGAATTTCATTATGATGGAATGAATAAGTACAAGGAAAAAAATACAACAAAATATCGGAGTGGTTTATTTTGTTTATTTTTTCACGGGAATTAGATTATTCAAAATTGTCAGCAACTTCTTTATCTATTTCTGATCTTCCTTAGCTTGCTTTTCTAATGCCTTGATCCTTTCTTCCTGATCCTTCATGACCTCTATCTGAGCCTTCATAGACTCTTCCTCATCCTTTAACAATTCGTCTTTCTTCAAAAGATTTTATTGCATCTCCCTCCAGATATCCTTATCTGTTTTCATGCTTTGAAAAATATAGCTCATATTCCCATTCATATATTTTACATCCTAAATCCGAGAATAGTTTTCTAGACTTATATTTTCCTAAAAACGGTTTGTAAGATCCTTGATTTTGGAGTCTTTGATGTCAAAGGCCTCTTTGAAATCTTCTTGAAATTGATCATGCTCTGCCAAATCTTCATTGATTTTATTCGACCAAATAGTTGTTTATCAGCAGGATTTTCTATGAGCCCCATAATTGATAATAAATTTTTGGAAATATGCCTCAATCTTAACACATCTGTCCATCATCATAGAAAAGGTGTCTGACTTCTGATTCATACTATGCTGAAGCATTTGGCATCTAGAATCAATGTTAGGAAAAATCAGAATGGTATCCACTAAATTTTTCAGAGATTGCACAACAAAATAATTTCCTAAGGAAGATGACTCTGAATCAGACATTTTTCTTTGAGATAGTTCTTCCTCTAACTCTACCAATTTTATCATTGATGTTCCTCAAGATTCTTTATTCCTAAAAATGTCTTTGGATGGAGTATCAACAATCACTTGTTTCCCCTTTCTAATTTTTGGATTAGCCTCTTCATCTGGTGATTCATGCACACTTCCTGATAATCGTACAATCTTTTCTTCATCAAGTTTTTCCTTTTCATCTCTAGCTTCAATATCCTCTGGAAGAATAAAATAATGATTGTGAATCTCTTCCTCAAATGTCTTGGTGACTTCCTCTTCTCCCTTCTCATAATATCTAGTCGTAACAAGTTTTGATGATCCAGCATGAGAAGTCTGCAGTGAAAGTTTCTCGAAAACACTTTCCTTATCCAAAAAATATTCTACTTTCTTTAACAAGTTGGCTATCTTTTCAGATCTTTGTGTTTCCTGGACTTCTTCTACAGCTTTTTTCTTGACTTCCTTATCTTTTAATTTTTCTAGAGACATAAACGTCTTTCCTGGAGTCTCAGCCAATTATTCCACCAGAAAAGATTTCGGATCATGAATATTCTCGGACCCAATTTCAGCATCCCTCAGAAGGGACTAACAAATTTTTGGACTCTATCATCTTCTTCTTGATCATCTTCTCCTTGCACTACTTCTCTATCCCATTAAAAACTTTTTCATTCAAGGCCTTAGCCTCAACAGGATCCAAACTGAACTGTGGCTCCCCTTCTTTTCTATTCTTCTTATCATCCCTCAACTTTTCTACCACCTCATCAGTGTAGGTTTTTTTCTTTTTTGCTTTGGGATGTGTGGATTGGGCTTCCTTGACTTTGGGGGTTTTGTCTGTATCCTCCAGTTCCTACATCTTTCTTTTCTTTCCTGGCTTCATAGAAGGTTTAGCTTCAATAACAACTTTTGTAATGGCCTCTACCTCCTCCTCACGTAGATCATAAAACTCACTTGACTCTTTCGAAAAACCTACTTTCATTGTCTTTAGGGTGTCATCAATGATTAGCATCACCTTAAAATTCCTTATCATGGAACTACAAAGGATCTTGATGGATTCTAGGCACTGAACTATGAGCATAGAAAGAAGAGAAGGGTACATAATAATATGAGCTCTCAGATTTCCATTCTTGATGTTTTTAATCGTGATGGGAATATGTTTCATGAGGTTCACCATCCACAGTTTTACCAAAATAATCCAAAATATACATGTCACTTTTCTTAAGGGTGTCTTTATCACCCTTTCTCGGTACGATGAGAACTTGCACCCATAATTTTAGAATCTAATTGTTGGTAGATAGATGGGAACTCTTGGTTGTCTTGACATCATTCATCCCAAAGCATTCCATAGCCTTTGTCTTAACAAAACTCCATTGAACCTTTGGCAGTTTGTAAGAGCCGAATGCAGCTTCACCTTCATATGCCAGCCCCACCAAGCTTGCAGCCATGGTGTACGAATATTTGTATGTCTTACCATAACCCTTGAATGAGAAATTTTCTCTACCCTCTTCCTTAATGAAGCAAACTGATTCATAGAATCGATGAGAAGATCCATATAGACTAAATCTTGAGATTATTTCTTCAAGATAGCTATACTTTTCTATCCATTTAACTTGATATTACTGGAAATAATGGAGTCATACTTATTAAAGAAGTTGGGATGAACTAACCTCTCCCTGTATTTTTTCCATTCTGGAATCAGCTTCATAGTAGACATATCTTGAGAAGGGGCTTCTACAGACATTTGGACTGAGCACTTCTATAGAATTCAGAACTGGCTTTTGTAGATGAGTAGAGCTTCGAGACGCGAGAGCTTTGAAACCAATATGGGACAACCCTTCGGGGGTCCTTTATATAGGTGATGGAAGTTACCTTTAAACTTCCAATTCCAATATAACAGTTGGGGATCCTTATCATTTGATCTAACATTTGATATGATAGACTCAAGGGAAAAAATTTGTTTTAATTTGATCTTTTGAGGATTTAAAAAAAATTCAGATTTAAGAAAACTAGAATCCGAGAAATTTTAAAATCAAAAGATACTAACAAAAATGAAATAATTACTACGAAAATTTAAGAATGAAATCATAACATTCGGATTTCTAGGAGGATTATTTTTAATAGGTTGTATTCTTTTTGAAGATCATTGGTTTCAAAAAAAAACATGAATACAAAAAAAACATCACTACACAAATTTCCAATCTGAGAATTTCCTTTACAAAATTTCAAATCTAAAGATTTTTATTATGAAAACTTTAGTTCCAAATATTTCATTATGAAAACGTAAAAAAACAAATATGAAAATTTTCATTACGATAATTTTGAAAAACCAATAACAAAAAATTTGAAAAACCAACTATGAAAATTTTCATTACGAAAATTTTGAAAAACTAATTATGAAAAAATTTCATTTTGAAAAACCTACCAAAAAAATTATCATTATGAAAAATTTTGAATAACTAATTACAAAAAAATTTCATTACGTGAAATTTGAAAAACTATATTATAAAATATTTTGTAAAACTACATTACAGGATTTTTTTTAAAACAACATTAATTTTTATTTGAAAAACTACGTTACAAATTTTTTTGAAAAACAACATTAGAATTTTTTTTGAAAAACTACATTACATTTTTCTTTTGAAAAAATACATTTACAAATGTACTCCCTCTATGAAGAGATGTTTACTTATATAAGGATATTGGTTGAACATGAAGTTAATGGAGGAATAATACCTCACGGTTATCATTCTTAAATTCTGTTTAATGTATTCAATCTATCAGAAGGTAATGATTTTGTGAATATATCAGCAAGTTGATCTTACGTTCCAATGAATTGAAGAATGATATCTCATTTTTGTGTTTTTTATCTAATAAAGTGATTCCTAATATCTATGTTCTTTTCACGAGAGTGATGTTCAGGGTTTTTACTAAGGGAAATGGCACTTGTTTTATCACAAAAAAAATTTGAATTTTGGTAATAATCAAGCCATAGTCTGTGAGTGTGTTACATCCACAACACTTGAGCACAACAACGTCCAGCTGATACAAATTCAGCTTCAGTAGTGTAAAGTGCTACTGAGTGTTGCTTCTTGCAAGACTAGGAAACTAATGAATCTCTTAAGAAATGAAAAGTTCTGGATGTACTCTTTCTATCCATTTTACATCCTCCAAAGTCAACATCTGAAAAACTTTCTAGAATAAAATCATTTCGAGAAGTATAAAATAGTCCTAAATCCATGGTTCCCTTTAAGTAGCGAAAAATTATCTTTACTGCCTTTAAATGAGATTCCTTATAATTTTATTGATATCTTGCATATAAGCATACTGAAAACAATAAATCTGGATGACTAGATGTCAAGTAAATTAGACTTCCTACCATGCCTCAAAAAGTTGTTTGATCTACTGGTTTCCCTGCTACATCAAGATCAAGTGTGTTCGAGGTACCAATGAGAGTACTTATACTTGTAGTGATGTCATATCCCTATATTTTAAGAATATTTTTAATATACTTATATTGAGATATATAGATTCCTTCTGGTTTTTGAGAAATTTGAAAACCAAGGAAAAATATTAACTCACCCATCATACTCATTTCAATCTCAGATTTCATTTGATCCGCAAAGGAATCAGTTAAAGACTGTTGATTTGAACCAAATATAATGTCATCAACATAAATTTGAACAGTAAAAACATTTTTTTATCTTTCTTTATAAAATTTATTGGATCTGTGTTTCCCTTAACATAGTTATTTGGAAGCAAAAATCATGTAAGCCTTTCATACAATGCTCGAGGGGATTTTTTAAGGCCATACAAAGCTTTCGTATGTCTAAAAACATGATCAAGATGTTTTTTATCTTCAAAGCTAGGAGGTTGTTCAAATAAAACATCCTCTTGAACATAACCATTAAAAAAAGAACATCTAACACCCATTTGAAAAAGTATGAAATTGAAAAGTGCCTCAAAGGCAAGTAAAATATGAATAGATTAAATTATAGATACTAGAGAATAGGTTTCTTCGTAGTCTATTCCTTCTTGTTGAATGTAGCCTTTAGCAAAAAATATAGCTTTATTTCTTACTATGATTCCATTTTAATCACACTTATTTCTGAACACCCATTTTACTCCAATAATAGAAGTTTGCTTGGGTCTTTCAACAAATGTCCAAATATTATTCCTTTCGAATTAATTTAGTTCGTCTTGCATGGATTTAATCCAATCATCATCACCTAAAGCCTAATCAGTGATTTTTTATACTAATTGGGAACGAAATTCTAGATGCTTTACATCATTTAATAAATAACTTCTAGTACTTATAGGTTGATTCAAATCACAATTGATACTATCACTGGGATGATTCTTTAGAAACAACTGATTTGGGTTTTGTAAAACTTTTTCATAAATGTAGGGTAGGAAATCATCTGGGGTAAATGGTTCAGAAGTATCTTCTTGAACATTTTCCTTATCAGAAGTATCTTCTATCAAATATTGATAATTAGTTTTTGAAAATAGATCTGAGGATGTATGTTGGGGTTGTTTAAAAACAAAAGGTTCTGTTTCATCAAATTTCATATGTACTGTCTCCTCAACAGTACAAGTGTTTTTGTTGAAAACTCTATAAGCCATAGAAGTTGCGGAGTAGCCTAAGAAAATTCTGTCATTAGATTTTGGTGTGAATTTATGTAGATTATCTTTAGTATTCAGGATTAATTCCTAGAAACCAAAAACCTTAATGTAGGAAATTCTATGTTTTCTACCATTCCATAACTCATAAGGAGTTTTATTAATAAAAGTACTAATAAAAACATGATTTATAGTATAACAAGAAGTACTTACATCTTCAGCCTAAAAATGTTTGTCTGCATAATACTCACTCAACATGTTTCTAGTGATTTCTTGAAGAATTCTATTTCTTATTTCAACAACACCATTCTGTTGAGGTGTTCTGGGTGATGAGAAGTTATGAGTAATTCCCTTTATACTCCAAAAAGTTTTAAAATAAGAATTTTGAAATTCTCCTCCATGATCACTATTAATAGTTTTCAATGAAAGGGTTTTCTCATTAAAAACATGGGTTCTAAAAAATTTTAAATATGAAAAATATTCAAACTTCTATTCTTGAAAATAGACCCACTTATATCATGTGTAATCATCATCCATGAAAAATACATAGTACTTTCCCGTAATGATTCCAGTTTGTGTATGAACAAAAAGTTTCATATGCCCTAGCTATAATGAATCAGCAGTTGAGACTTCACTGACAGATTTAAAACTTGATTTAGGTTTCTTTCTATATTGTAATGGGTCACAATCTTTTGAAGAATCAAATCTATGCTCTGGTAGATCCTTAACTAGTCCTTTCTTATAAATTTATCATACATTACTAAGGTTAAAGTGTCCTAACCTTCTATGCCACAATGAAGAATGATCTTCCCTTACACTAAGGCAAGGTAAGTCGTGGCTATTATGGTCTTCCATGTTTAGTGTGTAAGCATTCTCTTGCCTATTGGAAGAATGAATAAACTCTTCCTTGTAATTTTGTACTAAGCAGTTACCATTCCTAAAATTCACAAGGTAGCCATAATCCCATAACTCCCTTATGTTAATGAGGTTGTGCTTATGACCCTTAGAAAATAAAACATTTGAAATCAATGTTTTTCTATGAAGAACAATGCTACTGATCCCACTAATTTCTCCCTGAGCATTATCTTCATATGTTACTTTTCCTCCTGTCGTCTTGATAATATTTTCAAAATAATTTTTGTTATCATTCATATGCCGGGAACATCCACTATACATGTATACATATTGTTGTTGTTACGTTCTCTATTTTCCTGAAAATAAGAAAAATATAGGCTTTCGGAATCCAAACATTCTTGGATCTGGAATTGTATGATAATTTTTTTTGGAATCCCCATTTGTTTAGAAAAATAAACTTTATGAAACACAAGAGATTGAACTTTATTCAAGGAACAATTTTTCTTCCAATGCCCACCACATTGACATTTAGAACGAAAAGGGGATCTATAAGGAACATAATAGTTGTTATTGAAAAATGGTTTTTGGTGAGTGTAACCTACTCAAGTAGTGTTTCCTTGATGTTTAATTTGAGAATAATTCTTGTCAAAATTTTCCTTCCCAAAGGTAAATTTTCAAAGAATCTTCTTAAGAGAAAATATTTCGAATTTTAGTATTTTAACTAAATTCCTATCCTTCGAAATCATTTCCTTAGATTTATATTTTTACACAAAAATGATCAAATCTAATATATCATTTTTAAGATCTTTAGAAAGTTATTCCTTAATAGAATTTTCTTTCTCAAGGTTTTAGAATGTATTTCAAAAAGCTCTTCTTTATCTCCAAGATCTATATAAAGATCTAAAATCTCTTTTGTATGAATTTCTTCCCTAGAATTTGCCTTTTCTAATTTCTTATAAATTTTCCAATTTTTTGCTTCATGTAATTTAGATAATATTTAAACTTCTTCATATGAAGGTTCATCATTTTTTGAGGATGAATTATCTTCATTTGAAGTAATATTTTCGGAATAGTAATTCTTATCAAGAGATAAATTTGTTAAATCCTCGAGTACCATGGCCATAAGACAGATATTAAGAAAAGAAGTAGTAGAAATGAATCCCATATTCTTCTGTACTGAAGAATCATATTTAGAAGATTCACTTTCTGAATAGTCTCCATAACTAACACTCCAAGTATCATTAGCTCTAAGACTTTTCTTATGCTTTGATCTGTAGAATTTCTTCTTATTCCTTTCTTAATTCCTTTCCTTCTTTTCCTTCTTATTCAACAAAGGAAATATCAGTTCTGAATTGACATGTTCTTCTACATTTATAAAAAGTAATATATCCATCATTCTTATCCCTATAATCTTTCTTTTTGTACTTATTCTAATGATTCTTCTGAGCAACAATCTTGTTCATTATCCGAGAAAGAATAGCTAATTATTTTTCAAATTTTTCTATATCACTACATTTTGACTAAATAATAACATTATTTGTCTAAGATCTAGTTACTCATTCTAGTGTATTGGCTTTCATATGTTTAGAAGTGGTTATTAAAGCAGCTCTTCTATTCCCATTCTTCTTCTTGATATTTTCATCAACTATCCCCATTTTGGTTTCATGTTAAAGAAGAGTTCCAAACAACACATATAATGAAATCAGAGTGACATTTCTGTTGTCATCAATAGTTTTCCTCTTGGACTCCCATCCATTTGGCAAGATATCTACGATCTTATCCACAAGATCCTCATCATCCAAACCTTTTTCTCCCATATATTGCCAGATATTCACGATAGTCATAAACCATTGTAGTACTTTGCTTATATGTTTTCTATAAGGAAAATGTGTAACTTCAAGTTTCTTCTAGATACTGTTTTCTACTTCACATGATGATATTTGACTATAGATGCTCCTAGTCATGGAACAAAACAATGTATTTCTGACTCTGAAATTTTATATATATTTTGATTTCTCTTGATTCGTAAAGGTTCTCAAATCATTATCCAGAATCTTGTAATCTCCATTAATCATTAGATTGTTATCAACTCCAGTACTGATAAAAAAAGTCTTCATCCTATCTCTATATTACTCTTAATCATTTCCATAAAAAACAGGAGGTCTGGTAGGATTTAGATTATCTATAGAACCAATGTTTAAAAATTCCATTCTTAAGAAAACATTTGGCAAAAAAATATGTTAGTAATAAGAGTTTTTAAATAAGGAAAATATTCCTATGTAAGGAAAACATAGAGAAAGAGTATCTCTATGAAATACTGAATCTGAAATATGTGAGTCTGAAAAAAATATTCGAAAAAACATGATTATGAGAAATCAATTATGAGTATTCTCTTTTGAAACTAATCGTGAGATTAATTTAGATTTAACCAATTCTCTGATACCAATTGTTAGAACGGTTTGTCTAAGTTTGATATACTCTATAATACCTAATGTGTGATGGAATATGTAAAATGAGATACAAATACAAGAGGGGGGTGAATTGTATTCTTGAAAAATTATTAACTGAATTTTGCAAAACCAAAATTCATAACACCTCCAAGGTCTAATAACATTCTTGATTCTGGAAAATTGATTCCAGAAATTAAACGTAACAAATTTTTACAACAAATGAGATTATAACACAATGAATATAGATTCTATGTATAACAGAGTACATGTATTAGGAAGTATATGAAAGTTATACATTCCTCAACAATACAAATGCTGCGGAAAAACAAACTAGTAAAACTATAAGTAACAAGAATAAACTCTTTTAACCCAAAGAGTAGGGTATCCAAAAACCCTGGATAAGAGGTCCCTTTATTTATACTTTCAAGAAAGTCAGTCTTACCCAATTCCATGTAAGCCCTCAATCTGATGATCTGTATCTGTCTTATTATCCCCACAAGCCCTCGATTTGTAAGGAAATCGACACCTCGGAATTCACAACCCAAAGTCTCTGATTTTAAAGAAACCACACCTCTACACGAAGCAAATCTGCACGAAGAAAAGTTTGATCAAGTATTTCAAACATTATTCATGAATCTTGAGAGTTTATAAGATCCCCTTTCCCTAGAAATTTCTTCAACAACATGCTAGCAAAGTTGTTGAAGTTCATTGTTTAAACTTGTCTCTCTTTTCAAATGATCTCTTATTTATAGGCGTTTCTCCAACGGCCAGCTCCCTTATCCAATGGTCATATTCTTCCATGAATTTCAGAGGGACCTATACACGTATCACTCAAACAACGGTTAGTTGATAAATGAGATAACGACATCATTTTATAACTAAACAAATTTACGCATAACCAAAACTGATATTCAGAATGAAGGTAAATTAATGATTGGAGTCTAGGAAAAATGAATTTGGAGTCTGTAGTACTATGATTTTTGGATTCTGTTTTGTAGGAATTCTAAACCTGAATTCTAGAAGATTCCGGAGTATGAATTTCAAGTAAATATGGAGTCTGGATTCACCGTAATTTGGAACCTGAACTTACAATGTTCGGAGTCAGAGTTCATGAGAATTCTGAGTCAGAACTGATAAGATTTCAGAGTCTGAATTTAGAGAACTCAAAGTCCGAAATTAGAGAAGTTTGTAACTACAATTCGTAATCAGACTTCGGAGTTAGAACTTAGAGATGTTCATAACTAGAATTTGTAATCAGAATTTTTAGTCGAACTTTATATAGGTTTTTAATCGTAATTTAGAGTCGTACTTCATGAATGTCTGTATCCTGAATTCGGAGTTGTACTTCACGAGAGTTTGTATCTAGAATTTGGAGTTGAACTTCATGAGAGTTCATTTCTAGAATTCGGAGTGGAACTTCATGAGAGTTTGTATCCAGAATTCGGATCTAGAATTCATGAGAGTTCATAACTAGAATTCAGAGTCTTAAACAGAATGCCTCATATCAATGTATTATATGATTATGAGGTTTTGGGACAAATCCGATTTTTACAGTTAGAAAAATATTGACATGAACAATGAAATCTAGGCAACGGAAAATTTCCTTGGGGAAGGAAATTTTCCTTATAGAAGATAAATTGGGATAAAATATGATTTTCTTTAAAATAAGGTGTTTGTGATTTTCAAAACAAGAGGAATGATAATGTCATTAGGAACCCTTAATGACTCAACGATGTTCCACTTACATGAAGTAATGTAAAATCATAAGGAAAACCTTATTGACTCAACAAATTCTACCTTGATCAAAGTGTTGTTTGATATGGGTGCTTCACATGCTTTTACTACTAAACGTGTGGTGGAGTTGTTGGGATTTATAGTAGAATTGATTCCTTCTGTTTTGAAAATTCAAACTCCTCTAGGTCGAAGAGAGTTTCGAGCCTAATTTTGCAGAGCATGTTGTATCATTGTGGGAGTGGTTGAGCTAATGTGTAATTTCTCAGTGCTTGAGGTGGATTGATATGATGGGATCCTATGAATGGATGATACAGGGGATTTTAAGGCCCACATCGACTATAATGCCCGGACAATGGCTTTTACGACACACGATGGCATTAGAAATGTTTTTAGAGGAGATAGCCATAAAAGGAAGGGTGTAATGGGTTTTTTGGAACCAGCAGTTGGAACGTTATCGTATCAGTTGGTGGCCTTGTTATTGGAATCTAAAGAGGGTTTTGAACAAAGTGTTCTTCAGGAAGTAGTGGATTAGTTCATGGATGTTTTTCCTAAAAAAGTATTTATGTTACCTCCTGTTAGATAAGTGAAGTTTACAATTCATCTCCTTCTAGGGACCAGTCCAATCTCACTTTCATCTTAATGGATGTCACATAATGAATTGCAGAAATTGAAAGTCCAGTTAGAAGAGTAAGAAAAAAAATGTTTATCCAAACTAGCATGTCTTCGTGGGCAGCGCCTGTGTTATTTGTCAAAAAGGAGGATGGAACATTGAGGATCTTTGTAGATTATCATAGACTTAACCAAGTTACGATAAAGAAAAAATATACACTTCGATGAATTGATGATTTGTTCGACCAGTTGAGGGGAGCCCAATGGTTCTCCAAGATCGACCTGAGATCAGGATATCATCAATTGCGGGTGAAGAAAGACGATATTCCTAAAAAATATTTCAGAAGTAGATATGGCCATTATGAATATCTATTTATTCCCTTTGGTCTATTGAATGCGCCAGTGGTGTTCATGGTATTTATGAATAGGATATTTTAGAGATATTCAGATTCATTTGTGGTGGAATTTTTAGATGATATTATGGTGTATTTAGAGACAAGGGCGGAGCAAGATCACCACATGGCGACAGTGCATTAGATCTTGAGGGATCAGCAGTTGTATGGAAAATTGTCAAAGAGTGACTTTTGGAAATAAGAAGTCCATTTTCATGGCCATATTATTTCTAAAAGAGTTGATTCAGTGGATCTAGAAATAATAGAGGATGTTATCTTGGGGAAACCTCCAAATAATGTGTTTGAGATACGGAGTTTCCTTGGACTAGGTGGGTATTATCAGGGTTTTGTTCATGATTTTTCGTGTTTGGATTCACCAATGATAGCTCTGAGTTGAATGAATGTTCCATTTTAGTGGAATGAATAGTGTCAGCAGTGTTTCGAATAGCTAAACGGTCACCTTACATCAGCACCAATCTGGTTTTTTCTAGAACCCCAAAAAGGGTACATTGTGTATTGCGATTCATCGAGATCAGGGTTGGGGTGCGTTCTCATACATGTGGATAATGTGGTTGTGCATGGATCATGACAGTTGAGGGTTCATGGGAAGAACAACCTAACTTATGATTTGGAGTTGGAAGTAGTGGTCCATGCATTGAAAGAGTGGCGTCATTATCTCTTCGGTGAGAAATTCATGGTACATACAGATCATAAGAGCTTGAAGAACATTTTCTCACAGTGGGATTTGAACATGAGGAAAAGGAGATGGATGTAATATCTATAGATGGTTGATTTTGACTTGATGTACACACCGGGTAAGGAAAATTTTTTGACAGATGCATTATGTATAAAATCACATGCTTAGGTGGTAAAACAGGCATCAGACCAGTGGCAGTTGATGTCGGTTATAGCTGACATGCGGTTTGAATGTGAATAATAGGGAGATAGAGGGGTCTTCTATCCGGTTTTGTTGATTTTTGACTTGGTTGTACTAGTTAAAGAGGCACAGATATCTGATTCTGAGTGTCTGACCATGAGGTCGAGACTCAATGGTGAGGAGACCATTGAGGGTTGGAAATTGAATGGATATTCAGTCTTGTTTTTTTGGAATCAGATGGTTTTACTAGTTGCTTGTCAAGAGGATCTTCTCAGGGAATATCAACATTACAGGTGTGTTGTTCATCTTAGAATTTAGAAAATGTATTAAGTGTTGAAAGCACAGTTCTGATGGCCTGTAATGAATAGATGTGTGCTGAGTTGGTTTTGAGATGCTTGACTTGTCAGCAGGTCAAGGTAGAGCATTAGAGGCCATCCTAATTGTATCAGTATTTAACAATCCCTATTTGGAAGTGGGAGAAAATAGCGCTGGATTTTGTCATAGGTCTCCCATGATCGGTAAGAAAGCACGATGCCATTTAAGTGGTATTGGATCGGCTAACGAAGTCAAACAATTTCATACTGATTCGTGAATCTCATACGGTGGAGGATCTCTCCAAAATCTATATCTGGGAGGTGGTAAAGAGGCATGGTGTTCATGTTTAGATTGTATACAATAAAGATCTGTGGTTTACATCGCATTTCTGGAAATCCTTGTATCAATCCCTTGTGACATAGTTGACTATGAGAACAACTTATCACCCTCAGATGGATGGTCAATCCAAGAGTATGATACAAACATTGGAGGAAATATTGCGAACATGTGTCATGGATTTTGGTGGCTCTTGGGAGGAATACATTTCGTTGGTTGAGTTTTTGGAAAGTAACAGTTATCAAAAATCCATACACATTGCTCCGTTTGAAGCATTGTATGGGAGGCCGTTTCGTTCTCTACTCTGTTGGGTGGAAACGGGTGAGTCCTCAATGGTTGGACTGAGCCTAGTCCAGGAGACTACGAAGAAGATCATGTTGATCAGGAAGTGAATAGAGAAGACTCAGAGTCGTCGAAAATCATATGCAGATAATTGTCGACGGACGTTGTCGTTCGAGGTGAGTGATCATGTTTTCCTAAGAATCCCTCCCAGGATGGGACATCGTCAGTTTGGGAAGTAGAGAAAGTTATCTCCGAGGTAAATTGGACCTTTTGAGATTCTCGAGCGGGTTGGTGAGGTGGCTAATCATTTTACTTTTCCACCTAGGTTAAGTGATGTGCAAAATGTGTTTCATGTGTCACAGTTGAAAAGGTATCAGTCGAATCGTGACTATGTGATACGATGGGATCATGTTGAACTAGTACTGGATGCTTCGTTGGTGCACGTGCTAGTACAGGTTGTGGATAAGAAAGAGAAAGTATTGCGTGGTAAAAGAATCAGTTTAGTTCGTGTTTGTGGAAGCATGTTAAGATTAAAGGGGAGACTTGGGAGCTGCAGAATGAGATGGTCAAGCAATGTCCTGATCTCTTTCTGTGAAGGGAGGGTTTACTAGTTTTTTGGGAAGGAAATTCCAATGATGGGGACAATTTAGTACCCTCGGTATGAGGTATGTGGCCTTTTGTTAAGCATTTTTATGTGTTTAATGTGCCTTTGATGAGTAAGGAAGAGGTTGGAAGAGTTTGGAATGGTTTTGAATGTGTTTAGAGGCTTTTCATAGGGAGAACGGTTTGAGCGCGGTTAGGGGAAACCATACAGATGCTCTAGGAAACCGTGAAGGGGGAGACATAAGGATTCACATGGATTTCACATGGTTTTCTAAACCGTGTGAGGCAACCGTGCAAACCCTTTCTCTCGAGGTAGTAGAGTGAACACGGTTAGAGCACATTTTTCCAAACCGTGCGGACTAACCCTGTGGCCAATTAAAATAGGGTTTTAAAACCTCATATCAGTCAGGCTTGCCTCATTTCTATCCAAACATCCACCCAATAAATCCTCACTCAGGTTCTTCAGTTTTCAAGGGATGGAGGTTCCCTCCCACACTCTTTGGAAGAATTTTGAAGGGTTTTTGAGGTGGTTTGAAGGCGGTTTCTCCTGGGTAAGTCTCTATACTTGGTTTCCTTGTGTTTTCAGCTAGATCTACGTCCCTCTATTTTTTGGTTTTCTAGATCAACACTTTTTGTGTGAAGATCTGGGGTTTTGGTTTCCATGGATGTTGATTTTATGGCTTGTGAATGCTAAGGAAAGGGATCTAGAGAGGTTTTGGTGGTGCGTTCTCCGGATTTGAGGTGTGGGTGCTTGTGGGTCGATTTCTCAGGAACCCTAAAAGAAGGTGGCTTCTCTCTCAACTCCAAATTGTTAGAACTAGTGGTTCTTTTTTACATTTAATTTATTGTGCTTGAAATTAATTGTTATTGTTGTTAAAAATTTCTTGGAAATCCCTTTGGTGATGTTTCAGGGATTTTTGGGGAAAAGGGGTTTGTATGGTGAAATGTTATTGTAGTGTAATTTAATATATAAATTTTAAAATGATTCTCTAATATTGATTTGAGAAAATGGGTGATGGAAAATGGTTTTTAATAAAGATGTTGTTTTTATTTAAATGTGGGTTGGAATGGAAAATGGTTTTCAATAAATGGACGAATCATTGAATTTGATTGGTATGAGATAGAATTGGTTGATTGAATTTTGTTGTGACCTTGGTGGGTCATATGCTTGTTTATGGATTGATGGGGATATTGTGTGGAAGTGGTGAGAAGCACCACTATAAAAAGGGGATGGATAGTGGATGTAAGGGGCTCCATCAAAGGATAAGTTGAAGAGAATTTACACTATGATTGAATGGGTTAATGGGTTGGATAGAAGCTCCACCATTTGGTTGTGGTTGGGAAGTACCACTAGGTGTGAATGGGTGAACGGGTTGGACATAAGCTCCACTTTTTGGTTATTTTTTTTGTTTGATATACATTGCTTTGAAAGTTAAAAATTGTTCTGTTAGTGTGTGATTGATGAAATGGATTATGGCATGTTCAGTCGACATTCCCTTCGTTGATTGGTTTGGGGCGTGATGGCTTGGTAAGAGTTTTTTTTTGCTTATGGAAATGGTTTCACTTGTGTTTTAATTTATATTAATTGTTTAATATATATGTGATAATGGGTTTATCCTAGTGGCGTGTGTAGGGAAGTAATTTGGGGAAATCCTACCGAGTTTTAGTACTCACCCCATGCTTTGGCACGTTGGTGTCTTTGCATATGTTGTGTACTGTGACATGGGAAAAGGAAAGGCATCACCCTCCTTTAGTGGTGCATCGTGATGTCTGGGTGGATCTTGGTGCATGAAGCCTGGTGTGGAGCCATGGAGTGTGTCTTGGCTTATTTTGGGTCATTTGTTGAGTCTTCCACATAGTACTATTATATGGTATTGGTTGTATTGGTTTTGGGTTGTATTGTGGAACACCATGGTTGTCCATTGGGAATAAATTATTGAATATTTTGGTTGACATGCATCATATAGTGATTGATAATTGATGGTTTGATTGGTTATGTCTTATGGGAAAATCTTTCCCCAATTTGACCTCGAAGCCCTCGGCATTTATTACCAGCCTTTGGCTCCTTGGGAACGTCGCTTAAGGCCAAGTAACCCTCACTGCCTCTTCAAGCCAATGAGGTAGGGGAGGGGTGTTACCTTAGGACCCCATAGATCCAAATGTGTGTGAAATAAACATTTAATTACTAATAATTTAATGTTTAGTAAAATATACCTAGAAATGTATATTTTACTAATAAAATTATATTGTGTTTTTGAAGATATATATCCATCAATAAATATTAATTTGAAAGATATATATATGTACTATATATTAGTACTTTATTTTTAATTTGTATACATCAGATAAATAAATTTATTTATGACACAATAGTGATGTATTTTTTATCTTATTAATGGGGAATTTAAATTAATAATATTATGAATATCAAAATAAATCTATTTTTAAACATTTTATGCCATTCACGATTTTTTTATTCTATTTATATGTTATATTTTTATTAATGATTTTTTTTGATGAAATTAAGTTTTATGGATTTTTAAAAAAGTCAGGACATTAATAGGGTTAAAATTGACATAATTCATATTATCAAATATAAAATATTTTATTAAATATTAAAAAATCCCAGAAAATCTATGATTTGGCCAAATAGTTTTCATAAGTCTAAAAATTATATTATTGACTTTTTAATTGAATATTTGTCATGTTTTGGTAACTTTTTGTTTCTCAAAGTGTTAAATGATTGATAAAACGGTAAGAGTAAAAATATGTTAAATAAAAAAATAAGTATTAAAAAATACCCAAAACATATCCAATTATTATTCGATGATTTTATATCAAGTCAAATTCATATTATATTTGAAATTTCATAATTTGGACTCATTAATAATCTGAATATAATTTATAATAAAATAATAATTGGAGATATTCCTTATGTTACCCTCCTCCATCTTATAAAATGCCACCACCTCAAACCCTTAATCACATCACTCAATCCCCCTTGGATCATCCAAAAACTACCAAAATAAACTCCTAAAATACATAAAGGCATCTTATAATCATTAGTTTTGGCATAATGCTATTCAATAATCCCTTTTGGCTCAAATCAATGGGAGTTACCCGGTTTAGAGGTAACGTTTTCTCTCAAGTTCATTTCTTTTAATTTCCTTCTCCACTCTATATTATATTTTTATTAATTTATAAAATAAAAAAAATATTATAATAAATATGATAGGATTTTCTTATGAAAATTATTCTAACAACACTTCTACACACCTTCATATAAGGGATGCACACATATTGTTTCTATGTACGGCGAAATACTGCCTCATAAAATGATAATTGTTCATCACTTCCTTATAACCTCTCATGGTGGCCATTAATATAGAACTATACTTATATGTGATATATATTATATTTATTTTATATATATTATTATGTATTTTTCATTTATATAATACTCTTATGGTTTCCATAATGGGTAAATATTATAATTTCATTTGAGGATCTGCAGAATTCTTCCCCTTCAAAGTGATGTGACTCGTTCAGTACATATGTAACATCCCAGGTAAATAAAGAATAAAGAATTTTCGTATTTATTAATATTTAAAAATTAAATATTAATTTTATTTTAAAGGGGTTTCTATGTTCGATAGCGTACCCGATACGCAACGATGAGTTTCTTTGAAACTTACGTAGCACACTAGTAATAAAATAATATTATTTTAAATGTTAGTTAACAAGTAGCCGTTGTACTGGCGGGAATAGATAGAAATAACTAAAATATGATTAGATATGTTTTTAAATGTTTTTACATTTACCCAATAAAAGATAAAGGATTAAAATACAGAAAGAGTTCAATTTTAGGGCATATATACTCTAATTTTCACTAAAGGTTCACTTATCACCTTTTAATGGTGAACCGTCATTAAATATAGTTTTGATCACTATTATACGTTATTTTGGACCAAATATAACTCTTCTTTAGAATCGGGACATCAAAATTTACTTTGTGTATATTTTTGGTACCTTTCTGATAAAGTTCATTTTTTTTATGAATAGTGTAATATGTTGTATATTAATTCAAAACCTCTTTTTAATATAATTTATTTATATGATTAGACTATATTTTGAATTGGTTTTAAAGTGAAATTAGAAAATATTTTTACCATTAAATCCAACAGTGGTCGTTGGAATTAATTTTACTTTGAAATCGGACTTAAACTAGTGTCAATCTTTTGAAACTTATTGTTTCACAAAAACACGCTATTTGTCATGACAGCGGGAATTAATTATTAAATTAATTAATTTGACTTATATTTTTTGAATTTTTTAAAATGGACTTCATTTTTGAATTCGTAATATCAAATATAGCTTAGGGTGAATTTTTGGTAATTTTCTGAAAAACTTCAATTTTTGATGAATAGTGAAACCACTAAGTGGTAATCAAACAAACTGATTTTTCAGTTAATTGAAAGTTTACCACTAATGTGTATTGAATTTTTAAAATCTGACATACATGCTTGTCATTAAGAAGTAAAATGTGGTTCAATGAGATTAAAATAATTTTTTGGTGAATAGTAACTTTTAAGTTCTTAATCGCGATTAGAGGTAATTAGTGTAGTTTAAGGTAAAAACAATGTTTTAATAATATGATATGAGCTTGAAACTAGTCCTAATCCTATTGGATGAGTCATGGCCGACCAAGATAACCCATGGGTCAACTTGGGGACCCCATGAAGCCACTTTAGTTGTAAAATGACATTAATATATATTTATTTAATGTAAAAATTAAATTGACACAAACATGAGTTATTTTACTAAAACAGTTTTTAAGTGGGGTTACACAAGTCCAAATTTTGATTATAAATATTCATTAGAAATCTAAAACGATTTCCTACATCATAGTATTTTGTTTTATAATTTTTAGATATTAAATAAATTAAATTATTTATGACATCATTATGATGCAGCGATGACCTCATTATTTAACAATTTAAATAAAATGAGAAGATAATGAAAAATCCAAGGCTTACACTTGTCCAAAGCCTATTGGATGATGAGCTTTCGAACCCTTATCACCTTATCCACGAATTATATAAGTGTGGGACCTTTAGAATCCGAAAAGCATGGTATAATAATGTAACATTTCAATCTTTCCAAAAGAGCCCCTCCTCTCCTCTTATAAAAGGCCCCCACCTCTATCACATTATTCACACTTTCAAGCCTTTTGGTTCGGCCAACCTCTGCCCAAATACTCTACCAACTTCCCCCTATTACTCCTAGAAGCCTCACATTGAGCAGAACTCTTCCCAAGGAAGCCTTTGGCTCAAATCAAAAAGAGTTACCCGATTTTTAGGTAATGTCTTCTCTAATGTTGTTTTGTTTTGTTTTTCTTCTCCAACCCCCTAAAGTCTTTTTATTAATTTCATTTGTAACAACAACAGTATACTAAATATACTAGGATGTTGTTATAAGATGGATTCGAGCTACACTTACACAAAACTACATCTAATGGTTAAAGAACATACGGTTTCTGTGGATGGCGAATTTCTGCCTCACGAAACGATGATTGTTCAACACTCATATAACACCTTAAAAGGTGGCCATTAAGATGTAAATATTTTTATATATGATATATAATATGTTTTTGTTTTACTTATGCTTATTTATTTCTAATTTATGGCATACTTTATGATTTCCATTATGGGTAAAACGCGATAATTTCATTTTAGGAAGTGCGGACTACCGCCCCCTCAAAGTGATTTGAATCGTTAATGCCATATGTGGGATGTATAAAGGATGGAGTAAATGTAATTATACACTATATTATACTGGAATTATATTATACATTTATATCATTATGATTTAGTTCCATTAAATATGAAATTGAAATGAATGTAGCGTTCATGCGTACGTACGGCTTACCGTCTCCATGAACGGTGCATTTCATTTCTTACCTCTAAATGTTACGTAATATTATAAGTGAATATATATACTGGATATATAAGATATATATGACATCTAAATCATGAATATAATTCTGGATATAATGGATATTCTACCACATGAACAACTTTTAATTATAAGAATTTTATTGTTGACTCAAGTACCAAAGATCGACAAAACGACCGTTATTAACTTAAATAATTACATAATGTTCATATCATTGTAATAAGTGATATAAAAAGGATAATGAAATTGAAAATGGTTATTAATAAGGTATATATTAACTTTAGTTTATTATTCAGGAGGTTAAAGAACGGTTGAGTCAAGTCAGACACGAGGTAAGGGAACTTCTTAACACAACTTCCATTCTTTGGGTTAATCTCCTACTTTCCAATTTTGTCATGATATTATTATGTATTATTTTGTATTTTTACTTTATTTATGTGTACCTATAGTGAATACACATAATAGATCTATTTTATTTTATAAATGATATTTTTAAGGACTTCGTCTCAATCTCCTTTCATTGAGTCATATTTGGTTTTATACACAACTTTCTTTTATACGGTGTGTAAACCCCTTTGACTTTTACGTTTATTCAAAAGGAATCTTTTTTATACGATGTGTTTTACTAAACGACAAAAAGGGAATGTTTTTCATTCCGTACTTATCCGGCGACAACGGCTTCTCCGCCGCCGTGACCACTATTTGAGTTTCTGCTTCCTCTACAAGACATCATTTTTTTAATGAAAAATAAATACATTGTTTTAACTTTCTTTTATTTTGGTATTGAAAATGGTTTTGAAAGCGTTTTTATTATATCAATGTGTTGTATTGAAATCTTGTGATTGAAATGTGGAAATGTTATGTTTCCTTTATGCATGTTTTATGTGATACAATTATTTAATGGTTTATGATATGTTTACACCTATTCATATGAGGAATGCATTGGACTTAATAAGTGACGGGTGGAGCCCGCTACAGCTCCTCGATGCATCGGCAGGTCTAATGAGACAAACTAGTGTCTTGGCACGAGGCCTTGACTACGTGGTTATGATAGTCTGGCATTATGCATTCCATCATTATGAAAGTGGTTATTGATATTGCATGTGATTATTCGACCAGTAGAATATCCATGTGAAGATGTAAATGGCATTATCTCATTTTACTTTTTCCATATTATGTTGATGTTCAAGTTTAAAAGGCTTTTGTTTTATTCATACATTGCCTTAAATGTTTATGTTTATTTATGAAAGCTTCCGCAATATTGTTATCCTTACTGAGCATCTGAGCTCACCCCTTTCAATGTTTTAATATTTTTTCCAGGATGTGAAGAGGTATTTTATGAATGACCTGCAGGGATAGTCAGAAAGGGATATGAGTGTGGACTATGAAGACCATGTTATTGTAGTTTGTTTACTTTTTTTATGTAATGAAATATTTATGAATTTATCTAGTGTTTCCAAGGATACTAAACTAATCGGTCTTGTGATCATGCTAATGTTAGAAGTAATGCACCGGCTCTGGGTAGCTGGGGTCGGGGCGTTACAGTTGGTATCAGAGGCAGTTTAGTACTAACCTTGGATGCTAGATTTAGATAAACTCTGATTAGAGCACATAACCCAAAGATAGACTTTGAGGATTAGTATAGAAGAACTTCCTAGAATTTTTGTATTATAGAGATGTTATGAGTTTTCCGAGCAATACATCCCTGTCTGGATACGAGTAGGTAGAGGCGGCTCTGGCACAGATGTACCTAGGGGTAAAACCCGAAAACACCGCTTTGAGCTAGACTCGAACGGGAACTGGTGCACAACAATGGTCCTTTCTGCACTCTTGGTTACGACACTCCCGGGGGATATGCTTTGGATAATTCCCATTTTCTTTATAAACCACTATGAAGGGTTATGAGTATATACTTCCTCAATGAAAACATTTTTATGATTATGGATTATATCCATAAATAGTTCAATTTATGTTAAGTGTTTTATAAGTATGGGATTATGTATTTTGATTCATAAACTGATCTTGTTTATTCCATTGTTTAGAAATGGCGCCTAGTGGAAGAAATGGAAACCGTATCAATGCACGCACTCCATGTAGGGATTGCCCTCCTGCTCAAAATAATTATTGTGGATCTGGAGATACAACTGGTGCTGATCAACTTATTACCATACTGGGACAACTCACTCAGGTTATTAATAATAACCTTACTCGTATAGAGCACCCTGATCCACAACGTGGAGGATCAATGTTAGACCGCTTCATGAGGCAACAACCACCAAACTTCAATGGGAGTACAAATCCTATAGTAGCTGAGCAATGGATAAGTTCCTTAGAGAAAATATTCCATGCCTTGGGGAGTAGTGAAAGGGAGAAAGTTGTCATGGCAGTTTACCGCCTCACTGGAGATGCCGATCAGTGGTGGTCGCTGATTCAAAACACAAAGGAAGATGATGACGTAACGAATATGGAATGGAGGGAGTTCAAAGAGCTTTTCTTAGAAAAATACTTTCCTCGTGACCATCGAGCAGATATGGAAAGGCAATTTTTGAGTCTGAGGTAGAAGGAGGATGAGAATGTCGCAAAGTATGAGGCTAACTTTACAAGGTTAGCGAGGCATGCTTCCGATTATATACGTAACCGAAGAAGTAAGATTGATCGTTTCATTGATGGGTTAAAACCATTTCTCTGTCGAGCTTTAGTATCACAAACCTTCTCATCATACGAAGATATTGTCTCGTGTGCTATCAAGACAGAAAAGGAATTCTCTAAGTCTTATGACAACAAAGTAAAGCAAGAGAAGAAGAGAACGGTGTAACAAGAGACAGATAAAGGGAAAAAGGAAAAGAAGAATTTTCCATTATGTGATAATTGTGGGAAGAATCACCCTGGTACTTGCCTAAAAGGAATGGGAGTTTGTTATAAATGTGGAGGAAAGGGTCACCAGGCTCGTGATTGCAAGGGAAAGAAAGAGGCTATCAAAGTTGAATGCTATAATTGTAGAGAAATGGGTAATTATGCAAATGAATGTACTATGCGTCAGGGAAACTTACCTCAGAAAAGGCCAAGGGATCAAGGACAATCTTATGCTATTACTACAGTTGAAGCAGAATAATTAATGTATTGGTGCTTTTGGACTAATGGATTATATTCTGGTTATAAGAATAATGTGATATATATATAAGGATTGAACTTCAGTACTTGTTGTTTCAGTAAGGTTTTAATATGATGAAGGTAATTATATTTTTAGAATGTGACAATAAGAGGAACTTTACTTAGTTTGGGGAATCTGATAAATTGATTTTGGAATTAAGAGACCTTTTAGAGAATGTTTGGACAGAGGTATTTTGGATAATTATAAAGGTTGGAGTGGATTAAGTTGATCTTTGGATAGTATTGTTTAAGGTTAAAAAATTTATGAAGATTATTTTTGGAATATTATGATACTATAGTTTTAGGAAAAGGACAACCTGCATGGTGGGGCATAACACGTCGCGTCGGACAAAGCTGCAGGAATCGAACCCCCAATCATAGTGCGACAGGCCTTTATTTCCTACCACTAGCCTACAGGAAGTCCCCGGTTATTACAAAATAATTTTACTAATCTTAATGGTATGTGTTAACATTTGGAACCTTATAAAATTAGGATAAGTATAATATTTTTGAGTTCTATTATCTTTTTGAGTGAAAGATGAGTTGAAGGTTGAAACTCTAATTGTCAAGCATAAATATATATATACCTATCTCTTATTCAATGAATAAATTAATTCTTAAACTTTAGTAAAGGGATATTAAAACAAAAAAAATGTGTTATCCTAATACCTTATGTCTTGTTGAACTGATGATATTTTAAATCAACATAGATTGAAGGCTTTGAGGCCCTCAATTTGACAGTTGATTGTGATTGATGACCTCAATCACTCCCTATAAATATTTACGTTTTTCCTCCAATTATATGTCTTTAATTGCAACCAATGTTCTCCTAATCGAGATCATAATTGGGTGGTGACTTTTTCATTTCCCTTTCCCTCTTATTAAGACTAAATTCTATTAACCTTATTTCCGATGTGGGTTTTCCACAAAGGTATTTTCTATTTTCAACCTTTTATTTTCCATGAAAAATTTCAAATTGCGAGGACGCAATTTATTGAAGGAGGGGAGAATGTAACATCCCAGGTAAATAAAAAATAAATAATTTTCATATTTATTAATATTTACAAATTAAATATTAATTTTATTTTAAAGGTGTTTCTATGTTCGATAGCGTACCCGATACGCAACGATGAGTTTCTTTGAAACTTACGTAGCACACTAGTAATAAAATAATATTATTTTAAATGTTAGTTAAAAAGTAGCCATTGTACTGGCGGGAATAGATAGAAATAACTAAAATATGATTAGATATGTTTTTAAATGTTTTTACATTTACCCAATAAAAGATAGAGGCTTAAAATACGGAAAGAGTTCAATTTTAGGGTATATATACTCTAATTTTCACTAAAGGTTCACTTATCACCTTTTAATGGTGAACCGTCATTAAATATAGTTTTGATCACTCATATACTTTATTTTGGACCAAATATAACTCTTCTTTAGAATCGGGACATCAAAATTTACTTTGTGTAAATTTTTGGTACCTTTCTGATAAAGTTCATTTTTTTATGAATAGTGTAATATGTTGTATTTTAATTCAAAACCACTTTTTAATATAATTTATTTATATGATTAGATTATCTTTTGAATTGGTTTTAAAGTGAAATTAGAAAATATTTTTACCATTAAATCCAATAGTGGTCGTTGAATTAATTTTACTTTGAAATCAGACTTAAACTAGTGTCAATCTTTTGATACTTATTGTTTCACAAAAACACGCTATTTTTCATGACAGCGGGAATTAATTATTAAATTAATTAATTTGACTTATATGTTTTGAATTTTGTAAAATGGACATCATTTTTGAATTTGGAATATCAAATATAACTTAGGGTGAATTTTTGGAAATTTTCTGAAAAACTTCAATTTTTGATGAATAGTGAAACCACTAAGTGTAATCAAGCAAACTGATTTTTCAGTTAAATGAAAGTTTACCACTAATGTGTATTGAATTTTGAAAATCCGACATACATGGTTGTCATTAAGAAGTAAAATGTGGTTCAATGAGATTAAAATAATTTTTTGGTGAATAGTAACTTTTAAGTTCTTAATCGCGATTAGAGGTAATTAGTGTAGTTTAAGGTAAAAACAATGTTTTAATAATATAATATGAGCTTGACACTAGTCCTACTCCTATTGGATGAGTCATGGACGACCAAGAAAACCCATGGGTCAACTTGGGGACCCCATGAAGCCACTTTAGTTGGAAAATGACATTAATATATATTTATTTAATGTTAAAATTAAATTGACACAAACATGAGTTGTTTTACTAAAAAAGTTTTTAAGTGGGGTTACACAAGTCCAAATTTTGATTATAAATATTCATTAGAAAGATAAAAAGATTTCCTACATCATAGTAGTTGTTTTATAATTTTTAGTCATTAAATAAATTAAATTATTTATGACATCATTATGATGCGGCGATGACCTCATTATTTAACAATTTAAATAAAATGAGAAGATAATGCAAAATCCAAGGCATACACTTGTCCAAAGCCTATTGGATGAAGATATTTCGAACCCTTATCACCTTAGACACGAATTATATAAGTGTGGGACCTTTATAATCCGAAAAGCCTGGTATAATAATGTAACATTTCAATCTTTCCAAAAGAGCCCCTCCTCTCCTCTTATAAAAGGCCCCCATCTCTATCACCTTATTCACACTTTCAAGCCTTTTGGATCGACCACAATCGGCCCAAATACTCTCCCAACTTCCCCCTATTACTCCTAGAAGCCTCACATTGGGAAGAACTCTTCCCAAGGAAGCCTTTGGCTCAAATCAAAAAGAGTTACCTGATTTTTAGGTAATGTCTTCTCTAATGTTGTTTTGTTTTGTTTTTCTTCTCCAACCCCTTAACTCTTTTTATTCATTTCTTTTGTAACAAAACCAGTATCCTAAATATACTAGGATGTTGTTATAATATGTATTCGAGCTAAACTTACATACACCTACATCTAATTGTTATATAACATACGGTTTCTGTGGATGGCGAATTTCTGCCTCACGAAATGATGATTGTTCAACACTCATATAACACCTTCAAAGGTGGCCATTAAGATGTCACTATTTTTATATATGATATATAATATGATTATGTTTTACTTATGATTCTGTATTTCTCATTTATGGCATACTTTATGATTTCCATTATGGGTAAAACGCGATAATTTCATTTTAGGAAGTGCGGACTACTGCCCCCTCAAAGTGATTTGAATCGTTAATGCCATATGTGGGATGTATAAAGGATAGAGTGAATGGTATTATACACTATATTATACTGGAATTATGTTATACATTTATATCATTATTATTTAGTTCCATTAAATATGAAATTGAAATGAAAGTAGCGTTCATGCGTACGTACGGCTTACCGTCTCCATGAACTGTGCATTTCATTTCTTACCTCTAAATGTTACGTAATATTATAAATGAATGTATATACTGGATATATATGATATATATGACATCTAAATCATGAATATAATTCTGGATATAATGGATATTCTACCACATGAACAACTTGTAATTATAAGAATTTTATTGTTGACTCAAGTACCAAAGATCGACAAAACGACCGTTATTAACTTAAATAATTACATAATGTTCATATCATTGTAATAAGTGATATAAAAAGGATAATGAAATTGAAAATGGTTATTAGTAAGGTATATATTAACTTTAGTTTATTATTCAGGAGGTTAAAGAACGGTTGAGTCAAGTCAGACACGAGGTAAGGGAACTTCTTAACCCAACTTCCATTCTTTGGGTTAATCTCCTACTTTCCAATTATGTCATGATATTATTATGTATTATTTTGTATTTTTACTTTCTTTATGTGTACCTATAGTGAATACACATAATAGATCTATTTTATTTTAAAAATGATCTTTTTAAGGACTTCGTCTCAATCTCCTTTCATTGAGTCATATTTGGTTTTATACACACCTTTCTTTTATACGGTGTATAAACCCCTTTGACTTTTACGTTTATTCAAAAGGAATCTTTTTTATACGAAGCGTTTTACTAAACGACAAAAAGGGAATGTTTTTCTTTCCGTACTTATCCGGCGACAACGACTTTTCCGCCGCCGTGACCACTATTTGAGTTTCGGCTTCCTCTACAAGCCATCATTTTTTTTAATGAAAAATAAATACAATGTTTTAACTTTCTTTTATTTTGGTATTGAAAATGGTTTTGAAAGCGTTTTTATTATATCAATGTGTTGTATTGAAATCTTGTGATTGAAATGTGGAAATGTTATGTTTCCTTTATGCATGTTTTATGTGATACGATTATGTTATGATTTGTGATATGTTTAAACCTATTCATATGAGGAATGCATTGGACTTAATAAGTGACGGGTGGAGCCCGCTATAGCTCCTCGATGCATCGACAGGTCTCATGAGACAAACTAGTGTCTTGGCTCGAGGCCTTGACAAAAGCTTATTTGTGGTCTTGGCACGAGCCCTTGACTACGTGGTTATGATAGTCTGGAATTATGCATTCCATCATTATGAAAGTGGTTATTGATATTGCATGTGATTATTCGACCAGTAGAATATCCATGTGAAGATGTAAATGGCATTATCTCATTTTACTTTTGCCATATTATGTTGATGTTCAAGTTTAAAAGGCTTTTGTTTTAGTCATACATTGCCTTAAATGTTTATGTTTATTTATGAAAGCATCCGCAATATTGTTATCCTTACTGAGCATCTGAGCTCACCCCTTTCAATGTTTTAATATTTTTTCCAGGATGTGAAGAGGTATTTTATGAATGACCTGCAGGGATAGTCAGAAAGGGATATGAGTGTGGACTATGAATACCATGTTATTGTAGTTTGTTTACTTTTTTTTGTAATGAAATATTTATGAATGTATCTAGTGTTTCCAAGGCTACTAAACTAATCGGTCTTTCGAGACTTGATCTTTTGTGATCATGCCAATGTTACGAAGTAATGCACCGGCTCTGGGTAGCTGGGGTCGGGGCGTTACAACATACATATTACGTATAAAGGATGGTGTAAATGAACATATGTAACATATATAATATATTTTATTATAATGTAATTATAATATAAAAATGTATCATTTATATTTATTTTGTTAAATATGAAAAATAAAAGATAGTGGCTTTTATGAATACATACCACTTACCATCTCCATTAACAGTGTTTTTCATTTCTTATAAAATAATGTAATGGACTATTATAAATACATATATAATAGATATATATGATATTTAAATAATGAATAAAATTCTTGACATAAATATATTTTGACCACATGGACAATTTGTAATTATAACATGTTCAATTTTTAATGCTTGTACCAAATATTAGCAAAACGACAGATATAAACATAAATAATTATTTAATGTTTATAATGAATTAATAAGTGATATAGTAGGAATAATAAAATTTAAAATGGTTCTGAAGTAAGTAGAAATTATCTTATGTTTATTATTCTAGAATAACAAGGAACATACGTGAAGAGTCAGACTTAAGGTAAAGGATTTCGTCTGAATCTCTATTCTTTGAGAGATATTTTTATTTATACATGACATGATTTTATATGGTATATGAACACCTTTGACCTTAAATTTCATTAAAATGATTTTTTTTCCAATGTCGTGTTTTACTAAATGTAAAAGTCAATGTTTCTTTTTATCCTACATGGTGACAATGACCTTTCCATCGTCACTAGAATTATTTGATATTGATATTCCTCTAGAAGCCAAAGTGTTTTTAAAGGAAAATCAATACCATATACCATTTTTTATATCATTTGGTATGTAAAATGGTTTTGATAATGGATTTATTATGGAAATATATTGAACTAATTTCTTTTGATTTCAATGTGGAAATTTTATCATTCCATTATTCTTATTTTATGATTATGTTATGGTTTTGGGCACTGCTTATGTATACGGGTGGTTCTGTGGTAAACCTATGGTGGGTTATCCCAATAAAACTATCCAATTCATAGGTTAATGGACATAGGTAAACATTAATATTTCTCATAAGAGATTTTGGTAATATACTTTGATGGGTATTCCAAATATAACTCCACATATAGGTCTGAATGTTATATTGTATGTATGTAATGGATTCCACAAGTTTCCTTTATGATTTGTGATTACTCTGTGTTATTCATAAATTTTATAATTTCATGAGGTATGATAAAGAGCTTATTTTTGGTATGTACATATGGACTAATGTTTTTTTTATTTTATAACCCTGAATGAGATTTTTATTCTCATCCAATGTTTTTGTAATGTTTTTTAATATTGTATAAGGAAGGGTAAGAGAAAAGAAACATTCAATAAGATTTATATCAAAAATGGAAATCCTGTTTGGTTAAAGGAGTTTTCTTTTTATGAAATTTTTTATAGATTAGAAGTGTCTACCTCATAATATTGAGATGTAATTTAATAGTGATGGCATGATTCATTAAAACACTAATCATGAAAATGGTTTTCAATGTGAATTCTTAAAATAAAAAAAATTATGTAATGTCAAATGATGGGGTCTTATATTTGGTATCAAATGTCAGTTTAGGCAACACTAGGAGTTATGATAATGTTAAATTAATATCTATTAAATAATTATTGTAATATATAAATGATATAGAAATTATAGATAACCATGACTCTTCACCTAAGGTATTTTTGTGTTCAGAATGGTTTTCTATAGAATAAATATTGCCACTGTAATGAGAAGACATCATTAGGAAAACAACCTCCCAAATCGACAACCTAAGATGGTCAGAATCAGAACTGAATAGTTGGTTTCAGTGATGGAATATTTGACTCAATCTATAAATGGTGGTTGTATCCATGCATGAGATAAGCAAGATAAACCACAAAATAACATGTCAATAGTGGATCATTTCAAAAGGACACATCCCACATCATTCAGAATATCATATGACAGTGTTCTCTATGATGTGTGTATTAAGGAAATGGAAAAGATTTTTGATGTCATGGGATTCTCATAACATCAAAAGGTTAGTGTTGCGGTTTACCATTTTGATGTTGAAGTCGATTAGTGTTGGTCGATGGTTAAAAAATATGTAAATTAAAGAAATTAATACCATTGATTGACATAAATTCAATGAAATGATTCATGAGAAATAATTTCCATAGGTTTTTCTTGTTAGGATAGAAAACAATTCATGTAATTGAGGAAAGATGATGACTCAATGGCTTCTTATGAATCAAAATTTACATGTCATGCATTGTATGCTCCAAATTTCATATGGGATCATGATAGTAAAATAAATATTTTTTACTCTAGATTAATGCTTATTTATTGAAGGTATTTATCTTCTTATGATATCAAATGTTATGAAAAACTTCTTCAATGTGTTGAGAAGTTATAAATGGAGTCTACTGATGATCAGTTGTTCTTTGAAAAAACAACGTAATTAGAGGTCAAGGTGGAAGATGAAAGGGTAGAAATATTCAAAAAAGTCTGATGTTTAGAAACATATGTTTAATGTTTGTGAAAATTATTGTTAAAACCAAAATAGGGAATTCCCTTTTTAATTCTGGTGAGTGGTTCTGATGTTGTAAAATGATACATATGGCTTGTAATTGCCCTAAAAACCATCAAGGTAATGGTAAGACCAAATATGATTTATAGTTATTAAATTTTTTAGTGACATTAAATGGGTAAATATGATAATGAGTGTCCAATGGAGAACTCAAATGAGGGAATTATTCAAACTATGAGAAGAAAGGGTTGATGAAATCCTTGGAAAATACCTCAGTAGATGTTGGTCCATTGAATGAAGTAGTATCATGTACACTATTTTTTATTCAGATTATGCCAATGAGTTGTTTGATTTAGGGCCTACACATTATTCCATTATATGGAAATTTTCTCATAAATTGGGAATTCTATCTCAAGATATGAATCCTGAACTTATGGTAAAAACACTGAGAGGATATGTTGAAAAAAAAATAAATTACATGAACCTTCTAGCCTGTTTGTGTTGAAGTAATTTACCCACAAACCTTATTGCTTTTCTTCTTGTAGTGTTTTATTTTATTTTGGGTATATATTGGCTTTCCTTTTATCATGAGAATATTTATTGTAGTCCTATAGAGTTTTCTTTTTAGAAAGAATTTCATTTTGTGTACATGAATGAACCCTAAATTTTGATAACATATCAGGAAGTTGAGAAACTACTGAAAGATGGAAATTAATGTTACCTTTCACATATTATTGAAAACTATGGAATTGATCAGATTAATGGTCTTCCAGTGGTACATGAGTTTCTTGATATTTTCCCTAATGTGTTTCCTAATATAATACCTAACCGTGAAGTTGATTTTAGAGTTGACTTAGTTCCTGATGGTATGCAAATTTCAAAACCCCTTGTCGAATGGATTAAATTGAAAATTTATATTTAAAGAATTAATTATAGTAGTTACTAGATAAAATTTTCTTCTGACCTAGAACACCACCATGGGGTGATCCTTTGTTTTGGGTCAAAAAGAAACATATTTAATGATTTTTTGCGATGATTAACGAGCCATTAATAACATAACAGTTAAGAAAAAGTATCCTTTCCCACTTATCGATGATTTTTGTGATCAACTCTAGGGAGAAAAATGTTTTTCAAAGATCGACTTGAGATCGGGGTACCGTCAGATTAAATTAAAGGAAGCAATCATTCCGAAGACCTCATTTTGAACTAGATATAGCCATTATGAATTTTTAGTAATGTCTTTTGGGTTAACCAATGCACCTAATGTATTTATGGATCTTCTGAATATAATATTTGGTAAGTTATTGGATATGTTGTGGTTGTGTTTAGTGATGATATTTCTATTTATTTTTCAATTATAAAGGAACATGAAAATCATTTAATGGTTGTTTTGAAAACATTAAAAGAAGTGAAAGTTTGTGAGAAATTCAGAACGTGTGAGTTTAGGTTACAAAAAATTTCATTCTTTGGTCTCATTGTTTCTAAAAATGGCATAAATTTTGATCCGGATAATATAAAAGTTGTCAAAGAATGGTCCATAACCACAAATATAACCAAAATTCATTATTTTTATTTGTTTAATAGGGTATTAAAGGAGGTTTTTTGAAAATATTTCTCGGTTATCTATCCCACTAACTAAGATAACATGGAAAGGTGTTAAATTCATCTGGTTAAAAGAATATGATGACTGTTTCTAGGAATTCACCTAAATATTTGATGAATGCTCTTGTTTTGACACATCCTTCCAGAAATGGTAAATTTGATATCTATAGTGATTATTCATTGAAAGGACTTTGTTGTATCCTAATTCATAAGGATCAGGTAATTTCTTATGATTTACCTTAGTTGAACAATTGTGAGTTAAATTACAGTAAATAATATTTTTAATTAGCTACTGTTGTTTTTTGTTTAAAATTTTGGAGGTATAATCTTTATGGATTAATATGTGTAATATACACTAAACAAAAAAGATTAATGTATATATTAACTCCAAAAAAATTTAATATGATACTTAGGATATGGAAATAATTAATCATGGATTGTGATTACACAATTCATTATCATCTATGAAAATAAAATAAAGTGGATGAAGCTTTGAGTCAAAAAAGTAATTCTACATTAACCTCGATATGTTTGGAACATGATTATTTGATTAATTATTTGATGAACTTTGGAATAGTAGTTTGCTTCTTCTAGATAATTCTTCTATTTCATTTTAGGTTTCACTACAATTACCCCATTCTTTCAGAATAACGAATTTGCATATAAAGTATAGTGAATTGCAAAAATACGTAAAATTGGTTCTGAAGGGTAGGTTACCAGAATTTAACATTTATAGATTCTAAATAATGAGGTTTGAAGATATCTTATGTGTTCCTTGTGATTCATAGTGGAAAAATGAGTTATTATGTGAAGCTCATAGTTCTTCGTTTTTAGTTCATCCTGTTAGTACAATGTGGTACATGGATCTCTAAGAGAATTACTGGTGGGATGGAATGAAAAGAGATATTGCTGACATTAACCTGAGATGTCCGATTTGTCAATAGGTTCAAACAAAGAAGAATTTATCGAAAGGAATTCTTCATCCTTTTCAAGTGCCATATTAGAAATAGAAAAATTTGTCCATAGGTTTTTTCATGGGAGTACCAAAGACATGTCAAGGTAACAATATATTCTTGGTTATTGTTGATCGATTGATTAAATATGTTCATTTACTTTCTATTTGAGATACTCAATCTATAGATCAACCTTTTCAATTTTATGTTGAAGATATTATTTTGTTTCATGGTGTTACACTCTCTATTTTATCTGATCGTGATCCCTGGTTTATTATATCATTTCAAAAGGCCTTAAAGAGTCATTTGGTACTGAATTAAATATGAGAACAACTTTTCTTCCTCAATCTGATGGGTAGACTGAACAAACAATTCATACACCAAATGATATGAAACTTGCTTTCATAATGGATTCATAGGTAATTTGTGACCAACATCATTATTTGGTTACGTTTTCTTATAATAACAAATTTAATTCCAGTATACAGATGGCACTGTTTGAGACATTATATGGAAATAAGTGTCAAGATCTAGGATTTTGGGTTGAAGAAGGTGAAATGAAGTTGATGGGACCCGAATTTGTATAATAGATTGTAGAAAATGTTTAGTTGATTCAGATTCACATGAGAATACCTCAGAGCTGGAAGAAGAGTTCTGTGGATAACCGTAGGATGGATCTTTCTTTTCTTGAAGGTTATTCTATCCTTTTCAATGTTTCTCCATGGAATTGTGTGTTGGGTTTTGGTAAGAAAGTAATGTTGAGACTGAGGTTCATTAGACCCTATTAATTCCTAGAGAATGTTTGATCAGTTGCCAATAGAGTGGAATTACCTCCATGTTTATTCCATGTACACGATATTTTTCACCATTCAATATTGAGAATATATATGCCAGATCCATCTCATGGTTTTTGTCGAGAGGTATTTTAGTTGGAAGAGAATATTTATTATGAGGAATAACAAGTCCAAATTCATGATCAAAGAGAGAAAGTGTTGTGGAATAATGTAATTTTCTAGTAAATGATTATTGTAAAAACCATATGGATTAAGTGGAAATGTGGGAATCCGAAAATTGTCTAAGGGATAAATACCCCCTTTTATTTACATGTGATTAGAATTTTGATGATGCATTTCCAAAATGGGGGGAAGGATGTAACATCCCAGGTAAATAAAGAATATGAAATTTTAATATTTACTAATATTATTATATTAAATATACATTTTTGATTAAAGGGAATTAAATTTCTGATAGCGTAGTCAAAATGAAAAAATGGATTTCCCCGAAATCATATAGAGCACACAACAATGAGTTGCATTGAACAAATTGTATAATAATATTACTATTTTAAATGGTAGTTAATTACATACCATTAAATTTGTGATAATGAACCTAACTAACTAAAATATGGTTATTCATGTTTATTAAAAGTATATACATTTATACAATAAATTTTAGAGGCTTAAAATAAAAATGAATCTATTTTTAAGCATCAAATATTCTAATAATTTAAAAAGTTTGGATTTCCACATTTTGATAGAGACCCCTTTTTAAATATTGTTTTTTATCATTTTTATATATTCAATTAGACAAAATAAATATACTATTTATAATAGGGACATAAAAATTTACATTTCCTAAATTTGATGGTATTTTTCAGATAAAGTTCATTTTTTAATGAATAATGAAAAATTATCAATTTAATTTCAAAACTACATTTTTATCTAATTTATTTATATTGTAATATTGTTATTTTAATTGGTTTTAAAGTGTAATAATTTATTATTTTATTATTTAATCCAATTTTTTTACTTATAAGTCATTTCACATTGAAATTAGACATAATCGAATGTCAATCATTTGGTAGTTTTTCTTCATAAAAACACGAATTTTGGTATTGACAATAATAATTCATTTGAAATAAATATCGGCAACTTCTATATTTAGAATTTGGAAAAATCGATTCCATTGTTTTAAATATGTGGTCAAAATTTTGTAAATACGTAGCTTTTATTTTTAGACATTATGAATAGTATGATCCGAAAATAATTCATTTACCATGATTAAAGGGAATATCTGGTAAAAAAGGGTAAAAATTTAATATTATAGTAATACTAAATTACCCTAACAAATGTTCTAACCTTATAAGATGAGATATTTCAGACCATTGGAATCCTTGGGCCTATTTTAGGATCCCATGGAGCCACTTGTATTGGAAAATGACATTTAATTACATTTAATTTAATGTTATTGAAAATATTACCTAAACATGAATCTTTTACTAAAAAAGATTTTATACTGGGTTATATAAGTGATCACTTCATATATAAATATTCATCTGAAATCTAAAAATAGTTACTAAATAATGTAATTTTTTATATAAATTTTCGAATTCAAATAAATACAATTATTTATGATACAACATTGATGTAGATATAAAGTAATTAATAAATTATTTAAAAAATAAAATTATGAACATTAAAATAATTTTTTTTTAATCTTTATATTCAATACACAAATTTTGGGGATGATATATACATGTTGTCATTGTATTAATGATGTTTTTTTATGTAATCGTGTTTTTATAAATTTTTTATAAATTCATGATATGAATAGTGTTAAAATTGACATAATTCATATTTTAAAATATAAAATATTTTATTAATCATTATAAAATCACAAAAAGCTAAGAATCCAAAAAATAGATATCATAAGATGAAAAATGTATTATTGACTCTCTAATTTGATATTTTTCATGTCTTGGTAACTTTATTTTCTAAATGTATTTATTGTGGACTCATTTATAATATATTTAGGTTTTATAATAAAAGATTAATTCAAGATATTCCTTATGTTCCCCTCCGCCCTCTTATAAATGGACACCAATTATAACCCTTTCAAACACCAATAAATCCCCCATGGATCATAAAAAAACTACACAAAAAAGATCCAAATAACCATAAATTCTTCTTTTTAGCCTTATCATTAGAAGAAATCCATTCAATAATTCCTTTTGGAACAAATCAACGGGAGTTACCCGATTTTGAGGCAACATCTTCTCTCGTGATCTTTTCTTTTATTTTCTTTCCCCACTCCCTATTCAATTCTGATTCATTGATTACAAAACAAAAATAGTATCCTAATTATACTAGTTTTTTTTATATGAAGGAATCTACAATAAATTCCACACACCTCCACCTAATAGATACAAACATATTGTTCAGGAGTTTGGAAAACTACTGCCTCAGGAAACGATGATTGTCCAGTTTTTCCCGACTACCTCTTATAGTGGCCATTATGATGGAACTGCATTTATATTTGATATAATATTATATTTATTTTTTCTCTATTATTCATTTTTTTTGTTATATCATTCTGTTATCATTTGCATAATGTGTTAATACAATAATTTCATTTGAGGATGTGAAGAATACCGCCCCCATCAATGTGATATGACTTCTTCATGCCATACATGGAACATATAAATAATGGTGTCAATGAACCTATGTAACATATATAAAATATGATATCATAATATAATTATAATATACCAATTTATTATATAGTTTTCATTCTGTTAAATATACAAAATAAATTAAAGTAGTGTTCGTGTGTACATATGACATACCATCTCCGGGGGCTGTGATTTTTATTTCTTATATGAAAATGGTATAGACTCTTCTAAATAAATATATAGTGGATATAAAATTTATTCAAATCATGAATAAAATTCTATGTATAATGGAATTTTGACCACATGAACCATTTTTAATTATAACAAGTAAAATTTTCACTCAAGTACCAAATATTGGCTAAATTACCTATATTAACATAAATAATTATGTATTGTTTATAATGTAGTAATAATTGATATAAATTGAATAATAAACTTGATAATGGTTCTAAAGAATCTAGAAATTAACTTATGTTTATTATTTTGGAATAAAAATGAACACATGTGATGTTCCAGACCTACGGTAAGAGACTTCATCTCAATTTCCTTTCATTGGGAAATATTTGTATTTTTATAAGACTTTCTTTTATATGGTGTATACCCCCCTTTGAATTTTAATTTCATTCAAATGGAATATTTTTCAATGTATCATTTCAATAAAAGACATAGGGAATGATTCTTTTAAACATAAACGGTGACAATGACCATTCCACCTCCATGTGCATTATTTGATATTTTTATTCCTCTACAAGCCTTACTGTTTTTAATGGAAAATAAATACCATATACCATTTCTTTTAATTTGTTATTGAAAATTGTTGTGAAAATAATTTTATTATGTAAATATCTTGAAATAATATCTTGTGATTGTGATATGGAAATGTTATCTTTCCTTTATGCTTGTTTTATGATTATGTTATGGTTCATGGGTATTGTTTATGTATACATTTGGATACGTGATAATACTACGGAGGTTGAGCCCAATATAACTCTCCAATTCATTAGGTAATGTGATGGAGGTAAATATTAATATTTCTCCTCATAGATTTAGAGAATATAATTTAATTGTTATACCGAACATAACTCCCTATGTTGTTATGAAATCTAATATGTAATTATGATATTTATGCAACAAGTTACCTTTATGATTTGTGATTTATTTGTGTTATTCATAAATCTTATGATCTCATGAGGAATGATAAAGAGATTATTTTTTTAAATATTTATTGACTAATGATTTTTTCTTTATTTTATAAACCTTACTGTGCTTTTTATACTTATCCCATGTTTTTAAATGATTTTTAATGTTTATAAGGAAGTGTAAGAGAAATAAAGTATTAAAAAATATTTATATCAAAAAATTACTCTTAATTTATTTAAGCTGCTTTAGTTTTGTGAAGAAATTGGATAGAGTAATGGTTTTTACCATGTAATATTGAGAAGTAATGTAATATTTATGGCCAAATTCTCAAAAACTCTTAACTGGAAAAGATTATCAATGCGAATTCTTGACTTTACTAAATATTATGTAATTCACACGTCTAATGCCATTTACTTCTCCTCATAGAATCCAATATTTTAGACATGTCTAAATTTTACACAATACTATCCCATATCCCCGTCACCATGTCTATTATCTCATAGTCTCATTAATAAGAACCCATTTCCCTGAAGGGTTTCTCAATGATGAGATTTTCGACAAGTAAATTACTCTTTCATTTCATTTGATTTCGTTTCATGTTATTTTATATTATTATCTCGTCACCTCCCCTCATACAAATGGAATTGTTACTTCATTTAAATAAATATAAAATAATTATATCATGTTAATTGAATATCCTTCATTAAAATCCTCTCCCTCTCACCCATTTATTTTAAAAATGAAATCATTGCCCGTGAGGTGTCAATTTACCGCAATCATAGACGATGCACTTAAATTTTTCTTTTAACACCATAAAGGATATTAATAAAATAATTAAATGGTTGAATGAATATTGGAAATCTTATTTTATAACGTTATTTATCTACTAAAACTAATATATATACATAATAAAAGGTGATAAAAAAACTATGTCATTCTGATTGAGAACCTGTCAAAATTGGCTTAATATGATTATTATTAAACATAAATCATGTGATTACTCCACATAACATATAACCAAATAAATTATGAGATCATTAAAACGTTTATAATATCAATAATTACATTTTAAAAAAATTGGTCATTTACATATATATATTTTATCCCATATTCAATTAATGTATATAAGTGAAGTGATCATGAAAACTACGAAAATGAACAGTCCCAATTGAAGAATGTAAACTCTATAACTCATCAAAAATCCTTAAATTTTTTAAAAAAACAATAATAAATAAATTATAGTCTTTAAAGGTTTGTATTTTTTCAATTAATGAATTTAATGTGATTTTATAATATACTAATGTGATGAAAATATTCAAACATGATGTAAGGGTAATGTCAAACAAAATTTCCTTATATTGGGTTATTATTCACACATTCAAAATTTATGTGTATATTTTCATTTCATACTCATAAAATATTGATTAATTGTTTTTTAAATTTTCTATTTTATGATATAAATATGTTTAATAAGGTTTTATGAAAAATAAAAATATTTTCCAAAAGAACTCTGCTTTCTTAAAATAATCATTTTACTTCTCCTGATACTGTTTCTTCTTTATTCAAGAATAATGATTCATATAAATTAATATTATTCCTCTTTTATTCCCAATGTTTACTCATGAGTTTAGTCATTATGAAATTTAATCCACTAATTTCCATGTGTTATTTTATGTTCCAAATTTACATATGAACTATATGTCATGAAAGATAATGTAAATCTTAGGATGTGATGGGTTCACCCGAAATTATATAGTAAAATGTAAATTTTATGTAATGATGGGTGTGAATTTAATTATATTAAACCCCAATGCATTAGTTAATGTGATGAATATTGTTTGAAAAAGTGAAATATTCATGAACATGAAGTTATCATTGTTCACAGCTATGTGTGGTAGTTGACCACTAACGCGTGATATTTCATTTTTTTCTTTTCTACATTCTATGAATTTATCCAATTCATCATATCTCAGATATTTTTATGGTCCTATTTTTTGTATGATTTTTAATATTCTCACCCAAGTTATATTGATCCGTGTACATATCTATCATCTTATAATTATTTAAGATCCCCCCTTTCTTCCATGTATTTCCCCAGGTGATTACATGTACTAAAGAGAACTCAACAAGGAATATGATGATCAAGAAAAAGTAATTAATTAAATGTTATATTAGTAATAATTAAGGATGGTCCCAATTTTCAAAGGACACTAAACATCGGAATCCAGTTTGTGTAATTATTTTATGTTGTTTATCATTGTATTTTTGTAATATTAATTTTTGAAAAATATGGGATACTATAATTCACCAGTTCTCTACAAGTGTTAGGACAATGATATAACTTATTTATAATAATAATCTTAATTTTGGATATTATTTCTTTATGATAAATAATGTATTACTAAAATAATTTATTCAAAGGAGAGGAACATGCTCAAATAAAGTCCCATTGTGAGGGCCTACATTCATGTGTTCCCTATTAATTTTTATGGTCATCCCCTTAACTGAGAGATTGAGTTATAAATTGAAATAATACATGGATATCTATACATATTAATAACTACATAATAAATGGCCACCACTGAGTCATATGAACATAATAATCATCTCTAAGGGAATACGTATAGATGTTTTATACTCTTGATTGATTCTTTAGGGGATGTTCCAATTTTCATTAACAATAACAAGTATGGATAAATTCTCTAATTAATTTATTATTATTATGTAAAAAACCATGATAATGAATAATTATCCTCTATCCAAGAAAAATGTTATATTTGATCAAATCCATGGGGCCATGTAGTTTTATAAGTTGGACCTTCAGTCCTGATATCACCAATTAAAGGGGAGGGAGGAATAAATTCCCAAATCTATATTTAATATGACATGTGGATAATATTAATTCATTTTTATTCATTTAATATTCAATATTCAAATATATATTATCATCAAAATGATATATAAGTTATGTATATATTACCATGAATAATTAGTGGAAGTATTGATAGATATTATTAAGATATACTCTGAGAGAAATTAAAAACATGAAGATAATATCAAAAATATTATAAAGACATTATGGAGGGTGCAAAAAATTTGAACAGTATAGTAAATGTGCGTTTTGGATGGATAAATTACACTTATTGGGTAATCTTATCTCTAGAAAAGTAATATCTATAGACTCTTCCTAGAAAATGGAAAGTGAGGAGTGTCTTAAATAAATATATATATATATAATGTATATCCATAGATTCACTGTTTTAGCAGGGTATGAGATATGATTTTTTAGAAACATTTTATTACATTCAAATCCATTAACCATGCATACTCAGATGATCATAAAGATTGTCTCAAAAAGTGAATGTTATGACTCATTCAAAGAGTTGAAAAGGGGGATTATCTCATCACTGATACATACACTAAAGAAAATGGTAATTTTTGTGGTATATTGAAATTATTAAAATAGTGATTTTGTAGTTTTCTAATGAAAAAGGAAAAATTTATAGCATATGGCTCTTGGTAGGTGGGTGTTTGTGTGAAAAACTCTCCCACACATGATCTGGAGTTGGAATCTATTTTCTTTGTATAGAAAATCATGTAGTATTATCTCTATGGGAATAAGTGTAAGCTATATAATCACCATAAAAGTCTCAAATATATATTCATATTGAAGTAGTTTATTATATTCCAATGAATATTGATATTCATAAAAAGGAATTTGAATTCCCAATGCACTACCATCCTAGTAATAAAAATAACATGGTCGATGCTCAAGGAAAAAAGGATCTTACAACATTATGAATAATTGGAATTGAGAAATAAAAACATAGTTTACATGAAAAATATTCCATTCAATAATTAATTCTCAACCATCTTTTATGGAAAAAATAAATTACTCTCATGTAAATGATGTAGAAATTTTGAAAATAGAAGAATCTCTTATAAAGAAATAATTATCAGAGTTAAAATATTATTAAGAGAGAGACACAATATTTCTATCATGACTATGTATACAATACAATCTAGAGATAAATAAAATTATTATAAATGAAATATATACCTCAACCACCACAATTAATATAGGGATCACAAAGATGTATCAAGCTCTAATGTAGTAGTACTGGTGGTACAATATGAAAAAGCACATCATTGAATATACATCAATGTTTCTAATATATCTAGAATTTTTGCATGAAATGAAAAAATACATTGGGGATGATGCTAAAAATTACCAATACATATATTGAAATGGGAAAACATCACAATGGACTATGTCGGTAGACATCCAAAGACATCTAAAAGAAATTATTCAATATTAGTGTTTCTGGATAGTCCTAGAAACAAAAGTCATTTTTAATTAAAAATGACTTCTATCTTGACTATCATATACTAAAATGTCTTCTAAAAGTGGAGATGATTCATGGAGTAATATTATAGGATATATATGAGCCGTTTACGAGATCTGCCTACATGTTATGTAATAGTTTCCACTATTATATAAATACTGATTTGAATTTATATATGTATTATAACCCCAATCTAATTTCCACTTTGAATGAACTATTATGACAATATAATACTTATTGAAATCATTATAATTTTACCTCATAAGAGGATGGGATAAAAATTTTCCAATAGATGAGTTCTTTTACAGCTATAACATTTACTCATGTATCCAAATGTATCCATATAAACCCAATTATGGGAAAAAATATATAGTACCTTCATTTTCAGATGATGCTAGAAAAAATAATATTCTTTGAACTGATATCGTTGAGGAAATTTATGAAATGGGCAAGGCTATCAAGTAGCATTTTCAGGCTACCCAATGTTGATAGAAGAGATATGTAGATAATCCCCAACCATTAATATATTTTGAGGATGGAGAAAATGTGTTACACAACACATCTCCATGGAAGATAGGCATGCTATTTTGGATGAAAAGAAATCTATTTAATATATACATTTACCCATGGATATTCATCACCATGATGGAGTTACGACATATCCACTGACACTTCCACCAAACATATCTCATGTACATGATGAATTTCAGATATCCCTCTTGAGTATGTACATTAAAGAATCATTTCATATACTAATGATGAAGGTGGTACAACTGGAAAATGATCTCTATTATGAGTATAATCTAGTGAAGATATTTGACCATATAGATATTGTTCTATGTAATAGTACTACTATCTTGGTCAACTTACTATGGATGAACCAAAAACATGAAGAGGTTACATTGGGAATAAAGGATGTCACGGTGGAGTAGTACCCAATCATATTTTCACCTTAGTTTGTAAAATAAAATTTTGAGTGACAATTTCAAAAGGTGGAATCATGTAACATTATATAATTTTATTAATGGAATATCCCTTCTAATGTCATAAAAAAGGTAAATCAAATAATTACCCCAATTATAATTTTATTCTCATAAATTATAACTAATATATTAGTCAGACGATAAACTAATAATAAATCCAAATTATACAACAAGATAATATATATGAAATTATATAATGAGAATTAAAAAATATGAATCGGGTTTTTCTACTATAATGACTTTTATATTGTTTAAAAATATTTTAATAAAATATAATGTTCATTTTATAGAATAAATAATACATATAATATTAAAATAAAATATATATGAGTGTAAAATAAAATGAAATAATTATTATTTATATAAATTATGTAACTTATACAAATGTAATCGAAATTTAAATGTTGGAATAGTTCTCTAAAATTTAGGAATTATTATCACACCATTATGAATAATAATATAGCCATTGTAATTTTAACCACAACAATAAAACTGTAAATAAAATTTATATATCTTATAATTGAAAATATTTAATATTTATATCACTGAATATGTGAACAAATATTATAAAAATGATAAATTAACCTTTTATATTACTTTGAAATGCAATTTTATATTTACAATTCAAATAATATTATAATTTTTAAAAGAATATTTTTCATAGAATTGATTCATAAATTAATATTTTGGTTTATTATAATATTAATATAACTTTATGTGGCCTTAATAAATTTTTAATGTGATAAGAAATCAATTATAATATTAAAATTGGTATATTTTGAATAAATTATGATTTTAATAAGAAAATAAATTTATCATTTTTAAGAAGTAAAAATCATAAATCAGTGTATATTTTTGAGGGATTCACTTTGAAAAATTTATAAGTGGAATTTTTTTCTCAAATAGAATAATATATGGAGAATAGTGAAATACAATAATAACATTATTTTAAAAATAATTGAATTCTTGAGTTATAGATGATGTAAGAACACATTTGTTCAAACTCTATTAAAACTAATAATATATTTAATAGTGGGAATCAAAAATATTAATATTATTGAGGAAAGATAAAATATAGATTAATTAAATAATAAAAAAACAACCCTCTCCTCCCATATAAATACAACCCCTTCTCCTCACATCTTATTTGACATGTATACAATTGAAGTTATAACCATTTAACATCCAAAGACTCATACCCACACCCAATAGCTTATATTCAAAAAAAAATTAAAATTCAACTTCCCTAAGGTGGTTCTCATGGGGATGATATTAAAAAATTTGATATTATAGACATTTCTCTTTTAAATTCATTTTATCATCAACCTCATATGTTCCCTCAAACCAAAAGTCACCTAATTTCTCAAGTATCATACATAGAAAATAATTTTATTTTTTAATGTATTTTCAATGATCAAATATATCATATTCTAATTTATCTACAAAACAAAATCAATATATGTGATATCTCTATTCACCATCATTGTGGGTGATGATTTTTCATTTTCCACTACTAGCTTCACTGATGGCCCTAAAACCATTAAAATAGTTAAAATATGTAGTAAACTAATTATTGAAACATTTTAAAAGTTTTTTATAAATTATATATATAAAAATATTATTAAATAATAAAAATATATAGTTTGAGATTACATAAAAATATACAAAAACAAACTAAATTTTTAACTTTATCATTTTCTTAAATGAAAACATCTTATAAGAAAAAATGATACATGTGAACATTTAAAAACATTGATGTATATTAATACCATATCATTACACATAATGATATTTTATTAAATTTTATAATAACATTTATAATTATAAACAAGTTAACCTAACATGAAACCATTAAAACATATGATCCAGAAACGGTGAAATTGAACACTATAACTCATTGAAATTTCCTAAATTAAAAAAAATTACAAGAATAGAAAATTAATTTATAATAGAACCAGATTTAATTAATTAATGTATAAAATTTTATTATCCAAGAAATTATGTTATAGTTCGTAAAATATTTAGTCATAGGGTAAGGAATATTCTCAGACCTCAAAATTGAATTTTTGTTACCTTATCTCCTTATTTTCCCCAATGTATTTATAAAATAGTTTTTTGTATAATGATCATTTATTTTGTGTTCTTTAAAAAAAATGATTTATATCGATTAATCATTATTTTATTGGTAAATAGTTTTTATAATGTTTCTTCTCATAGTCATTCCTAATAAGTATGTTTGACTAATGTTAACTTCTCAATTTGAATACCCTTTTCATTTACACAGAGTAAAATATTTTATTCCACACATATATTTTAAATTCAATCCATTTTTGATGAAATTTCATAAATAGTTCACATATGGGTTTATGTACATTATAATTCCATTCCAACTTTTAAATACACTTTTCCATTATCCCTTATAAAAATTCTTAAGTTGGACTTTTAAAAAGTAACATAGTCACTCTTTTTTTGGATTACACTTATCATGGAAATAATTAAACAAAAAATTGAATATTTTTACACCATTAATGTAAAATGATGATATAATCCCTTATTTCTTGTAATTCATTATGATACACCCTTTGGTTATCACATATGACATGGTTGTGATTACCATTTCATTCTATGGTTAACTCCTATGTGTATTATTTAGGTTTGATTCTATTTGTGGGATGCATGTGAATGAACACGTCATGATGGATACACCCTATTATAAGTCCAATGTCTTGGATATTGTTTAGTATCGTTAGAACCCTTGTATGGGTTTAGGGAGTAAATATATTCCATTACAAGACATTGAACACCATGTGATATAGTCTTTCCACATAACCATTACTCATATTAATTTCATGATATATATTATTACCATATTTCTATATTTCCAAGATCATATGATTACATGTTCAATATTATATTCGTTGACATGTTTATTAATGTTATATTACTATTTTATCATTTAATTCCTCTGAACGATGTGTTATGCATCGTTTCCATTCTTATTTCTTTAATATGATTTTTAGAACATCCCTTGTGTCTTTGTCTTCCCTAGTTATCCTATATAGGTGTATGGGTGAAAAAGAATTTAGGATAACATTATGTACGATTATAATAATTTTATTATATAACATTACTATGTATTCAATTTTATGTACATACTCATCCATATACACTAGAAATAACGACCCTTAGTTGGTACTTGATAGACAATTATTATTATAATCATGTGAAAATTAGTGTAAAGGGATAGGGTCACTATAATAAAGATAATGTCGATTAATATATTTCATAATAATTTAATCAATATTATATTAATTAAATATTTAAAATTCTAATAAATTATCATTTTCTATCATATACTAATATATGATATCATTCTTTACCTGTACGTGGAATAATGCCTTCACGAAGCGATGTGGATCCTATTTCATCCAAACAACACACGAATGATATATATATATTAATATTTATCAAATTAATATTTTATTTATGATATTATTATCATTCGTGATTGGAAAAATAATGCATAACTTCTCTGTATAATTATTATTGAAAATTTTAAATTTTACCAATTCATACATAAGGTTTGCCATATCAAGATCTTCAAGAAGATAATTTTTCATATGAAATATCATTATTTTAATTGAAATATAATATATGAATAAATATACAATATAATTCATTATAATTATTTTTTATATTTTAAAATAAGTACCACTTTTTCCATTTTCAACAAACGAAGTTAGTTTTGAATCAAAGAACCAAATTCCCAAATATCACTAGTTGTGGACTAAATTGGAATTGAATTGGAATATGCCATTATAAATAAATAAAATAAAATATTTAAGTATATATTTTTATAAATGTATTTTTTTTTAAATTAAAATAATTGATTTAATCTTATTACATAAGAGTTAATTGATATATATGGAATGTCTTGGCTCGTTATAAGGGATTTTTTACACTTTTTACTTCGTTGAGACACATTCCATATTCACCACCTATTTATTTTTTATGGTGTATATAATTCCCATAAAAATATATTATGATTATTTTCCTAAATAATATTATAATTTTCAAATAACTGTTGGGATCAAAACTTTCTCGTGATTATGAATAAAAAATTATTAAAGGAACAAGAGATTGTTGACTTAGTTTTTCTTTATTGGGACATATGTTATGTTATAAAAATCTATTTTTAAGAGGTGAATATTCAACCACTTTGGCCTATTATATAATAAATATCTTTATATTAATTATTTTATAGGAAACATTTTGTGTTATTATTTCATGGTTCTTATGGTACAATGTTAAAAATGTGTTATCATTTATATGATTCACTCTCATTCTATATCATGATTGTTTATGAAAACATTTATAGTGATAAAATATGATGATCCATCTATCAGTAAACTCATTTGTTTTATTATTAATCTTGTTATTCCATGATCATATATGTTTTAACTTCATTTTACACTATTTATATAATATTTCTCTCAAAATAATTTTTTTAAATAAACATTATTACTTCTCATATCGTTCAATTTTTTTTTTCAAAAATAGTTTTTCCAAAAAATGAATTATAAATTGTTTTTTAAATTATTCAAATGATTTATTAATGAAATTTATACACATTATATATCTTTAATAATTGTTTTTAATAAATCTTCTTGATTTTATGAAGAATTATTGTTTGGATTTTAAAATAAATGTTAATGAACGATAGTTTTTATCTATTGGGATGAAATTTGTTTACCACCATCATGACCATTATTTACATTTAATAATATGTTATATGTTTTTAGGGTTATTTTAAATGATTTTTTTTATTTTTTTTATTAAAACATGTTTTATAAATTTAATTCATGATTTCATGGTGAAATGATATAATGTTGTTAATAATCTATTAATTTTTCCCATTTTTTTTAAAGAAAATGATTGTTTATAATTTTTTTTGACTATTTAGTTTTTTGAAACCATTTAATAAAAATGAAATGTGTATTTTCATCAAAATTTATCTAATTATATTTTAATGAAATTTTAATAAATCAATATCAATTACCCATGTTTTTATTTACGCTTCAATATGGATATCTTTTAATGATACGATCATCATTCCATATATGGATGGATTAATATTTTTTTCAGTGGAATCTTTATGGAACTTATTTTTTTCGATTGGAGAATCATCCATCAATGATATATTCATGTATATTGTTTCATTTCTATGTTATAATTACATTATTAAAATAATAAATTATTGTTTTATGAGTTTCACAATAAAATTTAAGTGCATTATATCATATACATATTGTGGTTTTAGTACATTATATAAGATGGGTAATCCAGAATTGCATGGGGAGAACCTGAAAGATCTTGTATGATGGGTGCACCCATATAGTTCTCTAATTAATTGTATAATGATTACGTTCTCAAGAGAATTAAAATAAAGTCTGTTTTATGTATATTATAAAAGCATGGGGTTTTAAGGGTTATATGATAATGATATTTCAAGCCAACGATACATTTCATCTATTCTAGAATTGTTTCCTTTCATCATTATTGTCATAACATGGCTCTTGATTATAGATTCTTATGAGTTATTCATTTTCTAAAATACATATTCTATTATTGGTAATTAATGAATCAAGAATAAATTGGTATGAGTTGTTTTAAGATTTGATCATGAATTATTATTATGTTATTGTATCATAATGCACTTATTATTCCCAGTAATGAAATACAATAGTAAATGATTATTTTTACCCATAATGATCAGTTTAGAGCATATTTTTTATGATTACATTACCATATGTTATCAATAATTTGGTTGAATGATTTAGTTTTAGAGGGTCATCAAATGTATTATTATTATGAATTAATTTAAAATATGGATAGTCTAATTAATTGTTCTTAATTTTATTTTAAATTCATGGGTATTGATTATGTTAGTGTTTTCCTAATTAATTATTAACTTAAACCTAAAAGATCTATGTTTATGTAAATGGTCCAACATTTTATTTTCATATTAAATGTTTTTATTGTGAAAATTAGGTCAATTTAATATATTTTAAATGTGTTAATGCAATGATTACGATTAAACTGTTAGATATGGGAGGGTTGTTATAGGGTTTCAATAATTATAATTATAAAAGGATTTATATATCCTTGAATATGATGAAATATTTATTTGAGATTATGATAATATATATGCCAACCATCATGAGTATATAAGATTATGTCTGATCATAACACCAATTTTTTAGATACCCCTTTTGAAGATTTTTATTATTATTTCATAAGGTGAATAATGATACATTATATGAACTTTTTTTACATTGAAGTATATCTAATACATTAGTTTAATATGTAGTGTACCTTTAAATTATGTGGATATAATTTTTAATGTATTTATACCTAATATTGTTTGTATGATATTAGATATTTATGTAATTATGGAAATACATGTTTTATGTTTTACATGATGACTTAATTGAAAACTAATTTACTCACTAAGTGATTATGGTTTTTTAAAATGGATATCACTATATTTTTATGATTATAAAATTAAGGAAATGAGACAACCATTAATGTTTAGACACTAATTATTGTTGATTTCATTGATTTTATTTTGAGTTTAAGGTTATTTATTTATTAAATGAATAGGTATGAACATTGGGTATTAATTTTATTTTTTGATATTATTAAATAATTTTATCATGACAAGGTTTATTCATTACAGCTATTATCTTACCTTGTTTCTACCATTTTGATTATGTTTAATTTCAAAATACATGTGGAATTTTTTGATTATATTTGGTTATGGTGTTGTAGAATTTAATTTTATTGCTCCATGAATGGAAAAATGATCTTTAATTACTCAGAATTTTGAGAGGAGGATGAAATTGTGGTTGAAATCAGAAATCTAATAAAATTATACCCGTCTTGTAAGTATATTTCCTTTTTCTAATGTTAAAGAGTTTATAGGAATTACTTATCTCAACATGAAGGATTATGAAACAAAAAAATTTCTAATACCATCATTTCGGATGAAATCAACATTTTTTCAGTCCTCTAGAGTTTACGGTTCTCATGCCATCAAATTTAATGGGATCATATTCTTTCTTGTGATCAATGACCACAATCACTCTCCATAATTATTTGGACAATAATATTTTCTACAAAGACCAAATATTAACATTCATCCTATGTTATTATATGTGTAAAACTAGTATATTTTATTCATGATATCCTTCATATTACCTTTTCACCTTCATATATAGGATTCTTTGTTAAAAAATTTTATGATGTGTATTTCAAACGTAATGATATTTTTAAATTTACTATCATATGTTTTTGGATATAAATTGAAAAGAAAGACACAATTTTATTTTTGGGGGAGGATGGGACACTATAATATTTTATAATATAAACTATGGTTGATAGAATATTTGACATGAACACTAAGATTAAACGACCAAAAATATATATAATTCATTAATCATATCTTTTTAATCATTTGGTATGACTATTATAAAATAATTTTTCAAATAATTAAATGTATATGTTTGTAAATATACTATAAAATATAAACTATTTAAAAATATTTAGTAAATAATTAATCTATTTTTAGTAACATAATTTTAATCATCCAAAATAAATTTTCTACAAAATGTATTTATAATTCATTTCTTGATAAAATATTATAGTTATGTATTTTTATTTTTTTAATATTTAATTTATAAAATGTTATTAATTATGAAAATCATCATATAATATTTACATTTGGTAATTTTTTTTGATTTATAATTAAAATTGATTTCTTATTGAATAGTAAAAACACGTATTTTGGTTCGAATGAAATTTACATTCAACAAATTAATAAATTCAAAAAACAAATTATGTAATTAATTATATTTAACTTAACATGAGAATTATTTATTTATATTTTACAAACTAAATTTTCTATCAATCCACTTTATTATGTATCTTATTATAAGTATGTATTTACGTTGAAGAAAGATGATTTTTCTAAAATCTGTTTGAAAGTGGATAGAATTTCACCATTTTAATTAATTAAAAAACCTCTAATGATGAAATAAAATATAGGAAATAAATATGTTTTAAATATATATTAATATCAATTTTTAATCTTAAACAATAATCATTTTTCCAAGACTTAAATTGAAAAAAAATTTCTAGGAAAATATGATTTTTCAGAAACTAATTTTTTATCATTTCAATCAATATAATTTTAAATTAATACTTTTCTGTTCTATAAATAATAATGTTTAAAATAAATTACATGTTTTTAATAATTATAATATATATTTTATAATATATGAAAATTATTTTTAACGATATTTTTTATTTAACCCGTTAAAAAATTATTAATCTTTTTATAGTGAAAATGGGTTTACCATTGGTTATATAAAAATGAAATGTGTAAAAATAAAATAATGTTTTTTAAAACTATTCTGTGTCAATATTTGAACATTATAATTTCTTAATCTATGTAAATATTTATTTTTTAAAATTTTCTAAATTGAAATATGTGGGTATAAATTTTTCTCTTCATAAATTAAATGTTTTACAGTAACCTATATTATTAAATGCACCCCATATTGTCTATTGTTAACACCATAAATCCCTCTTGGATGGTAAAATGTGATGAATGAACATGGGTTGACCATAATCCAATCACTAGACCAGATCCTTGGTGAGGCCCAAAAGGGATTCATGATCCTCTCAGGTTGACAATAACCACCAATAAGATCAATAATGACATTGGAAATGGTATTTTCCATTAAAATTACACAAGGCCACTCGTTAAATCAATGAACAAACAAAACTAAGTATATGTTCAAAACATTACATTACTTAAATAACAATTGAATATATAGAAGACTATACTGAATATACCAAACTGGACATAACACTTAAAAATTATCCATGTAATCCTGTTGGCCACCCTCCAATTTACGAAAAAACATCTCCTAAGGTGATCAAACTGATACTAGAACATAGATATGATTTTGAAAAAGGAAAACACTATAGGAATTAAAATTAAAGTCAGTGGGCTGCCCTAACAATCAAAATCCCAATGAACTTCAATTACAATAAATTAAACATAAATTTTTATGTTTGATCCACAATATATCAATGTATGAATTCATACTCATTTTACCCAAAAAATCACACATTAACCTTATTCATTTTCAAATTAGGTTAATTCTATTAGTCATCCTTTAACATATTAAAAAGGGATGTAATGATTTTGGTTTTGATAAAATGAAAGAGTAAAAACACATTTACATTATAACCACTTACAAAACCTTTTATAAACCAACACATCATATCCAATTAAACACAACACCAAAATGACCAAAATAGTCATATAACAAGGGAAAAGAAAATATTAGTACATGAATAACATTCATTACTATATAAAACATAGAGATAATATACATAGGTTATCTCAGGAGTTCAGTAATATTATATAACATAATAATACAAGATACCTCATCCCCCTTAGAATGACACACAAAATGGAATAGTAAAACCCAAATTCTCAACCACTTTATCATAGGATAAACCGATGGGACCAATCAATGTGAAATAATCACAAATATATTCATCTACAACGGGACACTAGTTTGTATGTGACCAATAATGGTGGAAATTATTCATATAAAATTATCTCAATATGTAAGGTTCCCATGTATCACGTATGTAACGAGTGTTAGTTAACTGAATCCTATGTATCATCCAATCACAATATATATATATTATAATATTTAACAACACATATCACCCTGAGTCTCCCCAGGGACTAAAATTGTTCTTTAGAATAAATTGAACACAAAGTGTTCTAAATGAGGAAACGTGATAATGGATAATGAGGATTCCACAGTATGGAAATCCAATCCATTATGAATTAGAAATGAATTATAACTTAGTATTTTCCAAATTATCCAACCAGTACTCTCCAAAAACAACCAATAGGCCCAAGCTAAGAGGAACACAACAATAACCTTTCAACCACCCACTCCTGAATAGAGGCTACATGAACTGAACTAATACTCCCCACACAAACCCCTAACCCCCACCACATGAGGAAGGTAGAGATGAGGACAAATTATTGGACTACTGAAACCACATCCAACCACTACCCATCACTATTCACCAATGAATGGATAAATGCCCAAACCGCACTCAACTCACATTGGATGTCCAAACAAGAACACTAATTAGATATATGTATCCATAAACATGTGACCATATATATTTCATGTGGATGGTTTCTATCATGCTCCCTATTAAAAAAGGGAATTTATAGTGACGAGAAACCATAATATAAATATTATAATTTACTCCACAGAATAGTAGAGGAATGAATGTATCCAGACTCCATAAACCCATGAGATTGCTAACTATACACTAGCTTCACTCTAAGGCCTTCGGATAGAGCCCATATGATTGATGAATTTTCTGCCTCATGGAATGGATATTCTATTACCTAAAAAACATCTTCTTTTGGTTCCATTTGTATCCAAATAGCACTCTACATAGAAAAGGATGTTTATGAAAAACCGAGAAAATCTATTGCTAAAGGAACAAATTTTTGCCCTAACATGAACACAATGATATGAAACACCAATCTCTCTCCATCTAAATGAGGATATTAATGAACTAAAACCCCAAAGAAAACATCAAATATCATTGAAAACATCTTCTATAACAGATGGAATTATTATAAAAAACCCACTATTAATGGACCCCAAATAGATTTATATAGCAATATATGTGTGGTGGCATCCTCGAAGTGGTGGATCAATCTTTTAAAACTCATAAATTAAGTACTCAAGTCAATCAAATTGAAGGATTTATATCAGGGAACCACCCAAAACTACACCACAAACATCCATCAATCCTATATAGAGGTGAACACCTGGAAATAGATAGACCACAAGATCTGTCAAAACCATCTCCTGAACCAAACGTCTCATAGGTAATTCACTGACACAGAGGGATTCCAACTCAGATATTCCCATGACCATCGTAGAAACCCACTAAAAAATACATCAAAATTGATCCACCAATAAAATTTTAATAATGTAAAAAATATAAACATAATATCCAAATAATATGGAAGCATACCAAATTAAAAAAAACATCTATGACATTAAACAATAAAGGACACATAACTATCAGCTTTCGAAAACACCAAAATATCCTACTCAAAATACTCTTGAAAAACAAATCAAACTTGTTTTATTTTCACAATCACAAATGGTGTTCCATATATCCTCACTCAAATTAACATTTCAATGCTTCCAAGGCCACCCACAAGAACAGCAAATGTTATAACAAAACAACATCAATTTCCAAAAAAAATATTTTTACTCAATTCTAAAGTCTTGGGCCTTTTGAATGAAAAATGACCACCAAGTTAAAAATATCAATTTCATCCCATTAAAATCACTATGTAGAAATTCAGATTATCCCATTCAGAAAAAAATTCCAGAATGATCCTTAAAATAATCCATGATTTCCAAAATTTTATTTTTATAGACCATATGTTTTTATTATGTAAATCCAATATTATTAATCAATTTTATATTAAACCCGTGATATTATTCACAAAACCCCAAATTTCCATAACCTTTCACAAATTAAATTATTTTAATTTATTTTCAAAATTTGAAAATCCAACCAATCCATTAAAACTAATTTCCACAGTTATCACCGAAGCATAATCAAAATAATTTTCAAAATTTAGGAAGTATCTAGGAGACTGATAATAGGGAAGTATTGTTGATGGGTGACACGACCATATGGTTGGAATCCAAATGAAAAACATACCACCATAACGAAAATTCTTCTAGGTATATGCCCCTAGATCCACATGGCTTTATAGCCTTGAGATCTCACTCAAAATACTCGCTTAGTTCTATTTTCATATTCCAAACCCCAAAAAATCCTTAAAGACCTATAAAAATTGAGATATATAAATTCTCATGGTAACATAAAAATTAGAACGAGGAGTTTTTCACAATGATCTTCACAAACCAACCTATAATGTACTGAATGTCCTACTCCATCAACCTTGACATCCGTAAGTAAAAAATGGAACTCTAAAAAGAATGGCCCACTAAACATATGACTGTCTCTGATACCATTTTATTACGAACAAACTGTGGACGACGATGAACCATTCACCTGATCCAATCTGTGCCAAGGCCCTAGAGGCATTCTAGATCCTCCTGAGCTGGCGACAAGCACAAATTGAATAAATAAATACAATTTTAACTATTTATTCCAATACAAATAGACAAGGAAAGTAGAAAAATAAATGAAAAATCAAACTATATATACACTTCAATCAGTACAAAACTTACATCACAATTAATGATACCGAAAACTATACTGGAAAACCGAAACTGAACCTGACACCCAAAAAAATCCATGTTACTCTATGGTCTACTCTCTAATATTCAACAAATCACCTCCTAAGGTTATCAGACTGAAGCCATATCCTACAACCGAAACTAAAAACAAGAAAACACTATAGACATGAGAATCCAACTCTGTAGGCTAGCCTGATAATATAAATCCTAAATTATATCCTATAAAATAAAAGAAGCATCAATTTTTAGGATTGAACAAAAATATATCAAATTATTCTTGTATACACATTTTACCCAAATACAAATATACATCTGATTTCCTTATTCATTTCCAAATACATGTTCATTCTAGTACTGTGCCTTTAAAATTTTAAAGAGGTATGTTATTAATTTTTTATGGAATGAAATATTATAAAACGTCATGAATTTAAATCCTTTTTCACGATCATTTAGAAACCATCATGGAAAATATAAGTAACCACTACAAAATCAAGAACAACAATATTCATATAACAAGGGAAATAAAAATATGCATACACGTAGAACATTCATTACTACAAGAAACTAAGAGTTAATATACATAGTAAAACCCATTAGATCAAGAACAATCCAGAATATACTAATACATGTGACCCCATACCTAGTATCATTCCAAACATGATGAAATTTAGAACACCAAAAACCCCGACGACCTTAAATTAGGAAATACCATGGGGACTAATCCTATATAAATAAACCGAAATATATCCACCTACTATGGTACATTGGTCAGTACGTGACCTACAGGTGTGTCAATAATTCCCATAAAATTATCTCAATATTCCAGGTTCCCATATCTAATGTATGAAATTATATTTAACCAATCGATGATAGTTGAGATTCTAATTAAAACATATATATAATAATAATTCACAATAGGACACACTCTGAGTTTCCATAAGGACTAATATCATTCCATATGATAAATATAGAAAAAAAGAGTCAAACTGAGGAACCCTGATAATGGACCTCATGGAATAAATATTCATTCCATCCCCTTAATTATTTATATAAAATTAATGAGAAACATCTAGTGTAGGGTTTCATAATAATAATTTATATTAATTTCACTAGGTGTCCAAAATAGATATTAATAATTTCACAAAACCATGTTTTATGAAACATGAAAAATTTCATTCAAATTTTTTATAGACACTAAATTTACCATTTGAGTCCATGTAAACAAAATACCTTAATAAATTCCATTACAACATAAAAATAATCATTTCATACAAAATCACCAATCATGCCATTTATCGATGACGCATGAAAATGATCCTTAAAAACAAATATAAATATCATTATAAATACTAAAGCAACATGGAAAACCCATACATGAAACCTCAAGAACCATTTTACACCATCCCAACACATATAAAAATCTCAACCATACACTGTACATCCCAAATTACCCACAAATTCCTACTGACCATTTAAACATACACTTGATGTTCTCTATTAACCCAGACAATTCTAGTTATCACAAAACATGGATTAAAATAGAATTTTTAAACCTATAAATACAATCCAAGGATTATATATTTATATTTATAAATAAATGTGGTTGTGTAATGAAATAAAACTAATGTATTCTAAAAAATGAATGAGAAAACCTACATAAAATATTGACCAAGCCATAACATTCTAACTAAAGGAGCATCTCATTGTCTTCCACTCCCATCCATATAGAAATATCTATATCCTTAAACCAATGTATGTGTTCTCCAAACCATAAGGGAAAATGTACCCAGAAGATATAAATATATTAATATATATACAAGTCCAAACCTGGGAATATGTGTTCATGCCTTGAAAAGGAATTGAAAATCCGTATAATAAATATTTGGGACTCAAAAACACAACAAATCCCTAATTTAGAGGGTGAAAAACTGGACATGGGTTTGAGAAACTTACCCAACATTTATGGTGGCAGTGAAAATTGAAGCGAACCACCTCAAATTTGGTGGAGGTTGCTGAAACACATACCAATGGGTCTCAAGACACCCTCTACGCAACCGTAAATAAATATAAAACCAAAAATGGGGTTAGATGTAACCCTAGTTGTTCGTATGAAATGAGAAGGGAAACATGGAGTCTGAAATATCATTAGAAATCATAAGAGGATGGATTACAGAGAACTGCTGGTTAGATTTGATGGAGAATCACGATAAAAGTTTTTGAAGTTGAAGAATCTGAGCGGGATCCCGATAAAGTGGCATGCTACCAAAGTAGTGCACTAGAGAAGATGGAGGCGCTAGAGTGGAGGGTCACACTGGTTGGGTTGTTTGTTTGATAAAGGGAGGGAAACATTGGTGAAAAGTGATGCATTGGCTTGTGGGGGTGACATAGGAGAGGGGTCGACTAACTGGGTCATTCATGTCTTGTAGAAATCCACCAAAGGGGATCTTCTGAGGAAGAGGAGGCTTCCAGAAATGGGATGCAAATTATCAGAAGGGCTGGTAAAGGAAAATAATTATCTAGGGAAGTGCTCACAAGGGGGGCACGCATTGAGTAAGAGGAAGAGGAGGGTGTGACAAGAGGGAGACAAATGGGGAGAGGAGATAAGAAAATCCTTAAAAAATATAACCAACATAATAATTATTATTATATTACTAATAATCAAATAATAATAATAATTCATAGTAATAATAATAATAAAATTATTAATAATTATAATAATAATATTCTTAAAATTACTTATAACTAAAAAATATTAATAATATTTTCATTAATAATTTTATCTTTGGTATTATTAATAAAAAATATTTTATTTCCATTTTAAATTATTTATTTATTTTTAAATTTCATATTAATGTTAATTTTTTTAAACACTGAGCAAGTGGGCCAGTGACCTCAATGAAGCTGCATAGTTTTGAAATCATGGACTTCTGATTAACCAGATTTATGAAAGCCGAAAACACTAATCTTTTCTAAAAAAAACTCTTTAATTAGCTGAGGAGTAACCACAAGATAAAAACTAATTAAAGAAACACTTCAAAACTCATCCCTCATCGCACTCGAAACTTTAGAAAAAGATATGGATTTTCAACTAACGGAATGATAAGATAAGACATGAAAATTGGTTATGATATAAAATTAAAATCAAAATAACTTTACATCATTCATCCCATAATTCTAAATGTCTATTTATTATCAAAAATACATTTTGGAAATACATTCCGAATAATCCTAAATAGGTCGCCTGGGAAGATTTCAAATTCCTAAATATGTATATTTGTTTTATTTATTCATCCTCCTCCCGTAAATATTCATAAAATATGATCATATTATAAACATGATATCAAATAAATAATAACATTTCATTATAATAATAGAATATCCTAAATCTATCTCCCATTACATTTAATGGGATAATGAATAACAATTCTAGTTTACGATGAACTACCTCCTCACAAACCAATTTCATTAATTTCTAATCATCACCTCTAATATATTGTTTGAATTATGTATTTAAATTATATATATAATATTTTTAACATATTTTTAATTATGGTGTTCTAATATCTCCTACAATGAGAAAAATTCTATTCCATAATGGACATGACAATATTTCTCATGTGTATAACTAACTATATCCCCACAAATAAATGTGAAACATTATTCTTTGATGAGAGAAATATTATTAATAAGGATAAATTTTATATGTATATATGATATTAATGAAATAATCATGTAGTTCAAGAAATATATTTCATGCACATAAGATAATATATCTTATTCATTCTTAAAGTTAAAAATAATAACATTTTTCTGTAGTTGTTAAAAACATCTCCATGATGTGATGTGATTTGTTTTTCATCACCACATAACAATAATGATATATATTTATATGTTTGTGTGGCTGTACATTTAAAAAAATGATATGGTATTTATGATATTACTATTATTATTTAAATATAAAATAATATACACCTTTTTTATATAATGACCGTTGAAAATTGGAAATGTAACTCATGTGTATGTACAACCCATCACCTCCATGATTGTAATGCTGTTCATTTTCAAATCAAATTTTATAGAACTATTTATAAAATATATTTTATGAATAAATTTTATAATTTTTTCTTGACTATTAATTCTTATAACTTGAAAAACCTACACTTTTTCTTACATTCAACCAACCATTTCCATTTTTTATCGATGTAACAAGCGTCCTCAAAATAGCTGATGTGGGTATAAGATGTTAAGTATTTTAAAATGACATTAGAAATAAAAACATAAATTATTTATGTATAAGTTATAAAACAGGTTAAATATTCTTAATAAATAAAATAATTTGTTTAATCATATTGTATAGGAGTTAATGGGCATACGAGGTATGTCTGGGATCGAGGTGAGGGAAATCATTTTCACTTTTTTTGTGAGACAAATTTTGTTTTTGGAATCTATTTATTTTAGGTTGTGAATATACATACCATAAAGGTATGTTATTTTTAATATGATAACAATAATCACTAGGTGGGCATGATATATATTTTATTATGAGTGCACCAAGATAGGAATCCAATGCATTCATCAAGGAAAATATTCTCAAATTAATTATATTTTAGTTTTTTGGTATATTTTTCCAATTATAAGGGTCATGTAATGGTTCTATGAAGTTGATGATCCATTATAATCAAATTTATTATTTATTAATTCAATGGGTTTATAATTTTTCCTTCAATAAATATTGATATCACATGGTTAATTATTATTAATTTGTATGAATATTTTACTTTTTTAAAAACCATATCCAATGTTTCATTATTTTTTATTTAGGTATTGATGATTTTTATTTATTTTAATATTCACTCTTTCACTGTTATTATGTCATCATATGATTATGCACATTATACACTGATTTTTGAGATTCAATTTTCAATTATAATGTTTACCCTTATTGGTTATTTAAGCTCACACATAATATTTATACTTTTACTTTTTTTATCATGATTTTTTTCGATTGAATTGGTTTATATGTATTTTCTATGGATGGTATTTTTGACATAATGTAATATAAAAAAATCCACAAAATGCCGATAAATGACCATTTAAAAACATTTGTATTGTTTATATAAGTGTTTTTATTAATTTTCTAAAAATATAATCAAAACACTTCTATTGATAAGGTCCTTGATTCAATATTTACATTTGATATTGTATGTTTTGGATAGTGATAAATAGGACATTGTCATCACATCCAATAATGATTATTTAATGATTATGATTTTAGAACTAGATATATGAGTGTGGGTTTAGAGGTACTATATAGGATATAAATTATTTTAATATAGGGATTAAATATATTCTATTTATTATGTTATATTTGATCAGTGTAATTATTTTTCATATAATTTAATTTTTTCATAATCTTTCATGAATTCATTGAAATAATGTTTCATGATATACTGATGAATTTGTAAACCACTAAATTTGAAAATATATTTACTTTTATTTCATCCATACAATATATATGTGTTTATAAATTGAAAATAAAATGTAAAGGGTTCCATTTACTCATTATATTAATGTGTGTAATTTTTTATAATAAATTTTAATGGAGGTTGTAACATTTGATTTAATAGAAAATTATGGTTGTTCTTTTTCACAGGAATACATGTGAAGTTTGATATAATTGGTCTAAGACTACTCGATGGGGAATAAGTATAATGATTCTAGTGTAAATTTATCCAACATGATAGTCTGCAGCCTCTAACATATATGGTTATGTATATTTAAACTATTTTCAATGTGTAATATAAGCTAATAAAAAATCATAATATTAAATAAAATGAAGAATTATCATGGATTTTTTCATGATGGACACATGAAATGTGTTTTAGGATGAACAAAAATATATAAAATAAAAAACACTTTTCATCAGCATTAGTTTTGTACACATTTTCCAAAATTGCATCAATTATCAAACATACCGTCTTTTAACACCATATAAAGAACTTTATGTTTATATGGTGTGGGTTACCATTAGATATATTCATATAGAAATGGACAAAACATTGTTCTGAATATTTTAAAGGGGAGAGTATTCTCCAATATTAACTAGATGATGATATAGATAATATAATAATGGTGGATAAACATATTAGTAATTTTATTGATGAACATTATATACTTATAATTGATAATGATAAACATTTTTGTAGATATATTTTGTGAATATTATATATGGGGGAGATTCAATACTTATTTTTTGATTGGAATTAGATTCACCAAATATAGTTATAAGGAATGTCATTTTTTCCATTAATGGCCTGTGTGACAAACGTGTTTTGTGGAAAATAAGGGATATCCTTTGGTGAATGTTCTAGGTAGTGATTATGGGTTTTCACGTATCTTCTTTGGTTGAGGTATCCTGATTTTAATAAGTTTTTCATAACACAAATAATAAATTATAGTATTTTCTTATTTTATTTATTATAATGGTAAACATAGTATTTTAAATCTTACATTACTATAAGTAAATTAATTCAACATGAAACATCATTAAAAAATAACTAGGGAACCATTAAGATTATATCTTTTTGTTTTTGGTAAAAAATATAATTTATATATATTGATAATATTCACACACAGATAAAATTAGTCATAATCATAACTATTAATAGAATATAATTATAATGGTTTTATGGATAGTCATAGGATCAATCTAGATGATTCATGGAGATAATAAGACATACAGTGGGGAAATTATGAAAACTGAAATCATTATATATTAAACAATTCATGACAAAATAAAAAAAAATTAAAATGAGGTTTGAATAAAAAATTATGGAGTTTGGATATATCATTGAGATTGTTTTATACAAACATTGGTTTTAGTGGAATTATGTATCCTTGGGTTAAGGATAAAGGGGTGGTATAGTTCACTTTTTTAATCATAGTAACAATAAATGTAAATTTTTAGAGATGAACAAGGTACCTGGAATAAAATATAGGGGTCTGGGAATTTTTGGATCATCATAACGTTATTAGTGTCCCCCTTGTTCTTTTTTTATTTTTTATTAATTAAACAATTGTTTAGCCTTGAGAATACCAACTTATTCACTTAGATTTATGACCTTGTCCCCCAAATCTCTCATACATCATTTTTCCCCCAACCCACATCTCACATCCCACATTTGGATCAACATGATATATAATGAGGATAAATATTTCATCAATTCTATGATTAAATAAACATATTTTCTATTTAAATCTTCCTTCCTCCTATGATCTTGTAAAAACCCATTTTAAAAAAAACATTAATTTATTGGTTTCTTTTTAATAGTGTATGATCAATAAACAATTTATTATTGATATCAATTACAAGATTAAAAAAGGGAATCAATTTTTATTACAAATTATGTTCCATGTGTATATGTTTCATCATTGGGTTTATATAATGGTGTTGGTTCTTAACGAATTCAGTTTGAAAATGTGAGTTATATGTTATGAAATATGGTAGTATAATGAAATCCCCTCTATAATATGTAAATTTAATCATTTTTTCTGATTTTAATGACATATAGTTGTTATAACACTATGTTGGAAATTCTTTAGTAAGTCATGATTTATATAAAAGAGATATTGGTACATTTAATGATATAAATTTTCGAATAATTGGGGATAATGATTATGTTAAAGGAAAATAGAGTTTTCTATCATTGGATTATGCTTCTAGTAAGATTTTCAACTCTAAATTTTTTAGAAATGAAACAGTAAAATTCCTCAATGAATTAAACTCCAATAGAAAGAATAGTGAAATAAAGGAAATGAGGATTGTATACCATACTCATTGATTACTTTTGGAGAATATATTTATGTTTTTATAATTAGAGTATGTAATGTGTGTCCCTATAAAGGGGAAACATATGAGGCTTGTCTAGTATAAGGAATTTTATAACCATGGTTTGATATATTTATGAGGTTCTCCCATATTTCCTTACAATCCGAGATTATGGTGAGTTATTTATATGGATTATCTTCTACATTTTGAATAATGAAATATGGTAGTCCAATGTAAAATTAACGTCAAATTAACTGTTGTTTTTAGTAAAATGTAAACTATACATAATTATTTTTATTCTCAATAAGAAATTTATAATTTATATGGATTTTTTGATGTAAAATATATTGGGGTGTGTCATCTAAGAGATCATGGGTGAAGTTTCCTTATTAAGTGGATATATTGTTTTATATATCCATTTATAAATAATGTTTTCAAATAAATATTGATAATAACCTAAATGCTAAGAGATCATTATGGTTTATTATTTTCATTTAACAATTTGTTTAAGGGATTTATAAAATTGATATGACTGAAAAGTGATATTCTTTGGATATAAGTTTTATATAATCTAGAAGGGTTCTATTTATTGAGGGCCAACTAGTTTGGAGTAGGCATATATGATATTTCTTTTATACAACGTTTTTTGTATCTAAAACATGATTATACAATATTTGATTTGTTAGATGCATTGGAAATAGATAAATTTTATTCATTTTACAAAACAATGGTGCTCAACAATATTGAGTTTTAGGAGGATCACATCGACTAAGATGAACCTCATTTTCACTAATAACAGTGTCTAGTTATGTTTCATTCATTAGTATGATATATTTCTTAAATTTTATAATTTATTAATACGTATATCATCTAATTTTATTACATTTCAAAATTTGTTTTCAAAATGTTATGTTGGATGATTTTTTTTAATTACATAGATATTTTTCTTACACATACAGTTAGCTATGTGTTTCTCTCTATTAGATGGATTTCTATGTATAATGTCGGATGATTGTTATACCATGACTATATTATTTCATGTATTATTTATCAATGAAAAATAAATATTATGAATTTTCCAAGGCTTTTGGGGTTAAGAAATGCTTTGTCCCAATGCACACATGATTATATGACATGGCTTCTTCCTTTTTAATTATTATCATCCTATTTATTTTATAATAATAATAATATTTATAATAGAATTAATAAGGACAACTATTGGTGGTCTCCCTATCAGTTTTATACAGACACTATGCTTGTGAAATTTTATGCCTATACTATTTTTTTAATCATATAGGATTTTATATTGGTAATCTTTATGGTGTATCATGATGGAATTGGGAGTTGTGTCCCCATAGTGACATAGGTTTGAGAATAATTTTTATTTTTTGTTTCTCATTGTAAATTATTATAAAAATAGTGATCTTTCATATTATATTATATATGTTTTTAATGGAGAATTATGTATATCATGATTATGTTTTATATTATTAAAAATATTCTTTTAGTTATCAATGTTATTGTTTACCCAGATAATATATGTTTCTCTATTATTTATTGATATGTTTTGTGGTGATTTATTAAGAGCCCAATTTATTTTGATGAATTTTATTAGTTCCAATTAGTAAGATATATTTTTCTATATATTAATAAATATAAATTATGTTCTATGGGATATACACAGTAAAGTTATTATGGATCATATTTTTTAATTCAATTTTCAATTATATATTTTAAGGGATATGAATTCTAATATTAAAACTGTTGTTTTTACAATATGTTTCAATGCATGGTAACTGAATTTGATAAATCTATTGAATATAGATAAGATATTGTAATGTATCATTATTTTTTTATTGTACATGAAATAAATATATTAATTTATATTCATTGAGTGTGAGAAGCTAGATTTTAGAAGAGTTTTATATAGATTTCTATGAATTAATTTAAGATACCATCTTAGAGGTATAAAGAGTGAAGGATTACACATACTATTACCAAACAATCATGATAATGTTTATGATATTTTAATGGTGTATAAATTCATATATAAGTACTGTAATAATTATTAATCATGGAATCACCATCGTGTACAAGAAATATTATAATGAACATTTAAATGAATTACAGTTGTGGAGTTTCACTTATATAACCATAATGAATTTTTCTTATTCAAAATTATTTTTTATTTTTTTATAAATAGTTATATGATGTTTTCATTGATTCCATGATTCTTTTAATTAGGTTTAATATGAAATTTCCATATAATAAATGATAATTTATTGTTTGAGGATATTTTCAATTAATTTTAAAAACATGATAAAATATTTACTACATATTTAAGTTGAAAAATATAAACATGTATATATATATGTAACCATGAATTTTGTATCACTCTGGATATGTTCATTTTATCAAAAACATAAATTCATAATAATTTGAAATGATAATGAATTTATATGGACAGATAAATATGACCTCAAGAGTATAAGTCAAATATAATTTTAACTATTTAACAAATAATAATTCATTAGTGTTGATTTGAAATTGAGGACTAGAATTTATAAAAGTTGATAACCATTTTAATAAAAAGAATACACAGTTGGTTGAAACATTAGAGTTATAATAGTGGATACATAAATGAATATCTAGGGAATTTTATTTGTAACAGTACCTAAGACACCATGAAAAATGTGAAAATAAATTACATGATATAATTGACTTATAATAGTTATTAATTTCAATATATTAGTTTACTAAGAAGGGATATTATTTGAAAAAGTGCACAAGTTTCACTTTGATACATAATAATTAACATGTTAATATGTATGTGTAACATGAAGGCAGTGAATGATAAAAAAATTATATAAATGAATATGAAATGATATATTGCATTACAAAGGAGATACATTAGGGAAATGAATAATCACATAATTGTCACTAGTTTCAAATAAATTTTGGCTTCATGGATGGTGTTCTAGAATAATAGAAGGCCAATATTCATACGAATGGAATGAAAATTTTTAACATCATGATGATTTTATTGAGTTAGTTGAGAATAAAATTGATATTAGTGGTGTATTGAATGCGTGTATATTAAAAAGATACCTAATTTATAGTTCTAGTTATTTTTTAATTAGAAATGTTTAAAATATATTTTACATTAAAATTCAAGTAATTCAATGTAATATTTTTAAAATGTAATAGTTGGAAGATATGAATTTCTATAATATCGGTTGCCAAAAAAGGGTATATAAATTTTTTCTTATGGGGAGATGAAACATGTGAGTTTTTTTGAGAATTTTAATGTTATGAATTTGATAATTAAATATACTAATTATCATCACATTTATATATATATTCAAAAAAATAAATTATGTTATTTTTTATTATATAAATTTATTAAAAAGGATGATAGTTATTTTTTTAGAAGAGAACATATAATCAATAATGATATTCATTATTATTATATCAGATATATAGAGTGGTAGAAGATAGACAAGGTAATATCTATATATATATTACATCAAGGAGGAAGAACAATAGGATGTGAAATGGGGATTAATGAACATTTGGTTTCTTGTTCTGGATCTACGTGACAAGTATATTGAAATGTAAAATGATTTATTATGAAATAGTGTTATTCATGGAATTATAAATGCTTAGGATGTAGATTATCATGAGAATTGAATATGATTTATGATATCAATACCCGCATATATGTGATTGTATACTATTTTCTATAAGATATCATGGACATTGAATGATAAATAAGGATTGATCATTATATGTAGATGGAACTTTTACATCATTAAGATTAGTTTCATAAGTATGTTATGATGAAACATTGTACATAATATTGAGTTAACATAAAAAACTACTCTAGATACAATGAAACTAGTTGGAGCTAGTATAATGAAATTTTTAGATTCTTTAATGGATTTTTTTGTTATATACTAACTGTAATGAATAATTTATTATGAATTATGTATATGTATTAGACCCAAATCTAATTCAATGTGATTTAGATTCCCATAATCAAGATAAACCCTTTAAAAATATAATGTGTGGGGATTTATTACCTTTTATTTTTCAATGAATGTATTCTTATTTATATAAATTATAGGTATGTCTATATATCTTAATAGAAATATGGATTCTAAGATTAATTGAAAACATTAATTAAAACAAGGAATTTTTTAAAATTAGGGTTTCTATTATTCATACTTACTCCACATAGTAGTTACAACATATTCTTGGGATGCATAAATTAAAACTATAGCCAATTCATATTTATTTCTATTAGATCAATATTATTTCGATGTCATTTTTTTCTATATTATGTAATTGATTTATTTAATGAGGGTTCATTGAATCCTCATATAGAAGATAATGATTAAAAACCAATCAATAACAAGATTAATGTTGCATGGAAAACCAATAATAATACAAATACAGAATATTCTATGAATATGGAAAATGATAACTTTGGGAAAGATAGAACACCACTAATGGAATGTAATTAATGTTGGATTTTTATATAAATAGTTATTCTATAATGATAATTTTATAAAATCGTGTTTATGTTGTGAATAGTATTAATCAATTTATACAGTTAAAGACATATACTATAAAGTTATGGATTATTTGGATAATTTTAATAGAAATTTTTTACATATATATTGATATTATTAGGGTACTTGATGTTGAAAAAATATATCATTAATTGGAAGCTCGTGATTTGAATATATCATTTAACATAATGTTGTATGAGTGAAAAAATCGAACAAAATTCTTTAAGAAAAAAAATATATTATTAATAAATAAAAATATCATTAGGTTTATGACTAATCTAAAAATAAATTTAGTGATAATTAATTTCATAAGAATATTTATATTAAGAGTTAAATGAATTTGAATTAATATAAAAAATTCATTTAATAACATTGATTTCCATTGGGAAAAGAAATGAAAATTGTATAATGGACCTGAAACATTTATTATAGTAGGATATTGGGATTTGTGTGTAAAAAATGAAACGTTATATGAATAAATTGATTACATAATATGAAATTTTTAGGATAAAAATAACACCTTCATCATGAAGTCACTATTATTTAATGTTAAATCAATATATATTAAATTTACACATGTATATTTTTTCAAGGTAGCTAAATGAAGAATAATTTATATCAATGTTTCTGATGAAACTAATTTTTCTATACCATTCTCACTCTTATGAACACAGTATCATTTAATCATCCGAAAATATTACAATGTAGTATCTAAATAAAATTTAATTATTTTCACAGGTTATTTTTTATCTAATGGTTGATCATTTTATAATATATGATATAAATAAAGATTCATAAAATATTTATATATATAAATACTTATAATCTAACCACTATATTAAGTTTCTATATAATAAATGAAAAGATAAGTTGAATCCATAATGAAAATAATAATAAGTAATGTGTAATCTTGAAAAAAAATTGTTTCTAACCTGGAGATTATGTAATTAGATGTCGAAGATCATGGATATTTTGTTTTTCCTATTTTTATGTAAGATTTAAAAATTTCCATTAACTTTTTTTCATAATAATTTATTTCTGGGATTTATGTGAATTATTTTTCTATTGGAAAGATCTTGGATTAATATAAATAAAACTACGGTAACAAAATTTACAATGAAATGATAGAGAAAATATATCAAGAACAATTTTAAATATTAGGTATTTTTTGAAATTAATAAAAATGGGTTATAATTATGAATAATGATGGTATACATCCTCCATGAATTTTCCATAAGATGTAATAGAAAGGATGAAAAACAAAAAATTATAATTAAATTTATTAATAGTGATTCCTACTTCTTTTGTAGGAAAATTAAAATATCTAATAAAAGTGGACACAAAAAAGTGAAAAATTAAATACTATATAAAAAAATATTAATTGTGTATGAAATTTTGATATTATAGACTATTTAAAATCATCCCTTGATATATTAGATGATTTAATATGTCATTATAATAAGAATCATTCCTATAAAAATGTCTGTGGGATACTTTGGTGGACGTTAGTTAGAATGAGAAATATAATGGAATGTGCAAACAAACCACTTCCACACAAAATATTTTCATTGAAATATTTTCATTATAGAATAATGTATATATAAAAGGTGGAAAAGAACAATTGAATAGATTTATAAAAAATTATAATTTTTGAAATTTGTAGAACATTTCATAACAATTTCACAGACCCAATTAGAAATGATAATGATGTTTGAGGTAGCATAATAAAATTAGTGTTCCTTTATATCTATGGTTAAAAATTCTTTTACACATTTGGATAATGAAGAAGATAATAAGAACACTATCCCACCAATTAATTATTAATTCTATAAAATCAATGTATGGGAATTTTTGATGTTTTCTCATCAATATGGAATAAAATAGTTAGTAGTTTATAGGTTGTGTAGAAAATAATTGAAATATTTATCTCATTATACATATGTTTGCTGACCCATCTATTTACCATATCTTCTATTTATATGTTTCCATGTAAGAAATTTTTGGTGATTCATGTAGGGGAAAATATTATATGTTCAATTATAAATATTATTTTTAGTAAATAAATCCATAATTGATATATGAAAAATGGTTATTATTTTATTCCATGTATCATTTTCAATTGATATTAAATGTAATAATGGTTGTTTTTATTCAAACCAGGAGTTGGGGTAAGGATTTTTAGAAAAATTATGATAATATATATTCTTGTGTATATTAAATCTATGTAATTTATGAGGAAGATAATAAAAAAATGAAAATTACATTCCCTAAAACTTTTACAAGAAATTATATATGATTATTACTATAATACATTTGTATGTTGCCGAACAATTTGAAAATTTAGAAAATAATATCTATTTTTTTTATTTTTTATGTTATATATTTAATTAATTGATTATTCAATGACATATAATAAGATAAACCAATGTTTTATAAGAAATTTATTGGTTATATATATATATATTTATTAAATATGAGGCCAATCACAATTTTAATCTATACTGATATAGGTTATGTTGAATTAGTGTTGATGAATTTAAATCTTATTACTATGTGAAATGTGATTCGACCCTTAACATAGATTGATCGTTATTTTCTAACTAAAAAATATAGAATTTAAACTATGCATATTGAATTATAGGATATTTTAATTTCATTAAACATGAATCTACATATTTATTTTCAATAATGGTGAGAAAAATAGTAATTGGATGGTATATTGAATGTGGTTATTATAATGAAATTAGTTCTATTGATAATATATCCAATAAGGGATATTGAAGTGCCAACTGCATTTTGGTGATTTTAATTATATAAAATTTGTAATTTTATTTTTCGACATGTTTTGTGAAGATGAATAGAATGGTAGTGAGAGATTTATTTTATATTATATGAATATAATGTTTCTATTTTTTCATCCAATATAAATGTTTACACATATACAATTTTATTGGAAATGTATTTTAATTGTCATGGATCATTGTTTTATAACTGATAGTGCAATGGATTTATTATATGTTCTGATAGATGATGAATTAACATTCTAAAACCTGAACAAAATTTGTTTCAAAATATATATTATAGCATATATTAATGATGTAGTATTAGCATTGATGTGATAAAATATACCAACGTCTCAACAATAAAGAATTCTTATTATGATTAAATCAAATATATTGATTATTTGGAGATTTTACTGGAGTAGATGATATGTGACATGTGTTTTAATAATTTTTAATTAATTAAGATCCATAATTTAATTAAAATTCTTAAAAAGTTTGAATAAATTAATTTATTTAGTGCATAACTAATAAAATATATCTAAAATAAATTTTTTCTATATAAAATCATGTTGTGATTGTATTGAAGAGTTTCGAGGGGTGTTTATATATTTATATTTTATTTTCTGTTTTCTAAATGATGACGATGGGATGTACTTATTGAAAAATATAATGAGTTAATTTGAAAAAATTCTATAATTATGAGTATAATTTAAATAAATTTATTGGAAAACCCCTCCATACTTAAAACATTCAAAAAGTCTCCACAAGATAAATAATTTTTATAAATACTATTAATACTAGTTAATTTGGAATTTTTTGGAAGCTAGATGGAAAGAGGTAATCCACTCAAAGAGTCAAAGGAAAACAAACTAGTAACTCTATAACTATAATGATTATATAATGGTATCTTATATTATTATTAATTGAATATGGAAATGAATAGATCGATAATATGATATTTAATGGTGATTATCAATACAAATTGGAGTTATAAATGAAGATATTTATATATACCTAGGAGAAATGATATTCGAAATAGGTCTCTAGACACAATACAAAATGTTGAAGCTAATATCATGATATGTAAGTGTTGTCAGAGTTTTAAAATGTAAAGTTAAATGGTTCATAGAATATACAATTCTTGAATAATTAATAATTCCATACTATGTCGTGTAATATTCAATAACTCTATTTTATTATATAACCTACAGAATTCAAATGATAATTGATCATTTTGATTCCAATATATAAGGTTATAATATTATTAAAAAGGAAAATTTTAGGGAAAAAATACCCATCTAAATGTAAATAGTTTATGAAAAATTATGATTTAAAGATGGAGAGTATTAATTTATGATGTTCAAAATATGATGTTATAGAAATCGTATATTTAATTTTGTAAAGATGGTAAAAATTTTAGTTTTGATTCAAATGCGGATTAATGGAAAATTGAATGAATAATGACTGAAAAAGTCAATACTATAAGGTAATAGGCTTTTTTGAAAAAAATAGTTGAAACTAATTAATACTTATTTTGTTTATTTAAATTCATGAGAATATTTTATGTTGTTTAAATTAAGAGATTATTTATCTTTTACACCAGAGGAGATAAAAAAGTTTATTAATCTGAGATAATTGAAACTGTACAACATTATTCTGTTGAGAAATTTAATGACATGGTTTAGAATATCATATTGATTATTATCATAGAATTTCAATATTTTAAAAATACAAATATTATACAATTTGAATAGTTAGTTGATAAAAAGAAGAGTTCCATGAGAGTTTTATTAAGAAAACCTGATATTTTATGATCCATGAATATTATATATATATATATATATATATATATTGAAGAGAGAGAGATAGAGTTTGTGTGTGTGTTTGTGATAATATAAAAACACTCTAGATTTTTTTATCATTTATACAATATGTCTTTAAGGGTAATAAGATGATAAAAATTAATGTTGTATTACAGTATTTCCACTTTTTCTGGATCTACAGCCTGAGCCTATTAATGTTGAACAAATATATAATGTGATAATGAATACAGACCCCTATAAAACAAATATATTAGATGATTAATATATTTAGTATTTTTTTAGTTGAGATATAGTGACAGACATCCATGAAACTATATATGTCATCAGTTTTTTAGTTAAACATTTGTATCGATTAATAATACTGATCATCTGATAAAGATACATCAAAATAAGACAAATTTATTTTTTTATTAATGATGTGTGGGGGTCCATTTTACACTATTAGGAACCATTTACATCAAACTAATTAGGTGATAATAAAATGGGTAGGATTTAGTATGGTATTTATTTATACACAATGTTTTTTCACGTTGTCATTGTATTAGATATATGTGTCTCAACGTTGAAATATACACAATAAACAGTTGAATCCCACATTGGGGGTAAAACATTGAAAAATAATATGTTTTAGTATTTAAAATATGTCATAATTATTGTGGTGTAAATTAATTTTCAGAATTCAGGATGACATTTGTATATCATAACTTTTTTATCATGGTTCTGATTTTATAGTATATATTAAAAGACCAATTTTTTTGAAAGAGGGCCACACTAATTCACCCTACACCTCTGAAAGTGATTGTGGGAACCTATTGTGGGGACATAAAAATAATGAGATTATAACATCCCCTATATTAGTATTAGGGTGTAATTTAATTTTTTTGGAACTAGTAAATGATAGGGTCAACTAATGTAGAAGGTCACTGGTTCATCAATAATTGTTAATGAAGGACTAGGATAAGGTATTATAATAATTATATTATCACTAATTTTATTATAATAATGTTTTTGACATGTTAGATTAAGAAATGATTTTTTATAAAGAAAATATACTCCATAAATATATGTCCAGAATAGTTGTATGTTGGAAGTCAAAATTAATAGGGATGTGGGATTATTATTAAATATTTCTAGTATTGGGAGTATATGTTTATTAAAATATATTATTATTTGTATAGGGTGATATATATATTTCTACTAATATCCATTGGAGGTATGACAAAATGTGTTCACACATTATACTCGTAATTTTTGTACAATGGAGCATCCATGATATTTTTTTAGATAAAAAAACATTTAAAAAATGAATATATATTCCATAGATAATTTTTATAAGAATAGAACTTTTGTATGAAAATTAAGAATTTTGAATCAATTAATTAATATTCCATTAATACATTATTTTATTTTTTTCATATATCATATTACATTTTTATTTATAAATTGAATATATTCTTCACGACTAGAATTTTAGGATATACAAACTATTTAAAACAATTTATTATTGTGAGGTATCATTTGTAATGAGATAATCAAATAGTTTTTAAATCATTTTGCATAATCCTCAATAATATTGTTATATACACACATTTTTTGTAAAAAATATTTAGAAACAAGAAAATTAATAAACTAATAATTTCTAGTAAATGGTGTATAATGGTATATATTTTTTTTTCAAAAACCATTGGTATATATCTCTTTTAATTGGTACAAACCATACCAACCAACCTATACCCCCTACAATAAACCTATAAATATAATAAAAATTATAATATAATATGGAAATTATATAAATATTTTTCATAATACACAATATAAAAAATAAAATATTATATATTTTACCTTTTTAAAAGTTATTAAATTTAAAACCAAATGAAAAGATAGAAATACAACTAGTAGATATTATATTCCATCATCGAGAAGGATGGATCTGTTATAAATATAGGGTCATAAATTTAGAGGATCAATATTAGGCTATAATTATACCTCATCATGGGCACAACCATCGTCTTGGATATCATTCAAAAAAACATCATCATGAACCTCAATTGTAGAATCTTCATTATAAATAGCTTTATCATAATTGATACCCTAAAAGTCCATACAATTATTTATACTAGTAAATTCATCACTGTTACCTAATGTAGTAGGAAAAGTGTGTATCATTGAAATAGAACTATCGACTAATATAAAAAAATAGATTAAGTGATGAACACATAAGAATAATTATATTCATGATCTACTATGTTTTTTACCTATATCATGTATTTATAAAAGAAATTTGGTTCTTGGTTCATTTGAATAATCTTCCTCCATCTACTTCTTGTACATGTATAGATGTTTATGTTTTTATATGTTGGAAAATATATAGTGGGAATGATATAATTCTCAATCATATATTGTAACATCAAAAGTTTCTCCTCACATTATATGATTCATATATAGTTTTTGGGTATGATGTTTCTATAATTTACCTCATATATAGCCTCTGGATCATATTTGTTCCCATTTAAATTATGATAATTTGTAAAAAATAAAATTTTAAATATTAGGGAATATAAAACATGTTATAAATTCTCCTTATATTATATAATGTGAAAGAATTATATTTTCCTGATTCCACTCATGAAATACAGTTGTTCTTGATGTAAATTCACACTTATGTTCAAAAAACCTACTATAAAAGTATATTTATTTTAAAAAATATACTACAGTTTATAAATGACTAAAACTGAAACCATAGAGAGTTCAGATAGAAAATCATATTTTTTAATGTCAATTCCCTCATCATCGTGTTAGTTAATTTTTATATTAAATATAACATGTTTCTATCACGTTATAGGATGGTCCTTCGTCAAAATATGTTCAGATATTTCACATATATCTTTATATTTTGTGAACAAATTAAATAAAATAATTCAACTATTAATTTATTAGTTCATAAAAATTTAATCATTTTCAGTATTATCACTAAATTATTATAAAAAATTCTATATGTATGTCTTCCAATAGAATGTCACCCTTTCGTACACTATCATTAGTTAATAATTATGCGATTGTATACAATATATATCTGTTTCATCTCTACCATCTAGACCATTATATATTCCTTGATTATATTCCCACCACATATCACATATTTTAATATACAATGAATCAAACATAGTGTGAACATAATGAAAGGTATAGTGAATCTACAAAAAAAAATTCATATAAATCATGTAATAATTATCAATATAATAAAATAACTTTTTACACATATATAAATACATGATTTATAAATAAATTAAACTCTAATGCATATTTAAGAGAAATGTTTCATATTAATTATTTAATTATATTTAAATAAAATTATATAATTCCCATAATATATTTATCATTTTTAATAATTATTTGAAATTTTTTATCTTACTCTATAATTATTTTTATGGTTTATTTATACATACGACATGTACGTACACCTACTCCAAAAAAATATTTATTGATCTATAACTGAGATATATATATATACAGCATTGATATATATTATAACTAAATAATAATAGTTAATATTTATAATTTAGTTATTTAAAAATTCATTTGGTTTATTGATTAGTGGGATCTGGTGGATCTCATGTTTATGAAGGAAATGTATTATGTTGTGGGTTATTGGGATCTAATGTGCACTAGTTATGATCATTAAACACTGTATATTCAAAATTTACTAGAGTATACTTCAATGAAGCATGATAGTAAATTATTACTTATATTAGAGGGGAAATAAATATGATTGGATTATAATTAATTGGAAAATTATAATATATAGTAGGTTTAATTATATAACTAAAAAATAGATTATATAAACAATTAAAAATAAGAAATCATAGTGCCAATATGAATAGTTTTAATAAATATTGTATCTCATGGTGAGAGAAGATTTGAGGATTTTAATATTTTCAATATGGTATATCAAGTAATGGATATTGGTATGATATATAATAACGTCTTATAATAGTACCACTAGTTCCACCAAACATCAAATTTCTAGTTGGTATCTACTTAAAAAATGATAGATATATAATAGTTTCATCCAAACAAGTGGTCCTGAAATAATATTTAAAAAATATTAATAGCATGAAATTATGGATTATGTAATTGATATATAATTCAAATAGTAATCTGATTGGGGGAATCATAGGATGAATTCCCAAATCTCTCTGGCCTTGATCAATTTTGGGGAATCACTTTATGTGTATCACATCATGGCCTTGCATTTCCAATATTTATAAAATAAATATACATATAATTATATAAACAATAATTTATGGAAGTATAAATTGAAAATAAATAGTCAAATGAAATAATTAAGGAAATAAAATTTTTAGTCATTGACAAGGATGGCACACGACATAACATAACCATTTCAATTCTAATATAAAGAATATGAGTTATTAATGGTAGAATATTATGACTTAAAAAACAAATTATATTTTAAAATTTGGACTTTAAGGAAGACAAACTCATTGAAGGGAATATATTTTAAAAATATAGTTAAAAAATATAATTCTTTGATAATCACAGTTCAATTAAAACTATATATTTAAATCTAGATGTGATATTTTTATATAAATAAATACTTAATCAAATTCATAACATTGTTTAATAATGATCTCTGTTAAAAGATTATTATTAATTTTAAATTATACATAACATATAAATTATGTATTTTTTCAGATGTACTGAGGTATCAACATATTATTTGAAAGAGACACAATTTTCAAATATATATTATTATTTTATATTAATTGAATATTGTGTTATCGTATATTTTTGGACTAAATATGAGTAAAAAAATTCATAATTTCCTTAATATTTATTCATTATATAGAAGAAATAAATCTCTATTAATCCTTCATCTATGGCTAAAAATGTATGGGTAGCTATGGTACTAACAATTTGACTAGATTTACTATTTTTTTGAACAAAACTTTCCTATAATTATTATCTTTTTTAAAAGTTATAATAATTTATATAAATCCATAATATTTATTTTATTATTCATTTCAAATTTAATAACCACTATAAAACATCAATAAATATATCAGTTGCTTCTTCTAATTTTTCTATATCAATAAGATTCTTAAATGTGATATAAATCTTGTTTTTTGGGGTTTCTCATGTTGTCAATAATTTTCATTAAAAAATATTGACTTAAATAATTTTTCATTTAATACAATATATTAATATATAAATTAAATTTATTATAAATTTTATGGTAAATTTATTTTCTATCATTGTTTTAAAGTATTTATAGTTTATCTTATAATTAATTATATTAATAAGACATATTGGATAGCATAGCCCACATATTCTATAAATGTACCACCATTAATCCTTTATCACAATCAAATATAACAATTGATGTATTTGAGACCCCAAATACATTATCCATGTCTTGTCTAATTAAAAAATCAACACATATAGTTTCACACCCACCATCACGTAAAATATTTTGTATAATTACATTACTAATGAAGGAAAACTGGGGTTTTAGATGATATTTTAAATAAATTAATTATTTATCCCATGATTGGATAGTATATATATCTATATATATCATTGTCTTCAAATAATGGATTCATATAAATAACATATAATTAAAATTTTCTGTAAATTTTTTATATCTTGTCATGTAATCAATCCAATAATATTTCATCGTAAAACCAAAAACCATTAGAGTAATAATCTAAAAATAATATTATATGTGAAACTCGTTATTAATATACAATTTTATAATGAATATTGTTAATAACTACACTGTATTAATTATATGTTATTGTAGATAACATAAAAACATTTTTTTGTTCCAAAATTCACAACATAATTAATTATAACAAATTCATAGTTATTGGAAAACTATAATTTTCAATCAATGGGAACATTGTAGGGGAAAAATGAAATTCAACAATTTATTAAAATATTTTTTCTTCTATGAAATTATTATCTTTTTTACAAAATGATATAAAATTAATATCTATTATAAATAATTTATTTTTAGAGTTATTTGAATAATCTTTTCTTTCTACCAAGTTGGAAACTCTTTAATATGTAATGTATAAATCCATATAAAAGGTAAATAATAATGAATTATACTAATCACTATTTTATATTCCTTATAAAATAGCCCTATTATTATTTTAATTAATATATATTATTACACAATATGAGATAACAATTAGAAATTAAAACTAAATCTTTGATGTAGTTAGCAAATAATTCACAAATAAAAAATACCATGTGATATTCCATATCGTTCTATAAATGGATTAAATTACCAATTATAAATGATCTATGAATACTCCATATAGGGGAGAATAATTGAAAAATTCCAAAAATTGGAAAATATTTATCATCATTACTTCTCATTTGTTGGTTTAATCCTGTGAATACAACAGACAAATTTGTTGAACAACAATTCATATCCACTATTGTTAAATAATATTTCATAGAGAGGAAATTTAATAATATTCTGATTATGAACATAATATTTCTTTATGTAATGATATATTCTGACTGCAGGCATCCATGAATACTACTAGGACCCCAAAAATTACATCACTATATATCTGGAAGTTTATAAGTAATATTGAACAAAAGAAATACGATGTAAAATATATTTCAAAATCACAAATAATTAATAGTGAATCATATATTATAATCATCCAAAACTACATAAAAACCATTTAAAAAAATTATTCAAAATAATATTATTCTTAATTTAATATTCTTTACTATTAAACTATTTTTGAGTGATTTGGGACTGAAATTTTAATGAACTCATTTTGAGAATCTAATATTCATGTGTTTTCATAAATTTAAATATAAAATATTTTCAATTTACCCTTTTAAGTATATTTCATCAATAAATATTTTTATAAATTAATTCATCATATCCATTTAAGAAAGTTTTTTTATATAATTTTAATTACCTTAAAAAAATAGTTTACATTCACATTATTACCATTGATAAATTCAAGATACAGACATGTTCTAATAAAGATATCTTGTAAGTCACATTGGGTTTATAAATTGTCTAATATATTACCTTATACAATTAAAATAAATTCATGATAATTTTTTTAACACCTTTCTCATTTCCAAAATTAATAAAGAGTAATGAATAGTTTTTTTATGGACTAAACAGAAAATTAATGAAGATACAATTTATCTAGTCATATCGGGTGAATTTAATTGTTTCATTATATATATCAACTACCATTTCAAAAAATTAAATTTTGAATCATAATATCTGTTATGTATATAAGTACATAAAATTTGATGATGTGATTTTTCGCTCTGAATGATAATTTCAATTATTTGATTATTATTTATGTATATGTTAGTCCTTTGAAGTAATCATCAATATTCCACAAATACACTAATGAATAATTGTACGAGCATCAAAAATATATATTTTTAATATTGGATATGATATCCAATGCATGAAACTATAAAAATATATCATTCCATAAGTAATAAAACCATTTATCCACAATGAAATCATAACAGTCATCTGAAATATCCATATCGAAGTCACATCATATAATCCCACAAAATTACTCATAATCTTCTTAAACTCTTATTATAGGCCATTGTTAAATTTCATCACCATCAAGAGAATAATATGATATATATATACATATATTTATAATTATAAAAAACTACTTCAGACATTTCCATAGGGGAAGGATATAAATGTGAATGAAAATTTTACATGTACAATGTTAAATAAAAATATGTAATAATGAACTAATATCATCACATGATAATCCCAAACTGTTATTACGTATAATGTATAAAAAATTAAACAACATTAAGGAAATTATTGAAATGAAACTCAATTACTAAGATGAACAAAAACATTCTATTTATTTTTTGTATAATTCCCTCAAATAAAAATATTTTAATTCCATGGAATAATGTGAATGTACCATATTACATTCATGGGTTGATAATAATTTTTTCCATATAAATTAGGCTTCCATTGATGTGTTTTTTAATTGTTTCACTCATGTATTCATTCAATTATCTTTAAATTTATGTTATATTCATATCGATTACTGAGAATCTAATTATTTCAAAATTCAGTAAAAACAATTATTATTGAATAAATATAATTTCATTTATGAATATCATCGAAAAAATTATGTTTATAACTTAAAATATATATTTAATTAATGAATCACTATACTAGATATTCTAAAAAAAAATTTCTCTTGATATAAGAAATATGTCATATATTAAAATCATTTTTAAACTTCGAATTAAAAAAAATAATTTGAACTAATTATATACCTTTGTGGAGAAATTATAATAAAAAATCATTCACTATACATTAATTTCTATAAAATAATGAAATTTATTATTCAAATCTGCTATTAAATACATAATTATAATATTCATATCAACTAATATTTTTTCTAAATAATATAAACTATAATTTTTATTTAATATTTCAATATATTAATTTCGTTATATTATACATGAAATTTTTTTTCATTATATTTATTACCTTTTATAATGGATTGAAGTTTTGTTATTAAGATTCAATATTTTTATAATTTGGGGCATATATAAGATTCTAAAAAAATTTACCAATATAATGTAAGTTAAATTCATGGATTGTATTATAAAATGTGATTATATTCGATATGTGTACATTTTTTGTATAAAATATATGTCGTTCATTTGTTATGAATTTACCTTTATCCATGTTTCTATGTTGAGTGTTTTGAAATGATCCATATTTTAATTGATAATTTTTCATTCATTGGAATATTATTTGATATTTCATTTTTTAAACACTTCATATTTGAGACTATATATTAGTTGAATTTAAAATTGAAAATATATATATGTAGTTTTTTATTAAAATTATGAAATGATGATTTTATTTATTTAGAAGTATTTTAATTCTTTTTCAATTGATATATTTGATTATTTTTTATTTTTTATCCTAAAACTAAATATCATTATCATAAATAAAATTATTGAACCAGATCAAATCAAAACAAAAATATCAATCTATTGAATTTTAAAAACATATATTAGTTGAAAATGTAAAATTATCAACATACATATTCTAACAATCAAAAAATCATTATTTTTATACAAATGAGTCTAAAATTATTAATAACCAATAATTTAAATACACTATACATGAATAAATTCAAAACAACTAATACAAGAATAAGATAAAAAATACTCAAATTGGTCATTTTTTGTAATTACATACAAAATATTAAAAAAAATTATTTATTATATCAGCTAATTAGAAATGAGTTTATATAATGAGAAAAATTTAATGGATTATAACCAATTTGATATTCAGTGACTATACTGAAAAAAATATAAAGCAACCATGGATCAATGTATCATCAATATTCATGAAAAAACAAAAACACAATTATCATATCGTTAGAGAAATGTTATAAAAAATTTTATGATAGAAATAAATTCTATAAAACCTTTGAGATATATTATAACTAACAATTTTTATTGTATTATGCTATAGATAATTATTGAAAATGATTAAATGATATAAAATGAATAATTTATAATATATTTCAAAATTCTCAAATTAAAAAGACTTATCAATAAAATTATTTTGATAAATCAATATTTATTGAAATCTAAAAACATATATATATTTTATTATGATAATAAAAAAAATAAAACACGAGACTATTTGTAGAGATAATTTAATAAAAATAGGTCATCTTAATATATAATATTAATTTTCTAGATAAAAAAAATAATAATGACTATTCATCAGTTAATTGAGGCATATTCATGGGATGGTAGAGTTTGAGAGGAAGATGATTATGAATCATAGTGTGGAGTGTCGGGTGTGGGTATGATGGGATATTCAATGCCAAAAAATTTGGAAAACATTGATTAATGGGGTAACTTATACCAATAAACATTAAAAAGTGTTAGTAATGGTTCTCAATTTACAATCTATTCCATTGTTTTTTTAATAATTTAATATTGAGTCTCTTATACCAATGGTTTCTCCAAACAAAGATTATATTTATGTGTCTATATCCTTGATTTGTATTAGTGTTATTTATTTATTTTAATGTTTTATTACATTTATATTATTACCCGAATTTTTTTTCTAATGGTTGTGGATAGCCACCTTATTATTTTGTTTATTTATTTGGTTCCTTGTGGAAAATATATTTATATGATTATTAAAGATATGTTTTGAATTTATATTAGTAAATTAATTTTAATAGAATTTATTAACATTGTAAACAAAACATTTGATACTACATTATGCTGGTGATATATTGTTCTAGATAGTGAGAGTCATGGAATATTGGAGGTGAGTTTTATGGTTATTCACATCAATTCATAGGTCTTGATTATTTAGTCTCTCAATTGGATGTATCTTAGTTAAAAAGAAGGAAAATGAGTGATAGTTTGTCTTTATGGTAGTTTTGTAGGATAATATTTAATTTCACATTTGAGGAAATCTCTATTGGTATAGTGTTATCGGTAATTAAATTGCCTAGTAAGGTATGTATTGAGAGAAATTTTACTTATTATGTAGTAAATATTCATTATTTTAATTGTTATTATTTCAATAGATACAATATTTGATGTATATAATGCAATAATATCATATTTTTTATTTTTTTTCTTATAATGTTGTTATATCTGTATTCATCTATAAGGATTCAAAACAATATTAAAGTGTTACCACTGGGTTATTATTAAAATGTAGAGGTATTATTCAAAATGAGTACATTTCATGTTTTGGTTCAATTAAGTAATTATTTAATATTTTAGTTATAATGGTTGAAAATGTTATCCAAGAGATACAAGATAACATCTATCTCATTTTTTTGGATATGTTATAATTCAAGAATCCAAATATGGTTTAAAAAATTTTCATTTCATGAATGAAACTACTAATACTATGAGTGTGATATGGATGATGTTGTGTGTCACTAGATATATAGTGAGTTATATGAATAGTGTAATTGCCTTTCTCTTAAATGATAGAGTCCAGAGTTGTTATATATAATGATTCTTTCATATTCTATGAGTGGTTTCTTCAATTGTTAAAAAAATGGAATATTTTGGGGATTCATGGATATGTAGTAACATTAGATGTCAATGATAATATATGTAAATGAATTCGACAAGATAGACAATTTTTTATAGTCCATGAAGAGAATTTATTTCTAGACGGAACACTTATTTTATTTAGGTGTCATGTAATTGTGCCATATGCATGTGAAATCCACCTAGTTATAGTCCCATGATGTGGTTTCAATATGGATTTTGTGGTCAATATATGATTCATTTTCTCATGAATATGAATAGATTGATATAATATTTTGGAAGGGAATGAGTTTGGAAGATTAAAGGATTGTTATAGTTGTAAAATCATCAAAAATATTAGTTTATAGCATTAAGAACATAAGTGGAATCATAATTCCACATTATTACAAAATGTTAAAATAAGTAATGTGGGATGCAAGGGTTATCATAATTATGGTACTATCACATAAGTGTAAAGATATGACAGTTTTAGTGGGATTTTTGGACTAAAAACAAATATTTGATGCAAAATTTATGGTATCATTATTTTTGAGGTAAATCATTATCAATTTTTCCCTTATGATTTATCTTTTCTTTTGGTCAATTAGTTTTTTAAATTCTGAATTTCAATAAAATGTGATTCATGAGAGTATTTGGTCTTAATAATAATTATATTTATTTACATGCATAGTGTTGGGCTTGAAATATTTACCCTTATTTGGTATATTAGATTACATGTGTCGGTGTTTGTGAGATAAGGAAATTGATAATTTTATAATGACTTATACACATCTGATCTCATTATAAGATATTGCTGTATAGAGATGATGGACGTTAATGTCTAAATTTGTGAAAATATTTACTTTAACTGATAGGTTAGTTTGTATATGTACTTCACAACCCCATCCTCTATAGAGTAACCCACCTTGACCGCCACTAATAGAAGTTATATAGTGACACCATGACTTATTAAAATAGAAAGGCCCTTGGTTACAGACTAGAACCAAGGGGATATTATAAATACAAATGGGTTGAATTTCCCTATAAGATGAAAAAATAAGTGATATATAAGGAAAATAATCTAATAATGTATTATATATATATATGTTAATTAAAAAAGTTTATTAATGTCATTTCATACAGGACTAAAGAAAATATAATATAATGCTCATGTTCTAAATAAGTATACTCAAAAGTGACCACGAAGCTTTAATAGGTCCTACTAATACCTGAGGTAGTAATATGTATCCAAATCATCACTCATATACTAATTACATGATAAAAAATTATATATACCAGGGGTTAGTATAATATTACACTTAATAGGATCCTTATATGTACCTATGACAAAGAACATTGAAAAATATTACTAATTCTCGGTGAATGAAAATGAATGTATCTATTCACATAATCATGTATAAAAAGTTCTAACCCTCACCATGGATAACTCTCACCATGTATTACATAAAACAAATAATATATTATAATAAAAAATCAATTAGGGTGTCACGTACCACTACACCCATTTGATTAACACTCATCCCAAACATTGAACATCCCGATTCATATCTCTCGAAGAGATACTTTCTCAAAAATACATTGGATAATTATCCAAACTTGTATCTCTTGCATCCCATCATTAAATTGCCTTTGTCCACATCCCCATATTGTTTTGAATTAGTATTTGGGATCCATCCCAGGACTTATGTTGTTAATCATTCACCAATAATTATAGCATATGCTCTCATACCAATACATTTTGTACGGTTCCTAAATCCATCATATCCTATAAACATCATAACATTAATAGTCATTTTGAAACTATATATTGAGATATATTTATGTCAAATCACCTCATTAAATTATATCCCTATATGCACATATATGGGAAACTACTCAATATGCATACAAAGTTAATAACAATTCCAATATATAAATGTGGGGCGGGAGGTGTTGTCAACCATCTATCCTCAAAAAACATGATGTAGGGGATCATGACACATAGAGTTCACAATGTGTTAGTCATCCTAACAAGCAGTGGTGTCTAGAGTATACAATCACAAAACACCCAGGCAATTAAATAGAGGCCAACCACACTATGGTAATGACCTTGTCTGTAAATCAAATTTTTCTATTAAAACCCTGACAAGTGACTACCACTTATAGTGAATTTCTATCATAAATGAAAAATATCATTATATGAGATAAGAAGAATAATTATTTTATTCAAACAATTCATATAATTTTTAATTAATTCAATAAATTATAATTATAAGTTTTTTAATATTTTAGTAACCATACATTTAATGTCCATTGCCTATTGTAGTAATATAATGTTATTATTTGATTACAAAAGATCATAAAATATAAATTCCAAAAAGAACCATCCCCATGGGTTCAATAATTAATTAGACATTATTACAATCCCATAACTCCATTTACTCATGCAATACTTCTTAAAAATCCGTCATGATATGAAACCCAGAACATCATACTACCTCAAGTAGTGGGGAAAGGAATTATGAAAACCCAATAAGCATATCCATTCTCCAATTAAAAAGATTCATTTATTGTATCTATCCCATGTCTCAACACAACAATGAGGAATAACTACTTCAATCCATTCAACCATCCGTGTTCCTTCCTTGAAACCATCATCAAAATCCCCATGCATATCTAAATAATTAGGATAAACTAACACAACAACATATAGACTCCACATTCATAACTCATCATCCATCAATAGTTCACATCACATTACAAGGATAAAATCCATAAAACATATAAGGTATAAAAAAATAAGATTCAATATGGAAATAAAATCACTGATAAAACACATTCATCCCTCCAATAAAAATGAGTACCCTCGACCCCAAAAAATGTAATTTTTCTAATAATAAGTTCCACATTAATCATGAATTAATTGATCTGTCATTAATATGGTCTATATCATGGAAAGCTATGAAATATTCTATTACATTAAATCAAGTTTAGTAAACATATTCATGATAATTAAAAAAACATCAATTAGTGAGAAGTAATTTTCACATATCACATAGATATTTATAATTTTCACCAATTATAGGGATTTCATCTTCATGCTATGTATAAAAATTGATCGAAAAATTTAATTATATAGTCATAAAGACAAGATTTTAGAATCAATTTTATTTCCATTATGTTATAAGACACAATATTTTTAATATACATCAATATTTGTATTCTAAATCCATCAATTTTATTATGAAATTCTGTTCTATAAAATAGATTATAAAAATATACAAGCCTATCCCTGAATAATAAAACATTCTAACAAATATATTGTCAATTGAAATATCTATAAATTGACTAATAAACACATTTTAATGTTATTAAACATCGACTTTTTAATCCTATCCCAAATCTAATTCCCCATATGAATTCATACAAATTATTATTATGTTAATATCGTAGCTATATTAAAGGATAAACCATTTAAAAAATACGATTTATTTCCAAATAAAGGACAATAAAAAACCCCTACCTATAATGAATCAACTGTCAAGACACGAGAACATGCCAATTTCTTGGGACTCTGATCACCTCCCACGTGGTTAAACTATGAAATTAAAAATTCAGAAACACAAGAACATAGATGTAATAAAATATATATTATATTAGTGGAGAAAATAAAATAAAACATTTAAATATGATTTTTTAAAAAATGAGAACAAAATTGAAGAATCCTTTTGAATTGTTTTGTAGTACATAGATCATATCCCATTTGATCGATTTTTTGAGTATAAAAATTAATTTCAAATTAAGGGGAATTAAAATACATCAATGAAGACTCCACGTCATCAAGATACCAATTTGATAAAACGGTAGAAAACAATGTTTTTAAGTAATGGGTGTAACTATAAACCCCTTGAAAATATTGCTCTACATCATATCCCCAAGGACCACATCACATAACTTGATAACATATGACATTATATGATGTAGTGGTAGGGACAATTTAGTAGCAACCCCTGGTCGGAATAAGTTCTGAGATCCATAGGAAGATCATATGGAAGGGGATCTAGTGTTATAGTGAGACCCTATGTACCATGAAATTGAAACTGTCCACCAATAGTGATGCTACGTCATAGCCCAACCACCATTGAATAACTACCCCTATATTTGGAAGTGTCCTCATAAAATTATTTAGTGAAACAGCTATTATGAAACACCATGACAGTCCACACTATATGAGGGAATACATAACAATGGTCTACCAAATAATAGTAATTCCTTATAATACTGTAGTGCATAATTATATCTCTATGTAACCAACTATTTATCTATCCATTCTGTGTAGTGGAAATCAATGGAAGAACCTTAATGAGCCAAGTCATATCCAATCTATAAATTGTTTTTTCACTCCACTATGACCCAACTGCAACATATAAAACCTTGGAGATTTTTGTAGACAAATCCAACCCCAACATGTAATAAATGTAAGGGATACTAAATCATTTCACTTAAATGGGACAACCATTAAACAATTCACTTCTCTAGGAATCCAAAACATAACTAGAATTGGTCGTGATGGGATGGAATTTTCCAAACAACCAATATATTATATTCTAATAAATAATATTCGCATCATAGGATATCAATGAAAACATTTGGAGTAATGAAACAAAAACATTAAGACATAATAAAATGATCTAAAACAATCATGTTGTAGATTCCTCTAAAATAAGAATTATTCTGCCAAATGAAATAAGATTCAAGAAATATAAAAAAACTGTCATCATTCTAAAAGGATTAATGATAAAAGAGAATAAATAAAATATATAATTGTGTACTAATCATATATATGTGATTAACGATCCCAATTACTCTCTTTCACACTTCCTTGTCACCACAATACACCAACCAATGGAATAGAAATCCCAAGTAACAACTTATCATGGATTATGTGGATATCCAAAGGATTAACCTCATAGGTTATATATGAAATCTCAATGACACAATCACGTAATAATTCCATCATCCATCATTTTATCATGTTCATGTCCTACTAGGAGATGACCGACTGACCTATCTTATGATTTGTAATAAACCTAATGTACTCAATGACGAGTTGATTTTTCCATGATATAATGGTATATGTAATTACCCCCAACTCAAGTTATTGGATGATATTGTTACATTCAAAATAATGTATCTTATATTAACAAAAAAATAGGATTTTTTCAGAATTATAATACTACAAAACCTATGATGTAATGCATTAAATAAAAACCCAATCTACGATATGTTTGTACGAAAATAATGAAATAGTGCACTAAAAAATGAATAAAAAATGATCTTGATAGCTTTTCGACAATGCTCAGCCAATAATAATACCTGTTACAAGAATAACATGGTATTAAAAGGAGTCATAACCCATGAAAACATAGATACGATCCTCCTATAATAACTTACATGATCAATGAATCTATATAAATTAACATACATCTTGGGGGGATACCTAGGAAATAAAAACCTCAATAATAGAAGGACCAATAACAAAAAATTCAATGACATAAAATGACCTTGGAAAAGAACATCTAGATCCCATAAAATATGACTTTGATGACCAATTGAAAAGTTTATAGGAACAAAATTATCCCAAAATAGAGCATCGATTCTTGGAATTGTCCTATTTAGAAACCTAGTTTTTCTTTTTAATAATTTTAAATATTTATATATAATTTTCAATTCCTAGGAACTATATAAATTTTCAATTCCATGGCCTGGTGTATGAGGAATAAATTTTACAAAAATAATCAATATATTGTATATTGTATGCATGATTAACTAATGAAAATGAGATAACTTTTAATTAATTGGTCAGATCAAAAATCCAAGAACATATTTGTGTCCCTAACATAGTTTTTACCCTAGGTATTGAATAAAATGATTTAGTATAGTATTTTAAGACAAATTTCTCATTGGTAGCAAATTTAAGTGATTTTAATTAATTGATTGATTAATTCATTAATTCATTTTTCTTAGGACATATGTCAATAAATAAATGATTATAATTTCCTGAACATGTTTCACGTCATTATTTTCTAAATTCACAAGGGAGAGAATATTCCTCGATAGGATAATTCCATTGAATAACATCATATAATCAGATAAGATTAGATTGAGACACTATAAATTCAACAGATCCGTCTCCCTCATTGGAAAACTTGTTCATCCCCAGTGATCAATACAAACAATATGTAGCACAGATAAATTGGTTTTTAGTCCCCTTATTATTAAATTTTTTAGTAGATCAATCCTTTTTATTTGATCTTCACCATGTTTGAAAACCATTTCATAATCATGTGTATTGAAACAACAGTAAAAAGTTGTTTTATAATCATATGTGTTCATTCAAGATCATTGGAATTGAACTCTTTGAAAAAAATAATATGATCATTGTTCATTTTCATTCCTCCATCTTCTCGTTGTGTTGTTTATTTTCATAACCACATGGTTCCTGGTTCGCCAGTTTTTGTGTGACTTGAGATCGATCAGGTGTATGAAATTATGGGATTCTGATGAAATAGAAAACAAACCGGGAGAAAAACATAGATTTAGAGTCACAATTATGAATGGATGATAAATATGATTATTTGAATCTAGATTAGTAGATATTGAATAAATGGGTATGAGAGGAACATATAATGAAACCCTAATTCATTATGAACATCTTTTTTTGATGAATGGTGGTTCTGAACTATGATTCACAACCAGATTCATGTTTTTTAATAAAACTGAGTTGGATTGCAAGGTAAGAAAATATAAACACTAGTTTAACTCATGAAACAAATTCCATCTTGACCAACACGTAGTGAACCAAATTACATAGAAATAGTTTCCAAGTACATTGACACGATCAAAAGAAATGGATAGGTCCCTTTATATTTGGGACACGACATGTATTCCTCATACACTTCATGCACGCCGACTCAAATTTGACCCATATAACAACCCATGACATGGACAGGTATGGAAGAGGGACAACAAGTCGTGTGCATCCCCTCACATATCTAGTTCTACTAGTGATATTTCATGTGATATTCAAACCTCTGTATCAACATCATTTAAACATAACTATTGGACGGTTAGATTCCTACCCTATATGTTTTTTATATAGAATGAAATTGTTCCTTCAGAATCGGCTTTCACGATATAGTATGAAATGTTCTGGGTTGGGAATGTTCTAAGATAAAACCCAATGACTATATAAATCCCATCATCACCAAAATAGTTTTGGGTGTACCCTCTGGTTGGGCTATCCAATGTAATTCCTCGATGATAGTATCGAGCTTAACCACCATTTTGTCCGGGCAGGGAAGATCGTTGACAATCTTTTCAACTGACAGATCAATAGGAATGGGTAGGGGAGTTCCTCAATATATCATTCTTACCCACTAGTTCTGCTTGATCGTGACATTCCAAAATTACATTATCCAATCATAACCCTCAATCCATATAAGGAAGTGGAATTTACCTGATGACACAACATGCTTACCCGCTAGTACGAATGGGGTGTGATGTTCCCTGGTGTCCTTTATGAGAAGTATCATCCAGTAGGAATAAGCGGTGTAATTCCTTAGTGATTACTAAAGTAGTACCCTCTTATTATAACATGACATAAGATCCATTCCAAAAATGGGCGACCCATGCACCTTGGGGAATAGTAATGAGGAATGGTTTAACGTACCATTGTAATCATCGGAAATACTGATTGTTCACCCTATGTGACTCATCATTGTGACCCAAATTAGAACCATTTGATTGATTTAGTTCCACCTAAAGTGGATAGTATCAAGGTGTGGATATAGAGTCACTCTATCCATTTTTTACAGGAAGAATAATGTTGTGATCAGTATCACTGGTGGAATTTATCTTGGAACTATTGGCTTCTAATATTTTTGGGATGTGTTCAGAGATGGACATCCCTTGACTATCTTGTTTAGGTTTCTTGACTGAGCATATATATATATATATATATATATATAATATTTCAGTACCCACTCTTTGGCTATAGGTAATATCATTCTGTTATAGGTGAAGATGTTCAGGTTATGCCACATGTTTTCCATGTTTAGCTTCTCATGGTTGGATGATTCCACTCTCCTACTATAGGTATTTATTACATTGGGATTATTTCAACATATCACAATTTCGATCTTATTTTGTTTGGATGAGTTCATAATCACTCATTTTCTGGGTTTATTTGTACTCTCTTTCAATACATTATTCTATCAACAATATTTCCCATACATTGTTATCACTTACTAATCCCCCTTTAACACTTTATGGTGTGTTCTACAATATATGTATATACTTACCCAATTATGGGATTCTCCCTAAATGTGTCTTGAATTTTTTAGATGGAGGAAAGGAAAATTGTAAAAATATAAGATCAAAGGGATATACGGTGCTTTGGCCGTGTACAGTGGATCTATCATGGTATACAAGCATTGGATCTCTAATCTATTTACTATTTTATTATTTGTTTTGGTTTGGACATATTTTGGGTTTTGGCATGTATTTTCCCCATTACTCTTTCTTGTATACATTATCATACATCATTTTTTAGCGGTTCATGGTTATTTGGAATATTTATAGTACTACAACATTCTCTATTTCATTCCCTTTTCACTATCACATTGAATTTTTTATGTGTATCTATATAGTTCTTTAACATAATTCCACCTCGATTTTTGTGTTTTTTCATTTTGGGTTTCCACCCAAGTCCGATAAAGGAGAGCTATGGGTTGTTTTAGCCTGAGCCCCATCTGGGGTTGGGTCACGAATCATTGGTATCAGAGTGAGGTTCAACCCTTTGGATGTTGTTTAGACATTTCCCTAAAAATGATTTTGGTTTGGTTTATAGAAATAGTGTCAATTTTTCCCTAATAAATCTCTCAATCCCTAGTTCCCATTGATTGTGCTAACATCCAACATATCCATTTACGAATACATTTACTACTTTCTTGTGAAATTGGAATGTCAATTTATTTTTTTCAATGATCAATGGTACATGCGCCATGTAGGATTGAATCTTTGAATATCCTTCTTTAGTCATATCCCATGTTGATTTGATATATATAAATATTCACAACGATCCAAAAGTACTCCTAGATAATTTTTATGATGCCTTCACAATGACATCTAGATAGGATACCTACTCTAGATTGTAACGATGAACCTATAAGAGATGAGGCTTATTTCAGGGTCCTTATTAAAATCCCCTTACTCTATTTGGGAATGTTGTAAATCCTCTACCTGCAGAGTGGTATATTCTCATTTTAAGACATGTTGATGAAGTGTGTAGGCTATGGACACTCCGTGAGTTTCATCTTCAGAGACCACTGAGGCTGTACGGTGAGCAATATCTTTAGAGAGAAAAGGAATGGATAGAGTCGGTGGATTTCATTATCATGATTATTCAGAATCCATTGGACCAGTTGGTCTTTTTTACATCAAGTATTCTCCACAGAATATATGGGTTTTGGTGAATCCTAGTTTCCCAGATGCACGATGAGTCTCTATTCTCATGGGAAGACATCCACAAACTATTTCATGGTGATTAATACCGCTCCTTCTTTTTGTCATTTCGAATCGAGGAGTGGCTGGATAATCGAGTTGGAGGTATTTCAGTAGCTATGTATGTGGAAATATTTAGATACATTACATGCTACTCTCTCACCATGATAACATATTGATACTTCTATTCATTATATTTTCGTCCTGGGCACTTATAAAAATATATGAGCTACTATGGTTCCCTTGTGGAAGCCCACCTACGATGGGGTACTAGACTGTGCACTTGTGATATATAGAGTTATGATAGATGTATTCTAGATAGATTGAGTTTGTAGTGGGCATGACAGGGCTGAGTAATCCATATTTGTAGGAAGTATTTATAGATTTTCAAATAATATACCCTTCTATGAGATGATTTAGGGTTATGGTCGTACATCTCAGAGGAACTATAGACCTCCATGGTTGATTATGTAGGGTTTTTTGGTATGCCTGTGATTGGCGAGGTCACATGGCAGAAGACTACCTAACCAAAAAAAGCTGATTATCCTAGGTAGATTGCATATGTAACTCCATGGAGGGGATATCACCATGACCATAGATCTTCCAGGTTGGGATAGGGCGGTCCCTTGGGAGGCGGAGTTGGTAGTGAAGAAGGTGGAGCTGTTGTTGGGATAATATTTTGTGAGGTCCTTCCACTATCACCACTATGAGTCCTACAAAAGTTTTAGGGAGCTAGTGTCCTAGGTTGAAGACAAATACATGATTTGTATGTCCATGATATTATAGTGAATGAGATTTTTCGATGTATTTTATGTGTTTATTCTACTATTTCTTCAGTATTGGTATACATAGGTATGAACAATTCATTTACCGTTGGTCTCGTATTGCGGGAGCTATAGCTCCCAACAGTTACACTAGATGAACATATGTCCCTTGATGTTCCTATAATATATGCTACTTATTTATTTTTCATCTACATGTAGTGAGAGATATTTCTTGGATGATAGAGGTTCATGTGGGACCTTTTTTTCTTCATGATAAAACCATATGACATTATTTTGGGAATGGATTTTCATTCCATGGTTTGAACTCCAAACCGATGTCATTGTAGACTAGTCAGATGCCTATACACTTATGGGATGACGATTCCATTTTTTGCAAGATAGATAATATAAAGACAAGTAGGTGTTGTGAGAAAGAGGATACAGCCTATTAATCATGAGTTTGAAATATTAAACCTTGGTGTAGAAGACTCTTCAGAGAAATGGGTTCCATCATTTATGGATTATTATGTAGACTTCCTCCTAGAAGATGTTATGATACTACAATTAAAAAGGGAGACAGATTTTTTCATGTATTTGAAACTATGGAAAACCACGATATATTAGTTTTCATATCATATTGAACCTATTATGATCTCAGATCCATTGTATTATTTGGAGGACCTTCATGAGAATGGATTCATCAAAACGAGTGATCACCCAGGGCATCTCTACTTCTAATCATGAAAATGGTATCCCTGATATTATGATTTTCCATATATTATTATCAACTATACAAGGAAAAAATAAAGAACAAGTACCCCTTTCCAAGGATAAATGACCTCTATTACTAGTATCGAGATGTAATATTGTTCTCCAACATCGATTTTAGGATAGGATACAAACTGTTATGGTTTCTTGTGGTGGATATTCTAGAGATTCTTTTCTGATGTCACTATGGACATAATGAGTTCATAGTGATACCTATTGGTGTAAAAAATTCCACCCCTTAATTTTTGTTCATAATGGACCATTTTTTCCATCTATACATGGACAATATTTGTTTCTTAATCGATGACATACTCAACCTACACTATGATAGAGGAAGAGCATGTTGAGAATTCGAGGATGGTTCTTCATTTTCATAGACAGAACCAACATTAAGTAATGATTAAAAAGTGCTAGTTATGGATACATGATGATCATTTTTAGGGGAATTTCATATATGAACAATTTTTAGCTTTGGAAATAACCATGATTGAAATAGTTCATTCTTTGTAACCACCAATGATTGTATGAGAGGTGAAGAGTTTCCTTGGATTTGAAGAGTATGATGTTAGATTTTTGGGATACTTATCACGAATAACCTCCTCATTGAATTCCCTAATTGAGAAGGGATAGATGATAACCTAGCCTAAGAATTACCATAAGGGCTTCAAGGATATGAGGTATAAAAATATGATCCTTCTAGTATTGAGACTAGAAGAGAAATGTGTCGAGTTCATGGTGTATTCCGATGCATTATGATATGGGCTCGGTTGTGTGTTGACGCAACAACTGAAAATAATTTTATATTGTTACAGAAATTTGATAACCAATGGAGTAGAGCTATCCATTGTACAATTTTCCATGAGGATATTGAGGTACTACATTCTAGAAGAATAATTTGATGTTTACTGAGTCCACCAGAGCCTCAAGTATATCTTCACACAGAGAGACACGATCCGGAGGAAGTGACACAGATTGGATTTCATACTAGACTACCACTTCAATATAGTCTAAAAAACAGGTAAGGGAAACTTTGTACAAGACTACCTTAGTAGGAATTTCAAGGTTGTCTTACTACAAGAAGATTTAGAGTAGTTATCTTATTTTTTCTAACCCTATTAGTGGCGATGGGTAAAACATCCTTCAGTCGATGGTTATAACTTCTTCACTCCTTGAGAATGTGAAATAGTCCTAGGTTGGTGACATAAAATATGAGGTATTTCATGATTAGATATATATTGGATACACACCAGATGGATATTCTATTATAGGAAATAATTTTATCTTCTTATAGGGGAGAATAATGGTTTCAGTTACGATGCATGCAGATGTTTTGTGGTAGTTCAACCCTCCCCCCTTAGTTATAAATATTGTTGCGAGGAACCTCTATAGATATCTTTAGGGTTACATTATGTGGTCCAAAATGCGAGGATGGTTAGCTTAGTTTATCTCATGGTGCCTCGCATATTAGCAGGTGAATGATGAGAACAAAGTTATGTTGATTTTGTTGCAGCCTCTTGATACCTTGAATTGGAAATGGGTTGGAATATCCATGTATATCATCACATGACTTTCAACCACAATGAATCACCATGATACTACCTGTTTGATAGTAAAACGATGCCGGAAGTTGACACAATTCATTTCTATTAGGAAATAGTGTATGGTTGAGTGTTTGGGCTTGTTTTATGTATGAAAGATTTACCTACATCATGGGGAACCCATGATGATTGTCACGAATAATGACAAACAGTTTACATCATGCTTGAATATGGTTATGCATGAGGCATTCAGAATCAATCTAATTAAGGTAACAACCATTCACCACCATTCTAATTATATGACCAATAACATTATCATGTTTCTAGAGGATATGTTTAGTGATTTTGTGTTGAATTTCTTCTTGATCTAGGAGGATCACATGAAATTATTTGTGTTTTCATACAACAATATATTCTACTCGACATGGAACCTTTTTAGGATTTATAAGGGAGACCCTTCAAGTCAACCTTATGGTGAATTGATATTGTAGAGTCATCTCTCGTAGGCCTAGAGTAGTTGTAGGTGACCATAGAGAAAGTGCTAGTCATCTATATGTAGATGAAAATTCCCCACATCAAATAGAAATCGTAAGTAAATTTCTATCATAAGCCCTTCATATTCAAGTAGAGAAACCACGTCCTTCTAATAGTCATCACACGATGATGAATTAATAGGTTCAGGTGGGGTGTTAATCTATCACTGGGGTTCATTGGTCTATTTGGGATCATTTAGAGGTTTAGTGTGGTGGCATACCACCTCACCCTACCCCCAAAACTGGATCGGCTTTGAAACATCATCCATGTTTTCTAGATGATGAAATAAATGCATGAGCCTATACAAATAATTCACTAGTCCGAGCTGGAAAATGAGGATGGATCCACCATTGTAGAGGACCAAATGGGTATTTATGAGAGATACTAGGGGACCTTCTAAGAAGTTAAAATACCTTTGTATTTTGTGCTACGACATCATATAATGGTACAAGAGAGTTCAGTGGATCAAAAGATGCATATGTGTGATCATTATAAAAAAAACTTCACTGTCTTACTTTTATTGGATGAAAATATTAACAGATATAATGATGTAGCGACCTGGTTTTTACGTTGTATGATTTTGAAATATTTATATATATATATAGATAATTTTTGTGATGAAGTGAAATTATATGACCTGGGTTCCAAAAATTTATTTTATAAAAATATTAATTATTTTTTATTATGTGTGTGAATTATTAATTAAATATAATGATATAACTATTAAATGTTTAATTAGATCAAATATATGATACAATGGTTTAATCCAGAATTTTTTTTTTACTATTGACCCATCATAAAATGAGTCAGCGTTGGAGGATTGGATACCTCTACCAATTGTGGTGTGTTTAAGTGAATGAAATAAATAAATAAATAAATATTCATTTATCATATTATAAATGTATATAAATTCATTGTTTTGACATCTTGTTGAGGGTTATCCTCTTTATTCATTATATTACTTGGTGAGATAATCTTCCTCATATGGATAATTCCTTTGATGAATGATAGAGAATCAGATTAGATCAGATTAAGATGTGGTAAATGAAAAGTATCTTCCTCCCTCATTTTTGAATTCGTTCTTCCCCATCTATCGATCCATACAATTTTTATTACTCGTCAATTGGTGTATATGCCCCTTTATATTAAATTGTTTCGATGATCGAATGTTGTTCTTTGATCTGCAAAACATTTGAAATTTTTTCACGGGTATATGTACACAATCATCGTTTACCAAATTTTTTATAATAAAATTATAAATTCAGGATTTTTGGAAAATAATTATAGGCCAAAAATCATAATATCATTCTCACTGTGAATTCCCTCATCCGTTATTCATGTTCCCTTGCTCTGGAACTTCACCATTAATGATTTGATAGTTATTTGGTGACCCGATCTTGATTAGGTGTCTGGATTTGTAGTGGATCAATGAAATGACAATAAAATCATGATAAGGGAATAAATATGTAATCGTTGTAATGAATGGATGCTACGTTTTATGATTTGGAGGTAGATTATTTGGATTTGAATGATCAATAATGAGAATAATGAAGAATGAAACCCTCATTTATCTTGAAGATTATTTTGAGACGGATTTTGGTTCAAAATGGTGATTTATATATATATATCCTCATTTTTCGAGTAAAACAGATGTATATTATAGAGAGATAGAGACTATTTCGATTCATGGAAGATGACACACCAATGTATCAACATTTGGAAATATCACGACAAAACACTCTATCATATGATGCATACGTTACATTTCGACATTATAGAGAAAATATATTCATTATTATTAATATTAATTTCAGGGATGTAATCCCTCCAAATTATTTAATTTCAGTATTTTAGCATCATGTTTTGGTGTATTATGGGCTTAAATGTCAAAACGGGGTAATTATGAAAAATTGAATATTTTTGGGAGCTTTTGTTATTCTGGAATAACATTTATATTATTTATCCAGTTGAAGTGAATTTTTTTTATGCTTCATATGATCATGGGATTTAGTTTTTTCTTCGAGACATAGACCTTATTCAAAACCCAAAGGTACAGAAAAATCATTCTAACGGAGAAATCAGTCTGTGTGGCGGAATAGACCTCACTACATTAAATTGGAAATATCTCATTCATCTTACTATAAAATGAGGCGACTTCAGCTGGTGTTGATAGAGGACTTCAGAGGGATATTTCACAATAAATTAAATTAAATAATAACCTCATGAAGACATTTTTTGGGAACGTTTATGTTGTGTTGGTGAAATAGTGTTTGGTGGCCAGAAGAAGTTAAAATCACAAATCATGAAATATCATATGTTCCACCAATCCCAAGGATTTTATATTTTTAGGATAGAACAAAAAATAAATTTCCTACATCTTATAAGAAGGTAGATTGTCTTGGATTGGATTTCCGGTGGAAATAATAGAGGAAAGCAGCTGGAGGACATATTTTGGAGGATCAAAATTTCCTTTCATGCTTTTCTTTATTTTGTTCATTTTATATTTTTAATGACTTATTCTTTCTACTTCATCTAGGTTACCCTTACTATGGTGGGGTAGATCTTCAGAGTGATTGGGGAGGGGTAGGTACACCCTTTTCTAATTATAGAGTTCTTGCACATAATGTTTTAATATCCTCTTTTCTCTTCTGAAAATTGGTTTCAATTTCTTATAACATTTTTTATTATCATGTGCAATTGTGTCTAATATTATATTCTGTTGTTTATTTTCAATTTTTGAATGATCAATACCTCTGTCCACTAGGTTATAGTTTATATATGATGGAATAGAACAGGACTTAGTCGTTAAGTACTCGGTGATCACTGTTACATGTGGGAGGAGTAGTGAATGTTCATGATAGCTTGGGATGAACAGGATCTGATTGGGAACATCCTTAGATAATTGGGGTTATTCTATAAAACTCAATTACACATTGGAAAGCAATTATAAAAGTCTGGTGTTTTAGTATGGTTTATTGTCACATTATTATTTGACCAAGGGTGTGAGGAGAAATGATTGTGGATTCTCACCCTTAACGACTTTGCAGAAGATAATTGGGTGAAGTGAACTATGATTCAATTACAATTGAAAAACTGACACTAACTTAATAATAATTTCATATAACTAATTTAAATCTCATAATTTTTCAATTTGTTTTAAAACATTCACTTAATTATTTTAATTCATTTAGTTTCTTTCTTGTATCTTCCAATTTACAAAAATTAAAAAACAACATCACTTGTTTATATAATTTTAATAGAAAAAAAAGAATTTATGAGCACTAATATCTGAATAAAACCTATGTAAACTATTATGATACATTTTAACATAGTTTATATTTGTTTTTTCAACACCCCATGATAGCAATGTGTCAAATCATATCATCCTTGATGGGGAGGTAGTGCTAACATTTCTTTTATTTTTTTCCACTATATTTTCCTCAATTCTCTCCAAAATTTCATGACTAGAACCTAAAACATAGAAACTTTACCCATAGATACATAAAATTGAAATAACATTATAGAATAGACATAGAAACATTAATTTTCAATATGTATTTGAAGAAACTCCCTTTGTAGACTCATGTCAAACTTCATGTGTTCACTTAGAGCCTCTAATCAAGGCTAAAAATCAAAACTCATATCTTATAGACCTATGTGAACCATAATTACATAATCAAAAGAAAAAAATAGAAATTCCATTATTACAAAGTGATTTTGAAATATAACTTAAAATTATTCCTTTGCTTCTAAAGATTTGTGGTTTGGAATGTAAATATCCAAATAAACTTGTTAAAGAGTTAAGACATGTTTGATCCACATTAAGACCTCGTGGATTTGTTGAGGAGCAGGTAAAGTGGAAGGAATTTTTGTTTCCGTTGGAGGGAGAAACTAATTAATTGTTTTACGGCCATCAAATAGGAGACATACATGACTGCAATTACCTGGTAAGATGTGTTAGCAACAATACATCACCACCTCAAGAAGCATAGTCATTAGAAATGAAATCTACTATATATAAAAGTCATCTAGAGAAACCCTTTACGAGTTATGAGAGAGATTTAAAAAGCTATGTTCCATCTTCCCACATAAATCCATTGATGAACATCACATTCATGTCTTCTTCAATCAAGGCATACTAGACAATGATATAAACCTTCTTGATGCATCATCTAAAAGTGAATTGATTGAAAACTCATCACAAGAATCCAAGTTCCTAATTGAAAATATTTCCTAGAACTCATGTTAGTTTCGAACAAGAGGTATTGGAATGGGAGGTATTCATGAGTTACACACTTCACATCCATTATCGTTACTAGAAACTAGGATTAATGAGCTATCTACTTTGGTGAGGCAGATGGCCTTGAGGCATTTTAGAGACCAACAAGAATGAGCTATGGTATGTGGTTTATTCTAATCACCTGATCATTTCCCTGACAAATGTTCTGAATATAGGGAATTGAAAATTTTGTAGTATCCTACCATCCAAGTATGTTCCTATAAAATTAAGGATATAGAGATCCTAACCAAGTCGAATATGGGTTTGGAAATTTGCAGAATCAAGGTAGACCCCCATACCAAAACTAGATTCAAAACCAACAACCATCCTAGAATCAATTCCCATACCCACAACCATTTCAGAAAAATATGTCTTATAATGAACCTTCTATTCAAAAAACCAACCACTTTCCAAAGACCATATGAACATCCACTCGCTAGTTTACAACCTCCAATTCAACCCCAATACAAAAATTCTATGTTTGAGAGGTTGAAGGACATTGTTAATGAGTCTTCCAACATGTTTGAAAGTCTCATGGACTTTATGACAACAATTCTAGGTAAACTCCCATCCTAAAAAAATCCAAAATCCAAAATAGATAGTTAGTATTATAACTACAATAATTGGAAAAGAAATCCCACCACCAACCACCATTGATCCTAAAACAAGACCACCTGGGATAAGAGAGAATGAAGTTGAAAATGATGAAAATTATATGAAAATTCATCAGGATGAAGATTAGAAAGAGGAGGAGGATATGGATAGGATAAGGAAAAAGAAACAAGAATCACCATTAAAAAAGATGAAATGCGATAAGGAAGATATACCCCACCATTTCCATCAAGCATGATTGAATCAATGAGGGTTCCAAAATAATCATTGCAAAAAAAAAAATCTAGACACCTTCCAAAAAGTGGAAATATAAATACCACTTCTTGAAGAACTCAATAAAAATACAATGTATGATCAACTTATGAAGGATATTTGCACCAGGAATAGGATACATCATGCGAATGGGTGGAACAACGTGGGAAGAAGTGTCTAAGCCCTTATCTTACAACAATTACTAACAAAATTTCAAGATCTAGGGAAATTTCTTATTCCATTAACCATTGGTTAGATAAATATATATAATGACATTATAGATTTAGGGGATGAAATTAAGGTATTTTTTCACTCAATATATACTTCTTTGCTGATGGGAGACTTGAATCCCACACGAGTGGTGGCCCTGGTTGCAAAAAGATCCACAGTTTTAACAGTAGGAGTTATGGTGAATGTCCTAGTAAAAGTTAATGATATTTTATTCCTGGTTAAATTCTATTTGTTGAATATGGAATATAATTGGATACCATAAAACCCACCCATAATTTTGGGGAGGCCTTTCTTGAAGATTACTAAAACAATCATTAATGAATATGAAGGGACACTTACCATGGAGATTGGAGACAACAACGTCCACATAAATATTTTTGAATCCATGAGTCACCCATAAGATGAACATTCACTCTTTGCACTATCCCATATGATGGTACATAACCAATTTAATAATCATGTATGTTTCATCAATTGTTATAATTCGGAGAGAATTTTCAGATTAAAAATATCATTGATCAAATGGATTCCCAAAGCACTGGAGATTCTGATTTCATATGAGAAGAAGAGGTAAAATCTGATTTCATTGATAATTTGTTAAATGATGATAAAGATGATATGATTTATTGGTTTATGGATGTAAAAACATTTTAAGTGGGGATCCTCAATTTAGATTCATCCCTTGAGAATCCTCCTGATCTAAAATTAAATCCACTCTCGACTGATTTAAAATAGGTTTACCTTGTAAAGGGAGATAAATTTCCAGTAATAATTTCTAATAACTTATCTGAAACTAAAGAATAATCATTGGTTGAGCTTTTGATAGATAATATCCTACCAATAAGGTGGAAATTAGGTGATATCTGAGGATTAAACCCAAAAATTTTCTCACATAAAATATTTCTTATGGGAGATTCCAAACCTGTCATATAACCCAAAAGTAGGATGAATACCACCCTGATAGAGGTTGTGAAAAAAGATATTGAGAAGCTGTTACAAGCTACGAACATCTATCCCATATCATTTTCACAATGAGTTATCCCCATCCACGTTGACCCAAATAAAACTATCCTATAAATTGTGAGGAATGAAAAGAGTGAATTTATCCCTCTGATAATTCATAATATCTGGGGAGTGTGTATAGATTTTAGGAAGATGAAACATGTCACTCGAAAAAATCAATTCTCTCTCCCATTAATAGACTAGATTCTAGAGAGATTGGTAGGGAGAACTCATTAATGTTTTTTGGATAGAATTTTAGGTTATTTATAGGTACCCATCTCTCCTAAGGATCTTGAGAAGACAACCATTAATTGTCCTTTAGGTTCTATTTCATTAAAAGGGAAGCCATTTGGATTATTTAATGCCCCGGGTACATTTAATAGGTGTGAGGTAAGTATATTTTCGGGTAACTTTGAATAATTATTGGAGTTTTTCGTGGATGATTTAATAGTTTTTGGAAATTATTTTGAGCAGTTTTTGAAAAATCTGGAAATGGTTTTTAAAACATTTATTAAAAATATCCTTGTTTTAAATTTTTAAAAGTTTCATTTTATACTTGAGAGGGGAATCATACTTGGGAAAGTAATTTCATAGAATGGCATTGATGTTGAAAAATAAAAGATTTAAGTGATAAATTCTTTTCCTTAACCAATATTTTTCAAACCTGTTAGATCATTTTTAGGACATACATTGTTCTACATGAGATTTATCAACGATTTTAGTATGATTTCTCCCATCTATCTAGATTACTTTTGAAATATGCTGAATTTGATTACAACTGTTCATGTAAGGAAGTATAATATGAGTTGAAAAGGAGGGTGATTACAATGATAGTAATATAGTTTCACAATTTGGAAGAACCATTTGAGTGACATTGTGATGCTTCATGCCAAGAAGTTGGAGCAGCCCTTTCATAGAGAATTGATCACATGCCAAATGACATTGCATATGCCTCAAATACATTATATGTGACCCAATCCAAGTATTTAATAATGACACAATGTTCTATATGAACATATATAATTATGTAATTATTATTTTATGGTAATAAGTGATATAAATGTATAATAAACATGAAATAAGTCTGTAATATAGTATAAAATAACTAGGATTTTTATTCGGGATGATAAATAATGTACAATGCAAGTCATACTCGAGGTAATTGACTTCATCTCAATATCTATTCATTGAAGAAATTCATGATAATATACACTTATATTTTTTATAATTTATATATAATAACACTATATCAATTAATAAAAAAATTTTAACTATAACAATGTTATTTAGTGTTTTAGTAAATTCATTAATTTAGTGACATTATGATATAAATGTTAAAAGTGCTATGGGACACCATGAACATTTTAGGGGTTTAGTATCAAATAATTTTATTCGTGATATTAATTTTCATATTTATTAAATGGTTACAAAAAGAAAAATAAATATCATTTTCATATATTTTGAAATTATTAAAATTGTTTTTAAAATGAATATTTTTATGATTTTTACAAGGAAGATTTTGAAAAATGAAAAAATGAATGTTTTCTTGTTATGTATACAATGACAACAACTTCTCTATCATCATGACCAATATTTGATATTTAGATTCCTCTAAAATCCTTAATGATTTTAATATAAAAATAATTCACTTATTATTTATTTTAATAATTTGGTATTTAAAATGGATTTGACAATTAAAATTTTATTTTAATATTTTCAAATGAATTATTTTGATTGGAAATGAATTTTTATGCGTAAAATTCTAATAATTTTAATATTTTTTGTGTATTGATTGTATAATTGTACATAGAAATTTTATAGTTGGTCACATGATAAACAAATTCTTTATGTTTCTATGATAATTCATAGATGGGTTGGTCTATTATAAAAACTAACTAATTAGGTATGTAAGTATGTTATTTGGCTATTCCATTTGTAATAGTGATAAGTATAGAAGTCTACCGCATGGTTATTCCATTTAATTATGATTATGTACCAAGATACCTTAGTATGTTATAAATAATTTCAATGGAAGACATGCGAATATTTTGACTTAAAAAAGAGTAATCAATGAGCATATATTAAATTTTGTGTTTTTACTATATCTTATTGTTTAAAAGTATTATATTATGAAAAAGTATTCATGGTTTACATATATCTTCAAGGATAATTTTTTTCCTTCTTTCTGGATCTCATAATGATATATTTATGTCCAAATTTTTTTGAAATGTTTTTCACATGATTTGAGGGATATCAGTTACATGGATGGGATCAAGGTAGAATATTATAAATATGAAAATTAAAATAAACCATGTTTCATTTTAACCGTTTTGTTTGGTTGTAAAAATGGATAGTGAGTAGAAGTATATTATTTGTAATATTTTAGTTTTTATGTATGAGTTATGATCAATTTCACTAGTGATATAAACATAAAAGATCTTGTATGCGATTTAAATTAAATTTATGACTTGACTTAAGACTATGTAATGTATAAGGTCAGGACTTTATATATACATAATGACTTTTAGCTTCTCATGTTCTATTAGATTGGGTAATTTTAAAAAAAATCATTATAACATTACTTATAATACAAAAATATCATAGTTTTTAGTCGTATATAATGTTTTTTATCATAGAGATTTACCATGAAAGTTCATCAATGGCCCCCCACCCCCATTAGATCATATATGTATCCAAATATTTTATTAATGTCAACTAATAGAATATCAAATATATCAATGAAATATTTGGTATAACAAGGTTATTAAAACAATATATGAATAAGTTGATACAAATGTTATCAATGGAAATTCATTGTGGTTTTACTTTTTCTATAAATCCATATATAAAATGTATGAATCCTTCTCTTAGATCTTGTGATACACAAATTTTAGGTCAATTTTTCAGAACAGCATCTCCCCCATAACATATCATGGGTTGTATTATATGGGTTATTTATATTTGATAGATAGACTTTTTAAATTATTTATATCAATTAAATTTTTTATAGTTCTGTATAATTTTCAAATATGATTACATGTGTACCACATTCAGTTACACTTTAAAGGATAATAACAACGACCTCAATATCGCCAAATTAGATTTATAATTAAATCAGTTTAGCTGGATTCATTTTATATGAGGAAAATAAAATTACAGTTGTCCACAATGTAATATATATTCAAATAATGACTCTATGTATGGGTGGAAATAGTGATAATTTCTACAGGAATGCTTCAATAAATTTACCAACAATAGGTAAAATATCACCACATATATTGACATTGTAATCCATTACCAAAATATTTTTCATAGAGAATATTATCTTGTTATCCTCAGGAATAGGAGGTCTCACCATACTAGAACTGAAGTCACATTACTCTTATAATTAATATAATATTTATAATATTTATTTAAAGGCACCCTCAATTAGTTGAAATAAATATTGGCCTTAAATGTTTTCATCCAATTCGTCATAGGATTAATATCAATGAGATCTATCTCAAATATAAAAAATTATGACAGTTACACGTCACATATTAATAGAATACTTATATGAAAAATACATCTACGCACTCCCATCATTCAAAAACGTTTTGATATCTTCATAACATATCGGGTAAGACAAAAGGGAAGATTAAATAAATAAATAAATCAAAAAACGAAAAATTAATCAGTGTATAAAATATTGAATAAATCTGTAAACATATTGGATGAAATAATAATAATATCTACAGTCATTTTCAGTATCAAAATAGATTCAATGGAATCATTCACTACTGAATAAAACTAAATCCCATTGGATAGTTACTTTACCTACAATATGGATGATGATAATTTCATATAATTATTTTATGATATGATAAATAATCATTTCATTCATCAAAATTATATTGATGTTAAATTACATTTGTACAATCAAAATGAATTTTTTGTCCCCTTGGAACTAATGTTATTTTTCGAATCAAATCATGGAGTTTCAATGTATAAAAATTGTTAAGACAATATTTCAACTGAAAAATAGGGTACATATTTAGTTATTCCTAGGAGATATATTTATATTTCCTGAAAAATTACATTTGTGGAAAATTATAGGTCCCGTCTCTATTGATGTCTATGATATAATATATAATAACTGTATAGGGGAACCACCATTAGCTCTTTTAAACTCATCCAACTTCTTCAACAACCTTATAATTGAGAATTGAATTTAATTATAGAAATGATATAAACTATTCAATCAAGACATCTCATCATGATATATCTAAACCATTTTGTCTTAATTATCCACCTTATTATATTTTTTATGTTTTATTAAGAAAAAATAAGGTAGAATATTATGTCAACTATTTAAAAATTATGAGCATTAAACCAATCATTTATGAAAATATCCAATATGATTTGAATAATATAAAAAAAATAGAATGTGTATTACTTGAATATACAATTTATGTATTAGAGGATAACAACTAAAAAAATTCCTCAAAAAAATGTGTTGTAGTAAAAATATTGAATAAACATGACCTTAATTACCTTACTTTATAGGTTTTATTGTATTCTTATATGAACGATAGATTTCCAATTACTAATGTTCAGACCATCATAGATATTTTAAATTCACATTAACATTACATATTATTGTATTTTATGGTATCCACCAATCCTAATGATTTTTGAATACCAATCACCAAATATTTATGTTTTTCCTCTCCAAAAAATGAAAATGAATTATATTTGAGAAATTATTTAAACCAATCCATTAATTTTGATGGATGAATTATAAAATTCATTGATTGGTCTATAATGGGATTAGTTCATAAGTTTATATCATAGATATTTTGAATCATTGACACAATCAGACTCTCATTAATCTATGGATTCACTTGTAGAATGATATAATTTAATAATCACATAGGGTTATTAAGGAAACAACTGGCGGGATATTCCTATATACATAAAGTATGGAATGAAGAGAAAAAATCAACAATACAAAAACTGTAAATCAGGTAAGTGAAATTAATTAAAACTATTCATACCCAATATAAAAAATATTAATATGTAAAAAGTTATTAAAATATAAAACAAATCAAAGAAAACTATATTTAAAAAATGAAAGACCACATCAGTCTCCCCCGTCCCTTGAATAAGAAATAAACATTAATGACTCACTTGGAACTCTAATTATATTTCAAGGTCTACATGATTATTCTGTTACATTTATATGTAATATTTAAACAATGAAGTGGATATTAGATTTAAAATTTCCTCACAATAAGTCCTCAGAAATGAAATATTTAATAATATATAAAATTAAGCAATAAATATCCAAAATTCATGAGAAAATATTATCTGATTATTCTAAATATTATCTAGTAATAATGTCTCACTATACACATAAATTATTGATGGTTACATGAAATTTATAATTTTACATACTAAAATGTAAATTATTTGAATGATTTGTCAAATATTATTTTTGTCCTAAATAAATTTTAACCTGTAAAGCACAACCCCCAAAGAAACACACATCCTAGCATAGAATAAATTGTTGATCCCCAAGGGTTGTTAAATATTTCCTGGGATCTGAGAACATAAATTATTTAATAGTTTAATGATACATTTATTACCATATAAAGAAACGTGTTTTCCCAATAAAAATACATGGTGGAGGCATACATTGGTATTCCATGCATCTAAATAAAAAATAGCTTACAAAAAAATTATAATTTTTGAAAAATAATACATGAAAATTAGGGAAAATAAAATCTAAAAATTTGAAATACATTTATTAATAATACACATATGAATTATTTTAAATTTCATTTAATAGAAAAAATGATGGAAATAAATTAAATAAACAAATGGAGGATTTTTCTTCAAAAGTAATCTATAAATGTTCATATCCTACTAATACCCATAACCTTGTGATTTAAATGACATCGCACTCCATGTTTCCTCTTACTGCAAAAAATATGATAATATATATATACACATATACCTCATTAAAGGTGAGAATTTCCCTTACCTATATCAGAACAAATTAGTTAAAAAGTTTAGAAAAAATATCTATATATTGTGAGAGAATAGCATCATAGAAGGATTGTAAAATATACTCCACATATAACAAAAAAGTAATAAATTATATCGTGTTTTTATTGAAAAAAAATTAAAATATGATTATTTTAATATATTGAATATATATGTGTAAAATAAAAAATTAAAATAAATAAATATATATAAATATAATAGAATAAAACGAGTAAATCATATAAATATGTAAATTGTGTCACCATTATATCACCGTCTTATTCCATAAAAAATAGAATAGTGCAATATAAATAATTAATATCAATATATACTTATGGCTATGAGATATATTTTGTTGAGTGTCATCATGCCTTATTTTATACCTACATCTAGAGAGACTACAAAGACACTGGTACCCAATAGATGTTTCCATCAATGAGCTACTATTCACCGTTATATCAAAATACAAATTGTACCCAATAGTAATTGAACACACCAAAAAACTAGAATTATGGGTTTATCGATTCCAAATATTACACAATATTTTCCATGAATCGTAATTTATGTTGATATTTTATTGGAATATAGATTCAATCATAAAAAATATTTATAAAAAAAGATTATACCTTCAAATCAATATCTAAATTAATCTAAGAAAAAAACACTCAAATGTAATTGTATTATCAGTGTATCATTTTTCTTATCATTTATTATTAATGTCATAATAATTTCACAATGAAAATGTAACTATTCATTGTTAAAAAAATTAATTCATTCCATTAAAATATTTACGTCAATGTTATGAGACTAGTTAATATATTAACATGTTATGAAACCCTTTTTCAAAAAAATAGCAACTGTACATGATCTCAATTATAAACACAAGTATTCCACATATATTTGAAAATATTAATTTCATATACAATAAAAATTATCAAATAAAATAAAAATAAATTTGAACAACAATGGTAATTTTAAAATTTCCATTGTTTTTTATTCTTCCATTTTCCAAGGCTGATTTTATTTTAGATCTCACGAGACACTTATAAGTTAAATTATTATGTGGATTATTGAAAGACATTTGGGTTTATAGTGAAAATTTTCTATTATGGAAGAATATAGTGATGGGAAATCTTATATGGAATCTTACACCCTAGTTTGGAACACTCATAAATATTTAATTCATGAAGATTAAATATTTCATCGTAACTATAAAGATTATATTTTTTTGAAATTGATTAATTGAAACAATGTATATAGAAGGAAACTAAAAATTGTTTTTATATTTTATCTCATTTAATATAAATATTTGTTTCGATTATATTATATATATATATAATAAATAATAGAAAATGTTAAATCTATTATGAAAGGAATTAGGATCAAGTGTAATGATACATGATATTTTGCGGAGTTGGGATCAGGTTAATTAAAGGGGATTCTTATGTATCATGTTAAATTGATTCAGAATAAATTAAATTCAATGATATTTAATTATATAATCCTTACTATTACATTATATGTGATTATAACCCAGAGGATCATTTTATGTCATTGAATCCATGACCACTTCTACGACGATAAATATAATGCGATAAAAGTTTCCAATAAAATGTTTTATAGAAAATATTTTGAATAAATCAATTCTTGGTTAATCTGGTATATGAGAATTGTAGTGAGATTATTTTACAATGATAATAGTATTGTGACTCATAGAATATTGGTATTATCTATGAATAATGTGAAAATAATAATAATAATACAATGGTAATTACAACTCATGTTATTTTTGGAAATCATAAAGGGATTCTAAAATCATTTTTTAGGGAATGATATGAATAATATTGATAATGGAATTTTAAAAAACCAGAAGGTGGAACATGAACAATGGTATTATTTAGGACTATAATAGGAATTATAGATATTGAAATGGAAATTATGTTACAAATGGACTAATAATATAGTGGTAATACAATATATTAGTCATTTTGCGATGTTGTGGGAGTAGAGGGATTAGAATATGGAGTAGTAGTAAATTCTATCAATGATCATATATAGAGATAAGGGTTAGAGCCACTTGGATAAACAATGCAAGGAATATTTTTTTGAGACTTGGGTAAATTGTCAAATAGATATGTTGCTAAGGAAATAGGGTTTCCATACTTTACTATTGGGTGACCAATCACTCGAATGGGATGGTATGGAAAAATGGATCCGAAAATGGTGTGCTGTAGAAAATAATATGTAAATGAGTGACCCGACATTGAGATGTCCTAGGTGTGATTTTACATTGGGAATATGTTGGAATGTTTCATCATTGTATAGATTGAGGATCAATTTTATTTTCTAATTCTTAATGAATTTGATATCCTAATGCGAATCTACTCAAAATAATATTGTGTTTTATATTATTTATCCCACATTCCCATACCAACACATTAATTTTTTATTCAAACTTATTTTATGAGATTGGATATGTGATAATGGAACGCAAAATAGTGCTATGTGATGTCTAGTGGTGTGTACACACAAATATTATAATCTTCTTGTCAATAATAGGAAGAAATGTGTGATGTATTATACTATAGAGAAGGTTTTGATAATATATAAATTATTGTAATGACTTTAAGTTTCCATTAATGAGTTTGGGGGTGTAATATAGGCCATGGGGATTAGATTATATTAGGAAGGGAATTAAGAAGGATAAACATATGGAAAGGTATAAGGCTATAACAACCTAAAACATGATTTTTGGCATAACATAGGACATTATGGTGTTTGGTGATCTATACATATAAAATTTGTCATCACATATAGGTGTGATAAAATATCTGTTCATAAAAATTAATGAGGCCTCACCATGTCCTATAAATTTGCAAAAAACTAGGTATGAATCTAGAATTTTTTGGGTGGTTTCCTGAAAATAGTGTATGAGAATGAAAATATCATCATTATATTTTAGGCCATAGGATATATGTTAATTTATGTACACGGGTGAACATTATTAGTACTCCTCTATTAATTAATGGTGTCAAGTACCCATTACATTTGAACTGTAATTATTTATGTGCTCCATAATCTATCAAATAAAATTTTATTATTTAATATACACCAAATTATATATGTTTCCTAATAAATTATATTATACAAGGAAAAAAGGTGAATAAATTACATGGAATTATATTATAATAATAGGGAATTAATTACCCCAAAATGGATGAAATCCATAGAAATATCCCATTATGTGAATAAAAAAAAACCCGCCACTATGTTGAGAATCATTTTATATGGATGTATATTCCTATGTTTTTTTAATATTTATGCATCAGAGATATCTCATATATATATATATTCTCTATATATTGTAGAAATATTTCATATTGAACTTAGAAAACATTATTCATGTTCGATTCATATAAAATAAATAACAAAATGTGGAATGAACCAATTTTTTTGGGATTCTATATTAACTCACAACAATTATAGTAAATTCCCAAGGAAACTATTTCCCCACACATGTAAGATTCATTGGATCCCATCAAGTAATTATTCAACCCTATTATTAATAATTTCTCAAAAATCATATGAAATTTAGAATCCATAGGTAACAATTACAGTTTGATTATTGGAATGTGTAAAAGGAAGAAAATTAATAATAGAGAGGATAAGAGAAACATACATTGTGAAATTTCGTGATTTGATTGTGAAATCCCTTATAAAATTTGGAGGACATGGATAGAAACTGAGCCCCATAAATGGGGGGGGGGGGTAAATTGGAATATCATTGAAGATTTAAAGTATATAAGAAACAATCACCTTTAAATAAAATCCATGAAATATAAAACTATAAATATATTTAAAAGTTTTTCATTTAATAAATATGGTTTATATAGATTGTGCATTATATAAATTTGTTTCTCTCCCCTATACATTACACAACATTTTTATAGTCTTTGAGACTCATCCCCTTGATAATATAGACTATAATATTCCTCAAACATTTCATTAGTTGACTCAAAATTCATAAATATGATATTATATAAATAAATAAATAAAACACCCAATTAAAAAATGTTTTTTGCGTGTTATAATTCAGTTTATATAGTCCATAATGTAATTCATGGGCATGAATTTAGTATGTAATGTATGAAATCTAATTTCTAGTCCCTATGTGGTTTTTTTTTCTACAATTCAAGTATTTTTTGATGATCTTGGGGATAGTTTTATGATGAAATTAATTATCAATGTTCAATATTTATTTGACTCACACTTCACTAACTGAATATAAGAATCCCATAATTAAATTATTTGATGAAAAAACATTATTAATTACAATAAAAATACATATTTTGTTTTGATATTAATAGGATTAGAAACTACATTAATGTGTAAAATGAATAATTTTATAAGTAACTAGGATATATAATTATACTATATAAAAGATGGTTGATGATAAAAAAATAACACCAAATACACATCTTCATTTACCGGGTTAATAGGAACATTTGAAAGTGTGAGATAAAATAGAAAATATGGGTAAAAATAAGGGATGATAATCTCACATACCTAGTGTAAATAAAATAATAAATGTTATTGGATGATATAGTCAATGTTAATAAACATAATAGAAGTTATTTTTACCCAAAAATAGGATCACAAACCACAGGCCGTAGAACAAGGATTATATCATATAATAAAAAATGAGGCAAATGAGTGTGGAAACATTAATAAGATTCACAACGCGTTAGAACATAAAATATATAATTTTAAAAACATATTATTATACTACAATCATAAGAAAATAAAACAATTTTTTATTTCTAGTATCTCTAAAAACCACTATTGATTGGGTAAATTACCTATACCCATACATGTTATCCCATTGGATATAATGAATTTCCCAAATCATTTTATAGATATATAATTATGAACCCAACCTTCACATATTAAGAAAATATTTATATGTATTACACATGAAAACAATAAATATTTCAACATATAATTATCATTATAATATTATTAAATTATATTCATGAAAATATCCACCAAATATGTTCATAATGAATCTTTATGAAAATTTAGATATAATCAATAGAGCTTATAATAGTTATAGAATAATAAAAGATAAAAGGTATTGATGTGGATTAATTATGGACCCATGGGAGGGGAAATATTTAAAAAGATAGAATATGATAATGATAGAACAAAAATATTGTGCTTTACAAATAAAGAACACTCAATTTCAATAAATAAGAATCTAGTCACGAGTAATCTAAAAATAAAACGTATATTGAAATAAAAATCTAAACAATAACAAAAATTTATAAAAATAAATTTATATTGGTCACATAGATTCTATAAATTAATTGTTTTCTTTTGAAAATTATATTATACATCATGGACCTCATATTTCATTTTAAAAAAATTAATCTGAAATAGAGGAATATTAATTAAAAAGAATGGGGAAGTGGAAAAAGAAACCCGAACCAAGATTGTTCTATGTTAATTAAGAATATATTAAATAATAGAGTAATAAAATTATATTTACATCAAAATAATAATATGGGACATACAGCCATGATTCATATTTCACTTAATCATTGAATAAAATAAGAAATGAATGATTGATATAACTCAATGAACACAAATTATGTTAAGAAAATATTTAAGGTTTTTTTAATATATAAATCAAAACCAACCTGAATAATATCATGAAAAAAATTTTAATCCTGTGAATAAAAATTGATTTATTATAAAGGAATTCAATGGGTATTAATTACAATATGACATTGAAGAATAATAAATTTTTTAAATATAAATCTATGAATGGCAATTAAAAAAATATATAACATAAGATAAAAGGATAAAAAGACATAATTTAAAATCCTATATAATAATCAACAACACAACAATAATCATTTTTATAAAGATATTGTTCTTTGTTATATATTATTTTTATCATTTATATTTTTTACTTATATATTGATAACATATTTTTAGTTAGTACTAGTCATTAATTGTAAGTACATTCATTTGATCCTTTCCTATTTTGATATAATACTAGTAGTCATTATATAATTTCAATGAGTCCATTATCACTATTATAGTAATAGAACTACAAAATATGTTATATAAATTTTTATTGACCTACTCGTTAATTCCAAAATTGTTTCAGGTGTGACTCATGATGTTGAAACTTATATTAAGGTTGTTTGGTAATTTTTAACTAACCAATGATTGTATATTAATGATATTCTAAATATCAATATAATTAATATGTAAAATAAAAATAAATAATTAAATATTTATATAATATATTAAAATTAATTTTTTTTCAAAATCATATATGAAAAAATTAAAAACAACAGTCCATATAGCTGGTTAAATAGATAACCACCAAAACATGTTTAAATCAATGATAGACTATGATTATAAACTATTTATACTTAATTATAATTATTCTACATGATTTATGGACCAATTTATATTTTAAAATAATTATTTTCATGATTTATTATAACGACGTAAATGAAATTGAATAAAAAATTCATTAATTAGAAAGGACAAAACTTATACTCTCTTAAAAGCCTTCTTGGTTTTGAAATAGTTAAGGAAATCTAATTGGGCCATGAGATAACAAACATATTAGATTATTTTTAGTTAAATACATATATAATATTATATTTATGAATTCTTATATTATACGAGTATTTTAAATTTGATGTATGAGTCCTTTTATAAGTGAGATGGGTAGAATTGCGATAAGTCCTGATTTATTAAAATTAATTAAATTTCTTATTCAAGGTAATATGGATCAATATTTATTTTTAATGATGATAATATAAATTGATACTCCATATAAAATAAAACTCTCACTTATATATTTGGTACAGTTACATATTGTAAAATTATCCCAATATTTAACCCTTTTAGCATATTTTTACATTTAACATGGTGACTATCTTTTTCCCCGGTAAATTATTTTTATGAATAAAAACGAAATTGATATTATAATCTATCGACAATTTGATTAATAAAAATATATTTTAATATTATTCTAATTAAATTTATAAATTTATTAAAAATTAAAATTATTATACATACTCATAATGTAGTTAGATCAATTTTTTTTAAAAAATTAATTTTATAAACAAAATTATTTTATACATAGTTAACAAAAATATCATTGATAATCTAAATATTTGTTCTATTTTAACTAAATTAAAAATGTATATAATTATTAAACCATGATTAACTATAATGGAATCTTTCGAATACTAATTTAATGGAAAAGAACCAAAAAAAGTTTTTTGTTCGAATAATATATATCTATGGTTAATAAATTTACAATATTGGTAACTATGGTCAAAACATTATTTTGAAATAAATTATTATTTAATTATATAAAATATTATTATGAATTTGTTTTTTTATTTTTTGATCCATATTTATATCTTAGTTGCTTCAAAAAAGGTTAATTATTAAAACACCTTTTATTTTTATACAATTCATTGAGTATTCATTTTATATAGATAAATCAAAAATATTCACCCTAATATACAAGATAATTCATTATTAAAAAAAATAAGTCTCATTTTTTATAATTATGTTTCTCCAATTTATAAATTAGTCTCTCAAATTAAAACCTAAAATATAATTAAAAACTGATTTTCCATTGAATAATGATATAGTATACATTATGTGTTCTTGGAATTATTCTATATAAATTAATAAATATATTAGTATTGAAATATATTTTTGTAAATAAATTTTTTATAATAATATTTTAATAAATATTAATTTAAAGTATTTATGATAATAATATGCAATGCATAATTGTTTTTCCAAAAATATCTCTCTTTAATAATGAATTTCATTATTATTAAATATATTCAAATAATAATCACTACAGTAATTTTAATTCAATTATATATATATATATCACATATAATTAAATTTATTACTTGAAATTAGAGAATTCTATTTTTAATATTTATACTAGACAGGGGAAAACAATTAATATAAAGTCATTGTTATTTCATTTACAAATGAAAGAAATTATTATTATTGAAAATATTCATAAAATTATCTATATTTATAACCTATTAACAAATATAAATTTTAATTACTATAATGAAAATTAATATCCATTTACAAAATATCTAGTTATAATTTTTTTTAATACAATAAATTTAATAAATCATGTTCAAAAAAGTCAATATTACCGTTATAAATACTACATTATATTATTATCTAAAAAATTAATTTAATACATAGAATTTGTATCTAATTAATTTTATAAAATATTTATCTGATATTAAATAACTTGAAAATTAAATTTATATTGAATACAAATATATTCATAAACTGAAAAACAATAAAACATAAAATTAGTTTTTAATAAAAATAATGGGGTGGTCACATTCTCCCATGAAATAAATTATGCACATAAAATTTCAATTAAAATGAAATATTTAACAATAATTAATTTTCATAATTAATTTTCATTCTAAAGTAAAAAAATAAATTAAATCATTTTTACATTGTATTGGATGTTGATAAAAAGGACTAAGAAAACCGTAATATCATAACATGCCCTAAGAATGGTGTCATGATGAAAAAAATGTTAATTAAAATGAATATGGAATATATGATAAATTAAATAAACATAAATAGATATAAATTTTATTTAGTCTTATAGATTTTTTTTATAGAAAAAAATAAATGATGGAACTATACAATTTAATTAATAATAGATATACTGTGAAATATTATGGATTTAAAATCAAATATTTATTCATCTTCATTAATAATAATCAAAATAATTATTTTAGAATGAATATAGAAAATTTTAAACAAAATTAAATAAAATAACAGTAAGTTAAATGAATCCATTCTTGAAATGAAAACAATATAAAATAGGAAACTTCTGACAACTTGATCTTCAAAAAGAGTACATTTGATTTTTTATAGAAAATTTTGAATGAAAAAATTAATCAATTATTTATTACTACATTTATAAACCCAAAACCTAATTAAATGGATAACATATTATCCCAAAAATTAACTAATAGTTTCTAATATAGATTGTATTAAAAAAAATTTCATTAAATAATATTCCAGTAAAATATATAGAATATTTAAGTAATGTTGGACGAAAATTTTATTTCCCCAAAACAAGATCATTCCTTTTATAACAGAATCAATATTCAATGCCTAGGGTAATATAAAATACAGAGCTTATTTTCTCAAAATTAAATAATCATTTTTCATAGAATTACCTCACATGAAATCACATACAGTATTTAATGTTCACATATTCCCAAAAATTATATTCTATAAAACCCTATTAAAATATACCTAACCACATAGAAATATGATTATATAGTACATAATACAATATCAATAAATATAAATTTATGGTCCCAAATATAAATATTATCAATGGATGGTAATAGTAAATCATAAATTATATATCACATAATAACATCAAAATTATTATAGAACACACTCTGGTTGAAACTATAATTCCATGAACATAACCATCATATAAATACAGGGAATATTAAAAAATTAAATCTTTTACATAACAAACCCTCTTATAGATTAGTGATGTATTGGATTTCAAAAAACCATACATTGTAAACCCAATAATTTTCAACAAAAAATAAATTAAATTTTTACTAAACGAAAAATCGTTAATGATACCCAATAAACTGTTAAAAGCTCCAAATAAACATATATTAGTATGCTACACTTCTAGACACATTATATATTTAACAATCCTTACTTTCCTAGTGAATGTAATCATTATAACAAGTGAGATCTAATGGTAAATAAGGTCAAACATATTTAATAACTAATTCTCATTTTAATATGAAAAAACATAAATTATTTCGAATAATAACATAATCAGGTTTCATAAATATAACAAAATATAATCATACCCAATAAAACATTGACCATAAACAATGAGTCAACAAATAATTATTTAGTATTTGTCTTGTATATTCTAAAAACGGAGGAGAAATTTTGATTCGGTAATCATAAGACCTAATAACATAGCATTTGTACATTTCATAAAACATTAACGGTTAGTAGAATAAACCTGGAAAATATTTTTTCTGTTGAGGATCACTATCAAGACTATTGTCACATAGTGGATAATAACCCATTGTGGATGGGTTTACACCACACTCTCATATAGTTCACCACATTTGATATAAATCATTACCTAATGTATTATAATGCTGTATAAATGTTATTTCCACCTAACATATAAAAACATACTATACAAATTGGTGATATATAAATGAATTAATTATTTCATCATGAAATAATTAACCTTTTATTAATGAATGTAGTTTCATGAAAAAACCATCAAGATCTATTGGCAATCCATGAAGAGAATTAATTTTGTCGGTATCAATACAAAATATGTTCATCATTTGGAATGATATATTAAAGGATGACGAAGAAGATGAATTGTAGGAAAAAGGGTGGTGAATCATGTATAAAAATGTATAACTATTGTATAAGATAATATATTAGGATGTAGGGAATTATATCATTCAATTTTCTCAGATTTGAATCTTTTATTAATAGTAGAACATTCAATGTGATATTAAAAATAACATTATGGAAAAATTTATTATATAAATTTTAAATTCATAATGGAGGAAATGTGACCACCAACATATCAAAAATTTATTCATAACACTAATTTAGAGTTTAATGAAAGAGATTTTTAGTATATGAAAATAGAATATAAAAGACATGAACAACACTTTAAATTATGGGAGGATTAGGATGAAACAAATTTTAATGACTGTAACATATAAATTATGACTGAATAATGGAATATAACATGTAAATTAAATATAAAAACACAAAAAATGTTAATACAATATTAAAAAATAGTGTTATATTACTCATAATCATATAAAAAATTAACTAATAATGGAAATATATACCTTAATGAAATAAATTTGAGTTAGAAATTCTAATTTCAGTTTGATAATATATGAATTAAATGATAATAATAATATATAAGAGTTCATAATGAGTCTAATAAAAATTACCCGACATATTTCAAGTGAATTAATCCATAATAGGAAGATCTCCATATACTATATATAAAACTATGCATAATATATAAATGAATTACTCTATAAAACATAACACAAATGGATAATAATCTAAATCGCATCACCATTATCTAGTCTATATGATAATGGTCTCCAAAAGAGAATCCGACTAACAAAATATCTTCATGGGATTCTAGTACCCCTAATGAAAAATAGGAATATAAAAAACATGTTTGGTTAATGGAGTTTAGTCTATGAAACACGTAAGAACAAAAATAAACCAGCAACAAATGAATCTAAATGATTTATATGATTAATCAAGTGTTATACATAAATGTAGACCAATTTATTCATTCATAGAAATTATGGACTAAACTCCATGCAAAATTTATGAAAATATAATTTTTTCACATGCATTTATTCAGTATAATATTATCTAACATATCTCACTAATAAATTATAGATTTATATTTTTTTTTCAAAAATTAAAATAGTAACAAATATAATAAGAACAGATGAATTTAATTAAATCTTGTGGTATTAGTCAGATTTGATTTCAATAATGTGTCTCAATATACACAAAATAAAATATAGCCAAAAAGATATACAATAAATTTTATTAGTGCATTAAATATTTAATCACCCACATTCACTAAAGACAAATTTACATTGTTTCAATTGACCATGTAATTTATTTTATATTGTGACATCTAAAAATATATCCAAAAATCATATTTTATTTTTTACAAACCAATTCTAGAAATCTATCACTAATATAACCTTGTAACTTATCATATTAAATTCCTTGATAAGACCTGCAAATAACACAATTGGATAAAATCTAAAACACTTTTTGTGTCTCTATTGGAGATAATCATAATTCTAATTCAGTTATACCCAAAATGCAACCCCATTAGACTTTATATAATTGAAAAAAACTAACAATATTTAGATTCATATATTTTAGAAATGAGTTTCCTCTAGAAATGTATTAGTGTTTCTCATGTAATGAAGGAATCTGAATTTATCCCCTTAAAATAATTGTATCCTTATACCCATGTTGACCAGTCCTCATCATATACAAACATACATGTAATATTTTCCATTTTTCAAGACACTGAGTGACCATGGGACAATGAAAATGTCAATTCCATATAACCAATGAATTTTTTCCCAATTTCCAAAATATAAATGAATTTTTTGAACAAATATATTACTATAAAATATCTATTATAAACAATCAAATCACATATTCATTATCCATTGAGATATATAATATATTTTTTTGATGAACACTACCACATTCAATCTCATTCTAAGTCACAAATGTCCCATAAGCATATGATATGTCAAATTATGGCTTTTTTATCTCCAAAAGATTACATGACCGTCAACATACCCAACCTCAACCATCTAAGAAAATAAAATATTTTTTATTGTAAAAATAATATATTCAATGTACTAAGGATCTCTTGTTAGTTATCATAGGAACACAAGGAGAAGGGGACTTATATATGATCCGTGAATAACATTTATACTATATATACATATATGAAATTCAATTTTGTTTTACTTAGTATGTCATCCAGTGAAAATATAAAATAATATTTATTTTTTTTTTGTCTCATGTGAATATTTAACATCTCTATAATAGAATCATAATCATTCAAAGCCTAACATATCATTATTACATTTAATACATCATAAACAACATTGGGTATGGATACACCTAGTTTAATTATTTGAGTCGTTAATTATAATTATTATACACAAAATGTATATCTATATAAACATTTATGTAAAAAACATAAATGAATGAGAAATATATTTTTCCAATTATATTAAAAACATTACTATTATTATGATCCATAAAAATATATAAAAACCAAAATATAAAAATATTTTTTTCACATCAAATATGAAAAACTACTATATCTCTTATATATTTTAAAATCATTTTAGGTTTTGTTACTACATTAAATAATGTGAAATACATGTTTATTATATAGGTCACTTACTCAAAAACCCTTCCTAATAAAAATTTTATTGAGATGAATCTATTGAGAAATCTAGTTTGATAGATAGTGATGGAGAAGAATTATATTCATAGGTATTAAAATACATAAACAAATTTTAACTCCCGGACTTCTTAACATAATTTATATTTGATGTAATTTATTATGTAATTATGAATATTTCAATGTTAATTACCATAATTAATAAACTCAACTCCATAAAAATGATTTCCTTGAAGAATTTAGATAATTGAATTATTGATTATTAGTCCCCCTAAACTATTTTAGGGTAAAGTGACAAACAATTTGTTTTGGTAAATAATTTAGAAATTTACATATATGATAAATATCATGTCCAACATGTTATTAAATGTAAAATGTAATAATATTTTCACATTAACTAGTACACTCCATAAAAAATAGTTTATTTCAATTTTCTGGTTAACTAAATCTAAAAATTATCATTTTCACAATTATCACAAATCATAAACCATTTAAAGGTATATAGTAATATAAAATTAAATTGTAAAAAGAAATTATATTTTTTGTAATTGAGTGATATGAAATTTGTGATTATTATTTGTAGCCCTTTAAAATTTTTCTTATTATTTCAAATAATACTATTTTTAAGATATAGATTTAAAAATACATTAATATCATATTAGAGTAAGAATTTTGTAATATTTATATAATGATTATAAATGGAATGTAAATGAAACACTTTATATTCAACATTAAAAATAGTATATCATTATATTTTAGGATCTTAAGTAGAAATATAGTTAACTTATTTAACGTTAAATCCATAATTATTTAATATTGAATGTTTCTAGGTCAAAACATACACCCATTAGCCTCTTAGAAAATCTAGTGTTTTTATACAATTTTTCAAGTTATAGAACCCAATTTTTCATGAGAAAATTATTATTTTACTCATTGTGATTGGATTATTTTAAAATAAATAAATTTTATTTCTTCCACATGTGGAATTCTATGACGTTCTATAATTTTTTTCTTAAAATATTCATTTTTTTAAAAGTTATCACTGATGTTGGATAGAAACAATTTCTAAATTTATTTGTCAAATAACTATATATACACATTACCAATGACAATAAAATTAATCTATGTCATCTTCTAGTCTCATTTTATAGATCACGATGATTCCAAAATAATGTGTATAAAAGTTTTCATAAAATTAAATATATTTTTTGTCAATCATCATATTTGATTACGTATGAGAAAAAAATAAAAATATTGATATCTATTGTTTACATTAATTTGATATTTGTAAAATATTATACATTATAAAAGATTATGTAGTACCTATATACATCACCTCATAAATATTAATTAAAATATCAAACAATTCAACATTTTTTATTATATTACTATATATTTAGAATATAAAATATAATATAAATTTTTTATGACATTATTTTTGAAATAAATTAATTAATTTACATAACATCAATACGAGACATGGAATTTCTATGTATTTTAGTAAACTCATTAAATTGAATTTGATAATACATTTATATGAAGTTAATTTTCACACAAAATGATAACCCAATATTTCATTTAATTTCATCTACATGAAACACTATTTAAATCCTATAGAAGCACATTGCATTGTATTTTTCATTTTCAATAATATCTTAGTGGGACATGTTTTTATAAGATTAATTAATATTATTTTCATAAACATTTGTGAAAATAAAAAATTTGTAGTAAATTTATTTATAATTTCATTGGTTTTATTTTAATATCATTTATAAAAATCATTTATTAAATTATATATTTCCGAACAAACATTTTATTGAAATAATAGAGAGATGGTATAGTATTTTTTAATGTACAATTTATCCATAATTTCCTATAATTTTTTTAAAAGTTTATTATTTATTTTATGATTATTTTTATACATAGGAAAAGTAATATATATTTTTATTAAGATAAAAACATCTAAATATTCCATCCAGATATTTTTATGCATAAATATTCCTAAAATAATGATGAGATTGTGAAATAAACCCATACATCATTGTTTACATTTTAATCATAATCCTCAAAATATAAATAAAATCATATAAAACTATAAATAACGTTCATATTAATATTGTAATGTTATTTAATATTAATTGGGTATGTATATACACCACACAAATGAATAATTGGTGAATATGGCGGATGTCTCATGGAAGGAAATTTGAGACGAGAAACCTTTACGTTATCTATGATTTCCATTGTATGTGTCAATATCAAATGAAGAATAAATATATGAAAATTATAAATCTATTATATAATAATTTTTATATATATATTTCCATATATTTTTTATTAATAGATTTTTATCAATCGATTAGTTGGTATTTTTTGTTAAAATCACTCCATTTTTTTATAATTTCTCCATTTTTCAGGTTTGTTTATCATTAATTTAAGTCCATTTACATTGATTGAAGTTATATAAATTCCAAAATTATTATTATGATATAAATATCATAAATATTAATTCTATATATATTTATATAAATAATAGTTTGAGATTGAAAATGGACTCAACCATTCATAGAGATGGTATGTCATATGTATGCAGGAAAGTGGTTTCCATTTTTCGTGATGGATCGGAAAAATTAAAATAAATATTAATTAAAATTTATAACATAATTATTATCTCATATATAAAATATAAACTAGTCAAATTCATTTTCATCGTTGTCCATACAAAAAAAATGGGAAAATATTTCACATTGCAACCTGGATGTGGTAGTCTACGAGTTCATAAGAGTGATATTATTGTCTTCCAACAGATTAAACTATTTAAAGATATATATTAAATAATAATTGAAGAAAAATAATTAATTCTAAATTATCATATACATATTATTAATTGGTCATTATATCCATCCATGCGTGGTGCTGAAGGAAAAACAACTAAAGCATATAGTGAGGAAGTCGTTTGTTGTACAAATGATCAATAGATTCATTTTCTAATTGAAATAATTGGAAATGGATATAACTTATTGAATTAAAATTATATAATATCATTATATGGAAAATATTATTATCATTATATTATCAATATGGTATAATATATTAAAAGGTGGAATATGATATAATACAAATACGAATTTTAATATTTTACCTATACTTCAAAAAACTCTTTAGTGTTATATATAAAAATTTAATAGATTTTGTTTTTTATCAGTATAATAAATCATTGATATTGGTATAATATTATGGAATGGGTTTTATTATTTATTATTAAATTAAATGGTCTTTCAATGTATGTAGTGAATAGGATATGTGGATTCCTTTTAAGGGGGAGAGAACACACTTGGTATTTTTCAAATGAAAAAGTGCTACCCAAATTTTTCTCAAACTGAAAACCACTAAAAAGGGTAACAATAGAACTATATAAGTGGTATGGTCTAAATATTTACACAAAATGGGATATGGATATGTTTTATATCAAAATTAAGCCTTAAATTCTTTTTGTAACCCCCAATAATACCATATTTAATTTAACTGTTGTGATTATGTTTTTGTTATATCCCTATTCATTATGGTAAATGGTTAATTTTACCATATTAGAAAATATAAATTATAATTAATTAAAATATGGTTTAAAGACCCAAATATTTCAAAGAAATGTTTTTCGTAATTACTTTGGAATTTTATGAGTATGCTGTTTTTGACGACACCAGATTCTGAGGCCTGGTGTGCCCGTAATCATGTTTTTAAGTTTTGTTCAGGTACGTTTAGTAAACGTATGAGGGGGGTTTTATATCTTTTTAACCAGTGCTCGGAATTGAAATCTGATGACAACGATGAACTCACAGTGCAGATAGTCTCTTAAGGATACCATTACTATAGTTGTGTTTGCTTGGGAGGAGACGTTAATTATTGGTGATTAATAAAAAAATAAAAATTTAAATATAATTGTTGTGCACACTTTTATTTATCATGTGTGGTTAATCCTGAAGAAGAAGTTAGAGGTTGGGCCCACACCCCACTTAACCTCCCCTGAGGGGATTTAGTGTGGTATGACCTACATGAACGTGAACCCCTTCACCTCCCCTCATCTCCCCATTAATTCCATACTATTTTTTTACAACTCCTCATTAATGGTGGAGCCTCTCCTCCCCCCTCTTCCAATCAATTATGCCAACTCATATAATTAAGGTCTACATTAATTAGTTGGAACATCTTTTGATTCAATTCGAATTGCATGGAAATTCTATTAAATTGGGAGCCTTTTATTTCTTTTTTGTTTGAAAATTACTTTTGGGGGAGGCTCTGGATAATTAGAAGAGAGGTGATCCTTTTTCGATGAAGAACACCATTCATTAATGAATAAAAACCATGATGAAGAACGCGAAGGACTTATTCCAATGATGCTTCTTCCTCGGACACACCCTGACATCAAGGAATCTATGGCATCTTTGGATTCTCTTCCTGCATCGCGATAGCGGCTCTTCCTCCCATGTTGACGGGACGACACCGTTCTCTGCGACGCCGCTTTCCGGGATGCCCGACAGTCGTGACACTCATCTTCTGGGGCTCGTCGACGTGCATCCTCAATGAAGACATAGGTGTTTGTTATAATTCTATGTGAATAAATTTCTCTTTTTTCATGTCGAATCCATTAGAATGTTTTCAGTCAACTACTACCGCCTAACGTGGAGGACGTGGGCTGAATGAACACGGTCTGACGACCCTCCGATGTTTCATTATTTTATTCATGATAGAGGCATGTTGGAAGATATGGAGATGAGCGATGAAAGCAGCCGAATGCGGAAGAAAGGAGGCCCGCAACCGCGGGCCACTCGGCTGAAGAGAAACTGGCGTGTCATAGCAGGCTGGGCTGGTGGAACCGGGGCGCCCCATGGCGCCGCGCTGCCGAGGACAGCGGCCCGTGGGTCTCTTTTGCGGGCGAACCGGCCGGCTCGTTAGCCGGCTGGGTTAGAGGAGGCCGCGACACCTACAGGTACCACGTGGGAGGAAAATGGGTCGCCCATGCAGACAGCTTGCACAGGGAAGACCGGAAGGCTTCGGCCGGCCGGATAGGAGGGAGACGCCGCTCGGCGCCACCGGTTTGGGAAGTTAGTCCCCCTCCCCCGTTCTGCGTCGGTCGACCAGGTAGCTGGGCCGTGCCGGCTAGGCTAGACCATGCCCCACCGGTCTGGGCCGCACATTATCGGGCTGGGTCGCACCCTTTATTCGGGTCGGACCCGCCGAGCCAGGAAGGGTCGACCCGCCAGCCCACCGGTCTTGATGGGTCGACCCATTGCACATAAATTCAAATAACTTCATGACAGTGGGTTCAATTGACACGCCGTCTACGACACTAGGACTCTTGCAATTATGCAGGCCTTTTTAAATATTCTAACTGGGTTTTAGAAAACTTTGTAAAATGTCTGGTTTTGGAATGACATTAATTCAACCAGGCCCCTAGAATAGAATAGCAAATAGCTCTCAGACCAGGTGTCCGATTGACATGCCGTCTATTATGTTTCGTCCCTTTTTATAATACGGAACTTGGGGATACATCAACTTTGTACTTATTGATAGTTTATATATTGTCCCTTTTGTCTCATTGGGCGGACTGTCTCAAAATCAATCATGTTGTGTGTGGGAACCCTAGAGATGGTTGTGACTACATAGACTACTGTACTAGAATCCTCTGTGGGTTCGACAACGACGAATAATGTTCTCAAATCATCTGTGGGTTTGACAGGGATGAATACTATACTGGAATATTCCGTGGGTTCGATGGCGATGACTACTGTTCTTGTATCCTATTTTCATCATGTAGTTTGACCACTGTACTTGTATCTCGTGTCAGTCCGGTAGAGTTGCTCATCTTGTATCCTATGTGGGCATTACAGGTTAGCTGGTCTTCTATCTTGTGTGGGTCCAACAACATAGATGAATCAATGACTACATCGGATCATCTCTATCTCTCTATGAAAAATGTATACCTATGTGAACTGACTCTGGAGTTTCAATTATTCTAATCGATGTGATTTACTTCTTTCATGTGTGTACTTGTTTGTACTTGGGCTCAAGAGTTGGAGTTGTACTATAGTTGATAACCTAGGTATATTTATGGGAATATACCTAATTAGGGTTGGTTGATACTTCGTGATTTTATCTCTCTTTTATGGTTTATCCTTCGTGGACTCTAAGAGAACTTCAGGGGTTTCGGGGTCCCTACTTATTATTGTATACTCACCCCTACACAAGCATTTCCCACACTATGTTTTGATGGATGCCGACCACGGAAAACACTCATCGAGGTGGAGATTTGAGGAGCTGGACGGTACCCAGAGGAGGACCACTTGGCGAGACGTACATGGAACAGAAAGACAGACCTGACGTGCTGAGGAGACCAACTATACCCACCCTTCAGGTGGGATACCCGGAGGATGACTCAGTGGTTGCTTTTTTACATTACTACTGTTGTACTAGTTTTTCAGTTGTACTGTACTTTACAGTTGGGATTGTAAACTGTACCATTTACATTTCCACAACTACTTTTTTACTAATTTTACTTAGTTTTTACATCAGTTGTGTACTGTGTAGTGTTTTTTACTTTTATAAAGTCAATGCCTTCCCAGCATGAGGATTTATGCCTTTGGTTCTAGTCGCCAGCCCTTGGCCTATGGAAGGCATGCTTGGGGTAGTCCCGACACGGGCCCCGAGGACGGGTTTTGACAAATTGGTATCAGAGGATTTGGTTCTACCTCAAAACTCAGGACTCTGATCATTCCTTTATATGAATAAATATTGTTAAGAGTATTGGGTGTGGTTTTCAGTCCTAGGAGTATAGTGTTGGTGCGGTGGCCGACATATCCATACAGCAGGACCATGACCTATGATTTCCAACTCAATGCATGAAAACAATGATTTCATGTGTGTTTCCTTTGAAATGTTTTCTTTGTGATTACTTTGAATTATCTCACCAGAAATACTTTTTGACCATGCAACACCTGTTTTTGTTTTGAGGATGGCCCCACTAAGGTAGCCAGCTAGAATTACAAGTTACGTATGAGATGGCAGCCCACCGAGTGACGAGGCCTCGTTGTAGGGCCCCATAACAGTGAAGGCACCAGTGGTACCATTACCCACAGGGCCTCCAATACTACCAGTCCCAGTAGTATAGAGTGCACGCCGGCTGAGTGCATTGCATGAGTTCCAGAAATAAAGGATTCCTAGGTTACATGGAGAGATAGACCCATAGGCAACTGAGGATTGGATCCAGGCTATCGTCAGAGTTTTCAGATTGGGTGGGACACCAGCCGACCTCATGGTGATGCTTGTCATGAGTCTCTGCATGCAGCAATAGGTAGATGGTGGAGCTTTATGCTCCAAGTTCACAATGAGGCATCTTTACCTTGGTCATACATCAAGAGTCTCCTCTGCTCAGAGTTTGATCTAGCCACCCTTCGTATGGTCCGGATTCAGGAGTTACTACATCTACGACATGACATCATGATAGTAGCTCAATATTCAGCGAGGTTTACTAACCTCTCATGATACTCCACACATATGGTATGTGACCCGTTCTTCAGGGCCTGGACCTTTGAGCAGGGACTGAGGAACGAGATCAGGGCATCGACAATTCCCCTTAGCATCTTGGCGTAGGAAGTGGTGCTGGAGCGAGCCCTTCTAGTAGAGAGATTTCTCGCTGAGCAGTCCCTAGAGGTGAGACCCACCATAGGAAAACATGTAGCAAGGTCTTCTACAGTTGGCAGTAGACAGATTTCAGATGTGTCCATGCGGACCAGTCTATCAGGTGGACAACATCAGGATACATGTTCAGTTGAGTGGGGAACACGAAACAGAGCCAACCTTACAGGGAGTAGGCAGTGCTATGAATGCGGCAAGCAGGGCCACATGGCTCGTGAATGCCCGACCCTCCATACAGATGACCATCAGACAGTAGAGGGACCTCCAAGGCAGAGGCATATGTTTGACCATGGTGGTCTTCCGAGGGTGGCCAAACAAGGCAGTGGAGCTGGCCGAGCAGCGGGTGGTGGATGACATTTCGAGGTTCTACCACTAGCACCACCAAGAGGTCCACCCCGACCAAATGCAGCTGGCGAACAGAGGCGGGCTCAGCACCAATATGTCTAGGCCTACGACCACGGCTCACCTGAGATGATTTGAGGTACTATCTGTGTCTACTCCACCCTTGCTGCAATACTTATGGACAAAGGTGGGAGTCATTATTTTATTGCCACTGCCCTTCTTCGGAGTTCGGAGAATCGGACGGATCTGTTGGCTCAATCCTTATGGCTAGAGACTTCTAAGGGAGTAGACGTGATGATTACGCACTGGTTCCAGTATTGGGAGCATAATCTATGTGGAGAGAGCTTTGGCTGGGATCTTCTTGTAGCGGCGTCGAGGCCTTACGATGTCATCTTGTGTATGGTTGGTTATCTACAGTCCATGCTCAGATTGATTGTATTAGGCACAAAGTGCAGTGTGTCCGCACGGATGGGACTAGGTTCATCTTCACGGATGAGAAGGAAGTCTTTTCAGTGGATGATGTACTTCTGCAGAGGATATGGAATCCGACCACACATCAGTTGGCTAGACTCATCCTCAGAAAGGTTGATGTGTGGAGTCCGAGTTTTCCTGTTGTGGTGGATCTTTTTGTGGATGTTTTCACTAACAATGTTTCAGGACTACCACCTCGAAGAGAGGTATACTTCTACATAGACCTGTACCCAGAGAAATCACCGATATCTACTCCAGCATATCGGGTGGTTCCCACAGAGCTTCGTGAGCTACGGGCACAACTGGAGGACTTGCAGGGGAAGGGATTTATCCAACCTAGTGTTTCACCCTGGGATTCGCCGATTTTGTTCACCAACAAGGTTGATGGGAGATTGCAACTCTGTGTCGACTGCAGTCACCTAAATCCACTGACCATAAATAATAGGTACCAACTTCCGAGGATTGAAGGCCTCTTCGATCAGCTCATGGGAGAACGATGGTTCTTGAAGATAGACCTTAGGTCAGGCTATCTCCAACTCAGAATACGAGACGACGATGTGTAGAAGATGACCTTTAGGTGTCGGTATGGCCACTAAGAGTTCTTGGTTATGCCCTTTGGCATAACCAATGCTTCAGTAGTGTTCATGAGTCTCATGAACAGAATCATCTAGCCTAACCTTGATCGATTTGTCGTAGTCTTCATCAACAACATACTGATTTACTCGAATACTGAGGAGGAGAACGCCTACCACAAGCGGGTTGTAATGGATACACACCGAGAGAACCATATTTATGGTAAGCTCTCAAAGTGCCAGTTTTGGATTCAAGAGTTTCACTTCTTGGGACACGTCATCTTAGAGGTGGTGGTAGTGGTGATCCAGTGAATATCGCGACAGTCCTTGCTTGGGATCCACCCAGGAGAGTGATGAAGGTGTGGAGTTTATTTGGTCTGGCTGGGTACTATCGGAGATTTGTGCCAGACTTCTCCTAGGTTACATCCCCACTTTCATCCTTGAAGAAGAAGGGTAAACCCTAAGTGTGGATAGATAGATGTCAGTAGAGCTTTTTAGACATGAGGAAAAGGTTGACCAGTGCATCCATCTTGAGGCTACCGGAGTATGGCATCGGGTAAATAGTGTACTTCGATGCATCAGGGACTGGAATCGGGTGTGTCCTAATGCAGGAGCGAGTAGTGATCGCTTATGGTTCTCGTCAGCTAAGACAACACGAGTAGAACTATGCTACCCATGACCTGGAGTTAGCACTAGTGGTCTCTGCCATGAAGATGTGGCGACACAAACTTATGGGCAAGCACTTTATAGTCTATTTTGACCACCAGAGTCCCATGTATATCATATCGCAGAAAGGCCTCAACCTAAGACAACGACGATGGCTTGAGTTCCTCCAAGACTATGACATTGAGATAGTCTATACTCCTAGGAAGGGGAATGTAGTAGCATATTATCTCATCATGAGATCAGGAATTCAGCTCCTAGGAGAGTGACAGAGCATCTGGTCGCGTTGCAGATATACTTTGTGGATAGAGATGAAGTAGCCTTTCTTCAGTCTCTCACAGTCACACCTTCACTTCATCAGCGAGCCAGAGAGGCACAACATGGGGACGTTGACTGTGAGACACGACATGTTCAGATATCCTCAGGGTAGTCACCTGATTGATTTCTTGGAGGGGAGGACGTCATCCCCTATAGGTGACATACCATGGTACCAGTTTCACTATACGAGGATGTGCTGAGGGAGTTCCACACATCCCCTATAATGGTACATCCAGTAGTGTAGAATATGTATCAGGGCCTCAGAAGACAGCACTGGTGGCCGTGTATGAAGAAGGCTGTAGTAGAGTTCGTTTTATGATTTTCACTTGTCAGCAATTGAAGGCGGAGCACCAGGTACCAGCTGGATTGTTATACCCCTTAAGGGTCCCAGAGTGTAAGTGGGACTAGAAATCTATGGATTTCGTTACGGGGCTTCTACATAAATCCAGAGGGCATGACTCTATCTGGGTGATCATAGATCGACTCACAAAGTTGGCCCTCATCGTACCGATCAGAGAGCAGGGATCAGTAGAGAGCATGGGACACCTCTACATTTGGGAGATCATATGGATTCATGGTGTTTCATTGACTATTGACTCTGATAGAGACGCTCGTTTCACTTCCTGACATAGGAAGGGGTTGCATAAGGATTTTGGCACGCATCTTCGATTGAGCACTGCCTTCCATCCTCAGACGGACGGTCAGACTGAGAGGACCATTCAGACTCTCAAGGACATAATTCGTACATGTGTCCTTGATTTTGGTCATAGCTGGGAGGATCACCTACCCTTGGTGGAGTTCGCATACAACAATAACTACCACTCCACCATCGGGATGGAACCATACGAGGCACTGTACGATGGACCTTGCAGGTCACCTCTGTGTTGGACAGACCTAGGAGAGTCATCACTTGAAGGACCAGAGATGGTTCAAGCTACGACAGAGATAGTGTAAATCATCTAGGAGCACATAAAGACTTCATAGATCAGACAAAATTCATATTCTGATATGATACGGAGACCACTGGAGTTCATGGATGGCGACCACGTATTGCTACGAGTCTCACCTCGATGAGGTCTACAGAGATTTGGATGGGGCGTAAAGTTATCTCCATGATTTATCAGACCTTTTAGGTCCTCAGCAGAGTAGGCGAGGTGTCATACCACCTGGGCCTTCCACCTCAACTGCATCAGGTGCATGATGTCATCCACGTATCTTAGCTGAGGAGATACGTACACGACCTGAACCACATCATCGATCATGGGGAGCTAGACATCGATGACAGGGTGACTTTCACAGAGGTCCCAGTGGAGATAGAGGATCAACAGGAGCATGTCCTATGTGGAAGGTTGATTCCTCTGTTGTGCCTTTGCTAGTAGCACGGGAACCTCCAGAAGATCACTTGGGAGAGGGAGGCTCAGATGCATGCTCAATACCGCCATTTGTTCCTCTATTGTGTGTTGTAGCTTTATAGGGATGTAAAGCCCGGATGTGGGGGTAATGTAAAGACACATAAATTTAATGAAATTTTTTTTCATAAATAATTTGGAAGTTTATGAATACGCAGATTTTGAAGGCAGCTGATTCTGAGGCCTAGTGTACCCAGAATCAATTTTTGAAGGTTTGTTCGAGTATGTTTATTAAATGTATGAGCAGTTTTTTCTATCATTTGAACCAGTGATCGGGATTTAAATCTGAGGACACCGATGAACTCTTAGCGCCGGTATTCAATTAAGAGGACATTTACCGTCATTGTGTTTGCTCGGGAGGAGAAGTTAATTTTTGGGGATTAATAAAAATAAGAAAAAGATAAATAAATTTGTTGTGCACAATTTCATTTATCATGGGTGGTTAATTACTAAAAGGAGAAGTTAGAGGAAGGAACCCCATCCCACATTACCTCCACAGAGAGGATTCAATGTGGTGGGGCCTACACGAACCCGATCCCTTTCATCTCCCCTCAACTCCCCATTAATTCCTACTATTTTTTTGACAACTCCTAATTAATGGTGGATCCTCTGCACCCCCTCTTCCCATCAATTTTGAAAACTCATATAATTAATTTCTACATTAATTATTTGGAACCTCTTTTGAATCAATTTTAATTGCATGGAAATTCTATTAAATTGGGAGCCTTTTATTTCTTTTGCGTTGTAAAATTAATTTTGGGGGAGGCTCGGGAGAATTAGATGAGAGGTGACCCTTTTTCGACGAAGAACACTATTATTCAAAAAAGAACATCCCTGACGAAGAATGCAAAGGACTTATTCCAATGATGCTTCTTCCTCGGACGCACCCCGATGTTAAGGAATCTATTCCTTCTTCAGATTCTCTAACCATGTCACAACAGCGACTCTTCCTCCCACGTTGACGGGACGAAACTGTTCTCCGTGATGCTGTATTCTTCAACGCCTGACTATTGTGACGCTCATCTTCTACGGCTCTTCAACGTGCGAAGTCAATTACGAGGTAAAGGTTTTGTATATTTCTATGTGAATAACATTATCTCGTTCATCTTGAATCTATTGAAATGTCTTCGGCCAACTGCTACTGCCTAACACGGAGGACGTGGGCTGAAATAACACGGCCCTCTGACCCTCCAATGTTTTCAGATATTTTTCGCGATGGAGTCTTTTTGGAAGAGATGGTGACGAGAAAAGGCGGAGGCTACATGCTGGCTGCGTGCAGAATAACTGTGGCCCGCAACCGCGGGTCGTTCGACTAAAGAATAATCGACCGGTCGTAGCCGTCCGGGCAGGTGGAACCGTAGCACCCCATGGTGATGCATTGTATAGTATCGCCGCCCGAGCTCTATGGGTCGCTTCATCGGGCGAACCGGCCGGCTTGTTAGCTGTCTAGGTTAGAGGAGGTCGTGGCACCCGTAGGAGCCGTGCGAGAGTACAGTGGCCCGCCCATGCGGGCCGCTCGTGCCGAGAATACGGGCCAGCTTCAGCCGGGCAGATAGGATGGTAGTGCCACTCGGTACCGCTGGATTGGGAGGTCACCCCCCCCCCCCCCGTTCCGTGTCGCTCGACCAGCTGCCCGAGCCGCGATAAACAGCTAGTCGCGCCACGCCGCTCCAGCCGATCCTGGTCGCGCCGGCTGGTCCGGTTCGGGCCACCTGCCATGGGCCATACCCTATCCCACCGGGCCGGGCCGTGCATTATTGAGCTGGGCCGATCCATTTAGTTAGTGCAGACCCACCGAACCAGGACGAGCCGACCCGCCAGCACACCGGGCATGATGGGCCGAGCCCATTTCGCTTAAATGCAAATAACTCCACGATCGTGTGTCTGATCGACGCGCCATCTATGGCACTGAGACACTTATGATGAGGCTGTACTTTTGAGATACTCTAAGTGAGTTTTGGACAACATTAAAAAATGGTCGGGTTTGGAATGAGTGTAATTCCAACGGGGACCATGGAATAGAAAAGCTAATAACTCTCAAACCTTGCGTCTGATTGACGCGTCGTCTGTTGCTTTGGTTTCCTTATTATGAGACAGAACATCAGGATACATCATCTCTGGACATCCTGATATTTTATGTATCGACCCCTTGGCTCGAGAAGCAGACCCTCCTGGAATCGAGAGTGCTGTGTGTGGGAACCATAGAGCTGGATGTGCATGCATCGACTACTGTACTGGAATCCTCTGTGGGTTAGACAATGACAAATACTGTACTAGAATCCTCCATGGGTTTGATAGTGACAACTACCGTACTAGAATCCTCCATGGGTTCAATGGCGATGACTACTGTTCTTGTATCCAATGTGGGTCTGGCAGTTTGACCTATGTACTTTAATCTTGTGTAGGTCCAGCAGAGTAGTTGGACTTGTATCCTATGTGGGTCCGACAGCTTAGCTGGTCTTGTATCCTGTGTGGGTCTGACTACATAGATGAATCAGTTACTACATATGATCATCTCTATAACTATATGAAGGATATATAACTGTGTGAGGTGAGTCTTGACTTTCAATCATTATCATCGATGTGATTGACTTCTTTCCTGCGTGGACTGATTTGTACATGGGATCGAGAGTTATAGTCGTACTATGGTTTATAAATCAGTTATACCTATGATAATATACCTATGTAGGGTTGGTTGATATATCGTAATTGTATCTATCTACTATGTTTTATCCTTCATGGATAGTGGGAGACCTTTGGGGGACTCAGGGTCCCTACTGAGTATAGTATACTAACCCATGCATGAGCATTGCCCTCACTAAGTTGAATTGGATGCAGACGACAGATAACACTGATCGAGGTGGAGGTTTGAGGAGCTTGATGGTACCCAGAGGTGGACCACGTGGTGAGACGTACATAGAGCAGACGGACGGACCTGAGGTGCCGAGGAGTTCATTTGTACCCACCCTTCATGTGGGATACCTGGAGGACGACTCGGTGTTTGCTGTTTTACTTTACTACAGTTGTAATAGTTTTCAGTTGTACATTACATTATAGTAGGGTTTGTATACTGGCCCATTTACTTTCCCGTACTAACTTTTGTACTCAGTTTACTTACTTTTTTACTTCAGTTGTGTACTTTTTTGTGTTTGTTTACATTTATAAAGGAAATGCGTTTCCATATTAGAGATTTACGCCTTTGGTTCTAGTCGCCCGCCCCTGGGCTATGGAAGGCAGGGTTGGGGTAGTCACGGCACGGGCCCTGAGGACAGGTCATGACATATGGTATCCATTTTCGCTAAATTTATTTACATTCTTGGAAAATTCAATAAAAAAATTGTAATATATGCATGATAGAAAAATGGGATCCAGACGTAATATTCTCATATGTATAAAAGGTTATAATAATTCAATTCCACATTAAATGTATTCCTTGAATAGACATTAAATTAATAATAGTATATTTGAGCTCATTTTAATATAAAAAATATTTAATATAATTTAATGTTTTAATGAATTAAAATGAAAAGTAATTTTTCAATAAAAATCATTATATTTCATGATAAATTTAATAATGAAACATTTCTAAGAAATTATAAAATTATTCCAACCATAAATTTATTTATAACTTAAAAAATATTTAAGGATTATCAAATGAAATTTCCATAACTATCAAAAATTTATTTTCTCACATTTTCACAATAAGGGGTTGCAGAATTTTCATTGTAAAAATGAAATATTTCAGATCACAATTCTTTTACATTAAATTTATATATATTTTTATTTGTACTGAAAGATAAATAAAATAAAAAATTTAAACCATGTCTTTTTTAGGATTTAGTTACAATTTTGATAATCAGCAATTTTATGGCTTGGTTTTAATGGTTTGTTTTATATAATAATTTAAAAGAGTATTGTGTTTTTCCAAAGCACAATGTTTCATGATTGAAAATATATCTAAATGAATAAATTTATTTATTATGAAATATATTATAGAATCCTTTGGTTTTTTATTCTCTTCCTTTTTTGTAATCTATGTCAATCAAACTATGTAAAATTATTCCCCCCTTTTAAATGTAGGTGTGTTACCTTCCACCACTTTTAAAAATATAGTGTCATTAAAATTCAATATTTATTTCATTAATCATGTTTCTGACATTTTAAATACACTTATTGAATTCATAGATCAATACAATTTTTAATAGGTATTCAACATTATGAGAGACAATGATATGTATGTTGGTTATATTTATTAAAATAGTAATAGGTTTCCATGTATGATTAAATTGGATTGAAATGAAGACGTGGACATGTAAGGTAATTATAATTCCCAATGAATAATAAAGGGTGATATATATATCTTTATTTATAAGAAAGTTAATCATTAATAGTATGTTAAAAACCTAAAAACCAAAAATCATTGAAGTGTTAAAACCCCATCTAATTCATTAGAAATGAATGATTTAGGAAATTGTTTTTTCAAATATAACTTTTATAGAGTTGAGGAATAATGTTACAATTATGACAATAAACACGAGAATATTTAATTATAATTTAATACTTTTGGTTTTCATTAATATAATATTTCATTATCTATTAATCTATGAAATGAATATCCAATATGGGTTTTTACTTTCTAACAAGTAAATTTTTTTATCAAACCATTATGTCTATAAATAAAATACAAATCATTCCTCAGAACACTATACATTTTCCTTGATTAAATTTTTTATCCTCTGTTCTCTTTAAACACCCAATTTTCAATAATGTCAATTCCATGTATAGTTTACCTTAAGGCTCATCCAATGTATCCCTAAAAAAATTAAATGTTCATAGATTAGAAGTGATTTCAGTAAATCGACATTATATTCTAAATAAAATTGAAATGGATATTAAAGTCACATACCAAATACATGAATATATTAATCTCCAAAAAATCCTAATGAAATTAGATATTACTAAATAAATAAATATCTTGTTGTTAAATATATTCTTTAAATCCAAACATAAATTAAATTTAAATAGTTATAACTTCAACACCAAAATCACTAACTAATTTCTAGGTCGCAAATATTTTTCATATGATAAAATTTTTCATTATTATATCATCATAGGGAATATATTAATTCATATCATCCCTCAATTATGTTTTTTTAATGAAGTTTAACATTTCACAAAAGCACATTTCATTGTCATAGGTCCAATTCAACAAAATGATTCCAAATTCCTAATGCAAAGATATTATAATATAATTTTACAATTCAAAAAACTTATAACCATAATATCATTGATAAAAAAATTCTCTATCATAATCATTTAATAAAACTAAAAATGAACTTTAATCATTTTATTTTTCTATTATTAATGCAATAAACATTGTTGTGATCCTTTAAATTATTCTATTTAATATTCCCATGATTATTGGGAAATTTATTTCCATATTTTCCCATCTTATAACAGGTGCAACATTCAATTAATACACATAAATTCATGTGAATTATACTATTTCACTCTAAACATGATGAAAATTATTATTCCATTCATAAACATTTGAGGATTTTCTATTCTACTATTATCACATCTGGGAAAACCCTTCATTCCCTTCTTCACCTTAATCCTTTTATTTTCATAGTCATCCTCCCCTTCTATTGATTCCATTTAAAGGAATAATACATTTATAATTTTTTATATGTTTCTATATCATTAGATACAATTTTTTTTGTTTTTATATGAACATTTTTAATTCAACTTTCCTTCAAAATATTTTCTTCATCACCTCATAGAAATAACTTTTTTACTATTTTGGTTAGGTTAAATGATATGGTTCCCATTACATATACTATGTTCCATTTAAAAAATATGGAACATACATTATTAGATTGTAACTTTATGTTTTATTAAATATATTCCAAAAACTATTGACATACATAACTATAATTGAATAATTTTTTCTTATTTATTCTCAACGTTATAAACAATATTTAAATTGTAATATTTGAATCTAATTAAAAAATTCAAATCCATCATATATGATTAAATCTAAAATCTGATTTATCCAATACATGATTCCCAAGGATATCAAAATATGTTCACAATAAGACCATTATTTATGTACTAGGTAATGATAAAGTAAAGAGTAATGTTCCTTTTTCAATGACATTTACCTAAGGTACTTTTGTTCCAAAACTGCATAAACTTGTTTTATCTAGGAAGCGATATATTCCTAAAATGTCCCCATAATCTCTATCTTAAAAAAAATTATGATTCACTCCTATAAATATAATTATCTATGAAAAAATTAATTAGGTTATATTTAATAATAAAAGACTTTCTAAATATTGTTCCCAGGTTTTCTATATATATTTCTCTGATATAAACTAAAAATACCTCAAATATAGTAGCAAAGAGTTATTGATCACATAATATCATTGGAATAATATAAAAGGATTCAAATATCATTGGAACATATAGAAGGGTAGTCTTGGTAAATTGGATACAGTGCTGAATTTTAAATTACAATTGAAAATATAAAATAAATTATGTTATTTTCATTAGGTGCATCATTATTTAATCTATAATAATAGTAATAAAAATCATTATACTAATTACGGTATCATGTTGAATAAAACATATGACATGGGTGATAAAAATATTCTAATTAAGATTATGAATACAATGAAAGTTATCATGAATAAATATGTATAATCAAAATTGATAGGTAAATAACTGTGTCACAGTCATCCAAAAAATAAATTATACAGAAAATTTAAACATGAGGGATGAAACTTTTTTATTTGGAAAACATATATTTCTCATGAATCATATCGATGCATTGAATGGATATCAATAACATGGACCCACCATTAATTAACAATTTCAAATTCATTTCTCATATAAAAGGAAAAAAATATTTAATTTTAAAATTCATATTCAGAAACCAAAAACAAATATATTAATAAATCCCTTAACAAAAATATTAAAATCATAAACCATCCACAAAAATATTGTAAATGATAATAAAATAACACAACCACAATCAAATTGATTCTAAATGAACAGGATAAATAATAATGATTGTATAAATACAACAAAGACCATGTGTAACATAAGTACAAAAAAGTGATGATAGAGTTAATGAATATATATATCACAAAATTTTATTACACCTTTAATTATATTAAAAATAATCCTCTTATATAATAACGTTTTTAAAATTAACTATTCACATAACAATTTAAAAATACTTGATATGGGACAATTTTCTCAATCTTTTCCTCTTAAATTTTATTAATGTAAACATTATTTTTATTAAAATATATCCTATAATGGATAATTTTATAATTATATAAAAATTATATGAGAATATATTATTTATTTATTTTTAATGTGATTTTTTATGTTTCTGGTCCTCTATTGATTAAATTTCAAGCTATGTATTTTTTATAGCTATGAACAACTCCTTTTCTTGGTTATAATACTTAATGATAGTATGTTTTTTTATTTTTCATGTCCTGTTGATGTTATGTATATACCAGTAGTATTTTAATAGAAATTATAAAAAACTTAACAACTTCATTTTAAGTTTTCATTCTATCATATATATTTTATTTTTGTTGACACTTGACAAGGAGCATTTGTAAAACTTTCTCCCTGATTACGCAATTGTTGGACACTTATGTTGATGATCCATTAAAAATTATTAGATATTGAGCTTTTGTTCATCTTCTCCATCCACTAACGACAAATAACATTGAAGATTATGAAGCTTTTTATTTCTACTATCAATGTTGGAGTCCACATTTTTAGAAGGCCACAAACCGCACATTAACAATGTATGTATTCAACTGTCATGAAACTATATTGACGAAGAACTAAAAATTACATATTCTAGTCATTTTAAAAACTAGGATTCACATTTTATTCTTATAATACACTTTTTTTAGTGTTTAATATATTTAGTTAAAACACTTACATGGTGAACCCATTCATTATAAATTGAAACATATACTTAGTATCAATTTCTTCCATTAATAAATCATTAAAATAAAATATGAATTACTATCTTGATATACATTTATTATTTTTCCTTGATCACATCCCAGAACCAAATATTCCTCAAACCATAGGAATTTTATTTAAACATGGGATGAACCCAAAAATCTATGTAAGTTACATAATATAAGGATAGAAAACACTATGCCATTAATTCTTATAAACTCATGAAATCATATTTATAGATTTATATTTTTCACCCGTAAAAAATAAACTCTGTATATTAACTCATGAAATTATAAGATATCTATAAAAATATATAGATAACTTATATCATAAATTCATCTTTTGTAATGCATATCATTATTAAATTTTAGCTTTTACGACTATATAGGTAGTAACATTGATGTTTTCATTTTGAGTACCAACTATAGTATATTCCATAGATTTTATAGGATAAACCAATACAGTGAACTTCTTATCATTAACATATTCACTGGATATCTATCACATGCTCACCCTAAAATTATTTATCATAAACCAATCTTAATCATAAACAATTACCAAGAACCATAACCTAATAGTAACAAATAAAACGAGAATTAAAGGAAATTAATATATCTTAATTGAAATCCCATATAATTATTACAATGCAACATTATCATAAATAAAAACAAATTATTTGAATATAAAATTCTAAATTTTTTAAGGAATAATAAAAACATGAAATAGATATACAATAAAAAAATCCAATCATGTTGTTTGGGATATTTTTTTGGATTTGGTAAAATTTAATTGAAGAGTTTGTTTTATATATGTTTTAAAAGAAAGTCCCTTACCAAATCATTTCCAGAAAATATACTCAGAAAATGGAAAAATGGTTTAATTTTATTTTAAAAAACATGAAGAATATTATAGTAGTCCATATACTGAATAATGGTCATAGTTGTGGATGGTTTTTTTGTCACTGTATACATTAAAAATTACATTCATTTTGTTGATTGTCAAAATGTTCAGTATAAAATCCATAAAAATATTACTTATGAAAAGTTTTTAATTATATTCAATATATATAAAAAAATTCCTTTTAAATACTTATTTTTCCATATAGTAAATATGTAAAATATTATCATTAATATTGATATGGAAAAAAATGTGATAATTATACCATTAAATATTCAAGGTGTCCCTTGCCACAATGAAGATTTAAATCATAAATTTTTTTAATGATTACCTTTATGAAATCATGTAATAAAATGATTATAGATAAATTATTAATATTAAATATCATAGTGGTTTTATATACACGTTATAATTGAATAATGATGCATATCATTGACAATTGCCTTACTGAAATGAGATTTAGATGAAATCACATTCCGTGAGTCCAAATCATCAAAAAAATCATTATCTTCCTAAATAATAAACATAGTATAATTATTTAATTTAATTAGAACCTTTATAATGATTATTATTAACTTTAGGTCACTTATTACTATGTTATACTAATTACTTAATTATTAATTTTTATGTCAGAGGTTTTGATGATATTTGATACTTGAGTCAAAAATGAATTTAAAATAGTGTTAAAAGTAAAATTGGTAATTATCATATCATCATTTGAATAATATTAATAAAATAATAAACAACAAAATATATATATATATATATATTACTTTTAAATCAAGCTATTTATAAATGGTTATTAAATATTTACAATGTTATAACTATCGAGAAAATAGGTCGTACGTACAAATGAGTAACTTTTCCATCTTATCATTATAATTATAGATGATTTAATTTTTATTTTTTATTTATATATTGATAATAATGTCATTAATATCATATTAATAATTTATATATACTTATATATGTCATCTATGTTATTTGGGGAAGAAAAGAGAATCACGTCGCTTCGTGGAGGTGATAGTTCACACATACGCACTAATGACATCCTAATTTTTATGTTCACATAAAGTATGAATTTAGATGATATATTAATCCCATATAATGATATACATATATATATATATGTATGTATGTCAGTAATATTATATATAATTATTAATTCTATCATTATAACATGTCTTGTGAGACATGATGGAGAATGACTTCTATCATTTCATGGAGGTTATAGTTCACGTGTACACACAATGGATTAATACTTTTCCCACATGATGGAAGTGGGGATAAATATTTGTTTAGTTATTAGAATAATAACATATAATTATAAATTTTTTTTAATCTATTATATCATCATGGTTTAATATCATTTTATGGAATTGGATGATGAAATAAAATAAAAAAAATGCTTTTTTAAAAATGATATATTTCTATTTGATTATCATCTTTGATTAACAACATAATAGCTATTAGGTGGGTCCTATGACTAATATAAGAGATCTATAATGTGGATATGAAATAAAGGAAGGTATTTTTGTACATATATTTTTGATAAAAATAGTGTTTGAGGTTTGAAAAAATGTTATGAAGTAGTTCGCTTCTATAAGACTAGGGAGGCCACTCTTGGAAACATTCGATGCAATAAATTAATATAAATAAATTTTCAATTGAAAATGGGATATAATAAGTTTATTTTTAATATAGGATTATTATGGGCCTATATAAATTAATTCCATAAAAATTTAAAATAAATGATTATTTGATTCCATTATTTTCTATTTTGACCCTTATTTAACCCTTTTAATTATTTCCATGATATCATATAATTTATTTATGAGAGTTAATATTATTAATATAACATACCAAAATAAAAATAATTGAATAATTAATTACAAATAACAATAATTTGGTATATATTTTTATTTTTATAAATTTTATTTCATTTAATAATATATTTATTTTTAAAATTTCAATAGTGTCAATTTTGAAACTATTTATTAGTTTACAATTAAATAATATCATAACAGAAAGAAAGGTTCACAGAAACTCCATTAAATTGTGAAAAAACATGTCAAATTAATCAATATTATTTTTATACATCATTAATTATATCATATTTAATTTTTCTAATATTTTAAGTATCATTTATTGGATTATTTTAGTAGTGAAACCATTATAGGATCACCATAGTTTCATCATATAATAAAGTAAGTTCATTCCAGAAAAATATAACTAAACTATCTTGTCGTAGATAATTATCTTATATTTCAAATTCATATTTATTTATGAACATATAACCTATAAAAATCTATAATAAAAATATTTTAATTCCTAAAAACAAGGGGGTGACAAAACTGTCTATTCATTAAATATTATATTATAAATGCATTAATTTCATCCATGTGGATCCGAATGGTTCATATGTGTACCCATGGATGATTTGTTTCATAAAACACTCATCCATTAAAATTAGGAAAAAATTTATTCTAGTTTTATATTTTTATAATAAAATTCATACCTTTAATTACCTGATTTACTCTTAACCATGTTAATAAAAATTATTACAAATGAAACCATTCATAATGCCAAAACACAAAAGGCATCTATTTAAATTATTTAGAAATTTTTATTTCAAATAGGGAATCTATTTTTTAATATTCAAAAAACATAAAATTCATAAATTAATTTACAATTATTCTCATTGATGGAACGAAAATACATGTTTCTAAAGTTTTAAAGTTCAAAATCTCACCTTGTTTTTATATACAATTTCAATGTGAAGTTGATTCCAATGACCAAAATTATATTAAATGATAATGAAATATAGAATTATAATTTTTATCATATTGAAATGATAGAATATCAATATAAATAAATTATATGAAAACGTTGTGTTGAATTTAAATGTAGTATTTCTCAGAATTCATTAAAATGTCAATTTTAATAGAAAAATAACTAAAAATTATCCATAGTAATTTTTTTATGAATTGAAATAATATGTTTTTTTGAAATAAAATATATAAAAGTTACAAAATATTTATTTAAAATAGTTTCACCATCAAAAGATGGAAAAGATTCCTTTTTGGAAAAATAATTCTTTTATTTGTAAAATTAAATTTGTTCTAATATAATTTATAGAAAAAAACATTATACTAATTCTAATATTTAGATTTAATATATTAATATATTTATTTTATTAATATATTACTATAATAATTATTTTATTATTTATAAAATACACTTCTCCACATATAAATATTTTTTCTGAAAAGTTGTTTCCTTTTATTTTAAAAATGGATTTGCATACATTTATAATAATGTGTTTACCAATTATTTAATTAGATATACCTATTTGAACAATATTTTCAATGATTATATAATTTTGATCATTCTCGTCATTCTAGAGGAAATTTTTTAACGATAACATTCAAATATTTTTTAGTTTTTTTCTTAAGCATGATGTGACATATAAAGTACGCTAATGGGAATAATGTATCTTTTTTTAAAACTCATTATGATACACAAACAAGATATATGAATATAAGAACTATTATCCTTTTAATAAGTTGAATGATACTACGAAAAGGGTTTCTAATTAAAAATGTTTTTAAAGTAGGAAAATATTTTTTAAATTTATGAATGAGTTTGACACTTTTCTTTGATAATATATCAGACCGTATATTTAACAACATAATCTTATTAGTTGAGAAAATCCTATGTAAATAAGAAGTTAAAATTAGAAATTTTGATATCTTGGAATCTTCAGAGAAGAGTCAAATCAGTTACGTGATTATGTCAACTAAATGCCAGATATTCTTCCACTAGTAAAAATTACATTAGGAAACCACTACATGGATACGAAATATTTATTTGATCATATAAACTATATGAATTATTCTTTATGTGAATGTATTTATTTTCATGGGGAATCATTTATTTGAACCAGATAACCTATATGGGAAATCACATATGTAGAAAAATTGAATATATGATGTAAATTAGTTATGTGGGAAAATGTGTGGGTGGATAACATATGTACATCAATAAAAACACATATATTGATCAAATTGTGTTTGTGGGAACAAATAAATTTTTTTATTATAGCAGAAGTGTATATATTCACACCATATATATTTTCTACACTATGAACTTTCTAGATTTTTGAGAAATATGGTTTTATGAGGTTTAAAATCTTTATATTGAGATAGAGGACAGTTATACTTATTTTTTAGAGTAGGTTTTGGGAGGAAGGAGGTTTTGATAGAAATTAAGTGTTAATGTTTTTTAATTGGTTTGATTTGATGATAATAGATGAGAAGGTGGGAAAAATTGGGGTCATTGAGAACTCGGGGATATACTGAACTATCCAATATATTTTGGTTGATGTAGATAGAGATTCATAGTAATGTTATTGTTTTATGTAGTTTGATTTATTTTCTATATTACTGGTGTTTATTTTTTATTACTCATCTTCATAATTTCTTTTGGACATATTGTTTTATGATGGATGGATAAATATTAATCTGGTAATGATTTTGTGATGGTAGGTTCATTTACCTGACTCAAGTGTTAGATGATTCTAGATTCTAAACTTATCTCATTGAACATGTAAACTATAGGCATAGAAAATAAAAATATAGTGATATATGGTTCTATTGTTTATTTCACTTCTTAATTGTAATATAGAATTATATCTAGAAATAAGTATAATGTATTTTCAGTTAAGATAGTTAACCTAATGAATGAGTAAATGTGGTTTCTAATTTATAAGTTAATTTCCATTTCCTTTACAAGTTTTCCATTTGATGGGACTATCAATCAATTTTTTATAGGTCCTTGAGAATAAAACAATGACTGAATAAAAAAGATAATAAATAAACACCAATCGAAATAATCCATAAAAACCCCATATTCCTTTATTTCATCACTTGAATTTCCACAACATACAGAATTCTCACTTCTTCCAATAATCATAGTTTTTTCTATTTTCATTCCAATATACATCCCATTGAATTCAGCCCCACCACTACAAACACTTATCAAAGACCTTTTTATTATTTAAAATTTTTTATTTTCGATTTTACATTGCATAATGAAAAATAAAATCTATAGAATACATTCTTTATTGATCAACCACTACTCACAACTTCACTATTCATACTACGGATGTATGATTTTTAATTGTTTTAGGTATATATTGGTGACCTAGAAATAATGTAATTTTTTATCACTTTATAGGGAATTGAATTTAATAGAAGAAATTTATTTTCTTTTTCATGAATTATATTTACGGTTGAGAAGATATGGGAATGTGACATGATGATATTTTATTATATATATATATATAATAAATTGAATTTATTTGATAGTTTTTGGTACAATAACCCTTGATGTTTTTATGTTCAGTAATATGTTCAACATGTAACACAAAACATAATGAACAATGATATTACAATGTTGGAAAATTGTTGGGTATGAATAGTAATAATGATATTATGAAATATATATAATACCAAATTAATAGAAATTATTGATAACATATTAGTATACAGTAAATCAACTTTTACTAATGAAATTTTATCTGTCAGAAATATATTTTATTCAAAAATAATTTCATTATATTATCCTAAAACATTATTATATAATATTCATAGAACATTTAGAAGTATTATCATGATATACTTAAATTCATTTCCGAAATCTTAATATCAATATTTAATTTGAGTCAAATTTTCATAATTTTTTAAAAAATATTGATTTATAGTGAATAGTGAAAATACAGATCTATTATTTTAAATATATTGTAAAATATAAAAGTCACATTATCTTTTTGAATTAATTTATAGAATAATAAATTTTATTAATTTTTATTCAATATATTTAATTACTTTTTAGTCTAATTCATATTAAATTATAGTATAAGTTTTCCTTTGGGATTAAAACAAGATTATTCATAAAAATATTTTAAATTACATATTATTATCCATAATAATTATTTAAAATTATAATTATTGGGTAATTTTTTAAATAAATTGAATATATTATATGTCCATAATAATAATTTTGTTTCTAAAATTATTTTTATTAGTCATATTCTTAATATGATGTCATTTTTTCCTCGAAAAATATAGGTCTTTCAAACATGCATTATCATTATGTAATTGATTCTAAAAATAAAATTTAAAAAAATATATAATATTTTTAAATTAAATATGTTAAATGTATTCAATATTTTAAATTATCATTATTTATATTTTTTACAAGGTGAATTTAATTTTTGAAAAAATGAGAATTTAAAATATTGAAAATGTAATTATTATAGTAATGGTAAAAATTCATTTACTTGTGGGATAAACTAAAATTATATGTTTTAAAATGACCTAAAAAATTTATAAAATAGTTTTTTAATAAAATTGTATACCATATACCATATTATATATAATGGTCCGTTATTAGAGCATTTTTACCTGAAACAATGTGGGTGGAATTCATTATTTTAAAAAATTACAAGTGTTCCTATTCGAACACATATAAAAGGAAAACCACTGTCCTCCTCAATTAACACCATAAAATTAAAATATTTCTTCTAATAATTCCCAAATAACTTCTGTAATTCCCAACAATCATTCAAGAAGAAATATATTGGTCATAAATATTGTGATGGATTGATTTGTGCAAAATAATAGAAATTACATGAAGAAGTGTTATCTTTCATCAGTTACATTTTTATTTTATTTCATTATTCAACTCCATAAATCCTTATATAAATAGACTTATATAAATAAATCAATATCTAAACTATATTTATATGTTAAAATCTCACTGTGAAAACCTAAATATTTATCCTATTTTATAAACTGGTTAATCTAAAATGATAAATATTAAAATGAGTAAAAAAAGGATCAAAATAAATTATTAATAAATATTTATTCCATATAACTTATAATATATAAAATTTTCCATTATTGGAACCTTTTTTACTTGATAATATTTGGGTGGAGTTCATTCTTTTCAAAAATTAAAAGTGTTTCTCTCACCCCACTTATAAAAGTTCTCCTGCAATCCCCCCCACATCAGACACTAAAAAACACCTTTTCTATCTATAAATTCCCAAATGAATATTATAATTACCTCCAATAAACCGGGAAGACTTATTTTGGGAATTAATATAATTAAGTAAGGCCTTTGGTGGAAACCATAACATGTTACATATAAAAGTTTTCATATTCTTCAATGATCATTTTTTATTTCTTTCTACACCTCATTAAATCTTCTTAAAATTTCATAATATAACAACAAATGTATCCTAAATTTAATGAGATGTTATTATTTAATTTTAAAAAACAAAATATTTCTCCCATTTTAATAAAATTTGTTACTAATTCATCATTCATGTCTATGACAGACTACTACCTCATCAACTGAAACCATTTTTTCTCATTACCACATCTCACGGTTGGGTATGATGATGGATATAATTTATATATATATGATATTATAGAATTAATATAAATATTAATTCATTTTGTAATGTATTTAATTTTTTAATTTACATTATTTTTGAGACATTGTAACGTCACTCTTGTGTAGGGAGGATAACAACATAGTGAAGTGATCCGATTCTCTTTTCACTAATGCATTTAATGAAAGTAAATCAAAATAATTTTAAATAATATAAGATGTATACATTAAAAATTTATTAAATTCATGTAATATTTATCACAATTAAAATATATTTTGTCATTCAATTTTAAAAATCCTCACTATCTAAAATATGATCACATCATTTCTGTATTTCTTGACTAACACATTCATAAACTACTGAGAATCTCGCTTTTCATAACTACAGAACTATGAATATATATAGTTATATTTAATGAAATGTTATGGTATTAGTGGTATTTTTATATTTCTATAATGATTACAAATTTATTATATCATTTTTATAATGATCATAAAAAATTGAAATGTCACTCATGTGTATGTATGACATACAACCTCCATGATCATATTGTATTTCATATATCAAATAAATATTCCATGAATAGTCTAAAAAGGATAATTTATAAATCAATAAAAAAATAATTTCTTGAATGTTATTTGGGAGATTATTAGACCATGATCAATTTATGGGTTATAAAAATGAAAAAATAAAACAGATAAGAAAAACAATGTGTTTGTTATACAAATAATGAGTAATTAAAGAATAATTAATAAATGGGTTATAATTTATCAGAAGTAAATATAATATTGTATTATATATAATAATGATCATATAATATATTCAAAATAAACATTTATTTATTATAAAATAGGATGTATCATTAAAAAATGATGTAGATACTTAATGTATGTGATTTGTAATCTCACTTTACTTTCAGAATGAAATATTAAAATTTCCACTTTTTTCTATTGTGTGGTGTTTATAATTACCCTTTAACATGTAATCTTATAAATACCATTATTTTATTTATATTTAATATTACAATATATTTTTTTTATTTAAAATATTGAAACAAATATTTACTAATGTGTTAAGCGACATTTCCCGATTTTCCCTCATGAAGGAATATTTTAATATTGTTCACCAAATATATTCAATAGGGGCTTTATAATGAACAGTTGACATATAGTACCGTTATACATTATTAATTCATTGTATTTTATGTTTCCATTTTATATAGTTCTATAAATTCTTTTTTTCATATATGTTACCATGTATTATAGAATTTTATAACTCAATTTCGTCGCATTAGTATATATTAACCATTAATTATTATTCATCTTCTATGATTATATGTGTAATTTTTTCTTATTATATATTATTGTATTAAATTTATATTATATTGATGTATATTTGATAAAAATAATATATTAATTTCATTTTTATCACTTCAATGATATTATTACTATAAGTGTTTATTTCCCAATCTATTTATAATAGAAATAGTTTATTATTTAATATTAGTTGAAGGAAATTATTTTATAATTTTATTATTGTACCATAAAAATTTGTAACCCTTTATTTATATATTTTATTAACCACTCCATGTTAATTCTAATAATTAATAAAGGTACGAATTCATTTCACTCCACGGTCAGAAATTCATATTCTTAAAAACCCATGTTTTCAAAAAAAATGTTTTGATAAATTATTTTAATCATTTAAAAATGATATATTAACAAAAATTATACCCATTATTAGATTTTATAAATAAAATTTAAAGGAAAATTTATATCCTTTCTAAACCAATGATTTTATTTTTTTATTAGAACATTATAAGAATCAATGATTTAATGTGCATAGTATAAACTGAATTTCTAGCCATCCAAACCACTGAAATGTTTTAATGAATAATTTTCAAAATTAATATGAAAATAAATATCTTTTCAAAATGTATTATTGTTTAAAATTTGTTTTTCAAAATGGAATCTATGGTTTAATTATTAAAATTTTAAATTATTTTTATATATCCCTTCATATTATTAAAATGTTGTTTAATAGATGGTTTTCATAAAATTTTAGGAAATTTTAGTTTTTAAATTTTTTTTAAAAATTAAAAATTTAATATTCATTAAAACAAAGTTAATGGAATATTAAATTTATTTCCATTTATTAATGTCTACATCACTTCTACTTACTTATTATGCAATGTGGATATTTTTTAATTTTAAAATCATCATTATTTCTTTGGGATACTTATTATTATTTTGAATATATTGTTAAAGAACCCATTTCTTATCCAGGATTTAATCACGTTTCAATGACATTTTTATGAATCCCATGTCAATTACAAGGGTAATCCATTTTTCAGTGATAATTTTATGGAAAAATTTCATTTCCATTTGTTAAATATGTTTCAAAGTGATTTTTATATAACAATTTTTATTTCCACCACATTATATTGTTTTAAATCGATTGGAATGAAATCCTATTTTATTACCCAAGTTATTCATGTTATCAATGGAATAATGGTTTTTTATGAGTTTTATGATGAATTAAATATCAATTAACTTTATAGATTTTTTGTTATAAGTACATAAAATAATATGTGTGTTATTAGACAGAGTTGGGTTATCCGGTTATAGATTAATTGATCGGTGTCTACAAATAACATCCTAAATAATTGTATAATGATTATATTCTCTAGATAATTATTCTCTACATTTATAGGATGGTTATTTTATTTTAAAGAGTTCTATAAGGGTTATAATTGTGTTATATGATGACGATCTTCAAATATTAGAACATGTTTTATCTATTCCTTACAAGATAGTATAATGGTTCCATTAATCCAGATTGATTCCACATTTCATGTGATTATTTATTCTTATGTATCATTTATTATCCAAATACATAATATATGTTTCAGGATTTTTGATTCGGGTATTTTTGGGTACGATTTCATTAATAATATTCTCATTCACTATAATTATGTAATTTTTCTATTATGGACATTTTATACTCAAAAATGAAATTCAATTTTAAGGATTTTGTTTACCATAAATGCTAAAATCATATCACCCATATTAGGTTTCCATTTAATAATGTTTTCAATTATGATGACCAATGAGTAGTGTATATAATGGTTTCACATGGATGATATTGATGATGTAATATGTAATATGAAACATTTAGTATAGTTGGAATGACACTAGCTTGAGTTCATGGGTATTTTTATGTATGTTTTTTTTTCCTTGTTGTCTAAAAATCTAATCCAGAACATTACATGATCATGTAATTGATATTAGTTTTTAATTTATATATAATGTTTTTTATAGTTAAAATTTGGTCACCTCTATTAGTATTAATTACCGAAATGTAATTTTTACATTTTGAGCCTCTGATATGGGAGTGTGGGTTCTAGGCTATTATATTTGGCACCAAAGACCGGATAAGGTAATATTTTATATTAATATGTTTTCATGTGATATTATCACTATTCATATGGATAACATCATATTTTCATATTAATAGGGGTAAAATTATGTTCATTATCATTGATATTCCATTTACATTTTAATCTATGCTATTTTATCATGATTAATTGATTTTTGGGATATGTTTTGTTAGCTTTAAGTATATTTAATTATTTTTGTTAGGGTGAATTAGGTAATTAATTTTTAAAGACATATTTTTTGTAGAATTGATAACCTTAATGGTATAATGAATATATGATATTGAGTTAATTATTAGAGGAATAATTTATCTTCAAGATAACCATGAATTAAAGAGTCATTTGGTGAATATGTGATTATTGTTACTTCAAAATAAAATCTCCATATTATTGTGTATGTTTTTTGAAATGAATAATGTTAACTTTTATGTTAAAACATTTATTAATATTGGTGTTTTGAGGTTATTTTTTATTTTTCAATTATTTCATTCAATGATTTCTTTTAAAAATTCTATATTATAGTAGACCTTTGACGATTAATGATACATATTATGGTGTATCAATTTAGTGAAGTATCTTAAAATATGATAACAATATTGGTTTTAGATAAATTATTATAATCAATATAACATATTATTTATCCATTTTATACTTATGTGGTATTTTAATGTTTATTTATGTGATTTGTTCATAAAATATACATCGTGAATACTAATTATCAAAAAAAGATTATATTGTTATTGAAATACAAAAATGGATTACATTATACTCATAAAGTAAGTATATTTACGTAAATTATTATTCATTAAGTAAATTTAATTCCTTAACTATATGAAAAGTATCATGAATCAAAATGTGAACATATTACCATTCTTTGGGATGAGATCAATAATCTAGTCCACACAACATTGGTTTACATTTTTTTATGTTAGCTTTATCTTTATCATTTAAATTATGTTGATAAATGATATTTATCACTATATATAATTATTTTGGATTTATGATTTTCTTCCATCATCAAATCATCGATTACCGATAATGTTATCATATTTATAAACCAAGTATCTGTTATACTTGATGAACGTTATAATTCCCATTCCACATGTTCAAAAGTGTATTCAATCCATCCTTTTTATGATGTGTCAATACAAAAAATATATTTTTATAAATAGAACCTTTTAATATTGATATTATGTTTAAATTCTGTGGGAAAAAGTTATTAAATGGGGCTTGAAGTAAAACCCTAAGATTGTAAAAGTAGAAAATTATTTTTGATTGCATAAATGAAATGAAACACTAATCTCATCTAATAATATAACACTATAAAAAATTATGTTGAATTCATTTTGAAATAAATAAATATACTGGTTATATTATTGTACATTAAATAATAATATTTTTAGGTATGGTAGTTTATTCAACACATAACATATGGTATAAAGACGCACAATAAATATGACCATTATAACCTAGTTGTTATATATATATATATATATACAATTAGTATTAAATTATTATATATATAAATATATATGTTAATCAATATAAATTATATATATTTTTTTAGAAAATATTTATTCAATTTTAAAAAATCATAATTTAATTCATTATAAATAGGTTTTCATCAAATGTTATTTTTATTTATTTTCATGGATAAATATTTTAGATATCTTTTTGATATTATAAAAAATATATTTCATAAAATTAAATTAATTTTTGAATTTGGCATATCAAAATTTACTTTTTGTATAATTTTCAGAATATATATAAAATATAGTTTATTCAATGAATAGATAAAAAATATATTTATGTAAAAATGCCATTACCTTAAAAAATAATCATTTAAAAAGATTTATTATTATTTGAATAATATTTTAAGAAAAAAATTATTATTTATTTAAATGTAATAAAATAAATTCATTTCAATTAACATCATATTATATTTTATAAATGGATGTATTTTCTTACAAAAACAGACATTTTATGAAAACTATTTGGAAATATATAATTATTCTCAATTTTAGTTATTTTAAATAACCCCGATAGAATAATGATTTAAATTGAATTTATTGAATATTTATAAATAAATATTAATTTATATTTGTAACATCCCAAGTAAGTAATGAGTAATAGATATTTTTATCTATGTCTATTAATGAATTAGATAGTGTTTTTGAGGCTTAAAATGAAAATAAATCCAATCTTAAGCATAGAATACAGTAATATTTTTAAAAGATTGTTTTACTACCTGTTGATGGAAAACCATTTTTAAATATATCGTTTGACAATTTTATAAGCTATGTTTTTCAAAATAAACTTATTCTTTATGATTGGGACATCAAAATTTACTCTGTGTGAATTTTTGGTATTTTTCAGACAATGTTCATTTTTTAATGAATAGTGAAAAATACTGCATTTTACATCATAACTTCTTTTTAATCTAATTTATTTATATGATTATATTATCTTTTGAATTGGTTTTGAAGGGAAATTATAATATATTTTTTCCATTTATTCCAATGGTGGTCATTGGAATCAATTTCACTTTGAAATTGGACGTAAACTGGTGTCAATCTTTTGAAACTTATTGTCTCATAAAAACACGCTATTTTTCATGACATCAGGAATTAATTATTAAATTAATTAATGTGAATTATAAGTTTTGAATTTTTTAAAATAGACATAATTTTTGAATTCGGAATATCAAATATAGCTTAGGGTGAATTTTTGCTATTTTTCTGAAAAACTTCAATTTTTGATGAATAGTGAAACCACTAAGTTGTACTTATAAAAACTAATTTTTCATTTAAATGAAATTTTACCACTTCTGTGTTTTGAATTTCAAAAATCCGACATACATGGTTGTCATTAAGAAGTAAAAATGTGGTTCAATGAGATTAAAATAATTTTTTGGTGAATAGTAACTCTTATGTTCTTAATCGCGATTAGAGGTAATTAGTGTAGTTTAAGGAAAAAATAATGCTTTAATAAAATTATATGAGCTTGACACATGTACTAACCTCATTGTTTGTGTCCAGGCCGACCAAGAAAATCCATGGGTCATCTTGGGGACCCCATGGAGCCACTTTGGTTGGGAAAATGACATAAATAACTTTTTATTTAATGTAAAAGTAAAAATGACACAAACATGAGATGTTTTACTAAAACAATTTTTACATGGGGTTATAAAGATCAGATTTTTTATTATAAATATTAATTGGAAATATAAAACTATTGACTACAACATAGTATTTTTTTTATAATTTTTAGACTTTAAATAAATTAAATTATTTCTGACATCATGATGATGCAGTAATGACCTCATAATTTAACGATTTAAATAAAATTGAATGATAATGTAAAATCTAAGACCTACACAAGGGCAAAACCTATTGGATGGGTGGATTTATAACCCTTATCACCTTATCCTCGAAACACATCAATGTTGGACCTCTTAAATCCGAATACCTCTTTAAAATAAAGTGATTTTTCTTTACCTTCCAAGAGTGCCCCTATTCTCCTCTTATAAAAAGCCCCCACCTCTACCTCCTTACCCACACTCCCAAAGCCTTTGTCTCGGCCAAACCCTGCCCATTTTGTCTCTCCAAATCCCTCTCTTACTCCTTGAAGCTTCAATTTGGGCAGAAGTCTTCCCAAGGAATCCTTTGAGCTCAAATCTAAGAGAGTTACCCGATCATAAGGTAATGTCTTCTTTTGAGTCCTTTTGTTTGATTTTGCTTCTCCAACCCCCTAAACACTTTTTATTATTTTATTTTGTAAAAAATCTAAAATCCTAAATATATTAGGATGTTGTTATAAGAATTATTCGAGCTACACTTACACACACCTACATCTAATGGTTAAAGGACATACTGTTTCCGTGGATGGTGAATTTATGCCTCCCGAAACGATGATTATTCAACGATCTTTTAACACCTTCAAAGGGGGCCATTAATATGTCACTATATTTATATATGATATATAATATGATTATGTTTTCTTTAATCTTCTGTATTTTTCATTTTGGGCATACCATTATGGTTTCAATTATGGGTAAACGCGATATCTTCATTTAAGGAAGTGCGGACTACCGCCCCCTCAAAGTGATTTGATTCGTTAAATACCATATGTGGGACATATAAAGGATGGAACTATGATATTATATATGATGTTATACTGGAATTATAATATACCTTTATATCATTATGATTCCATTCTATAAAATACGAAATAGAAATGAAAGTAGCGTTCATGCGTACGTACGACTTACTGTCTCCATGAATGGTGCATTTCATTTCATACCTCTAAATGATTATGTAATATTATAAATGCATGTATATACTGGATATATATGATATATATACATAATGATTATAATTCTTGATATAATGGATACATGAACAACATGTAATTATAAAGGGTTTATTTTTTACTCAAGTACCAATGATCGTTAAAACGACCGTTATTAACTTAAATAATTACATAGTGTTCATGACATGGAAATAAGTGATATAAAAGAAATAATGAACTTGAAAAAGGTTCTTAATAAATTATATATTAACTCATGTTTATTATTCATGAGATTAAAGAATGACCGAGTCAAGTCGGACCCAAGGTATGGGACTTCGTCTCAATCTCCTTACATTGAGGCATATTTTGTTTTATACACAACCTTCTTTTATACGGTGTATAAAACCCTTTGACTTTTATGTTTATCCAAAATAAATCTTTTTTATATGAATCATTTTACTAAACTATAAAAGGGAATATTTTTGTCGTACGTATGCGGTGACAACGACTTCTCCGCCACCGTGACCATTATATGAGTTTCAGTTTCCTCTACAAGCCATACCTTTTTTTAAAGAAAAATAAATACCATGTTTTACTTTTCTTTTATTTTGGCATTGAAAATGGTTTTCATAATGTTTTTATATCAATGTGTTGTATTGATATCTTGTGATTGAAACGTGGGAATGTTATGTTTCCTTTATGCATGTTTTATGTGATACGATTATGTTGAGGTTCTTGGGAATTATTATGAACACGGGTGGTTCCGTGATAAACTAAGGGCGGGTGAGGCCGATATTGCTCTCCAATGCATTGGGTAATGCGAAGGAGTGTAACGTTAAGGTTTCTCCAAAGCGATTTAGGTAATATACTTTGATGGGTATTCCAAACGTAACCAAGATGGTTACTCCCTACGTAAGAATGTTATAAATGCCTCAAGTTACCTTTATGTCTTATGATTTCTATGATTTATTCATGATTTGATGAGGTATATTGAAGTGCTTATGTTTTATGGGTAAAGTATGATTTCATTCTTATGTATATATGTACCCATGTTTCCTTTCCATATATATTTTATATCTCTTACTGAGCTTTTTATGCTTATCCCAAGTTTTTTTGAAATGTTTTTCACTGGTCAAGGGAAAGGTACATGATATGATGATAGTGTCAAGGGAGTGTGAAGAAAGAATCCATGTTTTATTTTAAATAAGTTTTCATTGATGGGAAAGAAGAATATTATCTTTGTGTAACCACTTTGTTTATATGTGGAATGTAATGCAATTTTTATGATCTAATTCTCTAAAACTCTAAACCCGAAAATATCCTCAAGGTGTAATCTTTTAATAACTCAAGATTATGTAAGGTTTAGGGATGGGGCCTTATAGTTGGTATCAAAGGTCGGGTTAGATAACATTAGGAGTTAGAATTATATTAAATGATTATCCAAAAATATTTTTTTATCTTCAAATTAAAGTGATATAATATTTGAAGATTACCATGTTGCTTCATCTATGACATGTTTGTTCAGAATGGTTTTACATAGAGGAAACAGGGAAGAAGTGCTAGGAAGGCATGCAGAAGGAAATAACCTTCCGAATCAGCATCCTGAGATGGTCGGAATTGGAACTGAATAGTTTGTTGCAGTAATGGCGTAGTTGACTCAAGCGATAAATGGCGGTGGTATCCATACACGAGAACATCCAGATCAACCGCAGAGGAACATGTTAGTGGTGGAACATTTCATGAGGCAACATCCCCCATCATTCAGATGATCATCTGACCATGTGCTAGCTGAAGGGTGGATTAAAGCACTGGAGATGATTTTTGATGCCATGGGGTGTTCAGACAATCAAAACGTTAGTCTTGATATTTATCGTTTGGAGGGTGAAGAAGATCAGTGGTGGTCGATGGTTAAAAATATCAGGGACGCTGATGAGATTGATGCTCTCGACTGGTATTAATTCAAATGTATGTTTCTTGAGAAGTATTTTGCTAAGGCTGTTCGACATAGGATGGAAAATAAATTATTTGAATTGAGGCAAGAGGAAGACTCAGTGGCTGCCTATGAAGAAAGGTTCACTCGATTGGCAAGGTATGCTCCAAATTTTATCCGAGACCTTCATAATAAAATCAATCGTTTTTACTCAGGATTAAAGCCAAAATATCGAATGGAATTAGCTTATTGTGAGTTTAAAAGTTATGAAAAGCTTGTTCGATGTGCTGAGAAGGTGGAAATGGATTTTGCCGATGATCAAGTGTTCTATAACAACCAATAGAAGAAGAGACTGAGGAGGCAGGATAAGGTATGAATTCTTCAAAAAAGTTTGACGGTAAGAAAACTAAGTTTCCAGTTTGTGATAAATGTGGCAAAAGGCATGCTGGGGAATGTCTTCTGAATTCTGGAAAGTGCTACCTATGTGGTAAGATGGGACATAAGGCTCGTGATTGCACTGGAAAAGATCAGGGTGATGGTAAGACCAAATTTGATTTACAGTTAGTGAAATGTTATAAGTGCAATGAGATGGGTCGCTATGCAAACGAGTGTCCGACAAAGATCTTGGGTGATGGGAAGAAGTTAGACTTCAAGCAGAAAGGAGTGGGGAAATCCTTTGCAACTACTTTAGCAGATGTCGGGCCATCAAATGAAGTTGTATCAGGTACTTTGTTTATTTTTTCAGATTATGCAAGTGTGTTGTTTGATTCGGGGTCTACACATTCTTTCATCTCTGAAACCTTTTCTAGTAAAATGGGAATACCATCTCAAGAAATGACTCCTGAACTTTTGGTAAAAACACCTGTGGGAAATGTTGAGGCAAAAATAATTTATAAGAATCTTCCTATCCTTATCTGTGGAAAGAACCTACTTGCAAACCTTATTGTTCTACCTCTAGTAGAGTTTGATGTTATCCTGGGTATGGATTGGCTCTCTATTTACCATGTTAAGATTGACTGTAGAGCTAAAGAAGTTTCCTTTCAGAAATACTTTCAGTTGGTGTACAAGAATGAACCCTTATTGTTGATAACTTATCAAGAGGCCATGAAACTTGTAAAAGATGAAAATGAATGTTACCTTCCACACATCATTGAAAATAAAGGAACTATTTAGATTAATGATGTGCCAGTGGTAAATGAGTATCATGATGTTTTTCCTCATGAGTTGCCTATAATAATACCAGATCGGGAAGTTGAGTTTACTGTTGACTTAGTTCCTGATGTTATGCCAATTTCAAAACCCCCTTATCCAATGGCTCAAATTGAACTTTTAGAGTTGAAGGAGCAATTGTAAGATTTATTAGAGAAAGGTTTCATTCGACCTATCACATCACCATGGGGTGCTCCTGTTTTATTTTTTAAAAAGAAAGATGGTTCAATGAGAATTTGCATTGATTATAGAGCCTTGAATAACATCACTGTTAAGAACAAATATCCTTTGCCTCATATTAATGATTTGATTGATCAGCTCCAGGGAGCTCAGTATTTTTCAAAGATTGACTTGAGATCAGGGTACCATCAGCTGAAGATAAAGGAAGACGATGTTCCAAAGACCGCGTTCCGTACAAGATATGGACATTATAAATTTGTAGTAATGCCTTTTGGGCTAACCAATGCACCTGCTATATTCATGGACTTAATGAATATAATTTTCCTTGAGTTCTTGGATACGTTTGTGGTGGTTTATATTGATGATATTTTGGTGTTTTCTAAATGTTAAGAGGAGCATGAACGACATTTAAGGGTTATCTTGAAAAACATAAAAGAAAATAAACTGTATGGAATATTCAGCTAGTGTGAGTTTTGGTTGCAAAAAATTTCTTTCCTTGGTCATAATGTTTCTAAAGATGGGATAACTGTTGATCCTGCAAAAACAAAGGTTGTTGAAGAATGGCCAAGACCCACAAATGTAACTGAGATTCGTAGCTTCCTTGGTTTGGCAGGCTATTACCGAAGTATTGTTAGAAATTTTTCACGGTTATCTAGTCCAATGAATAAGCTAACTTGGAAGGGTGTTAAGTTTATCTGGACAAAACAATGTGATGATTGTTTTCATTAATTGAAAAGAATATTGGTGAATTCTCCAGTTTTGGCACTACCTTCTTGGAATGGTGAGTTTGTTATATACAGTGATGCTTCATTGAAAGGACTTGGTTGTGTCCTAATGAAGAATGATCAGGTAATTGCTTATGCTTCACGACAGTTGAAAACTCATGAGGTAAATTACCCTACACATGATTTGGAATTAGCTGCTGTTGTTTTCGCTTTAAAAATTTGGAGGCATCATTTGTTTGGAGTAAAGTGTGAAATATATACTGATCACAAATGTTTAAAGTATATATTCACCCAGAAAGAGTTAAACATGATACTGAGGAGATGGCTGGAATTAATCAAGGATTATGATTGTACAATTCATTACCATCCGGGAAAAGCAAATAAAGTGGCTGATGCTTTGAGTCAAAAAAGTAATGCTTCATTAGCAATGTTGCGTTTGGAACGTGATCCTTTGGTTAAGGATTTGATGAACTTAGGCATAGAAGTTATTGGTGCAGGAAGTTCTTCTGTTTTGTTTCAGGTATCAATGAGATCATCTCTATCAGATAGAATCCAACAAGCACAGAAGCAAGACATTGTGTTGTAGAAAAAGGTAGAGCTGGTTCAGAAAGTTAAGATTCATGAATTCAACATTGATAATGATTTCGTTTTGAGATTTGGGAAAATATTGCGTGTGCCTTGTGATTCACAGTTGAAGAGAGAGTTGTTATGTGAAGCTCATAGTTCTCCGTTTTCAGTTCATCCTGGCAGTACTAAGATGTACAGAGATCTGCAGGAGTATTACTGGTGGGATGGAATGAAAAGAGATATTTCTGATTTTACTGTGAAGTGTTTGACATGTCAACAGGTTAAAGTAGAGAAGCAGTTACCAAAAGGGATGCTTCAGCCTTTACTAGTGCCAGAGTGGAAATGGGAGAATATATCCATGGACTTTGTTGTGGGATTACCGAAGACATATCGAGGTAATAATGCGATCTAGGATATTGTTGATCTCTTGACTAAATCTACTCATTTCCATGCTATATGAGATAATTTTTCGCTAGATCAACTATCCCGTTTTTATCTTAAAGAGATAGTCAGGTTACATGGAGTTCCCCTCTCCATTGTATCTGATCGTGATCCCAGGTTCACTTCTAACTTTTGGAAAGGCCTTCAGAAGTCGTTGGGTACTGAATTAAATTTTAGTACAACTTTTCATCCTCAATCAGATGGGAAGTCAGAACGAACAATTCAGCCATTGGAGGATATGATACGTTCTTGCTCTATGGAATATCAGGGAAGTTGGGACCAACATCTTTCTTTGGTTGAATTTTCCTATAATAACAGTTTTCATTCCAGTATAAAGATGGAACCATTTCAGGCATTATATGGGAAGTAGTGTCGAACTCCAGCTTTCTGGGATGAAGTGGGTGAAAGGATGTTGATGGGACCATAATTGGTAGAAGGGATGGAAGAAAAAGTTCAGCTGATTCAGAAGCACATGAGAACAGCTCAGAGCAGGCAGAAGAGTTATGCAGATAACCGGAGGAAGGATCTATCTTTCGAGGTAGTTAATCATGTTTTTCACAAGGTTTCTGCTTGGAAAAGAGTGATGAGATTTGGTATGAAAGGAAATCTGAGTCCAAGGTTTATTGGACCATGTGAAATTCTGGAGAGAGTTGGATCAGTTGCATACCGAGTGGATTTACCTCAGAGTTTATCTCAGGTACACAATGTTTTTCACGTTTCGATGTTGAGAAAGTATATGTCAGATCCATCTCATGTTTTGAGTCCAAAGGTAGTTCAGCTGGAAGAGAACCTATCTTATGAGGAACAACCGGTCCATATTCTTGACACAAGGAGAAAGTGTTACGGAATAAGGTGATTAATCAGGTAAAGGTTTTGTGGAAAAACCACATGATGGAAGAGGCAACATGGGAATATGAAAATGCAATGAGGGATAAGTACCTACATTTATTCGATAAGTAAATAAATTGCGGGGAAACAATTTTCAAAAGGGGGGAAGGATGTAACATCCCAAGTAATTAATGAGTAATAGATATTTTAATTTAGGTATATTAATGAATTAGATAGTGTTTTAGAGGCTTAAAATGAAAATAAATCCTATCTTAAGCATGGAATACACTAATATTTTTAAAAGATTGTTTTACTGACCTTTGATTGAAAACCATTTTTAAATATTTCTTTTGAAAATTTTATAAGATATGTTTTTCAAAATAATATTATTCTTTATGATTGGGACATCAAAATTTACTTTGTGTGAATTTTTGGTATTTTTCAGACAATGTTCATTTTTTAATGAATAGTGAAAAATACTGCATTTTACATCATAACTGCTTTTTAATCTAATTTTTTTATGTGATTAGATTATCTTTTGAATTGGTTTTGATGGTAAATTATAATATATTTTTACCATTTAATCCAATGGTGGTCATTGGAATCAATTTCACTTTGAAATTGGACTTAAAATGGTGTCAATCTTTTGATACTTATTGTCTAATAAAAACACGCTATTTGTCATGACAGCGGGAATTAATTATTAAATTAATTAATGTGACTTATATGTTATGAATTTTTTAAAATATACATCATTTTTGAATTCATAATATCAAATATAGCTTAGGGTGAATTTTTTGTATTTTTCTGAAAAACTTCAATTTTTGATGAATAGTGAAACCACTAAGTGGTACTTATAAAAACTGATTTTTCGTTTAAATGGAATTTTACCACTTCTGTGTTTTGAATTTCAAAAATCTGACATACATGGTTGTCATTAAGAATTAAAATGTGGTTCAATGAGATTAAAATAATTTTTTGCTGAATAGTAACTCTTAAGTTCTAAATCGCGATTAGAGGTAATTAGTGTAGTTTAAGGTAAAAATAATGATTTAATAAAATGAGACGATCTTGACACATGTCCTACCCTCATTTTATGTGTCATGGCCGACCAAGACAATCCATGGGTCAGCTTGGGGACCACATGGAGCCACTTTGGATGGGAAATGACATAAATAACTTTTTATTTAATGTAAAAGTAAAAATGACACAAACATGATATGTTTTAATAAAACAATTTTTACATAGGTTTATAAAGATCAGATTTTTGATTATAAATATTTATTGGAAATCTATAACTATTTCCCATATCATATTATTTTTTTATAATTTTTAGACTTTAAATAAATTAAATTATTTATGACATCATGATGATGCAGCGATGACCTCATTATTTAACGATTTAAATAAAATGGAATGATAATGTAAAATATAAGACCTACACAAGGCCAAAACCTATTGGATGGGTGGATTTAGAACCCTTATCACCTTATCGTCGAAACACATCAATGTTGGACCTCTTAAATCTGAATACCATTTTAAAATAAAGTGACTTTTCTTTACCTTCCAAGAGTGCCCCTCCTCTCCTCTTATAAAAGGCCCCCACCTCTACCTTCTTACCCACACTCCCAAAGCCTTTGTCTCGGCCAACACCTTCCCATTTTGTCTCTCCACATCCCTCTCTTACTCCTTGAAGCCTCACATTGGGCAGAAGTCTTCCCAAGGAAGCCATTGAGCTCAAATCTAAGAAAGTTATCTGATCTTAAGGTAATGTCTTCTTTTGAGTCCTTTTGTTTGATTTTGCTTCTCCAACCCCCTAAACTCTTTTTATTCTTTTATTTTGTAAAAAATATAGAATCATAAATATACTAGGATGTTTTTATAATAAGTATTCTAGCTACACTTACACACACCTACATCTAATGGTTAAAGGACATACTGTTTCCGTGGATGGTGAATTTATGCCACCCGAAACGATGATTGTTCAAAAATCTTTTAACACCTTCAAAGGTGGCCATTAAGATGTCACTATATTTATATATGATATATAATATGATTATTTTTTCTTTAATCTTCTGTATTTTTCATTTTGGGCATACCATTATGGTTTCCATTATGGGTAAATGTGATATCTTCATTTAAGGAAGTGCGGACTACCGCCCCATCAAAGTGATTTGATTCGTTAAATACCATATGTGGGACGTATAAAGGATGGAACTATGATATTATATATGATGTTATACTAGAATTATAATATACCTTTATATCATTATGATTCCAAACTATAAAATACGAAATAGAATTGAAAGTAGCGTTCATGCGTACGTACGACTTATCGTCTCCATGAATGGTGCATTTCATTTCTTACCTCTAAATGATTATGTAATATTATAAATGCATGTATATACTGGATATATATGATATATACATAATTATTATAATTCTGGATATAATGGATACATAAACAACATGTAATTATAAAGGGTTTATTTTTGACTCAAGTACCAATGATCGTTAAAACGACCGTTATTAACTTAAATAATTACATAGTGTTCATGACATGGAAATAAGTGATATAAAAGGAATAATGAACTTGAAAAAGGTTCCTAATAATGTATAAATTAACTCAAGTTTATTATTCACGAGATTAAAGAATGACCGAGTCAAGTCAGACCCGAGGTATGGGACTTCGTCTCAATCTCCTTACATTGAGGCATATTTTGTTTTATACACAACCTTATTTTATACGGTGTATAAACCCCTTTTACTTTTACGTTTATCCAAAAGGAAACTTTTTTATATGAAGAATTTTACTAAACGATAAAAGGGAATGATTTTATCGTACGTATGCAGTGACAACGACTTCTCCACTACCGTGACCATTATTTGAGTTTCACTATCCTCTACAAGCCATACCTTTTTTTAAAAGAAAAATAAATACAATGTTTTACTTTCCTTTTATTTTTAAATTTAAAATGGTTTTCATAATGTTTTTATATAAATGTGTTGTATTGATATCTTGTGATTGAAAGGTGGGAATGTTATGTTTCCTTTATGCATGTTTTATGTGATATGATTATGTTGAGTTTCTTGGTCATTATTATGAAGACGGGTGGTTCCGTGATAAACTAATGGCGAGTGAGCCCGATATTGCTCTCCAATGCATTGGGTAATGTGAAGGAGTGTAATGTTAAGGTTTCTCCGAAGCGATTTAGGGAATATACTGTGATGGGTATTCCAAACGTAACCAAGAGGGTTACTCCCTACGTAAGAATGTTATGAATGCCTCAAGTTACCTTTATGTCTTATGATTTCTATGATTTATTCATGATTTGGTGAGGTATGTTGAAGTGATTATGTTTTATGGGTAAAGTATGATTTCATTCTTATGTATATATGTACCCATGTTTCCTTTCCATATATATTTTATATCCCTTACTGAGCTTTTTCTTCTCATCCCATGTTTTTTTGAAATGTTTTTCACAGGTCAAGGGAAAGGTACATGATATGATGATAGTTTCAAGGGAGTGTCAAGAAAGAATCCATGTTTTATTTTAAATATGTTTCCATTGATGGGAAAGAAGAATATTATCTTTATGTAACCACTTTGTTTATATGTGGAATGTAATGCAAGTTTTATGATCTAATTCTCTAAAACTCTAAACCCGAAAAGATCCTCAAGGTGTAATCTTTTAATAACTCAAGATTATGTAAGGTTTAGGGCTGGGGCCTTATAATATTTATTCAATAATTTTTATCCGTCATTTACTAAAATGAACCCATGTATTACAAATGAAAATTCCCTTTTTATAAATATGTCACATAAAAACACAATAGGAAACATAATGACACATCATGCTACTAAATACTATGTGACCATTATATCCATGTTGTTATAAATTGTTCTTCCACTTCATTATTTTGAATTTCCTAAATCTGACATAAGTAATTATGGTCGGTAAGATATTTAAAATCTTATTGGGAAAACATAATTTTCAGTCAATAGTAACATTCACTTATGAATAATAATGTTACTATTATGAAAAATAATATGACTCTTAAGAATAGTAAAATATACAAGTGAGAGAAATCATTCAAATGATAGTATGAATAAAATTTATCCATCCTATAATGGAAAATATGATATAATTATATCATTTTATATGTAAATAATTTTTTCAAAAATTATTAATAGTGTGTTGTTATTTTTATTAGTCATAAATAATTTTTGATTAAATTAATTGTAATACTATTTTCCCAAAATATATGTTTCTTATCATGATTTTGATCATATGCCTATGTTATGATGATGATGATTATTATTTTTTTCACCACATGTTATATTGGTTTATCCTTTTATCTATCTTATTACAAGGTTTTTATCTCACCCATTTGTGATTTATATCCACGGCTGACTACTTGTAATATATAAAATTCAATGGCCACTAAAAAACTATAGAAGAAGGAATTAAAAAAATGTTTCTGATTTATTTTTCAATTGTTATGTATGGTCTGAGTATTCCAAATACACTAACCCATTGGATACTCAATGTATAATGAATTTAGGTTTCTTATATTTAAAATTATATAATAGTAATGTAAAAAAATTAAGGTCCTCTATAGTTGGTATTAGAGGACTATTTTGTAAATTTCACAATTAGGATTAGGGAACTATAAGGATAACACATAATATGAGAACAATATATGTGAGCACCCATAAATCATTTTTTAAAAAAAAATCAAAACATAGGGATCCCAAAAGATATTCAATCATAATTAAATGAAAAATGGAATAAATTACATATTCATTACTTGTTAACCTATTTTTTTATAACCTTTTCAATTATTTTAAATGTAAGGTAGTTGGAGAAACCAGGCCAACAACCCTTGTGGGGGACAATACAATGATTTCTTGAATGAAATCCCCAATTCATTGGTAGGATGAGTTCAAAAATGTAAGGCAATGTTTACCCAGATATATCATGTTATGAAAATTAACCAAAATAATGAGTCACATCATCCTTAACCATAGGATGGGAAACTAGATATCCAGTATATTATGTGGAAATGTCCACCAATTTTTAGTGGTTCTTTTGATCCAGTATTTGCATTATAGTGTGTTAACTCGTTGGAGAAGATATTTTCATTGCCACACTATTTTTATATAGAGAATGTGAATTGTGATTTATATCATCTAGATGATGATTTTGATAAATGGTGGTCTATGATTATGAACACCAATACGAGGGATGAAATTGAAGGGATAGAGTTAGAAGTTTTTAATATATTATTTCTTTCCATTACATCAAACCCCTTTATCCTCTATTTCTCCCTTTCCCCATTTTTTTATTTCTTTTGAATAAAAAATTTACATGATGATGAGGATTAAGATATTTCTTCTTAATATGTATTGTCCTCCAAATATCCATATTTATATAGAGAGAGAATTTTTAGAGATGACTCAAAAGTAATTAGAATATGTTATAGCTTACAATGAAAATTTCACAAGGCCTTCAAGGTGTTCTTCAGTTTTTTTCATCAACAATTATAGAAAAATTGATCGAATATATAGTAGTTTAATAGATCCCATTTTATAGGTAATAGAAATATGATTCATTGGGTGTTTTGTAAATAAAATTAATGATCTCTAAAAGTGGATATGGATTTTGTATAATGGGTTCTTGTCCATTGTGATATGAAATGATATACGGAGTTTCAATCTGATGGATCTAATAAAAAATATGAAAGAAAACTCAACTGCCCACATGTCAAAAATGTGGGAAGAAGATTCATGGGAATTTCCTAAATGGAGAAGGAAATGTTTCATGTATGGGAGAGAAGGAGAAAAATATCATTAATTATGAAAATATATGAAAAGTTTAGTATAATTTGGTGGAAGAAAGGAGAGAACCACACATGGTAAAATTATATAAGTGTAGGTATAAACAAAACTACGCTATTTGTGTACTAAACCTTGAGTCCTTGATGGTAATAATGTGTATCTTCCACAAAAACCAAATGAGTAAGGGAAGTCTTATTCAATAACTTTTGTAGATGTGGGTTAAGAGAATAAAGTCATTCCAAATACACTTCTAATTCATCGAAGAATGGAAAAATAATTATTTGATTTTGGTTCTATCCATTCCATTATATCAGGAATGTTTTCTTGAATAATTGAATTAAATACTTGAAAACATTAAGTATAGATATATATTAAAAATATTTAGGGTGAAAACATTTCAATCCAAGTGTTGGACTCTTCCCATATATGTGTAATTGGGATGATTATTCTAGATAATTTCATGATACTTCCATTAGTGGAATTCAATGATCTATTGGGAATGGATTGAATCTCATGATATAGATCACATATAAACAGTTGATAAAATGATATACCTTTTCATATTACGAACCATACCATTATCCTCTAAAAACATAAGGATGATCATGAATATCCTTTGAATAAATCATTCAATGGTGTGGATGTCTATTTCCTATGAAAAATAATACATTTCGTAAATGGTTGGGTTAATGGAAGGTATATTTTTAGAGGAAATTACCATTTTAAGGGAATATAGTTATGTATTCCTGGAAAAGAGACCATGAAGACCCCTAGATCATGAGGTAGAGTTCTTAATAAAAATAATTCTTGGAGATACCCCTTTCTAAAATCACCCCTATTGAAATGCTCCTCTAGAACTAGTGGAGTTAAAGAAACATATACATTACTTTTTATATAAAGGGTTCATATGCACCAATGCATCACTGTTGGGTGTATCAGTTCACTTTGTCTCAAAAAATGAAAAAAAAATTGGATGTGTATTGATAATCACAATATGAAAAATAGGCTATGACCACAGATCTATAGCCATGGTTTTAAAACCATGGCTATATGTGGCTATAGCCATAATTAGGTGGCCAAAAGAAATGGTTTTAATATCGTGGTTATAGGTATTTTTAATTGGATAAAACCATGGTTTCAAAAACTATGGAAATAGCCCTCATCTATAGCCATAGTAATGTGTTCTATATAAATGGTCTTCAAAACCGGGGATATATGCCTTCTTTAAAAGTGATGTATTGACGGTTTTAAAAAATGTGTCTATAGGTCTCCCACCCTTGCATGGGAGGAAGAATATATCACAAAAAAAATTCGGGGAAGAACTATTTCAATGGTTTTTAGTATATTGACTTTGTTTTTAAAAATATATACAACATATTATATACATATATTCAAAAAATACTTCATAGTGTACTGGTTAGGTCACTGAAACATGAAAGGACAGTGCTGGGATCAAATCAGGCAAGGCACACATTATTTTTCGGCTATTGGCATGATTTTCTTGGTCTATATCCACAACTAAAAACGTGGCCATAAGACAACTACCATAGTTACAAACAGAGACAACTATTGCCACGATTACAACTATAGCCAAAGGTCAGACCGCACTGCCAGAAAGATAGCGCCCACGGTTGGGAAAAACAATGTGAATAGCCTATAGCCAGTGTTTTGGGCCCTACTACCATAGTTTTGATATGGGGAAATAGCCCATTTTTCTAGGTGTGAATCAGGAACTTAAAAATATTACCAGAAATGGAATGTTTCCTATTTTTTGGATTTATAAATTATTTGATTATTTGAGAGGACCTCATTACTTCTAATAGGTGGATCTATATTTTGGATATCAATTGCTAATGGTAGAGAGGGAAGATATCTAGAAGAATGACATCATACAAGGTATGATCACTTTGAATTTTTTTGTTATTCCTTTCAAATTAATAATGCTCTTAAAATATTGTCATATTTGATGAATAGATTATTCAAAATTACCTCATTATTTTGGTTTTTTTAATTTATGACATTATCATATACTCCAAGAGAAATGATTAACATGAATAACATATAAGTCTTGTGTTGGAAAAATTGAATAGGGGGATTTTATACACCTTGTTCAAAAGGTGTGACTTTTGGATGTAGTAAGGAACATTATTGGGACATGTGATCACAAGTGAGGTAATAATTATTGACCCTTAAAAAACTAAGGTAATTAAGGAATGGCCTAGACCCTCTAGTTTCATATAAATCATTATTTTTCTTATCCCAGATTGGTACGATTAAAATTTTATTAGATGTTTCTCGTGATTCTGAAGGCTTCCAACTATGTTGTCAATGAATGGGGTAATATATGTATGGATGGAAGAATGTGAGGAAATCATTAAAAATCTAAATATAAGGATTATCATAGCACCTATACTCACATTACCAAAATGTAGAGAATGAATTATTATTTAAAGTGATGCTCCCAAAAATTATTTAGTTGTGAACTAATTAAAAATGAAAATATGATAGTCTATGCCTCATGAATGTTAATGATAATTGAGTAAAACTACCTGACACATGATCTGGGGCTGAAATATGTAATTTTTTCCTTGAAAATTTTGTGGCATTACCTATATGGGGAGAAGTGTGATATATATATACCTAGAATCAGAGCCTAAAGTATATATTCACGTAAAAAGATATCTACATGCTTCATGGATATGGTTATATCTAATTAAAGACTTTATTTCCCTATTCCCTATCATCCCAACATGGAGAACTAGGTAGCTGATTATTTCTGCATAAATGAAATTTCCCCACAATCTATGTTATAGATTAAGAATGATCCAGTCATCATGAATACGAAAATGATAGATTTAGAAATCAAAATGGTAGGGAATAAATCCCATATTTCCAAACTTATTTCCCAACTATCAATCCAAGATATTATTAATGAGTACCAAAGGGTTGATCTATAGATGCTGAATAGGGTGAATGAAGTCATGGAAGGGAATGTAAAAGAGGACCATATCTAAAATGATGCTATAATTTAGATTGGAATGATGCATTGTCTGTATTTATCACGTGGGATAATGAATGAGCTCTTTGATAATGTTCATAGCTCACTATTATCTATCCATCTTTTCAACACCAAGATGTACCAAAATCTTTAAGATCACTTATGGTGGGGAAACATGAATAATGAGATTATAGAATATGTCTCTAGGTGTTTGATATGATAGAAGGTTAATATTATGCGATATATGTCCATTGGGATGATGACATCATTTCCTACAACCATATGGAAATAGGAGAATTCCACCAGGGATATTTTTACTAGTCTCCTAATGAAATTCAATGGAAATAATGTGGTATTGGTTGTGGTGGACTGACTCACCAAAAATTACCAATTTATCTCTATTTGGAAAGACTTATCACTTTAACGACTAGAAAATAGATATGTGAATGAAGTGGTGATACTACTAGGGGTTCTACTCCCGATTGTCTCTGATCATGATCTGAAGTTCACATATAAATTTTGGAGGTGTCTTCAACATTACTTGAGTACTGAATTGAATTTATGTATGTCTGATAACACCTAATATAATGTCTAATATAAATTAAGTATTCTCTCTCATGAATGTATGTTAATATCCTTATATTTACAATTCATTGGAGGATGGGATTGGAGTCTCCCATTGGATAAGTTTTCATACAACAATAGATTCCACTCGAATATTCAAATTTCTACATTTGACGATTTTTATGGAAAAGGATGTATAACTCTTACAATTAGAGATGATACAAAATAATGATAGATACATAGACATGATCATGTATGAGAGGTGATAGAAAAGGATCAAGCCTACCAACAATATATCAAAGCAAATCATATTTGGAAAAAGTGATATGCTGACAGCTGACAAAGGGACCTGGTTTTGATGTTAGAGATTAAGTCTTCAGTTAGATATCTCCAGGTTAGAGAGTAATGTAGTTTTGAAACAAAGGGAATCTAAGCCCAGGGTATATTGTCCCCTTTGAGAATATTTATAGAATATTATTTTTTTCCTATCATCTTTCACTTCCATAGAATATGGCTTGAGTTCCTGATGTGATCCACGTATAACTCATGAGAATGTACATATGAGATCCCTCACATCTATAGAGCTCTGAGGTCCTATAGCAAATAGATGGTATATCTTATTTAGAGCGGATAGTAATGATTCAGTACTAGAGAGATAATGTTATATGCAACATTACTACCCAATTTTTCAAGGTGTCGTGGAGGAACCATATGTATGAAAAAGAAACATGGGATCAAAAGAAGTCTATGGTGGAGGAGTTCCTAGACCAATTTCTAAAAAATTAAATTTAGAGGGAGAAATCATAAATCATGGGGAATAATTTAACGACCAAATGATTTATCAAAGATATTTCCGTTATTATAATTATGTCACATAAAATCAAATTATGAAATAAAATTCCACATCATGCTACCAAATACTGTATGAACATTATAGACTAGACATTAAACATAAATTTTCCACTTCTATGTTATTAATTTTTAAAATATGACCTACATGGTGGTGATAAATTGGATAATTGGATTATGATAGAAAAAAATAATAATTTTTTATGAATAGAAACTTACCCTTATAATTAGTAATGTTAACCTTATTAATAGTAATATGACCCTTATGAGTAGTAAATAAGAAAAATTGAATAGTAATCATACCCATGATAAGTTAAATACAATATATCCAAGTTATAAGTTACAATATGATAAAATTATATCATAGTATATGTAAGTAAATATTATAACTATAATTAATTATGTATTGGTATTTTTATAAGTCATGAATACTTTAGGGTTAAAATAAAAAATCAATTCTCACAAAATATATTCATAAATTAATATTTTAATGCCTTATTATTTTATGATAATTTTATCAGAACAAAAGTAATTTTTTAAACAATTATAAAATCAGTAATAATTTTAAATTTTTTATTTTCCATGTAAATGATTATTTTAATTTAAAATTAAAATAATAATATTTATAAAATTATTTTCATAAAATGGAGTTCATTTTTAAAGTTTATACATAGAAAAATTGTTCTGGAGTATTTTTGGATTTTTCTATAAAACATAAATTTTTAGTGAATAATAAAATATGATAATTTATTTCAATTTCTAAAAACATGATTTTTTAAGTCATGCATTGGTGTTGGATGATGTAACTGTGTTTCAATTCGAATCGCATGCACTAATTTATGTATTTTGTCACAACAATCCTCACTATTTCTAGCATTCATCATAATAACAGAATAATAAATAAAATAATAAGAAAAAACCCCTCTCCTCCAATATAAATATAACCCATTTCACCCTCTTCTCCTCACACCTGTTACGATTTAAGCCTTTCCAACATTCTACCCAGTACTCATCCCTAGTCCCTCTCCGATCACAAACTGAATTTGGTCGCCACCAATACTAGAACCAAACCTAGCCTGTGGCATGGAATAAAGGGATTTGCCTATCCCCATGGGATGGAACAAATTCTTGGGTGTCAAACAACTATTTTTGTGATTTATTTAACCAATAATTAAAGCATAACTACTTAAAAACAATCCATGATATAAATCATAAATTTTCAGTCAATGAAGTCTCATAAAAAACATGAATTGAATTCATGGCATTGTATACATTACAAGAGGTCCAAATACATATAAATAACATAGAAAGACATCCATAATGACTCCACACGTCATTGGGGAGGTCACCCCAGAGTCATCACCACAACACTACACCATTGGAGGGGTCTAACAGCCAGAGTCACCTTCACCTTATGCTTTACCTTTTCATGAATCAAATATAACCAAGTTTACTTACACCCATGTGGTGTACGTAGGGTGTGATCTGAACCCCAATCGGACACCACCCATTGTTTCTTATGTGCATGAAATACAAGGTTTAAAGGGAAATAGTTTTAATATGCAAAAGCTAGCAGTGTTAAATTCCAAGGAATGTAACTTTCAATTGAAAAAAAATTCAAGACAAAACATAGAGAATGTTTTTACTTTTAAATATAAATTTTAGATGTTTTATTTTACATCAAAAAAACCCTAATACAAGTATAAATACCATAAATTATATGACAAACTAAATCATGAATGCCCCTGGGCACTAGATTTTATCAGGCCCTCTGTACATCGTACCTTAGTGTAAAGTAACCATAGAATAATCAGTTCTCATGAACGGTCCACCAGTAGAGAACATAATAAAAACCTAGGGGTCTCCAATAATCATCCACATTTTTTATCTAGAGTTTTTTTATCCAAATTCTATGTAAAACATAGAGAAAACATGCTTGTTTCTCTAGCCGTACTAGTACAAATCCGCCCCACCTAGGTACATGGGCTTCCCCCTTCGTTCTAAAACAATTTCAGCATGAAACATAAATACATTTTTCACATGAAACACCACTACAGGTCACATAAAATTAGTATACTATCAATACAAATTTTAATCTACTTTAGACACAAAACAAAACACATTGATTTTTAAAGAAACAATTTATCAAAATCCCATATTGTTTTTCACAGAAAACTCATTGAAAAATCCAATTTGTACCCTACCAACAAACTATTATGTTACTAAAATAGAAAAGTAATCCCAATATATTTCAATGAATCCAACCAATCAATTTTGGGGTAGACCCTTGTGAACCAATAAATGATTACTTCTTAAAACCTCAATTTTCACACCAACATGGCACTTAAAGTTCACATGTTCCACAAACACCATTAAAACCCATTTTCTCAGCAACAACCAAAGGGGAAAAACATTAAAAACATGATTAGAATCCCAAATACTATTAAATACAATCAATTATGTTTTTATATGGAAGCTTAAAATAAATCAATAAAACATTTTTATGAAAACACCCAATTTCACATGAAAAAGGAATTTAAAATTCATTTTCAACATAAACGACCCTAAAATTAATTATTGATAAATAATAAAATAAGATAAACATGAAAATATGATAAATACATAATGATAAAACACAATGATTTCATTAACATGGAATCACCTACAAATTTAATGAAAACCCTCTAATCCTTTGTGTAGCAACTCAATCGCATCACCACCACACCTCAAGGAAGGTAGATCAAGACTTAAAATAGATGATTGACAAAGAAAACCCAATATTAATCTCTAGTTCATAAACACTAATTTTTAGTCATTACGAACCTCAGGGATAATGGAATAAACCCTAATAAAATTGAATGAAACCCTAAGAAAATTGAAAGGAGAATGAATGAGACCCACTTACAAGAGTTATCTGGAGGAAAACACCCCAAAAACACCATTAGATGAATTTAAAAATAGCTAAAAATGAAATTGAGTATCTACATTGGAATAGAATTTCATTTTAGAACTAGAATGTGGGAAAAAGTGTGATAAATTATGGAATTATAAAGGAAAGAAGTTACCTCATCAAATATGGATTCTTTGAGAGACACTATAAATTTTTGTCCTAATTCTTGATGCATACGAGCACCAAAGAGGGGGGGGGGGAAGAAAAGATGAAACATCGAAGGATTTTTTATTTGAGAGGGAACTAGTATCACAAAAAAGGATTAAAAAATTAACTTGTTATTAAATAAAAAATATTAATTTTTGAAATTTGAAATGGGCTTCTAGGCAGGTCCAATTCTATAAATAAAAACCCAAAACCAACGTGATCATGGGATCCTAAATGGTCTAAATTAATATGGTGGTGTTAATTGGTCTGGGTAGGCTACGATGGAGTTGGAATGGAAGAAAAATGTTGTAAAATGAATGAGTTATAGAGAAATAAAAACTTATTTTAAAATATAGTACTAGGCTAACGGTTTGTCCCAATTAATGAAAACTCACATTTTCCATAAAAAATGCATGGTAAACCCCAAAAACAAATAAATAATGGAAATTAAATTAAAAATGACTTTAAAACTGGTCATGTATGTGACAGTTCTCCCCACCATGAATGGATTTTCCCCCTAGAAATACAACCTAATGCTTAATCAAAAAACAAGAACGGATACTCTTACTCATCCTGTGATGTTCGCTCTAAGGTCACATGCGTATCATAGCCATGTTTCCAAGATAAGCAATCTAGCAGAAGAGACATCCCTCAAAGAACCTTCTCTTGGGAGTGCACTATTTGCACTAGCATCTCAAAGACTAAAATGTCAGGATCTATCTACAGCTCTTCCCAACCCAACACATGGGACATATTTATGTTGTATTACTTCAACTGGGAGGCACGAACGACATCATGGATTGATATAAAATGATATGTTAAAGTCAACATGTATTCCACCTTTCCAATGCCCTCAGTGATCTCAAAAGGCCCGACATATTGCGAAGTCATATTCCCTTTCCCAATCGACGATGTCCTAGATGAGGGGCCACATTCATGAATACCCTATCACCCTAAAAAACAAAAGGTCTAGAAGCCTTTGGTCATCATATAATGTATGATGACTCTAAGCTATAAATAAGCATTTCCTAATCATCTTGACCTTCTCTGAAGTCTCCTGCACAGGGCTCGGCCCCAACAGTGAAGTCTCACCTACCTCAATCCAACATATGGGGGACTGACAAGGTCGACCATAGTGCACCTCAAAAGGAGCCATTTGAATCGAGGATTGGTAACTATTATTATAAAAAAATCATTCAATCCCAAATGGAAATCCCAGGTACCTCTAATGTCCATAACTCATGCATGTAGCATGAACTCCAAAATCTTATTCACCCCCTCTATCATACCATCTTGTAAAAACCCTGATTTTCCATGTAATTTTTTTTAATTATATGTAATTATTAAGAGTCTACAAAAATTAACAGTGTGTGATTTTGAGGCATGGTGTGCTAGGAATGAATTTCTGAACATTTTTTATGGTATGTTCAGTACATGCCAATCAGTGTTTTCTATCATTTGAAATGGTCCTAATATTGAAAATCATTGGGAATTGTTGAATCCACATCGCCAATATTTGGTTAAGGGAGACATTACTTTGACCACAGTTGGTCTGTTAAAAAATCTTATGTTTTGTGAATTTTTAAATTAAAAGAGATGAAATAATTTTATTTTTTTATTTTTTTCATAATATCAACATATAAATGTTGTGTGGGGCCAATGAGGTGTCAATCCATTAAATTTATAGACCCTACAATCTAAGTAACATCAATGTTTAGGAAATTAGGAAGCTTCCTAATTTATAAGCACAATTAATTCCCAACAATGTAACATACCCTCCCATATATATATATATATATAGATTGGGGGAAGGTACCATCACAGTTTCACTAAGAAACGAAGTGCTGAAGGAGTAACATGATGCTAATCCCTTGAAGGATAGAGCCTTTTCTAGAATGTGGTTACAAGAAACATCAAAACCCTGAGTTGGAGATCAAAGATCGAGTGACGTCATTGGAAGCCTGTTACGGGAAAGAAAAAAACAACCCACCTTTCACCATTTGTGTTTCATCAATGATTTGAGGTAAGGGTTTTGATTTCGTATTTTGAATTCAACTGATTTTATCGAATTCCTTTACCCTCCCTTTTTTACAAAGAAACACAATGGGCACATGACTAATGAACCTGGCCCAGACCCTCCGCTACATTACTTCACCCTTGCGATCTCTGTTGAATATCACCATTACGGTGACTCCAAATGACTATAAAGAAGGTAGAATGTCGACAATGCTGTAAAAATGATGTTGCGGCACAATGTCGTGACTTTCATCGGAACAACCATCAATGACCGACAAAATATCAGGAGCGTCATGAAAACGCACACCGCCGATGATCAAGAGGCTATGGCTCGACATCCATGGAGAACAGAGGAGGTGGTCAGCTCATTGGTCTGCTAGGAAAAGGGAGGCAGCATGACCACTACGCCCCCAATGAGAAGGGAGGGGGAATGACCAACGTGCCCTCGATGAAATAAATTCATGGTTGAAGTCGCGACAGAGGCAGAACCCACGCCTCTATCGGGTTCCATGATGACTGGGCAGCCCCCGTGTTGCACCTCCATTTCTCAAAACCGAATGGACCCGAGCAATTCATGATATCAGGGGGTAACGTTTTCCGAACATGACAGTGTAGGCTACACTCTACCGTGATTGGGCCACCGCCCATTATAGGCCACCCCTCTTGCGGGTCAGGACATCCCTTCACGGGCCAAGTCCACCATGGCATAGCCTAGAGTGGGTCGGGCCGAGTTAGTTCAATCTAGTCAAACAGGACACAGGTCCAACCGGGCCCAGAATCATTTAATGATCCATAATGTTGTAACTAGGCATCTATTTGACGACCAATTTGCGGTGATGGGGCCCTTGGATCGATGAAATCCTTTTTGGAATACTAAACATGATTTTTGGAGATTGATGGTGTATAGATGGATTGGATCAAACCCAATTCCAACCTGGCCACTAAATATAAAATTCTTAAAACTCACAGAACGAGTGTTAGATTGACGCATCATATGACGCATTGGAACCCATATGACATGGAGGTCCATTGGGTTACCCCTTTGTGGATCTTCGGGCTGGTTGAAATATGACCAATTTATTGAGTAGAGGTTCTCCCAGAATCAAGCATTATATGAGCTGGAAACAAAGAGGCTGGTAGTGTGGTGGTGGTTGGAGATAGACTATACAGATGTTAGCACTGATCGATCATGTGTGGGTCTGCACCGGGTAACCCAATGTGGGTCATCACCTAGTGGTCCATTTTGGATCATCACCTAGTGATCTTGTGTGGATCAACACCTTGTGACTTGACAAGGATCAGCCTTAGAAAGGCCTATTGTGGGTCAAAGATATATCAATCCTGGATGGATCAGATCTTGTGTGGGCCATTGCGGGGGTCAGTTACATATCGATCTCGTGTCAGACATTGCAGGGATTGTTTCCTATCGATCCCATGTCGTTCAGGCTCTATATGGTTAGGAAGAGTGCCTGTTTACAGATTAAGATGGTATATCTTCATCAACTAATAATTGCACTTAAATATTTTACAAAAAACCCAGATTGAGATGAGACTCAAATTAAGCTATGTTTATTGTTGGTGTTTTTTTATTGAGGTCATTATTTGGATTTTTCCTTTTTAGAATTCTGAGATACTGTCGGGGGTATTGGGGTCCCTACTAGGTATTGTTATACTCTTGCATGTCTGGGCTTCGCACGCACCTTATCTTGTCTTGTGGAGAATACGAGCAACTAGTTTGAGGCATAACAGAGCTAGGACTAGGAGTTATGTGAAGGATACATGTAAACGTGGAGAGATGAAGAGGCCATCTGCACCTATCCATAAGGTAGGATTCTCGGTGGATGATACAGGAGCTGTATTCACTTATTTATGGTACCTATACAATTCAGTTGGGATTGTATTCTGGCCCTTTACTTTTAACTCACATTTTACTACAGTAGTTTACTTCATAGTTGCTTCTCATTTCATTATAGTCTGTGTGTTTGTATAGATTCAATGAAAATTCCTTCTCATTTTACAGAGTACGTCATTCTGGTGCTAGTTTCCAGCCACTGGCCTATGGAAGGCGGGCATGGGGTAGTCACCATAAGGGCCCCGAGGGACGAGTTGTGAAAAATTAGTATCTGATGATTCAATTCTATAGTATAACTAGGAATTTGATATTTAAAATGTACCAATAGTGTTAAGTGTTATGTGTGTGTTTTTTAGTTCAGAGAGTCCATTGATGGGGTGATGACCGACATATCCATACACCAGGACGCCGAATTCTGATTTCCGACTCAGTTCACGAAAACATTGTTTGTGTCTATTTTTTGAAACTTTTTTCTTTTGATTCCTTCTTTAGACAGCTCACCAGGTATTACATTTTTATCGTGGAACTCATATATTCTTCCAGGATGCTTCCACATAGACATCTAGCTAGGATTCTTGAGAGAGTACATGATGACAGACCACAGAGTGATGAGGCATCAGTTCAGGGCCCTCTTATGGAGTTAGCACAATCGGGTGGTGTGACATCAGCACCATTACTTGTAGGGAAGTTGTTGCCTCCAGCCCCACTAGTAGAAGGTGCACACCGACTGAGCTTGTTACACATGTTTTAGTGGTAGATGCCTCTGATGTTGTAAGGTAATATGGACCATCAGGCAGTTGAGGACTAGTAGGAGGCTATATCCAATGTTTTCCACCTTGTTGGGAAACCATCCGACCTTATGGTGATACTAGCAGCCAATCACTTCCATACAGCTACAGGGTAGCATGACAGTGGCCCAAGACTTGGTAAGGATCACTGATCTCTCCCACTACTCTACCAGAATTGTAAGATACCATTTCATTAGGACACGAACCATTGAGCAGGTTGTCCAATGAGATATCAGAGCATCGATGGCATCTCTCTGCATATCAACTTAGGCTGGAGTGTTAGAGAAAGTGCTTCTTGTAGAGAGATTCCTAGCTGAGTAGGCACCCCCAGTGAGAGCCAACATAATATATAAAGTAGCAGAGTCATCTGAAGTAGGCAATAGGTAGATGAAACAATGTTCCAAGTGGAACAGACCTTATGGTGGACTACCATGGGACATAGGGTTGGAGGTGCAGAGATCACGAGGCAGAGGAAGTCATGCTAGAGATATGTTGTGTTACATGTGCGGTGGGCAGCATCACATGGCTCACAACATCCTGACATGCCGTACGGACAACTAGTCGATGGTCAAGGGACCTCCGAGGTAGTGGCAGATATTCAATCGAGGAGGTCCGCAGGTAGTAGGTGGATGTGGAAGAGGAGCTAACCGTATAACAGATGGTGGGCGGTGATACAAGGTTTTACCGCCACCACCACCTATTGGTCAACCCCGACCACAGGGAGTAGGTTGATAGGTACAATCCTAACTACATGGAGCTAAGTCATGTGACAACGGTGCTTTGGAAATTATAAGAGGTACGATAGGGGTATACTCCACCTTATCTTTTGTAATTATAGACAAAGGTTATATTCTCTCTTTTATTTCCACGTCACCCAGTCGGATCATGAATATTGTGGTTGAGCCACTGGCTCATTCCTTATAGCTAGAGACTCTTACAGGGGATGATTCGACGATTACACACTGGTGACGACAATGTGAGCTTACTATTGGAGGCAAGAGCTTTGGCTGGGAAGTCATAGTAGTAGTGTTTAAACGTTAAGACTTCATCTTGGGTGTGGACTAGTTATCCACAGTCCATTCTTAGATAGACTATATTATGCACAAAGTGTACTGTGTCTGAACATATATGACCAGGTTTTCCTTCAACGAAAAGAAGGGAACCTTTGTAGAACAGGATGGAAATACCCAGAGGAGGTTACATCCAATTACACATCAATTGGATATACATTCCCTCGGAGCAGTATATGTTGAGAGTCCAATATATCCTATAGTTTTGGACCAGTATGCAGATGTCTTTCTTGATGATGTTATAGGAATAACTCCACGCAGAGAGGTAGACTATCACATCGACTTGTACCCTAGGAAGACATTGATATTGACACAAGAATATTGGATGGCTCCCTCAGAGCATCATTCATTATGGATACAGATGCAGGACATTGTAGGGAAAGGGGTTCATAATGCCCATCGTTTCACCACAGGCAGCCCCACTTTTTTCTCCGTGAAGGAATATGGGAGTTTGAGACATGGTGGGGACTATCGTCACCAAAACCACGTGATAATTTAGAATAAGTATCCACTTTCAAGGATTGATGATCTTTTCTATCAGCTAACGGGATCTCGTTTGTTTTAGTAGATAGACCTCAGATCAGGATATCGTCATCTTAGAGTACAAAATGAGGATGTCCAGAAGATGGCCTTCAGATGTAGGTATAGCTACTATGAGTTCTTGGCTAAGCCTTCCGATATAAAAAACTCCCCTACAGTGTTTATGGGACTCATTAACATGATCATTCATCCATAACTAGATTTCTTTGTGGGGGAGTTCATCATTGACATCTTGATATACTCAACGACAGAGGAGAATCCCTATCATATGAATATAGTTCTGGATACCCTCCACAAGCACCCGCTTTATGGTAAGTTCATGAAGTTCTATTTCAGGATATGAGAGGTCCAATTTCTAAGACATGTTATCTTGATGGATGGAGTTGTAGTGGATCCTGCGAATGTAGAGGTGTTTCTTTCTTGGGAGCGACCCGGAATGTTTTTCTGAGGTGCAAAGCTTCCTAGGGTTGGCTGATTACTACCAGTGATTCATGCCCAAATTATCCAGATTTGCGGCACCCAAGTCATCATTAACAAAGAAGATGAAGCCCTCCATGTGGATGGTGAGAGGCCAGCATAGTTTTCAGTATCTGAGGTGGAGACTGACGAGTGGCCCCATCTTGAAGCTAAATTTAGAATGAATTGGGTATGTAGTCTACTACAATGTCGTAGAGACCAGACATGGGTGTGTCCTTATGTAGGAGTGAGAAGTGATCGCCTATGTCTTGCGACATCTGTGATAGCATGAGAAAAAATATACTACCCATGACCTAGAGATTGAAGTAGTGGTATTCCCCTTGATAATGTGGAGACATTAATTCATTGGAGAATGCTTTACAGTATACTCTAATAAATAGAATCTCAGGTATATCTTCTATCAGAATAACCTGAACCTGATACTTTGGTGATGGCTATAGATTCTCCAAGACATTTATTTTGAGATATTCTATAATATTGGGAAGGGGAACATGGTAACAGATGCACTCTAAAGGAGGACTGGTCTACAGTTTCTGAGAGAGGCGATAGTTCAGCTTGGTATGATGCATATATCATTCATGGATCGAGATGGAGCATCTTACCTCCAGTCTTTGAATGTTAAATCCCCACTACATCAGTGATTCAAGAATGCAATACATGGGAACACTGATTGTGACGATCTATGTGCTCAGATAACTTCAAGATAGGCACCTGAAGGATTTTTTAAATGTGGGGAGCATGCCATCCTCTTCAAGGGACGTACCATTGTACCAGTGGTGTTATGGAAGGAGGAGTTGAGGGAGTTCCATACGTCTGCTCTGGTCGTACATCCTCATGATGCAAATATGTACTAGGATATACAGTTTCATCATAAGTGTCTAAAGATGAAGAAGTTTGTATCAATGTTTGTTTCTCAATGCCTAACATGTCATCAAGTTAAGGTTGAGCATCAGTTTCCACCAGGCTTAGCATAGCCACTATAGGTTCTAGAGTGGATGTGGGATGATATATATATGGAAATTATGACAGGGATACCACATACATTAAGGGGACATGATTCCATCTGGGTGATCATTGACAGACTCACCATGTCATCACACTTCGGTCCAATCTGAGAGTAGGGATAAGTAAAGGGATTGGGATGCTTCTACAAATAAAATATTGTGTGACATCATGGGGTTCCATCGATGATCAACTCTAACAGTGACACAAATTTTACATCCTGGTTGTGAAAGGGATTATAGGAGGAGTTTGGGACTCAGCTTCATTTCAGCACCGCCTTTCTTCCTCTGATGGATGGTATGAAAGAGCGGATCATGAAAACAATAGAGGACATGATTTGTGTATGCGTCCTAGATTTTGGCTGCAGTTAGGAGGATCACTTTCCCATGATGGAGTTTACATAAAACAACAATTATCACTCCACCATCAGTATGGCACCATTCAAGGCCCTATACATTCGACCGTGCAGATCACCTCTTTGTGGGACAGATACATGGGAGTCAGCACTTATGGGTCCAGAGTTGGTACGCGCTACCAATGAGAATGTGAATTTCATCTAGGAGTGGATTTCGACTACACAGAGCAGACATAAGTCTTGTGATGGCAGTATATAGAGACATTTGGAGTTCTAGGAGGGGAACAACGTATTTTTGTGAGTCTCCTCAATGGGAAATACAAATATTTGGTCGAGGCAGCAAGTTATCACCAATGTTTATCAGACCTTTTCAGATACTTCAGAGGATTGGTGAGGTGGAATAACGCTTGGAACTTCCACCATAGTTTGGAGAGGGTGAACGACGACTTCCGCATATCCCAGTAGAGGAGATACATGCATGAACCATCTCACATAATTGACCATGATGAGCTAGACTTCGATGACATGGTGACTTTTATGGAGGTTCTAGTTGAGATTGAGGATTGATAGGAATGAGTCCTTCAAGGGTGGTCGATTCCTATAGTGCACATTTACTAGAAGCACGAGAACCTAAAATAGAGCATATGGTACCAGGAGGCCTAGATTTGTGATCAGTACCCCCTTTTGTTTCCTTAGTCTAATATATGGATTTCGGGGACAAAAAGCCATAAGGTTGGGAGAATGTAAAGACCAAGATTATCCATGATTTTTTTGATTATATAGAATTATTTGAAGTCTTAAAAAATCGACGGTGCATGATTTTGAGGTTTGGTGTTCCTAGAATGAATTTCTGAACTTTTTTATGTTACGTTCAGTAAATGCGCGAGTAGCATTTTCTAACTTTTAATCCTAAGATCGGATTTAAAATCAGGGGTCACTGTTGAATCTGTATTTACAGGATTTTCTTAAGGGTGACTTTACATTGACCAAAGTAGTTCTAGATAAAATTTTATGTTTTGTGACATATTAAAAGAAATGAAATAAATAATTTTATTATTTTATTTTCTCTCAATACCACCAATGAATAAGTGGTGTTCAGGACCTACAGTGTGTCAAGACATTAAGTGGCATGACCATAAAATATATAAAACCACAATGTTAGGGAAATTATAAAACATCCAAATTATTGAGGCACATTTATTCCCAACATCATTACATACCCTCCCTCTCTCATATATATATATATATATGGATCTTGGGGGAAGGTACTAGCATAGCTTCTCCCTGCAATGAAATGATGAAGGAGTTTTGCGATGCCAAACCCTTGGAGGATGAAGATTGTTCCGGAAAGCCATGAAAAGAAACAAAAAAACCCCTAGTCAAAGATCGACGATCGAGTGACCTCATTGGAAGCCTGTTACGAGAATGAAGAACAAAGAACCACCTTCAACCATGGGCGTTTATACAATGATTAGAGGTAGGGGTTCTGATTTCTTTTTTTGAATTCATTTGATTTTATCTAACCCATTTATCCTCTCTCTTGTTACGAGAAATCGTGGATGGTGCCGACCTAACGAACCCAGCCCAGAATATTTTCTACTTTGATACACCCTTGTCCACTCCATTGAATACTACCAACATAGCAACGCAGATCGGCTATGAAGAAGGCATCACACTAACTAGGTACGTAAAAAGGTGGTTGCGACACAAATACATGGTGGTCATCGGAATGGCTTGCACATGATGGTCGTGGAAGTGTTGCGGCGCACCGTCATGTGCTGCCAGTGAGAAAGAGTTCATAGCTTGTCAACCATAGAGAAAAAAGTAGGTGATTGGCTCTTCAGAAAGCTGTGGAAAGGGAGGTGGTGCGTCCACCGTGTCATTGGCGCTCAGGGAGGCAGCGCGACTAGCGCGCTACTGGAGAACAAAAGTCGTGGCTGATGCCTCGACATAGGTATAACTCGTGCCTCTAGAGGGTTCCGTGAAGACTGGGCGGTGCTCATATGGCACCGCCGTTTCTCAAAACCAAATGTCCCTATGCTATTCGGGATAACAGGGGGTGAAATTTTCCCCTCTTTCTAGTCTGGTCTGCACTCCACCGCGACCAGGCTGCCCCCCTTGCAGGCTGGGCCATACCTTCATGGGCCGCCCCTTTGTGGGCAGGGCTAGTTATCGGCCCAGCCTAGACCGGGTTAGGACCGGTCAATACGACCGGGTCAAACTAGACCAAGGCCCAACCGGGATCAAATACTTTTAAAGGGCTATGATATGAGAACTCGACGTCTATTTGATGAACTTTCTGCAGTGATGGGGCTTTAGATCAAGACGATCATTTTTTTCATACTCCACATAAGTTTGAGAGATGTTTGAATACAGTTGTGATAGATTGAACCCAAATCCAATAAGGCTCCTGGAACTAAAATTCATATAACTCCTAGACCAGGTGTCTAATTGACACGCCATCTATTGCGTTGTATCTCTTACAACATGGATGTCCTTTGGGTTACTAGTTTGAGGAGATTCATTCTAGTTGAAATACGACTAATGGATTAGGGAGTGGTTCTCCCAAAATCAAGTGTGCTATGTGTGGGAATATAGTGGCTGGTAGTGAGGCGGTGTTCGGAGACAGACCATACAGATGTTAGAACCAAGAAATCCATTGTGGGTCAGCACCGAGAGACCCTATGTGGGTCAGAACCTAGTAGTCCTATGTGGATAAGAACATAGAATTCATGTGTGGATTAGCACATCACAAACCCAATGAGGACCTATCACAGAGTGGCCTGTTGTGGTTCAACGATATATCGATACTGGGTGGATCAGATCATGTGTGGGTCATTGCAGGGGTTAGTTACCAATCGATCCTAGGCGGATCAAATCTAATGTGGGTCCTTACCGGTGTTAGTTACCTACTGATCTAGTGTTGGTCAGACTATATATGGTCAACAGAAGTGCCTCTTGATAATGTATGATGATATAGCTTCATGAATAATCATTTGTACTTCTATACTTCACTAAAAACCTAGATTGAGCTGAGACTATAATTGAGTGGTTTCTATTGCTTTTGTTTTGAGATTGAGATCATGAATTTTGGTTTTTTCCTTTGTGGAATTATAATTCACATTCAGGGGTCTCAGGGTCCCTATTGGGTATTGTTATACTCACGCCTGCACAATCTTCGCCCACACCTTATTGTGTATTGTGCAGATGACGAATAGTTGGGATGAGGCTTGAGGGAGCCATGTCCAAGCTTTATGCAAAAGAGATGGGAGGCTATGGAGTGCTGAGTAGTAAATCTACACCTACCCTTATGGTAGGATTCTCAGTGGATGATCTAGGAGCTACTTTATCTTTTCAGTACTACTAGTACTTTTCAGTTGGGCTTGTATTCAAGCCCTTTTCTTTTGAGTACTCTTTTTACTAAATCAGTTTACTTTACAGTTTCTTCATGTTTCATTCTAGTCTATGTGTTTGTACATGTTAAAAGGAAATGCCTTCCCATTTTAGGTTATATTCATTTCTCGTGATTCTCCCCATCCCCAGGACAATGGAATGCAGGCTTGGGGTAGTCACAGACTGGGCCCTGGGGGACAGGTGGTGACACATCTATTTTAGGATGGTATGTCATGCTCATCTTAATCTAAGACCCCAAATCCTTCTGAAGGCCTTTCCAAAATTGAGAAGTTAAACATGGTTCTCTATTTGAGACAACTACTGATGGAACACCAAGGAGTATCACCACCTACTAACGATACAAACGTCCAAACAAATCCACTTTATTTGTATCTTTGATCAAAATGAAGTGGGTTGATTTGGTCAGGCAATCAATCACCCCCAAATTTAATTCATACCCTGAGTTGTACGATTTAATCCATAATGGATGTCTATAGTGACCTCACCACAATTTCAAGATGGAATGGGTAATGGTTGGGGATAACTAGAGGGTCTCTAATGTTCTGATTTCACCTGTTGGCACTTGTAGCTTCTCAACACAAATTATACAATGTCTCGTCCCATACCTGTCTACCAGAAATGTCATCGCACATCATAATACATATTGGTGGAACCTGGATGGACAACCCAATGAGACTGGTGGCTATCCTGAACCACCACGTTCTGTCGAGATGATGGCACTACTGAGTATCCCTTGAAGCATTAGATTCCCTCTGGGGACGATGACCGATCAGAGTACGTCTCACCACAAAGGAGAAACTAACATGATTTTGGACAAAGAACATCACTAGGTTGTTCCTACTGAATCAACTCCAATAGAGAAGGAGTCAACTAAATGAACTCCAAGAATGCACCTCCACAATGCTCCGTAGTCTCCACACGCATTTGAGCAAAGAGCCCCATTAGTGTCCACTCATCACTAGACACCCTCAAAGGCTATAATTGAACACTTCTACTCAAGGTATAGTCCACCACATTACCCATTCATGGGTTACAGAAAATGTCAATGTTGAAACCATGAATGTACTCGATCTAGCAATGTTGCCTCATGTTGAGGTCCTTCTGTGAGAAGATATTTGCTAAGCTTTTGTGATCATATTAGACCACAAAATTCCTCCCAATGTTGTAGAGAAGCCATGTATTCAATGCATGAATCACCACTTACAACTCCAAGTCATGGGTCTGGATGTTCTTTTCATGTGGTCAGAGTTGGAAAGAGTCATACACCACCACATGATCATCCTGCATAAGCACACACCCTAGACCCATCCATGAAGAATCACAATTGACCACATACCACTTTTCAACCTCTTGAAAAATCAGAATGGGGGTAGTATTCAACTGCCTCTTCAGCTCCTCAAATGATGTCAGACATTCTGGGCGCCAGAAAAACTTTACTTCTTTCTGAGTAAGCATTCTTATTGATGAAGCAAGTTAAGATAAATCCCAAACAAACCGCCTGTAATAACCAGACAGCCCAAGAAAAAACCTAACCTCGGACTCATTTTTCAGTAGCTCCCATGACAATAACTCAGAGATCATCTCAGGGTCCACTAAAACCCACTTCTCAGAGATAACATGCCCCAGAAATTTGACATCCCTAATCTAGAATGTGCACTTTGAAAACTTCGCAAAGAGTCAGGGATCCCGAAGAGTGCCCAAAAAAATATTCTAGTGATGTTCGTGTTCACCGTAGAGCCATAGTAAACTATAATTTCATACAAAAACACCCCAACATAGGAATTGATGTACTTATGAAACACCTTGTTCATGAGTTCCAAAGATCGCGCTAGAGAATTTGTCATTCCAAAGGGCATGACCAAATACTCAAAGTGTTTATACCAGCTTCGGAAGGCTATTTTTGGGATATGAACTTCTTTCACCCTTAGTTGATAGTATCCCACATAGAAGTACATTCTTGAAATCAACTTTTTCCCCTTCAACTAATTGAAAAAATCATCTATTGTAGGAAAAGTGTATTTGTTCTTATCATTTACCATATTCAGCTTCTGGTAGTCAATGCATAATCAAATGGATCAAATAGTGTTTTACACAAACCACACTACAACAATCCATGGAGAGACGCTTGGGTGAATGAATCCTTTGGATTCTAATTGTTCCAAAACTATCATTAATTCCCATAGCTCGGTAGGGGACATGCGATATGAGGGATGCAACATCCTTTGTGTTCCTGGTTCCAGATCAATCTAAAACTCCACATCCCGCTCCAAGGGAAAACTTGAAAAAAAAACATTTGGGAATACTTTTAGAAACTCATTCAAAATATGAGGTATTGAAACTTTAAGGGAATGAAAATCTTCCCCTAGAACGAGAAACGATAACTAGATGAAAATACTTCCCAACTCTATGAGTGGAGGCTTGTGTGACCCGACCAAGGATCCCATTCTCCATAAAAAAATACGTGGAGACTCCCATCAGGTGTCGTCAAAACTCACTCACTGTCTGTAGCAATAAATGTGATTCTAAAAGTGTAGTTTCCAATACATACCAAGTACTATTTCTAATAGTTACATATCTAGGACCATGATTTCCAACTCCATATCATCCCCTAACATAGAAATCGCACATGAGGGGAACCTGAGACCCTTCTTCTTATTCATTCCCAGCAACGTCACCAACTCCAAAAAAGAAAGCAACTTGATTGATAAATTATATGTATCCTCACAGTGGGATGAAATCAATGAAACAGAGGAACCAATATCAAAAAGGAAATAGTTATAGAAGATGTGATCAAAACGTTACCTCATACTTTTGATGGTCTCTCCTTTGATCTTGCTGGTTCCTGATCTGCCACATGGCAATATCCAGTCTCTACCTTATGACGCCCATTAGTTTGTGTTTGTTCCCTAAATTAGCTCTAACTCGAATATGGCCATTCCCTACCACCAAGAACTCCAAATAATGATCCCACTATCCTCGATGTCTCAGACTGTGTTGGAACTCCTCTTAATTTCACTAATCCTACCCCACTCAGATGTGGATGTTCCACCCCGCAGAGGGGTTGTAAGTGCATCGTGCCTCCACACTAGTAACAATTCTTTAGAGGAAGTGGGAATTCTATACGAAAGTTCCTAGGCTTCCCACACTAGTGGAACATGACCGATATTTCATCAATAGCTGTAGATGAAAATTCTCAACAACTGTCACATGACCAGCCACCTCCTTTCTTCAAATGATCCTCCAACGTCCTTTTATTATTTGAGGAGCTGCTACTGCCCACTACAGATACTGAACCAGAGAAACCAGACATACCTTTTATGTCAATCACCACGACTCACAACCAATCAATGACCTTAGAATAGGTTTTTATCTTAAACATGAACACCAGGGAGTATATCTTTGGTCACAAGCCTTTCTCAAACATCTGGTCCTTCACCTGCTTATTGGAGACGATTTTGGGAGAATACTGAACCAACTCTGCAAAACATTTGGCATACTCCATCATATATATATTTCCCTAAAAAAGGTCTATGATCTCTTTGGATCTAGAATAATCCAATAACTCAGGGATGTACTGTTATTTAAAGACAACCTTGAAGTCTCACCAGCACATTTCCTCATTCTTCCCTGTCTAAAGAATTGATTACCACCACTTACAGCTGGGACCCACCAATAGAAAGGAATAACATTTCACACAGAGCTCCTCGGGTGCATCCAAAAAACACAAACAAGAACTTGATCGTTTGGAGCCATTTCTCTGCTTCCAGGTGTTTATGCTGCCTCAGATGGTTGGAGGATTATTTTCAGATACTCCCAAGCCTTTTCCATTCTAGGAACAATCTCATTCACTCTAATCAGAGCTCGAAAAATAGATAGTCCCTATCTTAAATTTTGGATAGCCTGGACTATGACCTCGACTAGACTATGATCAATTTGAGTTGGGGAAATCACTCCAGCTTCCTCCCATGTGCGTATGGGAGCTTTCCGGTAAGAAATGTTGCAAAAATTTGAAACAGTAAAAAAACAACTGTAAATACCAAAATTCTGAAATTTGTAATCAATTACATCAAATATAAATAATTTAAACACATTAAATCAAGAAAAAAAAACCACTTATCCACCCTCATATGATATCCATGTGTGGTCTGCAGCCAACACGTCTCTCTTGTATGTGAAGACAGTCATATAATTCATATGACCCTTGGTGACGCAAAGTATTCCATGAGAGGTACGGGCTAGGCACCCGACACCTGACCAAAACCCCTAGACCATAAAATCCTATCTCGTGCCTATCCCGACTCATCCCAAAATAGAAACATAATCCAAAAACATTAACCCCATACGATGTCATTTTGACACGAATCAAATCTGGTCGCCACCAATTCCTGCAACAAACTTGGCATATGGTAAGACACTAAGGGTGTTTCCAATCCCCACGGGCTGGAATAAGTTACAGTGTATCATAAAAATTTGATTGAGAATGATTTACCATATAATGAAAGTATACAACCTTTAAAACAATCCATAATATAAATCAGAAATTTCCAGCCAATCAAGTCTTAAGAATATACAAAAATTGAATACATGGATGGGAATACAGTACAAGAGTTCCAAATACAAATAAATAATGCAGCAAGACATGCATAAGGTCTCCACACAACAACGTGGTGCTCATCCCCTAAGCCATCTTCACAACAACGCTCTCTAAGAGGGGTCTAATAGCCTGAACCACCTTTACCAGAGGATTTAACTTTTCATGAGTGCAGCATAACCATGTCTACTTACACCAATGGGTTTTATGTAGGGTGTTATACTAATTCCAATAGGATATAACCCAATTATTCCAATGTGTATGCAATAAAAGGAAAAAAATCATTTCTATTATGCAAAGGAAAACATTGATAAATTCAATGAAATGAATCTTGAAATTGAAAAAAAATTCAAGATAACATTTTTTGAATATTAACACATTTAAATAGAAATGATAGATAATGTATTGTTCTATAAAAAACACCCTATGAAAAGGAAAAAACATAAATCCAATGACCAATAATGTCGAGAGAACCCCTAGGCACTATAGGACAGTGAGTTTATACTCTATAACTCATCCCATGGACAATAAAATAACATAATAAAACCATAATGAATCATTTTTCATGAATAATATGTTTTATAAATTTCAACTATTGAATATATTGTCAATAAACATGATATTCAGATGATGTAATCTTCTGGGTAAAATGTAAGGGAAATTCTCGGACCCAAATATCATTCCTTGTGATTCCCCCCATATCATCTGATTTTTAGTACTATTATTTGATCAAAATAATTTGTTTATCATAATATTTATTTTTATGGGATATACATGTTTTATAATTGATTTTATGATGAACAAAATTATTTTTAAAGGAACAATTCTTTAAAAAACACACCTTTTACTCCTCAAGATTATTTACCTCATTCAAGGTTGATGATTCTTATAAGAAGCTTTTTATTACCATTATAATTTCGAAAAACAATTTAAATGAATGTATGCTTATGAAATTAAATTTTTTACTTTCCATGTGTCAATAAATGATCAAAATTTATATATAATTGATGAGTAATGCATGATAATGTAAATTTTATGATGTGACAGGTGCACCTGAAATTATGTTGTTCAATGAAAATGTTATGATGTGATGGGTGCACCCATAATTATATATATATACAATGCATTGAATAATGTAATGAATCTAATAAGTTAATGTGAAATATGTTCGAACGTGATTTTATATTTGTTCAAAACATTTTTGGGTAGTTGAATACTAGGAAAAGATGATTCATATTTTTGCATTTCCAAATTCCATGTCTTCTCTTAATGCTTCCTATAATTATTATGATCATATTATTTTGTTATGAATATAGTCATTATGTTAACCCCATGTTATATTGTTTCATGTTCTTATCTATCCTTTTACTAAGCTTTTATCTCACCCATTTTTTGATGTTTTTTTTCCAATTGAGTACTTTTACTAAGGATAATTCAAGAGACAATAAGAAGCTAGGGAATAAGAAAATAAATAAATGCTTATGGTTTATTTTTTAAATGTTATATATGGTCAATGTTTCCCAAGACATTAAACAATTGGATCCTCAATAAGTAATTATATTATGTTGTTTATCTATAAAATTATTTAATAATAATGGTAGAAAAAGTAGGGTATTTATATATAGATAATTTAAAATAAAATTTTACTTTAAAAATAAACATTTTTAAAACCCACATTATAGTCATGTTTTCTAGATAAATTTGAAATTAAATATTAAAAAATATATGAATTATATTTGAAAAAATGGATTCGTTATTTGGAGTCATATTATTTAATATTTTCTTAAAAGTCAAAGTTAATTTTTTTATCAAATGTCATAGTGAAACTGGAAATTAATTAATTAACATGATTAATATAGAGATTCATTTAACATGTGTTAAACTGAAATGATAAGGGTAAAAATTAACTGTAAAATGGTCAACAATCTATTTTATGGACATATGTAGACAATATTTAAGTACCCCACAATACCCTTATTTGGTAGTGTCAATCACAGTGTGATATGTTTCTTCCCATGTGAGAGATATTGTTGCCATGTTGGTTGTAACCTGTTAAACTCATCTGATGGTAATTTTAAGTAAATAATAAATTCACAACATGATGTTCTCTGCAATATATTTTCTTTGATGACTTTTTATCTTTAAATCATGATAATATTCTTGTATTGAAGTTTTAAATTCATGCAGTTGAAAAAATTGATCTAACAAACATGATTTTCATATCTTTTTAAAAGCACACATTAGCATTTGCACGCAACAACCTCTCTTGCAAATAAGATTTTTGGGGTTTTCATGACTTTTGAATTTTTCACAACCCTTCTTTTTTATGCAACCATTATCTTTTGCGCATAAAAAGAACAAGATCTTCCTTGGTATTTTTATACTAAAGCAACACTTTTTTCACTAGATTTTCTTCCATAAATCTTCCACATGAAAATATTCTAGACGATAGAAAAATATGATGTTCATTAAAAAAAGTTATTTTTTTTAGGGGGTAGCCTCGAATTTATAGGCCTCAATGACCCTACACATAAGATTAAATCTAAGCACACACAACCCCTTTAGATTTCCTATTAGGTGAAAAAGTCTCTTCCATGAATACTCGTCATTCATTAACATTTAAATATTTCACACATTTTTTCCTTTGAAATTTTTTTTTATATGATTTCATAATATGTCATGCAACACTTTCTGTATTGTTGTCTTGATGAACTATATGATCCCTTTCATTTTTAAGTCCATGATATTCCAGGAGAGGATTAAAAATAAACCCAAACCATAATCTATTTATATCTAATAACAACCTTGCTTCCCAAACATCACACATCTTGTCTCAATAATTATATATTATTGGATAATTTTTATGTGAAAATGTGTGGTTAGAATTTGTTCATTTTTAAAAAATAAAATTTACCCACATACCTCCCACATAAAAGGCTAACCCTATCCACCAATATTTAGACATTTTTTAAAAAAATGTCCAATACATAAAAAACTCTCGTATCTATTTCACACATGTCATCAGTCTATCAATTTTTTTGTAGAATGTCAACAAAGGAATACATTTGGTTGAATTTATGAGAAGCTACCCAATGAGGAGGTAACATTCATCCATAATATTTTTTATTTTACTTATTCCTCAACCAACATAGATTATTATAAAAAATGTATAATTTAATTTTCATAATATATTCCATATATTATATATTATTATGTTCATCTACTTACATAAATCCATATATTCTTTTATCTAGTGGGATAAAAATCATTATTTTTGTGTTTGGAGGATAAACACATAACAAACATGAGTGATTTTATATGACATTACCACCTCCCAAGGATTCCCATGATGATGAATATTATTTATATATATGAAAATAATTACATAATATTACCTATTTTGTCATTATAGCATAAATAAACTTTTTACATTCTATTATATAGGTGATATAGTAACATCCCTCATGGGTATAGTGTACTGCAACATCGACAAGCTATGAGATTTATTTATTCAAAAAAAATTAAAGATATGGTAATGTGGATAATATTTTTGAATACATGGTATATAAATTCTACTATTATGATATTTTTTACATATTTATGATTATATGAATATTATATATAATTATATTTATTATATTTATTAAATTTTTTACTGACTAAATGATCATATCTTAGTTTATGTATATGTGGAAAAATTCTTCCACGATGTGTTGTGACTCACAATATTTGATCACCACATGGCATGGATAGTATGTAAATGTATATTTAAATACAAAAAAAATATGATATTATTTTCATTATATAAATGAAAAATTGTACTTAACTCTTTCCCAAAATGACCATTGAAAAATGGAAATGTTACTGATAAGTTAGTACGACCTTCCATCTATATTGTCATAACATACTTAATTTCACAAAAACATTATTAATTATCATTAGAAAAATATTAATTTATATATAAATACTATAATTATGTATTTATTTATATTATTTAGAAAATGAAACAATGATTAACGAAGGTTGAAAAAAAATATAAAAAATAAATGAAAAAAATGGTGTTACCCAATACATGATTTAAACGTGGAATTGATAATAAATGTGCAATGAGGGGTAATAATTAAATAAAATGTGTAATGACATATATGTTTGGTTATATAATATATATTTATCAAACAAATATTTATAATACATGACAGATTAATTTATAAGTAACACATCTAGACTTATGGTCAGGGATTTCTATTCTCTATTTTATTAATGAAATAAGAAATTTCACTTCACATTTATTTTTTGTGGTGTGAATACAGCCACAATGAAATGTAATATCATGAATAAAATTATCTAATTTATAGTTAAAACTTATTTTATTATGAATTTTATGGAATTATTCTCCAATAGATTACCAATATGTTATGAGACATTGCCTTAAATTCATTTCAATGAGAAATAATTTATTTTTGTACACATAATTTCACATATATAGTGTAAATTATAACTATATTATATGTAATATCATTATTTATTAGTAACACATTTTAATTTTGGTTTTAGTTGGTATTATGAAATCTAAGAGGATTTGGTATAAAATAAAACAATAGATTATACTTTTTTAATTATATTTCATTTTACTATGTTGTATTACAGCTTCATTTTCTTTGATACTCTACGATTACATTTGTAATAAATTTTTACCAAATAATATTTTATTTAAAATTTTTTATGTGGATTAATAGTTTCTTAAAATAAAAAATTCATTTATTGGTTCCAAAATCAATGTTACGGTCATTGTAACGGTTTATTTCACTATCTCACTGTAATGAAATTATGTTTAATCATTAATTTTTCTTACCAAAATAATATCATAATTTTATATTATAACCATATAATTTTCACCACATCCTATTATTCATCATATTTTAAAAATAATTGTTCCAATTTTACATCATTTAGTAAAAAATAAGTATAATATCATTCAAACTCAACTTTTACTTCAGTTAGAAATAAAATTTCTTCAAAAACAATGTTTTCAAATAAAATCAACAAAGTTTTTAATCATTTAAAAATGATTTATTTAATTATCTTATAGCCATTATTATTTTTCCTTAAAATTTCCTTGAATTTAACTTTTTCATGTTTTCAAAACAATTTCCATTATTCATATACTGTAAAAGTGAATGGAATATTTGGATTAAGTTTTTTGGAATGAATGAAATTTATATACATCATGGCCTATGAAATTTTTTAAATATTATTTTATGTGATTAGAAAAATTATTTTAAAAAAATATTTTCAAAATATGATATGTTTTAGTATTATTATACAAATTTAAAAGGCTATATTTCTGAAGAAATGTTTTAAATTATTTTTCATGAATTCTTTTTATGGTTCCAAATATTTTTTCAATAGAAAGTATTTTTCAAATTTTGGTAGATTTTTTTGTATTAAAAATTTGATTTTAAAACATAAAATGTTACCTTCAACAAAAATTATTTATTGATTTTTAATAGTATTTCCATTTATCAATTTCAATAATTCATTTGGTTTCATATACAGTAATAGGGTTATTTTTTAATAGTTTCATCATTAGTCATTCTCTTTTTAGATTATCATTATTTTAGAGAGATTGTTATGGAACCCATATCTTTGCCAAAGGATAATCATGATTCAATAATATTGTTAGGGAACTATTTATTTTCCATAGGATTTCCATGTTATTTTGTAGATTGTTATGGTACCCATTTATTTTCCATATGTCAAACAAGTTTCAAATAGTTTTTTATCAAAGCCATTTATTTCCTATGGTTACCCATGTTTCAAATATATTTAAATGAAACCCATTTAATTTATAGGGATTAATCATGTTATAAAATTAAATACTATTCTTAAATAAAGTTTTATGATGATATCAAATACCCATGTGCATAATTATTTATGTCATTCTTGGGTATTGTAAATGATGGATGCCCCTAAATAGACTTAGGTGAGAATGTTATATATTATATGATTTGTTAGAAAAGAATAATTCTAAATAATTTGGTAATTATTATGTTATCTAGGGAATTATATTTATAGCAAACCATATGGTTATTCTATTTTTAGGGGTCCTGTGAGGGATATTTAATTTTTCTATGAGGATAATGATAAAAAATACCAATAAATTTTATCTACATTTCAATGATTTTAAAAGGCATAACATGATAATAATTGATATACCATTCTTCATGAATTTTTATTCTTTTGAATCTTTCCTTTGTTATTGGATTATTTCATGTTTCATAACTGATTTTTTAGGCGTTGATGGGTTTAATTTATTTTATGATCCAATAATTCTATAGGATTATGTAATCAAATATTTATAATCTCCATATATTTACAAATGAAAATCAATTTTTTATGATTATGTTTATCCTGAGAAATAATTTTATCTCAAACTTCTTATCATTCATTTTATCAATGTTTTCAATTATGATGATAAATGACTTATGATTATAAGTGTTTCATATGGATGATGTTGATGAATTAAAATTGAATATAAAAATACTATTATAGTGGGAAATATATTATATTGAAATCATGATTACCATTTATGTATGATTTCTTCGTAATTATATGAAACAATAAACCAAAAGGCCATTGAGAATTCAAGTCATCCAATTTTTTTATTCATATTTTATGTTTTGTATATTGAAAATTTCTTCACCCCCCATTGGTATCAAATAATAAATTATAATGTTCATATTTTAATAAAAAATCAGAGAGCATATATTATAGGATATTATTTGAGTTCTTTTAAAATAAAGTATAAATTTTTAATGGAAAATACGGAGGAAAATCTAAATGATCCCAAAAAAATATCATGAATGATGAAAATGTAAACCCTTAAAAAATAGAAAATAAAATAATTGATATAGATAGGATTAGGTTGTTTCGGGTTCCTATGGTGTCAATAATCTATTATTCATTAAAAAAACCCTAAGATAATAAAACTATGATATATTGTGGCCCTATATATATATATGATACCATCATACCAAGTATTCTCTAATGATGTTTTACTGGATATCATCATTTATTTTTATAGAATAGTGAAAAAACTGACAATTTGGGGGATCAGTGAGTATGAACTGAGATTAAGTGTTTTTATATTTTTACGGAAATGAAATAAATTTTTTTCACATAATTAAAAAAAAATTGAAAAATAAACTATATACTTATTGTTTGGTTCTAATCTACCAAATGAAAATTATTTCGATGACTATGAGTGTAATTTCACAATTTCTACAAGATAAAGGTTTATTGTTCTATTTAACATAGGATACATTCAATGGGATGTATAAGAAATGTCCCTACCATCATTGTGACCCAGAATATATCATAAAAACATTATATAATTCGTTGAAACCATATCAGATAACCGACATTGAACTTTCACCTGGATATTATTTCTATGATAAAAAGATAATGATCTCAAATAGATACTCAATAATTTTCATAGAATTCACAACCCATGTTTTCATGATATTGGACCACAATTAAGAAGGAATCCAAAAACACACAACATGTTAATGAAAAAAACTATTTATTTTTACAATAAAAATACTCAACACACTGTTACTGAAAATTTCCTATAATGAAAAATGTTATAGCGTTCACTAACATTCAACTAAATCATTGATATGACTACCCACATCCCTAAATATGATAATTTTACTGGTTATGACCCTATGATTAAATAATTAGAATATATTTTATAAAATTACTATAATATTGGTTACAAAAACCTTCCCATAATTTTGGTGGAAGGAATATACAGAGATGAAATAGTAATGCCTCTAGTTTTATAATAAAATAAAAAACAATTCAAAACATTGTAAGAACCCAATAAATCATGATGAATAGATGAATTTAATGGGATATTGAAACGAATAATTGGAAGTTCCAATGAGATGAAATAAAAATTTTCTTTCTATACTATGCATACTAAATCGCGGTTTACAAATATGTTGTCTCGTGTTTGGTAGTTAGTAAAAATGATGGTTTTAGAGGAAAAAGAAATCATACATACACTATTGAGTAAAATTTATAGGATAATCTAACAGTATTCATAATTAGTATTGGATACCAAATCAGGATTATGATCTATAGAAACTCATATAAAACCCCCCAAAAAATAATGAATATTAAAATTTTAAATTTGAATGAGACCACTCTATATGTTTTGAAAACCCTACATTATGTTACTTAATGAATATTTTACAAGATAAAAATCATAAGTAAAAACATTAAATAAAATAACACTAATGAAAAGAGAAGGATTATAGGGAAAGATGAGGGATTCCTGTTATATTTTTGACTGTTTAACTATTAATTCACTTAACTTAATAAATTAAGAACGTGAATCCGAATTACGAACTATTAAAATTTTAGAATAGTTTCATGAAATTGATACTTGATATTTCATTTCATGAGGAAATCATTCCAAGATCCCCTTATTTGAAATATCACAATATTATATAATTTATAATGGAATCATTAGAATAATTTTATCAATAAAATATAAAAGAAGAGTTTAGTGTTTTCCAGTTGAATAGGATACCGCCCAAAAATTAGGAACCAATGTGTTTTTACATTCCATGTTCTATGGGAGACATGTTTTCCTTTTTTTATTACATATGTGATACTGGTTCATGTATCTGTTTGATAACTTTATTTATGTTTTTTCAATTGATAATTGGAGTCCCAATACCCACTGTAGTAGTTTTTCAACTTTCATATCAATCCATAAGCCCCTGACATTTAAGGGTATACGACTTCTTATTAGGTGTACATAAGCTCTATTTACTTGTTTATTTTCTCATTTTAATATGAAATTGGATAAATAAGTCACTATAATTTATTCAAGGGCCTTTCCATATATGGTAGGAATATTATTAATTTTTCTATGGGAATTTTATTTAATATTTTCTAACAAAAGGAGGAATATCATATTTTCAAAATTGGCTAGGAACCACACCAATGTCAAATTTTATCTAGAGATGATATTTTTCATGTGAATAACTCATTTTAAGAATATTAATTAGAGAGTTTATTATTTCATAATGAAATTAATTGAAATATTCAATGAAATATAGAGAGCTATATGGGGATTAATTTATCCTAGTAAATTGAACATCAAGATACGTTAGAAGTATAATTCCTATCCAAAATAGAAGAATTTATCATTGAAATATACATTGAACCAACTTGTTCAACCTTTATTTGAAGAATAATTGACTATAAATTACAGAAGAATAATAATATTTTAACAATACATTCATTAAGAGTAAATAATAGTACATTTGAAGAATCAGAACCAATTTTATCCTTTCTAAACATGTTCCCCCCACTAAAAAGATCAATCCTATGCGGGATCATTTAGAATCATAATTTTTATATAATAATCAACATTTATAGTCTTCATATCTTGAAAATTAAGATAATTTCATGGTGTTATGTCTATCGTTCGTCTAAAAAAAATTATCACTTATTTTGTATTATCTATATTCACTATATATTTATATTATAGTCATTGTGTATACAGAAAATCACTACAAAAAACAACTGAACTTCAAGGGTGGGATCTTGGATAAAGATAAATCCAAATATAAAATAATTTTATACTGAACAATTAGTCTAACTTCATTTTTTCAGAATAATATTTCCAGTTTTAGACATCTGATGAAAAATTCAAATTCAGGTGGTCCCTATGAAGTTTCAAGTAAATGGGTTTACAAATGAAATTAATTAATTGATTTAAATAATAACAATAAATATTTTGGATCTCTATATAGAAAATATTAATTAAAATGTTTTGAAAAAGAAGGATCATTATACAAGGATATTTTTAGATCAAAATTTAGAATGGTTGGTTAAAACTCATATTTTCCTTTTTGTATAGGTTATATAGTTATAATTAGATTATTTTTGACCTTGAAGGCCCGGAAAAAAACACATCCACCATTCCAGTAGGGTCTTTTTATTATAGATGAATTTTTTATTGTTCATGATCTCCACCTTCCACTATTTCAAGGTGTAAGATGGCTATTTTTCAGATTTGATTGATTTATTTTTTTTATGTTTCCTTGGATAATATTCTTATTGTAGGATTTGATTTTAATAACTTTTTAGACATATAAAACACAACTTAAAAAGGACTTCCAAAATATACGTTGAATTGAATTAGAAAAACCATTACTTCATGGTCAATGATTTTATTTTTTTGGTAAAAATTATTATAATAATTAATTTTAGTTTAAAAGAAATATAATTAATGTAATAGAAAAATATCCTATAAATAATATATGAAATATGAAATTGTGTCTAATTAGAAATGTTTTTGATTCACAAGATATTCGTGAAGAATTTTTCTAAAATAATCAAACCACATTGTTCCCTACATGTTAAATAAAAAATATTTTTATAAATTGTGTTGGGAATATTTTAATTTTCATAACGAAGTGTGTATTTTATCATCGATTATAACATCCTCATATTTGAACTATCAATTGAGATTCTTAGTTACACGGGTGAAATTATATTAGTGGAATTTTAGTTTAATTAAAAGGAAGGAAGTTTCTTGTAGTGTAACCTACTAGTAGAGAGCATGATGAGGCTTATAACAGTTACACTAGTATTGGGAGGTGGCTAATAGAAGAAGAATTATATTTAATGAAATTTTACAAATAATTAATCTTCTCAAGAGTCATTCACATTAATGTTTATTCTATGTTAAAAATTCAATTTTTTATGTATGAAATTGAACTTGAACTTATCAGATTAAATTCATTACTATAAGATTTTTTATTAGTTATTAATAATAAACATGTGGTTGAAAATATATTGGTAGTCCATTTTTCTAGATTGTACCATACCCAGAGTGAACACCCAAGGGAGTTGAAATAATATATTTTTGATAAAAATCTTTTCACTATTTCAAAAAACAGAATTCCATGTTTTTATAACTATTTTATAATTATTTCTACTTGAATTAGACCAAGGTACTTATCCTACAACAATATATATATTTTTTTGAAGGAAGAAAATAACTACTATCAGATGACCATATTTTATTTAAAATGTTTTATGATGGAATAATGAGATAATTGATTCTTAAGGATGAAATTATTCCCATTCTATAAAATTTTAATTCAACTTCATGTAGTTGGGTCCATGGTACTAATAGAAATTCTCAATAAGTTCTCCAATCTAAGATATAATGGCCCACATTATTCATTGATGACCTAATCCTAGTATTTGGGAATATAAATTTCTGTGAAATTGAAATATTTATAATAATCAAGTGATACTAAATAAGGGTATTTTATGGGTCCATCATTTTATGACCGTGGGATGGATTTCACATGCCCCTTTTCCCTCTTTATATGGAAATTAATACCTTTTAGTTGTTGTTAATTACATATCAAAATGTGTTTGCCTTATTTAACTACCTATCAATAAATCAAGTTGTTTGATAATTTCCAACAAGAAAAATATATATTATATGTTTTGTTCGACTAGAATAATGCTAAATAATTTTGTAATGATTATGTTATCTAGGGAATTATATTTATAGAAAACATATGGTTATTCTATTTTTAAGGTACCTGTGAGGGATATTTAATTTTTCTATGAGGATAATGTTAACAAATACCAATATGTTTTATCTACATTTCAATGATTTTAAAAGGCATAACATGATAATAATTGATATACCATTCTTCATGATTTTCTGTTCTATGGAATATGTCCTTTGTTATTGGATTATTTCATTTTTTGTAAATGATTTTTTAGGCGTTGATGGGTATAATTTATTTTGTGATCCAATAATTTTCTTTGATTATGTAATCGCACATTTATGATCTCCATATACTTACAATTGAAATTCGATTTTTTATGATTATGTTTAACCTTAGTAATAATTTTATCTCACACTTCTTATCATTTATTTTATCAAAGTTTTCATGTGTGATGATAAATGACTTGTTCTTATAAGTGTTTCACATGGATGATGTTGATGAATTAAAACAGAATATAAAAATACTGTTATAGTGGGAAATATATTATATTGAAATCATGATTATCTTTTATGTATGATTTCTTCTTAATTATAAGAGACAATTAAACAAAAGTCCATTAAGAATTCAAGTCATCCAAATATTTTATTCATATTGTATGTTTTGAATATTGAAAATTGGTTCACACCCGTTGGTATCAAATATTAAATTTTAATTTTCATATTTTAATAAAAATTCAGAGAGCATAGATTATAGGATATTATTTGATTTCGTTTAAAATAATGAAGAAATTTTTAATGGAAAATACTGACAAAAATCTAAATGATTCCAACAAAAATATCTCATGAATGAAGAAAATCTAAACCCTTAAAAATTGAAAATAAAATAATGGATATAGATATGATTAGGTTGTTTCCGGTTCCTATGGTGTCAATAATCTATTATTCATTAAAAAGACCCTAGGATAATGAAACTATGATATTATATTACCCTATATATATATATGATACCATATTACCATGGATTATCTAATGATGTTTTACTAGATATCATCATTTATTTTTATAGATAGTGAAAAAACATACAAATTGGGGGTTCAGTGAGGATGAAATGAGATTAAGTGTTTTTCTATTTTTAAGAAAATGAAATAATTTTTTTTCACATAATATAAAAAAATTGAAAAATAAACTATATACTTATTATTTTGTGCTAATCTACCAAATGATAATTATTTTGATGACAATGAGTATAATTTCACAAATTATACACGATAAAGGTTTATTGTTCTATTTAACAAAGGATACATTGAATTGGATGTATAGGAAATGTCCCTACCATCATTGTGACCCAGAATATATCATAAGTACATTCTATAATTGGTTGAAACCATATCAGATAACCAACATTGATCTTTCACCTGGATATTATTTCCATGATAATAAGATAATGTTCTCAAATAGATACTCAATAATTTGTCATAGAATTCTCAACCCATGTTTTCATGATAGAGGACCACTATTAAGAAGTAATCCAAAAACACTCGTCATGTTAATGAAAAAACTATTTATTTTTACAATAAAAATACTCGACACATTGTTACTGAAAATTTCATTTATTGACCAATGTTTAACCATTCACTTTCATTCAATTAAATAATTTATATGACTACCCACATCCCTAAATATGATAATTTTACTGGTTATTACACTATGATTAAATAATTAGAATATATTTTATAAAATTACTATAATATTGGTTACCAAAACCATACCATAATTTTTGTGGAAGGAATATATAGAGATGAAATAGTTATGCCCCTAATTTTATAATAAAATAAAAAAAAATCAAAACATTGTCAAAACCCAATAAATCATGATTAATAGATGAATTTAATGGGATGTTGAAACGAATAATTAGCATTTCCAATAAGATGAAATCCAAATTTTCATTCAATAAGGCACATACTAAATCATGGTTTATAAATATGTTGTCTCGTGTTTGGTAGATAGTAAAAATGATGGTATTATAAGAAAAATAAACCATGCATACACTATTGAGTCTAATTTATAGGATAATATAACAGTATTCATAATTAGTATTAGATACCAAAACTAGGATTATATTCTATAGAAACTCGTATAAAACCCCCAAAACAAAATAATGATTTTTAAAATTTCAAATTGGAGTGAGACCACTCTATATGTTTTGAAAACCCTACATTATGTTACTTAATGAATATTTTACATAATAATAATCAAAAGTAAAAACATTAAATCAAATAACACTAATTAAAAGAGAATGATTATAGGGGAAGATGAGGGATTCCTATTATAGTATAGATCATTTAACTATTAATTCACTTTAATTAATAAATTTAGAATGTTAATCCGGATTACGAAATATTAATATTTAAAATGGTTTCATGAAACTGATACTTGATATTCCATTATATAAGGCACTCATTCCAAGATCCCTTTATTTGAAATATCTCAATATGATATAATTTCTAATGGAATCATTATAATAATTTAATCAATATAATTTCAAAGAAGAGTTTAATGTTTTCCAGTTGAATAGGATACCTCCCAAAAATTAGGAACCAAGGTTTTTTTACATTCCATTGCTTATGGGATACATGTTATATTTTTTTTATTACATATGTGATACTGGTTGATGTATTTGTTTGATACCTTTATTTATGATTTTTCAATTGATAATTGGAGTCTCAAAACCCACTATAGCAATTTTTTGACTTTCATATCAATCCATAATCCACTGACATTTAAGGGTATAAAACATCTTATTAGGTGTATATAATCTCTATTTACATGTTGATTTTCTCATTTTAATATGTAATTGGATCAATAAGTCACTATAATTTATACAAGGGCCTTTCTTTATATGGTAGGAATATTATTAATTATTCTATTGGAATTTTATTTAATATTTTTTAACAAAAGTAGGAATATAGCATTTTAAAATTTGGTAAGGAACCACTGCAATGTCAAATTTTTTCTACAGATGATATTTTTCATGTGAATAACTCATTTTATGAATATTAATTAGAGATTTTATGATTTGATAATGAAATTAAATGAAATATTCAATGAAATATAGAGATCTATATGGGGATTAATTAATCCTATTAAATGGAACATCAAGAAAAGTTTGAAGTATAATTCCTATCCAACATATAAGAATTTATCATTGAAATATAAATTGAACCCACTCGTTCAACCTTTATTTGAAGAATAATTGTCTATAAATTGTAGAATAATAATATTATTTTAACAATACATTCATTAAGAGTAAATATAAGTACATATGAAGAATTAGAAGCAATTTTATCCTTTCTAAATATTTCCCCCCCACAAAAAAGAGCAATCCTATGAGGGATCATTTAGAATCTTAATTTTTATATAAAAATGAACATTTATAGTCCTCATTTCTTGTAAATTTATAGAATTTCATGGTTCTATGTCTATCGTTCATCTAACAAAAATTATCACATATTTTGGATGATCTATATTGAGTATATATTTATATTCTAGTCGTTTTGTATACAAAAAATCACCATGAAACACAACTGAACTCCAAGGGTGGGATCTTGGATAATGATCAATCCAAATATAAAATATTTGTATACTGAACATTTGGCCTAACTTCATTTTTTCAAAATATTATTTAAATTTTTAGACATCCCATGAAAAATTACAATTCAGGTGGTCCCTAGGAAGTTTCAAGTAAATGGGTTTATGAATGAAATGAATTCATTTATTTAAATAATAACAATAAATATTTTGGCTGTCTACATAGAGAATATTAAATAAAATGTTCTGAAAAGGAAGGAACAATATACAAGGATATTTTTAGATCAAAATTTATAAAGGTTGGTTAAAACTCATATTTTCTATTTTTGGATAGTTTATACGGTTATAATTAGATTATTTTTTGACCTTTAAGGCCCCGAAAAAACCACATTCACTATTCCAGTACGGTCATTTTATTATAGAAGAATTTTTTGTGGTTTATGATCTCCACCTTCCACTATTTCAAGCTGTATGATGGATTTTTTTTCATATTTTATTGATTAATTTATTTTATGTTTTCTTGGATAATAGTTCTATTGTAGGAATTTATTTTAATAATTTTTTAAAAATATAAAATATAAATTAAAAAGGACGTCCAAAATATATGTTTAATTGAATTAGAAAAAACATCACTTCATGGTCAATGATTGTATTTTTTTGGTAAAAATTATTATAATAATTATTTTTAAGTTGAAAAAAATATATTTAAAGTGACAGAAAAATATCCTTTAAATAATATATGAAATATGAAATTCTGTCTAATTTGAAATGTTTTGGATTCACAAGACATTCGTGAAGTACTTTTCGAAAATAACCAAAGAACTTTGTTCCCTACATGTTAAATAAAATAAATTATTAATTGTGTTGGTAGTATTTAAATTTATATAACGAAACATGTATTTTAGCATCGATTATTACATCCTCATATTTGAACTATCAATTGAGATTCTTAGTTACACGGGTGAAATTATATTGGTGAAATTTTACTTTAATTAAAAGGAAGGATGTTTCTTCTAGTATAACCTACTAGTAGAGAGCATGAGGAGGCTTATAATAGTTACACTAGTATTGGGAGGTGGCTCATAGAAGAAGAATTAGATTTAATGAAATTGTACAAATTATTATTCATCTCAAGAGTCATTTACTTTAATCTTTATTCTACATTAAATTTTCAATTTTATATGTATGAAACTAAACTTCAACTTATCAGATTAAATTCATTACTATACAATTTTTTATAAGTTATTAATAATAAACATGGGGTTGAAAAGATATTGGTAGTCCATTTTTTAAGATTGTACCTTACCCAGAGTGAACACCCATGTGAGATGAAATCATATATTTTTGTTAAAAATATTTTCACTATTTCCAAAAAACAAAATTCTTTGTTTTCATGACTATTTTATAATTATTTCTACTTGAATTAGTCCAATGGACTTATCCTACAACAATAGAAATACGTTTTTGAAGGAATCAAATAACTATAATCAGATGACCATATTTTATTTAAAATGTATTATAATGGAATAATGAGATAATTGATTCTAAAGGGTGAAATTATTCCAATTCTAGACATTTTTAATTCATATTCAGGGAGTTGGCACCATGGTACTAATAGAACTGCTCATTAAGTTCTCCAATCATCGATATAGTGGCCCACATTATTCATTGATGACCTAATCCTAGTATTTGGGTATATAAATTACTATGAAATTGAAATTTTTATAATAATCAAGTGATACTAGCTAAGGGTATTTTAGGGGTCCATCACATTATGACTGGGGGATGGATTTCACATACCCCTTTTCCCTCCTTATATGGAAATGAATACCTTTTAGTTTTTGTTAATTAAATATCAAAATGGGGTTTTCTAATTGAACTACCTATCAATAAATCTAGTTGATTGATAATTTTAAACAAGAAATATATATATTAATTGTTTGTATTCAAAATTATTTAATTATTTATAATGGAACCCAATTAAAAATAGATCTGATTTTGAATTTTGAGGATAGGTTTGGTTGTGTTCACATAATAGGTTTAACCGGAAACCCAAAAAGTATTTTTGTGGACATAAAAACTAACAAATATGTTTGTCACTGTATCGGCTACTCTTTGGAATGTAATTACATTTTTTTTGTGAAACTAAAATATGGGTGTTTTTCAAATACCTTGTATTTTTATTTTGAATTTATATAAAATTTGGAAATTTGTTTATAGGAGTTAAGTGAACTAGATGAAATTAGAAGGGAAACGTTTGTAATTTCTCAAAACTATAATTAATGGAAAAAAATATTTTCCTGATTCACTAATTAAAATAGGAAAATTAAAATAAGATAAAATATTATTTTGTTGAATTCTCAAATGAAGATGTTCTCCTGAAATATCATATTTTTGTGTCTTATTCAATTTTCAATAAAGAGAGTTCATTAAAATGTGGTAGTGTAATTGGGTGTACAATAAAACATACTATTTCTATTAAATTGGAAAATAGTGATGTGGTACATTGAGGGACATACAAGGGGGTTGAAATATAATTTCATGAATTATAATTGGACATTTTTTATGTTTAACTAATGTCTACAATATCTAAAATGTATTAGAGTTAACACCTCATTTCTTGAATATTATTTCCTTATTTTTCAATGATTGTTTCTCATTATGTCGGATATATTTTGATGTTTTATTTTTTTATTTATATTTTTTTAATATTCCAACCAGATAATTATATTTTTTGGGACTCAAAGTATAAATTGAATGAAATCAAATAAACATTATATATTTTCAATGAGTTCATGATTCCATTTTCCCCATCCATTTCTTCTGGATGTAGGAAACTAATTTTTAAGTAATCCTAATTCTTCCTTTGAAACAATGACAAATATTTAACATTTATCAAGATCCTTTTTAATCCATATTGAGAAATTATGTTCATTGATTTATAAAAATGAAATTAATAATAGTTAAAAACAATTATTTTTTAAAACTGATTAGTTGTGTGGAAATTAGGTAGTTTTGATCACTTCTGAAGCCCAATAAGAAGTGTATTAAAATATAAATTAAATTTTAATTTTGATATTTAATTATTATCCACGTTATCATCCCATACATGGGATTATTTTTTCTTTTATCTTTTGGGTAATGAGAAACATTATTTTCTTGTTATGTGCATCAATTCTGCCAAATCAAAAACACCAACCACCATTTTAAAAAATAAAGTTCTACTAAAATATTCAATCAATTTTTTATATAAAATTGATTTATTGGTGACATTTATTTTGAAAAATAATTATTCCAAATGTTCTTATATGTTTATAATATCAAATATTGTCTAACATATTTAATTGATCTAAATATTGTTAGGATTAAATTAATCATTTGTGTTTTTATCTGATTTCATTTTGTTTGACATTCATGAAGACTATGTAATGTTGTTTTGAAATGTTATATTATTTTAAAATTTGATGAATAAACTGAGTGTTAATGAAAATAATCATTATCCTAGATATTTATCTAATTTATCCTGAAATATAATAAGAATCAAAATCATTTGAGATTATTATAAATTAATTAATTTGTGAGAAATAAGGGAATTGAGATCACACTGTATGTATCTATGAAAATGTAAGTGGCTTTATTTCTGTAAATAAAAACAAATAAATCTATTCCTTTTATTGTTCTATTCAATAATTCATTAATGGGAAGAATTATAATAATCATTCCTTATAAAAAATGTAGTCATGAAATTTAGTTGGCCAAGAACTCAAATAAACAGTCAGATAATTTATTTTTAACAAATCATCATATTCATGTTTATAATGTGGGATGTGATGTATTAAATTAATCAAACTAGTGACAGTGAATTTTGTTTCCTTTTTATATATATCTAATTCTACTAAGATCTCTCGAGTATTTACTTCTTATACTATAATTTGAGTTTGTATTGATGTGGTTCAGTTTGATAAATTCACATTGGATGCAAGAGAAAATTATTATAACAGATGACATAGTATACTTCTTTAACTCATTTTTATAGATTTTAACATAGGTTGGATAATCATTTTTTACATTGTTTCCTCTTTAATGAACCGTTTAAATTAATTAATTTCCTTGGAATACTATGGATCAACTGTGGAGGAGATTTATATAGTACAATTTTATCACACTTTTAGACATAATTCTTTGATGAACTCTTGTGTATTTATAATATATATTATAATATAAAATCTTCTGAAAATGAATAAATATTTTGGAATCAAGTTATCACTGATCATTACAACAAATTTTCTAGTTTTGGTTTCCATATTGAGAAAATATATTGATGTATATTTTTTATAGAGGGGATATATTTTAATCTAATATTTCAATTTTAAATGATATTAACTTATAGTATTTTCATATTCAATAGTGGATAAGATGGTATAGAGACACATTTAGATGAAACACCCAATGTCCATAACATATACATTCCATGTTTATACTAGTTCATATGTATTGACTATATCATGAATCTGGAAAAAGAGAATATGAATTATTTATACCATGTTAACCCTATTGTGGGTATATATTATTACATAACCCACCAATAGTTCAGTAATACATGTTTATGAATCTTTTACAGACTGTGATGGTCCCCCCAAAACTGGAAATAAAAATAATTTTTCCGCATTTATTGATTTTGAAATCAATTTAGGAAATGTATTATAAAAATTTAATTTCCAAATTATTTATTCTAGTGCACTAAAACATTTCATGATCTATTGATTAATTTTCATCCATAACTGATGGATGAGGCAATTGTTCCTTTGGTTGTCTAATACCTTTTTCTTATTTTTTTAAAATGTTCTTAAAATGAAAAAATATGGATGGAATGTATTTTTGGATTGTGTTAATATTATCCATTTTATAAGAAACTTTTCTCAGTATGGAAGTGTCTCAGTCAAATGGAGGTATGGATTCATTTGCAGAATAGGTTTGAAATTACATTAAACCATCAAATCGGTTACGTTATTCTGAAGACTAAATGATAAATACACCAACATCGATAAATGAATACATCAAGAAATAACTAAATGAATTCCAAATTATTACACAATCAAGTAAATTATGTGATGGGATTTACCTACATGGGGAATCATCTACATGACCAAAATTTCCTACATGTAAAAACATGTAAATATCCCAATCTCCATCAAGACAAAAATCATCTACATTGAAAAATATAAATGTTAACAACCTGAATATTTTCCAAAAAATGCCTATATTAATCAAATTAGACATGTGGGATCATATCATATGATTAATTATCCCAAATGTATGACTTTAATTCTTGTTAGTGTACATTTATATTTTTTATACATTCTGTTATACCATTATGAAGTTCTATATGTCACAACAGTTTACCAATAAAATAGAGAATCATAGTAACTATACTTCTACCAGGGATATGGATTTAATTGGATGAATTATTTGGATTAAATTTTGTGTGAATTGTTTATATTTTTTATTTTTTGAAGTGAAAATAGAAGGAATATAGATATGTAGAGAGGCAATGAGACCAAGGGGATTCACAAAAAACATAAGGCGATCAAGGTTTAAGTGGTTACAGCTATACAATGTTGATTTTGGTGTGAAGTACATGTTGAGGAATCCATGTCGTTCTAAATCTATTTTCATTGATTTTTCCCTGATTTTTTCATTGATATATTAATTTCTTCAATAATAATTTATCAATTATTTTTTTCATGGAATTTGGTTAATATTGTATGTACATTTACCTCAGTCAGTAATTATGAGTTTAAAATTTTACCATTTTCTACCTAAATGATTAATTTAATGATTTTATCTTTGAAAAAATATTACATTCTATTTTGGTGTCTTGGGATATTTTAAAATTTATTCCTTAACTGCATCTAAGAATTGGATATATCGTTCAATGGTTGGTAACCTTGATTCCATTATGAGTTGCAAAAATATATTCTTAAAAGAGATTTTGAAGACCCCTCTCCCTAATAAGTTAGGCATTTTTATGAACTGCACAACCACATATTCTCGGTACTAAATTATTTTCCCATGAATGAATAATAAAAATTTAATAAAAACACCAATCAAAATAATCATTCCATCCAACTTACTGCCCATATTCAATAAATATATTTTCCCATGCTCACTTTGTTCCGTATTATATTTTCACTCACTCTTTTGTTGTCATCAAATTTAAAACCACCAACCCATTAACTTCATCACCACCATTTCACTCACTTATCCTATCCATTTTTTATTTATTCATACTATTTATTATATTCTCATCTATATGGTCTCATGCAAGGAACCACTTATAATTTTCCCAAAATATATATTGGACACTAGTCATCACTAAGATCATATTATGTAGGGGTTATAAATTAATAATGTGTAATGATAATAAATATTAAATATTTCTAAAAGCCAATAAATTTATAATAAAATAACATTTTATTTATATATAGGATGATTTAAAACATTTTTTATTAACGACGGTTGATATTTGTTCCATTCATACAAGTTAAATGAAATCTTCCACTCAAATTATTTGTAAAACCCAAACAGGATATGATTGAAAATCCACATGACAAATCATTTCTTAAAATATGAGAATAAAAAATAATGCATAAAATTATTTTGTAAATAATTTGGGGAATTATATTAAAAATAGAAATCAATTTTATAAATCATGGGTTTAAAGGAAAAAAATTGACACTAAAGTGAAAAAAAGTTTTAATTTCATAAAAAAATTTTTAAATCACAAAATGTTCCAAAAAGTTAAAAAATATTACTATATCATGAAAATATCATGATTAATTAGATAGTATGTAAATTATTCATTATTGAGATATAAATATTATGTAATTACCCTAAAAAGATATACACATAAACAATCATAAATGATTATGAGATTTTGAAAAAGTCACATACCACATTACTAAATGTTTAATAAAAATTTCCCATCAAAGAAATAAAATCAATTGATAAATTAAATCACATAAATTTAAAAATAATCATGATATTACATATAACATGTGGATTCTTATACAACATAAAATTGTATATGTGGTGAATATTGAATATTTCTAACAAATTTAAAAGTGAGATGAGTAGCCCTTACCCCAGGTACAATATCCTTTATATATGTCTATAAATACTTGATAATAAATATTTGAATATCTTAAATATATTAAACAACAATAATCATTTATTTTATATATTATATGATTTACTTATATTGTATTATCAATTTTATTTAGTAATTATTTTTTAAAATCCATGGTTCGTTTGATAGTTTCTTCATTTTACATGTCCATTTTCGTACTGTAGTTGTGGTAATTTTGGATATAAAAATGTTAAATAATATTGATAACTTTAAAAATCATAAAAATATAATATATATTCATTATATATTTATTTTTAGTTATATTTAAAATATAGAGATAGAAAATAGATTATTTCATACATAGCGTTGATGGTTTCACATATGCATGAATGATATTACCATTTTTATGAAAGGATGGAATGGAAAAAGTACATATTATATCACCTTTAAAAATCTTGTTATGATTTAATATATAAATATTATATTTATAAAATACATTATTATTACCATCCATGTAAAAATAAATGGAATATTCCATATTACTGCTTGGGGGTGGAAGTCCACATATACACACATCCGACAATATTGGTATCAATCATATTAAAAGGTAATAATATTGATTTTATATTGTATTCAAACAAATATATTTATGTCATAAATAAAACATATATCAATTAATTTTATTCTTAATACCTTTCATGTAAATCATTAGTGAAAAATGAATCACCTCGCATTTGGGTTTGGTAGTGTGTGAAACACACGTTCGGTGTTAATATATCAAACCATGGAATGGAAGTGAAGAAGGTTAATGGGATTTCATAATTTAATATGTTTTATAATTATATATTTACCATATAAACATGTTGATACATCATCAAATCCAAACATGAAAGGGGATGAGGGAAAATACATTACATCAGTACATGAGGCGGTTATACAATGTAAAAACAATTGATGATTTCATTTTCCATTTTGGGGAAGTGAATATGGTTATTGGATAATTCATAAACATAATAAAACATCATTATATGGTCTATATCAGAGTTTTAATATAATTATTATGTAATAATATTTTCAGGATGTGTAATAATAAATAACACAAATATGTTTATTAAAAATCATACCTCTTACTCATAGAACTCATTTATATTTATAACTAATGTATATCTAGATTTGATTTATGATCAAAAAAATCATGAAGTAATTTTTTATATTATTATATAAGGTATTTATTAGGTTCTTCCTCATTATAATTTGTATTGGATGATTGAATTGGAGAGGATAAGGGGTAGTTTCTTTATAAAATGATATGAGGATAAACGATGTACTATTAAAATTCAAATGTGACACCATTGGTATTATCATGGTATAAATATGAAAAAATGTTTAATTATCAAGAATAATTGGTTTTATAATTGAAATATGTCCTCCCAATGCGGGTTTAAAAATATTTGTTATTTTTTAATGCTTATCTTGTTTTTTAACCACCTCATAATCGAATATCTACAATAACAACAATAAATTTTTTTATGTTTAACTATTCATTAATTTCAGAAAATAAGTTAACCATATTACATAATAAAAATTATATTTATACATAATATTGAATACATTTTTTAAAATTAAATTAATATCATATGTATATTTCAATTTAAAACCAAACATGCATGTGTGATGAAAATTTGGGTTTCAATAATGAAAATTCGCAAGTATAAATGATTGTAACATACAACATAAATATGATACTAATTACAAGGAACAAGATTTCATTAATTTTAATTTAATTAGAAATTTTTAAATTATAAATAAATGTAAAATTTAGTTTTTGTAAATCGTTTAAATGAATAATAATATTTCCTTAAAATTTGGAAATTTTCACTAAACACTGAAAAATGATGATTTTCCAAAAAAATCACAAAAATCTCAAAAAATATATTTATGAAAATAATATTTTAAAAGTGTAATAAATTTTTCATATGTTTGTTAATATGTAAAAAATAAATTTTTTCATTACTGTGAAGGAAGTGAGAAAATTACTTTTTGGAAAAACAATTTTATTTTAGAAAACATTAAATTTATTATAAAAATATTCAAATCATTTGTTTCTAATATATATATAACCAATGAAAATTTTAAAATAATATATTTTTCATAAATTATTAATTCCTTCTCATACTATAAATTGTATATACTATGTTATAATGTTCGTTATTAAATAATATTTTAATATATTATCATGTTTCTCTTCAATTGATTGTTGTGTACATCATATGATATCAAATAGATTGAGTTAACTTAATAATAAATATATAAAAGAGTCTCAGGGAGTTATAATCCTCTATTTTTTTCATACATGTTATCTAATATAATGTTCATATTTTATGATCTTGGGGTGTTATATCTATTCCAACCAATGATTAAATTTTTCAAATGATCATGATGTGTGACTTATTAGAGAACATATAGGATTCTGTTACTCACTAAAAAACCGATTTGAACAATATTCATACATATATGTTTTCATCATATTAATATGTTACATTAAAAAATTATTTGATGTTGTCGAGTTACATGAAATTGGCACTCTCCACATGGGTAAGCTAGTAGAAGTAGATTGACATCAGCATTAACTCCCTTTGAAAAGAAATAAGCTTTAAGGTGGTACATAGTCAGAGCTGATATCCTTCTAGGTGGGGATACATTAACTAAGTGATAATTTAATTCATCACAAATATAACACTAAATATACATAAAACAATATTAAACCACTAAACTGAATCTAATAACATCAATTAAAAATAGAGTATAGTGTGATTTAATGACAAGATTTATTATTCAGTCATTTAGAGAATGAAAATAAAAGGATCTATTGTAAAATAATTTTTTCATATTAATTTTTCTATATAGAGAATTGTTATATATGAAATTAATAATTATTTAAAAAATATTATCCATTAAATAAAATAAAAATACATTTTTTTAACAGGAGATAAGAATTGTTGAAAAATCATGAATATGATATTACTATAAAAACATTTATAATTTCAACATTAACACATTTTACATTCCAAAATTTTGTATATTATCATTTTATATTAATTACAATATAAAATATTTCATATTTATGATGATATCTTCTTTATATTTAAAATATATAATATTATATGAATTATAGACTACATAAAATACATTTTTTATTGTGTAAAATTATAAATAAATATAAATAATTTTAAATAATATTTATTTTAAAAATGATTCTAATAAAGATGAATACAATATAATTCATAAACCAACTCGTGTCAACCCCAAACCAGTCAGACGATTCAATCCATGACATGGCCCAATGGGTGTTCCTGACCCTTAGGAGATGGGAATTGTTTTAGGTCATCAACATAGACCCAAAAGGGGATGATTTAACCCATGATAAGAAAGTAAATAAATAAAATATCCATAACTGAAGAGAGTTTCCAAAATATAAATAAAACAAAAAAAATATACTAACTGAACATTTTATACACAAAAATATAAATAAAAATAAAATCAAAATGAACCTGATGACAACAATGACATATCAATGTGACCCTGATGGTCACTATATGATAACAAGAACAACCATTTCCCTTGATGATCAATACAATTATGAATCATGTACCACAAAATTAAAACAAGAATGAACTATTACTACTAGTATTATAAATCAATAGGGATACCTGAACAATCAATTCCCCAATAAAATTATATTTAGATAAATGAAAAATCACGGTCAAGTCCGAAACACAATATATTAAAAAATGTTTTGTCACAAATTTTATATATTATAAAAAACACACTCCATTTCCCCATTTTCATTCCAAATCTAAATTACTTTTCCATCAAATAGATGTTGTCTTTTTTAGGGGAAAGTGGTGGTTTTAATTTGAACAAGATTATGAGAGTACAAACAGTTTTTACAATGAAATATTTTTTACAACTCATTTTATAATCAAACCCATCACTTCCAAATAAAATAAACCACACATGAGAACACCCCAATAATACCAATATGGGAAATCAAAATAATCAAACAAATGTCACAAATTTCTTATCCCAGAACTGGATGTAATACGTTCCAATATACTTGGGTGAACGTAAGAGATCATGAATAACCCAAAACACAATAATAAATGAGATGCATCACTAGAATCATTACTTAAACAATGAAATAAAAAAATTCTAAATACTCTCCACCACCATATATAAGAATGGACTAAGAGGAAAATCACATACAAATGAACCCAATATATCCACCTACAATGTGCCAACATATAGTGCATAATTTTTCAGTTTAACAATCATTCTCATAAAATTCTCTGACCATTATAGACCCCCCATGTCCAATGTATAAAGGGGTGATCCAAACAGTGCTATCCAAGCTTCCAATGACATGAATATTAAATAGAAATTAAACAACTTGCATCACACAAGTCACCATAAGGATCTAGTTATTGTCAAAGAAGAAATAGAATTTCCGGTAGTCCATACCAATGATCTCCCATTCTCAAAGTCGATCAAAAGAATTCTATAGGGAAGAAATATAATCCATTAATCACAAATAATGCAATATATTAATGAAATGGATGCTTTAAAAACAAATAAATTCACCAATTACATAAAAGTTCAATATGGGCCACATGATCTTTAAAAAAACAATCAATTTTAGAAGAATGAATCCATATTTTGAAAATATGAAAATACTCAAATTTCTATTAAAAAATATATATAATAAATATATTTAATGAAATAATTATTTATTTACAATAAATATTCATTTTTTAAATGAAAATTGCGGCATAATCTAACGTAACATGTCATAACAATTTTAAAATCCAAATACACAATTATTTTAAAATTAAAAACACATTAAACTCTTTCATGAAACTGAAACTCATTAATTCATATGCCAAATATTTATTATCATATCCAAACCATGCTTTACATACCACAAATTTATACAAATATAAAATCATCCATTTTATGAAACACATACTGTGATATATAAATCAAAACAATGATATATACCTTTAATAAATAATTAAATCATATATTTATATAAAAACCCAATAAAAATATCCCACAACATTATTTAACTTGTATGGAAGGTGAAAAAGCATGAAATTAAAAAATCACAAACCATAAAGGCATGAGAAATGTGAAACCTACCTCAAATCTTGTGTACTTGAATAAAAACCAACCAAAATGCATCCATGAAAGTTCCAATAAGAAATAAAATCCATAAGGTACCCAAAAAAGATAAAACACACATTTTTGTGCCACCCTAGGTATGATATTCTACCAAACACGACCACAATTGTTGAAAAAGAAAAGTAAAATTGAAGGAACATAAATTAAGAAGATAGGAGATACCCAACCTTTCAATGTGGGTGAATATTCACCAAGAACCCACCTTCTAATTCGATTGGAGGGCTTGGATATTCCAAAAACAACCACGGGTAGTTTTTCTGGTTATAGGGATCAAATAGATGAGGCTATGGGAAGAATCCCCAATTAAAAGGATGTATAAAGTGCCAAAATACCGTTTCATGTGTTGGATTCATAGTTAGCTCACATAGTTTTACTAACCATTCATAGACAGTGGTATTTCCAACATTCTAGTGTCGCATGGGTATTAAATTTGGCTTCATGGTTAGTTAAACCATGTAACCCATGCACACTTAGATGCATGATTAATGTAAATGTGTTTCTTTACCATTCAACCTATAACAAGTCTTCCGATATCACCATTCTAATACCAAAAATCACCTACCTCAATCAAATAAAAAATCCAACACACACACCCCTTAAAAGGCCCCATTAGTTGTGTTAGATACTCATTTTCAAAGCCACATCCTCCTCATAACATTCATACTATCCATTAATTGATCAAAGTATAGAAAAAACCTCCAAAACTTATTATTAAAATCTAAAACACCGAAAAAACTGAAGGAAACCCATGATTGATGATATAATAAGAAAAAATGATGAAAACAAAAAACCGAGTGTGCATATTCTCCCCACAACAAGTCATACTACCCACAAAAAGCCACAAAATTTTCCAGTTGGTCGATAAGGATAAATTCTTTCCACACCCTCATGATTCAATCTTCTCAAAAAAATAACTTCATAAACACTACCAAACTAATCTCAATCATCATACTAGAAACAATCTGATGATCAAAAAACACATATTGAGAAATATACAAAAACTCAAATAACAACTCGCACATACTATCTACAGAAGAATCTGTTTGGAGTTTTCCAAAATCCCAATGTTTCCATAAATGTAGAGGAAATTAAAATTATATAATATCAACTAAAAGAATGTGTTTTCAAGTAATTATTAGAAACTAAATCCAATTTCCAACATGTGAAGTCTCAAACGGTCCCTCTACCATTTGATATGAAGTATAACAGATAAAAATACATGAAACTATAATGGGGCCTTGGGATGGGTCTTCCCACCATTTAAAAACCTACATGATTATACCATCACATGAATTCCAACATGGTCCATCTCAGAAATCCCCATAGTGTCCAAAAAATACAGTCCAATAAAAACCCCCATGGGATGAAATTCAATGAAACAATCTTCAGACCAAATAATGAACCAAATCATGATTAATCATTATTTTAAGATATAAAAAATATAATATAAACATATAAAACAAATAAATAAATTATGATGATTAACAAACACTAGGAAAACTAAACATAAAACATTAAAATACATCCATCCAACACTCGAGATATAATTTAGACCAAGGTTTCCCACAACATGGGGATTTCTGATTATGATTATGCATCACACTGAAACCTACGATTAATGCCCAGATGTATGAAGCATCCACTATATTATATTTAATAGAAAAGAATCTCCTATTATAATTCCACCTTTTCATTTCATGAGATACCGCACTATATGCCATCAAAAACCCAATAGAACACGAGGAAACAAGAGACTCACTTCACAAAGAATGGATGGATTCATAGTTTCTTAGAGAAAAACATGCCTTTATTGGAACAACATTTCAAAGGAGATATAAAAAATCAATTTATGTTATAAAAAAATAAAAAAATAAGGCACACATCCCATAATAGAAGGAAGGAATACCAAATAAAGGCAATTTAATTTGTGCCAAAAAATGAATGCGAGGAACATATACATTAATGGCATGGGTAACTCAATGAGTCTAAAGGTCCTTTATATTGTCATATTACACTCATCCACTTCAATATAATCCCCTTACCATAATGGGGAACTGGATATAACTTCTAAATTTATTTATGTAAATCCTCACCTTAATCAGCTAGAGGTTTTACAATCATTATAAGAGCAATGGGCTCCCTTAGAATATCTATTTACTCATTATTGTAGTTAACACTAAGAAACAATAAACCATGAGATCAATAATACACAACAAATTAACTGAAATTCACCTCAAGAAAAAACTATCACAAAGGGTTATAAGATCATTGATTCCCAAAACATTTCTAGATGCCTAGGGAAAAAAACTATCAAAAATAGATCATCGATATGGTTTCAAACATAGAATGAATAATGGAAAACAAATCCAAATCATGATAGAACAGACCATACAAAATATTTTTCAAAACACCACAATTTTACTCATGAATTTAAATTTATGGAAAACAATCTTAGTGGATTTTCACACTCACCAATGGTATTATATGGAGTCTCACTCACATGCCCATTATTCTTTCACCCTCTGAAGCCATAAACTATGAAAATATGGGAACTCATCCACCCAAATCATCCTATTTGAAATTTTCACACCTATCCATGCATGTGAGAACCCATGGAAACTACCAAATATCAACAAAAATTCATTCCCATTTTAAAGAAAATATAATCCACCAAATCTATTCACAATATCAATTCACATTATATTTAAATATTCATAAAATTTTCAAAATATCAATAAATACTAATTAAAAACCATTTTCAAATGTCACAAAACAATAGATTTCAATCCATGAAAAATCCCAAATCATACCATTTAAAAAATTTAGAAGCCCAAAAATCCCATTCCCTCAAAACCATTGGGTTAAAATCCCATTCATTATCATTAAAAACAAATTTCAAAACTCACTTTATGAATAAATTTATGATTTATAAACAAATAGGTTCAACTTATACAATGTCATGAACCCCCGTCTTCAAGATGAGGAAAGGGACAACAAAGTGTCATTCCCTTCCTTCTACAAGATGAATTAAGCATAATGATCCCCAAGTCCCATTGTTAATAGTCCCTGTAATGGAAACTATCACCAAGGGTATAAAATATCACATAATATGTAAGTCGTTAACATTATTTTCAAAAATATCAGATGATTAAATGTTAAATTCCAAGAAACACTAACTGCTAAAATTAAAAGTATTTCCCAGAATCCATTACCATAGGCATGTCCAAAAGTAAAGAAGATTCAATGTAAAAAATATTTCCAAAACATGTACAAAAAATGGAGACTAAGTAGAAACAACAACTAGTACCAAAACCTTAACAAGTAAATCATACATGGTCCTCAAAGCCCTCATGGAAACCTTAAAATGGTTTGTATAAGTTGAGTGAGAATAAATGTATACTCAGTATAGATACTAAATCCACCCATGGACATGTGAGGTGACATACTAACATCCTAGTGAGAAAATAGTATAACCTCAAAGAACCTACCAAGGTATACTATCCAACCATGACTCAACAAGGAAGACTTAGAAAATAATGCATGGAAAGTAAGGAAATAGTATAATCACATTAATATTTGGTTACCACATACCACTTTCCCACTGGTTATATAAACATCATTAGCGGCCAGCGTCTTGATTCTACCAATCTTTCCATACATATTCCAACTGCCACAACCTACCCGCACACAAATGGGCTTGAAACCACACACAACCCCACCTGCAAACACCAGTTCTACAACAATAATGTCTCCTTCTAGAAGACACATCTGACTCATCCTGATGTCCTTTGGGAGAAAAAACCATTCCAGAAAACACCTTGGCTTTTCTTCTATAACAAAACCTAAACCCAAGTATTTTGGAATATGGTAAGACTCAAGAAACTATAACCTGGCTTGATATTCTCGTGTGGTATGAAACTAGAAGAGGAAGTGAGGAAGAACACCAGTAACTGGACAACATTCCTCCAGCTAGGATGTTGGAAAAAACAACCTCCCCAATAATTTCAGGGGTTTTTGTAACATGGTTATCAAAAATGGTGGGGTTAGTATATAAATCACAAGGGAATAAAATTTATACGTATATTGGTAAGAAAAAACACTCATCCCAACACTATGTCTCTCCACAATAAACAAAAAATTCATACCAAACCACCATTGAGGCAACCCCTATATGCACAACCACACAAAAACAACTGCCAAAGCATAACCCAACCCATTTGTCATTTTACCAGTTGAACATTATTAATTAATGTATTCACATTAATATATTATAGTAATACCGGGAAAATAACAACCACAATCCACATAAAAACAACAAAACAAGATTTATAGTCCCGCTGCACACCCCCGTTCGACCACTGCCAACTATCATTCGTCAATGTTATACCACACAATCCTTCTATCACTAATCAGCTCCACAACTCCATTTCCCAAAAATTTCCATATTAAGTCCCACATTCATATGTTCAGAACCATAACTCAGCCTAGATTCCAAATTTCGTCCAACTACCATGATACAAATAAAGTGTGTTCAGCTTCATACAATTCCTTCCATTACCCAATCAATCAGTCTCCCTAAATGTGATACCAAAAACACACCACTATACATCTTCAGACTGTACTATATCAGTTACCATTAACCCACATCCCCACTATACACACATTCTACACCCTCCTTTGGGAACCATCTCATTTTTTCAACCATGTACCCATAATCGTGCTCGCAATCGCAGCACCACACAACTCACTGAAAGTCACAAAAATCAACAAAACACAACACTCAGCCACACCTATCAGTATGATTCGAGTATACAGTATGATTAATCCACTTTTAAATATTGGTGATCATAAAAGGGTTTTCATCCTTGTGAATCCATTTAAATTAACCAAGTGTACGTGTCTAAATAGTCTTCATGTTATACATGATTATCAAACATCATAAAAATGGGGATCCACCAGTGAAGAAGAAATTACCAAAATTCCGAATGATTTTTTGATTGAATAAAGCCATAATAAATCCATAATGAATCCAAGATATCAAGAATAAAATAGGAGATCAAACATTAATAAACTCTCATCTTGTTATTCCATCACCGAGTTATCTTTTTGTCATATTCCCTTATTATTTATTTCTTGTTTTTAGAAATTATTCACTCGTTATTCTCACGGAACCACTATAACACCCTCCATTAATGATGAAAATTTAAATATAGATAGTAGGAATCCCTACCCGATGATCAAAACATCGATGTTCCTACATCTGGAAAGAACAGCAGATTGTGCATGCAGTAGGATGTAACTCTAAGGAAGCTGATCTTGAGATCTCTGGCATAGGAACATCACTCTTCAAGGGAATAATTCTCTTGGTGCACCCCTAGGAATCAAAAAAATTCAAGGACGGAATGATCCCAGCTTTGAAGAGCTAGATCCTATTTTGAAGGAAAAACGGTTTCTAAAAGACATTAATCATCGGGTCGTGGTCCTGATTGCATGGTTTGAATTTCTCAAAGACCCATGAACATTAGGACTTTAATGGTATTATTAATAACCCTAGAAACACTCTAAGTAACATTATATGAAGGTTTTAAACTTATATTTTTTCAAATATGACCAAAGAGGGGTGAAACTAGAAAAATAAGAAAAACTGAAATGAGTCACCGCTAGGTGAGTCATCGAAGCAGAGCCAGCGATGGGTGAGGTACCGATGTGACCTATCGGTACAGATCCACTGACACTAAGCCACCGATGCAACGACCTACCATCACTATGACCAACTGACATGAAAACCTTCTAATGACATTACCTACATGCACCACGATCTATCCAACCCACGACTTACAGACGCTCGGACCAACTAACGTCCAAACTCACTGATGTGTTGACTCACCAAAGCCGAAGCCCCTGAATCACTAATACCGATGCCCCAGACTCACCGATGAAGGCTCCCCTACCTCATTGATGTTGATTCCCCTAACTCACTAATTTACAAACATGACGATGCACTAACATGCCAAAGGAAAACTAGATATTTGGAAATATATTGAAATTAACAACTGTTGGCTCCCCGAACATCCTACACAATAGATATTTACAAAGAAATGGTTTGGAGAAATATGAGTTATTAAATCAGATACCTATCAAACTATTCTCTAACTCAATAATTCAAATATAACATAGAAGAAAAAGGGCTTCTGAACAACTTCCCCTTCAGATACCTATCAGGAAAAAACAACATTATGTTATTTTTTCGAGCTGGAATGAAAACCTAAACATCCAAGAACAACTCCTGGTCATCTATATATTGAGAAATTATGAAAACAATAAGGCCAAACTACCCCAAACAACCCTAGAAACACAAAATTTCATGCGGCCCAGACACATGGATTATTTAGCTCCATCCTCGATGTCATGATTCTATCCACTTTGGGCAGCACAGACTCTTTCACACAGGTTTAATCGCAACCAAATTAATGAATCATCATTATGGATTAGTTTCTCCCCTCCCCACAATAAAGAATTTTCACATGAAATTAATCAATATAGAATCAACTCATCACGCAAGAGGCGGTGTCAAAAAATACCTCAAAAGAAATATACAAAGCACAACATAATAGAATAATTTGAAAAAATCAGGGTACTAGGCATTCATATGTGAATCTCACTCCCTAGTACTCTCCTAAAGGCCACTAAGCCTCAATAACAAATGAAAAAAATTAGTGGACCACCCAAGAAGCACCATCTCCTTAGGATACTCGATTTTTATTGATTTCTCTATGATAATTTCATTTTTCTGGACAACCAACTCTCCCCAGTCAACAATATTGAAGTCATCAAGCATATATAGACAAAGATGAGATACATGAAAGCCATTGTAGATACTCTCTAACTGCGTTGGAAACTCTAGCTGATATGCCACCTCACCAATAGGTCCCAACACCTTGAAAGGTCCGATGAACCTGGGAAAAATTTTGATTCCTCTTCCTAACCCCCACTGTCCACTCCTAGGGGAGACAATTAAGAACACATGGTCCCCAACCTCGAACTCCATGGGCCATGTTCTATGATTTTCAAATAAATTATACATGTTCTTATCTTCCATCATCCTTCCACTCACAGGATTAACCCTATATGTTATGCTCTATACTACCTATGGTTCATGAAGTGATTCTTCTCATACCTCTTCCTAGAATACATGTGAATGAAACGGTCCTCCTTTCTAAGCATCGAACTATGCTAAGAAAATGGTAGAGTGATAAGTATAATTGTAGGAAAACTCTATGTGGGGAAAGTTTCATACCAATGATCCAACAATGTCGAGATGACATGCTCATAGCATATACATCAATTTCAGAGTGGTCCTATCTATCTGCATATTTGTGTGAGGGTAGAAGGTAGTACAAATGCATAATAGAGTGCCAATGAGAGGATGAAATCCCTTCCAGAATCATGATGTTAAAAGTGTATCCAAATATGAAAAAATTTATCTTGGAACTCCATGCATCTCCACCACCTCATTCACATACCTCTATTCTATGGAATCCACCATTATTGACACCTTGATTTTTAATATGTGAGATAATTTCGTCAATAGATGCACCACGAACCCCATATCGCTACGTCATCCAAGAGCCCTGGGTAATAATGTGAAAAAATTCATCGAGATGGAATCTCACTTCTACTATGGAATATCTAAGGGATGAAATAGACTTCTAGGAACATGGTTCTCATCCTTATCCTACTAACACACTAGTAAACTTTCCAAAACACTCCGCCACATCTCAGTTTATCGAGTGCCACAAAAATGGTTCCCTCAAGTCTCAGTACATCTTAGAGACTCCAAGATGCACCGTGAAGGGTGAGATATAGAACTAATGTTGAAATTACCAATAATTGTAAATGGGAGAAAAAGAATCCCAGGAAACATCATCCGATTGTGTCTATCCTATGACCATCCTTACAAAGAATCAAATTGGGCACTGTGATCATGAATTTTGTCTATCTCTGAGTCTCCCAACTGAGAGGCCTCAAAGTGGTAGTCTTGGAGAAACTCCATTCACCTCTACCATCACAATTTCAGGTTTCTTTGAGAAGATATATACCTCAGGCTCTAGTTATCTATGAAATCAACAAAGTGATCCCCTATATGGTAATACTTCCACCACATTAGTGTGAATATGACAGTTGTATGAACCAGATCATGGGTTTCATAGTTACATTAGATAGTAATTAACTACCTAGACCCATATAAGATTACCCATACGTGTTGAATCATTAAAAATCCCAATCCTAGGTTGGAAGCATCATACAACACCTCAAACATCACCCCTTACTTCAGCATCATACGCTCGGGGGCACTGACCAACTTCCCCTTCAGAGTGTTGAGCAGTGCTTAAAACTTCTCACTCCACATGATGTCTTGGAAATTTCTTGTCAAAGATATAAATGGAGGTACAACTCAAGGGAAGATGGGTACAAACCTGTGATAATATCTAAATAAACCCTAGAAGTTATAAACCTTCTCCACATTCTACGATGCATCCCATGAGTCAACAAAATAGATTTTTTTAGTGGGTCCACTTCTAACCTTTTCTAAGACACAATGTGTCTATTGATGTTGACTTCTCATGTTTAGATCATGTACTTTGAAAAACATTCATAGAGCTTATGGTGTCCGGGGACCCTGACGACCATCCTCATATGCTCGACATGCTTCTCTTCTATCCTAGAGTAGACCAGGATGTCGTCGAATAACACGACAAAGAACCAGTCTAGTTACTCATGTAAAAAAGAGCTCAATATAATTAGGAACACTGCTGGTGCATTCTTAATGTCGAATGGCATGACTGCAAACTCAATTTTCACATTCCAACACCTTAATGCAGTCATCGGGATGTCCCACTCCTTCACCCTCATCTGATGATATCTAGACCATGGATCGATGACATAGAAATATGATTGTCCATTCAACTGGTCAAAAAGGTCATCAATCCTTAGAAGGGGGTGAGAATTAGCGAGTATCACATGATTCACTATTTAGTATTCAATTCACTTTTATAGACCACCATCTTCCTTCATCATGAAAAATACTGGGGCACCACAAGAAAACACACATAGCTAGATAGAACCCGTATTAATTTGGTCATCAACATGAATCCATGAATCCCACCACTCAGAAGGAACCATCTGATAGAGACCCATTTAAATTAGTCAGGCATCGAGTTTCAAGTCTATCACAAACTCAACATCATGATGAGGGGTTAGAGTCCCAACCTCTTCTGGGAAGACATCCAGGATATCACTGACAACCCTTCGAACAGCCATCATATATGTATATGTTGATTCAAAATACATCTCAGATAAAAAAAATTAAGAGTATTAATATAACCCACCTTCTTCGTGATGGGGGATGGGACAAATTAGAGTCATTACATTCTTTCATCAAGATTTTGGAGAGATAAAGACACCCCAAGTCCTGCCTTTAATAGGCACCATAGTGGAAACTCTCACTAAAGTTAATAAATCTCACATAATAAAGAATGAATACACGATTTTCAGAACATGATAAGGATATATGATATTTAATCACATGAATCTCCAAATACTAAAAGTAATAGTAAACACCAAAATCCATACCCACATGCATGTCGATAATTAATGTAGATACAAAGTACAAAAAAATACCAAAACAATACCAAATGAAAAGTGGACTAACTAGCAATGACAAGTAATCCCAACATGTGAGTTAGTAAATTCCAACATGGTCCTCAATTCTCTCAAGGAAATCCAACGACATTTTATATATGTAAGGTGAGCATAAGATTATAATAAAAAGTGAAACTAAATCCACTCATTCACATGTGAGGGAACATAATAACGTCTCTATGAGAAAACATTAGAACCACAATACACCTACCCGGGAATACCGTCCATCCCATCCATACCATGGAACACTAACAAATAATTAATGTCATATAATGTAATTGAATAAGAACAACAATATCCGGGTACCCCACGAAACTTTACCACTGGTTAATATCTCATTGCTAATTTTTACCATCTTTATGTTACCACTCTTCTCATAAGTAGTCCCACTACCACAACTTGCATGAAGACACCAAGGCCTCTAACCACACAGAATCCCACTCACAGACAACTGGGCTACAAAAACCACGTCTCTCGCCAAAAGACACATGGGGTTCCTCCTGAAGACACTTGAGAAAAAACATGTCCCAAATACACATAGTCCTCCCATATAATGAAACCTTGCACAAATTATCTTGGATGATGGTGTGCCTCAATCCATTTCATCCTTCTCGAAAATTCTCAGTAAGTAATAAATCAGAAGAGTGTACGAGGAAGAAATTAAGTAACCATTTTTCCATCCTCTCATCGAGGTGTTGTAAAAAACAACCTATGCCATGAATTTGGGGTGATTTGAACATTGTTCTAAACAAGGATGGGTTCATATCGAAATAATAAGGAAATAATATATATATAAGCAAACAAACTCATCCCAACTTACGGGTCCCCACAAAAAACAACCAAGTCATAAACATTCACATTTGCTGCTACCCCTATATTCACAACCAGACAACAGTCACTGCCAAAGAATAACCCAAACTATTTTTAATTTAAACACTTTCCATTTATTTATTAAAGGATTAACATTAATTTATTTTAGCACTACAGGTAAACTACCAACCAAAAACATATTAAATCAATCACCAATCCATATTTCTAGTCCCACTACATAACCCCATTAATCCTCTACCAAATATCATTCCTCCATGTTATACAATACAATCCTTCTCTCAAAACCCAGATCTGCAGCCCCAATGCCCAAAAAAGACCAGATGTAGCCCCACTGCACACATGTTCATATCCACATCATAACACTGTTGGCCAGTGTTGTTTGACTACCACAATACAATCAAAATCAGTTCAGCTTCCAATAATTCTATTCATTCCACAATCAATCGATATCTAAAATGATGATACAAACACACCACCCCTATACTTCCCCCAAAAAATCCATATCAACTATCATTGACCCACATCCCCACTGCACACACATGGGACACCCACCCCACTTAACCATCTCCTCGGTCCACCCATGTACCCACAACTGTGCTCCAAAGAATAGCACCACTCTACATGAACAATATCACAAAAAACCGAAAACAACACTAATGCACACCTATTAGTAGATGTTAATATATAATAATATTTTAAATCGACTATCATTTAATACACATTTTAAATATGGGTGACAATATAATTTTATTCATCATGGGGAATCCCTTTAAATTAACCAAGTGTATGTGCTTCAGTGGTTTTCATGTTATGGCTGGTTTTCACACATCGTAATAAAACAAATGGGGAATCCTCGGTATGCAAGAAAATTCCACCAACAATGGTACTTTTCAAATGTTATAAGTACACAATAAATCCATAAGTAAAAAATAGATATCAAGAATAAATTATTTGATCAAAAATCAATCCACACTCAGCCCAATATTTCATTACACTATCATCTATTGATAATATTTCCTTCATATTTATTTATTTCATTAAAAAATTATTCACCTGTTATTCCTGAGGAATCATTAGTACACCCACCCCATATGATTCATAATTAATGAGAGAAATATGGAATCTATACTAGATGATCAAAGGATTGAAGTTCCTCCTTGCACCTAGTATAGGGGATCACAAGAGTAGCAGGAGGAACTCCTTGAAAGCTGAGTCGTAGTTCTCTAGATCAGAGGAAAGGCTCTTCTATGGAGTAAGCCTCTAAGTGAATCAATTGGAAATATATTAGAAACCAGGATGGGAAGCTACTTTCTTTGAGAGAACAATCCTATTTTAAAACATGACTGGTTTCCAAAAAGTCACCAATCTTGTGTTCTTATTCAAGATTACGTGGTTCGATTATTTCAACGCCCTTCAAATGTTTGGAAATTAATTTTATAATTAAAATACTTAAAAAATCTCTCAAAATACCAAATAAATATTTAAATTCATTTTACGACAAATATGACATTTGAGGGTTGAAATGTGAAATTTGGGAAAACAGTAAATGAGTCACCGACGGGAGAGTCATCGATGCATAACCACAGATGGGTGAGATACTAACGCGACCTACAGTCATTGAGCCACCAATGTTAACCCACTGATTCAATGACCTACTAATGTTATAACCTACCGTCACCAGGACCTACTAAGGAAACAACCTACCGAAAACATGACCTTCTGAATCCATGACCTACCAACAACCTGACTCACAATTTCTTTTACTCAACAGTGCTGATTCCCCTGACTAATAGATGCTGAATCCCCTAACTCTCCAATGTCAAAACCCCACTAACTCATCAATGCTGATGCGCTTGACTAATCAATGAACTTACATGCCAACACACCGAAATTCTAACACTCTATCTTGCCGACAAACTAACATGCTGACACACTAACATTCCCTAGAATTGGCATGCTGACACATTGATATGCTGAGAAGAAACATGAAATTTAGAAAAATCTTGAATTTAGCCACCAATGTCAACAAGAACACTATAAACACTCTATTTACACAAAGGACTAGATCAGGGATAACATAGTTATTTTACTCTAGGGTTTATTATAGAAATTCAGTCGAGATAAACCATTTTTATTTCCCCCCAAATTGTACTTTACATAAATACATTTTTCTAAATCCTTTCCTCAATAATATTTCTAAAAATAATTATTCCATATTACAAAAATATATCTATTATCACTAAAACTAACATTCAAAATTACAAAAATTGTTTTTCAAACTAAATTTTCAGAATAAAACAATCCCAAAAACAACCCACTAGAGGGTAGTAGTGTTTGTGGATGACATGCCCAGATGGTTTGTGGCCACATGCTAATCACACCACTACCATATAGAGTATTTCTAGGCCATTTCCATGGATAAACATGTACTAACACAGGTTTCATGATCATTAATACCACTATTCTAATTCTTTTTTCATTTACCAAATTCTAAAAAAACAAAAAAATCCAAATAAACAAAACAGAACGAGATTTCCAATCACAACTCGATGATCAAGAAATTAATGGGTTCATGATGTCCTTCACATTCCTACCTATTTTTTTCTGACAGTCCTTGAATCAAATTTACCATGAAATATCCAAATAAAAAAGGGAAACCTAAAAAACGACCTAAATTTAATCATTATTTGATAATATTTTGTCACAAGCCATCCCTAGTTGACCCCAAACTGGTCACCTGAGTAAATAAGTGGCATTTCCCTAAGGGTGTTCTGGATCCCCATCGGCTAGAAACTATTGTTGAAAATAAATTGAGATACATTATTAAATTATTTAATTGATAATAAATACATAAATAAATAAAATAGTGGAAACTAAAAATAGTATAACAAATATAAAAAAAATTCAACATGCAAACTGAACATCATTTACACAAAACTATAATAAATATAAAACAAAAATGAACATGATGACAAAAACTATATAACCATGTGACCCTGAGGGTCAGTCTCCAATACAAAGAACAACCATCAACCATAGAAATCAATACAATGAAGAAATCTAAACCACAAGATAAATAAAGGAAAGAAATATATCCATGAGAATTAAAGACATGTAGTCATGCATGAACAATATATTCCAAATTATCTTTTATTGATATAAACGAAACATCAATTAAATGTTTTAAAAAAATATATTAAAATATATTTTTTCACACATTTACTATATGAAAACAACATTTGTTTCATTTCCAAATTTTCATTCCATATTCAGATTCACTTATGTCAAACTGACATTGTCCTTTTCATGAGGATGGTGAAGAATTAAATTTCAAAAATCACACCAGAGTAAAAAAAATTAATTACATTAAAATATTAAAAAACATTTTATAATAATACCCATCACATTCCAAATTATTAAAATACAATTATGAACAATATAATGATCAGAATTTAAGGGAAATGGAAATAACAGAAAAAGAGTAACCAGGTATCTATTCAATCACTACAAAAAACTATGTTCTAATAGACATTAGTGAACCTAAGAGGTCATTAATAATCCTAAACACAATAATAAATGAGTCCCACACTTAGAATCAAGCCTCACATGATCAAATCAAAAACTCTTTAAATACTCCATTATTCCCAAACGCTTGGAAGACAGATGGGAAATACAATAAAAATAATCCCAATATATCCACATACTATGGCCCACCAACTAGCTCATGATGCTTCTAGTGCACAAATCATTATCAAAACAAATCTCTCACTATACCTGAATCTAATGTCTCACATATAAATGGGTGAGATTACCAATTCAAATGAGAAATCGATCACATATACATAATATAATAATTAAACAATATGTATCACTCAGGTCATTCTTGGTATTGACCCTATGCCATGGAAAATATAGATCTCAGAGGAGTCTATACTGAGGATTAAAAATTCTCATAACAGTTCACAAGGATTCAATAGTGACAACATCGCATTTATTAATCATAAACAAAAAAATTTAATATTCCAATAGTGGTTTTTATAATATAAACATTCATCAGTTTTATAAAATATTGAAATGGGCCTCAGGCTCCTTTCACAAAACCGTCACCATTAGAAAAAATAGAAAATATTTCAATAAATTTAAAACACACAGCTTTCTATTACAGAGAAATTTCTAAAAAAATACAATTAATGCACTCGTACAATTATTACAATCAATTTCCATTTTTATTTATCTTATAAATGGGCCATAATCCATCATTACTTGTCACACCTCATTCAAAATCCCCATACATAACTATCTTTAACTAAAAATCACATAAAATCGTTTACAGAAAAAATTTCATTATTTCAATTGAAAAATACTTATTTATAAAGCCAAATAAGTATTTACAAAACATTAATTAATCTAAAATCTTAACTAGGAATTTTATCAAACCCATGGTGTGTAATATTTAATAAAACAAGGCTATATAATTTTTAAAAATAATGAAATCATTACTGTGCATAACAAGCAATCAATACAACGACCACACATAATAATTTAATTGGAAATGATGGAGAAAACCCTTAAAACTAATGAATCTTAAATAAAAATGACAAGTGAAAATGGAAGCCTACCTCAAAACCCATGTTATTTAAGGAATCCTAATCGATATGAATCCATAGAGGTTCCATGAAGAATGAACATCAACAAGGAACAATAAGGAGGAAAATACCCCAATTTTAAACTACCCTATGTATGAAAATTACCATACATGGATACTAAGGTTATATGAGAAATGTAAAATGAAAGGAAATCAATGGAAAAAGATATGGGATTCTAAAACATTAAAAAATGGGGAATATTTCCTATGAATCCTTTTAGAGATCCTCTTGAAGGTCATAGATGAGCGATAAATCAGTATGATATGTGTTTTGGTTTCAGTGTTTGAATGGGGGAGGTTAAGGGAACAATACCCAATTAATAAGATGTATAATATCCTAAAATACCATTTCTAGAGTGGGTTATACTATTATCTTGCACATTTTGACAAACCATACACAAAATGAGGGATTTAACATTCGCATAGTGTAACATGAGCTACAAAAATTGGCTACATAGCTAGTTAAACAATGATTAAAAAATATGAGACCATAGAAAAATTAGTTTTATGACAAATGTAACCATCTTCATTGACCATTTGACCTATAAATAGTTCCATACAATAACCATTTTTCAAAGAAAACCCCTCAGAGACATGGAGTAAAACCATCCAATAATGATACCCCATAAAATCTGACTCTATGGATGTTACAGACTCATTTTAAAAACCACAACCTCCTCATACATTCCATAGTAACACAAAATAGGTCCATTAACCACCAATATCCTCTAGAAATTTATATTTAACTCTGAACACACAAAACCTTGTAGAAAATACAACATCTAAAATATAAGCTGAAATAATAGAAGAAAACTAAAATATGTGTGTGAAATGATTACTATAAAATAAATAATCTCCAAAAGACCCCTGTTTTTATTTTTAATGTATTAAAAAAATGAATAATTTAGGCCTTATTCAAAAATTTAGAACGATATATATATATATATATATATATATATATATTATCTCTAAATAAAAACAGATATTAATTGATGATAAGAAAATACGCATTATCAGATTAAAAATTCTTCCAAATATTATCTTTTAATATTTTGGAAAAAATAAATGATTCATAAAAATGAATTAAATTAACTAGAAATAATTATGAGTTAATTAATAAATTAATTAATCATTTATAATTCACATATTCATATAATACCATTCATATTAATTTATAAATATTTTATAAAACAATAAATTTAGTTAATAATTTGAAAATAATTTTTTAAATATTTTCAAATTACACATGTACAGAATCCATGATATGTGTAGACCTATAATCCCTCCCCCACTAAATAATTTGTCAATGTAATGGTAAATATGATTAACTTTTACATAGGCCATATCACATAAGGTTAATGACCTCTTATATTTTTGTTAACACTTTACATTATGGTAAACCATTGATTAACCATTCATGATGCCTTTCATATAAAGGTAAAAAATGTCATGTAATGATTACATGGTGAATAACATTACACAATCCATTAAAACAGTGAAATAACACTACAAAAAAATAAATCCCTCACTATGTCATGGAATCTTGCTATAACCCTTACAGAATCTTTAAAACTGTAATATAACTTCTAGATAGTAACATTCACACCAATTCCTTAGAACCAAAAATATGTTTATGTAAACCATTTTAAATCGCAACTACCTTTACGAATCCCATAAATTTATTAAGGGTAAGTTGTTATAACCATTAAGTAAGATAATATATTTAATGATAAGGAACTATGAACCATACATTGACCACTCTGTATAGAGGTAATTCATTGGTTACATTTAATAATATCACCTATGTTGGGGTAATATCTATAATACCTTTTCATATCCCACTACGCACTGGGTATCCCATTAATATATTTTTGGATATCCTGAAAAAAAGTTCCATTTTTTTTGGTTTATTCCCACATGTCATTAAAATATTTTATACAACATAATAATGTATTTTCATAAAAAAATTTAACGGATTTTAAACATGTCTAATAACTATTTTTAGAATGTAAATAATTTATTTATTTTTTAGATTGACTACATAAATGCATGAAATATTAAACGCTTCATTATACTAAAATATAGAACACTGTAAAAAATACCATAAATTCACGAAATTTTACAACCTCATGTCATCATCTTGTATGCATGATAAAGATCAATGTAACAGAAACCAAAAGATTTTCACTCCTCATTAGATTCATGTATTGCTAATAAAAACTAGGAATGTGAATAAGGCCTTAGGTCTGGAATATTTGTACCAATAAACCTGGAAATACCACACCATACTTATTTCCTTCGTATGAATGTGGTTTATATTATCACCCATGGATAAATCATTATTATATCATCATTTACAAATATTTTGAATCCCATTACAAAATTCTATGCTCAGTTTTTGAAATTAAAAATTTATTTCAGGAATTTACATATTATCATCATATTGAATATAATTTTCTAATAAACAATTTCCATAAATAATTTTGAATAAAGAAATACTGAAACAATTAATATTAATTTTCTCATTCAATAAATATTTCTAGTATGAAATAAATATAATTTCATATGTGGATATCGATATACCACACATTCAATATACCAATGCAACATATAAAAAAATTATTTTGGGAATATATCCTTTAAAACCTAATGATATATACATTTAAATAACATGAGTAAAAGGTTGTTTATGATATAATATGGAAACAGGAAATAAGTACATCATGTAAATGAATTATGTTTACAATATTTTAATTATTTGAAATTGAATAGAAATTATAATAACATCTACCTTGGATTATCTATTTTTTAAAAATATCCTCACATTATATAATAAAATATTGGACTCTTTGGTAATATGTTTCGTACAATTATTAATTCATAGAAAATTTTATATTTATAATTTAATTTATTTTATTATATATTTATTAAAATTTTTGTTTATATTGAGAATTGCTTTTTAGTAGTTATATCCGTTCCCAGTCACTTTCAATATAATGTTATCGTTCATCAATCCATGTTGATGATTTCATTATATTTATAATATTAATGTTACAAGAAAATAGTTTGAATAATTCTTTATGTATATCAATATTCTTTTCATGAGTGTTTCTGGTATGATTCATGCATATTAAACCCATAATAGGCCCATTTGAATTTATTTTTATGGAATAAAATTTTGTACAATAAAAATGGATTAAATATTAATATTTCCATTAATGATTTTTGTAAAGAATATATAAATGTTAATATCATATATCACTACTAAATGTGTATTGAAAACCAATATCTTGTTCCATTTTTCTTTGTAAGTTGTTCAAGTAAATGGTGGAATAGGTTTACAATTAAATGTTATATGGGAATTTTTTTAAAATATTACTGTCCTTATATATAATGATTTTTAATATTAAAGAAATGTTTTTCCAAAATAGATATTTGATGAAAAATATAATTGTTAATATTTAAATTTAATTAATCCACAATTCTAGATAAAATATTTTTGTAATATTTGTGACATTATCACTTTATTTGTCCCTTTAACCACTATTTATCCATTACTATGGAAATGAAATTATACCTCATTAAAAAATAATTTTGACTAAAACTAAAATTTATCATGTTAAAAATTATGGATATGATCATTCTAAATATGAAATCCATTTAATATAATTTAGTTTTAATGTATGATACAAATTAAATTATATATATGTACAATTCATTGAATAATTAAATTATTTAAAAAAAGAAGAAAATTTTGAGACTAAAAATTAAATAAAAATATTATTTGGTAATATATAATTTTCTTATTATTCCAATTAAATTCATTTGTTAATTATTTGAAATGGAAGATAATTTGAATATCAAGACAAGACAAAACCATATGGAATGTTGTCATTACATAATTAATTAAGGGACCAAAAGATATTTTTTATTTAAATTGACAATAATATAGGTTTAAACTATTATTAACAATGTTTCTATGTTTATCTTATTATTTTTAAATAAAATTATTTACTCCATAAATATATTATTTTTCATGATATAGTTTTAATAATTTTATAGAATATTTATTTCTTAAAATGACATATAATTAATCGAATTTGTAAAAACCATATTTTTTACCATTCATTAAATAATAAACATATTATTAATTGGAGATTAATTCCCCTAAAAATAACTTCACATTGATTACCCCTAATGTAAATAGAATTTTATAATAGTAAACATAATAAACATTCAATTAAAAGATTTAGTTGTAAACCAAATATATAGAGGATCACTTTTTTAAAGAAAATGTTTATTTAAACAATACATGTTTAAATTAGATTTCCATATCAATTGCGATATAAATATGATTTAATATATATTTTTATATATTGAATAATTTTATTATAATCATCATTTAATTTTGATAAATTTATATTACTGATATAATAATACACAATACATTAAAATAAATCATTTAAAAAAATATATTTTTATTATTTAATGATATTCTTATTTATTATCGGTTTATAATCAATAAATTATAGTTCATTAAATAATATTTATAAAAATTATTATTAATAATATTTAATACTATATATAATATTATATCGATTGTTTCTTCAAATCGTGAAATACAAAGGAATTAAATTTTATTGAAATAAATATTATTTCATTTTTAAATAAAAACAAATTATCATATGTATAGTAATAAGGATATTTTAGGGACTATAGTATTAAAGAAATAAATATAAATATATATAATTTACTAGAACATCAATTTATAACTCATTTAACATTTATGATATTGATTATAATGTCGCAACTAAGAAAACTTGTTTTGAAAATAATTATTTTTGATATGTAAATTTTTATATATTATTAAGTATGTGTATGGATTTTGAATATTTCATTGGTAGGTAATTTATTATATAATATCATTTTTGGAAATGATATCATTTTATAAATAAATAGTTCTAAATTAGATCCTCATTCATATCCTAAATATTAATTAAAAAAGTATTTTTATTAACAATACATGATTTATAAAACATATGATAATAGTGATCCTCTCTTATTTTCTCTATTATTCCATATTTCTATAAAATGGTTTATATAGTAATTACTCAATGAATTAATATTTATATTAATGAGATATGTGATGTCCCACCACATTTTTACCCCAGTTCACACCCTTTCTGATATTTTTTCTCACCCCAAATTTCATGCATGTCGTGAGGATATATCCTTTATAGATACGAGTATTTTCATATCTATGAGAAAATAATGAAGATAGAATTAAAAATATTATAGTTTATTTATTAATATTTTAGTATGGATCTAATTTTCAAAAGGCACATGATGATTTTACTTATATGAATGGTTAAAAATAATTAAGATAATCATTTCAAATAATACATGTAAGAGATGAATGTTAAACAATAGAGATACATCATTTTACATTATATTTCATGTTTGTATGTCTAATTTTTTAGTGTATATATTTTAAATTATACATTTTATAATTTTTATGGTTTCTAGAATAAAAATATAATAGATTAAATCATTGTACAAATTTTAATTCATTTATGTTATAATTTTAATTTTAATTTTTTACTGTTAAATCATTAAATTTTCAAATTATGTTCATCCAATAAATGTTCTCCAAAATGAAATATTTATTATAGGAAAGTGAAACATTATAATCTGTAGGAGGTAGATAAATCTATATAAATTAAATAATTGTTTTTAGGCTGTTTCACTTGACTAATATTTTGTGACCTTTTTATTAAGATAGTTTCATTATGCCAACGTATCAGTATAGTAAATCCTTAGTAAATGTCATATAATTTAGTACATTGGGAAATAACATAGGAGTAAACTAGATGTATAAAACATTGATGGGTCCTTAGATAAAATACTATATATAATATTCAGTGGATTATACACTTACATGAAAATATTATGTCCATGGTAATATAGTTTAAATGAGACACAATAGGTATTTAAATTGAAAAAAGGTTCTTATTAAGAACAATTAATTATACATAAAAAACTATCCTCTATATAGGGATAATATATGATATATACATGTATAAAATCATATAAATTTTTGTATTTTATTCTCCATAATTTTTAAATGTATGATGTTATGTTTCATTACTAAGCCATTGGAGCACACAAATTATTAAAATGCCACACCTACACCGATCTGTTCCCAATAACTCCATATATTTATGTCTTTTTAGTAATTCAATTTCATTGATAATTTCATGTTATTAAATAACACCAAACATCTACATGTAGAAATATGGTACAACAATGATAATTTGTTGTAATGAGGGAATATAACACACAAAAAATTAACTCTAATACATTTTTTGGACATTAGTTCTAAAAATATATTAATTCAAACTATTTTTCAAAGGTATTTCCCAAATCAGATTTTTTATCCTCTGTTAATGAAAAAACCCCACAAAAACTAAGTGATGATGTAATGAAGGATTACAAAACTTCTAGAAACATTAATCAATGGACTTATTATGCGGATAACATTCTTGGTTTGACGAAAGAAAAAAAGCGTCACCTAATTTTTTTTATCAAATTAAGTTATTTCTTGATCATGGAAATAGGAGGAACTTAATACATGAGTAAGTGAATAAAAACATAGGGGTACACCAACTATTACTCCACTAGAGAGAATTAAATTTATTATATATTTTTAATAATCCTATTACTTATTGTTTTATGTAATGATAATAAATTGGTGAGGTTATATACCTTATAATGGCCCAATGAAAAAAATGGGTATTCTTTAATATGAGGGGATGTTCTTTTTAGGGACGGATAAGTAAGATATTGTATATTATGAATCATTTTTTATTGATTTTTTGATTGAAAAAATGATGACGAGTGCGTAAACATATAAAAATGTTCATTTGAAGTTTAGATGTATATAATTTCTTAAGATTGAATGAATAAATTGATACTTATATTATTCATCTTATATAAAATCTAATTTTATAAAATAGTGTATAAATATATGAAAATAGAAGATAAGGTAAATTAACATGTTTTAAAAATTAACCCCATTATACTAAATTAGGTACATTATTCTATGAATCGTTAGAGTGCGTATTGAGGCTTCAGAGAATATAAAAGCATATTTATATCAGTTTATATAGAATAAGACACCACATGGGGACTTATTAATACATCATAAAGATGAATTATTTTTAAGAGTTAACATGGAAATGAACATGTAGTGTGCTATGAATGAAGCAATGAACTACATAACAGTTAATATAAAGAAAAACCCCAATCAAAACAATCACACAGTTTTCCTGATTAATTTACGGAAATTATCAAAAAAATTATATGTAAAGATATAATTCCAAATTTCACTATATCATTTTTCTATGATACTTATTAATTACACCATACCCAATACATACACCAATAATTAATTTTATATGATTGAACTAGTATATAATATTCAAATATTATCCTTTCCATAATTTTGAAAAATACACGTGGAATTACCTATTAAATGTTTACTCAACCAATGGAAGATATAAGGAAGATTTTTATCATTATTTCATAGTTTATTTGAAATCACCTTTTGGTAAATTGTAAGTAATGGCTATGAAGATCAATTTTCGAATATTATTGAACATGTATGAAATAGAAAAATAGTCGTAAAAATTAAATTATTCTAATGTTTGTTTAATTTACATGAATTCTGTCTTATAAGTAATTTATATTCTATAATTTAGTGAATTAATAAATAAATTCACAATTCCCATATTATTATGAACCATCAATATCTACTTCATGAATAGATAGATAATTCCATTGTATAAATGGTAATATAATAGAGTACCTGGATAATGCTTACATAATATTGTTTTATAAGAATATAATATATGAATGTTTTTATATTGATATTATCTAAAATGAATAAGATCCACAATGAATAATTAATTCATAATTTCATAGTGTGTGAAGAAAATATTTACGTGTCAGAATGAAATAAAAGTAAAGGAACAATGATAAGTGACAAATCAATTGAAACACACACAATTCTTAAATATATTTCTTTATAGGATTAATTTACATTTATAATAGTATTCCTATGAAAAATCTATTACATCACACACAATTGGGTGGGGGAAATGATGTATAGGTGAGATGATTCACTAATAATTTTTAGGAACAATCTAGGACATGGGAGATATAATAGTAATACTATTAATTCACAAATTGAGAAAATATATGGATATTATAAATACCATATATCCATGCTATTAAACATTAAAAATAAATTATAGAATATATTCATTTTTTAAAAAAAATACCAATATTCAATTCCTAATTAATTGGAAAGAATAATGTGATGATTTTAATAGTAAACCCATCACTAATTTCAATATTCTCTAAATTTACATTTTGTTTATATAATTATAGATTCAATGGGAATTTAAATAGTGAAAATTTTATAATAAGATCACAATAGTATCAAGATAATAGATTAAATGAATATTATTTACAATATTTTTTATAATTATCATAAAATGATAATTAAAAGAATAAGATTCATTATCAATTATGAGATAGTTAGAGATTATGTTAATTAATAAATATATTATTATCAATATCAAATGGTTGGGATTGTATCTTTTTATAAGGGATAAAAAATGTAATGTAATTACTGTGGAATATATGGCTATATTGTTTTCCTAATCAAAAAATATAAATTTTTAGATTAATAAGGATAACCTAATCTTTAGGGGCGAGGAATATTTATTGGAAATTTTGTGGGGGAAATTTATGGTATGATACTTTTTATAAAATATAAAATATATGATGAATGTATAACATTAATTAATTTTAGATGTAGAAATGAATATTTTATTTGGGAGGTTAAGTGGATGTCAATGATATAAACATTTTATAGAAATTAAAGGATCATAAGGTAACAGGGATTCAACATCTCTGAAAGAATAATATTTCACAATGATTTTATTTTAATAAATAAGGTACAAAAAAGAATATGTTCACTATAATTATTATTTCACTAATGAAATCTATTTCTATAGGAATACAACAATAAATACATGTGATCCATGATAGAATTTAAATCATTGAAATATAATTAAAGAGATATGAATCAAAAATACTTATGTGTAATGAAAAATTAAATGGTTATACTCTGAATAATATTATATACGGATTTATAGAAAAAATAATAACTTTCGCAAAACAATAATTGGGATATTTGAATATAAAGATTCAAAATAAGAAGTAAAATTCAATTTATTTATGAATAATAAAATTTATGAACAAAACACCGATATATAAATTCCCTTATCCTGAAATCCTTTATTCAATCCTTAAAACTCAATCCCTAAATTTCTTTCATTGAAAAAAATAATTATGACCCAACATTAGTAAAAAAAACCTAAAAAATTATTTGATTAAATGGTATCCCGTACCTAAATAATAACCTTTTAGGATCACTACTGGGATGCTGGATTTTCCCAACACATTTATACCAATGGTTCAATATAACCATTGGTATATGGGTCCTTTACCAATGGTTTATTCAAACCATTGGTAAAGGATGAATTAGTGAAGTATTTATAAACGGTTTGAAGAATCTATTGGCAAATAACAAAATTTTTCTCTATTTAATAGTAATTTTTAAAAAACATTGGCAATGTTCATTATGTATGAAGGATTTATCAATGGTTTTAAAAAATAGTTGGAAATTTTCCCCTAAATTGCCAGCGACCCTAATCTTTCATCCATGCAATTAAACAGCTGAAGATGATAAATAATACCTCTCTCACTAGGAAAATTTCCACCAGATTCATCTTCAATCACAATTTTTTTTTCTTATTCACATAAAATCTATAAGTAGTACTTTATGTTTAATTATTTGTAGTTATTTTTTTTGATTTCGCATAAAAAAGAAGTCAGTGAAATATAATCCCTAAAAATTTCAATGTGATTTGTTTTATTTTTATGTTTTTATGTGTGATTAAATTTATTTTGAGTGAGGGGTTCATGTGGTGGGAGGTGCAGTGGGTGGGGGTGTAGTGGGTGGGGGAGTGGGTGTGATGGTTGGGGTTTTTAGGTGGGAGGGGGATCCATGCATGAAGGGATATGTACAGGTGGGGGTGTGTAGTGGGGGGTATGTTAGGGATGACGTGGGGGGGGGGGGTTATACAGGTGGGATTGTGGGTTGGGTGAGGGGGGATATTCAATTATGGGGTGAAGGTGGAGGGTCGGTGGTATGAAAGTGGGGGGAGTGTATAGGATGAGGGGTGGGATGTGCAGTGGTAAAGGGTTTGTTTTATGTTTTCTGTTTAGTGGGGTAAAGGGTATGTTTTATGATTGTTTTATGTTTGTTTTATGTTTTTTGTTTATTGGGGTTTTATATATTATGTTTACTAGGGATTTATGTTTTTTGTTTAGTGAAATGTCTAATGCATGATTGTTTGGATTTTTTAATGAATAAAATGATTTTAAATGAAAATACCCTATGGGGGGCTACAGGATGGGTAGGGGGGATGTCTAGTTGTGGGGGGTTGTCCTGGTGGGGGTGTGTTGTCTAGGGGTTAGGGGGATGCACAGGGTGTATGGGGGCTATATGAGTTTGGGGGAGGGGGTTATGGGCTGCCACAATGAGGGGGGATGTCCATGTGGGGTTGGGGGTGTGGGGTGTCCTGTGAGGGGGGGGGGGTATCCAGTGGGGATAGAGGGGAGGGGGTGTGGGCTATCTGAGTGGGGTGGTGGGCTATCCAGGGAGGGTGTGGGTTGTCCTAGACAGGGGTTTTCTTGGTGGGGGATGGGGGTATGGGTTGTCCAAGGAGGGGGGTGGGCTATCCAGTGGGGGTGTGGGCTATCCAAGTGGGGGGGGGGGTTCTAGGGTGGTTGTTGGGGGTGGGGTCGGGGGTGTATGGGAGGGGGTGTGGGCTGTCCAGGTAGGGGGTGGGTTGTGCAGTGGTGGTGGTGGGTGGGCTATCCAGGTGGGCAAGGTTGGTATGGTCTGTTAAGGGTGAGTGTGTTGTCCAAGGGGGGGGGGGGGGGGGGTAGGGTGGGCTGTATAGGAGGTGGAGTGTGGGGGTGTTAGTTTTCTAGGGAGGTGGGGTTGGGGGTGTGGGCTGTCAAGGGGGGTGTGGGATGTTAAGGGGGATGGGCTGTCTAGGGGGTGGGTTGTCCAGGTTGGGGAGGAGGTGTTGGTTGCCAAGGGGTGTGGGGTGGGCTTTCCAGGGGGGGGGGGGCATACAAGGGCTTGGGGAGGGCTGTCCTAGACACCTCGTACCCTCTAAACATCCCCCACCCCTAAACCCACCCCAATGGACCCCCCCCCCCCCCCCCACCCCCGACCCCGTTGGACAACTTGCCACCCCCGTGGATAGCCCTCCCACCCCCTGGACACCCCGTTTATTCATCCTAATGAAAAATAAAGGATTCTGACCAAAGAGGTCTTCGATATGAGCACACATGATGCGTTTAATAAAAATGATAATGTTGTCAGGGTGAAAAAATTGAATGATGCTACCACGACTCTAGTATATCAACAATGAGATAAAATGAAAAAGCTGGAATTTTTAATCAGATTGTTTCATGGGAAAACTCTGTATGGGATTTCTAATATAGCATTCGATTACATTCTTAACTTTTTGAAGGGTTTACTTGCAGAAGATGTAGATATTACCTCAAACCAATATATGTCATGGAAGTTATTTGAAGAACTTTGATTTTCAAGAAACAAAATTCATGCTTGCTTGCAAGATTACTGTTTATTCTAGGAGGAAACCATTGAATGAAATGATTGTATAAAATGTGGCACATCCCACATGAAGTCAAAATCTGATTGAACACCATCCAGCATGTCACATAATGTAATGTGTCACTTTCCGTTGATCTCAAGACTTTAGAATCTTTTTATTTCTAATGAAATATCAATAAAAATGAAATGGCATGATACGGAGAGAAAGATGAATAATGATGGGTTGGTTCACCCTATAGATGGATTTTCATGGAAGATATTTGATGCTCGATATCCTGATTTTTCATTTAACGTGAATAATGTGTGGTTGGGTCTTTCATATGACGGTTTTAATCTATTTAGTAAGATGCTTACTTTTCACAACACATAGCCAGTTTTTATACACATTTATAATCATCCTCCATTGTTCTGTATGAAAAAACCTTTCACCTTCATGACTATACTCATATATGTCCCTTCTGATCCAGATATTTATATTGATGTATAGATTAAACCTTTAATAAAAGAGTTGAATCATCATTGGGATGTGGGTGTGTGCATATACGATGCATATTTGAAAGACATATTTCCGATGTGTCTGCGCTTATATGGAAGATCAATTATTTTTTGTCTTATGCAATGATGTCTGGATGGAGCGTGATGGGAAAACTGTGATGTCCTATTTGTAAGATAAATAAACAATCCAAAATACTGAAACATTGTTGTAGTTTTGGTTTTATAGGATATCGACAAGTCTTTCCAATGCACCATCCATATAGAAATAATTGTCGAAAATTTGAAAATACCATAGAGACCGATGATCCACCTTGGTGAATGTCTAGAACTGATTCGTTAATGAATTTATAGATTTCAGTTTTTCATTTGGGAAGGGTAAAATGAATTCTGGAAAGAGAAATAATTTTTCCACTGAAACCTGTAAAAATTGGAGGAAGAGGAGTATCTTTTTTTATTTTCCTTATTGGTCAACCTATTTGTTACGTCATTGAATAGACATAATTCACATTTAAGAGAATATATGTGAAATAGTTCTTTCAAACCATCTAAATGTTAAGGCAAAGGAAAAAATTTGATTTACGGTCTCATCTGGACTTGGTGGATTGGGGCGTCAGACCATAATTGCATCCTATGTGTATTAGTGAAAATAAATGGCAAGTTCCATGTTCTACTTATGTGATGAAACCTACGGATAGATATAATTTCTGTAATTATAAGAAACTATTAGGTTTTTTGATGGCTATTAGAGCAACATATCTAAAGGTGTCAATATAAGAGAGTTAAAGCTAAAATCATTGAAGACTCATGATTATCACGTTCTTCTATATGATTTGATTATAATAGAAATCTGAAATATTTTGTGCAATAATGTATGGGTGATTTTTATTTGGTTTTTCTATTTGTTTAGAGATCATTGTGTTAAGATGTTTTCAATGTCTTTCTTGCAAATAATGTTGATAGATTCCCCCATTAATTTTTTGTGATTTGGAGAAAATATTTCCTCCAAAAAAATTCACAAGCATGCTGCATCTGACTGTCCATATTCCCAATGAAATACTTCTCAAAAGAACAATTTCTTTTCATTGGATGTATCCAACTGAATGAAATATTTACAAATTAATGTGTTATGTCAAAAACTGGAATCATCTCGGAGGTTCTATCATGAGCGGTTAATTATATCAAGAGTGTATAGATTTTGGCTCAATGTATTTGTCTGATCTTACTACATGAATGAACATACCAATGAGAAATAAAGAATAATAGTATGAGCAAATTGAACCCAGTTTTCCTTCAGTTCCTCACACTGGAGGAATTCCTGGATCATATACATTGAAGACATTAAACCATGAAGAGCAGGAGATGGCACATCACACAGTTTTGTCCAATTGTGATTTTTTCGATGAATACATAAGGTAAATCAATTTAATATATATACCTTACATATATATCTATAAATATATTCATATTTTTTATCTATAGGGAACAAAAACAATGATAAATAGAAAGCATCATTCGTTATCTTTGAGAATAAGGGAGTCTTTCCATAGAAAAGAGTTTGTTGGTTTGTTCAAATTGAAGGTAAATATACCCCTATTTAAAATAATTAAATCAATATTTAATTATGATTTATATTAAATTATATTGTAGTTATTGAGTTTTATTGTTGACTTTGTCTCTAGGGAAATAAGAGCATTGTCTTTTGGTCCTAATACCATGGTTCGTGACTATAAATCTATTGTCATCAATGGGTAAAAATTTATTAAAACTAAACGAGCATAGAACATGAGAACACAACATGATGGTGTTATGTTTAAGGCCACAACAGATTGTTATTCTAGTGCATCATATAGTATACCATGATTTGAAAATGTGGGTTATTATTGAGTCATTGAAAAATAGTAATATTGGATTATTACTCTCATGGATGAGTCATGAAGATGAAATTCCATTGGTTTGATTCGATGACGAGAGAGGGAACATTTATTGGTGATTGTGGATTTGGAGTAATTAATATGACTTGCACTCTTTCCACCTAAGAACCATATGTGTTGGCATTAACAGAAAGACAAGTTTTTATGTCGAATACCAACTTATAACTGAATTTGGTGTCATTGTTGTAGTAATTCCATGACATATTTTTGATGATAGAGATGATAGGTTTGACATGGTCCATACTTCCATTGGAACCAATCCATTTATTTCTTTTTATGAATCGAATCTCTCAATTGTCTGATTTGATTGTGAACCTGAAGTTGTGGTGGAAAATATATATAATAATCTATATATGATCTTAATTCTTTTGGTTTACCTCATGTTGGGTTTTTAAGGTTGGTTCTATTCAAATTGATTTAATATTTATTACAAATATGCTGTATCTGATTTGGCCATTATGTGAATTTTCATTGTTTATTGGTTGGAATTTTTATATGAATTTCATTTTGTAATCTGGAATTAAACTTTTTTTAAACCTAAAAACCCATCTTTTCTATCTTGGTGAACGTTTCAATGCTTCAACTATGATTTGTATAAAATTTTTATTACTCTAAGACCTATATTTAACATTTTACCCGGTAATGAATATGATGGTTTGTATTCTTTTTCAAAACATGTATTGAAACCCACATCATCTACCTGAGCTAAAGAAATTAAATTTTTTCGTAATTTTGAAAACTGCTTCACCACTTATGAATATGGTAGAATCAATGATCCATGATTTTAATAGACATATGACACATAGTAAATAAATATCCTACTGAAAAATAAATTTATTTATTACATATTGTACATTTTATTGACTTCATTATATATTTGTTCAAGAGCACATAATAAATGGTTAGTTAAATTATCCATGAATCCCCCTATTCCCTATAAATCATTTAGTTTTTTGGGTTACACATTAGTTATCCTTATCTATTTAATTCCATATTTTTTTCAAATGCTGCAAAATGAATCCAGTTGAAGTGAGCCATTGAAAATAGATTATGGACAACTGTCATCACATAGATGAACTGGGAATTCCACCACTTGTGCCTGATGTATGTATTTTATTTCAAATATATTTATTTAAATAATATATATTATCATGTGAATAATTTTTTAATCGTTTTTTCGGGATCCATCTTCTAGGTGACAATTATTTGATGAGAAGCCTAGTATTGGTCCCAGTACTCGAGGTGTTCTTATGAGGGGGGTGGTACCAGAGCTAGATGATCTGGTTGGCGTAACCGATTAGACCCTTCCCCTCCCACTGACATACCATCCATCCCACATTCAGATCCTGTTGTGCTGTTTGGGACACACAATATATTTAGACCTCCCATGTTTTCACCACCCTTTACATCTGAGCCTCCTCACACGTCTATACCATATCTGCTGATGATTCCCACTCCCCATCCTACGTTTGTCTATCCATCCCTGTCATCTTCTTTTACTTGTTATTCATTCACTCTAGGCTTTTATATTTCATATTCTTCGACTACTACTCCACCATATTATGTCCTTACTTAGCATACATTTGGACCCACTACATATGTACATGGTGTTCCTTCAGTTTCTACTGATCCAGCGGTGCCCTTTGATCAGACTACCGCATTTATACTTATAAAACCCAAACAAATTGTTACACCATTATTTATTTTCATTATAACATGTATTGATAAAATATTTGTTTTTATTTTATAACAGATACATCTACTGATAGATGGTTGGGGAAGGGGCATACACACATGCGTTCGATGTCGAACCGCCACATGTAGTTGATGGTGGACTAAAATGAAGATAGTCAGATGATTGAAAAATCAGGGCAACAATGTCGGAGTTTTTTGGCGATGCATGACAAATACTCCGACATCATTCATGTCAACCCGCTCTCATCGAGAAAACTACCAAATGATGTCAAGTATATTTCCTGTGTAGAGATATGTGAAAAACACTTGTTGTATTTAATTAAATATTTTAATTTTTTTATTTATATGAATTAATATTTTGGTTTCAGCTATGGTTTAAATTACCCGATGATGAGGGTGCACATCTAGCATGTCTAAATGTGTTAGGAAGGCTTTGGAGAGCTTATAAGATGTGTTGTACATTGGCAGGCATGATATAGTGGGCACAAAGTTAGAGGTTGTCCCTATCATGGATGATTTTTCATTAGAACAGTACTGAAAGATGACTACTCATTGGGAGACTAGCCAATTTATGGTATTAATCAAATTATAAGTATTTGAATTAAAATTTTCATTTTTTTTTTGATTAATACATATTTTTGAGATTTATTTAGGATTCATCTGCAAGAAAAAAAAACATTGATGTGAAGAAATACATACACACATTGGTACATACTACGATGCCAGATCATTAGAGACATTAGGTATGATAGTTTACAATTTTTATTTAGAACATTCACATTCTATTTCTTCCTCCATAATTTATTCTATTCCTAAAGATCATATATTATTTTAGTAATGAAATTACTATCTTTTTTTTGTATCCTAATTTTAATTATAGTTTTCTACATTCAATGCCATTTTAGAAGAATAAATTGAATATAGAAGGACGTCTGCCTCGAGCAAAACTGTTTTGATCGAGTAGAAAGAAGAAAGATGGAAGTTCAGTTAATGAACCGACTCAACAGCAGGTTGTATGTTTTACTTTGTAGATAAAAATTCTAATGTCTATTTTATAACTTAATAATCTATTTTTATTTCTAATATGATACATTATAGTCCCTTGATGGCCAGTAACATGCCAATTTTGGGCCAAAAGATCACTTACATCAACTGTTGGGAGATGAGTACATTGGTAGAGAACGCTACTGACCTGGGAAGAGTATAGTTCTAATGAGGTATTGGCCCTCCTCAATTATGATTTGTAGTTCAACTGAGTACAATCAGGTTAAGGAAAAGGCAGAACAGTCTGAAAAAAGGTTCACAGAGATGGCAGAATGGTCTTTCAGGGAAAGCACTGCATTTATGAAACTGAGGGAACTTTTATGTCCACCACATCAACCAGAGGACAACACTGCTTGTGATGAATATATGTCATCGATGGCTTCTATATATGGAGCACCATGTGGTGGTTGTAGTTGTGGTAAAGATGATGGCGAGGAGGAGGCTGAGTCGGAGGGGGAGGAGGAGGCTGAGGAGGAGGTTGAGGCCGAGGAGGAGGTCGAGGCAGAGGAGGAGGGCGATAAGGAGGCCGAGGCTGAGTAGGAGGGCGAGGATGAGGGAATAAACGATTATGGGTAAGATGATGATGATGAGGGTGAGGGTTATGATGATGGTGATTATAGTGATGGTGATGGGGGATAGATTGATCCATTACATTATTGACTAATATTATTGAGCATTGATGTTTATTGATTTGTTGTACCTGAATATATGAGTGATTATGTAGGTTACAATATATTTATTTTTATCTATTTTAAGGATTTTGTAAATTTTTTGTGGAAATTAAAATATTGATGGTCTAATTATATTTTGATATACTGATATTATTTTTTTAACCTTGAAATAATTTGTTTAAAAAATATGTAAATATCATCCCATGTGTCTAGGACAGCCCCTTAAACGCACCCCCCACCCTCCTCCCTGGAGCCCAGACAACCCCCAGACATCCCCCTGGACAACCCCCAGACAATCCCCAACCCTTCTCCCTAGCCCTCGGACAACCCCCCAGACAGCACCCCAATCAGCCCCCGGACAGCTCCCCCCACCTCCTCCTTGGACCCCAGACAACCCCCCGGACAACCCCCCACCCTCCTCCATGGACGCCGGAGAGCCCCCCAACATCCTCCTTGGACCCCAGAAATCCCCCCGACCCGATATCCAAATATTGGGAGAGAGGTGATTCGACATATATAAAACATCATGACAATTAACGAAAGGATAAGTACCACATAACTTGATTCCGGAGACAATCACACTCATTATTCAGCATCATGGATCCCAATCTAAGCTCTCATTAAAATATAATCCCTTTTAAGTAAAAAAGTGTGCATATAGAAAATTGTCCAAACGTATTTGGATTGTGTTGATACATTAGCACAAGGATCCATGGGTCACTTTTGATGTGTAAGATTCAACCACGCCTCAATTTGAGGCACATTGTGGTCGGTACCACTAAAATTGTCTCACTATTATTTTAATTGGATAACATTTTAAGTGATAACAACAACTAGAATGCATAATACTGACCAAACGCATTTGGATTTTGTTGATACTTTAGGGAAACGATCCATGGGTGATTTTTGATGTCTACGAGTCACCCCCGCCTCAATCCGAGGCATGGTGTGGCTGGTACCACTCAAACTGTCTCACTTTTTTTTGAAATGAACATGATTTTAATTGAAAACAACATCTTTAATATGGAAAACCAAACAAATGCATTTAGATCCTATTGATACTTTAAGAAAATGATCCATGGGTCATTTGAGACGTGTACGAGTCAACCTCACCTCAATCCGTGGTATGGTGTGGCCGATACTACTCAAACTGTCTCACTTTTATTTGAAATTGATAGGATTTTAAGTGAAAACAAAAACCTACATATAGAAAACCAACCAAATGCTTTATGATTGTATTGATACTCTAGGAAAATGATCCATGGGTCATTTGGGAGGTGTAAAAGTCATCACTGCCTCAATCTGAGGCACGATCTGTCAGATGTCACTCAAAGTGTCTCTATTTTGATTAAAATGGACACTATTTTATATAAAAACAATAAATATATGTAAAAACAATAAAAATTATTCTAATTGTGTTGATATTTTAGAACAAGGATACATGGGTCATTTGTGACGTGTATGAGTCATCTTACACTCAATCCGAGGCACGGTGTGGCTTGTACCACTCAAAGTGTCTGACCAGTATTTGGAAAGGACAACATTGTAAGTGAAAACTACTGCTGGTATATGAAAAAAAAACAAAACACATTATTATTGTGTTGATACATTAATAAAATGAACTATTGTTTATATGTGATATGTAACGGTCAACCCCACCACAATCTGAGGCACATTGTGGCTGGTATCACTCGAAGTGTCATTCTTTTTTTTAAATGGATGCCCTATTATTTAAAAACAACTAGCATATAGAAAACCAACCAAAAATATTCATATTGTCTTGATACATTAGAACAAGGATCCATTGTTCATTTTTGATGTGTATGAGTCAACCCTACCTCATTCTAAGGCATGGTGTGGCCAGTTCAACTCAAAGTGTCTCACTTTTATTTTAATTGGTCAACATTTTAAGTGAAAACAACAACTGGAATTGGGAAAACTGACGAAACACATTCGTATTCTATTGATAAATTAGGGAAACTATCCATGGGTAATTTTTGATTTGTCTAAATCAACCCTGTCTCAATACAAGGCATAGAGTAGTCAGTACAACTCGAACGGCCTCACTTTTATTTTAAATGGACAGGATTTTTAGTTAAAACAAAAACTTGCCTACAGAAAAATGACAAAACTCCTTCGGATTCAATTTATACTTTAGAAAAACGATCCATGGTTCATTTATGACGTTTATGAGTCAACCCCACCTCAATCCAAGGAACGGTGTGGCCAGTACCACTCAAAATGTCTCTTATTTGAAATGGATAGTTTTTTAAGTGAAAACAACAACTTGCATATGGAAAACTGAACAAACATATTCGAATTCTATTGATACATTTGGAAAATGATACATGGGTCATTTTTGACTTGTAGGAGTCAACTCTGACTCAATATGGGGTATGGTGTGGCTGGTACCACTCAAACTATCTCACTTTTATTTTAAATGGACAGGATTTTATGTGAAAACAACAACTTTCATATGGAAAACCGACCAAACTCTTTCTGATTGTATTGATACTTCAATAAAATGATCCACGGGTCATTTGTGACATGTAAAAGTCAACCCCAAATCAATAGGATTCATAGTGTGGCCGTTATCACAAAAAGTGTCTCTCTTTTTTATAAAATGGACATTATTTTAAGTAAAAACAACAGACATTCAGAAAACTGACCAAACATATTCTGATTGTGTTGATAGTTTAGTACAAAGATCCATGAGTCATTTTTTCCATTTTTGAGTCAACCCCATCTTAATCCGAGGAATGGTATGTCCGATACCACTCAAAGTGTCGCACTTGTATGTGAAATGGACAAAATTTTAACTAAAAACATCAACTGACATACAAAAAAATGACCAAATGCATTCGGATTCTGTTGATAATTTATTAAAATGAACCATGAGTCATTTGTGACATGTACAAGTCATCCCTGCCTCAATCTGAGGCACAGTGTGGTCGATACCACTTGAATTGTCTCACTTTTATTTTAAATGGACATGATTTTAAGTGAAAACAACAAACCAATGTCCCTTTGGGAACCCAATACCTGTGAAATAATTGAATATTCATACCCACTACCCAAAATGGGGATTCATCTCACATCACACCTAGGAGAACAAATTACAATTAGCCACATACCACCTTATTCCAATTGAAATGTCTATGAAAAACATGTAGGCTATTCTGGTAACCCAACTTATATGTCGAGATTGGCCAATGTTTCCCACTAACACATCGCGAACCTTTTATATATGGATACATAGTCATTAGAGGAATATAAACATCCCATCTGCTACCTATAACTCATACTAGGTCTAAGAACAAGACCACTACCATTGTCTATCTTATGGGTATCATGATCCTTGTCCACACTATCCATGTTTTTCGGTTGGTTTTAAGATAGTCATCCTATGACCATGAGTAAATATTCCATCTAATTCCTATAACATGTAGGATTTTCTCTTATGTGTACTGGTGTTGTGGTTTGAGTGAGGAGTGAAATCTAAATTTCGAATAATGTTATGGGTGTTATTGCTTTTTAATTCCAATTTTCTGAATTCTGGATGTATTGGATTCTGGCTGTATTGGTAATGAATTCTAAATTCTAAATAATGTTAGGTGTATTAGATTCTTGATGTAATGGATTTTAATTTTATATTTCTTTTATGGGCGTTATTTAATTTAAATTCTAGATGTATAGGATAATGGATGTATTGGATTTTGGATTTTACTATTTTGTTGTGGTTCGAGTGAGAAAAGTTTTTAAATTTCTATATTTCTGAATTCTGGATGAATTTTAAACATCCCATGTAGGATTTTCGATTCTGGCTGTATGTGTACTTGTAGAGAGAGTTCTAGGTTGGAGGTGGAGAGCAGCAGGTTAGAGGTGGCTACTGGCTCTAGTGGAGCTACAACATATGTATACCAATAGTGTTCAAAATCGTTGGTATAGCCTTGTGATGTATATTATAACAATGGTTTAATATAACCATTGGTATACACTTCTACCTACAGTTTTGAACCGATGGTATATCCTTTGGGTGTATATTTTACACTATATACCATTGCTACTAAACCATTGGTATATGGGTATCATATACGAACGGGTTGTGAAACCATTGTTATATCACTTACTTTAACACATATACAAACGGTTTACACAGAACCGTTATTATTACATTATACCCACAGCTTACTTGGCCACGGTTTTGCAAACAATAGGTATTTAATATACCAATGGTTTCCCAGCCCTCACCAATGGTTCTGAACTGTTTGTTAAGGTTAAAATTCCAATAGTGGATTATAGTTTCATAGAATATTGTAAATATATAAAATAAAAATACACATATCATTTATTGATAATTTTTCATAATATGAATATAATTTATTATTTGGTACTAATTCTTTCACACCTACCATAAAATTATGTACACGTTATAACTTTATATATGGAATTAATTAAACATTATTGTTCATAACATGGTGAATAGATACATAAGAATGGTGACCTCAAATTTTTATTATAGATAAAAATTTCATTAACATTTATATATCTTTTCTGATAATGGAATGTTAATATGGGTTTGATGATAGTGAATATAACAAAAGAAAAGTAATAATCATTAAATTCTATATTATCATCTAATTGAAATTATTCAATGAAATTTAAAAGGTCAAGAGTCCATAGAAATAATAATTATGACCCATGTCCAATCACACATTATCAAATGAATCATTTAATCTAAAATAATTTATTTAGAAAATTCCTGATTATCATTAAGAATTATCTTTATCTCCCATGGTATCCAATTTCAAAATTAAAATAATTATGTTCATCTACATAGGATAATATTCCCCTTTTAAAACTATCCATTTATTAATTAATGTCAAAGATCATTACAAAATTAACTGGGGAAATATATCTAGCTCACCCATAATATAAGTAATTTTGGTCTCATACATCATCTTGAGCTATATTTGGCTCACTTGTCTTCAATTTTTTTTTCCATTCAAAACACATAAATTTTATTCATTAATGTTTTCATTTTCATCAACAAACTTTTAGAAATAATATTTATTCAAATAAAAATTATTGTTATATTGAAATCATATGGGTTCATGATAATATATAAACATTTTCATCATAATAAATATAAATAAATAATATAAATGGTATTACTAGATAAAATTCCAGATGAATTTGATTAATAATTAAATGATATTAATATATAAGAAAATATGATTAAAAAAATTTAAAAATTAATTGATAATAAATCAAAATACCCTACTCAATTGGTTGATTCAAATACTAAAATTGTAAAAATATTGAGAAATATAATTTCTAGGAAATTGAACTTTATAAATTATATTGTAATATTAATGTAAAAAAATATTTAAGATGGTGGGAAAATGTGTTCTATTTATATGCGTTGAAAAATAATTCCTTAAAAACTATGGTCACAAATGACAACAACATTTGTATGATAAATGATTAAAATAATTTTTTTAAACACATTTTATTATGAGTAAAATGTAGTCAAAAAATCTATTTAATGAATTTATTTTATTATGGATAAAAAATCATCACAATAGTTTTGAAATTATTTATATTCAAGAGGAAAAATTAATAAAACAATGGAGATATAAGTTGTAATTTTCAATAAAAATAATTATGATATTATTGAGTATGAAAGGGAAAAATGAAAAGATACAATGTAAATAATACAAATAATAATATTTCAAAAATATATATATAGTCCTAGAAAATGGGATCATAAATTTTCATCTAATGGATCATTGAACATAAAAAATATTAGAATAAAATTAGAATGTAACATAAAAACATTATCAATTTGTTAATGTTGAAATAAAAATCAATTTGAAGAACTAATGTTATATTATTGAAAATATAATTATTTATTTCATTGAATACATTAAAACTAGTTCGTAGTGATTTAATTATTCATTAAAATGAAATCACTTTGAAGGACATGTTATATTTATAAACAAAATTTGAATTAGGCTAATAAAACTCTTGAATGTTTTATAACATTCAAATTGATATATAATATATATTGTTACTATGTGAACATATGTAAATCCACATATAAAATGGGTAATTAAAATATACAACAAGTTGAAGATCAATTTACTCATAATCATGGTATAAAATTTTCAGTGAAGAAGTGTTATAATCTAATAAATTATATTGAGCTATGAACCCCTTAAAACAAACTTAAATCATAAAAAATAATTAATTAACTTATTTTTAATAATAAATATAAATCAATAGAAATGGGTGGAAATAATACATAAAATTATCATATTTTATTATATATTTAATCGATACTTAACATAAATAATAATGAAGTAATATAACGTGATGAAAATAAATTGAGTTATGATATCCCTTACCTCAAGTCATCACATTATACACATATCATATAAAATGTATTTAATATACCAATATTTATTAATTAATTGTTTAATATTTTTGAAGGTTTTATTGAATTATTCTTAATCTATTTATTTCATTGATTTCAAAAACATTTTTTATTACATAATTAATAATGTCCCTGTTGGTTATTTTTAGGAAATTAGGATATAAATTAAATATTGAATTTGGTTAGCTGACGAATGTGAAAGTGATAATAATTCCATCATAGCATGAAATACAATAAAAGATTAATTTTAATTTTCATACATCAAATTTTATTTTAAAACAAACCAGGAATAATGTAGATGAATAATTAATCACTACTCTTTATGGTGGTGGTAGTCTACACATTCACACAAAAAATGTTTTCAAATTTTAATATATTGAAGTGTGAAATAATGGATTGAGTACAATTTTTAAATAATAATACTATTTTCCTAAATATAAATCATATACATAAAATACAGCATTATAAATATTCATCAAACATAGTGATGGAAAATGATGCATCTGGGTACATAGAAGTTGTGATCCACATGTACAAATGAACTATTTTTTCCATTCCCTGTGTAATGAAAATTGGGATGGATAAGGATATTCGATTATTATAACAACATAATATTATATCGAATATAAGGATTTTAATATATTAAAATTGTATCAAATTTAAGGATATTGAAGTTAATGTATAATTAACAAGATCAGAAAATACGATTACATCCTCTTTGAATAAACAATATGTGATCTCTCCTTATGTACCCTAGAATTGCCTTTTGATGAGTCAAAAACTATAGATAATTTATAAGGATGTTTTTATGAGTTTATTTATTTGTTTTTATAAGATGAGTCCCAATATAGAGTGAATAATAATAGACATGTGTTGTTCTTTTTTGTGAGTGGAGAGGGGTTCTATAGTAATGTATTAAAGTATTAAATTAATATAAATTAATATGCATTTTAAGGATGGTGTTATTTAATATATTTAAAATATTTTTTAATTTATGTGTAAATACTATCACAATATTGAATTTATAAAATATTATATTATTTTATACACTCAAAGTTTTTTTACCTCCCATTAAACCTTTAAACTATTACCACTATAAAAATGATTATTAATCTTTCTGGTTCATGAGATTAAAAATAGAAGTAAAAGTGACCCATGGATGGAAAATAGTTCATGTTATTGACCATATCTCATTCACTTCAACGAGAATAATATGTTAATGAATTATTAATCATTTAATAAAATATTATTTTAGATAAATTTCAATCGATGTTAAACTCATGATGATTTATATAATTGACATTCCTAAAATAAAATGTTAGAATTGTAATTAGAATAAATTTTTTGACAAATAACTAGTAATTTATATTTTTGTAGAAAATACATGGAACGTCATAAACCGTGGAAAAAAGTAACATTCAATTTTTTTTAAATCATTTACTTGAGATTTCTACAATTTTCACATGCTTTATGTTTTCATCGCATAAAATTTAATGCTTACTATTTTGTCATTAAGAATAAAATAAATTAAAATATTTATAAAATTTTCTAAATATTTCATATTAGTATTTAAAAACAAATATATCCACCCTTAAATCATATGAAAATGTGTTAGATTTTTTAAAACCAATAGAGTGAAATTTGGGATTTATTCTTTAGATAAATTTTTATTGTGTTCAATGTGATTGAAAAATGGGTCCATGTTACTAAATTTAAAAATATAATAGGATAATTATTATAATAAAATCATCAAATAAAAATAATGTTTATTATATATATATAAAACAATATATTTAAATCCTTCACATTTTATTTTTAATCCAAATTATCTGAATTTCCCTAATAAAGGTTGTAAATATTTTACACGGTTACAATTCATAATGGAAAAAATATGAAATTTATACCAAATTGTTATATCATTAAAAAAAATCTGGAACAAATTTTATTAAATTAATTCTTTAAATTTTTAGAATATTTATTAAAAACCCCAAAAAAGGTGAAAAAATGATTCTATAGAAAATGAATTTTTAATTATAAATTTCTTACAACAAGTAAACATAATTTCAATTATAGTTAAATTTATGGTACTATTTTAAATTCAAAAGGAAATAATTAAATTTTCAAATCAATAAAAACATTTAAATTATATAAACATAACAAAAAGAACTTTTATTTAATAATTTAAATTTTCTAATATAAACAAAATACAACTTTTTAGAAAATTCACCAAAATTAACACTAATAAAAATAAGAAATTTCAATAAAAAATGATATACATTTTGTATAAAAAAAATTACATATAATTAAATTATTCATTTTATATAGAACAATAAAATGCTCAAAAAATTAGTAAGAATTAAATTGTTTCTTTTTTGAATAAAAAAATACGTAATAATTTTAAAATTAATATAACATTATAAAATATAATTCATGAATTAAAATAATAAAATATTTTTTTAACAATTCCATAACATACATTATTTTAATATTCCTCAATGTGTTATGTTTTATCCTCACAATTTTATCTAAATGATTGTAATTATGTATTTAGTAGTGTAAAATACCTTTATTTAATACCAACAACATAAACTAGGATAATAAATATTTATTTTTAAAATAGGTAGTGTAAAATATTATGCTCATCATAAATAACACATAATTGTGCTTCAAAATAAGTGAGCATTAATTTGATGTGAAAATATGGACATGGAGGAGAAAAGTAGTCTCTAAAAATAATGGAGAGTGATAGAGAATATATTCAGTATAATTTTAGTGAAAAAAATTGATAACTCATTATTATTTAATGAATACATTTCATTTAGATGAAATTATTATAATAAGATATTATATTAATTTGAATATCGTTTCCTTAAATTCCAAGAAATCGTGGAATATTACGAAAGAACCCTTAAGAAAATAATCTAACATGTAATTTATAAAAACAAATAATAAATTTCAACCTCTATTGTATGATTAAATCTATTTCCATCACTATGTAATCTAGTACTCCAAATTAAGTGTCTAAATATTAAATTCATATGTCATGATAATCAACATATAATTGGCCATAATAAATATTAACATCACAAAATCTATTCTTCCTTTATTATCAATAAGATAAATAGTAATGAAATGATACTATAATTGATAATTAAACATTTTTATGAATAAGTAATATATTTAACTCTAATATTTCTATAATTAATAAAAAAATTAATTAATATTTTTTCATAAATAAATACCCCTATAACATGACTAACCAAACATAACCATAACACTAGATAATTTATTAAGTTCAAATGTTTTCTCATTCTGTTATCCTTAAATATCTAAAAATTTAATTGAATTATCAACGAAAATCCATTAAAATTAATATATGTTCATTGTTTACCTAAATAAAATAATCCATCTACCAAATAAATACTAATCACCGTATAATTATATCACATAAAACCCAAAAATTTGTGTCTATGCATTTGTAATTATTATCATGCATAAAATTATATTCCGTTAATAGAATAAAAAACTCAGATGTTAACATAACATGAGGGAATCATAATCTTCAATTTTATCAAAACTCATCATTAATACCAAATATAACAGACTTGAATCTATGCTCTCAAATTTAGTGATAATAACATAATCATTTCATTTCATATTTTTAAACAAGTTCTCATGACACAATTATTCAATCCAAAAAAAGTACAATGGGAAATATTAGATACCATATATATTTAAGGACAATTTAAGATTAGTGTTTTATATATTTTGTAAAAATTATATCATTCTATATCTATTTCATCAGGTGAAAATATTTTTACTATAGGAATATTTTATTATTTTATAATAAGTAGTCAGTATCTCTACTGAAATTATCCAAAGATGAAACCTCTCTAGACATGATACATGTTAAATATTTATCATAACCAATGGAAAGAAATCCTAACCATATTACTATAAAATGAACACTATGGGTAAACATTGGCCTAAATAATTGATTATAAATAGTTAGTATTAAATGGACATAGTGCTATGAATATTATAAACATAATTCCCTTTAGAAATAATGTTGGTATCTAATAAAATATTCCTCATCCACAATGTCCTGTCATTTTAGAATGAATTGGATCCCGTGTAAATCCATAATTGAATACTCATTTATTAATATCAACCATAATTTCATTATGTATTAGGAAATTTTCCCAATACATTAAACAACTATATCAGGTTCACCTATCATAAAATCTATATTTTCCTCACCTATATTGATGAGTTATATCGATATCAAAAATCTACATCAATAATTTCTATGTACCATGAATGAATTTGAAAATTTTCTTTTTCCCTTCTCGTCGTCATTAATAAAATTATTTCCTACCTCGTTTAACAGCTCGATGTACGCATAGTAATGAAATGTGTTTTATGAATACATATTTAAACAAATAATCATAATCAAAAGATATAAAGAATATGGATGGTATTATTATACTATATTCAAAGTGGTGTAGATGAATCGTAATAATATTTTTAAATATATGGAAATATCATTGAAATTAAATATGAAATATTTTTTAAAAACCATGGTAAAATATAAATTTATGTTAGTTTTAGTAAAAACTAAAATTTTATAAATAATATATAGAAAATGATTTTTATTGAAATAAAATGGAAAAAATGAAGTATCATTTAATAAAATTATTATTTATAAAATTGTTAAATTGTAGTCAAGCTGTATATTTAAAAAAATCCTTACACATATTAATAAAAAATTCAAATTTTGTGTGGTGGGATATTTTTTAAATATTCCTTTTAAAAAATGTATAAAAAATCACATATAGTTAATTTTTTTTATTAAAAATAACTTCAGATTTCTAAAGAAAATATTAAAACTATTTTTATAAACATGTATATTGAAGAAAAAATTTACCTTCCAATAATGAGAAATTAGTTTATTATTTCATAATATAACTTTTATCATCATGATTAAAATTATGTGTACATGAAAAGAAAATAATGAAAACATAAAAAGTAAATTGATGAGATAAAAAATTTATTGGATCATGTATACATGATCATTCAATAACATCTAAGAACACATTGATCATAAACAATTCGTGAATAAAATATTACTTTAACATAAATACTTTACCGCTATGATAACTTTTGAATCAAAATCCATTAGAAAGAAGAATGTGTTTTTGAATTAAAATGAAATTAATATTATGAATTAATATATAACAAATCATTCATTTTTTAGTAATTAATTCTATTAAATATATCATGGTTCCTGATATTAAACATCTCACAATAAAATAAAAATGAAACAAATATAACAATTATAAAATCATAACATTTTATTTGATAATTAATCCATAATTTTATTTACTTTAAATTATTTAATTTATATACAAAAAATTAATAATATTTAATAATATTTTGGGATAAATGAAAATAAAACAATCACATAATTTTTCTCTGAATAAATGTTATTACCTTTTCAATGGTAATTTAATTAAGATATCACATTCAATGATTATAACATTTAAAATTTAATTAGTATATCAATTGATTTTTATAAAAAAGTCAATTCAAATAAGAAAATTAAAAATTAAAAATTATATTATATGGAGTCCAAACACACATAATGTTATAATAAAATTGACATTTAAGAATTTATATAACCCAATTAATTTAAATTGAGTTATTAAATCCCATATAACAAATCCTAACACTCTATTTTAGTACTTTAAATATTATATAGTAGAATTTTAAAAAATATTTATTTGTTTAGGAATATTTTCCACATTTTTTAATTTATCCATAAAATTATATTTCATTTATATCAATTATTTTGTTTATTACATCATCGACTAGGTCTACATTGGGTTATTTTAATACATTCTATTTAGATTTGGTAAATAACAAAAGAAGATTGGACATATTTCAAGTTCTTATTATTCCATAATATAATTAATAATAATGATTAAATCATCACTTTTATACATTAAATACAATATTTTTTCATGAAATAAATCCATAAAAATGAATCACATAACCTCGTGGTGGTGTCAACACTCGCATGGACACGAATTACGTTATGATTTTTTAAAAGACAAAATATAAAAGAAATTTGGGACATAATATCTTTAATTATTTATTATTATGTAAGAATATAATTTATATATATAAATTAAATATAACTTTATAAACACAAATGAGATTAAATGATGGAAAAACAGACACATAACCTCATGGAGGTGTTATTACATATTTATACCCCAATGGTGTGGCCATTTCCAAAATTATTTGATAAGGTAATGTATACGAATATGAAAATTATATAATATCACATTATTATATGGGGGAAATTTATTTTAAGAAAAAATTAATAATTAAAAAAGGATTGAAATTGGTTTAAAAATTATAAAATGAAAACTCTCAATTAAGACGAGTACCTCCTATTTAAAAGTAATCATTTTGATATGACCTTCCTGAACTTATATAACAACTATAGGTTGGTTTATTTGATGGTTTGGAACGTATCTTCAGGATTAGTCTATAATGTGTGTGTAATGAAGAGATAAGTGTTTTTTTACATTTATAAGATAATATAGTACAACTCTTGATAATTCCATTAATTAAAAAGTTAATAAAAATTAATTTTCAAATTAATTGAATCAAAATGGATATATCTACAATATATAGTTAAAAATACTATCAATCATCCCATACAATAAAATTTAGACATGTTTTAATTATTTTTTCCTTTATATATTATTTATATCGTCATCTTAACACTTTTTATGAATATAGTGGCTAGACTGTTTTTTACTCTTCTGAGATAAAAAACATTACTATAAGTTATTCAAAAAATAAAAATTATTTCTATGATAAAATATTTATATTTCACAGGTCTATAAAAAAATTATTTTAATGAATTTGAAATCATTTCATTAAATATTATTTAATAAAGATGACTATATAATTTAATTTTGGGACTATCCACATAGATGACTCATAAAACTTTCAAGATAGTAATGTAATTGGAGTATAATATTATATAACATAATTTATAATTTCTTTTTATCTAAAAAATACAAGGTACACCATAAATAAACCATAGATAATTCATTTAATATAAATATAATAAATGTCATGATATTTCTACTATTTACAGAAAAACGATGACAGCATCACAAAATCATTTAACGTAATTATTTAAGCAATAAAATTTTAAAATAAATCACCACGATGAAATAACAATTCATTTGAATATATATATATTTATATATATCTTAACATAACCATATTTTTACCTATGAAAATATATTAGAGTTGTTAAAATAAAGAGAGTGTCATTTTTTACTTATTCTTTACCTAAAATAATTTGAAATTCATTATCAAATGAAATTGTCACAATGTTGAAATAAGATAGAATAAGGAATTATAATATTTTATTTAAAATTATATAATAAAAATAAAAAAGGATAAATATAAATTTCAAAAGCCTTATCACATTTTATTTCACCTCAATTTCCAAATTTAACCATAAAATTGAAAGATATTAAACTCGAATAGCATTCATAATATCAAAAAACTATACAATTTAAAAAAAGTTATATTTTTATTCATTATATAGAATCCATTTATCATCATCAATCAATTTATGTCATGAAAAATAATTTTATAATATACTTAAAATATTTAAAAAACAGTTATCTAGAGAAATGAATATTTATGCAGAAATATGTTTTCATATAAAATGTAAGAATAAATTTTATTTTAATGACATTATTTGGATTAATATATTATAAATATAACTAAGACTATTTAAAATTAAAATCAAATAAAACTGGGCCTAGTAAATAGTGGAAAAAAATCTTGTGTTCTCTAAAAATTCCATATATTATATTTTTCAATCAAAATCATGTTTTTCAAAATATTCTTAGAAATATTTTATACAATAATTTTTAGATTCTTATGTAATATATTATATCATTTTTTTATTTAAAAATAAAAAATTTTGTATATAATATTTTAAATAAAATTATATAATACATGAAAAATATTTGTTTTAGTATAAAACATTTTCTTTTTTATAATAAAATTTTTTAGCATTCATATAATGAAAAAACACTATAAAATATATTTCTGGAATATAGATATGCATTGTAATTTATTTAATACTAAAAATTACTATGTTATTACATTAAATATGAATGCAGAAATAGAAATGGTAAGCTATCTTGGCATAGTAAAAACTGAACGTAATGGAAGGAGTCTACGGAAGTGTTTTTGATCATGCAATCAAATAGTAATTATGAAGCATATATGACCCCAAAACTTTTCTTGCAAGAGGTTGATAACCAAAAAATTATAAAATAAATTATTTCATAGTGTTAATTTTGGTGTAATAATATTTTATAGAAGATCAGACAATATTAAATGAACAATACAAGATCCAACTTGAAACGAAATTCATAAAGAACATCCTTACGAACAAAATATTGATATGATAGTTTTATATAAAATCCAAAAGTTGTAGAATATAAAAAGCCGATTTAATTTTCAATAACATTAATCTGGAACTTCAACAAATTAAAATGTACCACAATAGATTTTGAGTAAACTTATTAGGAAATAATTAACAAAAAAAAGTTAGTTAATCCTTATCTCTTATTAAATTTCATGTTATTTATTAAATATGATATTTTACACAAAAAGAATAATTTTCAACAAAAACCTCTTCCAATAAATATATTTTCTTATAGTAAATTTAAAATATACAAATAAATTTTCTTATTTTAATAAGATAAAATTCATTTTTAATTCAATGAATTAATGTTTAATTATAATGAGTTTTTCATTATTTTAAAAAAATTAGGGGTTTTATTTGAAAAAATAATTTCTATGAATTTATTTTTATGACTTTACCAGTACAAAATGATATCAAAAAAGATTAATATAAAATTTAAATAATATTAATAATATTTATTTAAAACCATTAAAAATTTTAAAACATTGTTTGGGACAAATTAATTATATAAATAACATTTTATGAAAAAACATTAAAAGAAATAGTATTATGTATATCCTTTTAATTATGTGTTTTGGTCATGAATTTTAATTTTGGATTTTTTTCAGAAAACATTTAAATGTTATTTATATTTTCATAAAAGAATTTATAATAAAAATAATATCTATTATTATATTATCAAATGAATTAATAATTAAAAATTATAATGCAATTCTAAAAACAAAACTTTTCATGTTATGTATTTTTATTTTGAAATGAATGTTTCAAAAATGTTAAAAAAAATGGAAATTTATTTAAAAATTAAAATTTATAGTGATGAAATTGTGTAAAACATACAATATTAATATTTTTTATTATTTATAAATATAAATGATAAAAATTAATTACCATGTTAAAAGTAAATTCGGAAAAATGATTTATATTAAATAAAAATGCTATAACATTATTGCTTGTGTAACACCCCGACCCCTCTAGGCTTGAGCCGATGCATTACATGTTATATTTCCATGCTTAGAAAGAATGAAAATCCTGAAGGAATGATTATTTTAGTAGTTTTTAAGAAACTAGATTCATAAACGTAACTCAAATTACATTGAAGAAGGTTAAAAAATACAATACATAAAAAAAATATCCGTCCAAAAGAACACAATAAATGATCTACTCTTCATCACCTGTTGATGGTAGACAATGAAAGGGGTGATATAAAATGTGTAGTAAGGGTTACAAATAGAGTAATCCTAAATCAATAATAACTGAATCATAAACAAATATGGCATTGTGAATAAATGAAAAACACATGCCATTAATAAACTGAGAAAGGGCATGTATCCATAGATTTTGTCATAGATAAATCCTCATGGATAGTAATGACTGTAAATGAATAAATTGAATACTTATTAATTATAAATCATTTATATAGCACATAAAACCATTATACCATAAAAACACTTTAGTTCTATGGGTAGAAACCCGTCTGATTTTTTGAAACAAACTCGAAGGGTTTGTCGCCAACTGATTTGTCTCATTAGACCTACCTATACATTGAGGGTCTGTAGCGGCCCCCAACTACCACTTAATTTTCAAAACATTATTTATACATTGATTCAATACAAGAGCAATATTCCTGTTTAATAACTGTATAGAGTAGAGTATACATATTTATCAATATTTATATAATTAAAATTCCATTCCAAAAAAACACTGTATGTAAAATGGTATACGGTTTAGACAGAAAACAAATCCTTGATATGAGACTAAAAATATTTAATATAAATATAATTTCAAATAAAAATTTATCTCAAATGGGAAATAGGTACACCACATAGGGATTATTAGATGCACCATACAATGTTAGTCAGAACAAAATAGTAGTTGAGACAAAGTCTCTTTCCAAAATGTAATCGGTTGAATCATATGACCAGAACATAATAACCCTCAGATGAATCTTGGAATAACATGAATATAATTAAAATCATGTTATTATATATAAAATGGTAGTGCACATTTACCACATACAGGAAATAAGTGGTGAAAAAATAAAATCTCACAGAAATGAAATTGAGATAAGAAACCCCTTACCTTATGGTTGAGTGTGTTCTTAATTTATTTTAATAACCCAAATAATAAAATTTAGCTTACTTAAATAATAACTCCATAACCACTTATACATTTAATTGATTTATTATAACCTTATTAGGTTTATTCATGTCCCTTTTATTGGATTAAGATGTTCAAATTTCTTGTTTTTGAGGCATTTTTTCCTTAGTTTTCACGATTCATTTACTTATTTTCATGAATGGATGTACATTTGAAATGCTTCTAAACATCCATAATTTGTAATATATCTTAGTAATTAAATTAATGAGATATAAATAATTTTTTGTTATATACCATGATGAATATTCGTTAGATAAAAGTTTATTACAAATATTCAGATTAACTTGGTCGTTTTGTTCATAATGAACTTGTTTTGTATTATTAAAGTATATTATGAGTGACTAAATATTCTAGTAAAATAATGAGATTAAATAGATATATTGTTATTTGTTTCAACCATTAAAATGGTTTCATGACATGTGATGAAGTAGAAAGTGAAGAACGAGACTCCTTCATCCACAAAGGTTATATATTGGACCCTTATGGACATTAATTTCATTTATAAAAATAAAATGGTGGTAGTAAGGATGTTGATTATAGTTCATCCATTAACATGATATATTTATGGAATATATATGATAATGTATATTATAATGTTCATTTTTATAGAGTATCTAAGGAGAGCAAAATAAAACAGATGAACTTGAAAATAAAAGAAATGGTGAGAGATCCCTTATGGAAATTCAGCAGCCTAACGGCGTCACATAAAATTTCATAAAATGAAATGATGAGAGAAAAAGGGAATATAATCATATTGAAATAATAATTACTATAATAATAACCCATAAAATAAACCCCAACATATGATAATGGAAAATCAAATAGATAACATAAAGAAGTGTCGACTAAATGAAGAGAATGAAATATTCCCTTACCATGTAGACTAACTCCTAGATCTTGAAGGATGGGACATTGGGTGATTAAGGAAACCTTGGGAGTAATACTAGACAGGTAATTAAACTAGATATAGGAGGGTATTTATTTTTTAATGAAGGAAAAATAATGGGGGTGAGTGGGTATTTATAGTAATTATGAGATAGTTTTTTTAATTAAAATGGACACCTCGTTAGTGTTTTTCGGAAAACCATGGGATTTCCCATGGTATTTTCCCATTTATTAAACCAAATAGGACACCTAATGTCCTAAGACAATGTACACAAGTCGACCAGCCCTTTAGTTTAATTATTACATCATTATTATGTAATTAAACTACTGAAAACTCAAATATGTATTTTTACTATACTTGAAAAATTCAAGTATTTTAGAAAAATCCCAAAAATTCAACCTAACAATTTTTCTAAGTGTATTTTTAAAATATGAAATCCATTTTTTAGAAATATATTTCTAAATATTTTTAATTTAATTTTTAAATAAAATCTATGTTAATTCATAAAAATAACAATTTAAAGTAATAATTATTTTTGTATTACATTGATGAATTAATTAACTTCTCATTATATTATTACATTAAGAAAATAAAATATTATCATTATTTACTATTTATAAGGGTATGTTACGATTCATCAAAAAATCAAGTTGGTTCTATCAAAATCCAAATGACTTACTGGTCACAACTCAAGATGAATATTTTTTGAAATTCAAAACATTGAAGTAGAAAATTTATGTTTAATGGATATAATATAACTTTCTCATATAATGTTATGTTTAACAAAAGACATAGTGCTTCATAAAATATGGGCTATCTAATGAATAGAAAGTATTAAAAGCAACATATCATAAAATATTTGGGATTTTATATTATTCTCTCCTTCATAAATTTCAACCTATAAATTTTATGTATAATGCCCACCAAAAGAATGTGGTTGGTTCTTCATCATGAAATCCTCTGGTTCCCATGTTGCTTCCTCCATATTTTGGTTTCTCCAAAGATCCTTTACTAGAAGAGTTTTCCTATTTCTCAATAACTGCTCCCTTGTGTCAATAATCTTGATAGGCTTTTCACAGTATGACAAATTAGGTTTTGGTTCTATTTCTTCATATGTCAGTTCATGCATTGGGTCTGGAAAGTATTTCTTTAACAATGACATGTGGAACACATCATGAACTCTAGAGAGATATGGAGGCATCACTAAATGGTAAGCTACAACTCTGATTCCTTCCAAAATTTCATATGGTCTTATGTAACTGAGGATCAGTTTACCTTTCTTACTGAACCTTAAGACACCATTAAAATGAGATACTTTCAGAAATACATGATCCCCCACATGACATTTCATGTCCTTTCTCCGGTTATTAGCATAACTCTACTGCATACTTTTGGCTTCTTTAATATGGGCTTGTATTTTCTTCACCTTTGTTGCGGTCTCTTCAATATGTTATAGGCCTTTATGTTTCAACTCACTGGCTTCGTCCCAACATGTTGGAGTTTGACATATCTTTCTATATAATGATTCATATGGAGCCATTTGAATACTAGAGTGGAAACTATTATTGTAGGAAAATTCCACCAAAGGAAAGTATTGATCCCACATACCTTGGGTGTCAAGTGATAATGACCTCAACATGACTTATAATGTTTGAATAGTCCTTTTAGATGATCAATCAGTTTGGGGGTGATATGCAGTACTCATATGAAGCTCAGTATTCATAGATTTCTGAAGACATTTCCAGAATTTTGATGTAAATCAGGGATCTCGATCAGATACAATTGACAGAGGTCATCTTTAAGTATTACAAATTCATTAATATACAATCATTCAAGGCTCTCAAGTGGTAAATCCTCTCTTATTAGAATGAAAAGTGATGTTATTGTGAGATGATCTTCAATTACCAATATTGCATCGTTCCTTCTAGGTGTCCTCGGTATTCCGATGATAAATCCATCTTAATGATATCCCACTTCCACATAGGAATATGTAAAGGCTGCATCACTCTTTTGGGATATTGTCTCGATGCCTCCACTTATTGACAAACTAGACACCATTACACGTAGTCAGCAATTTCCCGCTTCATATTATCCCACAAAAAATATTCCTTCAGATCATTGTACATATTGGTGATACCAGAGTGTATAGAGAAATTTGTGCTATGAACATCTTCTAATAGTTATATTTTTATCTTAGGTACTGATGGAACACATAACCTCCTCCAAAATATCAGAACTACTTCTTCATTCATGAAGTCAACCAGTCTCCCATCCTTAATAGAATTAATTTTCTTATTCAGATTCTCATCATCAGATTGAATTGTTTTTATCTTCTCTAAAGAAAATGATTATGAAATCATTTGAAAGAGGAAATATATTTCCCTTCCATTAACAAATCCCATATCCATCACTAGTAGATCAAAAAATATAGGATCTCTCTCAATCCTCATTTGAGTCAAAAGTCCATGATCCAACCTACTTAACGCATCTTCCACCTTATTCGCCATTCTTGGGGGGTAGTGTACTAAACAATCGTAATATTTGAGTAATTGAGCCATATCATTTGCCTCATGTTGAGTAATTTTTGTGTGAAAATGTATTTTAAATTCATGTGGTCCCTATAAATCTCACATCTTTCCCCATAGAGATAATGTCTCCATATTTTCAGAGAAAATAGTACAACTACTAACTCAAAATCATGAGTTTGATAATTTTACTCATGGGTCTTCAACTATCTTGATGCATAAGAAATAACTATTTCATTTTTCATAAGGATGCAACCCAGAATATTCTTTGGTGAATCACTATATATTACAAATCCATAACTTCCTGATGGAAGGGTCAAAATTGGAGTATTGACCAATATTTTTTTTCAATTCTTCTAAGAAATTAGTACACTCTTCTCCCCACACAAACATAACTCTTTTACATGTGAGCCTGGTTAGCGGGTTAGACAGTAGGGTGAAATTCTGAACGAAATGCCGATAGTAACTTAATATGACAATAAAATTGTGTATCTCAATTATGTTTGTTGGAAGGGGGAATTCTTGGATTGCCTTTGTCATTGGAAGATCAACTAGGATTCTATCCTTAGAGAAAATATGGCCTAGAAAAGAAACTGATTGAAGCTAGAATTCGCCCTTGCTAAATTTCCCATATAAATTATTTATTCTATGAGTTATATGAATAACCCACAAGTAATTCTCATGGCCTTCATAGATTTTTGAGTATATGAGGATATCATCGATGAATACCACAACAATGTTATCAAGATATTCATTGAAAACTCTATTCATTAAATCCATGAAAATATATGGTGCACTCATAATTTCCAAAGGCATAATTGTAAACTCGTAATTCTCATACCTACTTCGAAATTATGTCTTCAAAATATATTCCTTCCTCACACACAATTGATGATATCTGAATCGATGGTCAATCTTTGAAAATTATTAAGCTCTATGAAGTTGATCAAATAAATCCTCAATCTGGGGTAGATGATGCTTTTTTTAATTTAATAGCATTTATTTCCCTATAATCAATGCATAGCCTTTGGATCCATCTTTCTTTTTGATATACAAGATAGGGGCACCCGATGGAGAAATAATAGGTGGAATAAATCATCTTTCATTAAGCTATTCAGGTTAATTATTTAGATATACTAACTCCACAGAGGCCATTATATATTGAGTAATTCATATAGGTCTTTCATCAAGAATTAAATCAATAGAGAACTCAACTTCCTGATCTGGAGGACATCCAGGTAAATCCTCGGGAAAAACATCGATGTAATCTTGCACTATATACACATATTCAATTTGAAGATTTATTTCCTCACCCATAGATATCGGTGTATCTACCTCACCTTGTATTTCATTCAGTAGATCTACTGGGGGGTGGTTCTAGAAAAGAACAAGGTGGAAAAGTTTCTTCCCTAATGACAAGGAATTCTACACCATTTTCAAGAACTGTAACTTCCATCTTCTTATAATAAATATTCGCATCATAATTTTACAGCCAATCCATTTCGAGAATTATTAACTATTTATTCATCGGTATGATGATGAGGTTAGAAACTAAATAACGTTTTTGTGTCTGGAGGGGGACTAGTCTACATTCCTTTGTTGCAATGATACATCCCCTGGGATTTGGAACTAAAAACTCCTTTTCTTAAATCAAATTGGACATATCTAATTTTCATGGAAAACTGTGATGATATTAATGAATGGGATGATATAAAATCAAATAAAGCATTGGATAATTTTGAGGAAGCAATTAAAGTACATACTACCATGACATTAGGAACATCAACCTCTATGGTTGTAATGAAATAGGCTCTCCCTTGTTCCCTTGTATTTTTCTTAGTCAAGTTTCCTTGGATCTTAGGAAACTAATGTTCATAGTGACCCATCTCTCTGCAATTTTAACATTGAATATTATTGAATTGTTTCTTCCCCTTTCATTCATCATATTGATGACTCTTTTCTCCGCACTTATAGCAGACTCCCTTGCCTTTTAATCATTTTCTGAGATGATTCTTTCCATAGTTTGCACATAATGGGAATATATATTTTCCCTAGTTCTTCATTGGTGCTTCTCCATTTACATGGATATTACAGTACCACTTCTTATCTTGGTTTCCTTTAAAAAAATTGGATCTAGAAATTTTTTACCCTATTTTGATTTCACGCAATTCAATTTCATCATATGAAGAAAATGTTTGAGAAGCTAGTGCCCTTTAAAGACTTGGAATATGTCATTCAAAAAAATGATCAATCATGTCTGCTGATTCATGTACGTAATCTACAGCATACCAGGATAGCATTGTGAAGGTAGCCTTAGACTATGAAATACTGTCTTATTCCCTTTCCTTTAAGCATGGGAATTTCCACTTCATTTTTATTCATTTCACACGAGGGAAATATTTTTCAAAGAATATTTCCTTAAAATTCATACATTCCATATCATATATTTCCTCTTCCTCCATGGTATTCTAAATCAAGGACCACCATTTATCAGCGTCACCCTTGAGACAATATAATTCCAGTACTACATTTTAATTTTCATTGCATCTTAATGCCATGAATATCTTTTCAAGAGACTTGATCCACTGCACAACAACCACTAGGTTAGTAGTCCCTTTGAAAGATGGGGGCTTCTGCTGCATGAAACAATCCAACACAGATGTGGAATGGTTATTCATTACAACCTGATTGTGTCGTCCCAATATTTTCATGATCTATTCTACACCAACATTGACTGTGTTGACTTGCTCAGTATGGAGATCCCTACCGTGACCAAGAGTATTGATTCCCCTTCTTCCATTAGATTCTATTTCTAAATAATGGGATACACAATATTAGTGTAGGAATCCCAAATAGAGAAGAGGTCAAGATAGATTTAAATTTAATGCTTAGATAATCTTATAAACATGGCTCCTATGAGAAAACATTTACATTAAACTCCTTCATAATGTCTTGTAATGAAAATGTAAATTATCCTAACCATATCCCCTGGGAGTGTCATAACCAAGAGTGTAGTAAGGCCAGTTCTCATGCACCAGTTCCCATCCAGTCTAGCTCAAATGGGTGTTTTTGGGTTTTACACCTAGATAAATCTTTTCTAGAGCCACCTCTACCAACTCGTATCCAGCTAGAGACGTATTTCATAAAATATCAACATAATCTATTCATTACCAAAATACTATGATGTTCTTCTACATTTATCCTCAAATAGTACCTTGTGGATTTGTTCACTACTATACATTTCCTACTAGAGTTTCCATGTTTTCTACTAAAATTCCTCTGATACCAACTATAACACCTCAACCCCTCCAGGCTGGCGCTGGTGCATTACTTGTGATATGGGAATGGTTAGAAGGAATGAAAATCCGGAAGAAATGATCAGTTTAGTAGTCTTGAAGAAACTAGATACATAATCATAACTCTAATTACATTTGAGAAAGTTAAAAAATACCATACATAAAAAAAACTGAAAATTCCATCTACAGAAACTCAATAAATGATCTCTTATTCATCAATTTTTGAAGTTATAAAATGAATGGGGTGAGATAAAATGCTCAATAAGGGTTTCAAATAGCGGAAGAATGAATCAATAAAAACTGAGTCTTAAAGAAATACGTCATATTGAATAAATAAAAAAAAACATCCCATTAATAAACTGATAGAGGGCCTGCATCCCAAGATTTTGTCATAGTAAAACCACATGGATATTAATGACTGTAAATGAATAAAGATAATTCTTATTAATTGAATTTCATATATCTGGAACATGAAACAATAATACAGAAAAAAGGTTTAGTTATATGGGTAGAAACTCATCTTATTTTTGTACTCAAACTAAAAGGGTTTGCCGCCAAATAAGTTGTCTCATAAGACCTACTGAAGCATCAAGGGGCTGTTGAGGGCCCCACACACCACTGCATGTCCAAATAATTTTTTATACAATGATTAAATACAAGATAAATATGCTTGTTCAATATCAGTTTATAGTAGAGTATATAGATTTATCAATATTTCTATAATTAAAATCACATTCCAAATAAGCACCGTATGAAAAATGATATACGGTTTAGGCAAAAAACATATCCATGATTTGAGATTATGGATATTTAATATAAATATAATTTCATATGAAATGTTATCTCAAATGGGGAGTACATACACCACATAAGTATTATAAGGTGCACCACACAATTTTAGTCACAAAAAAATAGGAGTTGAGAGAAACTCTCTTTCCAAAATGTAATCGGTAAAATCATGTAACACCCTAAGCTTCCGCGGTACACTTCTCTTTGAATAATATTGTAGTGTCTGTTGTACACAACTTCGAATTATAAAACACCACAACTAATCAAACTATTCGTTATAAATAGTAATACCCACTTTTTGAAATTTTATAAATTTTATCATTCAAAATTGACTTCATTTTTGGACTCAGAATATCAAAATTAGATTTAGGGTGAGTTTTTGGTATTTTTCTGAAAACATTCATTTTTTGATGAATAGTGAAAAACACTTAATTATAGTTTAAAACCGAATTTTTATTTAAATAATTATTTATTTTATTTAAATTTATTTTGGGTCAAAATAGATTCATTATACCTATATATGTTCAATGTAATTCATTGGAGTGAGTTTATAATAAATTTAGATATATTAAAATTTTATTGAACATTTCACCGTCTTTTACCCACCTCCTAGAAGAATTTGTAAATTCACATAAAAAATAATTTTTTTGCTTCTCTGAGTGGAATTTCAAAACTCCGAGAGACACGATTGATATCAGTAAGAAAAATGTGGTTCAATAAGATGAAAATATTTTTTGGTGAATAGTAACTTTTTACTTTGATTTACCATGGTTAAAAGTAAATAGGGTAATTAAGGCTAAAAATGATATTATTATTACCATATCACATGTAATAATTTTATAGGATAATTATAATTCTACCATAAACTACCTAAGGAATAAAATATGTCCTCTTTGTACCACATGGATTTGATTATGACACTTATTGTTATTTTATTTAAATAAGTGTTAAAAGAGATAAAATCAATGTTTAATAACTAAAACATTTTAATAAAGGGTTATACATAAGATAAATTTGACAATAAATATTCATTAGAATGATAAATATATTTCCTACATATAGGGTTATATTTCTAACTTTTCCTAAGGTTCCCCTCACCCCTCTTATAAAAGGGAACTCCCCCTTCCCCTTAATTTACACATTCATAGCCATTTGGCTTGGCTGAACCCTGCCCAAATATACACTCGAATATTGTCACATCATCCTAGAGGCCTTTTTTTAGTCAGAAATCCAACTTAAGGATCCATATTGAACAAATCAAAAGGAAGAACCCGAAGAAGAGGGGAATATTTCATCACCTCTTTCATGTTCTTTTCTTCTTCCACTTCATCTATCCTTGTGGTTTCCATTATAAAATAATAATTACACTATCTTCTATATATTGTGATGTTATTATAAATATGGTAAAACCATATTCATTATTTTATCCATTTTTGAATGACATGTCACCATATGTGCTTTCGTATGGCTTACCGTCTGCACGTTTTGGTGTAGTTGTAATTCAATACATTATTGTTTAGATGGTTATAATAATGATGTATAATTGGTGTAAATAATAATTATAACATGATAATGAATCTTTATTAATGATATAACATCAAATTATTTATTATTGTAATATCAAAAGAATGATATTGGCCCTCATGCAAACGTACAGATTACTATATCCATGAATGCGATTAGATTCACTTGTCATCATATCCATTCAAGAATAATTTTAATTTGATGATTAAAAATAATGTTTAAGGAATTGATATCATTATGGATATGAATAATATACAACCTTTCCATAACAACCAAAACTTATGTAACAAAATATATAAAAGAAAATGAGTAGGTGAACACCCAAAACGATAATGATACTAAAATATTATTAACAATGAAATATTAGAAGATCATATATGATATCATATTTATGTATATGATTCTTTTATAATTTAATAAAAATGATTTAACTATTATACAAGAGGTTAAACTACCCTCGACCAAGGAAAAGTATAGGGTAAGGGGTTTCTTATCTCACTTTTAATTCCCTAAGATTTCCATTATTCAACACTTATTTATTGCATGTGGTGTATTGTTTAGTGCCATTCGATATGTATTATAATGATTCTCTTTATATTCATGATATTATGTGATTCATTTGGTTGTTATTGGCTATTTTTCTTACGAATCAATTGATTACAATGATGTAAGGGTTAATTTTAAAATCTCTTCAATATCCAGGGTTCTTTATATGTAATTATCTACTTAGACCTATTTATCATCCACATCCATGTTTCTTAAAAATGAATTTCAAAACATCCTTACTATTAACTAGACTATGTGTTAATTTCATTTATACCCTTGTTTGACTTTTATAAGATGTTTATAATGGAATCTTTCCATAGTTTTCCAAACAAGATCCTTTTTAACCTTTTCGACAAAATTAATGTAAAAATGTATTTTTTTAACTTATACTGTGGGTGCGGCTCTTTTCCACCATTATAAAATTGTCAAAGTGTCCGTTATAATCTTATAAGAATATTTTCAAATTACATGTTTACTTTTATAATTATGTTACTTTTAAATGATTTCAAAAAAGAAATATTTCTCTCAAATAGTTTTGATTTCTTCTATGTCAACATCCGTTGATTGATTTTATGCTTATATAAAGTTTATTTATTATGATACAAAACATAAATATTGAATTGAAGGTTTTGTGATATGTTAGACTGTCGTACTGTTATTTTCATACCATTCATAATTTATAGAGAAAATATGGAAATTTCTTATGCTAGTTTTAATATGAATAACTATGTTATGTTTAAACATTTACATATGGGGAATGAATCAGACTTAGTAAGTGTCAGGTTGATCCCACTATAACTCCATGTTCCATCGGTAGGTCTCATGATTCAAACTAGTGTCTTAGCATAAGGTATTGACAAAATATTATTTGTAGTCTTGGCATAAGGCCTTGACTATGTGGTTATGAACGTCTGGCATTTAGCATTCCATCATTATGAATGTGGTTATTGATATTTCCTGGGATTATTCGACTAGTAGAATATGCATGTGAATTATTAAATGGAATTATTTTATTTTATTTATTCCATATTATACTGAAGTTCAAGTTGAAAAGGATTTTTTTAGTTATACGTGGCCTTAAATATTTCGGCTTATTTATGAAATTTACTGCTATATTGTTATCCTTATAGAGCATCTGAGCTCACCCCATTATATGTTTTATTTTCCCAGGATGTGAAGAAGTATATTATGACTGGCCTATTGGGATAGTATTTGGGATATAATTGTTTTCTTTGGAAAAAATTTTGTTGTAGGTTTCCATTTTATGATGTAATGAAAACCTTATGAATGTATCTAGTGTTTCTATGGCTACTAAACTAGTAGTTATTTCAATACATGATCTTTTGTGATCATGAAAATGTTATGTAATAATGCAAAGACTCTAGGTAACTGGCATTGGGGCATTATAGTTGGTATCAGAGGATGTTTAGTACAAAAATTTTGAAGCCATATTTAGATAAACTCTGATTAGAGCACATTACCCTAAGATAAACTTTGAGGATCAGTATAGAAGAACTTCCTAGAATTTTGGTAATGTAGATATTTTGTGATTTTTCTGAGCAATAAATCCCTGTATAGATATGAGAAGGTAGAGTTGGCTATGGAATAGATATACTAAGGGGTAAAAAACAAAACACCACTTTGAGCTAGACTGGAATGAAAACTGGTGCACGACAACGAGGCTTGCTTTACTCTTGGTTGCAAAACTCTCGGGTGATATGATTTGGATAATTCTGATTTTCTTTACAAACTATTATAATGGTTTTATTAGTATATAATTCCTCAAAGAAAACATTTTTATGATTATGGATTATATCCATAAACTGTTCAATTTATGTTAACTATTTTACAGGTTTGGAATTGTGTATTTTCATTCATAAACAAATCTAGTTTATGCCATTGTTTAGAAATTGAACCTAGTGGAAGGAATGGAACGGTATTATTGAATGCACTCCATGTATGGATTTCCCTCCTGATCAAGATAATTATAGTGGAAATGGTGAGACAACTAGTGCTGGTCATCTTATGACCATACTGGGACAACTCAATCAGTTTACGAATAATAACCTTACCTGTATGAAGCACCCCAATCCATAGCGTACATGATCAATGTTAGATTTATTCATAAGGAAACAAACACCGACATTCAATGTTGGGTAAAAATCCATTATTTTTTGAGAAATGGATAAATTCCTTAGTGAAAATATTCCATGCCTTGGGAAGTAGTGAAAAGGAAAAAGTTGTCATGGTAGTTTACCGCCTCACTGGAGATGCTGATCAATGGTGGTCATTGATTCAAAACACAAAGTAATTTGAAGAAGTATCAAATATGTAATAGATGGAGTTTAATGATATTTTGTTAGAAAAATATTTTCCTCATAACCATCAATTGGATATGGAATAGAAAATTTCTGAGTCTAAGGGAATAGGAGGATAAGAATGTCAGAAAGTATGAAGCTAACATTACAAGTTTAGAAAGGCATTCTGAAGATTATATATGAAACACAAGAAGTAATATTGATCATATATTTGATGGTTTAAAACCATTTCTCCATCGAGCATTAGCCTCACAATCCTTCTTGTCATACGAAGATATTGTCTCATGTGCTATCAAGACAGAAAACTAATTCTCTTATTCTTACCACATTAAAGAAAATCCAATGAAGAATAGCTCTTCCAAACACTCTGGAAATGGAAATAAGGGGAAGAAGGGAAAAGTTTAGTATCCATCTATTAGTAAATGTGGGAAGAGACACCCTGGTACATTCCTGAATGGAATGGGAGTCTGTTACAAGTGTGGTGAAAAATTCCACCAAGATCGTGATTGAAAAGGAAAGAAAGAGGTTTTCAATGTTGAATAATACAATTGTAGAGAAATTAGGCTTTATGTGAATTAATGAACTATGTGATAGGGGTACTTACCTCATAAAAGACCAAGGGATCAAGGCCAAGCTTATGCTATCACTATTATTGAGGCTGAAGCTCCAATAAACATCGTGGCATCTAATTTAATGGTTTACTCACGTTTAGAAAATGATTTATTTGATTCTGGATCATCACAATGTTCCATATCTTCCCATTTTACTATGAAATTATATATTTCCAATTTTATTTAACATGGGAGTTTTCAGTCAACGCTCTTAAGGGAAGTATCATCGCAACAATGTTTTGTGTATCAGTTCCCATTATAGCATATAGATTTTCATTATCTACTGATCTCATCATCATACCCATGATTTAATTTGATATAATCATTGGTTAGGATTGGATTTCAGACCATGATACAAAACTTTATTGTAAGAATAAGGAGGTTTCTATTTTTTATGATGATAATAAATAAGACCTATTCTTTAGAGAAGAATTGTCACCACCTAATTCTTATCTAGATCCACCCCTAGTAGATAAACTAAATTCAATTATTGGGGGGGGGGAGGGAATGAAATAAATGTGGGTGAGTAAAGGAATGTTAAAATATATTATGTACCTATTGTATAAGAATATGTTGATGTGTTTCCAGAAGATTTACCCAGATATCCTCCAAGATGAGAAATTGAGTTTTCCATTGATTTAGTTCATGGATCAAGGCATGTATCAAAGACCCCTTATAGAAACGCCACTGTGAAATTAGTGGAACTAAAGAAAAAACTAGAAGAATTGATTAATAATGGATTTATTCATCCTAGTGTTTCACCATGGGGAGACCCTGTCCATTTTGTAATGAAAAAACATGGATCCATGCGGTTTTCCATTGACTATAGGGAAATCAATGTTATAACAATAAAGAACAAGTATCCCCTACCTCGTATTGATGATTTATTCGACCTACTTCATGGATCTCAATACTTTTCAAAGATTTAAATTTGATCTAAATATCATCAGTTGTGTGTAAAGAATGAAAAATTCTGAAAACAACATTTCGAATTAGGTACGATTATTATGAGTTTAGAGTAATGCCTTTTGGGCTGACTAATGCACCCTCTGTTTTCATGGATATAATGAACAGGGTTTTCAAGGAATATCTTGATGAATTTGTAGTGGTATTTATTGATGATATCTTGGTATACATCAAAATCTATGAAGATCATGAAAATCACATGTGCATTATCTTGAAGACTCTTAGAAGAAACGAATTATATGGGAAATTTAGCAAGTGTGAATTTTGGCTTCAGGAGATTTCTTTTATTGTCTATATTGTATCTATGGATGTAATCTCTATTGATCCTTCTGAGACAAGATCAATCCATGAATTTCTAGAACCGATGAGTATAACTGATGTACACAGTTTTATTGGTTTAGCGGGATATTATCAATCTTTCGTCTAGAATTTTGTCCGGTTGGCTAACCCATCAACAAAGCTCACACGAAAAGGTGTTAAATTTGTTTGGAAAAAGGACTGTGATGAATGTTTTGATTAGTTTAAGAGAATATTAGTATGTGATCCTATCTATAATCTACCATCGGTGAATGATTGGTTCGTTATTTATAGTGATGCTTCAAAAAAAGGACTTGGTTGTGTCCTTATGCAGAATGATATGGTCCTTTCCTATGCATCAGGAAAACTAAAAATTCATGAGAAAAACTATCATACTCATGATCTTGAGTTAGCAGCTGTAATCATTGATTTAAATATTTTGAGACACTATCGATATGGCGAAAAATGTGAGATATATATTGATCACACAAGTTTAAAGTATATTTCTCACATAAATAACTAAACATAAGGCAAATGAGATGGATTCAACTACTCAAGGATTATGATTGCACTATACATAACCACTAGGGGAAGGAAAATAAGGTGGCAGATACATTGAGTAGAAAGTATAATAGTGTTTGAAAAAATATGACCGTCGGAAAGGATCCTATATAAATGGATCTAGAAAAGATGGATATGGGAATCAACATGGAAGGTGAAACATCAGTACTTTTTCAAATGGTTGGAAAAACATCTTTACAAGAAAGGATAAAGAGTTCTCAAACCGGTGATAAATAGTTTCAAAAGAAGATTAAAGCTTTGAATGATGGGATAATGAGTGACTTTGTTTATGAAGATTGAATTTTGATATTTGGGAAGAGACTTTGTGTTCTCGATATACATGATCATAAAAGGTAATTATTTGATGATGCCCATAGTTCCAATTTATCTATATACCCTGGGATCACCAAAATGTATATTGATTTGAAGGAACTTTTTTTTGGGAAAACATGAAGAGAGAGATTGCTAATTTTGTATCAAGATGTACGGTTTTCGAACAAGTGAAAGCTGGAAGGCTACAACCTGGAGGATTCTTGCATCCTCTTCCTATACCTAAGAGGAAATGGGATAATATTATGATGTTCATTGTCATGGGACTAACGAAGACTCCTAGAAGGAATGATGCAATATAGGTCATTGTTGATCGTCTTACCAAATCAGAACATTTTCATTCTATAAGAGAAGATTTTCCAATTGAACGTCTAGCAAGACTATAAATTATTGAATTTGTTGGACTTCATAGAGTACCCTGTTGATTGTCTCTGATCATGATCCATGTTTTACATCAAGATTCTGGAAAAGTCATTAGAATGTCCTGGATACTAAACTTCATTTGAGCACTGCTTACCACCCCTAAACTGATGGACAATAACAACAGACTATTCAAACCTTAGAAGACATGTTGAGATCAGGCGCACTTGACTTTCATGTTATGTGGGATCAATATATAACATTGGTAGAATTTTCTTATAACAATTGCTTCCATTCCAGTATTCATATGGCTCCATATGAAGCATTATACAGAAATAGATGTCGTACACCAACCTGTTTGGATGATTTTGGTGAAAAAAACTCGAAGGCCCCGAACTAAAGGAGGAAACGACAATAAAGGTGAAGGTAATCCAAACCCACATCAAAGAAGCTCAAAGTTGGCATAATAGGTATGTGGATAACTGAAGGAAGGATTTGGAATTTCAGGTTTGAGATCATGGTTTCTTGAAGTTATCTCTAGGGAAGGGTGTTACACATATTTGTTAGAATGGTAAATTGAGTCCCAGGTACATCAGACCTTTCGAAATTCTCTAATGAATTGGGGATGTATCTTACCATTTGTCAACGCTTCCATGTCTCTCCAAAGATCATGATGTATTCAACGTATCAATATTCAGAAAATACATGCCTGACCCAATGCATGTACTCAACTATAAGGAATTGAAACTGGAACCTGATCTGTCTTATTGTGAAGTGCCTGTTAATATTCTAGATACAAGAGGACACGTGATGAGAAACTAGATGACTCTTCTGTTAAAAGTTCTATGGAGAAACCATAAGATTGAAGAGGCAACATGGGAACCTAAGGAACATATGATGAAGAACCAACCAAATCTTTTTAGGTAGTAATATTCTAGAAATTTTGAGGACGAAATTATTTGAAGGATGGGAGAGTGTAAAAACCTAAACTTCCACGGTACACTTCTCTTTGAATAATACAGTTCTGTGTGTTGTACGTAACTTCTAGTTCTAACACACCACAACCAATCAAACTAGCCACTATGAATAGTAATAGCATCTTTTTTAAATTTTATAAATTTTATCTTTCAAAATGGACTTCTTTTTTGGATTCGTAATATCGAAATTAGCTTAGGGTAAATTTTTTGTGTTTTTAAGAAAACTATCAATTTTTGATGAATAGTGAAAGATACTAATTGTTTAAAGATGAATTTTTATTTAAATATTTTTTTATTTTATTTAAATTTATTTTGAGTCAAAATATATACATAATACCTATATAATTTCAATGTAATTAATTGGAATTAGTTTATAATAATTTTAGATATATAAATATTTTATTGAACTTGTCACCGTCTTTTACCCACCACCTAGGAGAATTTACAATTAACATAAAACATAATTTTACCGCTTCTGTGAGTGGAATTTCAAAAAATCCATGAGAAACAGTTGATATTAGTATAAAAAATGTGGTTCAATAAGATGAAAATAATTTTTGGTGAATAGTAACTATTTACTTTTATTTTCCACGGTTAAAAGTATATAGGGTAATTAACAATAAAAATGATATTATTATTACCCTAACACATGTTCTAATAAATTGGATAAGAATAATTCGACCAAAAAAACCTAATGTATAAAATATGAACCGCTTAAGTCCAGTAGGATTAGATTAGGACACTTATTATTATTTAATTTAGAGAAGAGTTAAAAGAGTTAAAATAGAAGGTTAATAATTAAAACATTTTAATATAGGGATATACATAAGATAAATTAGACTATAAATATTCATTAGAATGATAAAAATATTTCCTAATTAATGTTATTTTCTTTATATTCTTGAGAAATTAATTAATTTAATTTATTTATGATACAATGATGATGCAGTAATTACCTAATTAATAAAATTTTAAAATAAATGACATTATAAATATTCAAAAAAATGTATTTTGAAAATTTTATCGAATTAAAATAATTTTATAGGATAATATGACATATTAGGGTTGGTTAGATGAATTTTATTCGAAGTAATAATGCTATTATGCATTTAGCAAAAACAAAATACCAAATAGTATCAAAATTGACATAAAAGTGTTTTTAAAACAAATATTATATTATTAATTGATATTCTATTCCTAAATATCCATGTTTCATACAAAAGACATATATAAGGATATGTGTATCATTAATGTGCTACTTTGGATTCTCTTGGATGTATACAGTATGTTTATTGAACATGTAATATACAAATACAAAGAGATATGGTAAATGAAAAACTATTTAACTAAGAGTTAAATATAAAAGATAATGTTAATATAGTGATCCAAACCAGTATAAAACCTATTTTTGAGTTTTGTAGACCCATCCACACCTTATAAATTAAATAATACATTTTGGATCCATTAGAAACCGAAAATTATTTTATTATAAAATAATATTTCTTGAATTTCCTAAGGTGCCCCTCACCCCTCTTATAAAAGGGCACTCCCACATCTCTCTAATTCACACCTTAAAAGCCATTTTCCTCAGCCAGAACCTACCCGAATATCCTATAAACTTCCCTAAATTGATCCTAGAGGCCTTCATTTATTGATAAAGCCAACTTATAGAGCCCTTTTGATCAAATAAAAAGGATGAACCCGACGAAGAGGTAAATATTTCATTGTTTCTTTCAAGTTCATTTCTTCTTCTACATATTCTTTCCTTTTTGTTTAAATTATAAAATAATAACTCCAGTATATTCTATATATTTTAATGTTATTATAAATATGTTACAACCATATTCATTATTCTATCCATCCTTTTAATAACATGTCACCATACGTGCGTACGTACGGCTTACCGTATCTACGTTGCGGTGTAGTTGTTATTTGACACATTATTATTTGGATGTGTATAATAATGATGTACAATTGATGTAAATAATAAATATAACATGATAATTATTCTTTATAGATTATATAACATCCAATTAAATAATATTTTATTATCAAAATATATATATTGTTTTTCTTGCATACGCACGGATTACAGTCTCCACGAACACGATGGGATTCATTCCAAATCGTATCCATTCAAGAGTAATTTTCATTTGATGATTAAAAAATGTTTAAGGACTTGAAATCATTCTAGATATGAATATAATACAACCTATCCATAACAAAAACAGCATATGTAACAAAACATATAAATAAAACGAGTAAGTGAACACCCGAAATGACGATAATACTAAAATATTATTAACAAAGCAATATTATAAGATCATATATGATATCATATTTAGGTATATGATTTTTTTATAATTTAATAACTATGATATAACTATTATACAGGAGGTTAACCCACCCTCGGTTAGGGAATAGTACAAGGTAAGGGGTTTCTTATCTCACTTTTAATTCCGTGAGATTTCCATTGTTCGCCACTTATTTATTGCATGAGGTGTATTATGTACTGCCATTTGATATATATTTTCATGATATTATGTGATTCAATTGGTTGGTATTGACTATTTCTCATACTAATAGATAGATTGCAACTAGTTAAGGGTTAATTATACCATCTCTTAATTTTCCAAAGTTGTTTGTAAGTAATTATATACTGAGACCTCTTTATCATCAACATCCATGTTTCTTAAAAATATATTTCAAAACAGTAGTAATGTTTACTAGAATATGGGTTAAATTCATTTATAACCGTGTTTGAATTTTATAATATGTTTATAAATTAATCTTTCGGTCATTTTCCGAACAAGGACCTTTTTATCTTTTTCAACAAAATTAAGGTAAGAATGTATTTTTCATAACTTATACGGCTGGTGCGACTATATTCCCCCATTATAAAATCGTCGAAGCATCCCTTACAAGCTTATAAGAATATTTTTAACGTAAATTTTTTCTTTTATAATTATGTTACTTTTAAATCATTTCAAAAAAAGAGATATTTCTCTCAAATAGTTTTGATATCATCTATGTCAACATCCTTTGATGGATTTTATACTTATTTGAAGTTTATTTAATATGATTCAATACTTCCATATTGTATTGAATGTTTTTTTATATGATTGAATGTAGATGTGTTATTTTTATACTATTAATTATATGTGTAGAAACTATTGAAATTTTTTATTCTAGTTTTAATATGAATTTTTATGTTATGTTTAAACATTTTCATATGGGGAATGAATTGGACATAGTAAGTGATGGGTGGAGCCTACTACAGCTCCTCGATGCATCAATAGCTCTCATGAGACAATCTAGTGTCTTAGCACAGGGCCTTGAAAAAAATATTATTTGTAGTTTTCACACAAGGACTTGACTATGTGGTTTTGAAAGTGTAGAATTATTAATTCCATCATTATGAATGTGGTTATTGATATTGAGTGTGATTATTCGACTAGTATAATATCTATGTGAATAAGTAAATGACATTTTTTTTCCACATTATGCTGAATTTTATGATTAAAAATATTTTGTTTTAGTTATACATTTCCTTAATTGTTTTTTCTTATTTATGAATTTTTATGCTGTATTTTTATTCTTACTGAGCATCTGAGGTCACCCCTGTCAATGTTTTATTTCTCCAAGGATGGGATGAAATATATAATGACTGACCTGCAAAGATAGTCTATGGGATATCAATGTTGTCTTTGGAAAAAAAATTGTTGTAGTTTTCCATTTTATGATGTAATTAAAACCTTATGAATGTATCTAGTGTTTCCAAGGCTACTAAACCAATTGGATATTCGAGACATGATCTTTTGTGATCATACCAATATTATGTAATAATGTATGGACTCTGGGTAACTGGGGTCAGGGCGTTACAAATAATATGAACAGAACATAATAACCCTCAAGTGAATCTCTGAATAACAAGAATATAAAGATAATCATGTTATTATATTCCAAATGGTAGTACACATATACCACATACAAGAAATAATAGGTGAACAATGAAAATCCCACGGAAATGAAAGTGATATAAGAAACCCATTACCTTATGCTCGAGTATGATTTTAATTTGTTTTAATGACTAGAATAATAAAATTGAGATCCATTAATTAATAACTCCATAACCTAATATACGTGTAATTGATTTATTATATCGTTATTACATTCAGTCATGTCCCTTTTTTGTGTTTAAGATGTTCAATTTTCTTGTTTTTGAAGCATTTTCCTCCGTAGTTTTCATGATTCGTTTACTTGTTTTCATGAATTAAAGTTCATTTGAAATGAGGTTAAACATCCATAATTCTTAATATATCATATTAATGACATTTAAGAGATATAAATGATTTTGGGTTATATACCATGATGATGATTCATTAGTAAGATGTTTGTTACAAATATTCGGATTAACTTAGCTGTCTTCTTCATAATGAACTTGTTTTGTATTATTATCTTATATTATGAGTGTTTTGGGATTATAGAACATTAATGAGAGGAAATACATTTATTATTATCTTTTTCAACAATTAAAATGGTTTCGTTGCCAGTAATGAAGGATAAAGTGAATAACAGAACTCTGTCGTCAACAAAGGTTATATATTGGAACTTCATGGACGTTGATTTTGTTTGTAAAAATAAAATTGAGGGAGTAAGGATATTGATGATAGTTCATCCATTCACAATATATAAGTATAGTATATAGATGATACTGCAGTTCATCATGTTCATTTTGATAGAGGAGGTGAGCGGAGAAAAAAATGGATGAACTTGAAAATAAAAGACAAGGTGAGAGATCCCTTATGAAAATTTGGCAGCCAAATGACGTCACTTAAAATTTCATAAAACTAAATGAGGAGAGAAAAGGGTATATTATCATATTTAAATCAAAAGGACTGTAATAAAAACACATAAAATGAAACCCCAAAATACGATAAAGGAAAATCAAATAGATAACAAAAAGGAAGTGTCGACTAAATGAAGAGAATCAATGATTCCCTTACCTTGTAGAGTAACTCCTAAATATTGAAGGATGGGACCTAGGAGGATTAAGGACACCTTCGGAGGACTCCTAGGGAGGTCATACCCCCTGATATTTGAGGATATTTAGTTTTTAAGAATGAAAATGAAGGGGGGTGAGTGTATATTTATAGTAATTAAGAGTGAGTTTTTAATTAATTAAAAGGGACACCTCGTTAGTGGTTTTTGCAAAACCATGGGATTTCCCATGGTATTTTAACATGTTTTAATCCACTTGGGACACCTCATGTCATAATATAATGTACACAAGTATACCGACCCTTTATATTAATTATTACATCATTATGATGTCATTAAACTACTGAAAGCTCAAATATGTATTTCTACTATTCAGGAAAAGTTCAAGTATTTTAGAAGAATCCCAAAAATTCACCCTAACAATTTTTCTACATGTAGAATTAAAGAAATGAACTCAATTTTTTGAAAAATAATTTCTATTCATTTTTTATTTAATTTTAAAATAAAATAAATGTAAATTCACTAAAACAATTTAAACGTATAATTAGTTTTGTATTACATTGAAAAATTAATTAACTTCTCATTATCTTATTACCTTAATAAAATAAAATATTATCATTATCGCCAATTTATAAGGGTCATATTACTATTAATATTATTATTCATATTACTGTTCATAAGGGTATGTTACTATTCATCAAAAAATCAATTTGGTTTTATCAGACTACAAATGAGTATCTGGTCACAACTCTAGAGGACAATTTTATGAAATCAAAACCTATATTTTGGAAATTTATGTTTAATGGATAACATATAACTTTATCCTATAATTTATTTTCACACAAAAGACTTAGTGCTTCATGCAATATGGGATATCTAATGAATAAAATGTATTTAAGAGAAACATACAATAAAATTATTGAGGTGTTATATGTTGTCTAAAAAATGTTTATATGAGGAGAATAATACACACAAACACACGCACAATTCTTCTCCACTTTAATCTATTTTCAATTACTTAACCATTGAATAGTAATATTACATTGTAGAAGATGTCATACTTTCATCCAAAAATAAACATACCATGTCTTATAAATTAGTAACATATCAATCAAATCCATGCAAACATTTTTATAGATTTTATGTCATGATATTTAAAAACATGGTCCTCATAGTACCAAATAAAATATCTTATATTCTTTTTTACAGTATTTTTTTCCTCATATTCTCAATTTGAAATGTGTTTTTCTACTTACAACTCATGATTCCATTAAGTATATTACATTCAAATACTCCTTTATTTTACTACACCCATTCCATATTAATATATTTAATTATTAATATAGTAAAATAAGTATCATAATTAAACAAAAAATTATTTACTTTAAGAGGATAATAATTATTCAACAATTTCTATCCACTTTAAGAACAAATTGACATCATTAATGCGTATATAAGAACTACAGCCGTAACAGAGCTATGTGGTTCATTTTTACTCACTATCATTCTATGATATTAAAAAGGATGAATTTAATGGTTTATTATTGTCACATGTCACATTTATAACTCTAGTAATATAATGTTTTATATTTCATCTTTATATCCCTATATTGAGAAATTGGATCTTTAATCATGCATAGAAGAAGACTCCCACATAATTGAATAATAAATTTTTATAATCATCACTGCCCATCATATATGGTCATAAAATATATTACCATAGAATATATGATAACAAATAAATTTATTTCAGATTATAAATATTCCATATTATCATTTTCATAATGATTTATTTTACACCTAAAAATTTTACAATACATTAACATTTGGGATGGTTTTACCACAAATATAAATGAAGTTGTAAACATTATGTCATAAAGTATTATGTTATGTTATATTTTGGTATAATAATTTAATAATTATATATTTAACTAATTTTATTGTTATATAATTTTTTATATCTAATATATTTTATTATTAATTACCTTCTGATCATTAATCAATTCTAAATCATGCTTTCCATTTTTACAAGATCAATTCATGTCTTTAAATTAATGATAATGGAAATTAAATAATCATTGAAAAGAAATTATTATTCATTCATTTTGATCTATGAATGATGTACTTGAAAAAAACCTAGATATAAATCATCAGTACTTCGTGAAGATTATATGAAACAAGAAATTGAATGATCCAACACCCAATAATGAAAATAACTTATAATCATATAATATATATTAAATAAATATTAGTAAGATATTTATAAATTTATTAGTATAATTATTTATGTTTTTTATATATGTTATTAATATAGTAATGGACATTATAGCTGATGTTATAGAGTGATAATGTTTGTAGGAATAAAATGTAATTTCATTGCATCAAAAATTTTTATTTGAGACACAATTTATTATATTCGCCTATATCCAATTAACTATTATATTTAATTAAAATTTGATATATAAAAGGATAAGCTATATTAATTCATCATATTATAATATCATCTTCATAATTTATCTATTTATGGTGTTTTTGTTGGAACCATTGTTTTTCCATTAGGGTTTTCATATAAAAAATAATCTCTTTGAAATATTTTTGGTATTCTTAACATCATTTATATTTTTCGATATATATGAACTATCATGGATGCATATCATTAATTTATAATTATTTAGTTTAATTCATGTTCTATTTAAACAACTTTAAATTTATATATATGTTGACATAAATTCTTTTAAATTAGAAGTAGTCATTAAGAAAAAAATCATTAACATAGACCATACTCAATAAAATTTAAAACATTACATTAAAAATCGATCTATTATAAATATAAATAAATTGAAAATGTATTTAAACATTCATTTCAAAAAAATAAAATTTCACACAAAATTATTTCTCATTTGATGAATATGCATCTCTCTAAAAATTAATTAATTTTTTGAATATTTATTTTTTTTATATTTTACTCCATATCCAATATTTTTCTACCATAAAATGTATGTATTTTCCTAGAAGAATAAACCAACATCTTTATTGGTCAAATTATATATCATTATTCATAAAAAATATTTTTCTTTTTCTGATGTGTTCTTTATATAATGGATATTTTGAAATATTAAAATGGTTTTGAAGACAACGGTGGGTTATGTGAGGCCAAAAAGGGTTATACTATGGTTAGATTATAGATATATGATCACATGTTGGTTCAAATATGATACCAATTTATCTGGTTTTTAAATACACTAAAAAACTAAATTTATGGTATTATAAAATTTATTAGTTGTTTTAATGAATATCCTAATGCAATGTAGAATAATAATGATGGGTATATCTCAGCTAATATCTTATCTGGAATTTATTGAATTTTTTAGAATATGATCTGGGAGTGTATCTCTCGGGTATTTCAATTGGTATCATAGTATGACTTCGTTATTTTTTATAATTACATTATTATATTTGTGAAACATAATTTGATAACATTAGAAAAATCAATATTTGTTACTCAATCATATAAGTCTGTGTCAGCAGATTAAATTATATTTTCCTCTTAAAATGTTTTTTCTATAGTTGAAAATATTCCATATCTAATTACAATAAGTGGATGCAATATTATACATTATTTTATATATGAGATATATCCCTCAAATTTTCAAGTGGGGTATAAACTCAGTCTTCACCTAGTTCATAACAAAGGGGCATTACTTCAAACCAGTATGGACAACACTGAGGTATATTGTTTTTTAAATAAAATTATTATTTCCATAAATTATGAAGGATTTATTTTGTTAAGTAATTAGGATACATAGTTTGAAAGATCCAAACATAATGAAAACTATATTTAATAAATTTTTATTTAAGACGAACTAAATGATACTGTGATGCTTTCCAAGTTGATGAAATTTTTATGTTATTTTTTTTATAGTCCCCTTTAATTTGAATATCAATAACCAATGAATAATTTTGTTTATTATTAAATGGTTGAAGTAACTATAAACCATGTGAATAATGGTGGTTATGTATAATATAGTATTTATTATTAGATGAAACCATATTCGTGTAGAAACTAGTTCTGAAAACATTGTGTTTGTCAAACCAAGAAACCTCATGATACAATTAATTAAAAACATAATTACACAAAAAACATGATAATGATGGATGTTCATAAATGATCATATAATGAATATGATAATGTTAAAATATTCATCCTTATACAAGTCAAAAGTTTTGGTGGAATCAACTAATGGAATGTATCTTTGGATCAAATAAGTACATTATTTATGAATGAATTGGTCATAGAACTCCTTAATAGTTAGAGGGAATAAAATATTTGATGAATGAAATAGTGGTGAATAATGTCCAGTAACTCAAATATTTTATTTTTGGGAATTCATCGAGATTTTTACCTTCTTAAATATCTAAAAGGGAAAAAATGTTATCGAACTCAATAGTATATAATTCTTGGTAAATCCTATGTTTTCCCCAATAATAAAATAAGTTCATGTTAATGAATGGTAAAATATATATCTCACATTCCACTCAAGAATATGGGATATCTAATTTGCATCTACTTCAATCCCTTTCTGTAAGACAATATATTATTTTATTATCATGTAAATACCATAATGTTTCAATATTATTTTCTATTATTATTGTATCCCATATTTTTCATTGTCAAATATGGTTTAATAATGTATTATTGTCCCTAATTTTTTATAATTCATTTTTTTTTTGAAATTTATGGGTTACCACTACACAAAATCTATAGTGAGGAAAAAAAAGAAAATCAAATTGCACATTTCAACCAAGTTATTATCATATATCAATTGATGAAATACTGTTTTCTCTCTACAAAAAATAATTTCCTTATAGATTTCTTGTGATTCTTAGTAACTCTGATGAAATTATACTTTTAGTCAATTCTCTATATTATATACCAATAAATATAATCTCTAGTTTGTGTCAATTAAAATAATGAGGTTGTACATTATTTTTGTGGGGAAAGAAATAAAGACATGAAATTACAGGCCAAGAAAAACATGTTTTATGTCTGATAACATGTGTTACATGATATACCCAATATAAAAAACCACAACATATTTAAATAAAATTATTAGTCATCCAAAAATAAATAATAATTTATCGAATAATTAAAATATATTTTCATTCAAAGGAAAATATTTTATATAATATATAATGGAGAAAGTATTATTATAAATAAATATATTTCTTTGAATATATTATGTCTTTTAATTTGAAATATAAGTATAATAATTTTTGGATTTATGTTTTTAACATAATAATAATTGTGTATATTCACAAAAATTCATACTTTGTAAAAAAATTATTTTTCATGGAAATGGTTCATTTATAGTAAAATATATTATTTTAATATATATATATGTTTCTTATAATCTTATAATTATGTATCGTGTCCTAGAAATTTTAAAGCAATAAATAAAATAATATGTTTTTAAGGAATATAAATTTCTATTTTCTAACATTAATAGGACTTATAAATCCTATATCCAAAATTTTTAGAACTAAATTCTAATATGATATTAATAAAACCAAAATTCATTTTTTTCATCATATAATGAGGTTTAATGGTGAATTTTTTTATAAGGAAAAATAAAAATAAATTTTATATAAAAACATTTTTATTCTTCAATAAAAATAATTAATTATGATAATTATATGTTATATATAAATATTTAAATTTATTAATTCACTTTTCATAAAATCTTATTTGTATAAATTATGTGTTTTTATTTTCAAATATAAATTTCAAACAGATTAATATATTATTTCATAAAGTTGTTCATATATTTTAAATCCACTGTTTACTAAATTTTAAATTTTTTTATAAATATAGTTTATTATTTACAATGTTTAAAATTATATATCATAGTATAGTAAAATAGGGTAAATGTTATATAGAATAAGTAAAACCAACAAAAAATATATTTTTTCTTAAAAATCGTTGTATGGGGATTATATAGAGAAAAAATATCCTCTTCACTTTTTTATATTTTAGAGCCACTAACATTTGAATAATAACATTACACTATTTAAAATGTAATGGTTGTTTTTTAAATCAACCCTTCCTTTCACATCTAAAAATATAACACATCATCCACATCAATAATCACCAATACATAAAATATCTTATTTATCAATGACTAAATTTATCCTTTTGAGATTCTATATAATTTGGACTATCTAATTATTACATTTTGTATGAAAAATGCTTTCATTTAAAAGTATTATTCCTAGAGAAAACTCAAGCATACAATGTTAGTAATACTTCAGATACTCATTTCATTAACCATAATATTTCCAAAACAATTTACATCCCTATTATTATAATCAAATATGTGTCAACTGTATAATGAAATGTATTTTTATTAACTAGGAGAAAATTACTCAATCCTTTCAATCCACTATGAAGACAATTTACCATCACTCATGTGTTTAGGATAATACACCCTCCACGAAGTAATGTTGTTCATTTTTCATCACCTCCTCTAATTTCATGTAAAAGTCCGTATGATATGAATTATTATTTTTGAAATATCACATTTATTATTCTAAAATTTTAATTTATCAAAAACCATATTTTTTCTATTAGTTAGAAAATTGATATGATAACTCTAAATACATTAATACTACATTTTCAATTAATGATGTATTCCATTTTCCTTCACCATGTAAATTTGATAGTTATATGAACTTATATAAAGAAGATATATGGTAATTATAAAAAATATCCTTATCAATATTTCGAATTATCAATATCTATATAAATTCTTATACAGACGATATCATTATTATAATTATAAAATTTTATATATTTTAAAACCAATGTAGATGAAATTATAATTACTAAGACATAAATGATTATGGGATTCCATATAATGTTAACTTTTTTAAATAATTGTAATGACTGAAAATGTTAAAAATGAAGCCTCCCATTCTAAATTAATAAAAATATTGCTATGTTCTATGGTTATATAAAACTATTACACTTCCTTGGCTATATATTAGGATATAAAATACGATTTAGAATATTATTGTCATTAATATAACTATTGAACAATGACCACGTGATTAGTTTAAATTTAGGTCTTCTAACAAATCAATTTGCATCCAAAGAAGTAACAAATGACTCAACATGTATAATTGTTCTATGTGAATCCTATTTACCGCAAATTCAATGGAGATAGCATCAATTGGATTTTATGTTGACCAATATAGAGCTACCAATCAACAAAATAAGAATTATATAACCTATTTATGGGAACATTTCATTCCCATCGAGATCATAAACCAACCCATGTTCATTTAACATCCCCATGAAAGCCTCACTATCACACACATTACACTTAATGTGTACACATGTGTAATAATGTGTTATATATCAAGATTGTAATAACATGAAAATTTAATTATTATAGAATATAAAATTTGATTTATTTTTATTGGTATGTTATAATTTATTTTGATTAAATTAAATAGAAATTAATTTATTTTTAAAATAATGATTATTTTACTAAAATTTAATAATTAAATAATATTTATTAATTTTGAATGGTCGTATAAGTTTTATTAAGTGAAATTTAATTTTTATAGGGGTAAAACCCCATTATTAAAAAAATTAATTATTCAATAATTGTTGATTCATTTTTCAAAGTAAAAATGATTAGAATTATAAAATTACATAGAGAAAATAAGAAAATTAATGAGAATATAAAAATTATCCAATAGTTATTTATTCATAATTTTCAAACATAGTTGAATTGTAGGGTAAAAATTAAATACCGTCTAGATATACTGTAACCTTATTACAAAAGAACGATCCAAAAATTATTTAAAAATTACTATAATGGGTATAAATTGCCTGGTATGTTTTTTTCATAAATATAATTTGATATTATGTTTATTTTATATAATTCATACAACCTTTATGAATACTCCAATATATATAATATATTTTATGATTTTAAATTATTTTATTTAATTGAGTGTCTCACCACCACATAATTATGGATACAATTTTAATACTTTTGGCCCTTTTCCTAATAAAATTAGCAAAAACATCCCCACATTGTAATTAAACATTTGGAAAAACCATGGAAATGTTTGTGTTTTGATTTATTTATAGTGTCTAAAACCTTTTTTTTGAAATATTAACAAATTCCCCTCCAATTTTCTATATAAACCCACCCAAGGACGACATATATTATCTTCAAATCCTTTATGTTTTACATACTATCCCCTACCCTCCCTAGAATCCTCCCTTGTTTCTCCAAGCTCACCAGAAGTCTCTTTTCAATCATATGGTTCCAAACATTCATGTAATGGTACTTTCCTTTCTCATGTTTATCCGCCATTCGTTATATAGTAACAACCTAATATTTTCAATTACTAGGGATGGGGTATATTTTCTCACCTCCTCCATTCTACCATCATTTTTTCTAAATGATAATTTAATCATCTATCTCTCTCTCTCTCATTAATCCCTCCCATGTAACCCTTTTAACATGCCTAATTTTCATAAACATCATTTTTCTATCTTTTTATTCTAGCTTATTTATTATTGTCTTCCTTGTTATTCTAATTCTAAATGTGTGTAAATATAGTTACATTTCTTTTTTTATGTACAATTCATGTAAAAATTATGAGAGAATCATTTCTCTCTCATAAATAAATTTTTATGAATTTGTATGTTACACTATTATGCTCTAAATTTTCACCACAATTTTCCACGCCAAACACATTATATGGTGAATTTTATATGCATTTTATATCAAGGGTGTCAACTAATATATATATATATATACCTTTTTCGTGGGGACTTACATATATGTATTATACAAATCAAGATCATTAAATAAGTTATTATGATGATTTAATCCTGTTTTTCTGATCTATGGGGAACACATAAGCATAAAAATGAAATTAAATTGATGGGTGCACCAAAAATTATATAGCACATCAATGAATTGGAGAATGTTTATAATCATGATATGTAATGTTTTAATAATGGTGTTGCAAATTTCATTATAGGACTCTATCCACCCCGATGTCTTGGTAGTTTATCCATGACCAATTTTTATGATGCAATGTTTTAAGTTGTTGTATCATTTTCCATGTTACAAATTTCATTTTATATAATTCCATATTATTCAGGATACATTATGCCTCATTAATATTCCATATATAATTTGTATTATAATATTGATGTTATTCTATGTTTACTCCCATAATGGTAATTATGGTTAATCCATTTCTTAGGTACTTCCCCGGGCTATCCAATGCTCTTTTAAGTTCAATCATGTTAATGAATTTTTAAACAATGATGTTTTAATTCATTTGTAATGAATTAATGTTTCATACCAAATTCCCAAATACACTATAGTTATCATTAATTCATCTTTTGTTAAGATTAATTTTATTTAATTAAATCACTTATTAATGTGTAATAAAAAGACGGGTTGTAATAGTTGGTATATGTTGAAAATTATAGTTATTTTTAGGGACTTGGATTAGAAAACAGGTGAAAAATACTTACATATATGACTAAGAATAGGAAAACATCCCTATATATTTTTTGATAATAGAGTTAGTGGTTTATCAAGAAAATACATCTTTATATAGATACTACATGGGGACTTAGTTCTAGAATGGAAGTACGTAGGGGTAAAAATTATAACAAGATGTCCTGAGCATGACACAGGGTAACCTGGTACATAGAAAAGGGTTATACTATGCACCTAGATTTAATATCCCAAACTATATGCTTTAGTAAATTCATAATATTAGAATAAACCATTATTAAAGGAACAAAAACATCCCATAATAATATATGATATGAAATAGATCATTGATAACATATATTGAACCATATATTATCATATGTAAATGTAACATGTGTAATTTATTAGATATCAATTTAACTTCATTGGTTTATTCATTATGCATATAATAGTTTAAAAAAACCCATACCTGTTATTTATTTTATTTTATCCAATGGCCGTAAATAAGAATAATATTGTAAAACGTTATCATTAAAGGAAATGTTAAGTCAACTCCAATGAGATTCTCGACAAAATGGGATCAGGAATCATGATCTTCATGATGATAATCTCTCATCGGACACAGGTTTTGAATAGAAATGTACATCAGGAATAGTATCCAAATCCCCCAAAAAATAACAATACGTAATTAATATCTTCATGTGATAACATCCTATTACTTTCAATGGACCATATGATCCCATAATATATGAACAATGGATCAATCTCATTGATAAAATCTCCATTAATCATCAATGATCAGAATAATAGAAAGTATATACTAGCTGATTATCAAATGAAAAGTGAACTTGATCAATGAAGGTAAGTGATAAAAAATATGAATCATGTGGAATATATTGATGAAATGGTGTGGAATTAATTTTATAAAATGTTTTTTGAAAAATATTTTACTCTCCCTCTTCATCTTAAAATTTAGGGGTATTTTTTTACCACTAGAAAAAGGTGACAATCTATCATGGAGTGTGAGGAAAAATTTGCAAGCTATGCATAAGAAGCCTCTTGCTTGGTTGTTAACCCAAATTTTTTGTTTGGACTCTTCTTTGGTGAAAAAAACTTGCATACTGAAATCCCTATAAATCTGTAACATTGAAAGGTATTAATTAATTTTTTGATGTTTCCCCAAAGTGAAATTAGATATCATTGAATTATAGTGGTATCATGGGGATAAAAGGAGGAAGTTGGAGGTAAATTATGTTGGCCATATAGGTGAATCTAACAGAATTTTTTTTAAACATCCTGTTTTTATAATGGTTCGGAAACAAAAACTCTATAAATTTCCTCAATAGGGGGAAAAGAAATGCTTTAGTTATTAGAAGGATTGGATCCTAGAAGAAGATTGATGGCATGAAAATCCTGATATTGTGGCAAAGGAAAATAATTCTCCCATCAACCCTTAGCGTATTGTTCATTAATAAAATTTCATGGATCTAGTGCATTTTTAGAATCAATGCACTAAGGAAAGAGTTTTCATAGACAAAAAAACATCCAAAGAAGAAAGGAATATCGATTTCAATCACATCTACCAATGTGGTTCCAGACAAGTTGGTTTTAACATTTACTCTAGTTATTCATTCATTAATAGTTAAATTCATATTGTGTTTTCATTCTACGTAATCCTTAATATAGTAAATGATTAATATAATTATTCAAAGAATAGCACAAAGTATCAATGTAGAGTTATTAGTGAAGAAAGAGAATGGTAAAATTATTTCATCCCCATTATATACATCGTCCCATATCAAAAATTGTGCGATGAACTTACCAGTGAACCTTGACATCCTATCTCTAGTGTAATTTTATACATTTCTAGGCATTGATTATATTTCCCTATATAGATCCAACATAAATTTATATGTGAAGGAAATCACTCTCTATTGGGAAAATTGACCCACAATTTTATGCAAGTCCATGGAGTGGGTGAATCTTATTTAGAACTATAATCTCAAGAAAGGTTTTTATTTCATTTTGATAAATTCTATCTACCACAAATGATTGAGTCTAATAAATTAATCCTCCTTGTAGATATTCCAATTCTGAGGGAATATGTTGATGTTTTTTAGAGGGTTTTCCAATTATTCATCCGAATCAAGATGTGTAATTTTTTATCATCCATATACTTAGGGAATTACCATTATCTGATAATATATATAGAATGGTTTTTATAGAACATGAGGAGATAATAAACAACTATATGAGAATATGGATATAGGTTTCATAGGGATATGTTCTTCACCATGGGGAGCACCTGTCCACATCATTCAAAAGGATGGGTCCATGTGCCTTTTCATTTATTATCGTGCACTCAACAAGGTCGCAATGATAAATAATATCATATTCCACTAATTGATGAATTGTTCAATTAGATACATGGAGAACAATAATTTACAATGGTTGATCTGTAGTGGGGATATTACATATTAGGTTGATGAAGGAGTATATCCCAATGACTTCTTTCTGTACAAGGTATGATGTCACAACCACCTCCCTACAAAGTGTACCCATCCTAGGCCGACAATGTTAGAAGAGAGAAAATTATCCCTGATTCCTGCCTCCAGTATGCCTCGTGTAGGAAACTACCATTGAGGGTATAGTTAACAAAAAAATGGGAGGTATTATCCTATAAAATAACACATGCAGAAGAGAGAGATAAGATACAAACCAACCATCTACATCTCAAACTCCAATATAAAATAAATCCCATGAAATAATATGTAATGTCATGAAAAACTAAGACAACTGAAATAGTAAAACTGAATGTTCCCAAAAAAAGTAAAAACAATAGCAACCACGAAGCCCAAACAGCTCCTGCAACCCCCAGCTTGTAGAAACCAACCTAATCTCAGACCTACTTTAAGTGACTAGAAAAAAAGTTTATATATACAAAGGGTGAGTGTAATAGTATACTTAGTAGGATCCTTCCCAAAGCCTCTGCTGCAAAAGTAAAGAAAGCATGCTATGTACAGTTAACAACAAGGGAAACTAAATCGTCACCTAAATAGGTATACAACGTTCCCAGCCTCTCCATGGATACTCTCAACAAGTACCACATACACGAGTATATAATATAATAATGAATATAAAGGGTATCTCTCTACTACTTCCCCACAGGTTTTCCGCATTTCCCCCACATCCCACATCCTAAGAATCTATCTAAAAAAAGGGTTTCTAGAAGATACCTTGGTGAAGCACCATAATATGCACATCATGCAACTAAACTACCACGTCCATGAAAGAAGTTTTTCCATGTAGTTACTAGGAGCCACTACATCTCACATAGCGTGTATCATACATAGGGTATTATACCTCAGGCCATTACAGCCCATTCATCGAGTAAATATCTTCAATCCATTACAACCTAAACTGATTATACATAAAATATTCCATAGGAAACTATATCTAGAATATATGGGTGTGAATAACCAGAAGACATTACAGTCCTCCAAAAACATATATGGTGAAAACTAACTGATGTACCTACCAGCACTGGTAACTATCAAGAGAAGAGAGTGGGGCCAAAGAGTGGTCATCACCTATCAATCCTCCCATTATAATGTTGGAGAAAATACCCCCAGGGCTTAGAATCGATGGTGTGTGAGTTACCCTAACTGACGGGGTGGATTAACTTATAGAAACTTCAAAAGTACATAAAATACTATATCTCACAACCATACTATGTACATAATCTAGTCATAGACTCGGCAGCATCTAATGTCACTCGAACTCCCGACTGCCACTTCTAAGGCTTGGTATACTATAAGCGCACAACCATTCAAAAATCATTATTTCGTTTCTACATTCCCTTTTAATTGTTTTCACATTATGTTAATTAATAAATTAAAAATTAATTAAACATTAACAATTCCTTATTATATTTCATTAGCATCACCCCAATGTCTCTTGTCCTTAGCAATGCATCCGAACGAGCCCTAACCCAATGTGTTAACATCATTTACTCAATTAATTATTTACAGCATTACCTCCTCATATTCCCATGAATTCTCGAAAAACATTCTATACTACTAAACACAAGGGGGTCCACATGGAGAGAAGATAAACTACCTGTCATCTCTTTGCTGCCTATAAGAAGAGCATAGACCCATCCTCCCTTAAGAAGCTTAACATGGTAGTCAAGTGAAATACCCTACGCGACTTCTCCCCTTTTGTAAGAAGGGTAAACAAGACTAACTGCCTTTAGCAGTGGGGTTAGTACAGAAGATAAACAACCGATACGAAACAGAAAGAATCTGAACATTAACATCCAACCTATTCCATCATCCATGGTGTCCTCCTCGACACCCACATGCATAAAATATTGTATCTCACCACTTTAGGCATCACTTGTTGCCACAAACAATTGGCCTCCGTACCCGCACATATCACAATAGCCTTCTGGGTTCACATCATAACACAAGAAGCTGGAAAACAACCACCATATCAGTTGGGATCTTGGCCCCTAAACAAGTAAGAGGGAAACTTAGAACCCTACAAGGAATTATATTTTATCAAAAAACCATTTGTTTAATAAATCTTGGATTAAATAATTTATTATTCATTGGTTCCAATTTCAAGAATCATAACCAGTAAGTTATCACAGATAATTAAAATTTCTTATTTCATCAATTTGATTAATATCAAATTACAACAAGAAGAACCAGATTCACTTAAATGCCTCTTTATCTTTACCCATACATTGTCGATTAATTTCGGCTTTATGTTTTTTACCAATTTTTATCTAGAACAAAAATCTAAACATAGCAAGCATAGATATCACACATTCTAGAAAAAAAAGGCAATATCATATGATTGATATCAATTTATATATCTAGTTAAAATATTTATTATTTCAATTCAATAATTATGAAGTGGGATAATACATGCTAAATATATTGTAGAAAAAAAAATTAAAAGAAAAGCAACAAATCTCATACCTCAAATGGTTCTTTACGTTCTTTATGTGGGAACGAGCCACACAATGGGTTATGATCTCCTCCTCCCGTGACATATGTATCCACCCAAAGATGAAGAGGCACCACCACACCGGTCGATAACCACAAAATTACCATTAGGAACATGGGGATATCATTATATTAAAGGGGGAGGGAAAGAATAAGGAGATGAACCATAAATAATGATTATAGAACATAGCTTATATCGAATATTGATTGATACTACTCGATTTCATTAAAATAGTGGGGAACCATTCCATGGCGTGAAGTTGGATTCCACCACTCTTATAGGATGGAAAGAAATGTCTGAGCATCTCATAGCCTTGATAAAGGAGGAAGAACTAGGGAGGAAGATATATCATCCCTTTAGAATATTTAATGGAGAAATGGTTTAAGATATGCTGGATTTTCCAATAAAAGTGAATCACATTAAACCATTTTTTTGAAAAAGTAAATGTATCTAGAGCCTTAGGGAAATTAATATAAGAGTCATGGACTTTGAATTGACCTTAGAGTCCTTAAAACAATGATTTAATTGCTTTTTATGTTCAAAGAAACTTAAACGTGGCGAACTGTAGGAAGTTGGAAACACTGTTCTCAAACTCAAAATTTTACAATGGAAAAACATTGTTCATGAACCTCGTTATTGAAACCTCACCATTGGAACTTCACCATTCTAGAAACACTGTTCATGAACCTCACTATTGGAAACTCACCATTCTGGAAACACTGTTCCTTAAATCGATATTTGTGAAACGAAAGGGGCCACCATTGGACCTCACTATTCTGGAAACACAATTCATGAACAAAAAACTTGGTAAAGGATGGAGGGTACCATTAGATCCTCACCATTCAGGAAACACTATTCCTAAAATCTAAATTTGAAAAAGGAATATGTCATTATTAGAACCTCAATATTCAGTAAGTAGTATTCACGAACACAAAATTTGGTAAAGGAAAATAGTTACCATTGGAACCTCACCATTCTAGAAACACTGTTCATGAAATCAAAATTTTGAAAAGGATAGAGGAAACCATTAGAACCTCACCGTTGCATAGTTCACCTAAGGTTATCGATGAAACTTTTCACATAAGGCTACCATTGCACTATTCACCAATGGCTGCTGATCACACTGTGCACTTAAGGATACCAATAACACTATTCTACTAAGGTTACAGATGACATTGTTCAAATAAGGCTACCATTTCACTATTCACAAAACGAGAAATTTATCCATTGTTTGGGCATAAGTCACCATGACCTTCTGGAATACATCATAGAACAGATTTATACAATGTAATGGACTAGAAAGGTCTAGCAAATTACATCAGATACCCCTCAATGTTAGGTTTTCGGGGCATGCTGTGGAAGCCTAAAGGGATGAGGATTTTAAAATTTTCATCGATGGGATGACGGAACGTGACGTCGCCAACGATTCATGCCCTTGAGTGGTTCGAGGATCTTGTATAAATTATAAGAAGCACAAAATTAAAATAAAAATGTAACCATTTCAAATCTAAATCCATGGTGGAATACAACTTGTCGATGGTGATCTTTTCTTGAAGGATCCAAAGAAGGATCCCTCTAGACCATCCACACGTGCTCCAACAATCCATTGTAATGTTGATCATCAAACTCCGGGTGCTAGTGTGGCGATCCGATGATGCTTTCGACGTCCCGATGATCACCACATCAAGATGGATTTGATGCATGAGAGAGATCTTAATGCGAGCATCATGGATCGATATTTTATCTCTCTAGAGAGCGGGAGGAGAGAGTGTCTTTCAACATTCATTATATAAAATTAATTAATTGTGATTTTCACACTAATGAGAGAGAGCCTCCTCTATTATTTATATAGTCATTGATAAATACCCTGTAGGGTTCCCCTGCCCTAGTTTATTTCAATGTTCACTAAATAAATATTTTTGACAAACATAATATCCCCAATATTATTTATTATTTTTTATCACATACTTTTAATATATATGAAATATATTACATGATAAAATCCGATCCATTTTACTCGACTCATTGTACCGCTTAATATAAAACAAACATTAAATATTAAAATAATATTTGTTCGATTAATATTTTCTCGTATTTACTGAACTCATAAATACATTTAATAAATTCAATCCCAAAAATTCATATCTTGAATATTAATGAACTTATTTAATTTATTGGTGATCGATAACTTGGACAATGCTCAGACCCCATGGTAGGGCCCACTATGTCCACATACCTATTCAAATGAATATGGAGGATTCTTCATTATGCTATTGTGTGTGACCCTCTAGGCCCTCATCTTGATAGCAGTGAACAAAATCCATAGACTAAGAGTGGAGTCTAGAAACTCATCATGGCCCCTAATGAGATAAGGATAATCATAGAAATGACTACCATCCTACGAACACTGACTATATACTATAATCTCATTGTCATTAAATATCTCTTAAAGTAGGATACACTCTTGTGTCATCGTCCTTATCTTGATTTATTATTTTTTTATCTACCCAGATGGATTTTCCTTTCTACTAATTTGGCCAAAGACATATGAAGGGAGCACCATCCTGATCAACTAGGCCTGAGATATACAACTTCTAGAACATGGAAGCAAAAAATCATTTCTTGATCATTAAGCCAATGTCATACCACCAACGACACACCCAACACAAACTAACTCTCCAAAACATCCTTGCCATGGTTTTTTTCTAGCATCAACTACATAATCAAATGATATACATTCGTAATGGTCTCATTTTAGGAGACCAATACACATTTCTATAGATAGGAACACCCAATGACACCCAAAACATGGGGTGTTCCTATTGGCGGGTTCATCCTCATGATCTCACTACTAGAGATCACCAAGTGCGAACTTCATAAGAAGATGTCTCAATGCTTATAAACCCCCAGCACCTAATAGTTAGACATCTACTATGTCCAGTCAGTAAGATGTATCAAGACAATAGAACATATATTTAAGATCAATGTCATTTTATCTTGAGGTTCTCATTATAGACTGGGATCTCCTATAATATTTTGACACAAAAAATTAACCTTTGGTCATTAACATTATTATAGTGGACACAAAAAATTCTTCACTATAATGGTAAGATATCATCATGAATATCTAGCTATACACATGATACGATAATCAAATGTACTACATAGTTGAGTCTAGGGAACCTACTATTTCAACACTTTCACTTGTACTAGAGAAAACTTGCTAACTATAAATTCTAGATACTCACATGATAAATACCATTATTCTGCAGAGTATTGGATTTAACTGTTGGGCCTGCCACGTTTTCACTACGTGGAATATCTTCTATATGCGACCTCATCTTATTGAGTAAAACTTCTCATGATATGGTATCTCCGTTTATATTACTTTTGTCCATTTTCATAACTTGACATCTTGGCTAGTAATAATTTCATAACATTCATTATGACAATGTAATTATCACTAGGGGTGATTCCAGGAACTACAACAAATTGTTATGATTTAAAACATTCTTCTTAGATACCTTAAGAGCTACAACATACTCAGTATTTTTAGGTATGGATACTACAAGATTTTATGAGCTTGAATCACTCATCTCATTTTCATAACTATGACACATGATCAAATTGATCTAAGGATTACTAGTTTGTGTCCAACCATAACTTGTATACCTTCTTCTTCATATTCCAGGTACATATCATTTGTACTTTCCAATATAAAAGATAATAGTTATGACTGCATCAGTTGCAGTGCTTCGGGAAATAATTGATACCTGTCTATAATAAATTATATCCTGTCAATATCAATTATTGTAAATAATATGGAGTTTGTTATTGGGCCATCGCTAAAGCATATGGTATCAATTCACAACATTAATCTCTTCCTATGATCCAAACTTTTTAACTTGAATAGATTAAGCCACATGAAAAAGGAATCAATTCTGATCTTGAATGGTTCCGACTTGTAATTTTCAATACAATGTCACTGTATGTATGATTGACTAGGACCATGAATCCTTTGGATCTACCTTACTGGATCATATTCCCTATAAATAGGTTTCTACTTCATATCAATCATTGAAGAATTGATATTAACATGATATTGTATGATCAAAATATATTTTACATATGTTGCTGAACATACTTGGAAAACATTGGCGCTCCCACAAAACTTTGGTAGACACAAGAAAAATATTCATTTATAATAAATCCTCTAAGATCATGTTGCTTACTTTAATCTAGAACTAGATTTCAGTAACTTGCATCCTTCATTGGAATCATATGATGGAATCATCTCTTTCTTGTTGCTTCAAATAGACACCTTCCATTAATGATGATCGTGACATCCAATGACAAATAGAATGATCATAGATGTTAGCAATGAAAAGTATAATTAAAATATATTTTGTCATGCCGACTTTGTACAACCAATCAAGCCTTATAGGTACCATACTTGTACCATCCACGTATCATTTCATTTGAATAACAACTACAATATTAAATTTATAGGCCCCTTTGCAATTTGACACATGGAATCCATTATTAGATTTTAGTTGATCTTGTTCATCATAGCTCATTTCCATATACTGCTTACTTATAGGATTTATTATTCATAAAGATTAATTTACCATCGACCGCGGTGAATATAAAACCATCACCATGGTTTCATTCTTCCTACGCAGTATGTGTCTTTGGAACATGCCTATTCCACATGTACTTATGGAACATGTTCCTTATGCCATCCACGTGTCCATCTCGAGCATTGAATAAGTCCAAGTCAATTCAGATTCGATTATCTCAAATAGATATATGCACCCTTATATATAAATTTAGTCTAATGGTTGATGACAACTTTTTAATCTTAGGGATTTATGTAAATTCCTAATCAACTGTTAGGATAATTACCACAAATGCACAACATGTTTAACTTGTTGCATGTTTGTTTAAATCTGAACAAACACATTGAATCTAAACACCTCTTATGACATAATGGATTTTCCATCATAAAATGACTCATATAATATCCATTCGTCATTTTAGTTTGAATATTGGTTATGGGTTTAAGCCATTACTTGCAGGCACATCATAAAATTTAATAGAAGTTTCTGCAGGTTGTAACATTGATTCAACTTACATTAAAACATTTATGTATGAAATGTGAATTTAAAAATTTATCCACACTAAAATTTGTTGATCAATGTTAATATGTAATACTTGTCATTTATATTCTTTATGAACATCAATACGGTGATGTAGATATTGTAACATGCATTTAGGAATTACTCCAAGATTTATTATCATGATCCATGTTTGTTTAGTCAAGATATTATTCGGCATGCCAATCTGATGTAAATCATATCTTCTTACCAAACATATACTTCACAATTCCTTAATGAGTTAATGGAATCTTAAAAAGTATCTTTTCCTCTTGCTTTCTTTGGAATAGTTCACACTGTCTTATAGAACTAACCTCGGAATGCTTTGTGGCATACCTTTATTTCTAAAGGGGTTTTCACTAAAATAAGGATGTCAATAATACCAAATGTGTTTAGATTTTCCGAGCCTAAAAACCATACTGGGTATATAGTTGACAACCACTTTTAGTTTTACTTGAAAAAGAATCACATGGGAACAACTGTGTAGGTCTTACATTTTATATTCATCATGTATTGTCATTGATTCAAGTAGAAGTGAACTATTTGTTGAGTATGTTTCCACAAAAAATATTTTATCCAAAACATGGAATAATGTATAATCATTTCCAAATGGACACATGAGATAAATGTTTTTGGTTATACTCCACAACTTGTTCAATTTGGATCAATTACTTGGCAATTTTGATGTTATGTGTTTCTCACTGTTGACTTTGGAATCACCCTATCTCTGCTGCTTGGAGAAGACACTTTACTTATTGTAATGTTTTTCTACTTGCCTGGTTACTATATTTAAATACATATGTTATTGTAATATTATATTCAATACCCATGAAGTATGTTAGAAACATTAATATACCTGATTAATATAAGCTAAACGAGAAGCGTGTACTTGCTTCGTGCATTTCAGTTTTTAAAATTCCATTAATTTATATACGATTAAAATAACCTCATATTAAATAACCAACCACTTTTCATTGAAATACATGATGAAAGTTCCTTTGGTGTAATTTTCCATAAGCCTTTTCTCCTTGTCATTCATTTTATTCTCCATAAGAATAAAAGATGGCATTATCTACAATATTCTTATTACATGGTGAATGTTAACCTTAAAGGTAATGAGGAGCTTAATCTATACCATTCATTTGTACTATTAAATGAAACTAGAGTAATTGCAAGTAAATGGTATAATAAGGGGATGAATCTAAAGATGTTGAACTGTCTTTCACTTTACACAAACAGAGTGCAACCATCATATTCAAATCTTGCTTCACATTCTCCTCAAAATGATCTTGGAGATGAGAATACATGTTACATCATCCATTTCTTAATGTAGCGAGAAAAAATAACATCATAATATGATGATAGAATTATGATAGATCTATCATATGCTTGACTCATGAGTCTCCTGTAAGTATTTTTACACCCGTGATTCTTAAGTTGGTTTAATAGGTTGGGATATAAGCACCTTGAATTTCAGTTATGGTAGTAATGTGCGCGAGCGGCTATACTACTATTTAAAAATTCATTATTAGTTTAGACATTAACTTTGTCCAATTTTATCGTAGTTTTATTATGGTATTGCTTGAGATTATGTAGAAATGTACTTTATCAGATTTCACTTTTATGTGATTACCAATTTAGACATAATTGATTAATTTAATCCCTAAATTTATCCCACTAATTTTTTTAATTCTAGGAACCATCTGTACTAGAATCAGAAAACTCTTCAGTATTCTAGTGGAGAGGAACTCTGAACCTCATTCATAGTCAACAATCTTTGTCTATTCCACTACTCAGAGAGTCCAAGGAAGGATTTTGGCTTGACAACTTCATTAAGTCACAGTTCCTTAATCTGTTGAGTGATGTCCCGGCTTCAAAAATAATTAACTGATTTACTCAATGCTTGCCTCTAAAATTAAAAAATAGATAGCTAAGGCTATTTCATTACTTCAATTGTAGTTATTTCGACCCACCACACGAATAATAACTCCCCGGTAGTAAGAGGCACCCTCTTCTAAGGCATGACCGGCACCTCGAACACCGAGTTTTGTTCAAAATTGAATGATGGAAGGCTATTTGTGACTTAATATTTTCATTGATGGATTTATTGGTTTTCACTCTCGATGAATGTAATCCATTTCTATTAAACTTGTTCATCTATGTTTTCGTGCTCACAACTAAACATTAATAGAAAAAAACACGCCAAATCATTATGAATTTTATTATATATTATTTTATGAATTTTCATGATGTTCTAAAATGCATAAAATAATAAAGAAATTCATAAAGGTAAAATACTACCCAACTGGTCATGAGCATATAAACTAACTATGGGCATCGTACCTGAGTTGAAGTTTGACTCATAATGCGGCTTCCCTTGTCTTGTATGTTCGCTTTGCATCGAGATCATCGTCCTATCTTGGTGGGGTTCTGGTCACATCTTGGAGTACCACCTCATCTTGGAGGAATCCACGTGTCGTATGGCACCATCATGCACCGCCTCATCTTGGTGGAGTCCGCGTCACTTGCAGTCCTTGTCTTAATTAATATGCTACTCGTGCACATGAGAGGGGGACTCGGGTGTAAATGTATATCATATAAATTGGACACACAGTTCCTTATACATTTTAACCGACGAATAAAATATGATGCACAGACAACCTATTTAATTAATGAAAATCATCGCATTAATTTAAATAATTAATTAAATAGAAGGAAACAAACATGTGTTGATGCTCAGGACCAACAGACAGGTAAAATAAATCACGATAAAATTAAAATATAATAATTAATTACGAGGGGTTATTTAATTAAATTAAATGAATTAAGAAATTCAAATAATTTAAATAATTATCAGTCCTCTAATTAATTTAATTTTAATGTCAAAGTTAAATTAGCTAATTTATTAATTTAATTACAAAATTAAAATAAATTATATGATCTGATTTTAAAATAATTAACCAAATTAATTTTAATTAATTTAATTTAAAAACTAAAAAAATTAATTAATTTAATTTATCTTGATTAATTTAAAGTGGTTGATCCCCGAAAATACCGTTGCATGGCCTTTACGGGTCAGGAAAAACCCGCGCTGGGCCATGTCATGGCTGAAATGGGTCGGGCCGATCCTCTCAAACTAGTTCCGGGTTTGGCGGGTCTTCTCAAACTGCTTCAGGGCTATATTTGCGTTGTGAAAAAATTGCAGGTAAAATAAAAGTACCTCCCAGATTTGACCAAAGAGGACCGTAGAACGGAAGCCTTCTATGGGTTCCATGTGGTTTCAGCTCTGTGAGGCGGTGCGGGGTGTCCCACGGTAGGCACGAGGAGGTCCTTCATACGTTCGACCTGCGGAGGAAGGATACCAACATGCTTGAGGTAAGAAGCACTTGCTGCGGAGGAGGCCTGCGGCGCGTCGCTAGGATAGGGGGTTCAGTGGCCCGGGCTGGGGGCACCGATGTGGCGGGACGGCAGCCTTGCTGGGCTATTGGGGCACGTCACGGAAAAAAGGAGCCAACGGCAGCCCGCTTGCCACATGACGTCAGACGGAGGTGACCGGGTCCGGTGAAGGGTGCGGTCACGGCAAACCTACTGCTGTGTGTCGCACCAGAGAAGGTGCAGGTGGCGCTGCATGCACCACTCATGCTATGCATCACATTTGGTGCACCGTGCGGATCTTCTAGGAGAGGGGCTGGCGGCGGACCAATCTGCTTGTGCGGGAGGGTAAGCCGTCCAGCTGTGCACCACATGGGGAGTACAAGGGTCAACCGGGAGAGGGGAAATTGGGGTGCGGCTGCGGTAGGGTTTTCGGTAGCCTACTGTGTGCTGCGCAATAGGGATCGGGGTCTGATCAGACCATTATTTCTTCTTATTTATTGTATTTCCATCTTTCCATGTGCCAGCACCCCCAATTGTTTTTGTAAATTAATACTTATTTTGATGTCTTTGTATGCCCCTTTATTTTGATGTCTTCTTCCACCCCATTAAGTCATGTAACCCCAAAAATTCTAAAGGAAAAATAATAAATTTTCAATTTAATAATAAAAAAATTATTATTATAAAATAAATTTTTTTATTATTATATTATTATTATAATAAAATAGTTTCCATAAAATAATATATTATTATTATCACACTATAATAATAATATTATTATGAAAATTATAAAATAAAATTATAATTTGAACACAATTTTGTATAAATTATTTTGGTTGAAAAAAAAAACATGATTAGTTCTTCGGGATGGAAAAATTAAATACCCATGAACAAACCACATATTCAATGCAATCTGAAAAACGAAACTAACAATAACATGGTAATTAGACATAAGATCGATGTGCGGTTTGAACCGTTGGGACCGTCTTTAAACCCTCTACATAATGTTTATGCTTATAAATTTTATTTGGCTCAAAAATTTTATGAGATCCCTCTGATACCAATATTCAGTTTTCTGGGCCCGCAGCAGAAGCCGGTGGGCAGAAGATTTTAAAATTTTCATTGGCGGGATGACGGAACTTGTCATCGCTGATGATCCAAGACCCAAAGAGTTCTGAGGATCTCGCCTAAATAATAAAGAGCACAAAATTAAAATGAAAATATACCCATTTCAAATCTGATGTCACAGTCGATTGCAACTAGTCGATAGAGATCGTCGCTTGACGGTTTCAAAGTAGGATCCCTCTAGATCATGCACACGCACTCCAAAAATCCACAAGAATGTAGATCATCATTCTCCGGGTGCTAGCGTGGTGATTCGACGATTCTTTGGAAATCTCGACGATCACCGCATCGATAAGCCTTTGAGGCATGAGAGAGATCTTGATCCAAGCTTCTTGGATCAAGAGTTTCTCTCTCTTGAGAATAAGAGCAGAGAGAGGCTCCCAACATTCATTCCATAAAATGAATGAATAGTAATTTTCACACTAAAGAGAGAGAGCCTCCACTCTTATTTATAGAGACGTTGATAAATACCCGGTAGGGTTCCCTAACTCCCATTTATTTCAATGTTCACTAAATGAATAATTTTGACGATCTTGACTACACAGATATTATTTTTTATTTTTTTTCACAGACATGTAGTATATATGAAATATATTATGTGATAAAATCTGAGCCATTTAACTCAACAAACTGTCCCACTTAATATTAAATGATCTTTGAATATTAAAATAATATTCATTTGATTAATATTTTCTCTTATTTACTGAACTCTTAAATACATTAAAAAAATTCAATACCATATTTTCATACCATTAATATTAATGAATTTATCTAATTTATTGGTGATTGATAACATGGACAATGCTCATACCCCATGGTGGGGACTACTTTGTTTATATACCTATTCAACTGAATTGGGCGGATTCTTGAATACGCTATTGTGTGTGACCGTCTAGGCCCTCATCTCGATTGTAGTGAATAAAATCTAGAGACCAAGAGTGGAGTCCAGAAACACATCATGGCCCCTAAAGAGATAAGTATAGTCATTTCAACGACTACCATCCTACGAATACTGACTGTGTACTATAATCTCTTGGTCATTAAATATCTCATAATGTAGGACAGACTCTTGTGTCATCATCCTTATCATGCTTTTTTATTTGTTGATCGATCCAGATGGATTCATCGTTCTACTGCTTTGGCCAAAGACTTATGAAGGCGGCACTATCCTGATGAACCAGGCCTGAGATATACAACATCCGAAACATGGTAGTGGGAAATATTTTCTTGGCCATTCATCCAACATCATACCACCAATGACGCTCCCAACACAAACTACCTCTCCATGACATCACTGCCATGGTATTCTTCTTGCATTAAAGTATGTAATCAAATGAAATACATTGGTAATGGTCTCAAGTTAGGAGACCAATACACATGTTCATAGATAGGAACAACCAATGACACCCAAATCATGTGGTGTTCTTTATTTGCGGGTCTGTCCTCATTATCTCACTAGTAGAGATCACCATGTGAAAACATCATAAGAAGAAGTCTCAATGCTTATGAGCCTCCATCAACTGATAGTCATACATCTACTGTCTCCATTCATTATAATGTATATAGAATATAGAACATATATTTAAGATTAATGTATTTGTATCTCGAGGTTCTCATTATAGCCTGGGATCTGCTATAACCTCTCGACATGACAATTAACCTTTGGACATTACCATTATTATAGTGGATGCAGAAAGGTCAGTAATATAATGGTAAGATACCATCATGCATATCTAACTGTACACATGATACGATAAAAAAAGTACTACATAGTTTGGTGTATGGAACCCACTATTTTAACACTCAAAACATTTTATTCCTTGAAAATTTAAAACCAATTTCAAAGGGAACATAAGAGAAGTCTAAACAACCACCCATCGAGATACCTCTTAGAAGAGAGAAATCCACCAGAAGCAACCAAAGAATGTTGTCTCATAAACATGAATAGCCTATAAAAACAATGGGAACATCGTTACATGAAAATATTTATACATAAAAACACTCTAGGTACTGATCTTGTATCAGTGACTCACATCACTAGGTACTCTCCACTATGTCACCATGTTTCCACAAGACACGAACCATGGGAATCGAACGCCCATACAATAGCTTCACTTTACAGTCTTGGATCTCCACAAGTTTCTCCTTAAAGGTCGCATCATAATTAACATTGATATTCAGCCAATCAATGACATGAGAGTCATCATGAAGACAAAAATAGAGCTGTGGCACCTGAAAAACATCATGTATTTGTCTCATATATGGGGGGAAGTGCTACTCAATACGCCACAACTCCAAAATGATCTAATACCTCGAATGCCCAACAAACCGAGGAGAAAGCTTACTCCCATGACCAAACCTTCACTACCCATGATGGGGAGTCACCTTCAAAAACATGTAATCCCCAACATGAAACTATATGGGTCTCTTCCTTTGATCTAAATATGATTTCCGATGATCCTGAATTGTCTTCATCCTCTCATGATTCACTTTATCCATCTATGTTGTATTCTGCAGTAGTTCTTGTCCAAGAATTGGTGACTCTCCGACCCTAGTCCAACACAATATAGAATGGAAAGGCCAACCATAGAAGGCTTCAAATGCCACAATACTGATTGTGGAGTGAAAGAAATTTGTATGAGAACTCGACCATGATTAATTGCCTCATCTTCAAACATCCAAAAACCAGGACACAAGAGCTTAACATGTCTTCAAGAGTATGGACAGTCTGCTCTGTCTGATCATCCTTCTGAATATGAAAAGTAATTCTAAGGAATAGCTTAGAACCAAAAGAATGATCGACATCTCTCCACACCCTATAGGTGAAACAAGTATCTCAATCACAAATGATAGACCTTGGGACTCCATGATGTCTCGCAACCTCTTCCAGATACTACCTCGACAAAACATCCACTGGGCTTGACTGCGTGATCGCTATGATGTGGGAGATTTTGTTAGATGATCCACTACCTCCCAAATAGAATTATGTACTCCTGGAGCTCAAGGTAAAATAGTGACAATTTCCATTAATATGTACTCCCAATTCCACTATGGAACATCTAACGCGTGGAGAAGACCACCAGGAACATGGTGTTTGGACTTTACCTTCTGGCAGACTAAACATCGAGACACAAACTCAGTAACAACATTCTTTATACTAGGCCACAAAACTGAATCCTCAAGGCTCGGTATGTCTTTGTCACACCATGATGCACCATTAAAGGAGATCTACATAACTATATGAGAACCATATCTCACATTACGAAAGGAACAAAAATCATTCTATGATACAATACTTGTTGTTGTTCATCCTCATTCCAACCATCATGGCACATTCCCACAAAAAACATGGTCTATCTAGACCTCCACCTCTTGATCCCCAACTGGGAGTCTTCCACCTTCTTCACCATTGTTGAATGCACCATCATCTAAAAAAGACAACATTTTCCCCCAACATCTCCCATATTATGATGTAATGCTCAAAGTTCTTCCATTACACTCCATGAGTCACCAGATTCACGTACACCTTTACGATGTGACTTTGTAGTCATGGAATCAGCTACAACATTCCCCTTTCCATGTGTATATGATATTTTGAAGTTGTATTCCTATAAGATCTACATCCACCAATGTTGTCTCTAGTGCAAGTCATTCTGGTAGAATACTTACCTCAAACAGTTATGATCATTGAAAACCACAAAGATCTCACTAATGAGGTAATGTATCCAAAAAATTAAAGAAAGCCCCATAGCTGGAAACTCAAGATCATGGGTGGTATAGTTACGTTCATGGGGATGTGACTACAAAGACCCATAAGAATCAACTAATCTCTACGACATCGAAACCCAACCTAACCCCAAATGCAAAGCGTCGTAGAAAACATCAAACTGAACTCCCTCTATTAGGAGATGATGAATAGGAGCACTTACTAACATTTCCTTTAGGTACTCCATAAATTCCTGACACTGATCAGTCCATAATAATTCCTAATCCTTTCTGGTTAAAGCTATCAGAGGAGTTGAATAATCAAGAGAAATCAGCTACGAACCTCCGGTAAAAGCCTGCAAGACCAAGGAATCTTCACACATCAGACACTTTCTTGGGGGATTCCCAAGATCCAATTGCATCTATCTTCGATGGATCCACAAATACTCCCTGATGGGACACATCATTCCCCATGAAATGGAATTCTTAAGCCCAAACCACACACTTCAAAAACATCACAAACCTCTGATGTTGAGGAAGAACTCACAAAACGGCTTGTAGTTTCTCTATATTCTCCTCATAAGACATGGAGTATACAATGTTGTCTTCGATGAAAACTACCATGAACATGTCCAGGAACTCACTGAACAGAGTGTTAATCAATCCCATTAACAAATCTGAAGCATTTTTCACCCTGAACGACATTATAATGAACTTATAATTCGCATGAGGATGAAGGAATGCAGTCTTCACGATATCCTCATCCTTCTCACACAAATGATGATATCATGACCGTAAATTGGTCATTGAGTACAAACATTCACCATTTATTTGATCAAATAAATCATCAACAAAGGGAAGACTATATCGATTCTTCACTATCACATTGATTAAGAAATAATAATCCACACACAACCACAAATTGTCATCATCCTTCTTCAGGAACAAAACAGGTACACCCCACGGTGACACACTCAGCCAAACAATACTGCACTATAATAGACCATAAAGTTGTATACGTAACTCTCATAACTATGAAGGGGCCATCCTATAAGGAAACATATAAATAAGAGATGCTCCTAGTTGTATCTTGTTCCCAAACTAAATCTCTCGTCAATGGGTTAATGTTACAACCTCTTCTGGAAAGACATCAAGGTACTCTTCTATGACCCTTCAAAATGACAACTATTGAACCTCTTAAGAACTCAGCATCAACTCCAACATCATGGATGGTAAGGATAAAACATGCATCTAACCCATCTGAGGGTCTCGCTCACCAATGAACACCACTGGATCTCCATCCGCATCGAAGAATACAATCTTCCTCCTAAAGAAATCCACGATTTCCTTCACCGAATACTACCAATCTAGGTCAAGGTTGACATAATATGGTTGTATTCATAAGCATGTGATATCTCCCCAAGAGCGATGATGACCTAACAGAATCTCACAGTCTCTACATACATCAAACAAGTCAGATCAGCCTCCAACTTGTGAAGTCAACACCAAGGGCACTCGAAGCCTCTCTACCACAAGTCCCAAAGCATGGAAAAGGTAGGTGATATGAAGGATTGTGTCACTCCTGAATCAAACAAGGAAAACACCAAGGTAGAAAACAAGAAAATGTTACCTCGAACGACGTCTGGCTCGCCTGGCACTGGAAATTATAAAGAATAATGCTGACCACAACATCCGCCATGCCCTCTCCAACTCAGATTTAATTACCTCAATAGAGGAATCTGTAGTGGAAAACATGGTGCATGATGGATTCTTTTAAAGGTCGGGCATTCTCGTTGCTGATGATGTCGGCCACCACATGAAAAACAAACACTCGGTCCCTTGGAATAGTCCTAAGCGCTACTGCACTTGGAGAAACATGATGATGAGGGCTACGACCTAACCCCAGTCAAACGTAAACACGTCTGCCCTGAAAACCTCAAACCCCGGACTACATCTATGCTTCATGAGGAATCATGATGATTCCCCTATTGTGATGATCTAGTTCTGGCCAATGTACTCTCAATGACCTCTTACCTTACAAAAACCACAAGATATGTCTTCAGAATAAATAGGGTGACCTAGAATTGGATCTATGGATTCAAAGCCTCCTCGAAATGCCTTTTTATGGCCTGATCATCGAGAAAAATACCCTAAGCATATCGTAAAACGTTCCGGAAATTGATTCCAAACACTCACACACTGTAGATACACTATCGAAGGGTAAGAATCTACTAGATACTGGACACCTTCATGGTCGAAGAAAGAAACTAGTCTCTAAACATGTCTCAGAACACCCCCCATGAGATCACAGACTCTAGATAATTCCTGAGGAATAAGAAAAACAACTTCCTCGCTGCTCCACACAACATCGTCAAAACCAAGGACAACTAGTACTCATTCTGATCACAGATCGAACTGAAACCTACCTCAACCTCCTCCAACCAGTGTTCCATGACAACATCTAAAAAGGAGCCATCATACATTACAAGACTCATGTGCTGAAACTCTCTGAGTTTCCTCCTCCAAGTGTTATTGTCGTCAACCACTACCAGGTGGCGATCTGTTGGAAAAACCTACTAGACATCTTCGATGCGATCCTAATGAGGATGTCATCCTGGAGACATACCTAAAAAATATCTAATATTTAGATCTCATAAACCTAGAATATGGGAGAATCAACATTAGTTAATTAGTTGTTTTATTTTATTCATTTTAGGTTAACCTATCTCATTGTCTACCAATTCAAACATAGGAATAATAAATAATGATGTATGATCCTTTCCAAGGTAAATAACCTGTAACTAGTATCACCTTGTTTACTATACATGGTAAGTATAAAGGACTACACATCAGATCATAGGGGGCCAAAAATGCATATGTCCTAGTCAGTATCTAGTGTTTACACCACTTGCTAAACACAAATGACAATATTTCCCTACCAACCCATGCAACATCACATGTTCCTAACACAAAACTCCATCCAATCCCACAACTAGATTTTTTATACCACTCCATCACAACCCCATCACCACAAAGTGTACCCCTCACTAGCCGAAAATGTGTGAAGGGAGATAATGAACCTCGATTCCCACCTATAGTAGGCCCCAGGTTAGTGACTAACACTGAGGGTATATTAAACACACCAATTGGAGGAATTTCCCTCTAAGATGAGACATGAAGAAGAGAGAGATAAGATATAAACCAACCAAATCCATCTCAAACAACAATATAAGAGAAAACCCAGGTAAATATATGTAATTTCATGAAAAACCACTACACCTAAAAGGGAAAGACTATAAGTACCCAAATGAATGTAAAAACAAGAGCAACCATGACGCCCAAACAACACCTGCAACCCCTAGTTAGTAGAAATGAGCTTGATCTCCATCATACTCCATGTGACCTGAAAAAGCAGTTTATCTATAAATAGGGTTAGTATAATAGTATACTCAGTAGGATCCTTCCTGAAGACTCTCATGCAAAATTAATGAAAGCATGATAAAGCATAGTGAACAACAAGTGAAAAAAAACTCATCACCAAAACAGGTATACTATGTATCCAGCCCCACCAAGGCTACACACACCATGTATCGCATACAAGTGTATATAACATAATAAAGAATATCAAGGGTACCCTGCTACTATTCCCCCACGAGTTTTTCACTTTTCCCCAATATCGCACGAACAAAGAATCTCCCTCCAAAAAGGCTTTCCACAAAAAACATGGGCAAATCACCACAATATGCACCTCATTCAACAAAACAACTGCTTCCACATAAGAAATGTAACGAGGTAGTTTTTGGGATCCCCCAAAGCTCAAATAATATGTATCATGCATCATGTATCATACCTCAAGATGTTACTGTCCATACAGCATGTAAGGATACTCAATCCATCACAACCAATACATGTTATACATATAGTAGTAAATATGAATGTATATCCATAATATATGATTGTTAATTACCACAAGACATTACATCCCTCTACACACATGTATGTGGAAAACTAATTGTTGTTCCTACCAGTGCAACTAACTACCAAGAGAAGATAGAGGGTCCAAAGGGGGTAGTTTTCCCTCTATCCTCCCACCGGAATATTGGGAAAAATACCCCATAGGGATTAGAATCCTTGGGGTGTTAGTTTCCCTAACTGACGGGGTGGAGTAGGGTATAGAAACACAAAAAAGTATACAATATACTATAGTTCACATCAACACTAATGGAATAACCTATTCTTAGACTCAACTATATCTAATTTCCATAGAACTCCTAACTCCCACTTCTAAGACTATGTATCCTATAAGCCTACAATCATTTAAAAGTATTTATTACATTCATTCATTCATTTTTTATTATTTTCACTTTATGTTAATTAATCATTGAATCATTAATTAACCATTATGAATTCCACATTATATTTTATTATCATCACACCCAAATACCACTATCCTGAGTATCATGTCCCAGCAAACTCCAACCCCATGGGATAGTATCCTTTATTCAATTATTTATTTTCTGCATTACTTTAACATATTCCCAGATAATCAAGAAAAACATTCTATGCTACTAATCACAAGGTGGCTTCACTCGGTGAGTAAATGAAGTACCCATCAAGTCATTGTTTACAATAGAAATAGCATAGACCAATACTCCTTTGAGAAGCTAAACACGGAAAGTACATGGCATACCCCATGCGTCTTCACCCCTTTTGTATGAAGGGTAAGCAAGAACAACTGCCTTGTACAGTTAGGAAAGTAAATAAGATAAAAAACACTAATAATCATCAGGAATCCTAACATTCACATACAACCTATTCCTTCATCCATGGCGTCCTCTCTGACTCCCACATGCATAAAATAAAGCATATCACCACTCTGGGTGTCAATTAGTGCCACAACCAATAGGCCTCCCTGCCCCCAAATATCACAACAAACATCCAGGTTCACATCACAACAGAAGTGGTAGGAAAACTGCCTCCATAGCAGTTGTGATCTTCACCCTAAAACAAGTTAGAGGGAAACTCAAAACCCTATAAGGAATTATATTTTATCAGACAACCAGTTCATCAATCCATCTTGGACGAACTGATTTATTATTAGTTGGTTCCAAATTTGGAAAACCTAACCATTAAGCTATCAAAAAAATTTAATCATACATACCATACCAATTTTATTTTCATCGAATTAATAAAAGGAAGACTAAATTATTTTATGTGAACCTTTATCATAGGCCAAACACTTATTGATTAATTTCGACTTTAAGTTCATTACCAATTTCTATCACGAACAAAATGATAAACGAACCAAAAATAGATATCACACTATCTAGAAATACAAGAGGTAATAAAAAATGATCTATATCAATTTACTTATATGGTTGAAATATTTATTATGTCAATTCCATTATGAAACAATGGGATAAAACACGCAAACTATACAGTTTCACATAAAATAAAAGAGAACCAAGGAATCCCATACCTCAAATAGTTCTTGACGTACATTATACGAGTACGAACCACACAATAGGTTATGATCTCCTCCCCCCATGACAATTGTATCCACCTGAGGATGTAGAGACATCACCTCACTGGTCTACACCTAAGAAATGACTATTAAGAACATGGATATTTCATTCCAAAAAAGTGTGAGGTTTAAACAGAAAGAGATAAACCCAAAAAAATAACTATAGAACATACCTTATATCAAATATTTATCGATACTACTTGGATGAATCAAAATATAGGGGAACCAATATAATGAGAGAGGTTTGATTTCATAACTCCTACAGGGTGGAATGAAAGGTCTGAGAATCTCACAACTGAGAATAGGGAGGAAGAACTAGGGACGAAGATATATCGTCCCGTTAGAATATTTAACTGACCAATGGTTTATGATACGTTGGATTTTCCATTACAATCAAATTTCATTAAACCATGCGGTTTGACAAAGTAAAATAATCTCAAGCCTTAGGGAAATAAATATATGAGTTATGGCCTTTGAATTTACCATTTGTCCCTAATAAAAGGCTTTAAAAAAATTTTTACCTTAATGGAAACTTCAAAGGGGAAAAAATGTTGGAAGTTGGAATTACTATTCACGAACACAAAATTTGGAAATTGAAAAACATTGTTCATGAACCTCACAGTTGGAACCTTGCCATTTGGGAAACACTGTTCATGATCCTCCCATTGGAACATCACCATTGGAACATCACCTTTTTAGATACACTATTCATGAACCTCACCATTGAAACCTCATGATTGGAACCTCACTGGTCTAGAATCACTGTTCAAAAAACTCAACATTGGAGCCTCACAGTTGGAACCTCACCATTCTAGACCCACTCTTTATGTACCTCAACATTGAAACCCCACTGTATGAACCTCAATATTTTGTAAACCTGTTCATGAACTCAATATTTTTCAAAGGAAAGTGGTCACCTATGGAAACTCAACATTCTTGAACCACTACTCATGAACTCAAAATTTGGAAAAGGAAAGTGGTCACTTCTGGAACCTCACCATACTAAAAACATTGTTCATGAACACAAAATTTGGCTAAGGAAAGAGGCTACCGTTAAAAACTCACCATTCAGGAAACATTGAAATCAAAATTTGGCAAAGGAATGAGGTCACTGTTGTAACCTCACCGTTCTGGGAACACTATTCATGAACACATAATTTGGCAAAGAAAAGAGGCTACCGTTGAATCATGACTGCTTTGGAAACAATTTTCATGAACTTCAAATTTGGACAAGGAAAAAGGCTACATTTGGAACATAACTGTTGCACTGTTCACCTAAGGATAACAATGACACTATTCACATAATGCTGCCATTGCACAATTCACCTAAGGCTACTGATGACACTGTTCACCAAAGGTTACCGATGACACTATTCACCTATGGTTACCAATAAAACTATTCATATAATGTTATCGTTTCAATAATCACAGAATTGGAAATTTTTGAACGTGTTGGGGATAAGTCACCTTGACCTCCCGAAACACCTCATACAATGGATTATCATAAAGGAATGGACTAGAGATATTAGAGACATTACATACTAGAATAATGTATTGATAGTAACATCATTCGGACTCAGTAATTCTTCATCAACATTAGGAAAAGATTTTTTAGATATTACCTCGTCAAATTTTTTGTAGTTTTTATAGAAATAACTTTATATACTCCAAAATTATGGAGGATCATGAGGATCATTTTATTAATATTCTTAAAAATATTAGAATGAAATGATTTATTCAATGTATATAAAATGAGAGTTCTTGTTGAAGAAATTTTATTTTTCATGGAATATCATCACAAAAATGGGATATTTGTTAACCTTTAGAAATCAAAATTATTTAATTAATTTTTGAGGCCATCATTTGTGATAGATATTGGTAGTTTCCTTGGATTAGTTGGTTATTTTCACCTATTTGGGAGAAATTTCTCACAATTTTTAAACCCCATCAAAAAACCAACTGGGAAGGGTGTAATTATTTCATGGAATGATTATTGAGAAGAAAGATCCAAGGATTTGATAATAAATTTTCTCAATATTCATGTTCTCAAAATAAAAAAAAAATCAATATATTTATGTGTTATTCATCAATTCATTGAATAGGTTCTCAGGATTAGTGTTGATTGAAAAATTATAATTTCATTAACTATACTTCAACGTAGTTTAAATTTCAGGAATAGAACTACCCTACACATGATATGGATTTGTAGTATTTTTTTCATTAATAAATTAGCAGCATTATCTATTTGGGGAAACGTGTGAAATAGAAATGGATAGGAGAAGTATTAGTTATATATTCAAAAATAAAGAGATTGACATGCACTAATGAAGATGGATAGAGCTGATCAAAGATATAGACCACTAAATTCACTACCCTCCTGGGAATGAGAATAAAGTGGAATATTATCTAAGTAGAATGGATCAAGAAATTATGACATTGGTGAAAATTTATAAGGATCTGATCTTCGTTGATTCGGAAAGGATGTACATTAGAATCATAAAAGAATGAACATAATAAATCCTTTAATAAATGATTTTTAAACCATTTCATTTTGATAGGTTAACAAATGATCCAAGATTTGATGTTGGAACTAAAGTGAAATTGTAACCTATAAGGTAAGGGATATTCTTTGAGATCAAGGTTAATGATTATCATGTTGTGATAAAGGGGTCCAGAAGTAGTGTATCTCCCAATATAGATTTAAAGTTTGAGTTTTTGAATGATTCATATCGCCCAACCTTCTCTATCCACCCAGGAAACATAAATATGTATCGATATCATTGAGAACACTATTAGTGGGACAATATGAAGAATAAAATCAAAGAATATATATAAATATTTCATGTATATACGAAAATGAAAGAATAAATGAAAAAATCCAAGAGAATGATGAATCCATTATCCATACCTACATTGAAATGAGAAAACATCAACATGGACATTATTACTAATCACACAAAGACATGAAGATGGAAAATTTATATATGGGTTGTGTTGCATCATCATACAGAGAATGAAAAATTCATTGTGATATGAGAGTTATTATCACTACATGTACTTGAACCAAAATACATCAGTGAAGTGGTCATGATGCATGGAGTACCATATTCAATTATATCCGATTGAGATCCACGATCCACTTATATGCTCAGGAAATGTCAATAACATGATCCAAAAGACGAGTTTAACTTTATTATAGCTTACCACCCTCAAACTAATTCACAAATAAAGAGGAATATCTGGACACCTGAGGACATGTGGATAGATTCCTAGATAGCTTTAAAAGTATGATGAGATCAATATCTATCATTAATCTATTTCTCTTACAACAATCATCATCATCATAAACTAGAGTTTTATTAAGAGAAGGTGACAATGAGGGTTTGGGAGGGAAATGGCTATGGGCGCCAAAAATGGTGAAGACCAAAGGAATCCCCTTAGATAATGTCTATACCAGCTGGAGTTAGGATATGAAGACCAAAGGAATCCCCTATGATGGGGGTTTCCACCTGATCCATCTTCTAGAAGAGTTACCAATGGTGAAAGCTTGGCTGTGTGGGTTTTGGGTGATTTGTTGCATGGTGGGGGAATCCCTTCCAATGTTCACTGCTCCAACCAGGTCAAGCAGAAGGTTTTTCATTCTGATCACTATCGCACGGCCGGTGGAGGACGCCCCATCATGAAGACTATTGTACCTTTCCTGCCAAATGCACCATCATCCTACTTGGAGAACCAGTGCTCGAGATTTCCCCTCCGACCATTGGGGCCCCGACCAGTGGAACCAACGAACAAGGAAGGGTTCCCCAGCCAGCACAAGAACTGAGAAGCCAGTAAAATCACCAAAGCTCGACCATAAGATTTTTTCCAAGTCACATTATAAAAACAGATGGTTATTCCCCTCCTCCTTATGGTCCTTACATCAGACACATTGTGAGGCCATGTACACGCCACATTGCTTAATGTTATCATCTGTGTGGAGGGCTCTATGAAATATCCTCCACATGAAGATGTTGAGCTTGGTCAGAATGGCACGATCCCATAGAACCATTTCCCATTCATCCTCCTCCCCCTGCATGTTGGTGATACGATGGTTATCCTTAGATGAGAATGATCCAGAAGGGGACGGGGTGAAGACACATCGGTATGGGTGTGAAGACATCATGATGAGATGAAACGCTTCAATTTGGTCTTTGTTAAGGACTGTGTTGATGAAAGAAAGATGACAGCTGGCCTTCTTGAAGGAGATGCTCGTGGCTGGGCAACATGTGTAACCGATAATTCCCCCGCCGGAGTTGTCATGCGAGAAATAAATCTCTCATGTTCCTAAAATACATAGGTAATGGTTCTTAATCAAGGTGGTGAGTGGAGCGAGCTCACGCTAGAAGGGGGAAGCGTGGCGGTCCTTGTCCGCCCCAACCTTGTCGTAACAGGTGTTCATGGTTCTTCCCCAAAGGGTGCAGTTTTCCAGAACCTCCCAAGCTATTTTCGCGTGCATGCATGCCATTGTTTCTTTGAGGCTTCTAATATTGATACCCCCATCCTTGATAGGTCTTGCGAGCTTCCCCTAGGAGGCCCAATGTCTCCTTCCCTCGGACTGAGGATCCCAAATGAACCCTGCAACGATTATTTCCATGCGCCTAATGACCCCCTTGGGAACCATGATAGCAGAGAGGGTGTGGATTGGAGTTTCCAAGAGAACTCTATTGATAAGGGTGATCCTTCCACCGAAGGACAGATAAATTTTTTTCTAATTATGAACCCACTCTGTGATCCTTGAGATGATGGGGTCAAGATCCTAAATGCGTAGAGGATTTATAGAAATTAGAGTTCTCTCATACATCATTGGGAGGTTGTCTTTTTTTTCATTCCCAGTGAGAGGCTCAAACTAAGGATAAGATCTTCAGTGTAGTGATTTTAGATGAGGAAGGTGCTCTTATTATTTTTGATGTGTTGTCTGCTCCAGAGGCAGTACACCGTCAATACTCTACGCAAGCCTCTTATTCATCTACTTGTCACATTGTTGAAGAGGATTGAATCATCTGTGAACATGATGTTGGAGATGGAGGGAAGGCTCATCCTCCTTCGAAAGGGGAGGATCTCACCCTTTCTGACGAAGTGATGAATGAGTCTTATTAGGAAATTTTTTTTGATAATAAAAATGCTCAGGGATATTGGGTCCCCTTGTCGAAGACCTCACGTGGCTTTGAAGAGGCCAAAGGTTTTCCCCATAAGCGAGATCACCAACAATCCGGAACAAAAACACCAGAAAATCAGATCAATGTTCCAGGAGGAAAGACCCATACCTGTAAAGTACTTGTTAATGAAGCCCTAATCCACGCGATCGTAGGCCTTTCTCATGTCGAGATTGACCGCCATGTTGGAGCCGTGGGATTTGAAGTGGAGATCTTTGATCAATTCCTAGGCCAAGCTGATCACCCCTAGATGGAACACCCTCTCAAGAAGTCAGGATACTCCATTGAGATCCCTTTAGGTAAATGAGACAATAGCCTAGCATTAATGATGCATGCGAGGATTTTATAAGGTCTATTACACATGCAAATCGGGCGCTAGTGCTCCACTATGGTAGGGGATCTGATCTTGGGAATGAGAACCACCGAGGTAGCACTAGAAACATGAGGCAATGCACCGCCCCTGAAGAAATACTGAATGGCCACAGTGGGGTCGACCTTCACAGTGTCCCATGAGGCCCTGTAGAAGGCTAAAGGGAACTTATCAGGACCTGCTGTGCTCTCCGGGTTCAAACTCTGCATGGCTCTTCGGATCACTACCTCCTATGTCATGGCACATTGAAAATCACTATCGCGTCCTGAGAGGATGTGATGAATAACATCAAGAACCACTCTAACGTCACTATTGTACCCATTGGGGAAGTTCACATTTGGGCCAGTAAGTAGGTTGCAGAAGTGTGCGTTGGCATGCTACCCCACCACCTCCCTGTTGTCAGAGTAGGAACCATCCCCCAGAGGAATGTTCAGCATTGTCTTTCTCTTCCTTTCCTTGATGCACGCATGGAAGTAGGCAGTGTTCTTATCCCCCTCCTAAAGACATTTAATCCTGTCATCCTCCCTAGCCTTCCTATCTTGATGAAAAATATTTTTAGACATAATCTCCTTATTTCTCACAAGCGCATCGAAGGAACGATCTTCCCACTTATCATTGAGTTGCCTCTTGATGCGGTTAACGTCCTGTTCCACAATTTCCAGGTACCTCACTGAATTTGGGGAGTCTGTTTCCTATACAAGAATCCTCTTCCTGAGACGACAATGTTTGTTGTAGATGGCTGACCAGGTGTGACCCTGAGTGGGTAAGTTCCATGAGGCGCTAACCTACTATTGATAGTAAGGGATGTCCACCAAATGTTGAAAGAAGTAAAAGTGGGGGTGATGCTCCTGTCTAGTTTCTAAGGCGATCAGCAGATGGGAGTGATCTGAATATCCGTGCGAGAGATGATACACCCAGGATCCAGCGAACTCAGAGAGAGAAGATAGGTTCCCCAGGAATCTGTCCAACTGACTCCATGATCTGTGTGCACCGCGTTCACTATTACACTAGGTAAACTGGTCACCCATGAATCTATGATCCATGATCCCCTTCCCTGACATGAAATGGGATAAGGAGAGATTGGATGAACAATTAAAAGGGACCCTTCCCTTACAACAACAATATTCACTAGAGCATCAAAATGGATCCCTATGAAGGCCATTAGATAAAGAATTGAAGGACACCTACATGATGGGATGAATATGGGGAACACAAACTGAATTGTCTTGAAATGCTCGATGAAATGGTGGAAAAAGTTATGACTATTCTGAAGCACATCACGGATGCTCCATGTAGAAAAAAGGGATATGTTGACAATATTTGAAGAGACATAGAGTTTGATTTTGGAGACGTTGTATTCTTTCACATATCTACATGGATTAAATTTATTATAATTTGGATTAAGGGAAATATTAGTCCAATATATGAAATCCTCTCTAAGATCCATGATATTATATGAGTGGTGGCCTGTCGACTTACACTCCCACATAAACTATATTATGATCATGGTGCATTCCATGTACCACTATTAAGTATGTACATACCTATCACCCACACATATTGTCAATAAAGATGTGGTACCACTGAATTATGATAATTCCTATGGGGAGCATCCAATGAAGATCATAGATCATTGAGACAAATTTCTATGGAATAAGAAAATAAACCTAATCAAAGAGTTTTTTAGAAACCATAAGTATGATAAAGAAAAGTGGAAAATGGATGAGTGTATTATATAGAGTTACCCTCCCTCATTTTAATGTGGTATTTGAAAATATAGAGAGAATGTTTTTTAATATGGACCGATTTTATCAACCAGAACTGTTATAAATTAATTTTCCATTTGTGATTTAATTAAATGTATTATTATGTAATAATGTTATATGACATACATGCACTTATGTGGTTATATATTTGGATTTAAAATAACATTACTAATATTTCCATTGTTAATATATCCATTGGACATTGATCACATTTATATTATAAATATATTGATTTTTGTCAAATACAATTGAATAAGACAAAAGATGTGATATCCTCAAATAGTTGAATTGTGCCCTATGAAAACCATTTATCAGGGATTATGATGGATATAAAAAATACTGGTATTTACCATGACCCTGGCCTAGACAATATCAAATAACTTAATCTGGAGTGAAACATTTTATGAGAGAAGATAAAGCTCATAGACATCACAAACCGAACCTTATTGACCGAACGACCTCATGAATGTCTCACCATTGAGAACCTTACCCATAGAGTGTATGATTGTGTAAAAAAGGTTATGGTTTGAGATCATTTTTTGAATAATATATATATATATATATTATAGAATATTTAATTTATTTTTCAGTTTTTTGGTACTTTATAAATAATATTGATTCAATTAAATATAAAATGATTTATCTTGTATTATTCACATTCAATTAAGGGATTTATTCAGATGTAATCAAGATTTTTTTGGAATAAAAAGTATTTTAATAATATAATATAATCATATAAGTTTTATTATCTATAATTGGTCATATAATTTTTATGAAGTGAAATGTAGTTTTTATAAGGGTAAAAAATATGTTATTGTAAAAAGTTGTAAATTTTTTCCATAAATGTTGAATAATATTTTAAAAGTGAAAATGAACATGTATATGAAATTATATGTAAAAAATAAAAAGTATTTTTTGGAATCATAATGTTGAAATTTTCAAATTTTGTTTTTCATAATGTTATGAGAAAATGAAATTATTGAGTAATAATTAAATACCATATAAATATAATGTGTATATTATGACTTCATAATGATCAAAACGTTGTGTGATCAATTATATATTGTGTATACTAGAAAATTTATATGTCATTCATTTAAAATAAATTGATTTTGTGTTTACTTAATTTATTTTATAAGGTCATTATGAATCCTCCAAAATATATAATATATTTTATGATTTTAAATTCATTTCACTAAAAGATTGGTCGTCCAACATATAAGAGAGTGTAATATTTTAATAGGTTCAGTGATTTTCATAAAAAAATAATAAAATCCTCCCAAAATTGATCAAAACATTTTAAATATCATTGGATTGTTTTTTGTTTTTAATATTTTATTATATACCATCTGAAACCTAGTTTTTTGAAATATTAATGAATTCCCTTTTCATTTCCTATATAACCCCACCTAATATTCAACATCTATTCATGAAAAATCTCAACGAATCTTATTTAATCTTTCATATTCTCTCTATAATCATACCAATTCGCCACAATATATAATGAATACCATTTCTGAGGTTTTGGATCCACACATTCATGTGAGGGTTCTTTATTTTCTCATCACTATACTTATTTTTTATCATGTTATACCCATTTATTTTTAATTACTAATAATGGGTTATATTTTAACACCCACAAAATAATTCCATTATAATTTATAAATTATTAGATACCCCTTTCTCTATCATTATTCCCTCCTATGTGCACTTGTTTGCATGTCAAAATTTCATAAGAATCATTTACTTTATCTTTTTATTCATGATAATTTATTACTGTATGTCTTATTTTCCTAATTATAAATGATTGTACATGTCCTTACATATCACTATTATAATTCACATCAATTCCAAATTATTATAGACACATTTCTCTCTTATCAACCAAGTTTATGATTTTTTAAGAAACGTTATGCTAATGAAATTGCACTATGATTTTCCCTGACAGACCAATTATGTGTTGAATATTATTCCTCTTTCCTATCAAGGGTGTTCTATTTTATGCACATATACATATTTATTAGGGAAATACATGTATATATTCTACACTCCATGATCATGGAATAATATATTATCATGAATGAATCCATGTTTAACTATATATATGAAAAAATATTCATAATAATGATATAAATGTGACTGGTGTGCCCATAATTATATCACAATCGAATCTATTGAGAAATTTATAGAATCATATTACTTCCTGATGAGATAGGGGTATATCTGATTATTTTTTAGGAATTTTTCCATAATGAATTCTTTGTGTTTCACCCTCAATCTATGTTTTAGATGAAAATTTTAATGTAGTTTCCATATTTCCCATATTTTTATTATTATTCTATATCATGACTTATTATTCATGTTCTTATATGCCTCATTGTTATGAATTTTATAACATGTATTCCTGAAATCATGTTATTTCATGTTTACAACCTTAACAGGATTTTGGATCACCCCTTTCTTACAAACTTCCTCATATTATCCAATGTTGTTTTATTCTCAAACATGTTAAAGAATATTTCAAAAAAGATGTTGTAATTTTTGTTTAATATTGTAATGCAATGTAAATAATTCCCAATGTCACTTGGATTCTAAATCATACATGTCATATTAAGTGAGATTTTATGTAATTAAATCATGTATTACTATCTAATAATGAATGTTTTAAAAATAAATTTTTTAGATGTACAAATGATTCTGAAAAAATATATTATATTTTTAAAAAATTACTAATATATCACCATTTTAATTTTATAAATGTAAAAACCTAGTTCATCATGTATTCATTTTCAGAAGCCATATTATTTCCTATCACAAAATGAAAATGAAATATAATTAATCCTTGAAAACAATTAATATTATTTCTTTAACGTTCTAGTAGTTATCAATATAAATTATATAGTGATAATAAAACCCCTTTTCATGAAATTTATATTGAATATGATAAAAAAAAATTAGAACACCTGATGATGAAATTAAACTATATTTTGATAATATATTTTCAATTTAAAGTATTAAATTATTTTTAGAAATATGGCATAAGGCCCCGACCTTAAAAATTTACATAATCATCAATTAAAATGAATTATTAACATTGAGAATCTTTTCACGTTTATAGTTTTAGAGAATTAGGGCATAATATATAAAAAATGTCTTGAACAATACATGTAGACACATCTACTCAGTTTCCATTTTTTTCACAAAACAAAAACTCTTGAAAAATGGTAATGTATAGTTCATTGTTTATGACATTTCCTTGATCCCATCCTTGACCATATTACACTTTATTTCCTATGAAAAACATTTCAAAAACTTTTTATGAAAATAAAAATCTCAGAAAGGGATACATAAAGAAAGAAAACTGTTAGTTTTTCAAAACATTAAGTAAACCATAAATAATTTTACTTAAGTAATATGTCTTACCTTTATGAAGTAGTAAGTACTCTTCAATAAATAAAATATAATTTCATACCCTTTGTAACCAAAATATTACCATAAAACCCACATAAATTACACAAAACATATAATGATAACTTAGAAGATAAAAATTCTTAACTGCAATAACTATACAGTCGACTTCCAATAATATCACTAAATGGAATAGCCATATGGATGACTTCCAGACCCAATGAATTAGAGGTTATAGCTTAACCACCTTTCTTGGTTTATCATGACACCACCCATCATTTGGTTTTTCACATAACCACCCCTCAATTGTCCAAGTACCATTATAAAATCATAACACATAAAATATAGCAAATATAAATATTTCACTAATTACATTTAATTTTCAATCATGAGAAAAAATTTCAATATATTGAAATATTACATCCATTTCAAAAACTATTTTCAATACCAAAACACTGAACAACTGAATTATGTATTTTATTTTCATTTTATAAAATATTAAGTCTTATAGAGGAAACCAAATAATGATTACGATAGCGAAGAGGTCATTTTCACTGTAAACAATAAACAAATTTAGTTTGTCATATTGTAAAACAATTTGTAGAAAAAATATTACCTTTGAATTAATGTAAAATTCATTGTTTTTTGTTATAAACCGTGTAAAAGAAGAAGGTATATATTATCAAAATATGCCTCAATGAAAGGGGATTGAGACGAAGTCCCTTACCTCGTGTCTGACTTGACCCGTTTGTTCTTTAATCTCATGAATAATAAACAAAATATATTTTATAATTTATTAAGAACATTTTTAATGTTTATTATTTCTTATATATCACTTTGTACAATGTTAAAAACATTATGTAATCATTTATGTTAATAATGGTTGTTTTGTCGATATTTGGTACTTGAGTCACAAATGAACGCTATATAATTACAAGTTGTTCACATGGTCAAGAGTTAATTATATACTGAAAGGTATTCATGATATCGACATCATATATATCCCATATTTCCAGTATATAAATTTTTTTATAATAGCACAAAACATCTTGGAGATAAGAAATGAAATGCATCGTTCATGGAGACGGTAAGTCCTATGTATGCATGAACACTACATTAATTTCTATTTCGTACTTTAATGTAATTAAAAAATAATTATACATATGTATATTATAATTTCACTACAATATCATATATAATATCATTAACACTATCCTTTATACGTCACACATATGGCATTAACAAGTCATATCCCTTTGAAGGGGCGGTAGTCCGCACTTCATCAAATTAAATTATCATGGTTACCCATAATGGAATCCATTAAAGTTTTCTGTAAATGAATAATAAAGAAGAATATATAAAACATAAAAAAAATATCATATATAAATATATTTTCATCTTAATGGCCACCATGAACGGTGGTAGGAGATAATTGAACAATCATCATTTTGTGAGGCGTTTGTCTGCCATTCATAGAAACAGTATGATCTTCACCCATTATATAGTGGTGTGTGTAATTATAGTTCGAGTCCTTATCACAAAAAAATCATAGTATATTAAGGATACTGTTTTTGTTATAAAATAAATTAATAAAAATAGTTTACGGGTTTGAGAAGTAAAATAAAAGAAATAATGTTAAGAGAAATTGTTACCTTTATTTTGGGTAACTCTTATTTGTTTGAACCAAAAGGACTTATTGACGTGCATTATGCCTAAGGTAAGTCTTCTAGTAAAAGGAGAGGGATCTTGAGATCTTATTTGGTCAGAGTTTTGGAGATCCTAGGGGCTCAAGAGGTGTGAGTAATGAATAATAAGTGATGGATTTTTATAAGGGGTAGGATGGGCTCTTTAAGAAAGTGCGAAAATAATATTTTATTATACAATGATATTCAATTATAAAAGTCCAAAACTAATTAAATTTAAATATAAGATGACTAACTGTCAAAATAAATTCATCCAATAAAAATTTAATATGTTTTGGATATTGTATTAAAATTAATAATCATATTTATTTAAATCTTTTATGAATGAGGTAAATATTGTATCATTATTGTGTCATAACTAATTTAATTTATACGATGTATAAAAATTATAAAAAATATTTCATGATGTATGTAATTGTTTTAGATTTCCAATAAATATTTATAGTTGAAAATATAACTTATATAACCCCATGTTATAATTTATTTACTAAAAGATATTTGTTTGTGTCATTTTTATCATTACCTTAAGTTAATTAATCTAAAGTGTCATTATCTCTCCCATGTGGCTCCATGGGGTCCCAAAATCGTCCCAAATATGACCATGGTCGTAAATGACTCATCCAATATGGTTAGGACAAGAGTGGAGGTAATTATGTATTATTATAATATTATTTTTACCTTAAATTACCCTATTTACATTTAACTGCGGTAAATAAAACTGAAAGGTTACTATAAAAAAAACTATTTTCGTCTTTTTGAATGACATTATACATACAAATAACAAACATGTATGATTTAGTTTCTAAATACAATTCATAGAAGAAATATAATTTCATTTAAATGAAAAATTCTATTTTTTTGACTACTACAAAGTGGTTTCACTATTCAAAAAAAATTGATGTTTTTCAAACAAATAACAAAAATTCTGCCTAAGCTATATTTGATATTACAAATTCAAAAATTATGTATTTTCATTCAAATTCAATACATAGAATGTGGCTTAATTAATTTAAAATTAATTCTTGTTATCAAAACAAATAGCTTGTTTTTAAGAAACAATAACTATCAAAATATTGATACTTATTTTTGTCCAATTTCAAAAAAAAAATTAATTATAATGACCAACATTGGATTAAATGGTAAAAAAATATATAATTAGACTTTAAAACCAATCAAAAAGATAATCTATCCATATAAAATAAATAAGATTAAAAGGAACTTCTGGATTAAATTACAGTATTTCTCATTATTCATAAAAAATGAATTTCATAAGAAAAATACAAAAAAATTAACCAAAGTAAATTTCAGTGTCCTGATTATAAAATATAATTTTATTTGGTCAAATAGAACATATAAAAGTCAAAAATATTATATTTTAATAGGGTTCATCAGAAAAAGGCGGTAAATCGACCTTTAAAGAATATTATAGTACTTATGCGTAAAATTAGATTCATTCATATTTTAATCACCTAAAATTTAATGGATAAATGTAAAAACATTTAACAAACATGTATAGTCCTATTATACTTAGTTCTATTCTTTCTTGCGAGTGCAATGGTTAGGCATTAACTACCATTTAAAATAATAATATTATATCTTTAGTGTGCAACGCACGATTTCAAAGAAACATGTTGTTGTGTATCAGGTAACCCATCGAACATAGCATCCCATTTGAAGTAAAATTAATATTTAATTCACAAAAAATTATAAATATGAAAATGTAGTATTCATTATTAACATGGGATGTTACATACTACACCCCTTTTGGGAATTGAGTCCACGTAATTGTTTTCAATAATAAAATAAATGGTTGTATTTATCCCTCATAGAATTTAAGATTTCCATGTTGCCTCTACAACCATATGGTTTTCCAAAAAATCCATTACCTGATGAATTATCTTATTCCACAACACATTGTCTCTACAGTCAAGAATCTGGACTGGTTGTTCCGCAAAATAGAGATTCTCTTTAAACTAAACTACCTTTGGACTCAAAACGTGAGATGGATCTGGCATATACTTTCTCAAAATTGAAACATGAAAAACCTTGTGTACCTAGGATAAACATGGAGGTAAATCCACTACGTACAAAATTGATCCAAATTTCTCTAGGATTTCATAAGGACTAATGAACCTCATACTCAACCTTCTCTTCTTTCCAAAATGCATCACACTTTTCCACAGAGAAATTTTGAGAAAGACATGATCACCTACCTCAAAAGATAGATCCTTCCCCTAGTTATAATCATAACATTTCTGCCTGCTCTGTACAATTCTCATGTTCTTCTGAATCAACTGAACCTTTTCTATCATCACTTCTACCAATTCTGGTCCCATCATCTTCCTTTCACCAACATCATCCCAAAAAGCTGGAGTTTGAAAACGTTATCCATATAATGCCTCAAATGGAGCCATTTGTATACTCGAATGAAAACAGTTATTATAAAAAAATTCAACACAAGAATGATGTTGGTCCTAAAATCCCTGGTAATCCAGTGAACATGAAAGTAGAATATCCTCTAAGGTCTGAATTTTTTATTATGAATTCCATCTAATTACGGATGAAAATATGTACTAAAATTTAATTCAGTACCCAATGACTTCTGAAGGCCTTTCCAAAAGTTAAAAGTAACACTTGGATCACAATCATATACAATGGAGAGGGGAACTCCATGCAACCTAACTATATATTTAACATACAGCCAATAAAGTCGATCTAGAAACAAATAATCTTGAATAAGATGGAAATGAACAGATTTAGTCAACCAATCAAAAATATCCCACAATTCATTATTACCTCGAAATGTCTATGGTAATCCCACAACATTGTCCATGGATATGTTTTCCCTTTTCCACAATGGTATCGGTAAAGACTAAAGTATCCCTTTTGGTAACTACCGCTCTGCTTTATCCTGCTGACATGTCAAACACTTCACAGTAAAATTAGCAATATCTCTTTTCATTTCATCCCACCAGTAATACTACAGAAGATCTCTGTAAATCATTGTATTTCCTGGATGAACTGAAAATGGGGGACTCTAAGCTTTACACAACTACAAATACTTTAACTGTGATCCACATGGCAGGAATAATATTTTTCCAATCCTTAAAAACAATCATTATCAAGGAAAAAATTAGGAAACCTACCCTTCTAAACCAACTCTACCTTTTTCTACAACTCCCTGTCTTCTTTTTGGGCATTCTTTATTCTGTCTGATAGAGATGATTTCGTTGACACCTGAAACAAAATAGAAGAATTTCATACACCAAAAATTTCTATGCCAAATTTCATCAAATCAAAAACAAAAGAATCAAATTCCAAATGTATCATGGTTAATGAATTGTTACATTTTGGACTGAAAACATCAACCACATTATTTTCCTTTCGTGGATGGTAATGAATCATGTAATCATAATCATTGATTAATTTCAACGATCACATATGTCCTATGTTCAATTATTATTGTGAGAATATATAATTAAAACTTTTGTGGTCACTATTAATTTCACATTTTACTCTATACAAATGATGCCTCCAAATATTTAAAACAAAAACAACAACAGCTAATTCCAAATCATGTGTTGGGTAATTTAACTCATGAGGTTTCAACTTACGTGAAACATAAGCAATTACCTGATCATTTTTCATAAAGACACATCCAAGTCATTTCACCAAAGCATCCCTGTAAATAACAAACTCACCATTTCAAGAAGGAAGTTCTAGAACTATAGCATTTACCAATATTTTTTTCAATTCCTGGAAATAATCATCACATTCGTTTGTCCAAATGAACATTACATCTTTTTACTAAGTGGGATAGATAACCGTGAAAAATTCTCAACAATCCTTTGGTAATAACCGGGTAAAACATGAAAAATACAGATCTCAATTATATTATTAGGTCTTGGCCATTCATTAATAGCCTTTGTTTTTGTAGGATTAACTGGTATGACAGTTTTTTAAATAATGTGACCATAGAATGAAATTTTATGTAACCAAAAATCACAGTTGATGAATTTCCCAAAAAAAAAATTTTCTATTAAAGTTTTCAAGACAACCCTTAAATGACTTTCATGTTCCTCTTTACTTTTGTAATAAACCAGAATATCATCAATGAACACAACCAGAAACTTATCCATGAACATATGGAAAATTATATTTATAAGATCAATGAATACAGCGACTGCATTGGTTAAAAAAAGGAATAACTAAAAATTCATAATGGTCATATATAGTACCATATGTGGCCTTTGGAATGTCTGATTACATTATTTTCAACTGTTGGTACCCCAACCTCAAATCAATCATTGAAAAATACTATGCTCCTAGGAACTAATCAAAAAAATCATCGATATGATAAAAGGGTACTTGTTCATAACATTGATGTTATTCAATGCTCTATAATCAATGCAAAGTCACATTATACCAACTTTGTTTTTAATAAACAAGACAGGAGCACCCCATGGTGATTATCAAGTTCAAATGAATCCTTTATCTAATAACTCCTACAATTGCTTCTTTAACTCTAAAAGTTCAATTTGATCCATTAGATAAGGGGGGTTTTAAATTGTCTTAGAATCAGTAACTAAGTCTATAGTAAATTCAATTTCCCAATTAGGTATAATACTAGGCAACTTATCAGAAAAAACATCAAGGTACTCTTTTACCACTTCCACGTAAATAATCTCAACACTTCCTTTATTTTCAACAATATGTGGAAGTTAACATTCATTATCATCTTTTACTAGTTTCTCAGCTTCCAGATTAGTTATCTAAAACAAGGGTTCATTCTTATACACAAACTGAAAATATTTATGAAAATAAACCTCTTTAGACTTTCATTCAATCTTATAATGATAAACGGATAGCCAATACATTCCCAAAATAACATCAAACTCTACTAAATATGGTTTTTGGGTAGAATCTTTCTGCACACAAGGAATGAAATTATCTTATAATTTATTTTTGTCTCAGCATTTCCTCTTAGGGATTTTACCATAATTTCAGGATTCATATCTTGAGATAGAATTCCCAATTTACTAGAAAGCTTCTCAGAAATAAAAGAATGTGTAGACCCTAGATCAAACAACACATTTTCATAATCTGAACAAACAAACAGTGTACCAGATACTACTTCTTTTGATGGACCAACATCTCCTAAAGTAGTTGTAAAGGACTTCACCACTATTTTCTGCTTGTAGTCTAGTTTCTTTACCTCAGTTGAGTTGTGTTCTAGATAATCATTTGCATTATGACCCATTTCATTGCACTTAATACATCTTATTGTTGTATTTTCATTGCATGCTTGATCATTTTCCTTATAGTTACGAGAAATATGAACATACAAACCACATCGGAACAACATCATAGACATTGATAAACATTCTCTAAGATGATTTTTACCAAACTTCTCACAAGATGGATATTTAGTTTTCTTACCACCTGACTTCTTTGATGAATTCATTCCTTTTTCCTTCCAATTGGACCTCTTATTTTGTTGTTTGTCCAATCACACCTGATCATTGAAAAACTCCATTTCCACCTTCTTTAGACATCAAAGAAGTTTTTCATAACTTTTACACTCACAAGAAGTTAATTCATTTTAATATCACAACTTCAGTCCGGGGTAAAATCGATTTATCTTACTATCAAGATCTCGAATGAAATTTGGATCTTATTATGCCAGTCGAGTGTACTTTCATTCTTAAACAGTCATTGAGTCATCCTCCTACCTCAATTCCAAGAATTTTTTTCCATGCTAAATCAAACCACATTAGGAAAATATTTCTCAAGGAACATACCTTTGAATTCATCCCTAACAAGAGAACAAATATTTTCTATATCCCTGTTATTTTTCATCATCGACCAACACAAATTAGCTATACCTTCAAAACGGTAATCAATGAGACTAAACTTTTGATTATCTGAATAGCCCATGACATCAAAAAGTTTCTCTAGTGTTTTAATCCACCCTATTTCTAGCACAGGGTTAGCTGATCCACTGAATGATGGAGGATTTTTCCTCATGAAATGCTCCACTACTGATATCTTCCTCTATGGTTGATCTGGCTGATCTCGTGCATGGATAACTCCACCATTTATATCATGATTCAAATGTTCCATTTCTACAAAAAACTATTCAGTTATGATTCCGACCATCTCAGGGTGCAGATTTTGAAGGTTGTATTCCCCCTGATATTGTCCCAATATAGGTTCCATGTTTTCTCTGTGGAAAACCATTCTGAACATAGAAATATCTAAGCTGAAGCAACATGGGAATCTGTAAATTCTATATCATTTCAATCCTAACATAAGCTAAAAATAATTTATCGATATTAATTTAAATATATTATAACTCCTAAAATTGTCCAAACCAACCAATGATACCAATTATAAGGCCCCGATCTAAAAAATGTACATATTTTTGAATTAAAACTAATAATTCACATTAACGATATTTTCAGGTTTAGAGTCTTAGAGAATTTGGCCATAACATATAAATGACAACTTGAATAATACAGGTAGACACATCTACTCAGTTTTCATTTTTTCACAATATAAAAACTCTTGAAAAAAAGTATCATGTCTAGTTCCTTGTTTATGAAATTTCCTTTATCCCATCCTTGACCATATTATACTTTATGTCTTGTGAAAAAACATTTCAAAAACATGGTATGAGCATAAAAATATTAGTAAGGGATACACAAGGAAGAAAAACTGATAGTTTTTCAAAACAACATGTAAACCATGAATAATTTATCCTAAGTAATAAATCACACATTTATGAAATAGTAAATACTCTTCACTGAATAAAAGATCATTTCATACCCTTTTGTAACAAAAATATAAGCAGAAAACCCATATTAATAAGACATAACATATAAAGGTATCTTGGGATAGAAAAATTCTTAAGTGGAATGATCATATGGTTGACTTCCTCACATATCACTAAATGGAATAACCATATGACCGACATCCATGCCCAATGAATTGGAGGTTATAACTTAACCACCCATCATAGTTTATCATGACACCACCCATCATTTGGTTTATCACATAACCTCCTGTCAAATATCAATGTATCATTATAAAATAATAACACATAAATGTTCAAAAATATAAACATTACACTAATAGCATTTAATTTATAATCACAAGAAATAATTTCAAGATATTGAAATAATAAAACCATTTCAAAATCGATTTTCAATACCAAAACACCCAAAAATAGAATATGGTATTGCCTTTTCCTTTTAGAAAACAGTAAGGCTTATAAAGGAATCCAAATAATGGTTTTAGTGGAGGAGAGGCCATTGTCGCCACAAACATTAAAATCATTCTGTTTGTTGTTTAGTAAAACACTTCATTGAAAAGAGTTTACCTTTGAATGAATGTAAAAGGCAAAGGTTTTTATTATACACTATGTAAATAAATAAGGTATATATTAACGAAATATGCATTAAGGAAAGGAGATTAAGAAGATATCCCAAACCTCAGGTCCCACTTGACCCGTTAATTCTTTAATCTCCTGAATAATTGTAAGAACCCAAAGCTTCAGTTTCAGGTACGGATCACTTTTACGGGATTTTAAAGGGAAAATGGAGAATCTAGAAATTTTCAAAGTACACACCATGTACTTTATGTGAACACGTTGCGTACTCCTCGGCCACTTGAAGTTGTGTATTGGCCAAGACCGGGCAACACACAAATGGTGTGTAGGGGTGATGTGGAGAGCGATTTTGGCAGAGTATGGAAAAACCCACTACACGTCATGTACTTTAAGAGTACACACCGTGTACATTTTTTATTTCATTAATAGACCCTGGGTCGCACCTAATGACGGTAAACATCTTCTTCTCCGTCTAATTGCGTCCAGAATGTCCGAGGATGCCATTTCTTCTCCGAGCCACTGATCCGTCGCCGGTTGTCCGAATCGAACTCTGTCAGTTGCCAAAGGATCCCAGTGGTGAGTTCTTTGTTCTTCTTTACCCTCGTTTTCTGATTCTTCCTCTCGTGTATGGTATCTGAGGTTGAATGTTTTACACGTTTTTGCAGATCTACTAAATTCTAGGACAATTCATGGGCCGAGGATCAAGTATATCAATCTACGAGGATCGAGTTAGTGGTTTGATTCACTACATTGATGTTCTTTGAGTTTTGATTGCAAAAGTGTCTGATACCCAAGTGTCGGGTATCCCGATATTAGGATTTTGATCCTATTGTTTATCTGCCCTAGATTTCTTGTTAGATTATGATGAATTTCTGCTAATTTATGCTTGGTTGCATGTTTTAGGATAACCCCTTGGGTGCTTACCTCTCCCGTTTGGCTGTTTATCATCGTTTGGAACCGTTTGCCTGTGTGGAAAACCCTATTGCAATTGTTAGTTGCTTGTTATCACTGATTTCATGTGTTAATTGATGTTGGAATGATTTTGAGGTATCGTAGCTATTAGCCAAGTAGTTGGTTAACTTACTTAGGGTTGTTAACAGTCGATTACGCACAACTGGATTGCTCAGGTATGTGAGAACTCGGTACGGGAGATAAAAGAGGGAATATGCGATTATGTGCTTCCCTAGAGGGTCTATTAGTTTTAGTTTTGGACGCAGGACCTACTAGAATAGGACAATGTACTTCCCAAGAGTGTTCTTATTTACCCACGCATCGAGACCACATGAGTAATTAGATGTAAGTGCTTCCTCAAAGAGTCTGTAGCTATCATTGCTAGACCATAGGGGAATTGACGTGAGATCTTCCCAGAGTGTCTGTGCATTGTTTGATTACTAGACTATAGGGGTATGCTAGTTTAATCCACCCAGATAGTCAGTGGGAATTTTTATGGTTGGTTGTGACGCGTCCACCATGCCAAAGAACAAGCTTGGGTTTTGTACTGCTTGTGTTAGGTAGTCTTTTTTTAGATACCTATTGTGTTACTTTATTATCATGGAATAGAAAACATTTCTGGTTTTCCCTAGATGTGTAATAAAATGAATGTTAATGGTAATTGGTAGAATTGTTTACTGCCTTTATTTACCTTTACTTTTTCTATATCACTCACTGACAATAGGGCAAAAATCTTATGGTTTTTTCCTACTGGGATTAGTCTCACACCATGTTTGGGTCCTTCTTTCGGCCCAAACAGATTATATGGTTGCACATATAGGTAGGTATTGTGGCCCTACTACCACAGCTACTTGATTGCTGGTCAGAGATGGAGAGCATGAGACCGGGACTTGGCCCGCGATGCTGCTGGAGTTTCTATTTAGATTTAGTACTTTGGTTTCAGTTGTATTTCATCATTTGTTTTGCTTTCTGTTTTCTATAGATACATGTACCATTCTGCATCATTATTATATCAGACATTGCTTTTACTTTCAGTTCAGTTGTTTCATGCTACTTACTGCTTCCGCTATTGTTTATGCTTATTATTCCACATCATACATTACCAAATGAGGGCATAGTTTCCTAACTGACCCACTAAGGCCCTCACTGCTAGTCGGTAGCATCTGGAATTCGGGGAAACGTGCTTGAGGTCATGTGGCGAACCAGGTATGGGGCACCAGTTATGAGGCTCCAGACTCGGGTCGTTACAAAGTGGTATCAGAGGAGTTTTCTTTCTTTACTATTGCTTATTGTTTTGTGACAATAGCCAGGGATAGGAAGAAATGGGTTTTTAGTACTTAACTGTGCCCGGGAGTAATTAACCCATGTACAGGGAAAAGCTGGATTACCTCGTAATTGCAATCCTTAGTTTTTGAAAGTGTTACAGCTTATTATATTTCACCGTTGGGTGATGCACATGTTTTGTGTTGTTACAATTTATGTGATTATTGTTCTATTTGGTAGCAAGCTGATGAGATGAGGGTGTGCCATCTTATGCATCATATAGGCACTGTGTAGGAAATCACTTGTCAGGCATTTTACCATTCCATCTAGGGTTCATTATAATTGCATTCTATTATGATAGATGACTTGATAGATTATGCATGTCATTGTGGTAGTTTCTGTGATTGAAATACTTGTTACACTGATAGAGTATTACTTATTTTATAGCCTGTTTAGCATGGGCGCCAAGCTCTGGTCTTGGAATTGTTAAGGGCCCTCAAGGATCGAAATTTAGACGGTCATTATTGTTATGCTATTTACTTTTTTTATGCATTTTTATGATGCCATGCTTTGATTTGCAGGGAGTATGGGCCCCCACAGATCGGAATTTGTCACATAGCTTGTTGCTTTTCAGTGTTTCTGGCGTTCGAAGCTGTTTCAGCTCTACTGCCCGGAAAAACCCAGAATACACGTCATGTACTTTTTTTCATACACGTCGTGTAGTTTTTAATCCATGTTATTATCTGTGTGAAAAAAACACGGGGTGGCATAAAATCATCCAGTACATGTCGTCTACCCTAAGTACACGATGTGTAGTAGTCCACCATGTACCCGGCCGTGTCACTAACAACAAGGGTCGTGGAAACATGTGTAGTACACGCCGTGTGTCATAATAACACGCCATTCAAGTTTCTTATATGTACAGGGCCGTGTCACAAACAACCCGGGTCAGTGTTATCTTCTCTGATACACACCGTGTTTGTTCGGAACATGCTGTGTAAGGGGTTTTCCATGTGCACGGTTGTTTAACCTATTAAATGGGTCACCAAGCCTATCTAATACACACCGTGTGTTATAAGAACATGCCATGTAGTTTCTTTTTGGGTACCCGGCCGTGTCACGAACAACACGGGTCAGTGTGATCTATCCTAATACACGTTGTGTTTGTTCGAAACACACCGTGTAGGAGTTAGCTGTGTGGCCGGCCGTGTAACCTTCTACACGGGCCGCCGAAGCCTGCCATGTACACGCCGTGTCCTTAGTGCACACACCGTGTAGTTTAGAATTAGGAGAACCACGTAGGTTAGCCGTGAAAAGAGACTCGGGCAGGGGAGTGGAGTTCAAGTACACGTCGTGTTTTGGGACAACACGCCGTGTAGTCTGGAACGTTACACGACCAGTGGTGGAAGAATTACATGCCAATGTAAATGGAATTAACAAACACATCGTGTAGTTTAAATACACGTCGTGTAGTTCAGTATTTCAAATTTAAGTGTTTCTCTCTCCTGTTCCCATTTTGTAGTCTTGGGTTTTCTGTCCTTGTTGATCCTAAATCAGAGGCGTTCTTTTGATCTTTCAGGGCTATGGCACCAAGACATCCTCCCGTTGCACGTCAGGAACCAGGCGGTGACCATACGCCTGATATGGCAGACTAGGGACCACCAGTAGTTCCGCCGATTTTTCCGGATATGGCACCTATGGTGATTCCGGACACTGGTGCGGGCGCTCAGTTCAGAGATGGATTTACGAGGTTCATGCAGACCTTCCAGGGAGCTCAGCATCATGCCCCGTCTATGGCAGAGCTGATGCGAGTCTTCCAGCAACAACATCCTCCCACATTTAAAGGGGGTGGAGGACCTCAGGTAGCAGAGTCATGGCAAGAAACCATGCTTTCTATCTTCGAGCATCTGGATACACCCCCAGACAGAAGGGTGAAGCTCGCAACATACATGCTACAAGATTCTTCCCAAAGATGGTGGGATGTAGTCTCACACAGGGCGCCAGTGGACTATGTCTTGGGACGAGTTCCAGCGTAGGTTCTACGACTACTTCTATCCAGCGACGCTGAGGGCTGACAGGGCCAGGGAGTTCATGAACCTGCATCAGGGTACTCTTTCAGTTATGGAGTATTCCTCCCGTTTCACTGAGTTACAACATTTCGCTCCTGTTCTGGGAAATGAAGAGCTGTTTCTGGAAAGGAAGTTTGAGGAAGGCATCCAACCAGAGATCAGATCGCAGATGAATGTTTTCTAGTTGACTTCCATTACTCTGATACTCAACCAGGTGCTGATCACCGAAAAAAATCTGAGGGAGACGGGAGGTGTTGACCAGGGCAGTTCAGCAACCAAGGATGATTTATTTCACACTGACAGTAGGAAGCGCCACCGAGAGTCTACTCGAGGTGACTCAAGGAAGCGAGGTATATCTTCTGGTAGACGGGATCTTCCATCTGGTAACCCGGTGGTGTGCTATCAGTGCGGAAAGTGTGGGCATAAGAAGCCTGAGTTCCCGAGAGATCTAGTGGAGTGCCGAGCTTACGGAAATATGCGTCATCTACAGTGTTTTTGCAGGGTTCTTCTTCCAGCGGCTAGTGAAGGGGGATCTGTTTCTACCCCTCATTCAGGAGTAGGATTACCAGTCCCGTAGCAGACTAGGGGCTGGAGTTCTTCCGGTCATACAGGCCAAGGTAGAAGTTGTGGATGCAGTAGTCATGCTCAAGGGGGATCAGCTCAGGGATATCAGGCTGCTACACAGGGCCGCGGTACTGGACAGACGTTTGCAGTAGAGCAAATCCATCGGGAGCCGGATCCTGGACCTTTTCTAGTTCGAGGTACGAGTTTAGTAGCCTTAGTTTTATCTTCATCCCTTTTCAATACTGGTTCTTCACATAGCTTTATCTTTGTTTCCGTCGTGGAAAGTCTTGAGCTCGGTTTATTTTCGTCTGCTGACATATTGACTCTCGACACACCCTTTGGAATGAGGACATCTTGTGTACATTAGTGCAAGGACTGTATGATCGAGGTTGCAGGGTATCATTTCTTGTGGGACCTTTATGTCCTAGATATGAAGGTCTATGATGTCATTCTCAGTATGGACTGGTTGGTTTCCTTCGAGGCATTCGTCGATTGCTATCACCGCAGTGTGAGTTTTCTATCAACAGATGGTGAATCTTTCCTTCATAATGGAAAGTGGGAAGTTCAGGCGAGTCAAGCTGGACTCGAGCATCGTGGGCTAGGAGGAGTTATGGCCTAGATTTCTTGTCTTTATCTGGATGATCAGGGGACTTCACAGTTAGATTTTCCTCCAGTGGTTGATCGCTTTCCAGATGTCTTTCCAGAAGACTTCTCAGGTTTTCCTCCGGAGCATGAGGTAGACTTCTCGATTTAGGTCGTGCCAAGAGCAGCACCGGTGTCCATTCCTCCTTATAGGATTTCTACACCTGAGTTGCAGGAGCTCAAGAAGAAGGTGGGGGAGTTGCAGGAAAAGGGTTTCATATAACCCAGTACTTCTCCATGGGGTTCGTCTGCCCTATTCACCAAGAAGGTAGACAGTACCCTTAGGATTTGTGTGGATTATTGGAAGTTGAACCAGTTGATGGTCAAGAACCCATATCCCTTACCGAGGATTGATGATCTCGTCTATCAGCTTAGAGGAGCTCAGGTGTTCGCAAAGATATATTTGAGGTCCGTTTATCATCAGATGCGCGTTAGGCCTTCAGATATAACTCTACCAGCCTTTAAGAGAAGGTATGGCTTCTACGAGTATACAGTTATGCCATTCGGCCTTATGAACGTGCAGCAGTTTTCATGGCACTGACGAACCGAGTGTTCCATCCTTACTTGGATTTATTCATCGTGGTCTTCGTGGACTATATCTTTGTGTACTTTCACAATCGACACGACCTTGCAACCCATCTTGAGATCGTTTTGAGTACACTGAGGGAGCATCAGCATTATGATAAACTCTCAAAGTGCCACTTTTGGATAGACGAGATTCACTTCCTGGGTCATGTCATCTCAGAGACATGAGTATCAGTAGACCCAGAGAAGGTGAGAGAAGTAGTTACCTACGAGCAGCTGAAGAACGTCTTTGAGGTACAGAGCTTCATGGGGCTGGATGGCTACTACATGCAGTTTATACAGGACTTCTCACGCCTAGCAGCACCATTGACAGGCTTGACTAAGAAGGGGGTGAAGTTTGTTTGGTCAGAATCCTGTGACTTAGCCTTCCAATAGATGAATGGGAAATTTACTTCAGCACCAATTCTAGTTCTGCCAGAGCCATGAAAGAGTTATAAAGATTTCTGTGATGCATCTGGCATCGGGCATGGAGTAGTTCTTATGCAAGAAGATCGTGTTGTGGCGTACAGATCTCGGAAGTTGAGTCCACATGAGATGAACTATCATACGCATGACCTGGAGTTGGCTGCTGTTGTTCATGCCTTGCATTTTTTGAGGCACTATCTCATGGGAGACCATTTCGTGGTATATACTGACCACAAGAGATTGAAGTAAATTTTCGCACAGTGTGACTTTAATCTGAGACAGTGGAGGTGGGTCGAGTACCTAAAATATTTTGACTTTGAGCTTGCTTATATGCATGGGAAAGGCAATGTTGTGGCTGACACACTGAGTAAGAGGACTTAGTTGCAGGTAGTTTAGGAGGCCAACAGTAAGTGGAAGCTCATGGCTCTGTTCTCTGAGATACATTTGGAGGTTCACGTGAGACAGGGGAAGACAGTTCTTTCTTCTATAGCTGTTACCTCTGCCCTTTTAGATTGAGTTTGAATGTGGTAGCTATCAGACCCTGAAGGCCTAGTCCTACGAGAGGGTGTGTCAGATAGAGACCCTACTCCGGGGTGGAAAGTGGGCGAGGACGAGGTTCTATGTTTTCATGGCCACGTATTGGTTTTAGAGGACATACAAGAGGAGCATATGTGGGAGTTCCATGATTCAGCTAGGGTAGCTCACCCTTAGGTCACCAATATGTACCGAGAATTGCACCGTTAGTATTGGTGTCTAGGTATGAAGAAGGATGTGGGTGGTTTTGTTATGCGATGTTCCACCTTTCAGTAGGTGAAGGCAGAGAATCAACGACCAGCAGGGTTTTTGCATGTGTTACCCATTCCTGAGTGTAAATGGAATGATGTCGCGATGGACTTCGTGACAGGTTTACCGAGATTGCCTCGATGAAATGGTGCAGTTTTGGTTGTAGTGAACAGTCTCACAAAGGTTGCACACATTTTTCCGATCAAGGAGACCTTTGGTGTTGATGAGTTGTGATGATTATACATCCGAGAGACTGTACGTTTGCATGGAGTTCCACACTCCATTGTTTCAGATAGGGATGCATGTTTTACATCACACTTCTGGCAGGGGCTATAGAGGGTGTTGGGTACACAAGTACTTTTGAGTACATCATACCATCCTCAGACTGATGGCCAGTCCGAGCGTACAATACAGGTGCTTGAGGATATTCTCCGAGATTGCATTCTAGACTTTGGAGGTTCTTGGGAGAACAATATTCCTCTGGTGGACTTCGCCTACAACAACAGTTTTCAGGAGAAAATTCAGATGGCACCTTATGAGGCTTTATCCAGTAGGCCATATCGATCACCATTATGCTGGTTAGAGGCAAGAGAGGTAGCTTTTCTAGGACCTCTTCTTGTTCAGGAGTCCTCATAATAGATAGAGTTGATTCGGAAGAGGATGGCGACAACACAGTCTCAGCAGAAGTCTTATGCAGATCAGCGGAGATGACCTCTAGACTTTGAGGTCGGGGATCAGATTTTCCTATGTGTAGCATCGAGGTTGGGAGACAAGAGGATTCAGATACATGGTAATATTTCACTGAGATACGTCGGGACATTTGAGGTTCTAGGGAGAGTCGGGCCGGTTGCTTACAGGTTGCAGTTACCTCAGAGGTACCAGGCTATGCACGACGTCTTTCATATTTCTCACCTTCGACGGTATTTCTCAGATCCATCTCATGTTTTTCATCCTGAGGAGGTTGAGTTGGAGTAGGATGCATAATTCGAGGAGCATCCTATCAGGATTGTTGATCGTTGTCAAAAGGTACTCTGTGGCATGTCTATTCCTTTGGTACGAGTGCTATGGCCACACAGCTGTATACTAGACGAGACTAGGGAGAGGGAGACTGATAGGCGATCACAGTGGCCAGAGTTGTTCAAGGATTCTTCTTCTATGCATTTCTAGGGAAATTCAGGAATGAATTTCATTAAGGGGGGAAGTTTGTAAGAACCCAGAGACTCGGTTTCAGGTACAAATCTCATTTACAGGCTTTTTAAGGAAAAATGGAGAATCTGGAAATTTTTAGAGTACATGCCATGTAATTTATGAGTACATGCCGTGTACTCCTTGGCCACTTAATTTCGTGTGTTGGGAAAGACCGGGCCACACACACGGTGTGTATGGGTGATGTGGAGTCCGATTTTGGCAGAATACATAAAAACCCACTACACGCCGTGTACTTTAAGAGTACATGTTGTGTACTGTTTTTATTTCATTAATCGACTCGGGGTTGCACCTAATGATCGAAAACATCTTCTTCTCTGCATAATTCTGTCCAAAACATCTGAGGAGGCCGTTTCTTCTCAGAGCCACCAATCCATCACCGGTTGTCTGAATCTAAATTCATCGGTTGTAGAAGAATCGCAACAGTGAGTTCTTGGTTCTTCTTTAGCCTTGTTTCCTGATTCTTCCTCTCGTGTAAGTTATCTGAGGTTGAGAGTTTTAGATGTTTTGCAGATCTATTCCGTTTTTGGCCGATTCATGGGATGAGGTTCAGGTATATCGATCTCCGAGGATCGAGGTACTTGGTTTGTTTCCCTATGTTGATGTTCTTTGAGTTTTGATTAAAAAAGTGTCGAATACCCTTGTGTCGGGTTTACCGGGTTTAGGATTTTGATCCTATTGTTTATCTACCCAATAATTATTGTTAGCTTATGATGAATTGCGGCTAATTTATGCTTGATGGCATGTTTGAGGATCAACCCTTGGGTGTTTACCTCTCCCATTTTGTTGTTTATCGCCGTTTGGCTCCGTATGCGTGTGAGGAAAACCCTATTGCAATTGTTAGTTGGTTGTTATCATTGATTGCATGTGTTTCTTGTGGTTGAAATGATTTTGAGGTATGGGACCTATTATCCAAGTAGTTTTTTAACTTACTTAGGGCTGCTAACAGTCGATTGCGCATGACTGGACTGCTCAGGGCTGTGAGAGCCTGGTGCGGGAGATCAAAGAGGGAATAGACGATTAAGTGCTTCCCTAGAGGGTCCGTTGGTTTTAGTTTTGTATACAGGACCTACGGGAATAGGACTCTGTGCTTCCCAAGAGTGTTCTTAGTTACCCATGCATTGAGACCATAAGAGGAATTAGATGTAAGTGCTTCGTCATAGAGTATGTAGCTATCATTGCAATACCATAGGGGAATTGATGTGAGAGCTTTCCGAAGTGTCTGTGCCTTGTTTGATTACTGGACTGTAGGGGTCTACTAGTTTAAGCAACCCAAAGAGTCAATGTGAATTTTGATGGTTGGTAGTGACGAGTCCACCAAGCCAAAGAACATTCTTGGGTTTTGTACTACTTGTGTTAGGTAGTCTCTTTTTAGATACCTATTGTGTTACTAGCTTATCATGGAATATAAAACATTACTGGTTTTTCCTGGTTGTGTAATTAAATGAACGTGAATGGTAATTTGTAGAATTTTTTACTGCATTTATTTACCTTTAATTTTTCTATATCACTCACTCACAGTAGGGCACAAATCTTGTGGTGGTTTCCTACTGGGATTAGTTTTACACCCTGTTTGGGTCCTGCTTTCAGCCCAAACAGATTATATGGTTTCATGTATAGGTAGCGATTGTGGCCCTTCTACCTCAGGTACTTGATTGCTGATCGGAGATGAAGATCATTGGATAGGGCCTTGTCCCGTGATGCTGCTGGAGTTACTGATTACATTTAGTAATTTGGTTTCAGTTGTATTTCAGCTCATTGTCTTGCTTACTATTTTCTATAGATACATGTACCATTCGGCATCATTATTATATCATACATTGCTTTTATTTTAGTTCAGTTGTTCCATGCTACTTACTTCTTCTGCTATTGTTTATTCTTATTCTTCCGCTACATACTTTACCAAATGAGTTCATAGTTTCCCCACTGACTCACCAAGTCCCTCGCTGTTAGTCGGCAACTTCTGGCATTCGGGGAAACGCGCTTGAGGTTATGTGGCGAACCGGGTACGGGGCACGAGTTATGAGGCTCCGGACTTGGGTCATTACAATAAAAAACTAATGTTAATTTCTACATTCATAAGACCCTTTTAAAGGTTTATTACACATTTTATATCACTTATTACCATGTTATAAACATTATGAAATCATTTATGTTAATAATGGTTTTTTTGTCAATATTTGGTACTTCAGTCACAAATGAACACCATATAATTATATGTTTTTCACATGGTCAAAAGATAATTATATCCATAATGGTATTAATGATTTAGATATCATATATATAATATATATCCAATATATACATTTTTTATAATAGTACATAAAATTTTGTAGATAAGAAATGAAATGCACTGTTCTTGAAGACGGTAAGTCGTACGTACGCATGAACACTACTTTCATTTATATTTCACTATTTAATGGAATTAAAAAATAATGATACATGGGTATATTTTAATTACAATATAATATCATATATAATATCATTTACAATATCCTTTATACATCCCACATTTGGAATTAATGACGCATATCACTTTGTAGAGGTGGTAGTACGCACTTCCCCAAATGAAATTATCGCGTTTACCCATAATAGAAGCCATAATGGAATTCTATAAAAGAATAATATATAAGAATAAAGAAAAAATAAAAATAATATATATAGTATATAAATATAGTGCCATATTAATGTCCACTATGAGATGTGGTAGGAGATATTCAAACAATCATCCTTTCGTGAGGCATTAGTTTTCCATTCACAGAAACAATATTTTCATCACCCATTATATGGAGTTGTGTGTAAGTAGAGTTCTAATAATTCTCATAAAAACATCCTACTATTTTGAGGATACTTTTTTTTATAAAAAAAAGTAATAAAAAGATTTTAGGGGTTGGAGAAGTAAAATAAAAGAAACAGTGTTATGAGAAACCATTACCTATAATTTGGGTAACACCCTTTGGTTTGAACCAAAGGGCTTCTTGAAGTGCCTTCTGTCTAAGGTAAGCTTTATAGAAGGAGGAGAGGGATCTTGGGAGATTATTTGGTCAGGGGTTGGAAGAGAAAAGGGACTTGAGAGGTGTGAGGAATTTATAAGAAGTGAGGGATTTTAATAAAAGAGAGGAGGGGCTCTTTAGGAAAGTGTGAATTATTATTTTAATATATAATTATATTTCGTTTATAAAGTTCCAAAACTAGTTCAAGTCAAACATAAGATGACTCATTGTTGAAATAAAATCATCAAATAAGAATTGGATAGGTTTTTTATATTGTTGGAATATTTATAATCTTATTTATTTTAATCTTTTATTAATGTGGTAAATATTGCATCATTATTCAGTCATAAATATTTTAATTTATATAATGTCTAAAAATTATAAAGAAAATACAAATATGTAGGAAATATTTTTATATTTCCAATTAATATTTATAGTTGAAATTATAACTTATATAACCACATGTAAAAATTAATTTACTAAAATATATTTGTTTGGGCCATTTTTTTCGTTACATTAAGTTAATTATTCTAAAGTGTCATTATCACTCCCATGTGGCTCCATGGGGTCCCAAAATCGACCTGAAGATGACAATGGTCGTAAATTACTCAAAAAATAAGGTTAGGACAAGTTTTGAGGTAATTTTATATTATTAAAATATTCTTTTTACCTTGAATTACCCATTTTACCTTTTAACTACATTAAATAAAAGTCAAAAGTTACTATTCACTGATATTTATTTACATCTTATTGGACCAAATTTTACTTTCTAATAACTTCCATGTGTGTTGGATTTTATAAATTCAACTCATAGATGTGGTAAAATTTCATTTAAATAAAAATGTCAGTTTTTTATCTAGTACAAAGGGGTTTCACTAGTCAACAAAAATTGAAGTTTTTCAGAAAAATACCAAATATTCAAACTAAGCTATATTTGATATTACAAATTAAAAATGATTTATATTTTAAAAAATTATAAACATCGATTTTTAATTAATTAATTTAATATTAATTACTGTTATCAAAACAAATAACGTGTTTTATGAAACAATAACTATCAAACGATTGAGACTTTTTTATGTCCAATTTGAACTTTAAATTAATTATAATGAAATCATTGGATTAAATGGTAAAAACATAATATAATTACACTTTAAAACAAATTATGAATGTAATATAACCATATAAATTAATTAGATTAAAATGAACTTTTGAAATAAAATACTGTATTTTTCACTATTCATAAAAAAATAAATTTCATCAGAAAAACACCAAAAAATTACACAAAGTAAATTTTGACATCCTAACTATAAATAAGAACATTATTTGGTCAAATAAGACATATAAAAGTGAACAAAACTAGATTTAATTATGTTTTCCATCAAAAGGTGATAAATCATCTTTTTAATGAATATTAGAGTATTTATGCTAAAAATTATAATCATTTATATTTTAATACCATAACTGTTATTGGATAAATATAAAAACATTTAATTAACATTTAAAATAATATTTTAGTTTTTTATATTCATTCCCACTAGTACAACAGATATGCATTAACATCTATTTAAAATAAATATATTATATTATTAGTGTGCAACGTAATATTTCAATGAAACCTGGTGTTGCGTATCAGGTAAGTCATTGAACATAACATCCCCTTTAATGTAAAATTAATATTTAATTCACAAATATTAGTAAATATGAATATTTATTATTCTTTGTTTACTTGAGATGTTACATTTTGTTACGTTTATGTTGAGGGAATGACATATGTTATTAAAATATTTATTTATATTATAAATAAGGATGTATCATGGTGGATTAATTGGGAATTAAATGGAAGGGTTTCGTTTCAAATTTTAATTATTTAAGACAAATGTTTATTTACGCAAAATATTCTATAAAAAATTTGTGAATTGTATTTTTTATATATATTTCACAAGTTATCACTATTCATGTTATTTTAGCATCATATTTAGGATATTGATATTTTAATGGGTTTTAATTATAATGTTTTTATTTTTTATTCATTAATATCTAAAAATTAGACTTTTTGAGATATGTTTTATATTATACATGTAATTTAATTTTTTATGCTTATAATTCATATTTGAGGTGTATCTCATGATATATTACTTATTTATGAAAATTAATTTCTCATTTAAATATACCAATCATTATATTTTTCTTCAATTCAATTATCCTTACATTTTATGGGGGATTCATTAATAAAATATTTTCATTGGGAAACAGTTACTCCTATATTAAAATTTACTTTTATGATTTATCATCTCTAACAAATAATGATGGTATACTATATTTTCACCTTTATTTATATAGAAAACAAGTTTCATACAAATTATCCATTAGATGAATGATTTATTTTAAATGAAAATTTTTCAAAAATAATAATCAAAAATAATAATAAAGATTACTCAATTTTAATGTTTTTATAACATTTCAATGTATTCATTTACAAGTTCAAACAAAATAAGTATTTATCTCGAATTTTCATCTTATTACACATTACTCAATTGAAAAAATGGGTTTTTACCCTTATATTTTTTTGGATTTGAACATTTGATTTGTATAATATTTTAAATATTATGAATATTAGGATGACTTATGAGAAGTAAAAAAGGGATATAATGTTGTTTTTATTATTTAGATATAATCACCAGTTATGTAAAATATGTAAGCCTTGAAAATGATATTCAAAGTTGCTAATAATTACTTCACGAGAAATTTCAAATTATTTATTGAGTAACTCGTATAATATGGAATTTTGTAGACTATATATATGTTCAACTAACATTTTCTCAGTAAAAATATTTGAATATAATTTTTACCACCAAATCGTAGAGCTTATTGCGGGGAAATTTATGTTTTAATTGTTCCATTCATATTTAAATTTAGTATTGTGATTGAACCGAAAATATCTCAAAAAACCAAATGATATATTATGTGTAATTATTCTCTATCAATTCAAATAAAATATTAACTTCCTATATCATATAGATTTGGGAAAAATATTAACCGGATTCCTCTAGAATATTATCTGGTGATTTGTATTATTTTGATTAAAATAATAATAGTGTCATTATAACTCACTTAAATATCATAAATGTATCTAACTAGGTTGATTAATGATTAAAAAGTGAGGGTTATAATTTTTAATCAAAATTTATATTTATTATTATATGATAAATATTGGGATAAAAATATGTTATTATGATTGGAAGGATGTTTTTCTTCTTGTGGTTCATTGATTGACATTCACTAATGTAGAAACACCATTCAAGTTAGTGATGACATATTGATTTTAAATTTTATATCATTTACTGAATCATTATATGAAATTTTATTGATTTCATGTGGATTTATTTAATCCAGAGGTGAAAATTATGTCACCAAATAAACATGAGTATGTGTAATATGAGACATGGGGATTCATTAAAAATACACCACACCTACCCTAAAATATGAGTAATAACACAAGAACAATAAATAGAACCCTGATTTGCATATCACATAATGATTAAAATATCATCAAAATTATAATATATAATTTTTCACCATCTTTGAAGAATTCACCTAGTATTTAATTTTATCTATTTTGTACCAATATTAAATATTCAAGATTGGGTGAATAAATTGAACTTTACTCATATTATTTCAATGCAATTCGCAAATCAATAGGAAAAAATCTGTTTTTATATTTTTAGAAGGAACCCTAATGTATTTTCCTAGTCTATATCTAGAATAATAGAAATATTCGTAATAGTTAGTATGTGAAAATTATCAGGAAAAGTACTGAGTGTCAAGAATTAATCACACAGAACATTCATTAGTCGGTCAAAAATAATGTACTAAAATTTCATTAGGAATGTATATTATAACCCATATCGAATAGTTATTTTGTGAGTGCAATAAATTCGGTTCAAAATAGTGGTTGAATGATTATCATATCCAATAGAGGGAAGGAATACCATTTAACTAGTATTGCATTCACTAAGTGAAGGATACTCATTAGTTATATAGAACTTATTATAAGTAACCAATTTTAATATCTACATATAAAGATTCATATTATATAAAGTCATTTCAAATTCATGTTATGATTTACCTCAAAATATTTTGGTTATGGAAGGGTTTTGATATCAATTATTTGAGTGCATAAAATTTGTTTATTTTTACATAAAAAAGTTACCCGTGTTAAGAAGATAATATTTTATGAATTCCATAACATTTAGACAAATGGACAATTATTTATATCAAATGATGATTCAAATGATGAAGTTCTATGTTTGATAGAATGTGCCTCTATTTAATTAAATAATAAATCTCATTCTAGGTATGGATAATTAAATTTAGTTTAGATCATTAATGGGGGTTGATGTAAATAATAATAGATCTATAATGATTTAATAAAATGATTGCGTGAAATTCAATATCATCTAATACTATTAAATGTTATTAATTAAACTAGTAATGGTTTAAAAATTCATGATTTTTTAGACGGATGATTTTATAGTAGATGAATTAAAATAATGACTATAAACAATTGTCTTTTAGGTGTAAACCTATGTATATGACTCATTTCATTGTTTGTTTCTTTAGAATTATTACAATTTAAATCATATTCTGTGTTTCATATATTTCATAGGACATGTAGTTGAATTATAATAAAGATGATTAAATATCATGATTCATACTAGATGATTTTTTAAGGAATTGGTGTATTTGACAAATATTATATCATTAATTTGGGTGTATGTATAATAAATTTTAATTGTACATGCAGCTGTATATAATAATAACAATGTGGAAATAATGTGTGGGGAACTTTGGTGTGTGAATTATTTTAAATCTATTTTTCTATGTCAATAAATTCATGAAGATAAAAATAACGTTAATATTAATGAATCTCTTTAAGGAGACATTTTGAAATGATAAACAAATTATGAACTATATGGGATCAAAATATTGAAATTAAAAAAATTAGTTGATCCTAAATTTGCGAGGATTTTATATATTATAAGAATAACACATCAAGGATAAAACGTATAATAAGACAACATAATTACATTATAAAAGTTTAAATTGGGGAATTGATATCCATATTTAAAATTCTATAATGTTTAGGAAATCAATGTGTAAATAAAAAATAAATTATATAAAGTTTGAAATAACTATTAGAGAGATTATAATAGTAATATTTATTATATTTAATGAATATTAAAAAAAATTCTTGCGTATTCTTCACATAAGATATAGTTTTGTTCTTAAATCTTTAAATTTATTCAATAATATAATAGCATAACTCATGACCCAATACTATAAAAACAATAAACAATGTGAATATTTTTCAAAATGGCTGAAAAATTATGTGAATGGTGATCACAAATTAATAATAGCCAATTATCATAAAATATTGTAACTTAATCTATATATGGTAATTGATAAACCAATAAAAACTATAGAAATTGATATAGTTATATTTGGAAGGTATTTCATGTTAGAAAAATGATTAAATCAAAATATATTTATTTTCTCTTTTAATACATTATAATCATGTATGAGCTATTTTAAAATATTTGTGAAAATTTTTGAGATCATTTAATTATAGATGAGTAATCCCCCAAGCGTTGACTGATGTTTAGTGATACATTATATTTTTTCGATTCTTATTGATGTGTTATTTTGTGTTATTTATTAATTTTTATTAATATAAATGATACATTGATGAATTTTCATGGATTATATAGTAATAACCAAATATGATTTTTAGTTATTTTATTTTCATTATTTTAGGTTGTAATTTTATTAATGATCTGTTTATGGGGAATGCATAACTTTTAGAACTATTTTGATGAATAGAAATGCATTACATAATACTAAATTCATTAAAAACATAATGCCTATGGGTAAATGGATGTATGAGGATGATGTGAATGTTTAATAATTTGAGTTTTATGATGCATCTTTCTACCGATTTAGTTTACCCATCTTTCTATGTTATCTCCATTGATACAATTTGAATCTAAAGTAAATCATAGGATTATATAAACACTATTGAAACCATTGGTTTGAACTTTAGTTCATGCCATCCCACCTTTGAAATTGTATTTCTAAGTGTGTATGGAAGGGTATAAAATTTAATGTAAATTTTATCATTAAATGGGGGCATAGTTTGATTTTTTTAAAATAATTTATAATATAATTATGAATGACTAAACCTATTAACAATATGATTTAAATTTATTTTATCCTATGAGGAATATCATGTGTTAATGTGTGACCTAGAAGCCTATGAATGTGTTTTCGTGATTTTTTGTAGTACGTTTCCATGTTAAATTGATTTGTGTTCATGCTTTAGGAGAAACAATGTATCACCCTAACTGGGGGGGGTTAATATTCATTGTTAATTGGGAATTGTTGAGATGGATAGTTACAACATAATTTAGGAAAAAATGTGTTTTTAAAGAAACAATGTTATGAATTGTATTCATGGGAATTGAAATAAATTTTTTCCCTAGTTAGATACAAATACTGAAATTACTTCATATTGGTCTTGTTCTATTTTATATAATTGAGTGATGGTTCAAAAATAATGCATCCAAACTATTGTAGGGTGTTCTATGGGGAGGTTCTTACAAAATGATAATTGTATGGTAATGAAATATTTGAATCCAAAACACAATGATTTCATATTTAAGATAAAATAAATAAAATTAACAAATTAACCCACCCACACACCACCCATTAATTTTGGTTTCCACTTCTTCTCTTCCACCATTATGCAAGCACAAATACAGAGGGTCTCGTAACCCCTTTTCTGCTACTCCCCCACATTGATTTTGGGTGGTTTCTGGTTGTTTTATTCAATGATTTTAGGTTGTAATTTTATCTTCCAACCCCCTTTATACTCTTACAATCTTGGGGATGATTTTTTATTCCTCTAGATATGATTTTAGTTCATATTCAACTTAATCATGGTGGAATCAACCAGTGATGATGGGTATTTTACATGGTTAGGTTAGAAGACTTACCAATATAGTGTTTCTGTTTCTTCTCATGTGTTTTCTTCTTAGTATATCACTATGTGTTTTTAAATGGTATTTTAATAAATTAAAAATAATTTTGTATGGTTTTATTGATTTTTCATGGTATTGGGCCATATTTTATGTCAAGATCCCGGAATGGATTTCAGGTGGAGGGTAGGGTATCATTTTGTAGAAAGTGATTCACATATTGTATGGAATGTCATATTTTATTGTATCTGGTGTTGGATAATTAACTATATGATGTAAATTAATTATTATTTCATTAAAATTAATTATTTTGGGATGTTTGGATGTGAGATAGGGACTAGGGTGGATGATTGTTCTTCATTGACCTTAGATGAGCTCGGTTGTGGGTTGTCAGGATAAAAAATATATGGAATATATTATTACCATTGTAGGTGGACCCTTAAAATAAAACCCACACTATTTCCCATTTTACCTATGTTCTTTAATGTGTTTCTTGTCACTATCACCACACAAAATCCAAGAAATTATTAAATGTCCACATAATATATAAATGATTAAAATTGGGTTTGATATAATTAGACATCCTATTAACCCTGACTTAATCCTTAGGAATAAGGTAATTCATAGTTGAATTTTTGGTTAGGGGTGACATGCATAATCATTTGATAACATTAAAGGACCTTGTATGGTCTTAAATGAATAAATGGAATTCCCCTATTAATCATTGATAATGAACGAAAATTTTATTGAAATATTTTTCTCTTAATAATCCTTAACATTGTGGTAATCCAAATGGAATGGAAGGAGGTGATTTAGAAATGATGTCAGATGTAATTATATTGAATTATTGAAAGTTAATCTATAAATAAAAAATATAAATTTCAATGAATCTAAATATTATTATATCGATTCAATTGAGTGTTAATATGAAACCTATATGACCTTTACATTATATATTGTAAATGAAAACTTATTTAATCAATCCCTTTGTAAGAGATGATAATTTTATAGTATTTCAAAAGGAAATGGTCTCCTATAATTATGTTTCCTAGTATAAATTTATTTATAGTAAATGGAAAATTGGTGGCCACATTTAATTATCCACAATTTATGGAATCCCTTTTTTTCCATCACTTAGATTACTATTTTTACTTAAAAACGGTTGGATTCCTTGACTGAGCATTTATTTTATCCAGTGAATCTCTTAAATACCATTGTAGGACTCCACATTATATTCATTTATGTAAAAATATAATTAATTCCAAGAGCATTATTGAATATCTCAATCATCCGTCACCGTGAATTCTTGTGGTCCTCCCTCCCTTATATTTGATTGATGTCTTAGGTATGAGTTCCATATATTAAATATATGGAATTCTATGGTGTACCAATTTTAATTTCATTGGATAACCTCCATATATTTACCTTTATAATAGAAAATTTATTGGTATGGTTGTGGTGTTAGATATCTTTTAATCATGTTACTCTAAATGAATTTGACATTTGGACCATGGGATTTATTTTTGGGAATTTTAGGGTAGGATTAATTTGATTAACCATGATGTTAGTGAGAAAAATATCTTCGATGATTTCCAAGGATCCTATTTTGTTGGTTATATGGTAATGCCATGTGTGTCTGTAAGGGGATCCATGTGCATGAATTATAATTATTTCCTCGATTGAATAATTCAGATCCAATTTTATATGATATAAAACATCGTTATAGAATCATCTACACATGACATATAAATTCTTATACCATAATTGAGTGTGAACATATATTTCGAGTATCTTTTTTTTTCTGAATTTTTATATTAATTAATGAATTTATAAATTTTATAAACGTTTATTTATATAAACTATTCCAAAACCATTTTATAGATTTTATATTTTAGGGATATAAACAGCGGTGGAATTTCATGTTATACTTTTAACCATCTCAGGCCTCAATGAAATTGAGGTACTAAACAAATATTGTTAATTAAATTTACGAGAGACTTTGTAATAATAATTTATGTCATTTAATGATTTATAGAAAGGATAAGTCATCATTTTTTGGACACTGTTAGGAGTTGAATAAATTTTCATCGATTATTCAATATTATTTATTCTATTCATTAGAATATTTTTCATAGAAAACTGTTTATGTCTTCTTTAGTTAAATGTATAATTTAATGATTACTCATTATTGAAATTTTTTTCTTTATTTATCAACAATTGGATGAGTCTCATTTCAAAAAATCATTTATAATGTCAGTGTATAAGATTTTGATTATTTCTATCACCAGATTACCATGATATGTGGGTATAGTATCCCCATAATACCATCTTAGTCCCATGATTATTATTAGTATCCCTTAGAATAAGAGAAGGATATCTAGAGCCATAAAAGCCACAACTAGTTTGGGAACTGATTAGTGGTCTTGGGTGGAGGGGAATTTAAAAAAATCAATACTGTTTTATTATTATCTCCTTCTAAAATAGAGAAACTGAGTTTTTAGGATATTATAAGGTGCATGTTCATTGGATGGGGTAGCCCACATATGATCAAACTCCACGTATCTATCTATGGTGTTGTCAATTATACAATTAGTTTTTGTAGTAGATTATTTTTCACCTTCAGTGATATAATTTATTATGTGGTTATTAATATTTGGTATTTTACCTCTTATCATGGTATGTTACCAAAGGGTGTGTTCATGAATAAAATCAGGAATGTAGGATTCAAATGTATTTATTTATTTATTTTTATTGATTATCTAATTATCTATAACATGACATGGTTCAGTTAATTTATGTGTTCTTAGCCACTAATACATTACAACCATATATATGTGTTGTAGAATATTAAAGTACTAATCAATTAAATGTATAGAAATCATTACATGTGATTATTATGTATTGGTCATTTCTGAGAGTTGGATCATTGAAATTCCAATTGAAACGTAATTATAAATATTAAATATAATTTATAATCAAAATCATAATTACTGGATAACGATTAGTGTAATATTCTTGTTAATTAAATGTATAAAATACAATTATACAATTATTTACCATATTACTATAGAATTTAGCAAAATAATATGTCAAGTATAACTAAAACATATTCCATTATCAAATTTTGGAACATTTCAAATATTTAAGACTTTCTCTAGATATACTGGTTAGTTTAAAATGTAAAATAACTAATTGAAAAACATTATATGTATATGATATATATAAATGGGTATTTTATGTAGACCAAGTGTGTTGGTTCTTGGGAAATTGAATGTTCTTGAGTTAGTTGGTATCCTTGTGTTTGAGTCCTTTTGCATATTGAACTATTTTTATGATTAGGCATGGGTGTGACTGGTCTGACCAAGGTTATGGGAGATAAAGCTTGAATGAGGGCATGAATTTATATACCATTATGATATGGCATATGTTGGATAATATAATGACATGTTAATCTTTTCACGGTTAGAACTGTGGCCTTTGAATGTGGCATGTAGTGACTCTTTGTAGACAAGGGGGGTTTTCCTTACATAGGATTTGGTTTGATAGAATCGACGCAAACACTTACGTGGAAACATTTAATGGGTGCCTAGCTTGAAGGATGTTTTATGACCTTTTCATGATAGCTATGTATAATCCTATTTATTTTGAATTTTGTGGGTGATTAGGTTTTTGATATGAGAATGATCCTAGTGACCAACATATACATTAATCTATTTTTGGGAGTGGGTTTATCATGTAGTCTAATGGATACATATTATATGGATTAACCATGTATGTGAGTTCAATTAGGTGGGGGTTTCATAGGTGTAAATTTTATTTTTTGAAAATCATACAAGAATGTTATACCTGGTATGTATGGTAGGCATGTAAGATTATTTAGGATTTTTAATCTGATTTTTTTGGGACATGTGCCTCCATTTTTTAGTATGGTTTTGAGAGGGGTTAGAAGATTCATATTCTTAGTTTTTGTCATTTAGGTACATGTAGGATATACCAGTTGGTTTTGAACATGAGTTGGTTATTGGTTCATTACTAATGGAATAAAATTAAAGGGTTTTTTTTCAATCCATTAATATATATAATCAATTTTTATAATTTTAGCTACATTGGGGGTTGATATATTAGTATAGAAAATGATTTTTGAGGAAATGACTAGTTGGGGGATAAACATAATGACTTAGGACAGAACATATGAATGTGGTGATTTTTAAATGTTTTATAGTGTTACTACATAATGGAACTCAAGTTATGAAAATAATGTGAATTTATTTTCATATTGTGATTCATCTAATTTCATTTATCACAATAGTTTTTCTGTTGTTGTTGATATTAACTTATGGAAGGGCATGGACAAAGAATTTCATATGTTGTAATTATTTTGATGAAATGTGTTTTCCTATATCTTAAGTTGGGAAGTCATAATTTGGTTTCTATAGAGTGTTTTACTTTTGAGCTATTATGGATTCTCAATGGATATTGAGGGTTTATTCTTCATTTGGACATTGAGATTAAGTTTTTTGGAATTGATAAATAACACACAACAATTATTGTAATGAATAAAGTTATTCTTATGTGTTGGGGTTAAGATAAGGGGTGATATGTATCCTATTAGAGTGCTGAACCAAAGCTATCGAGCTAAAAAATTGTAGTTATAGTGGTTTGGGATTGAAATAAATGGTGTCTTAGGAATGAAAAATTCATTATCCCATGGTTAATCCAGGACTGAAATTCCATGAGGTTGATGTTGTGAATACAGATATCTCAATATGAGCAACACGAGTGTAGTTACAATGAGCCCTATCTGTGATGACGTACTCCAAATAATAAATGGATAGCTGAGTGGTGTGTATTATATGATCTATTATTTGATATTGTTATCCTTGTTTTATATATATATTTTTGTTTTTTATCTTAAGTGTCATTCTCACAACCAAAATGATGTTTTTATGTTTCCATTTAAAATAACCCTCAAGGATGATCAATGTCATTCCCATTTAGTCACCATGATTGTAAATTGATCAAATACGTGTTTTTGGGGTTACAAACATATTGGGTAATGTATTGAAAAATATATTCCTATGGCGGTGGGATGGATGCGGGACATGGAGATTTGACCCTCATATGAGGGGATAATGATTAGTGTGACAATTTGATGAGTGACTTCTATGGTGTTATGGTTCGAAATGATAAATGAGGTAATATGTAATGAATTACTCATCGAATATGAGGTGTATACTAATCTTTATAAATAATATATAGTCCATGAATCATATTCCGTATGGAATAGGTTATGGGGATCTATGAATGATTTGGATAGTGGTGGTACATAAGTGCTTCTTGAATGTACTATGTTAGTTTTTTTATGTTCTGGGTTTCGTAGTGAAATATCACTAAAAGAACAGTATGCACATTATTTAACAATTTTTTATTACTATAATATTTATTTGGGATATATTTCATCCTGATCAAGAAGTTTAATGGTGAATTAGTGGGTAAGTCCAAGGGTTTTTTGGAAAATATGGTTTCCGGATGAATGACTTCCCTTATTGCATGTAATTATAAGTACTGTTCTTGAAAGAATACCAGGTTCATTATTTGGTGTATAAGGGGTGAGTTTTTTAGGTTCAATAGGCCTTTAATGGAAAATTTGACTTTTATAGACATTATAAGAATATGAATGGTAAGCTTTAATTTCTAGTTTAGATTTAGAAATGGATAATTGTACATGAATTGGATTAGTGACATCAAGTATAACGGGAATAATTTGTTGGGACTGACATAAAGGGGAATATTATTGATGATGGTTTTCTATCTTGATAATATATATCAAGGTAAGGGGGAAAATGGAATGTAAATTTTCTTATGTTAGATAAACCATATGTAAGGGGGGACTATTGGATATCTGATCCATTTGGCTATGTTACATCAAACTCTCTAGATTTATATGAATGAGTATATAAAATGAAGATTTATTGTTCATTAATAAATGTGATGATTTTTTCTATAGATTATGTGCCTATATATATTCATTGTTCTAGTGAGTACCTCAGTCATCCAAGGACAAATCATGTCCAATATTCATGATTTCATGATTTATAGATTGTGGAAAATAAAAATAGATAACCCCAATGACTTATCATAGAAATGACGTGTTTCATTTGGGAGTTTTAATTTCCTTATCATATATAAATATTTTATTGCCAAGGAAAATTAAAAAAATCATATAGTGGATGGGATTAATATTAAATAATAGTAATTGTGATTTCATCAAGAGTGTCTTGAGAAAAATTAGACACATCAGGTGTTTTAGAGAGTCATTAAATCTATAAGATGTTATTTGGTCTGTTTGAAGATTATTTACAATGTGAAAGGTTTAGTAGGAAGCATGTACAACCCAAATCATCGGAATAATTTCATTTCATTTTGTTTTAGGAATATTTTGTTTTCATGGTTAGCGAATGGTTTTATAAAAATATTTTATTTCTACAAGAAACTATATGAGTTTTCTCTGAATTGGACATGGGAGATAGTTTAGTCTCAGTTTCAAACAAACTAATTGAATTGCAGTAGATGGTACTAGTTTTGTTTTTCATGACGTCTGAATATTTTTTTAACCATGAATCCAAACCATGTGACTAGTGTATGAAATTTCTATTCCTACCATATAATTTGTACACAATTTGGTATCTTTTGTGGCTAAATTTTGATGATTTAAAGGATTGGGTAAAAAGTTAGAAACAAATAAAATCTACCCTTGAGTTTTTTGGTATTCTCTCTTTGTCCATAATGAACATGTAAACTATAAGGGTATCCTCCCTCTTTGATCCTTTAATACAATTGAATTTTGTGTCATTTAATTAGGGTTTTGGTTTTAATTCCACTAATTAATAAAGGAATTATCCAAGGATGTTTGGGATTTATAATTACTTGATGAGAAGCTTTCTTGAGGGATTATTTGAATTTTTTCAGCCCCTCGTTTTTTAGAAGGTATTTCCTCATAATATGTGATTCATGTTTTTGTGATAAATTAAATACCATATATTATGGTTTTGGTTCCAATTTCTATGGTTTTAGTCGTTGTATGTGTTTATGGAATTTCATAGACCACAAATGGTTATTCATATGTAGTTCTTTTTTATTTGGAGAGTCTTCTTAGTGGATATTATTTTTTCATATGTAATTAGTTTTGGATAATTTATTATATGTTCATAATTAATTATAAAAAATTGATTTTTATTATACTTATGTTTATATTATATATTTGTTCATGGGTTATTTCTTGTTCTAGATGGACCATAGATGATCATGAGTAGTATATTTTGACTCGATGATTCCAATGGGAATGATTTTAAATAGGTTTGGTGGTTTAATAAATTATACATATAGTCTCATCAATTTTCAGACGTTCATAGTTTTTCATTTGGTTGGAATCATCATCCATATATGTAAATTTTTAAAATAAACATATTTTGATTAAATTTTAAAAATATATTCACAAATTATTAAATTTCAACAATATAATTCCTCTTATGACAGAGTTAATGTAACTTCATTTTAAATTTTTTTTGGTGGGGTTATCCACATTATGGTTTACTAAGATTAACATACATTTTATGATTTCATGTTTTATATTGAACTCAATCATAAATCAATGACTATGAAATGTAATTTCATACCCATCAATAGTTTTAAGTAATCATGGACATCGATTTAATACTAATGGAATGGTAAAAAATTATTTGAAATTGATGTTTGATGTCTTCATATTTGGTTAGTATAATATCCTCACACAATAATAAGATATTCCAAAACATGAATTTTTATCAAGGATTGTTTGGGTTTTGTTTGGGTAGTCATTATGTGAAAATTATGAAATTTCATAGTTTTCTAGGGTAGTTCCTGGCTGGTACCTGGTTTTCCCAAACTAGGTACCCATCATGGGAAAATCATGAAAAGAAAGGTAGTAAGATTTCTCAAAGTTCGTACATAGTTAGACAAACCATGAACCCAATTAGTAGTAAAAAATACACATTAAAATATAAATCTCATGGATATAGTGCTAGGTTTATCCATCCCATCTAGCTCTACCTAGGATACCCATTGAATAGTTTTTTATCTAAAATTATGATTACAAATTATAAAACCCTTATTTTAGGTCCCCAATACGTTTTTAATACCCCATATTGATTTCATTTATTCCTTAGAGGCTCCCAATATATGTTTTTTCCAACACTACTCCCCTATGGATGCAAATTAATGCTAGGTGATTATAATTTAGTCCTTTCTTGGTGTATTTCATCTTCTAGTCCTCAATATCCTACTCTCTTCCCTTTTCCCCTAGTGTATTGAAGAGTACCATGTTGAGTTTTGGATGTAATTACAGCTATTTAGATCTTTGATATAGGTAATATTTCATAGATTCTCATTATAACCATTCATAATTAGATATCCCTTTTTTGATATTCTTTATTTCATATCTCTTGATATTGAAGTAGGTGGTTCTATTTTTATCTTCCAATTTGATTTTCCATATATTTCTTAATTTAAATTCGGTAGTATTATTTAAATAATGTTGAAATACTTTTATTTCAGTTTTTTATTCAAACACCAATTCAATTGATTTGGGGGGTTTGATTAGTAAAATAAATTTTGAAATGAAATTTATAAAAACAATCCATTTTATTTAATTAGGGTGTGTTTGGGAAATTAATTGAAAGTAGTGTAATTTATAATGTTGAATATAATTTGTGAAATTGGATTGACTGAAAATTGTGGAACATATTTGTGTAAATTAATTTAAGGAAATTCATTTCACATTATTTTGGATAATAATATCATAAAAATTGGTTTTATATAAATTTATGGGTTCTATCATGGAAAAAAATAGTTTTTATTAAAACCCCATGTGCTTGTATTTAAATAGATATTGGAATATTTGAAAGGGATAATGGGATGAATAATATTTTTAAAATAATTATGTTATATTTTCTATAACAACAATGGATTAACATATATGTATGTTACATTTCATTTTTCTAAATACATAAAACATTACACAAAAATATACCAGAAGATCATATTAGTTTATTGTATTATCAAACTACACAAATAATTTTATAACATGTTTAATGATCTTAAAAATCTCCCATAAAGATATTCCGTTTTTCTCCTAACTAAAACTTCTATTTATTTCTTGAGGAAATGGAAACATAAAAAGGGTGAGATCAATTTCTCAGTATGGTTAAACATGTAAAATATAATACAAACCATAAACATAAGAGTGTAAAAACATGATCTTGAAGTTTAAATATCAAAATCATGAGTCATGAAATAATTATTAGTAGTACGTAAGGCACATATAATAAAGGAACATTAACCATAATATCATTGGGATAAAACAAGTAATTTTGGAAGAAATATAGTCAAATAACATGACTTACTTTGTATCCAAGGAATTTCTTCTATGGCCATCATAGTGGAAAAAGACCAATACTAAACTAGGTATAAATGTCATTCCAGCCATATATTACCAAACCAGATTTAATTAACATTCCTACCCAATATTACTAAACCAAATTTATTTTCAATTCCAGTATTGATTATCAAACAAGACATAAATCATTACCCAATGAATTGGATGGAGATATAGGTCCCACCGATCACATAATGAAATAATTCATACATGTTCTACAAAAACATAAATCATTCATCGTAACATAACCCAATATATAAAATTGGTTTCTTTAAAATCATTACGTCATATAATAATCCATATAAAATTACATTCCATTATTAACACAGTAAAATAATTATTATTATGGGGTTAGAAACATAACCCTATTCAAATAGCATCATTATTTATTGAAAATATTTTTGATAAAACACTTGAACTTATTTCATTAGATAAATATCCATTCATCATGATAAACTTTTTCTTTTCCCAAAATGTTGTGAAATTATAAAATTAATGAATTTAAGTAAAAATAAAAATTAAATATTTTAAAGGATTCTTCATGTATATAAGTAGTTAGGATAGCCTAAAAATCCATTAATGTCATATAAGATAAATAAACATTCTCCTTATAATTTTGTTAGAGAAGTCAAAAGGTAACTCGTATAGTAGAAAATGAAATATCCATTTAAACCATGGAGTAAAATTCCACAAATTTGTAAACATCACTTTATATATAAATAGAATAATATTAAACATTATAATAAATTATTTTTAGAAAACATTAACCTGGATAATAATTACACCCCCAATAAATACTTATGTTACACAATCATAGATAAAAATTAGATTAAAAAATTATGCCTTATCGTAGGTATGATATGATTCGTATGTATCCCAATCTCTTGTATAGTGGATTTAAACAAATTATAATCTTTTAATAGAACATTAATAACACCTAAAATATCATATTAGATTCACTTATGACAGAATATTACCCTTTCATTTATCAATTCCATGTTAAATCAACGTTTTGGGTAATAATTATTTTATTTATCCTACGTGTTTTGGCTAGTTATTCATGATCATATTAAATAGTTCATTGTTTAAATACATTCATAATGTAAAAAATGAATTCTAAATCATACATATTTAATAAATAAATATATATGATAGATACATAAATTAAATGGAATACACCATTGATAATGACAGAATGTCGCACGTATACATGAACGATGTTTATGTTTCCTTATTGAAATGAATGAACACTAGTAAATAATATATATATATATATATATATTATAATTATTTTGTAATATAATTCATGATTTTTATTTTATATACTTTATAATCACTCTTGAATGGTAAATGTGGAGAATGAATCTCATCACGTCGTTGATACGGTATGTGGTATGTACGCAAGAGTGACGATATTGTTCACTTAATGGTTAAATGGTATGTAATTGGATGTAATGTTAATTATAAAGAATAATTATGATTTTATATTCATTATTTATACCCATCTTACTCTACATTTTTCCATCCAAATTATGAATTATTGAATTACAAACAACACCACAGCATGTAGAATGTAGGCCTTGTGTACACACGCATAATGATATTGTTATTTCTAGGATGCACTGAAGGAAGTATATGGTTTTACCATAATTATAACTACATATATTCATTTATAAAATATAATATTTATTAAAAAATAATAGAAAAAATATTATAATAATAAGTAGACGAAGAACCATATTTTGAAAGAGGTGATAAAATAAAATATTTTTTTTCAAGTTTCTCCCTTTAATTTTCACAAAAGATCTCACTAGGATGGATTTCTAAAAAATGTTTTTCCTATAAAAGTTAGGGAGTAATTTTGGGGGATTATTGGAGCATATTTTTTATTTGAAAAAGGTATTCAAATGATAGATTAAGTAGTTATATGTGGTGGCCTTTTATAAGAGGGGGGAGAGACAATTTTTAAATGTCTTGAACTATTAATTAAATATAAATTTATTTTCGGTTTATAATGGAACAACACATATTTATTTCAATGAAATTATGATTAGGTGTCAATATATATTAACAAAATAGGTTTTATACATGTTTACTTCACAAAATTAGCATTATATTTTATCATTATCCAATTGTTAAAAACATTAACTCTCACCATGTATTATTTTATTTTCATAATATATAGGTACTATAGTTACTATAAATTTCAATGTGAACCAAAATTGGATCATTATTTATATTTTTAGTATTATCTATGTTATTTGGAAAAATATTATATTTTTATGAATATAATTTCATTTAAAAAATAGAACTTCTTTAAAAACTCACTAATGTCAATTTTGACACAATATAGTAACAGATTTGTGTTAATGTCAAAATAACATGATTACTGTAGAAAAAGGAATTATATAATCACTCAAATTTAAATTTTCCCTAAAAAATTATTTTAAGGAATCAAAATTTTCAAATTACATTTATTTTATTTTTTGTAATTTCATTTATTAAAATATTTAATTAATAGGTTAATCACTTCATCATCACTGGGTCATAAATAATTTTTGTTATTTAATGTTTAAAATTTACAAATAAAATTCCATGTGTTATAAAAATTTTTAGATTTATATATACTATTTTTATTAAAATTGATCATTTATATGACCCTGAATTGAAATTGTTTAACTAAAAAGATATATGTTTATGTTATATCTCACTTTAATTTAAATTCAGTATTATAACTTGTCAATTTCACAAACAAGTTGTTATCAAATTTAGAAAATTCATCCTAAGGGGTTCTTAGTCTCCTATGACTCATCCAACATGATCAAGACACGTGTTAGGTTAGTTTTATATTATTATAATATTATTTTTACCCTTATATACTAAACTTACCCTTTAAACGTAGTTAATAAAAATAATTATTGAAGATTCAATTCATAATGAAAATAATTAAAATGGATATTTTTAAATAATTTGGACTTTATTATTCCAAAAATTAAACTAATTTCACTAAATTAAAATCACATAATTGAAATAAATTAATTTAAAATTAATTACTATTTTCAAAACTAGAATGTGGGTTTTTAAAAAATAAAAACTATCAAAATATTGATGAGTTTTTATGGTCAATTTAAATGTGAAATTACATCCAATGACCAAAATTGTATTAAATGATAAAAAAATAATCCTTTGTCACATTAATATAAATGAAAAAGATAATATAATGATAGAAATAAATTAGATGAAAATACAGTTTTGAATTAAAATGATCTGTTTTTTACTATTCGTTAAAATAATATTTTTATCAAAAAATTACCAAAAATTCAATGAAAATAAATTTTTATGTTCCTATTCCAGATAAGAATTTAATCTTTTCAAATATAATATATAATAGTGCTAAATAGATGATTTAAAACATTCATTCCATCAAAAGGTAGAAAAAATAGTTTTTAAAAACTACATCTTTTATCTGAAAAAATGAATTTTTTCTAATATCATGAGTATAAAATACAAAAGATGAAAGTTAATTTTATATAAAATTAAAAATTTTGTTATGAATACTCATTATGGATGGTTTATATAAAATTAAATAATAATATTTTAATAAAAAAACTTTCCGATGGAAACACGGTATTGTGTACATTGCAAGCTACTGAGGAAGGTCACTCTTGCGTGTAACGCAAGACATGTCATTGTTGAAACCATCCTTTGGTGTTTCATATTACATAATACAAACATAGTTATTGTATACAACGAAAAACACAAAACTCCATGTTTCTTGAATGGAATTCGATCGAATGAACATGAAATATTTTGAAACACAATCCAAGTATAGTGTAGCGTATAGTTCCTGAAAATACAAAATTTCATATAAATAAAGATAATTTTGGGGTAAATTACAACACAATACATAATAGATATTAATAATATTCTTTCTCACAAAATCATGAGGTGTTTCATTATACCCCCTTTAAAACTTTTCACTTAAACTTCATTCAGGTTATTAATGGTTTACTACATGAAAGTTTCTTTCATGGAAACAATCATCGTAAACAAGTAATTCTAAAACATCATTTTAAAAGGGATTTCTAGAAACGTATTGGTTACCTAATGTAACTAATCCATGGGTTTTCACGTTGGATAACATAGCTGGAAAGTGAAAATATTGATATGGAAGATAAATTGGACCACCATGTTCTAATGGATAGTGATAGAGATAATGTTGGAGAATGGTAACAAGAATAAGTCCATTGATTTGTGATGATATAAGGGACCATCTGATTCATCATATAATAAGGAACTATGATAATATTTTTGGTTTTCAGGACCCCTCCATAATGTTGAGGAACATGAATAAATACTTACGTTATTCTTCAATAACATCACCATTGTTCAGGACATGACCAATTTCCACTTCGTCTCTTTTTTAATGAAATGAAATTAAAATTTTCATTCATAAACTATTACCAGATCTTGTTATATAATGATTTTTTATTCTATATCTCTCAACAAAAATGATAGCATAAGAAATAAAATATGAATAATTCCACCTATATTGAGATAATACATTAATCTAACAAACATCAAATGAAAAATAAGATATACTATACATAAATGGATAACATTACAATCCATCAAGAAACTAAATTTATAAAACCTTAGAAATATGTGAAATAAATCGATATAACATTTATCTTCCATATATAATAATTTAGTTTTTCAATGTCACATTCCAAACATGTGAATACCTTAAGTATGTATTCTATTAAAACATGGTAATAAAATTAATTACCAAAGAACGTTAGTGAAAAAAAGAATTTTATAAATTGTAACTCATCCCACATACAAAAAATACCAAAAAAATCTATATAATCTAATCATGATATCTCTTGGTCCTTATATCAGTCATGATGTAGTTAATAATATCATCATCTCATTATCTCATTACCCCTTTATTATGATCATATCACGTGCCTTCCAAAATATTTCAATCACTTTTCATAGATACCAGTAATATATACATATGGAAAAACACAGTGGACCAATACATAGAAATTACAATTTTCCATAATTCTATAAAAGTTATTCTAAAACACAATTTTGGAGTCCCATTACATAAAAACATAGTCATTACCCACTTCGTTGTTATACTCTACAAATTCTATAATGATATCATTTGATTTTCCCTTTTATTTAGCCTTAAAAAGTTGTTAACATAAATTATCCTCCATAACCCTCGGATTAGGTCATTGGTTAGCATAATTCCCCATTTCCTTGCACATATAGCATGGATGTGTGTGTGGTGCGTTCTCTATAGTGTTTTCTCTATTCACATCATTAGTGACCTTATTCCCATTACATCAACAATCAACTTCTCCATGTCCATATATTCCACACATATAACATTTTCTAGTAAATTTAATACAATTATTACCCAGCTTCTTTACATGCTTTGAGCATAATGATTCATTCATCCAATATTCACCATTGTACAGATATTTTCCCATGAACTCCATTTTTCGTTTCTCATAAAAATAATGAAATTGATATGTAAAGCCATCTTCCATTTCAACCTTGATATAAAAACACACATTCACTTCATATCTACTAATGTATCTTATATATAATATCCTTAGAAGACTGATATTTAATCCACTGAAGAATTGGTCAACTTTACTATCAGGTTTGATGATAAAACCAGAATCATACCTTGCAAGTCTTGAAAAATCTTCCTCGTTTGTACCAACAGATTCATCCACAATTTACTTATTCCCATGGAAATCCTTTTACATCCTTTTTTAAAGAATACGGGGTATGTAATTGTTGAAAAATAAGTGGTTTAACTCATCACATTCCATGGATTCAATTTCATCTCTCTTACAAGAATTCTTGATTATAGTCCACCACAAGTATTATTCTCCTTCTAAATGATAAAAAACAAAAATGAATTTTTTAGGTTCAACAAAATTAAGGATTGAAAATATTTTTTCAATTGTACTAATCCTTTATTCAGCAACATGTGGATCAAAACACCCACTGAAAGAAGGTGGACATTGCCTCATGAACAACTAAACAGAATGATGTTCCCTACTCTACTCTATTGAAAGTCTAGAATGATTCATAGCTTATGTAAGTATAATAATTTGATTTTTAATTCCATATCCCATAACATTTTTTAGGATGGAAATAATTCTATTTCAATTTCCATTGATCATTATCACAGTTCTTTCTGGTTCAATCCATTTCCTAAAACAAAAAAAAAAGAATATTGTGAGAGGAAAAACCCAAATTAGGAAAACTATATAATCAAGGGGGAGTAATTTCAATATCTAACATATTAGGTTTAATAATAGATTATTCATAATCAATACCATAATTCTATAACTATATCCTATAGCTCTACATATCTTTGGGGACATCCTATAAAAATTATAGAAATTTCTCTCTGGATCTCACTATAGTTTTCACATTCGAGTTTCCAATGGTTGACTAAACCTTTTCTCTGATACCAGCGATAAAGAAAATGGATTTACATACATGAACATTACATTTTATTTTATAGAATTAATTAATCATTAGTCAAAAATTTTCCCAATGGCCGTATTAGATTACTATCTTTCAAAACATGGAACATAATATTCTAACTTGTTGAATGATCTTAAACATCTCTAATAAAGATCTTGCACATTTCTTCTCCTACCTAAAAAATTTATTTATATCAGGGGGAAAATAAAACATAATAAAGGTGAGCTCAAAATCTCATTATGTGTAAATGGGTAAAACCTAAAATAGACCATAAACATAATATTGTAAATACAATAACATAATGGTTAAATATCAAAATCCCGATTCTGGAAACAATTCATTGCAGTACATAAGGAATAGTTCATAAAAGAAAATTAAACATAATAGAATTTGAAAAAAAAACATGGAATTATGGAAAAACAATAAGCACATAACAAGATTTCCATACTAGCTTAGTCATTTCTTCCAGGACCATAAAAGTGGATAAATTTCATTTTTGAACCGTTTTTACTTTTCGATCCATCTATGTATTACTGAACTAGATTTCACTATCATTCTACCCCTGTATTTATAAACCATATTTAATTTCCATTTGATTAATTCCTATCTCATAATATATAAATCTTTACCCTATGAATTGAAGGGAGATATATGTCCCACCCATTTCATAATTTCATCATACTTACATGTTCCCCACAAACCTAAATCATTCATCATAACCTAACCCAAGAAAAAAAATATCTTTCTTAAACATCATTACATCATAAAATATTCCATATAAAATATCATTCCATCATTAGCAAACTAAAATAATAGTAATTATATGGTTATAAACATAAACCTACCTAAATTGAATCATCATATAAGGACACTAATTTTGATAAAACACATAAACATAATTCTTAATGGTAATTTCCTTTTCTTCTTAAAAAATGTTTTATTTTCATAAATGGTCACAAAATTGTAAAATAAGAGAATTTAATTCAATATAAACATGAAATAATGTAATGTATGCTTCTTGGAAATAAGGATTTATGAAAGTGCAAAAATATATTCATGCCGTATATGTTAAAAAAACATTGTCCTAATGCTTTTAACATAGAATTCAAAAGGTAACTTGTATGGTAAACGAAATAATGATTCCTTCCAAAACATGTACTAAATGTAAAAATTGGTCATTAATGACATTAAATGTACATATTATAATATTAAAGAGAATTAATTTTTATAAAAATGGACATAGATGATAAATATACCCCTGCTAATTACTTACATATTAAAAATAGTGGATAAAATGATATTGAAAAATTATTCCATACCTTAGGTCTCATATACGTCATATGTATTCAAAAACTTGTATAGTGGGTTTATATCTATTATTTACTTGTAATAGAACCATAATAATATTTATATTATGAAATATTATTTACTTATGACATTATATTACTGTTCATTTATCAATTCCAAGTTAATTGAACACTTAGGGTTATAATCATTTTATTTATTGTACTTGTTTTGACATGATATTCCTGATCTTATTACATTGATAATGATTTAGATACTCCCAGAATGGAATAAATTATTTAAATATCATAAATATTGAGTATATAAATATATATAATATATAAATAAATGAAATGGAATACACCATTCAGGGAAATGGTAGGTCGTGCATATGAATGAACAATATTAACGTTTCCTTATTGAATTGAGTGAAAGTATTTAAATTACATATTTATAAGTAAATATAGTAGAATTATTATGTCATATATTTTATTATAATTTATTATATATACATTAAAATTTTTCTTGAATTGCTTATGTGGATAATGAATCTCATCACGTCATGTAGACGGTACGCCGTACGCAAGTACGACTGACTATATCATTCACATAATGATTAAATGATAAAGAATTGAATTTTATATTAATTATAAATAATAATTATCATGTAATAATAATTATTTAAATCCAAAATACTCATCACTATAACAATTCAAATAAGTAATGATGAATAAAAAATTACACCATGACATGGAGATGGTAAGACGTACGTACCCACACATTATGATATTGTTATTTTTAGGATGGATAGAAGAAGGTATATGTATGTCACATAATAAAAATAAAATCTCAGAATATATAAGAATCTAGATTTGTGACTTTATTGTGGTAAAAACAATAGAAGTGGAATTAGAATAAGAAAAATCATTTTGAAAGAGGTGATAAAACAATTACCTCTTCATCGAGCATCTTCTTTTTATTTGTACAAAAGGTATCATAAGGATGGATTTCTACCACATGTATTGACACAATATGGAAGGGATGGATTTTTGAAAAATATTTAACACAGGATGTAAAAGGAAAGTGGATTTAAAGGTGTGATAATATGGGTATAGTTAGTGGCCTTTTATATGTGGGAGGAGGGGAAATTTAGAAATGTCTTGAAATATTAATTTATTATAAATTGATTTTTGATTTATAATGGTCGCAAACTCATTTGGTTAATATATAAGATGATGGGGGTCGATATAATCCAAAACACTATATTTTAGACAATTTTAGGTTACAAAATTAACCTTATCTTGTAGCATTAACCGTTAGTAATAAACATTTACTATTACCATGCCTTTTTTTCAAATATATGGTTACTATAGTTACTATAAAATGCCAATAAAACAACACGTGTATCATTAGTGAAATTGTTAACATTATATATATTATTTTTCCAGAAATGTAATTTTTAAGACTATTATATCATTTAGTAAAATTGTAATTTTTTAAAGTCATTTATATCAATTTAGCCACTATTTAGTAATTAATTTTTTTAATGTAATAACAACATGATTCCTTTGGACCAAAAACATTAACTCATAACTCACATGTAAATTTTATCCAAAATATTATTTTATAGCATAAAAATTTTCAAATTACATTTATTTTAATATTTATAATATCGTTTATTTGAATATTTAGTTTATAAGTTAATCGTGGCTTCATCATTGTGTCATTAAAAAATTTATTTATATAATGTATAAACATTATTAATAAAATACCATGTTTTATAAAATACATTTAGATTTATAATTACTATTTATAGTTAAAGAGATAAATTATATGAACCCACATTAAAAAAAATTAGGTAAAAAGATACATGTTTATTCTATATTTCCCTTGACATTAAATTAATAATAAGAAAATGTCATTTTCAAACACAATTGGTTCTAAAATGCCAAATTTTTGTCCTTAGGGTTTTTCTAATCTCTTTTGACTCATCCAATATTATTATGACATGTGTTAGTGTAGTTTAATGTTATTATAATATAATTTTTTTTCCTTATTTACCTAATTTACCCTTTACCTGTGATAAATAAAAATAATTACTAATGTTACTATTCATAATGTCCAAAAATAAAAAGTATATATTAACATAATTTGGACCTTCTGATTCCAAAAATGGAATCCAATTTTCTAAATTTAAATCACATAATTGGAAGAAATTAATTTATAATTAATATCTCTTGTTTAAACCTGAATGTTTCGTTTGAAGATTTAAAAACAATAAAAATGTTGACTATTGTTTATGTTAAATTTAAATGTGAAATTAATCATAATGACCAAAATAGTATTAAATTAAATATACATAATCCAATTAAACTTTGAAACCAATTATGACGATCATGTATGGTTATAAAAAAATTTGATGAAAATGTAGATATGAATTAAAATGCGGTATTTTTTACTATTCACTAAAATATTAATTTTATCAAAGAAATAACAAAAAAAAATTCCAAAATAAATGATGATATCTCTATTCTAGAAAACAAGTAAAATTTTTCATATATAATATATAAAATTGTTACAAACAATATTTAAGATTGATGTGCCATCAAAAGGACGTAAAACTGCATTTTGGGAAAAAATACTTCTTTTATTCGAAGAATTGAATTTGTTCTTATATAATTTATTAATAAAAATATAATTAATGTTAATGATATTTAAAATAAAAAAACATGGTTATTATTATTCATAAATCTAGTTTATATGCCATTAAATATTAATCTATTTATAATATATCGTTGTTTAGTGAAACTCAACATTGCATACAATGAAACCTATCGTGGAAGGTCTCACTTAATTGTAATGAAAGAAAATTCAGTTTTGCAACTATCCTTTGGTGTTGCGTATAACATAATCCCAACATAGTTCTTTTATACATTTGAAAAAATCAATACTCAGTGTTTTCGTCAATATATTCTATCAAAATAACATGAAATGGTGTGTAAGAGAATCCAAGTATTGTGTTTCATATACTACATGCTAATATGGTGTTACATATATTTAAATATAATCTTGATGTAGCCAAAAAAATACATGAAAGATATTAAAATGAATATATCTCATAAAATATTGTCTTGTTGCATTTACCATCACTGTTTTTTTACTAGGGAACATGAAAGCATTCATTAGTTAGTGAGATATTGGTATAACAACTTTTGATTTATAATGTTCCAAAACAAATTGCAGTATGTCACATCCCATATCAGATGGTGATTATGCCTTTATTTCTATTGTCAAAGGGACATGTGTATTCACATATTTTTATCCATTTTGAGTGTGGGGGATTTCTCATTTCCTGGAACTATTAAACCTTATGACAACATACCACGTTTTTCTCTTGTTGGTAATTTGAAAGGTATGACATTGATTTTTTGAAATCTATTTTACATTACATATGAATTTTCATAAAATATTTTTTATAATATTTTTTATTTTTGAAATTATATATATATATATTCATTCTATTTATATGTGATGCATTTTTTAATGTATTTCAATCATTTTAAATTTAAACCATGATTATTATTATTATTATTAAAAGAAATACCTCAATATTTAAATCCAAAAGAATTATTGGGTTATCTAAATGTGGTATCTCTTAGGAAATATTTAGTGATACCCTTCAATGATTTTATAACACACCATATCTTTTCCATTAAATGTTTGTATATTATCTCCTTACTAGTTTGAGTACGGTTAAATTATTATTTGGGGATGGTTCTATAAATTTATATTTGGGCTTGGAGAGTTGAGTACATTGGATCATGGGTGTTTATTTATTTTTCTAGTATGATAATATAATACATTGGGTTTCCTCACCTATTTTACTTATAGTACACCACTCCTCATTGAGTTACTCTTGTATTCATACATAATTGTTCATTTTACTTCGAAAATGTTTGTGGGAAAATAATTTTAACATTAAATTTGTAAGATGTCATGTTCTAGTCTCTAATATGTGGGGATCATTAATTCCCATCAAGCCATGTCAGATCCATCTCAGTTATTAAGACACTATGGTACCCGAGATGGTTTTTGGAAAAGTTGCATCAGAGCTCTAGTTTGATGTTATTCTCTAAAATTTTGTATATATTGGTGTATTTCAGTCTCTAAATTGTTGGTAGTTGAGATTGATTTCCTCACTATCTCTCAAAATAATTAATATTATTTCATCAAGGGCGGTTTTGTACATTCATCTTAATGTTTAGTTCTACTCTATTACCATCTAATTTTGATAGATAGATATCTTAATCTTTTTTTCCTATCATTTTGGGTTGATTTCCCTTGTTTCACTATTTGAGTTTTAAATATTTCATCTCCAATGATGTTTATTGTTTTTAGGTAGCATTATTCCTCTAATAAGACTTTCAAATATTATCCATGAGGAAGATATTGGTGAACCTCTGTGATAAAATCTTATTGAGGACCAATGTCAGGTGGAGTTGATCGTCTGTATTATCCAGGATGTAGGACATGCACCACAACTATATATTCTTCTTGGTCTGGCTGAGTAATATCAAAAGGACGTTATGAAAAATAATTCTCAAGATTTCCTTCACCATAAGCCTCCATCGTTCAAATGATCAAATGACCCTCTATAGGTCGATGAATGGATGTCTAAGATGGAGCATTTTTGGGTTTATGAAGAAACCCAACGAAATCAAGGTTATGTACACCGTCTTCATGCTAGAAGTTACAATAAAGAAAGGATGTGACATAATGGCAATGGAGATGAATCATGGGGGAATTAAATGGTTATAAATAAAGGTTATTTTCAATAAATATTTTTATTTATTGTTGATTATGTTGGCTAAGGACATTGAGTTTATTAAACATGAACCTGTTGAAAATACCATGATAGAATTAAAAAGTCATTTCAATATGGTTATATAGTTTTAAACTGAGATATTATATAATGAGAAGATTATGTATTAATGTTTTGAGTTTGGAATTTTACCGTATGTACATTCACAGTTATTCGAGCTGAATCTAACTTCTTATATTGATTTGCTGGAGAGACTGATGATGGTCAAAGTAGACCTTGATGGAAATTAAGGGTTTTTAGGAGTTCATTTTTTCCTAGGTGTTGTGTGATCTCCTTTTTGGGTAAGATTAACTTTCATGATTCTCATAGATTTTCTCAATAATAAGGTTATTCTAGACCTTATACTACTCATGGAATGGTCTACTACATCTGTTTCTAATGTGGGAATCAATATAATTAAATGGTGGTATAAAATATGGAACTTAATGAATATGTTTTTTATGGATACTTATGTTCCATGAAAAAATTATGCCATGTTTTTTCCACACTCCATATTTAACTCTGTATGCTTCCACAGTACGCTTCACTTTTAATAATACTACAGCTTGCACTGTTCACAACTTCATGTTCTAGCGCACTACAACCAATCAAATATTCCTTTTAAAAAAGCTATAATGAATAATGATACCCACTTTTTAAAATTTTATATATATTTTTTTAAAAAAAATGACTTCATTTTTGTATTTTAAATATAAAAATTAGCTTAGGTTGAATTTTTTGTATTTTTGTAATAAATTTATTTTTTTGATGAATAGTGGAAAACACTTCGTTATTGTTTAAAACAGAAATTTATTTAAATAATTTATTATTTTATATCAATTTATTTTAAGTCAAAATTGATACATAATACCTATATTAGTTCAAATTAAGTCATTAGATTCATTTTATAATAATATTAGATGTATACAATTTTATTAAACTTTTTAACTTCTCTTACCCACCATCTAGTGTCATTTTCAAATTTGAATAAAATATTATTTTAACACATTTGTGAATTGAATTTAAAAAATCCAAGAGACATGATTTATATCACTGAGGAAAATTTGGTTCAATAAGTTGAATATAACTTTTGTTGAATAGTAACTTTTCAATTTTATTTTCCACTGTTAAAAGTAAATATGGTAATTAATGGGAAAAATGATATTATGATTACTCCAACACAATCCTAATTCTATTGGATAATATTATTTTCAAAAACAAAATAATCCATTGGAATAAAATATTATCCTCTTTGATCCACATTGATTTTATTAGGACATTTATTTTTTTGTTTTTTTAAAGGTGTGTTAAAAGTGTAAAATTCAATGTTTTATAACTAAACCATTTTCAATATAGGGTTATAAACAAGATAAATTTAACTATAAATATTAATTATAAATCTAAAAATCTTTCCAATATCATGGAATATTATTTATAATTCTTATACACTAAATAATAAAATTTATTTATGACACAATGAATATGTAGTAACTACCTAATTAATGAATGATTAAAATAATTTCTATTATAACTATCAAAATAAATTTAAATTGAGACTTCGGATAAATTAAAATAATTTATTAGGTTAATAATACATTTTAGGATTGATTTAATTTATTTTTTATGAAGTAATCAGATTTTTATGACTTTCAAAAAAATCAAATACTAAATAATGTCAAAAATTGACATAAATGCGTTTTTAAATAAAATATTATATTATGAAATGATATACTATTATTATAAATATAAGTATTTCTCAAAGTAAATATATAATGATAGATATATTATTAATCAACCACTTTATGTTCTCTTCTAATTTTATATTATGTTTATTATCCATGTAATATGAACATAGAAGAAGATATTGTATGAGATAAACTATTTAACTAAGAATTAATTCTAAAAGATAATGTTGATATTTTGACCTAAAATTGACTAAAACGTATTTTTTTAGAATATTTAGCACCATCCCCACCTAATCCTTGAAATAAATCGATTTTGAGCCATTCTAATCCCCAAATTATTTCATAATAAAATATTATTTCAAGCTTTTCCTAAAGTCAGCCTCACCTCCCTTATAAAATGGTACCTCTATTCTTCTAATTTCACTCCTCCAAAGCCATTGGAATCAAAGAAAACCCAACTCAAATATCCTCCCAACTACCCTAAATTAAAAATATAAGACTTACTTTGATAATATATTAAATCTTATGGATCCTTTTTTTCAAATCAAAATAAATCACCCGAATAAGAGGTAATAATTTCATCACCTCTTTAAAAGTTGATTTATTTTTACACCTCCTCGTTCTTTGTTTTTTCCATACCATAAAATTAAATCCAGTGACTTATACATACTATGATTTTATTATAAATATGGTGCAACCGTATTCATATTTCTAGGAATCCTATGAATGATAAAGTCACTATACATGCATACGTATAGACTACCATCTCGATGTCGTAGTGCAGTTTTTTATTCATCAATTCATTATTTGTATGGGTATAATAATGAATATAATTTATGTAAATAATAAATATAACATGTTAGTGATTTTTTATACATGATATACCGTCCAATTACATATGATTTACCCATAAATATAATTATATTGTCGGTCGTGTGTACGTATAGATTACCGTCTCCACGAAGGCGATGAGATTCATTCTCCCTCATAATGATTCAAAAATAATTTTAATTTTCTAATTTAAATTAATTTTTATGAACATAACATCATTCTATATATGAATTAAATAAATCTTATCCATAACAAACATGACTTATATAAAAAACATATAAAGGAAAATAAATCAGTTAACACCTAAAACAATGATACTAGTGAAATATTATTGACAAAGAAAACATATAAAATCATATATGATATCATATTTATGTATGTGGTTCATTTATAATTTAATATAATATATTTAACTATTATGGAGGTGGTTAATTTACCCTATACTATGTATAATTACAAGTTAAGGGTTAATTTTACAATATCTTTATTATCTAAGGTTGTTAATACGTAAGAACATACTGGGAATTCTTTATCATCCTCATCGGTGTTTTATAAAAATTTATTTCAAATCATTTTTAATATATCCTATAATATGGGTTATAGTCATTTATTCTTTTTATTTAATGTTTATAAAATTATTTTAAAGGAATTGTTCTGTCATTTTCCAAATAAGGTACTTTATGACCTATTCGAAATATTATGGTAAGAATGTTTTTTATCTTATACAGATGGTTCAACTATTTTCCAACCTTATAAAACCACCAAAGAATCCCATAAATTATTATAATAATAGTTTCCAAATTAATGTTTTTTTATTATTATGTGACTTTTAAATGATTTCAAAATAGAATGAGATATTTCTCTCAAATATTTTTTATTTCATCAATGTCAAAATCTTGTACTGGATTTTACACTTGTTTGAAGTTGATTTATTATGATAAAATCTTCCAAATTGTATTAAAGGATTTGTGATATGTTTTACTATGGATGTGTTATTTTTATACCATTCATGGATTATGGTTGAATTATTAACATTTCATATTCTTGTTTTAATTCTATTGTTGATGTTATTTTTCATCCATTTCATATGAGGGATGAATTAGACATAGTATGTGATGGGTGGAACCTGATATAGCTCCTCAATTAATCGGTAGAACTCATGAGATGAACTATTGTCTTTGATCAAGTCCATGCCAAAATATTTTTTATAGACTTGGCATAAGGCCTTGACTATGTGGTTATGATTTCTGAAATTATGCATTCCATCATTATGAATTTAGCTACCGATATTACATGTGATTATTCAACTAGTAGAATATTCATGTGAATAAGTAAATGAAATTATTTGATTTATCATTTCCAAATTATGCCTATGTTTATTTTTAAAAGGATTATTTTATTATTCTTATACATTGAATTAAATGTTTATTCTTGTTTATGATAGTTTCCCCTATATTGTTATCCTTATTGAGCATATGACCTCACTCTTTTCTTATGTTTTTATTTTTCCAATATTTGAATAAGTATATTATGATTGACCTTTATAGAGAGGCTAAGGTATATGATTGTGTTCAAAGGGGACAAAATGTTTTTTTATTTCATGAAGTTATGTAAAAAGTATTTATGTATCTAATACATCTATAGCTACTAAAATAATGAGTATTTGAGATATAATATCTTGTGATCATGGAAATGTTATGTAATAGTTCACCGACTCTAGGTAACTTGGGTAGGAGAATTACAATTGGTATCAGATAAAGTGTTTTACAGACCTTATAAACTAGATATTGATAAACTCTGATTAGAGAGCATCACCTAAGAGAGACTATGTGTATTAGTATACAAGAACATCAAAAAAAATTTGTGTAAATATTTTGTGGATTTTCTAAGAAAATAAATCCCTATCTTGATAAAAACATGTACAGGTTGATATAGAATAGATGTACCAAAGAGTAAAATATCTGACATGGAGTTCCATGTTTGTCTCATGGTATCCTGGTACACGACAACAGGCCATACTTTACTATTGGTATTTCCTCTCCTAGGGGATATTCTTAGCATAATTCTCATTTTTTTACAAACCATTACAAATGATTTATAAGTAAATAATTCCTCCAAGAAAACATTATTATTTTAATGGATTTCATGCATAATGTTTTCAATTTATGTGAAGTGTTTTACAATTTTGGAATTGTGCATTACAATTCATAATCTCACATAGTGTATTCCATCGTATATAAGTAGCACCTAGATGAAGGAATGGAAATCCTATCAATGAATTTAATCCATGTAGGGATTGACCTTCGACTCAAGATAATTATAGTAGAGAAAGTGATAAAACATGTGCTCAATAGATTATAACCATACTAGGGAAACTCGATCAGGTGATGAATAATAATCATACCTGTAAAGAGAACCTTGATCCTAAATGTGAAGGATCAATGATAGACCACACCATGAGGCAAAAACCACTAACATTCAATGGGAATACAAATCCATTTGTAGCAAAGAAATGGATATGTTCCAAAGAGAAAATATATAACGCATTGAGGAGTAGTTGAAGGGAAAACGTTTCGAGGCTATTTCATCACCCCATAGGAGTTGCAGATCAATGGTGGTCATTAATTCAAAACATAGAGGATGGAGAAGTATCAAATATGTAATGGAGGGAGTTTAGAGATTTTTTTTTTGAAAAATACATTCCTCATGAACATTGAGAAAATATGGAAATGAAATTTAGGAGTCTGAGGAAAAATGATGATTAGAATGTCACAAAGTATGAGGATTACTTTACAAGGATTGTAAGGATGCTATAGATTATATTCCTAACCTAAGAAGAAAGATGTATTGATTCATTAATGGGTCAAAACCATCTCTTTTTTCAAGAATTAGACTTACAATCCTTCCCATTGTATGAAAATATAGTATCATGTGATATCAAGATATAAAAATAATTCTCTATGTCTTATGACTATAAAGCAATGAAAGTGAAGAATATGTCTATAGAACACTCTAGAAATGGAAATAAGGGGAAGAAGGGAATGGTTGAATTTCCATCCCATAGTAAATGTGGGAAGAATCACCCATGTACTTTCATGAAGGGAATTGGGGTTTCTTAAATGTGTGGTCAAAAAGGCCACCAAGAACGTGATTTGAAGGGGAAAAGGAGGTCAATGTAGAATTCTATAATTCTATAGAAATAGAGAATTATGCAAATTAATTTCCTAAGCACCAATGAAACATACCATAGAAAAGGACTAGGGAGAAAGGCTAAGCTTATGTGATCACAACTACTGAGGTTGTAGTTCCGAATGATGTGGTGGCATGTACACTAAAAATTTATTCAAATTAAGACAATGATTTATTTGATTTCGTATCATCGCTTTCTTTCATATCATCTCATTTTTCCAAGAAAAATATTTTTTTTCAAATTGATTTAACAATAGAGTTATTAGTCAAAACATCTAAGGGATGTATCATTGCAATAATTTTTTGTAAATCTATTACCATTATAGCGTATAAACATGCTTTATCTGCTGATCTCATCATCATACCCATGATTGAATTTGATATAATCCTTTGTATGGATTGTCTATCAGACCATGATGAAAAATCTTATTGTATGTAGAGTGATGTTACAATTGTAGATGAAGATAATTAATACCTTATCATTAGAGCAGAAATGTCACCACTTGATTCTCATCTCGATCAACCCCCAGTAGCTCTACTAAATTAAATTTCTGGGGGGGGGGAGTGAAATAATTACGGGTGATGAATGGAATGTTCAAATAAATTATGTACCTATTGTTCAAGAATATGTTGATGTGTATCCATTGGATTTACCAGGACATCCTCCAGAATGAGAAATTGAGTTTTCCATTCACTTAATTCATGGATAAAGTCCTATTTCGAAGACCCCATATAGAATGGTCATAGTAAAATTATTGCAACTAAAGAAACAAATAAATTAATTGAGTAATAAAAGATTTATTTTTCCTTGTGTTTATCCAAGGGGAGACACTATTCTTTTTGTTATGAAAACTGATGGTTTTATGAAGTTGTTCATTGACTATAGAGAGATCAATGCTATAACCATGAAGAATAAGTATCCCCTTTATCACATTGATGATTTATTGGATCAAAAACATAGAGTTGAATATTTCTCAGTGATTGAACATCGATATAGGTATCATAAGTTGGTCTTGAAAAAGAAATACAGTCCAATGACAACATTTTTAACTAGGTATGGTAATTATGAGTTTAGAGTAATTCTTTTCGGACTGAATAATGCACCCTTTGTCTTCATGGATCTAATTTATAGATTTTTCAATGAATTTCACGATGAATTTTTAGTAATATTTATTGATTATATATTGGTATACTCCCAAATATATAGAGATCAGGAAAATAAATTGCACACTATTCTAAAAACTCATAGATGAAATGAATTATATGATAATTTTAGTAAGAGTGAATTCAGGATTTAAGAGATTTCTTTTCTTGGACGTATTGATTCTAAAATTGGACTCACTATTGATATTTCTAATACCAGATCAATACATGAATGTCCAAAACTAACGAGAATAATCGAGGTATGCAATTTTATTGGTTTAGGAGGTTTTCATGGGAATTTGGACAAGAATATTGCATGATTTTCTTACCCATTAACCAAGATCACACTTAAATGGGATAAATATTATTAGACAAAAGAGTGTAATGAATGATTAGAAGAACTGAATAGAATATTAGTTATGCTCCAATATTGACTCCCCCATCGGGGAATGATGGGTTTGCTATTTATAATGATGTTTTAAAGAATGGATATGGTTGTGTTATTATGTAAAATGATAGAGTTATTAACTATGCATCACAGTAGAAAAAAAATCATGAACAAAACTATCATACTAATGATCTTTAGTTAGCAGCTATAATATTTTCTTTTAATATATATAGACACTATCTATATGGTAAAAAGTGAGATATATGCTGATCACAAAAGTTTTAAGTATATTTTCTAATAGAAATAAATCAACATGAGGAAAAGATGATGGCTTGAACTACTCAAGGATTACGATTCCACAATACACTATCATTAGGGAAAGAAAATAAGGTGGCAGATTATTTGAGTAGAAAAAATCATGGAGCAATGAACAAGATTATAGATGAAAGGGATCATATTTTCATGGATCTAGTTTTGATGGATATGGGAAAAACAATTGAAGGTGAAATGTCACTAATTTTTTTAATAGTTTTTAAACCATCTATACATGAAAGGATAAAATTTTCTCAAACTAATGATGAGGAGATCCAAAATAAAATCAATGTTGTGAATGATGGAAGATTGATTGACTTTGAATATGAAGATGGAATATAGATATTTGGGAGGAGACTTTATCTTCCTGATGTAAATGATCTAAAAAGGGAATTGTTGGATGATGTTCATAGATCCAATATCAATATACACCTTGGTAGCACTTAGATATTTATATATTTGAAAGAACCTTTTTGGTGGGAAAACATGAAGAGGGATATAGTTAATTATGTGTCAGGATGTTTGGTATGACAATAGGTTAAGGTTGGAAGACAACATTGTAGAATATTCATGCAACCTCTTCCGATACCTTAGTGTAAATGGAATGATATTATGATGGAAATTGTCAGGGGGCTACCTAGAATCCTAGCTGGAATGACGCAATATGGGTCATTGTTGTTTCACTTACAAAGTTAGCACATTTTCTTGCTATAAGATAAGATTTACCATGTGAACATTTTGAAATAATGTATATAAATGTAGTTGTATGACTTTATATATTACCCCAATTGATTGTTTATGATCATGATCCCCATTTCACATCCGAATTACTGAAGTTATTTAGAAATCCCTAGACACTAAACTTCGTTAGAGCACTAACTACCACCCTCAAAATGATGGAAAATCAGAATAGACTACTCAAACGTGAGAATACATGTTGAGATCTTTCTCACATGACCTTCTTGATATGTGGGATTAGTATTTACCAATGGTAGATTTTTTCTACAATAATAAGATCAATTATTGTATTTAGATTTCACTATATGAAGTGTTATATTAAAAGTGTTTTTTCATGCCAACATACTAAGACGATATTGGTGACGGAAAACTCATAGGCCTCAAACATGTTGAGGAAACAATGGAAAATGTGAAGATTATCCAAACCCACATCAGAGAAGATCAATGTAGGAAAAATATCTATGCTTGTAATAGAAGGACTGATTTTGAATTTCAACTAAGAGAACATGGTTTCCGAAAGATATCTCCATATAATGGTGTTATAAGATTCGGTAAGAAGGTTGATATAAGTCCGAGGTACATTGTACCTTTAGAAGTTATAGAAAAAATTGGAGTTGTTGCATACTGTTTGGAAATGACTCCTACTCTCTCCAAAGATCATGACATGTACCACATATCACATTTGAGAAAATACATTCCTGACCCAAGATATGTACTCACCTATGTAGAAATATAAATGGAACTTGATCTCTCTGATTGTGAATATCATATCAAGATTATTCATACCGGATGACTTGTTTTGAGAAACCAGATGACTCTCTTGGTAAATGTTCTTAGGAGAAACCATAAGATGGAAGAGGCAATGTGGGAACCTGAGGATCTTATGATGAAGTACCACCCAAATCATTTTATGCAGTAATATTCTATAAATTTTGATGAATAAATTATTTGATGGATGGAATAATGTAACATCCCAAGCTTCCATTGTATGCTTCTCTTTAAAATAATACAATAGCTTTTGTTGTACGCAACATCGAGTTCTAGAACACCATGACCATCAAACTAGCCATTTAAAAACTAGTTATCAATATTGATCCCCAATTTTTGAAAATTTTCTAAATTTTATTTTCCAAAATGAAATTCATTTTTGGATTAGGAATATCAAAATTACTTAGGGTGAATTTTGCTTAATTTTCGGAAAACATTCAATTTTTGATGAATAGTAAAAAACGTTGCCTTATTGATTAAAACCGAATTCTATTTAAGTAATTATGTATTTTATTTCAATTTATTTTAGGTCTAAATAGATTAATAATACCTATATTACTTTAGTTTAATTCATAAGATTCAATTTATAATAATAATAGATGTATAAAATTTTATTTTAGTTTTCAATGTCTTTTACCCACCAACTGGGCACATTTGCAAATTTGCATAAAATGTAATTTTTCTAGAAGTGTGAATTGAATTTCAAAAATCCAAAAAACATGATTGATATAGTTACATAAAATTTGGTTCAATAGTAAGAAAATAATTTTTGCTTAATATTAACTTTTGAATTTTATTTACCATGGGTTAATGTAAATAGGGAAACTAATGTAAAAAATGGTATTATAATTATGCCAAATAGATGTACTAATTCTATTGGATAAGTTTATTTTTTCCAAAACAAACCTTATTTATAATATATTATCCTATTAGATCCATGGTATTAGATTGGGATATTTTTTATTATTTTAATTATAGAATATTTAAAAGTGTAAAATTAAAGTTTTAATAAATTATTAATTTTTTATATAGGGTAATACATATGAAAAATTTTATAATAAATATTACATTGAAAGATAAAAATATTTACTACATCGTGGTATTTTATTTATAACATTTAGAAATTAAATAATTATATTTATGTATTATACAATGATGATGGAGTAATTACATTATTAATAAACGATTAAAATAATTGAAATTATATATATTAAAATAAATTTAAATTGGGGCTTTGGATTAATTCCACTAATTTTATCAGTTAATATGACATTTTAAGGTTAATTTAAATTATTTTTTTCGAAGTAATCCAGTTTTTTTACTTTCACAAAAAATTATTACTAAATACTGTAAAAATATACATAAATGATTTTTTAAAACAAAGACTATATTATTAAATGATATACTATTGCTAAAAATATAATGGTTAGCCAAAAGAATTTTATAATAAAATATAATTCATTAATGAACCACGTTATGTTGTCTTGGAATTTTATATTATTTCTATTAACTGAGTAATAAAAAAATTCAAGAAGCCCTTATATATGATAAATTATTTAACTAAAAATTAATTCTAAAAGATATGGATAATATGGTGAACTAAATGACTCAAAAACCTATTAGTTGATAATATTTTGAACCATCCCCACCATATTATCAAAATAACTCCATTTAGTGAAACTAGAAAATTAAAATGATTTTATAATAAAATAATATTTATTCTTTTCCTAAAGTGAGCCTCACATCTCTTATAAATGGTATATATTCTTATCTCAATTTCACACCAAAAATCCATTTGGCTTTTCCACAACCAGCTAAAATATCCTTCCAACAGCCCCCACATCAACTTATAGGGCTTAATTTGATCATAAATCCAACATATGGATCCCTTTTGATCAAATCAAAAGGTAGCACCTAATGAAGACGTAGTAATTTCATAACATCTTTCAAAGTTATTTTCTTCTTCCACACCATCATTCTTATTTATTTCCATACCCGAATAATAACACCAGTGCCTTATAAAAACTGTGATGTTTTTATATATATGGTGTAACCATATTAATTATTCTATCCATCCAATGAATGACTAAGTCACTATACGTTCATACGTATAGCTTACCGTCTCAACGTTGTGGTGTAGTCTGTTATTCAACACTTCATTCTTTGGATGGGTATAATAACGAGTATAGTTAATTAAAATAAAAAATATGACATGCTAATGATTATGTATTTATGATATACCAAGCAATTATATATGATTTCACTATCAATATAATGATAATGTCTCTCATACGTACGTACATAGTACTATCTTTATGAACGTGATGAGATTCATTCTCCATTATAACCATTCAAGAATAATATTCATTTTATGATTTAAAATAGTTTTTAAAATATTAATATCATTCTAGATATGAATGAAATAGATTCAATCGATAAATAATATTACTTACATAACAAAACATATAAATGTTAATGAATTAGTTAACACCTGAAACAATGATACTACTGAAATATTATTAACAAATCAATATTAAAAGATCATATATGATATCATATTTATATATGTGATTCTTTGAAAACATATTAACATTGATTTAACTACTACACAGAGGTTAATGTACCCTGTAATAAAAAAATTACAATATAAGTGTTAATTTTAAAATCTCATTTTTATTTGAGGATGTTTATACGTAAGCGTCTACTCGGAATTATTTTTCATCCTCATATGTGTTTCTTAAAAATGTATTTGAAAACATTTTTAATATTTCCTAGAATATGGGTTAAATTCATTTATACCTTTTTTTTTAATTTTTATGAAATGTTTTGAAAATAATCTTTCTGTCGTTTTCCAAACAATGTACTTTATAACCTTTTTGACAAATTAAGGTAAGAATGTTTTTTAACTTATATGACGGGTGCAGCTATTTTCCACCGTTTTAACACCTACGAAGCATCCCTTACATGCTTATAAGAATATTTTCAAATTAAATCTTTGATTTTATTATTTTTGGTAATTTAAAAGATTTCAAAATATAATGAGATATTTCTCTCAAATATTTTTGATTACATCAATTTCAACATCCTTTGATGAATTTTACACTTGTTTGATGATGATTTATTATTATACAATCTTTTATATTGTATTGATGGTTTTTGGATATTTTTGATTGGGGTGTGTAATTATTATACCATTCATGGTTTATAGTTAAATTATTAAGATTTAATTTTCTATTTTTTATACGAAGGATTATGTTATGTTTCAACCTTTTCCTATGAGGAATGCATTGGACATTGTACGTTCGAGGTGGAGCCTGATATAGATATTCGATGCATCGATAGGTATAAGGATAAAAACTACTGTCTTGGAATAAGGCCTTGAAAAAATATTATCAATAGTCTTGGAAGGATGCCTTTACTATGAGGTAATGATGTCTGGCGTTATGCATTCCATCTTTATTAAATTAACTTTTGATATTACATGTGATTATTAGACTGGTAGAATATCCTTGTGAATATGTAAATGGAATTATAAGATTTATCTTTCACATATTATTCTAAACATTATTTTTAGAAGGCCTATCTTTTAGTCTTATACATTTCCATAAATGATTATTCTTATTTATGTTAGTTTACGCTATATTTTTTATCCTTACTGAGCATCTGAGCTCACCCCCTTCTTATGTTTTCTTTTTACCTAGATGTCAAGAAGTATATTATGATTAGCATGTAAGGATAGGATAAGGGATATTATTTTTTAAAAAGGGGAGAAAATGTTTTTTTAAGTATTGATGTATTGTTAAACTAATGTATTTATCTAGTACTTCCATGGCTACTAAACTAATATGCCTTTTGGGACTTGATATCTTATGATCATGGCACTGTTATGTAATAATTCACTGACTCTAGGTAACTAGGTCTGGGCCATTACACCATAGTTTCAGATGACCTTTAGGGCCTGTTAAAACTGTGGTGTAATAATATTTTTCATGGTAAAAAGTGTTCCATCCTCTGGAATCCATAATGATGCTTTTTCACATATAGAAATATTATCTAGAAGAATTATATAAATTCCTGGAAAGTATGATAGGTACAATTACAATAGATTTATAATTGGTGATTCTTTATTTCATATTAGTGATTCTTTATTTCTATTTCATTAAGATATTTTAATATTTTATATATTAATACTTGGGATTTTTTCCTATGTGATGGATATTTTTACACCAATTGGTATGATGTGAGATCAAGGAATCTATAGTACCAATTGTTTTCTCTCCCTATCATATGACATGGTTACTCGGATTTTTCTAGTTCTCTAAATTAAATCCACTTGATTTTTATATTTTTTTTTGGATTGGATCATTTCCAATAAATCCCAAATATTATTTTATCGTCGATGGTTGTATGTTACTACAACTATTGGGTTTTTCACAATATTTCAAGTATATGGGGACCTAAGTCCAATAGGAATTGTATATTTTTATACTGAGTTTGGGAAATTGATATATGTGTTCACATTTGATATTGATAATGAATAATTTTCCTAGTGATATCCCTCTAATTTACTATGAGTATCATAGGTGTTCATTTCAAACATCTTAGGTTTTCCACTAATAAGAAATGTTGAGTTTTCTATCAATATAGTATCTCATACTCTACCAGTGTACATTACCTCTTACCAAATGGGACCAGCTAAAAAGAAGGATATGAAGTCTCTCTTGGATGATTTCTATAGAAATTATTTATACATTCATTTATGTCACTATTGGTGTAACAAGTTAACTTTTCTGGGAAGGAATATGGTTCAATTTTCAATTACATGGATTATCAAAATATCATTTTAATTATAAAAAAGACCATGCAAATATTTCCTCACATTGATGATATATATCCCCAGGTGAATGGTGTGAATCAGTTTTCAAAGATTGATCATCTATCTAGCTTGCATAAATTTACTATAAATGAATCTGACAATCTAAAAAAATCATTTTGAGTATGTATGGACATTATGAGTACATAGTTGTGCCATTTGATCTATAAGACGATCATTTGTTCATTATGGATTTGATGTAATTTAATTTTCACTAGTATATTGATAACTTTTAGGTATAATATTTGGATGTCATCCTTGTTTATGACTCGTTAGATGGATTTCACCCATTTGATTAATGATCCCAAAAATATAAACACACATGTTTATCAAAATGAAAACATAGTTGTAGATGTCTTGGAAAACATAGGATTAAATCAATAAATTTCATAGTTCGAAGACCTCACCGTTGATCTTATACTCCTAGATAAAAATTATTGTAAAATGAACCATATTTTAGACTCATGAAAAATATTTATTTAATAATAAAAAAAATTTGGTCGTTTTAGTCAGAACACATTATCCTATAAAAATGTAAACATTATTCCGAGCATTCAAAATGTGATTTCTGGATTTGTGATGTAATACTCATAGGAAAAGTGTAATCATAACATTCCATATTAGTGGATCCTATGATAGTGAATGTTGTATAGACATTGGACAAATACTAAAATGTTGTTGAGATTCATATATTCATGGCCATATTAATTTATTATCATCGGTTTGGGAATTTCATCTCTAAATTCTTTTCTCTAATGTATGCAATAACAAGAAGGGGAGTAAAATCTAATTCGTATGAGAATTGATAGAATTATTTTGTTTATGAGAAACTTCATTTGTCTTATGAATCGTGGTTTACTCTTCCCGAGGTAGGGTACTTCAATGTGTGATTCTGTGATTAATTAAAATCTGGTTTGGTATTTATTTTAATGCAAGGTGTTCAGGTCATTGCCTATGTACCTCATCAGATTATGACACATAAGAATAGTTACCTAACCCATTACCTTGAACATGAATATGGGATGTATTTTATTATTATTTGGTGCACTTATGTTTCTATATTATGGACTATCGTCTCTTTAAAAAATAAGTTCTTAATATATATATATTCCAAAAATATTTTAATCCCCTCAAGAGGTGTTGAGTGGAATACCTACAATCATTCAAATTTGACATCATGTATACCATAATGAGAGGGAATTTCATAGATGAATATTAATGGATGAAACATCAGACCCGCACAGTTAAAGAATCATTGGAGGAGTGGATCTTGATGGATCAATTCAAATATATGCATATTGGTGTTCAAGAATATTATGTCGAGTTTCCTTGGCCTGTGTTCTATTTTCATCCTCACTTATTGAGATGATTATTCAAGATCTGCATCATGATGATGAGTTCTGTATAATTAGTTACTCTCATTACGGTTGGAGACTATTCAATTAAGTTCATTCTCCACTGATATTGTAAAGACCTAGAATTTATATGGAATTTGTTTTCTTAAATACATGGGAATTTTTACAAGTTTGGGAAAATTGACGGCACCTGATTTTGAGACCTGGTGTTACTAGGAACAATTTCTGAAGCTTTTTTGGGTATGTTCAGTAAACATACGAGCGGTTTTTTATTACATTTGAACTAGTTCTTGGAATTGAAATCTGAGGGCACCGTTGAACTCACAGTGCCTATATTCCCTTAAGGAAATTTTCTCCTCGACAGAAGTTAGTCGATATTAGAAGATAGATTTTGGGTTTTCGTGGAAACTAATAAAATTAAGTGAGTTTTCACTTTATTTTATTAGATCCTCCATGTGGGTTTTTTGTGTTTAAAACCTACTCATGGGAGTTGTAGGCAGGACCACCACACCTTAACCTCCCATGAGAGGTTATGGTAATGGGGCCCACCGCAACATAACCTCTTAAGAGAGGTTATCGCTTGGGGACCACATGGGGCTTAACCCCCATATTGATGGAGGAGAGTAAAATATCTCAACTCTACATCATTAATGAAGGAGGTCCTCTTTACGTCCCCTAATTAATTCCTTGTTCCAACCACTTGAATTAATTAAGGGGAGCCTATCTATATAATTAAATTCCTTATTTAAATTTCATGACAACATCTAAAATAATAGAAAATCTATTATTATTTTTGGCTTGGCATTTCTCATTTGGTGGGAGCCTTTGAGAGGAGGGCTTGTGAGAATTAGTGTTCACCAATGAAGAACCCCATCTCCCAACAAAGGATGAAGAATGATGAACGCTGACCTTTTTCAACTTCTTCTTCGAAGCTTGAACCATCAGGATTCGTCTTCAACAAACGACTTCTGCGACCTCTGCAAACCACCCTGTCCCTGCTTTGTGCCGGTGCTCCGGGTCGACCCACGGCCCTCCGGCCAAGACACCCCAGCCGCACCACCGTTGGCCCACACCACTCGGCTCTCGTCCGCTGTCGGCCTCCTACCGGCATGCCTGGTCAGGACACCCTCCCGCCTAGCCGCATGCCTCCCGGCCGCCGAACCACCAGGCTGCACACTACTTGGCCCTTCTAGCCCACACAGGTTGTGCCCTGCCCGAACCGTCCGCATGTTGGCCAACGTGCACGCCCCGTGCACCACCCTGAGTCGGCCCCCTTGCGGCTTCATGGACGAGCCGGTGACCTGGCTCCCTTGCGGCCTCCCATCCGAGCCAGCATCCCGGCCCCCCTCACTACCTCCCGGCCGATCCGGCATCTTGGCCCCCCTCTTGTTTCCCTAGAGGAACCGTCCCCGGCTATACCCATATGACCGAGCAGCGCTCTTGCGGTGCACCAGGCCAAACCGGCCACGAGCCCGGACCGAACCGCTCTCGTGACCTGCTGGGCTTGGCCCAGTGGGCCAGGCCAAAGCCAATAGGCTGACTCACCCAACAGGCCAGGCCGGACCCATCGGGTCAGTATGGGCGACCCAAACCGGGTCAGCCGAGACCATGTCGGTCTGACATGGTCGGACCAGACTTAGGGCCACTACCGACCCCTTTACTTTCTTTGGCCATATCTTTGGCACCAGATGTCCGTTTTACGATCTTTCAATAGCACTGGAAATCATAGATCATAGACGTCCCTTTATGTATAACCCACTAGAGTTCAGGGTTTAGTTGAGATCCGGTCAGGTTGGATCGTACACGAATCCAACCAGGCCTCTGGGAATAAAAGGCTAAAAACTGACGTACTGAGCATCCGATTGACACGGCGTCTGTTGCATTGAGACCCCTATGACATGGTGGAAATTTTATATTATTCTTATTGGGACTTCATGGAAGATGATGTATCAACACTCGGCATGAGGAGAGGACCCTCTCGGAATCATACATGCTTCGTGCGGAACCCTGTGGCTGGCTGTGCACTGACGACTGTTCCTCTATCATGTGTGGGTTCAATAGTACTGATGACTATTCTTGGATCATGTGTGGGTTTGACACCTCTGACGACTGTTCCTGGATCCTGTGTGGGTTCGACAGTTCTGAATTCTATTCTTGGATCCTTTGTGGGTTAGACAAAATAACTATTCCTGGATCCTGTATGGGTTCGACAGAATAGATGATTTAGTGGCTACATCTGATCATATCTATCTCTCTACAAAAGATGTATACGTATGTGAGTTGATTATGTAATTTGTGTTTTCCTCATGATTAAGATGGATTACTTGATAACATATATATTTGTGTGGGAATATACCTAAGTGGGGTTATATGTTTATTTAATACATTGTAGTTTATCGTTGTTGGATTTTTGTGAGACCTTGAGGGTCTAGAGGTACCTACTGAGTATTATAATACTAACCCCTACACGGGTTATACCCAAAACATGTTGTGTTGGATGTAGATGACATACATCGCTGACCGAGGCTGATTGTACGAGGACTGTATGGTACCTAGAGGTGGATCTCACAACGAGTCGGTACACGGAGGACACAGACGGGCGTGGAGTGCGGAGGAGGCTATCTTTACCTACCCTTCTGGTAGGATCCATGGTTGATCATCCAGGATATTCTTTTCCCCTTTCAGATATTTTTTTCCTTTTTTATACTTGTACTTTCAATTGGGCTAGTATTTCCGGCCTCTTTATTTTTCAGAACACTCTAGTTATACCATTTTATTTAGTGTTTTGTATACATATTTGTACTCTGTTGTGTGTGTTATCATTTATAAATGGAGTTCCATACCAGTTTAGGGATTTATGCCTTTGGTGCTTGTCACCAGCCCCTGGCCTATAGAAGGATTTTTTGGGGTAGTCACGGCATGAGCCCCGGGGGACGTGTCGTGAAAAATTGGTATCAGTGGAGTCAGTTATACCGTAGAACTTAGGACTCTGGTCTTTAATTTATTTGAAAAAATATTGTTATGTTTAGTGATTTTGGTTTTCAGTTCAGGGAGTCTAGAGTTAGTGCGGCGACCTACCAATCCATACATTAGGTCCCTGAATTACTATTTCTAACTCAATGCATGCAATCACTTATTGCGTGTGTGTATTGATGAGTCTTCTTTGTGATATCTTTTGAGTCAGATCACTATGAATAACTTATTTACTGTGGTGCACCTATTTCATTACAGGATGCCTCAACGCAAATAACTAGCCAGTGTTCCATGATTTGTTTGATATGGAAGCCCATAGAGCGAAGAGGCCATGATGCAGGGCCCTATCACAGCGGAGGCACCAACGGTACCACTACCTGTTGGGCCACCGGTGCCACTAGCCCTAGCAGAAGAGATTGCACGCCACATGAGCGCGTTGCATGAGTTCCAGTGCCAGAGGCTGCCTAGGTACAGGGGAAAGATGGACCTGCAGGTAGTTGAGGATTGACGGGAGGCTGTGGTGAGGGTCTTTTGACTAGTAGGGATACCAGAAGTCCTTTTGGTGATTTTTGTCGTGAGTCTCATTCAGGAAGAAGAAGGAAGATAGTAGAGCTGAATGCTCGAGGTACAAGACGAGGCGACACTACTCTATGCAAAATTCATGAGCCTATTTTGGGAGGAGTTTATGCCAGCCTCCCTACGTGCAGTGCGGATATAGGTCATACTTCATCTACAGTTGTAACACCCCAAGCTTCCACGGTACACATCTCTTTGAATAATACAGTAGCGTGTGTTGTACGCAGCTTCGAGTTCTAACACACGCCATAACCAATCAAAGTACCCGTTATGAATATTAATACCAAATTTTTGAAATTTTATAAATTTTATCTTTCAAAATGGACTTCTTTTTTGGATTCTGAATATCGAAATTAGCCTATGTTGAATTTTTGGTATTTTTCTGAGAACTTCCAATTTTACTTGAATAGTGAAAAATACATAAAAACAGCTTTTTTAATAAAAATAATTTATATTGATAAATTAAACTATTGAGTGGTTTTAAAGTATAATTAGAATATATTTTTACCATTTTATCAAATGGTGGTCATTAGAATTAATTTCACTTTGAAATTGGACATAAACAATTGTCAATCTTTTGATATATATTGTTTCTTAAAAACACGCTATTAGTTGTGACAGCGGGAATTAATTAAGAAATTAATTAATGAAACTTAAATGTTTGGAATTTTTTAAAATAGAAATAATTTTTGAATTCGGAATATCAATTATAGCTTAGGGTGAAATTTTGGCATTGGTCTGAAAAACTTCAATTTTTGATGAATAGTGAAACCACTAAGTGGTAGTTAAATAACTGAATTTTCATTTAAATGAAATATTACCACTTCTGTGATTTGATTTTTAAAAATATGACATACATGGTTGTCATTAGGAAGGAAAATTTGGTTCAATGGGATGAAAATAATTTTTTGGTGAATAGTAACTTTTATTTTTAATTAATCACGATTAAAGGTAATTAGTGAAATTAAAGGTAAAAATAGTATTATAAAAATATGGAATGACCTTTACACTTGAACTACCCATATTGTATGTGTCCTGGACGACCAATAAAATCCATGGGTCAACTTGGGGACCCCATAAAGCCACTTTGGTAGGAAAATGACATAAATAACGTTTATTTAAAGTTAAAATAAAAATGTCACAAACATAAGTTGTTTTACTAAATAAAATTTAAATGGGGTTATACAAGTCATATATTTGACTATAAATATTCATTATAAAGTTAAAAAGATTTCCTACATCATGATATTTTTTTAATAATTTTTAGACATTAAAAAATTAAATTATTTATGATACCATGATGATGGAGCAATTACCTCATTAATTAATGATTTAAATAAAATGAAAAGATAATGTAAAATCTAAGACATAAACTTGTCAAAAACCTATTGGATGAGTATATTTCGAACCCTTATCACCTTATCCATGAAATATATATGTGTGGGAACTTTAGAATCCGAAAAATCATTTCATAATAATGTAACATTTTAATCATTCCAAGAGTGCCCCTCCTCTCCTGTTATAAAAGACACCCATCTCTACCACCTTACTAACACCTTAAAAGCCTTTTGGCTCGGCCAACCTCTGTTCAAATACTCTCTAAACTTCCCTACCTTACTCTTAGAAGCCTCACTTTGGGCATAATTCTTCCCAAGGAATCCTTTGGCTCAAATCAAAAGAGTTACCCGATTTTAAGGTAATGTCTTCTCTAATGTTGTTTTGTTTTATTTTGCTTCTCCAACCCCATAAACTATTTTTATTCATTTCTTTTGTAACAATACAAGTATCCTAAATATACTAGTATGTTTTTATAATAAGGATTCTAGATACACTTACACACATCTACATCTAATGGTTAAAGAACATACGGTTTCTGTGGATGGTGAATTTCTGCCTCACGAAACGATGATTGTTCATCACTCATATAACACCTCTAATGGTGGCCATTTTTATGACACTATTTTCATATATGATATATATATTATGTTTATGTTTTCCTTATGCTTCTGTATTTCTCATTTATGTCATACTTTATAATTTCCATTATGGGTAAACGCGATAATTTCATTTTAGAAAGTTCAGACTACCGCCCCCTCAAAGTGATTTGAATCGTTAATGCCATATGTGGGATGTATAATGGATGGAGTAAATATTATTTTACAGTATATTATACTGTAATTATAGTATAACTTTATATAATTATAATTTCATTCCATTAAATATGAAATAGAAATGAAAGTAGCGTTCATGCGTACGTACGGCTTACTGTCTCCATGAACGGTGCATTTCATTTCTTACATCTAAATGTTATGTAATATTATAAATGAATGTATATACTGGATATATATGATATATATGATATCTAAATCATGAATATAATTCTATAGATAATGTATATTCTACCACTTAAACAACATGTAATTATAAGATGTTTATTTTTGACTCAAGTACCTAAGATCGACAAAACGGCCGTTATAAACATAAATAATTACATAATCTTCATAACATGGTAATAAGTGATATAAAAGGAATAATGAACATGAAAAAGGTTCTTATGTAAATAGAAATTAACTCTAGTTTATTATTCAGGAGGTTAAAGAACGATCGAGTCAAGTCGGACACGAGGTAAGGGAACTTCTTAACCCAATTTCTATTCTTTGGGTTAATCTCCTATTTTCAAATTATGTCATGATATTATTATATCCTATCATGTATTTGTAATTTAATTATGTTTACTTATAGTTTATACACATAATATATCTATTTTATTTAAAAAATGATCTTTGTAAGGTACTTCGTCTCAATCTCCTTTCATTGGGGAATATTTGGTTTTATACACAACTATCCTTTATATGGTGTATAAACCCCGTTGACTTTTATGTCTATTCAAAAGGAATATTTTTATACGAATTGTTTTACTAAATGAAAAAATGAATGTTTTTCTTGTCATAAGTATGCGGCGACAACGAATTCTCCACCGCCATGGCCATTATTTGGGATTCGGCTTTCTCTACAAGCCATAACTTTTTTTAAATGAAAAATAAATACCAAGTTTTAATTTTCTTTTATTTTGGTATTGAAATTGGTTTTGATAATATTTGTATTATATCATTGTGTCGTATTGATTTCTTGTGATTGAAATGTGGAAATGTTATGTTGCCTTTATTCATGTTTTATGTGATACGATTATGTTATGGTTTATGATATGTTTAAACCTATTCATATGAGGAATGCATTGGACTTAATAAGTGACGGGTGGAGCCTGCTACAGCTCCTCGGTGCATCGGTAGGTCTCATGAGACAAACTAGTGTCTTGGCACGAGGCCTTGAAAAAATCTTATTTGTGGTCTTGGAACGAGGCCTTGGCTCTGTGGTTATGATAGTCTGGCATTATGCATTCCATCATTATGAAAGTGGTTATTGATATTGCATGTGATTATTCAACTAGTAGAATATCCATGTGAAAAAGTAAATGGAATTATCTCATTTTACATTTGCCATATTATGTTGAAGTTCATGTTTAAAAGGCTTTTGTTTTAGTTATACATTGCCTTAAATGTTAATGTTTATTTATGAAAGCTTCTGCAATATTGATATCCTTACTGAACATCTGAGCTCACCTCATTCAATGTTTTAATATTTTCCAGGATGTGAAGAAGTATTTTATGAATGACCTACAGGGATAGTCAGAAGAGGATATGAGTGTGGACTATGGAGACTTTTCTATTTTAGATTTTCACTTTATGATGTAGTGTAACATTTATGAATGTATCTAGTGTTTCCAAGGCTACTAAACTAATCGGTCTTTCGAGACTTGATCTTTTGTGATCATGCCAATGTTACGGAGTAATGCACCGACTCTGGGTAACTAGGGTCGGGGTGTTACAACAGTAGGGTAGCATGATGGTGGCATAGTACTCAGTGAGGTTCACCGACCTCTTTCTCTACTCTACAGATATGGTGTGTTCCCCATTCTTCGGGGCTTGGACCTTTGAGATGGGGCTCAGGTGAGAGATCAGGGCGTCGATGATCTCTCTCATCATCCTGAAGCAGGAGGGGGTGTGAGAGGGAGCCCTCTTAGTGGATTGTTTCCTTGTTGATCAATCGCTAGCAATGAGACCCACCACCGAGAATCACGTAGAGGAGTCTTTTTCAGCTGGCAGTATCAGATGTCATAGAGGTCCAAGTGGACCAGAAAATCCTGTGGATGACCTAAAGGCTCAGGTTCAGTTGTGTGAGGTGCATGAGACAGAGAAATTAATTTGAATAACAAGCCGTGTTTCACATGTGGAGGGAAGGTTCACATGGCTCGAGACTGTCCGACCCACCATACAACAGTTGAGGGGCCTCCCAGGCCGAGGCAGAGATTCGATCGAGGCGATCGGCTGGCCGCAGGAGGACGTGGCAGAGGATCTGGTCATGAAGCTGGTAGTGGACGACATTACAAGGTGTTACCACCTCCACCACCAGGAGGTCCACCCCAACAGTAGGGAGCATGTCGATAAGGGAGAGATCAGTTCTAGGTAGCTGAGGATTACAATCACGGCGCTCTAGATATGATTTGAGGTACGATATGTGTCTACTCTACCTTGGATGGAATACTTATAGACATAGGTTCTAGTCACTCTATCATTTTCACCGCCATCATTCGGAACTCAGAGATTCTGATGGACCTGTTGGTTCGATTCTTACTGTTAGAGACTCCTACAGGATCAGACTCAATAATTACGCATGGGTTCCAGCAGTGTGAGATTACTCTAGGAGGAGAGAGCTTTGGCTAGGATCTCCTCGTAGGGGGTGTCGAGGCCTTACAATGTCATCTTGTGTATGGAGTGGTTATCTACAGTCCATGATGAGATCGATTGTATTAGGCGAAAAGTGCGGTGTGTCTGCAGTGATGGGACCAGGTTCACCATCACCGAAATGAAGGGAGTCATTACAGTGCATGATGGACTTTCATAGAGGATGGTGTATCCGATCACTCATTAGGTGGCATGTCTTACCCTAAGAGTGGTTGATGTGGATAATCCAAGTTATTCGATATTGGCGGACCAGTACGTGGATGTTTCCCTGACGATTTCCCAGGTCTACCTACTTGCAGAGAGGCGGAATTCTATATTGACTTATACCTTGGGACAACACTAATATCTACTCCAGTATATCGGATGGCTCCCACTGAGCTTCGCGAGCTGCGGGTAAGGACAGAGGACTTGCAGAGGAAGGGATTCATCCGACCTAGTATTTATCACTCGGTAGCCCCGATTCAATTTTTCGAGAAGGCAGATGGAAGCTTGAGGCATTGTTTAGACTATCGTTTCCTAATCCAGGTGACCATGAAGAACAAGTACACACTCACAAGGATTGACGACCACTTTGATCAGCTGAAGGGTGAACAGTGGTTCTCAACGATAGACCTCAGATCAGCCTATCAACAACTCAGAGTTCGAGACATGGATTTGTAGAAGATGAATTTTAGATATCCGTATAGCCAATATGAGTTATTGTATATGCCTTTCGGTGTAACCATCACTCAAATAGTGTTCTTGGGAATCATGAATAGGATCTTCAAGCCATACCTCGATCGCTTTGTTGTAGTTTTTCTCGATGACATTCCGATCTGCTTGACTACTGAGGGGGAGAAAGCCTAACATTTGCAGGTAGTACTGGACACACTCCGAGAGTACTAGATTTATGGTATGCTCTTGAAGATCTAGTTTTGGATCCTAGAGGTTCTCTTTTTGGGAAATGTAATATAGGAGGTTGGAGTTGCGGTGGATCCAGCGAAGATTGAGGAGGTACTTGCTTGGAGCCACCCAGGAGTGTGATGGAGGTTCATAGTTTCCTGGGTTTGGATGGATATTATCGGAGGTTCATACCAAACTTCTCTATAGTTGCAGCACCACTATCAACCTTTATGAAGAAGTTCTACCATTCGTGTGGTCAGAGAGAAACCAACATAGATTTTGGGAGCTGAGGTAGAGGCTGAATAGTGCCCCCATTTTGAGTGTTCCAGAGGAAGGCGAAGGGTATGTAGTCTACTGAAACACATCAAGGACTAGAATCGAGTGTGTCCGGGTATAGGTGCGAGAAGTGATCACATATGGTTCTCGGCAACTAAGATAGCACGAGCAGAACTATGTTACCCATGACCTTGTGTTAGCTGTGTCGGTCTTCACCTTGAAGATGTCGCGACACTATCTGATGGGAGAGCATTTCACAATCTACTCTGATCACAAGAGTTTCAAGTATATATTCTCTCAGAAAGACCTAAACCTAAGATAGCATTGATGGCTTCAGTTCTTCCAGGACTATGAATTCGAGATAGTCTATAGTCCTTGGATGGGGGACGTTGTAGCAGATGCACTCGGTAGGAGGTACGGTATATTCCTTATTGGAGAGGCGATGGAGCAGCAAGTCACTTTGAAAATATCCTTTATGTATTGAAATGGAGAATCCTTTATATGGTGTCTTACAATCACTACCCACTTCTTCAGAAAGTCATTGAGGCTCACCATGGGGACGATGACTGCGAGACACGACATGCACAGATATCCACAGGACAAGCACCTGAGAGACTTTTTGATGGTGAGGTGCATTTCATCCTCTTCAGAGGACATACTATAGTACCAGTGTCTCATTAAGATAAATTGTTGATGGAGTTCCACACATAGACTTTAGCGGTACATCCAGTAGTGGCGAAGATGCACCGGGACCATCGACGAAATCACTTGTGGCTAGGTATGAAGAAGGCAGTAGTGAAGTTTGTCTCTCGGTGCCTCACTTGTCTGCAAGTGAAGGCGGAGCATCTTGTACCAATAGTATTAGTACAACCTTTAGAGGTCCCAAAGTTGATGTGGGATTGGATATGCATAGACTTTGAGACTGTAACACCCCAAGATTCTACGGTACGCTTCTCTTTGAATAATGCGATAGCGTGTGTTGTACGCAACCCCGAGTTCTAACAACCAATCAAACTAGCCGTTATGAATAGTAATACATACTTTTTGAAATTATATATATTTTATATTTTAAAATGGACTTCATTTCTGGATTTGGGATATCAAATTTAGCCTAAGGTAATGTTTTGGTACTTTTCGGATAACTTTCATATTTTGATGAATAGTGAAAATTACTAAATTTTATTTAAAAACAACTTTTTTAATCAAAGTAATTAATAGTGATAAATTATGAATTTGAGTGGTTTTAAAGTATATTTAGAATATATTTTTACAATTTAATACAATGTTGGTCATTGGACATAATTTTACAATTAAACCGAACATAAACAACTGTCAATCATTTGATAGTTATTATCTCTTAAAAACACGCTTTTTGTTTTGACAGCGGGAATTAATTTTAAATTAATTTCTGCCACTTATGTGTTTTGAATTTAGAAAAATGTATTACATATTTGGAATCAGGATGTTCAAATTGTGTAAATAGGTAACTTTTATTTTTAGACATTTTGAATAATTACTGTGGTAAATATTTTATTTACCATGGTTAAGGGTAAATCTGGTAAATAAGTGTTAAAAAATAATATTATAATAATACTAAATTACCCTAAAACGTGTCTTAACCCTATTGGTTGATACATGGTCGACCATGGGCATCTTTGGGTCGATTTTGGGACCCCATGGATCCACTTGTAAGTGACAATGACACTTTATTTTAATTAAGTTAAAATTAATACAAAAATGACACAAGCATATATCTTTTAGAAAAATAATTGTTACATAAGGTTATATATGTTGTATTTTAGATTATAAATATTCATTAGAAAGATAAAAAGATTTCCTACATAATTATATTTTATTTATAATTTTTAGACATCAAATAATTTAAATTATTAATGACACAATAATGATGGAATGTTTACCTCATTAATAAATCATTTAAATAAATAAGATTATAATGATTAAAATATTATCTAAAACCTGTCCAATTATTATTGGTTGATGTTATTTAGAATATGAGTCATATTAGCTTCGACCTCAATTATTTTTGGACCATTATAAACCGAATTTAATTATATTATAAAGTAATACTTTCACTCTTTCCTAAAGAGCCCCTCCTCTCCCTTATAAAAGGAGACCACTTCTACTCATTCCTCACACCTCTCAAGACACTTGGCTCGGCCAAACTCTGCCCTAATACTCTCCCAACTTCCCTCACTACAACCTAGAGTCCTTATTTTGATCATAAAGCCAACCTAAGGAGCCCTTTTGATCAAATCAAAAGGAAGAACCCGAAGAAGAGGTAATGTTTTCACCACCCCTTTTCAAGTTCATTTCTTCTTCCACTTCTTCTTTCTTTGTTCTTACCATTCTAAAATAATAACTCCAGTATCTCACATATACTGTGATGTTATTATAAATATGGTACAACCATATTTAGTATTCTATCCACCCTTTGAATAACATGTCACCATACGTGCGTACGTACGGCTTACCGTCTCCACGTCGTGGTGTAATTGTTATTCAATAATTATTATTTGGATGGGTATAATTATGATGTGAAAATAATGTAAATAATAAATATAACATTTTAATTATTATTTGTATATGATATAACATCCATTTATATATTATTTTAATATCAAAAGAATGATATTGCCGCTCGTGCGTACGTACGGACTACCGTCTTCACAAACACGATAAGATTCATGCTCCATCGTATCCATTCAAGTATAATTATCATTTGATGATTTAAAATTGATGTTTAAGGACTTGATATCATTCTTGATATGAATAATATACAACCTATCCATTACAAACATGGCTTACGTAACAAAACATATAAAATAAAACAAGTATGTTAACACCCGAAACAACGATAATACTAAGATATTATTATCAAATCAATATTAAAAGATCATATATGATATCATATTAATGTATATGATTCTTTTATAATTTAATAACAATTATTTCAACATTATACAGGAGGTTAACCTACCCCAACCAAGGAAAAGTACAAGGTAAGGGTTATTTCACAATCTCTTCATTATCCGAGGTTGTTTATACGTAATAATCTACTGGGATCTCATTATCATCCACGTCCATGTTTCTTCAAAATGTATTTCAAAACATTTTTAATATTTAAAAGAATATGGGTTAATGTCATTTATACCCTTGTTTGACTTTTTATTAGAGGTTTATAAGGGAATCTTTCCATCATTTTCCAAACAAGGTGCTTTTTAACCTTTTCGACAGAATTAAGATAAGAATGTTTTTTTAACTTATACGGCGGGTGCGGTTATTTTCAGCCGTTATAAAATAGTCAAAGAATCCCTTACAAGCTTATAAGAATATTTTCAAAGAAAATGTTTTATTTTATAAATATATGTCTCTTAAATGATTTCAAAATAGAAAGAGACATTTCTTTAAAAGGAGTTTTGATTTCATCTATGTCTACATCCTTTAATGGATTTTACGCTTATTTGAGGATGATATATTATGATACAAAATTTTTATATTTTATTGAAGGTTTTGTGATATGTTTGACTGTGGATGGGCTATTTTTTTATATACCATTCATGGTTTATGGTGAAAGTATTGACATTTCGTATGCTAGTTTTAATACGAATGTTTATGTTATGTTTAAACCTTTTCATATGGGAATGAATTGGACTTAATATGTGATGGGCGGAGCCCGCTATAGCTCCTCGATGCATCGGTAGATCTCATGAGACAAACTAGTGTCTTGGCACAAGGCCTGGGCAAAATCTTATTTGTAGTCTTGGCACGAGGCCTTGGCTATGTGGTTATGATAGTCTGGCATTATGCATTCCATCATTATGAAAGTGGTTATTGATATTGCATTTGATTATTCAATTAGTAGAATATCCATGTGAATAAGTAAATGGAATTATTTCATTTTATTTATGCCATACTATGTTGAAGTTAAAGTTTAAAAGGCTTTTGTTTTAGTTATACATTTCTTTAAATGTTTATTATTATTTATGAAAGTTTCCGCTATATTGTTATCCTTACTGGGCATTTGAGCTCACCCCTTTTCTATGTTTTATTTTCCCAGGATGTGAAGAAGTAAATTATGAATGACTTGCAGGGATATTATGAGGGGTTAATAGTGTGGACTATGGAGGCAATATGTTGTTGTAGTAGTTTTTTTTATTTTGATGATGTAATGTAAAACTTATGAATATATCTAGTGTTTCCAAGGCTACTAAACCAATCGGTCTTTCGAGATTTGATCTTTCTTGTGATCATGCCAATGTTATGTAATTAATGCACCGACTCTGGGTAACTGGGGTCGGGGCGTTACAGTTGGTATTAGAGGAAGTTTAGTACAAACCTTGGAAGCTAGATTTAGATAAACTCTGATTAGAGCACGTAGACCTAAGATGAACTTTGAGGAATAGTATAGAAGAACTTCCTAGAATTTTGGTATTGTAGAGATTTTGTGAGTTTTCCGAGCAATACATCCCTGTATGGATACGAACAGGTAGAGGCGGATCTGGCACAGATGTACCTAGGGGTAAAACCCGAAAACACCGCTTTGAGCTAGACTCGAACGGGAACTTGTGCACGACAACGGGCCTTGCTTCACTCTTGGTTACGACACTCCCGGGGGATATTCTTAGGATAACTCTTATTTTCATTAAAAATCATTATGAAGGGTTTATGAGCATATAATTACTCAAAGAAAACATTTTTATGATTATGGATTATATCCATAAATAGTTCAATTTATGTTAAGTGTTTTATAAGTATGGGATTATGTATTTTGATTCATAAACTGATCTAGTTTATGCCATTGTTAAGAAATGGTGCCTAGTGGAAGAAATGGAAAACGTATCAATGCACGCACTCCATGTAGGGATTTCCCTCCTGCTGAAGATAATTATAGTGGGGCTGGTGATGCAACTGGTGCCGATCAGCTAATCACCATACTGGGACAACTTACTCAGGTTATGAATAATAACCTTACCCGTATGGAGCACCCTGATCCACATCGTTGAGGATCAATGTTAGATCGATTCATGAGGCAACAACCACCAACGTTCAATGGGATTACAAATCCCTTAGTATCTGAGAAATGGATAAATTCCCTAGAGAAAATATTTCAGGCTTTGGGGAGCAGTGAAAGGGAAAAATTTATCATGGTAGTTTACCGCCTCACTGGAGATGCTGATCAATGGTTGTCATTGATTCAAAACATGAAGGAAGATGATGAAGTATCAAATATGGAATGGAGGGAGTTCAAAGATCTGTTTTTAGAAAAATACTTCCCTCGCGACCATCAAGCAGATATGGAAAGGCAATTTCTATGTCTGAGACAGAAGGAGGATGAGAATGTCGTAAAGTATGAGGCTAACTTTACAAGGTTAGCAAGGTACGCTAGTGATTATATATGTAACCAAAGAAGTAAGATTGATCATTTCTTTGATGGGTTAAAACCATTTCTCCGTCGATCATTAGTCTCACAATCCTTTTCATCGTACGAAGACATTGTCTCATGTGCTATCAAGACCGAAAAGGAATTCTCTAAGTCTTATGACTTTAAAGCAAATCAAGAGAAGAAGAGACCTGCTGATCAATCTGGGAATGGAAATAAGGGGAAGAAGGGAAAGGTTGAATATCCATCATGTGGTAAATGCGGGAAGAAACACCCTGGTACTTTCTTGAAGGGAATGGGAGTCTGTTACAAGTGTGGTGAAAAAGGCCACCAAGCTCGTGATTGCAAGGGGAAGAAAGAAGCTACCAACGTTCAGTGCTACAATTGTAGGGAGATGGGGCATTATGCAAATGAATGTCCTAAGACTGATGAGAAGTTACCTCAGAAAAGGCCAAGGGATCAAGGCCAGGCTTATGCTATCACTACTGCTGAGGTAGAAGCTCCGAAAGACGTGGTGGCAGGTAATTTAATGGTTTCCTCAAGTTTAGCAAATGCATTATTTGATTCTGGATCATCTCATTGTTTCATATCTTCCCAGTTTTCTAAGAAAATTAGATATTTCCAATTTGATTTAATAAGGGAGTTGTCAGTTAAAACTCCTAAGGGAAGTATCATTGCAACAAAGTTTTGTGAATCAGTCCCCATTAGAGCACATAAATTTTCTTTATCTGCTGATCTCATCGTCATACCTATGATTGAGTTTGATATAATCCTCGGTATGGACTAGATTTCGGACTATGATTCAAAGATTTATTGTAAGAAGAAAGAGGTTACGATTCTTGATGATAATGATAAGGAAAACCTTATTTTTAGAGCAGAATCGTCACCACCTAATTCTTATTTAGATCCACCCCCAGTAGCTCAACTTAATTCAATTATTGGGGAGAAAGAGAATGAAATAACTGTCGGTGAGGAAAGGAATGTTCAGATAGAGGATGTACCTGTTGTGAAAGAATTTGTAGAATTATTTCCAGAAGATTTACCTGGACATCCTCCACAACGAGAAGTTGAGTTTTTCATTGATTTGATTCCTGGATCAAGGCCTATATCGAATACCCCTTATAGAATGTCCACTGTATAATTAGTCGAACTAAAGAAACAACTAGAGTAATTGAGTAATAATGGATTTATTTGCCCTAGTTTTTCTCCATGGGGAGCCCCTGTTCATTTTGTTAAAAAGAAAGATGGATCTATGAGGTTATGTATCGACTACAGGGAGATCAATGCTATAACGATAAAGAACAAGTATCCCCTTCCTCGTATAGATGATTTTTTTGACCAACTGCATGGAGCTCAATACTTTTCAAAGATTGACCTTCGATCTGGATACCATCAGTGAAGAAGGAAGACATTCCGAAGACAGCATTTCGAACCAGGTACGGGCATTACGAGTTTACCGTAATGCCGTTTGGATTGACTAATGCACCCTCTGTATTCATGGATCTGATGAATAGAGTTTTCAAGGAGTATCTCGATGAATTTGTGGTGGTATTTATTGATGAAATCTTGGTATACTCCAAAACCTACGAAGATCATGAAAATCACTTGCGCATTATCTTGAAGACTCTGAGGAGGCATGAATTATATGGGAAGTTTAGCAAGTGTGAATTTTGGCTTCAGGATATTTCTTTTCTTGGCCATATTGTGTTTAAAGATGGAATCTATGTTGATCCTTCTAAGACCAAGGCAATCCAAGAATGGCCAGCACCTACGAGTATAACTGAGGTACGTAGTTTTATTGGTTTGGCAGGTTATTATCGACGTTTCGTCCAGAATTTTTCCCGATTGGCTAACCCATTAACGAAGCTCACATGTAAAGGGGTTAAATTTGTTTGGACAAAAGAATGTCAAGAATGTTTCGAGGAACTGAAGAGAAGATTAGTCAATGCTCCTATATTGACACAACCATCGGGGAATGATGGGTTTGTTATTTATAGTGATGCATCAAAAAAAGGACTTGGTTGAGACCTTATGCAGAATGATAGAGTTATTGCCTATGCATCACGACAGTTGAAAATTCATGAACAAAACTATCCTACTCATGATCTTGAGTTAGTATTTGTGATCTTTGCTTTGATGATATGGAGACACTACCTCTATGGTGAAAAATGTGAGATTTATACTGATCACAAGAATTTGAAGTATATTTTCTCACAAAAAGAACTCAACATGAGGCAAAGGAGATGGCTTGAATTACTCAAGGATTATGATTGCACGATACACTACCACCCGGGGAAAGCAAAAAAGGTGGCAGATGCTTTGAGAAGAAAAGACCATGGAGATTTGAACATGATGAGAATTTAAAGGGATCCAATTTTCATGGATCTAGTGAAGATATACATGGGAATAACCAGGGAAGGTGAAACATCAATCCTTTTTCAAATGGTTGCCAAACCATCTTTACTAGAAAGGATTAAGAGTTCTCATACTGATGATGAAGAATTTCAGAAGAAGATTAAAGCTGTGAATGATGGGAGATTGAGAGACTTTGTGTATGAAGAAGGAATTTTGAAATTCGGGAAGAGACTTTGTGTTCCCGATTTACCTGATCTAAAAAGGGAATAGCTGGATGATGCTCATAGTTCCAATTTCTCTATACACCCTGGGAGCACAAAAATGTATAGAGATTTGAAGGAACATTTTTGGTGGGACAACATGAAGAGGGAGATTGCTGATTTTGTGTCAAGATGTATGGTTTGTCAACAAGTGAAAGCTGGAAGGCAACATCCTGGAAGAGTCATGCAACCTCTTCCCATACCGGAGTGGAAATGGAACAATATTACGATGGACTTTGTCATGGGGCTACCAAAGACTCCTAGAAGGAATGAAGCAATATGGGTTATTGTTGATCGTCCTACCAAGTCATCACATTTTCTTGCTATAAGAGAAGATCTACCCCTGGAACGTCTAGCAAGACTATATATTAATGAAGTTGTGAGACTTCATGGAGTACTCTTATCAATTGTATCTGATCGTGATCCCCGTTTTACTTCAAGTTTTTGGAAAAGTCTTCAGAAATCCCTGGACACTGAACTTCATTTGAGCACTGCTTACCACCCTCAGACAGATGGACAATCATAACGGACTATTCAGACCTAGAAGACATGTTGAGATCTTTCTCACTTGACTTTCAGGGTATGTGGGATCAATATTTACCACTGGTAGAATTTTCCTATAATAATAGCTTCCATTCGAGTATTCAGATGGCACCATATGAAGCGTTATAAGGAAAGAGATTTCGTACACCAACCTGTTGGGATGACGTTGGTGAAAGAAAACTTGTAGGCCCAGAACTGGTGGAGGAAACGGTGGAAAAGGTGAAAGTAATCCAAAATCACATCAAAGTAGCTCAAAGTAGGCAGAAGAGCTATGCCGATAATCGAAGGAAGAATTTGGAATTTCAAGTCAGTGATCATGTTTTCCTAAAGGTATCTCCGTGGAAGGGAGTCATACGTTTTGGTAAGAAAGGTAAATTGAGTCCCAGGTACATCGGACCTTTCGAAATTCTAGAACGAATTGGGGCTGTAGCTTACCGATTGGCAATGCCGCCAAGTCTCTCCAAAGTTCACGATGTGTTCCACGTATCACTGTTGAGGAAATACATGCCTGACCCAACGCATGTACTCACCTATGAGGAATTAGAACTGGAACCCGATCTTTCCTATTGTGAAGAGCCCGTCAGGATTCTTGATATGAGAGAACAAGTACTGAGAAACCGGACGACGCGTCTGGTAAAAGTTTTGTGGAGAAACCATAAGATGGAAGAGGCAACGTGGGAACACGAGGAACTTATGATGATGAACCACCCGAGTCTTTTCATGCTATAGTATTCTAGAAATTTCTAGGACGAAATTATTTGAAGGTGGGGAGAATGTTACACCCCAAGCTTCTACGGTACTCTTCTCTTTTAATAATGCGATAGCGTGTGTTGTACGCAACACCGAGTTCTAACAACCAATCAAACTAGCCGTTATGAATAGTAATACCTACTTTTTGAATTTATATATATTTTATATTTTAAAATGGACTTCATTTCTGGATTCGGAATATCGAATTTAGCCTAAGGTAAAATTTTGGTACTTTTCGGATAACTTTCATATTTTGATGAATAGTGAAAATTACTAAATTTTAATTAAAAACAACTTTTTTAATCAAAGTAATTAATAGTGATAAATTATGAATTTGAGTGGTTTTAAAGTATATTTAGAATATATTTTTACCATTTAATACAATGTTGGTCATTGGACATAATTTTACAATTAAACCGAACATAAACAAGTGTCAATCTTTTGATAGTTATTATCTCTTAAAAACACGCTTTTTGTTTTGACAGCGGGAATTAATTTTAAATTAATTTCTGCCACTTCTGTGTTTTGAATTTAGAAAAATGGATTCCATATTTGGAATCAGGATGTTCAAATTGTGTAAATAGGTAACTTTTATTTTTAGAAATTTTGAATAATTACTGTGGTAAATATTTTATTTACCATGGTTAAGGGTAAATCTGGTATATAAGGGTTAAAAAATAATATTATAATAATACTAAATTACCCTAAAACGTGTCTTAAACCTATTGGTTGGTACATGGTAGACCATGGGCATCTTTGGGTCGATTTTGGGACCCCATGGATCCACTTGTAAGTGACAATGACACTTTATTTTAATTAAGTTAAAATGAATACAAAAATGACACAAGCATATATCTTTTAGAAAAACAATTGTTAAATAGGGTTATATATGTTGGATTTTAGATTATAAATATTCATTAGAAAGATAAAAATATTTCCTACATAATGATATTTTATTTATAATTTTTAGACATCAAATAATTTAAATTATTAATGACACAATAATGATGCAATGTTTACCTCATTAATAAATCATTTAAATAAATATGATTATAATGATTAAAATATTATCTATAACCTGTCAAATTCTTATTGGTTGATGTTATTTAGAATATGAGTCATCTTATCTTCGACCTAAATTATTTTTGGACCATTATAAACCGAATTGAATTATATTATAAAGTAATACTTTCACTCTTTCCTAAAGAGCCCCTCCTCTCCCTTATAAAAGGAGACCACTTATACTCATTCCTCACACCTCTCAAGCCACTTGGCTCGGCCAAACTCTGCCCAAATACTCTCCCAACTTCCCTCACTACAACCTAGAGTCCTTAGTTAGATCATAAAGCCAACCTAAGGAGCCCTTTTGATCAAATCAAAATGAAGAACCCGAAGAAGAGGTAATGTTTTCACCACCCCTTTTCAAGTTCCTTTCTTCTTCCACTTCTTCTTTCTTTATTGTTACCATTATAAAATAATTACTCCATTATATCACATATACTGTGATGTTATTATAAATATGGTACAACCATATTTAGTATTCTATCCACCCTTTGAATAACATGTCATCATACGTGCGTACGTACGGCTTACCGTCACCATGTCGTGGTGTAATTGTTATTCAATATATTATTATTTGGATGGGTATAATAATGATGTGAAACTCATGTAGATAATAAATATAACATGTTAATTATTCTGTATATATGATATAACATCCATTTATATATTATTTTAATATCAAAAGAATGATATTGTCGCTCGTGCGTACGTACGGACTACCGTCTCCACAAACGCGATAAGATTCATTCTCCATCGTATCCATTCAAGTATAATTATCATTTGATGATTTAAAAATGATGTTTAAGGACTTGATATCATTTTGGATATGAATAATATACAACCTATCCCTTACAAACATGTATTACATAACAAAACATATAAAATAAAACAAGTAAGTTAACACCTGATACAACGATAATACTAAGATATTATTATCATATCAATATTAAAAGTTCATATATGATATCATATTAATGTATATGATTCTTTTATAATTTAATAACAATTATTTCACCATTATACAGGAGGTTAACCTACCCCAACCAAGGAAAAGTACAAGGAAAGGGTTATTTCACAATCTCTTCATTATCCGAGGTTGTTTATACGTAATAATCTACTGGGATCTCGTTATCATCCACGTCCATGTTTCTTCAAAATGAATTTGAAAATTTTTTTAATATTTAAAAGAATATGGGTTAAATTCATTTATACCCTTGTTTGACTTTTTATAAGAGGTTTATAAGGGAATCGTTCAGTTGTTTTCCAAACAAGGTGCTTTTTAACCATTTCGACAGGATTAAGATAAGAATGTTTTTTTTAACTAATACGGCGGGTGCGGTTATTTTCCGCCGTTATAAAATCGTCAAAGCTTCCCTTACAAGCTTATAAGAATATTTTCAAAGAAAATGTTTTATTTTATAAATATATTTCTCTTAAATGATTTCAAAATAGAAAGAGACATTTCTTTAAAAAGAGTTTTGATTTCATCTATGTCAACATCCTTTAATGGATTTTATGCTTATTTGAGGATGATATATTATGATACAAAAATTTTATATTGTATTGAAGGTTTTGTGATATGTTTGACTGTGGATGTGCTATTTTTTTATATACTATTCATGGTTTATGGTGAATGTATTGACATTTCATATGCTAGTTTTAATACGAATGTTTATGTTATGTTTAAACCTTTTCATATGGGAATGCATTGGACTTAATATGTCACGGGTGGAGCCCGCTATAGCTCCTCGATGCATCAGTAGGTCTAATTAGCCAAACTAGTGTCTTGGAACAAAGCCTTGGAAAAATCTTATTTGTTGTCTTGGCACGAGGCCTTGGCTATGTGGTTATGATAGTCTGGCATTATGCATTCCATCATTATGAAAGTGGTTATTGATATTGCGTGTGATTATTCGATTAGTAGAATATCCATGTGAATAAGTAAATGGCATTATTTCATTTTATTTGGGCCATACTATGTTGAAGTTAAAGTTTAAAAGGCTTTTGTTTTAGTTATACATTTCTTTAAATGTTTATTATTATTTATGAAAGTTTCCGCTATATTGTTATCCTTAATGGGAATTTGAGCTCACCCCTTTTCTATGTTTTATTTTCCCAAGATGTGAAGAAGTAAATTATGAATGACTTGCAGGGATCTTATGAGGGGTTAATAGTGTGGACTATGGAGACAATATGTTGTTGTTGTAGTTTTTTTTTATGATGTAATGTAAAACTTATGAATATATCTAGTGTTTCCAAGGCTACTAAACCAATCGGTCTTTTGAGATTTTATCTTTATTGTGATCATGCCAATGTTATGTAATTAATGCACCGACTCTGGGTAACTGGGGTCGGGGCGTTACAGAGACGGGACTTCCATGTAAATCCATGGGTCACTATTATATTTGGGTGATTGTTGACCAACTCACAAAGTCGGCTCACTTCCTACCAATCAGAGAGAAGGGTTCAGTAGAGATCATGGGGCGCCTCTATATTTTGTAGATTTTGAGGATACACGGATCAAATTATTCTATTTTCTCCTATCATGATGAATGATTTACTTCCCGACTATGGAAGGGGTTAGATGAGGCTTTCAGGGCACATATTCGTCAGAACACCGCCTTCCATCTTCAGAATGATGGTCAGACCGAGCAGGCCATTCAGACCCTTGAGGACATGATAAGTTCTTGTGTCCTTGACTTCAGTCAAAGATTGTAGGATCAATTAACTTTGGTGGAGTTTTCATACAACAACATATATCACTCCACATTTGGTATCACACCTTTTGAGGTGTTATATGGATGAACATGCAGATCACCCTATTGCTGGACTGACCCTGGGAAGTCAGGACTAGTGGGACCAGAGATGGTGCGATCTACCATAGAGAAGGTATAGATCATCTGGGAGTGGATGAAGACTGTACAGAGAAAACAGAAGCCATATGCAGACAGGAGACGACGACCAATAGTGTTCAAGGATGGTGACCACGTCTTTCTATGGGTCTCACCTCGACGAGGTCTATGGATATTCGGTGGAGGCGGAAAGTTATCTACACATTTCATCCGACCTTTTTAGGTCCTCAACATAGTTGGCGAGTTAGTATACCGCTTAGTTCTTCCACCTCAGTTTCATGGGTTGCATGATGTCTTCCACGTATCACAACTGAGGAGATAAGTGCATGACCCTAAACACATCATCAGCCATGGGGAGCTAAACATAGAAAATAGGGAGACTTTTACATAGGATGCAGTTTCTATTGATGATTAATAGGAGCGGCCCCTTCGTGGACGGTTGATACCTTTGGTGAACATTCTTTGGAATTAAGAGAACCTCAAAGAGAGCACATGGGATTGGGAGGCTCAGACACGTGCTCAGTACCCCATTTGTTCCCTTAGTTCGAGTTGTAGCATACGGAGAGGTAATGTCCTGAGGTGGGGAGAATGTAAAGTCCCAGAATTTCCATGGAATATATTTTTCTAACATACATGAGAATTTTTTCGAGTCCGTCAAAATTGACAACGGTTGCTTTTAAGGCCTAGTGTGTCCGGAATCAATTTCCAAAGTATTGTTCGGGTACGTTCAGTAAATGTACGAGAATATTTTTATAACATTTGAACCGGTGCTCAAAATTAAAATTTGAGGTCACTGTTGAACTCGAAGAACCAGTAATTGCTTAAGGATACATTCACCTCGACGAAAGTTGTTCGAGAGTAGAATATAGATTTTGGGTTTTTGTGGAATGTAATAAAATAATGTGAGTTTTCACTTTATTATATTAGAGCCACCATTTGGGTGTTTGGTGGCGAAAACATCCTCATGGGAGTTGAAGGTGTGACCACCACACCATAACCTCCCATGAGAGGTAATGGTGGTGGGGACCACATGAACATCGCGAGAGGTTACCGTATGGGGAGCACACGGGGCTTAACCCCCCTATTGATAGAGGAGAGTAAAACCTCTCATCTCTCCCCCAATAATTAAGAAGAGCCTCTTAAGCTCCCCTAATTAATTAATTGTTCCATCCCCTTGAATTAATTAAGGGGAGCTTATCAAATTAATTAAATCTCCATTGGAATTTTGTGCCAACATATAAAATAATTGACAATCTATTATTATTTTTTTCATGGAATTTTTCATTCTCTGGGAGCCTTTGAGAGGAGTGAATGGGAGAATTAGTGTTCTACAATGAAGAACCCCATCTCCCAATTAAGAAACGAAGAACGAATAATGATGACATTCTTCGACTTCTTCCTCGAAGAATTAACCATTGAGAGACGTCTTTAATGACTGCCTTCCGCAACTCCGTCAAATGAAAAATGATCGACGATCAATGTTAGAGGGTTGTTTTGTGTAAATATTATTTTTTTTCTCTCCTTCGAATTAAAGGAATTATTGCGGTGGATTATAAGAGAAATTGAAATTAAACTTTCTTCCACTTGATGAACCAATTGATTCAACCCTAAACGCGGAGGGTGTGGGACAAACCAACATGGCTCTACCCCACCACCGATCTTATTTATGATTGATCTATGTCTTGGAGATGAACATATAAGGTGAATGAAGAAGCAATGACAAATACCATGCTACTGGCGGCATCCATGAACCATGGCACCCCCGAGGAGCTCTGGTACTCCAGGTCGAACTATGGGCCTCTGGGAGAGCCCCCCCCCCCCCCCCCCGTCCGCACCACCACCGGCCCGCCTGGCTATGCTTCTCTCAGACGCTAGCCGGCCTATCCGTGTGCCTACCGGCCACTGAACCTCTTGGATGCACGCCTCCCAATCACGCCAGCCTGCCTTGGCAGCACCCTTCGCAAACTGGCTACATTCCACCCTCTACGCTCGCCTTCTGCGCCTCCTCGAGTCGGCCCCATTACGGCCTCCCAGCTGAGCAGGTGACCTGGTGCCCTCGCGGATGCCCGAACGAGCCGGTGTCTCGTCCCCCCTCGTGGCCTCCTGGCTGAGCCAGTGTCCCATCCCCCCTCGAGGTGCCCTGGACAAATTGGTCCCAGCCGCACCCACCGGACAGAGCCATGTCGTGTCGTGCTCTTGTAGTGCATGTGGCCAAACCGGCCTCGAGACTGGGCTGGGCCAAACCCAATGGGCCTTCCCGCCCATCCTGCCAGGGCAGACCCTTCGGGTTAGCATGGGTCGACCCGAACAGGGTCGGCCCTTACGAAGTTGGGTCAGGTCGGTCCAACTAGGTCTGTCCTAAACCAATCCCACTACCGACCCCTTTACATTCTTTGGCCATATCTTTGGCACTAGATTTCTGTTTGACGATCAGTCTGTGACACTAGAAATATTTGAGTATAGTCATCCTTTTGAATATACCACACTGGAGTTTGGCATTTTGTTCAGATATGGTCAGGTTAGATCATACACAATTCCAACCGGGCCCTGAGGACTAAAAGGCTAATAACTCACGGACCGGTCGTCCGATTGAAATGTCGTCTGTTGCGTTGAGACCCATATGATGTGACGGACCTCTGAGATAGTTCTTCTTGGGACTTCGCAGCAGTTGATGTATCGACACTCGGGTTGAGAAGTGGACCCTCCCAGAATCAAGCATGCTTCATGCGGAATAGTGTGGCTAGCTGTACACTGAGGACTATTCCTGGATCCTGTGTTGGTTCGAGAGAACAGAAGACTGTTCATGGATCTTGTGTATGTTCGACAGCTCTGACTACTATTCCTGGATCCTGTGTGGGTTTGATAGTTCAGACTTATATTCATGGATCCTGTGTGGGTTCGATAGAATATATGTTCCTGTATCATGTGTGGATTCGAGAGTTCTGATTTCTGTTTCTAGATCCTTTGTGGGTTCGATAGAATATATGATTCAATGGATACATTTTATCATCTATATCTCTCTACAAATGTTATATAAATTTGTGAGTTGAGTTAGAACTTTGTGTTTTCCTCATGATTGAGAGGGATTACATGATAACATTGGTATATGTATGGGCATATACATAAGTGGGGTTATTTGTTGATTTCATTATTTTTGGTTTATCCTTGATGGATTTTTTTGAGACCATGAGGGTCTCAGGGTCAATACTGAGTATAATTATATCACCTCTACATAGGCTGTTCCCGCACATCATCGTGTTGGATGCAGACGACGAACAGCGCTGACCGAGGCTGAGTGTATAAGGACTGGATGGTACCTGGATGTGGACCTCACAATGAGTCGGTACATAGAGGATACTGACGGACGTGGAGTGATGAGGAGGGTATCTATACCTAACCATCAGATAGGATATGTGGTGGACGATTATATAGTTTCTTTTCACCTTTCAACCATTTTCCCCTTTTTAGTTGTAATTGCACTTTCTATTGAGCTTGTTTTTCCAGCCTCTTATCTTTTCAGCAATATTTTGTTGTATAGTTTTACATAGTGTTTTATATCAACCTGTGTACTCTGTTGTGTTTGTATTCTGTTATAAATGCAATGCCTTCCTAGTTTAGTGATTTATACATTTGGTGCAAGTCACCAGCCCCTGGCCTATGGAAGGCAGGATTGGGGTATTCATGGCACGTGCCTTGGGGGATGGGTCATGACAGAAGTCATTCTATTCTATAAAAATATATTTTCTGTATTTTAGGCATTAATAAAAGCTAGTTTGGAGTGTTTATATAATTCCCAGTGGTCTATGGACCCAAAAACAACGAATATTATATATGAAATGTTATGTAAATTCTAACAGCTATCTATGAGATGGGGAATTACTTATTTTTTTCACATGTTGTTTCACTTGCCAATAGGTCCCGCACAAGAACCAGACACTAGGGGGTTTTCTTCATCCACATAATGTCATAATATGAAAGTGGGATGAGTTATCATAGTTAACTATATGTTGGTTGAAGCATACCCATATAAAGAATATTGTGATATGGTAGTGATCAATATGAAGACTAAGACAAACAACATTATAACCAATTGTGATAAAATGAAGGTTGGGGAGTTGGTAAATATCTATGTGAATGGTAATGTTCATTTTCATAGACTTATATCTTCTATAGTACATTATAAGGTTCCTCAATTCACATTCTTATTTTGGAGAGTCCTTATAAAGGAATTGGGATCTCACATTTATTTGAGTATAGTTTTCCATCCATAGTAATATGTCTATATAAAGGAATTTCTATAGAGATTCATGAGGATATATTATTATCCTCTGACATTGACTTTATTGGGGCCTCGTTTGATAAAATGGGATTTCTTGAGTATTATTATAACAATAGTTACTAGTTCATGATCAGAATAGATTCATTTGAGTTTTCTTATTGATGTCCTTGTAAATCTATTTTAAGTCGTTTGAAGATCTATAAATGTTCCTTCATTGGACCATGATTGGATTATGATATGAAATAAAATATTAAGTTTATTTTTCAGATAATGTTGATGGTACATTGCAGATATAAGTATTAAGTTGATCATTATTATCTCCCTCTGTAATTTTTTTGTTTGTTACCAGGTGTTCTGTAATGTTCCACCCTTTTAGTTAATTGTCTTCTTGATAATAAAGTTAAGTTAATTTCTTGTTTTGTGGGACCTTGAGAGGTTGTTGAAAATGATGGAAAAATTTCTTATATGTTAGCACTTCCACCACATCTGACATTGATACATAACATGTATAATTCATATGTTCTATGAATGTATCTATCTGATCTATCTTATGTTTTAATTCAAAGTGATCTTGAGGATAATTCTTATTTATTACTGAATGAATTTCCAACAAATATAGTTGTTCCAAAAACCAATATACTTTGAGAGGGTATCATATTTTTGGATCGGGTGCTATGTGTCATGACCCAAAATATTATAAAAAATGGTTACCTTTTTTATTTAATTTAATATATTATTATGTAATATGGTTATAGAAAACACATTAACTACATGGTTATATCTTATTGTATTTAATATTCTATTAGAAATATTTACAGCTATTAAAATAGCAATTGAACTGTGATCACATTGTTACTATAAATATTTGGATTTTTAGAGAACCAATAGAATCATACAATGCAATTGATGGCCTCAAATAGTAGAATAATTTCATATATAGTAAATTTATCAGATCTCAAAAATGGAGACAACTACTCTAGGACTTACATTTGTCTAAGACCGTGCTGAAATCTTACAAAATAAGCCTGAGTAAAAATGTTTACAATAGAAGTTGAAGATCATCATGATCACGCCCCAAAGAATTTTCGCTGAATGGCCCCATGATAGTCTCACCATCATGCACCTTCCTCATAGGGTGTAATCCATGGTAATAAAGGGATATATATCGTGGATTTATTAATACGAATATATAAATATTATAGAGTAATGAAATTATTTTCTGTTAATTTATAAATTGTATTTTTTTTATTCAATTAAACACAAATTTTATTTTCAAGTATTATTCTAATTCAATTAATGGATTTATTTTGATGATTTAATGTTTTTTAATAAATACCATCTATAAATATTTTCTATTTATATTTATTATGTAATAATGGTCGTGTAAATTTTATGAAGGGAAATTCTAATTTTATAAAAGATAAAAAACTGTTCATTTTAAAGACCCTTTTTTTAATAAATCTGAAATATTAATTTAAATTTTCATATGAAAATATTTAGAAAAATATTTATATAAATTTAAATATAAATTTTTTAATTATAATTTCAAAATTATCTAATGGTTATTTTTTCAATATTTTTTGACATAGTAACATTTTTGGGTAAAAATTAAATAACATATTAATATACGGTGTGTTTTATGATGTCATAATGACCAAAACATGAAGAATTAAATAATATAATAGGTATCCCTAGAGAAATATATGTTTATCCTTAAAATAATAGGAATTTATGTTTATTTTATTAATTTTATAACTCTTTTATGAATCCTCCAATATATATAATATATTCTTTACTCTTAAGTTTATTTCATTAAAAAAGTCACTCACCACCACATAATTATATGTAATATTTTAATATAATTCTCCAATTTGATAATTAACTAATTAATAAATACATAAATTTTTAAAAACCAATGGAAAAACCATGTAAAATATTGTGGCTTTGAATATTTTATTATATAGAGTCCATAACCTAGGTTTGTGAAATTTCAAAAAATTCCACTTTCATTTCCAATGTAATCCCACACAACCTCCAGCTTATCTTCAAAATATGAACATTTAGTACATCCTCAGTCTACCCTTTCCTCTATATTATCCTTCCAAAGTTCCCCAAGCTCTTAATAAGCCCATTTTCATGCTTTTGAGCAACACCCTGAATTAACAGTTCATCCCTTTCTCATCACAATCCATGTTACTCTATATTTTTATAAAATATAATTTTAAATTTATAATGATGGGTTATGTTTCATCATTTACTAAATACTTCCCTTATTGTGTTTGATAATAGAACAATTTCTCTCTAATTAATCTCTCCCATGTACACCCATTAGCATGCTAAAATTTCTATAACATCTTTTCGTTCCTCTTTTTATTCAATATTATTTATTATCGTATGCCTAATTTTTTATAATTAATTATGTATGGACATGTCCTTGCCATCCCATATTACTTTGAACTTCATGTCCAAATTATGAAAGACCCATTTCACTCCCATGAACACATTTAATGAATTTTTATGTGATTTCATTATGTGGTCGAATTTTCACTATAATTTTCCCTACCAAACAAATTTGGTAGTGAATACGATACCCATTTCCTATCATCTGATTAATATTATTTGCACATATAATGTTTTAATTTGGACATACATGTTTTAATAACACACTCCTCTATCATGGAATAAGTTATGATGTTTACTTGATCAATGTTTTTTGATATATGTGGCACAATTAAGAATGAGAATGAAATGAAATTGAAATGTGAATGTAGAGTTATATAGTGATCCAATGCATTGGGTAATGTTTATAATAATGATATGTAATTTTGGGATAGAATAACTCCTAATTCATTTATAATAAATTTTCCTCCATTAAATCTTATCATTTTATCCGTGACCTATGGTTATGAGGCACTGTTTTAGGTTATTGCCACATTTTTCATGTTTTGATTATTATTTTATATCATTCACAGTTACACTTGTTTCTTTTATACCATATTGATATCTATTTTCTATGATGTATTATTATATTAATGTAATTACATGTTAATTTCCTTGCACGTCTTAATGGATCACCCCTTTCTTAATAATATCCATAGGTTTTCCAGAACAGTTTTATGCTCAAGCATGTTAAATAAATTTTCAATAAAGATGTTGTAATTTGTGTTTAAAAGTTAATTTAAATATACAGAATTCTAGAAATACACTATTCTTATTTAACATTAGTTTTGTATTATTTGTAATATTATGTAATTAAATAATGAATTAATTTATAATAAATGTCATTGTTTTTATAGTTTTTAGAAGAGGAAAAGTTTAGTTTCTTTGGGTATTAGTATTAGAGAACTGTAGTGAAATATGTACAGATAAGAATATAAATATAAAAACATACCTAGGTTTAAGTTAGTATATAGTAAGTGATTAGTCAATAAAATACGTCCATGTCTAGATACTACCCATGGATGTGGTTTTGGAACATTTTTACCAAGGTGTAAAAACTCTGATATGGTGTTTCAGGCTGGACTCGGGGTAACCGGGTATATAAAAACCTGTCTTACTATGAACCTAGTTTGATAATCCGAAGGGACATACACTGATAATTCACATGATCATTATGAAACATTATTAATGGTGAAAAAAATTTACCATATGGGTATATGTTAGGAAATAGATCATGAATAACAAAGACTAAATCTTATATATTGATATGTTAGGAAAATACATGTATGTTATCAGTTATTTCTTCATTGTCATTAAATTACACTTTATGTGTTAAAAAGTTAAATATACTCCACATTAATTGTTCTTTTATTCTATCAAATGGATGAAAATTGGACTAATTGGGTAAACAATAAATTTCAATAAAAATGTGATGACATATGCAATGATATTCCTAACCCAATGTGAGAATGAATCATGAATATCATGATTATAATCTCCCATCAGACTCATGTTTCGAATAGAACCATATATCAGGAGTAACATCCAAACCAATCCATAACAGATAAATCCACAATCGAGATCTTCATTCATAAAAGGCCTCATTAATTCAATGGATCATATCAATAATTAATTGTAGAACATTGGATCAAATTCACAGAATAGATCTTCTCCATTCATCAATATTATGAAAAGGAGACAAACATACTGGATGTTTATCTTATGGAAGGTGATTCTAATCAGTGGTGGATATCAATAATAAAGTATAATGCCAAAGGAATACATTTATGTAATGTGGTAGAAGGATTTCTGGAAATTGTTTTTTTGATAAATAATGTTTTCAAAACCTCTAACAAAAAAGAAAATATTTTTCCTTTCCCTAAATAAAAATAATTACATTGAACCTATCAGGTCATATGAGGAACAATTCATAAGGCTTTCACAATAATCCCTCAGCTATGTCATTACCCCTGAGTGTAAGGTTGAAAAATTAATTAGTTGGCTAAAACCAAGACTACAAAAACCCTTGGTGATCCATGACATTGGAAGATTTGAGGAACTTTTTTGATTCTCCCTCTATGTTGAATCATAGATTGTAAAATCATAGTGGTACCATAGGGATAAAAATAGAAAAAGTGGAGATCAATTATTGTAGTTTGGTAGAGAGATTTAATGGTGCGGGAAGGAAGGGCACCTAGACATTAATTGCAGACATAATAATTCCACTACTATGATAAAGGATTGAAATCATCTTTTAAACCCTTACAATATTTTTCATTAAAATAACTATAAAGAACATGAGATCTTTGAAAACCAGTGCACTACACAAAGAGTTTTTAGAGACATCCTACAACATCCAAGGTAGCTAGGGATATCATTTTCAATCACTATCCTTGAAATGAATCCTAACAACGTGGTGGTTATAGGTACACAATTTATTCATTCAATAATATTAAATGTACATTTTTATTTGTGTTTTCAACATTCATTTATATAAAAAAAAATTCCAACTATTCAAAGAACACCACAAAGCATTGAAGTAGAGTTCTTGGTGAAAATGAAAAATGGTGAAATTATTGAATCCCAAGTATATAACTCCTCCCCTATCATATTTTTTTCTACTGAATTTATTATTGAACAATGTAATACTCTATTTTGTGGATTCCAATTCATTTATGGGCATGGATTGGATTTCAATATCATGAGCCACGTAAAATTAATGTTAGATTTAAATCACTCTCTATATTTCAAATCAATCCCTGATTTTGTAAAACTATATGGAGGAGGATAAATATTCTATAAAATCATCATCTAAATAATAGATATTATTTACCTATGATAATGAATATATATCTCAAATATTTGATTCTAGGGAAATGATAATTCTTGAAGAAATTCCCATCATGAGGGAAAATATTGATGTGATTCCTGAGGAATTTCTTGGCCTTTCTCCAATCCAATATGTTGAATTTTATATGAAGCATGTACATAGGTAACTAAAATTATCCAAGTCTCTATGTAGAATTTATGTTTAGGTACTTGATGAGTATATGTAGTAAATAAAATATAATCTAGATAAAAGATTCATATGCCCATTTGTTTCACCATGTGGGTCACCAATCCTCTTTGTAAATAAATATGGGTCAATGTTCATTTACATCTATTATCATGAGCTCAAAAAGGTCATGATAAAGAACCAGTAATTGTTGCCTTATATTGATGGATTATTCAATCAGAAACATGGAGTTGAATAGTTCTCCATGCAGGATCTTCAGTCAAGATATTACCATGTTAGGGCGAAGAAGGAGGATGTCCCCAATACGTCTTTTCCTACAATGTACTGGCACTATGATTTCATAGTGATGCCTTTCAAACACACTAACACTCTAGAAATAGACAAGTAATTCACGAAAAGATTTTTATCATTACCTAGATAAATATTGGGTAGTCATTATTATTGACATTATAATATAATTCCAAATAAAGGAGAAGTATGATGATAATTTGAACATTGTGCTATTGACCATGTAAAAGTAAATGAATTAAGAATATTATTGAAAGTGAGAGTTATATTTGAATGAAGTCTCATTATATGATAATATAATCACATTAAATATAATATCATTATACCCTTATAGAATGGAATCATTTTACGGATGGTTGTGGCTGACATATGTTATAGGTATCTATAGTTTCCATGGGATAGACAGGTATTATCTCTGATTCAAGAGAAATTTACCGTGACTATCAATACCTATAAACAAAATAACTGAGAAGGGATTCATGTTTACATGGAATGATGAATGTTATGAAATACTAAATTTGTTGAAAATGATTCTTATCACTATTTGTGTGCTCAAACTACCCACCAGTGGATATATTTTAATGGTTTTCAACGATGTTTAGAAGACGTGATTGAACTATGTGTTGAGATAAAATGAAAGCTTTATTTTCTATTCTTCAATGTAGTTGAAATTTCATGAATAGGAATACCCAATACATGATATGAAGTTGGATACAGTGATATTCTCTTTGAAAATTTAGCACCATTAGCACATTGGGGTGATGTATGAAATACATTCAGATCACATAATTAAAAAGTATATAGTCACATAAAAATAGATAAATATTTGAAAATGGATTTGGTTAAAGTTGATCAAAGACTATGACTACTCAATTCACTACCATCCCAGTAATGTTAATAAAGTGGATTATTCTATATTTATAAAGGATCTATTAATTCTATCATTAATGAGATTTCAGAGATATATGATCTCCATAGACATAATGAAGACAAACATGGGAATAATAATGAATGGAACAAAATCATTTATTTCACAACTAATTGTTGAACTATATCCTGTTTGGATATTTTAAGATACTCATAGAGTTAATGTGTGTATTCAAAATAATATAGAAGATATAAGAAAAATTAAATCCTTAGTGTTAGATGTTAGTGAAGAAGGTGTTGTATGATTTTGGCCAACAATATGTGCATGATAAAATGACGATTTAAAGGAGTGGTTAGTTGAAGTGTATTGTTCATCTTTTTCCATCCAAACCGGATGCACAAAGAAGTATAAAGATCTCTATGTATACTGTTTGTGGGAAATTACGAAGAATGTTTTTACAGAATATACATCAGGATGTCATGTATGTCAGCACATGAAATTCGAAAGGAAAAAATACAAGGGGATGCTGGAACCATTGCACATACCTACCTTGAAATGGGAAAACACAATAATGCAAATTTATCACTAATCTTATATCGTCATAAATATTAAATAATTAGATATGGTTTTTTATGGATATTCATACAAATATTTCACACTTCGTTTCGATATGAGAGGATTTATCGCTAGATCTACATACTTCCATATACATCAGTGAAGTTGTCAAGATCTATGGATTAGAGCTATCGATTGTATCCGATTGTGATACATGATTCACCTCGATGTTATAGAAATGTTTCAAAATTATCTAAGAACTGATTTGAAGAATTATCATGGATTATCTCATCCAAATTGATGGCCAATCAGAGTGAAATATCCATCTACATGAGTACATGTTGAAAGAATGATCAATTGACTTCCAAGTATGATGGTATCAACATGTTCTTTGGGTCGATTTCTCTTAAAACTAAAGATTCAACTTGAGAATCTAAATGGATCCATTTAAATTCAATTATTGGATGATGTTAAAGATACCAACATGATGAGATGATGATGGGGAAGAAAAAACTTCTAAGACATGAAATGGTTGAGGAAATTGTGGAGAATTTTAAGACCATTCAGTAGCACATCAAGCCTAATCATATTTGACAACAATAATTATGCTAAAAATTTCGATGATACTTGGAGTCTGATGATGGAGACATGTTTTTTTCTCATATCTCTTATGGATTAGAGTGATTAGATTATGGGTACTAGGTATTTCCTAGTCCAAGATACATCATCTGCTTTGATATCCTTGATAACATCGAATTGGTGACCTATCGACTTTCACTCTCATATAACCTATCAAAAGTTCATGATGTATTCAATGTATAAATATTGAGAAACTACATAATGGACCCACTCATGTACTAAATCTGGTGGTGCAGCCATTGGAGTATGATCTTTCTTTTGTGGATCAAGTAGTGAAGATTATAGATTGTATGGAAAATGATCAATGAAATATGAAAATTCACCATATCATAGTATTATGAAAAAACAAAAAGATTGTATAATCAAAATGGGATCCTGAGGATATGATTAGTTATAATTACTCTCATCTTTTTGATGGGGTGAAATGAAAATTATGAGGGTAAAATTTTAAAATGGAGTTATATTGTAATGACCCAAACCATTATAATTGTTGTTTTAGATTTTTATTTGATTAAATGATTAATTATGTAATTTTGTTATAGAAAACACAATAAAATACTTTGTTATATAATGATTCATTTTAAAAAACGTTAATAATATTTAATCTTATTAATATTTCTACCAAAAATTGACCACATAAATATTATAAATATATTTATTTTATGAAATCCAATGGAATCAGAAAATGTAATTGATGGCCTTAACAATTAGTATCATTCCAAATGAATCCCATTTATGGGAATTTACTAGGGAGATATAAAGAATAGGAATTTCTCTTGAGAAATCCAAATATAATATCCAACAACTTAATCATAAGAGAAACTATTTACTAGAAAATATCAAGCTTATCGAGATCATAGCCCCAACCCCGCTCATCGATCGACCACATGAAAGTATCACCATTACACACCTAACTCTTAGGGAATATACCTGTGTAATAAGGGGATATGTAGAAAGACTATAAGAATGGTAATATATATATTATGGAATAATAATTTAATTTTTTTGATAATTTATGAATTATTTTGATTTTGATTCAATAAAATACATTTTGATATTGAGAAAAAATCAAATCAAATTAATTAATTTATTTTGATAAATTAATTTCTTTCTACATAATTATTATTTCTAAAAAATGTTATTATTAAATATTTTTTATTAATTATAAATGGTCATATACTTTTTATCCACAAAAATGTGTTTTTATATGGGTTAAAAAACTCTTGTTGTCAAATAACCATTACATTTTCCATATATGTCAAGTCTAATTTTTAAATAGAAAATGAACATATGAAGTAAATTATTTAGAAAAAATTATATTTTTTTGGAACCATATTTTTAAAATTATCCAATTATATATTTTTCATAACTTTTTGTGATAGTAGAATATTACAGTAAAAATTAATTATCGTATAAATATATTTTGTGCCTTATGACATATAAATTACCTATAAATGATATAACAAATACTATAATGGGTATCCTCAAATAAATATGTGTTTTTCCCTTAAAAATTTCATTTTATTTTTTTATAATTAATTTTAAAACTCTGTTATGAGTCCTCCAAGATATTTAATATATTTTATAATTTTTAGTACATTTAATTAAAATAGAGACTCACCACCACATATGAAAGGGTAATAAATTAATACATATTTTCATTTTACAAAAACAAAATTTATTAAAAACTCCCCAATTTATAAAATATTGTGCGAAAAAACCATGGGTAGGCTTGTGTTTTTGAATATTTTATTATAAAGAGGCCTAATCTAATGTTTTTGAAATATTAAGGAATTAACCTCAAATTTCCTCTATAAATTCATTAAATATCGAACTTATCTAAATTATATAACCTTGGATCATGCCCTTACAATTCCATCACCTCTCAAAAATCCTCCTAAGGTGACCCAATCTCCCAAGAAGCCCTTATTCATGCCTTTGGAGCTACACACTCAAGTAAGGGTTCTTTCCATTATCATCATTATACATTTTCATATCTTTTTAGTCACATTTATTTTAAATTACCAATGTTGGGATATGTCTTAAAACATAAACCCTACATCCTTTGTTATTTTTAAACAATGAGATACCACTTTCTATCCCATTATTTTCTCTAATATACACCTGTAACCATGCCAAAATTTCATAAACACCCTTAAATTTCTATTTTTAAATATACCAATTTATTATCGTATGACATAATTTTTTATTTTTATATTGTTGAAATAACGTTAAGTGTCACTATAACTTTACCCATAATGTCCAAATGATTATAGGATCATTTTACTCTCATTGACCAATTTTATAAATTTTTATATGACATCGTTATTCTATCAAACTTTCACAATAATTTTCAATTCCCTGAAAACTTGACAGTGAATAACATACCCATTTCCTATCATGGTCATTCAATTTTATGTAAATATAACTTTTTAATGGGAACTAACTCATATTATTCCAAAATACTTGATCATTGTATAAATTATGAGGATGAATAAATTCATGTTTTCTGATCTACGAGGCACACATAATCATGAAAATGAAATAAAAGTGGCAGTTGTGCCTATAATTATATAATGCTTCAATGCATTGTGAAATTATTACATTAATGATATGTAATTATGAGATAAGAGTTTTATATATTACATTGTGGGACATTCTCCACCATGTTGTCTTAGAGGCCTATCATTGACCTATGTCTATGATATACTATTTTATGTTATTCCCGCAATTCATATGTCATGATTATCATGCTATATCATGCGTTATTATTCATATTCTTTTATTCCAAAAATTTATTCATTTTCTCTCATGAATTATTATCTTCAAGTTATAAAAAATTTTATTCACTAACTGTATTTTATGGATCACCCCATTCTTATATATTTCCCCAGATTATCCAATTTTGTTTTAAGAAAAATCAGGTTAATGAAGTTTTCAATAAAGATGTTTTAATTCATGTCTACTGTTGTAATTAAATGTACATATATCCAAAATAAACTAGAAGTATTGATATATTGGGTTGAATTATGTGTAATTATATTTTAATTAAATAATGTGGTAACTTGTAATATTATTAATATTTTTTATTCTATGGAATCATATTTATCATTAACATGTGATGTGGGAGAGGGTGTCCTAGATGAGAGACTAGTGAAATCATCCTTTTGGAATGGAATCTTCTCTGTAAGATTTAACTGGATAGAAGGATACTATGGATGGGGGGATGTGACGTCCTTCTATTGTTTTCAATATTTTTTAAATAAATTTTTTTATCATGATTTTTTTGGGCTTTCTATGGGGTTATATTTGTTGGAAGATGGGAAATCTTTTAATATTTTGGGGGTGTGCACTATTGGTGCATCCATTTCCCAAACCGGGCACCATGGTAGAGAAATAAATGATAAGAACGATAGTGTGTTTTTGTATGGTTGGAATAGGGTTTGAAAATTCAAGTCACTACATAGTAGTTAACATGAACCTAGAAATAATGGGTGCACTTTTAATGTTCATGGTTTTTTCAGACCATTTTAATCTACCTAAGAAACTGTACATATGGGTTATTTTTTATAGGAAATTATGTTTGAAAATCTTGAAAAATCTATTTACAAACACTAATGAGATTAAACTATATAAATATATTATTTATTTGAAAATCTTAGTGAAATTTTGGTCCCCTCTACACCCCCTCAGAATATAATTGAAGCTAGGAAAATGATTTTTGATATTCTTTTCGCCGGTTTCTACATCCTATTCTCTATCTCCCACTCTCTCCTCCTTCCTCCCATGGATATTGTAGATCCATATGTTGATTTGGGGATGTAATCCCACCTTTTTGGATCTTGAATCTAGTGATTGATTCTTTTATTCTTGTTTTTACTATTCCTAATTAGAGATTCCCATTTTGGGCTTTGTGATTCGAGGTCCCATGATAACGACATAGGTAGTTCCATTTTTATTGACCAATTTTATTTACAATAAATTAACTGATTTAATTTATTTTTTATATAGTTTCCTTAAATTTATTTCCATTTATAAATTAAATACTAAATTACATTGAATTGGTTTATTTTTGGCATAAATTTGGGGAAGACACCCAATTCTATTTAATTGTGGTATATTTGGGAAATTTATGGAAATTATATTAATTAATTTTTTTTAATTAAATAGTGAAATTAGTTTCATGGATATTTTTGTAATTTAATGGTTGAAATTGATTTTATGAAATACATTTTACATTGTATTTGATGAAAACAGCTTAAAGACGGTTTTGATAGAAACAATGGGTTTTTATCATCGAAAAGGAATTATTATTATTAGACAAATATATGATGAGTTTTAAATGTAAATTGGAATGTTTGAAACATAGAATACAATGCATTTTATTTCAATATGTCAATATAGTTTTCCCATCTTTTTCGTACTAGAGCACATGAAAGTCATTGGAAGTTAGTGAGTTAAAGGGATAACACAATATATTTTAAAATTATCCAAAACATACATGTATTACATCACATCCCCGATGGGATGGTGATGAATCCATTTTGACTACTCTAAAATGAATGTATGTATACACATATTGTCGAGTAACTTTTGGTGAATGGTATTTTGCATAGCCAAGAATTATTATACCATATGTAACATAACTATGTTCATCACTTGTTTTTATTTTCTACATAAACCATTGATAGTTGAAAACTATTTTACATTCCTTATAAATGTATATAAACTATTTTATATAAAATAATTTATTTTTCAATTTTCTATTAAACATTCAATACATTGAAATGAGAAAAAAACTAAGTCATTTCTATCATTTTAAATTTAATGAATGATTTTTTAAATATTATTTTGAAATTTAAAAACTGCTTAATTAAAATAGATACTATAATTTGTTTAATTAAATTTGTAATATATTATGGAATATATTTCAATAAACAACATTGAATTTATCTCACTACCCACCAATTCCTTAAAATGTTTATAGATTATCATCTTCTAGATTTGAGTAATTGATAATAACCATTTCGAGGTGGTTTTAAATATATTTTTTGGGATTATAGTGTTGAGTCCACTAGGGATCCAGTTGTTCTTTCAGTTTTCTAGTACATTATATATATATTGTTTTTGTGTTTTTCCCTATTTGACATTAGGTACACCTCTCCCTGTGGATTACTTCTTGTATGAATTTTGACTTGTTTATTTTACTTCTAAAATAGTTTCCTAAAAATTATCCCAAATATAATTTTATATGATTCAATATATTAGTCATCGACTACTGGAGATTGGGAATTCCCTTCAGCCCATGTCAGAGCTGGTTTAGTTATTGGGTTACTAAGGTACCCATGATAGTTCATGGATGTTAGAGAATTTAAATTGGTGAATACTATATATAAATTGGAATGAATTTTAAAATAATATAATTGGTAAAATTTAGCACTTGTGACCTACCTATACCTTTTTCCCTTTATAACTTGTATATAGTACCATATATATTCAATCACCAATAAAATAATTATAATTTTATAAGAAAAATCAATGAATATAATATTTAGATAATTTTTCATTAAAGAATATTTTTATTGTTAAATGGATAAATATTTATATTAAATTAATTTTTTAAATTGATGGGATCAATAGGGTGACATCCGTTTGATTCTCGTTCAGACATAAATTTTGCAGAATTTATTGACTGATCAAGGATTCCATTAGTGGAATCATATTAATTCCATCCCAGGAATATTCATTAGACACAGGGATACCCCAATAATATTAATACCTTGAGCTATTATAGATTCATAACTTATACATCACATTGATTTCTTTATGGGGTATCCCCATTAAATTTACATGATCTTTTATGTTATGAATTCTAGAATATTTGATTATATATTCCCTTTGATAATTTTTGAAAATATTAATGGATGAAAACCCACGATTTGGACTGATTATACAAGATGGAATGAATTTTATGTGGATTAGTATTCATATCATTATTGTTACGCTAAATACATTTTTCATATCATCCAATCGGTTTATGTTAGATAATGTTACAAATAGATTCCTAAAATTATCTTTGATTGAACAAATGAATAATATCATCGATGTCTTCAATAGTTTTAATATTACAAAATGGATGGGAATTTTTAAAGATTCATCCAATGATTCTCATTTTTTTTCTTGACTATGGTTCACTCATTGGAATTCATTACACTAAATTACACTATGTTGTGTACCGTTACCATAAAATCACCATCCTAGGCCAAAAAACATATTTGACTCAAATCGACTAACTCCACGGATCTTGAGTTTGGGTTGTTCTAGAAATATTTTTTTTAAAAGAATCATATTGGTAAAATATATTAATATTTATTTAATGTAAAATTCCATGAACTTTCTTAATTAATGTTTAGATTACTTTCTCTTTCGGTAGTGTCCAATGATGTTAGACTAACATTGTACTCATAAATCTATATTATTTGGTTACATAATATACTAAAATTATATGTTTTTATACGCACGGTTGGGGAATTTATAGATGATGTTGATTTCTTGGATTCTAGGATGGAGCTTGGGTGTTGGGATGAGGTTATCAATATTCTTCTTCTATATGGATTGTGCAATATTTTAACATATGGTATATGGTTTATTTTTTAGTGTTATCGATTTATTCCTTGAATAACATGTATTCGTTATATCTCATTATATTTTTCTTAATTTTTGATTATTTATCAAAACATTCTATGTCGTTAATTATTTTCCTTTATATAGCTATTATATATGATTACTATCATTCTATTATTGGTTTAATCTGATATGATCTTATATTCTCTAGATATTAAGGTCAAAGAAATGTTACTTGTTTAATGTCACAATAATATGGGGAAACATTATTGAAGGAATATAATGACCTCCAATCAGAGAATTTATTATTATTACGGGGATCAAGGAATTATTGAATTTTTTTTATATAATCTTGATGAATTATCGACAAAAATAATAGTAATACAAAAAATAACTAATACTAATTAAATTAAAATTTATTATGGAGTATGTACATTATTCATCATCAACCCCAATAGTATGACATATAATTAAAAAATGTGTAAATATATAATTTTTTATGGAAGAGGATAATATATGAAATTTTAATTACATTATACTTTAGTATTTCTGTAAATTTACAACACATTGAGGTTAATATTACATTCCCAATATAATTATTCTAATGATTCATTATAAATATATTCCAATTCCAATATTAATTTCATTATTAACTTCAAATATATCCTTGATATGACACTATTTTAAGAGGAAACATAGGTTACACTTAAGTAGTAAGGAATATACATAAAACAATTATGAAAAACGTTTTTCATCCATAAAATGATTTATCAGAAATATAATCTTAATATTCTTGAATGCAGTCAAATGTATATCATATTTAAAAATGATAAAGTAAAATATATTTTATATTAGAAGTATCTAGATATATTGATGTGGCACTAAATGATTTTAAAATCATTTCAAACATTAAATGATTTATAATTTAAGGTCATGCATTGGATACAATTGATCAATTAAGAGTTTTCATAGTTCACATGAAAATACATTTAGGATTAAAATTAATCATCAAACATGTTTTCCATTTTAGGTAAGAATTATCAGTGATTTCGATTGAACCAGATCATTGTGGAGAAGATTGATACCCATGTGGTCAATGTGAGTGGAGATTAACTAAAGAAAATGAACTTTTTTGCTATGTGGAATAATTTTGATATTAATTATTTATTTTGAATAAACATAAAAAGGGATTTAATGTATTTAGATATGATCCCATGGAATATTGAAGAGATATATTATTTAAAGAAAAAATATTAAAAATGAGAGAGAATATCATAGAGATCATAGAGATAATCCCATGATGTATTATTAGTCCTAATAAATTCTTATTGCACTTTAATATATTTTTATTATTTATGATTGATAATTCATGGATAATCATATTGTGGGATTCGATTCCGATGTAGTTTTCGATTTTCATAATCCAGAATGAATAAAATTATCCTTTTCTTCTTCTAATATATTCAATGATTATGGATAATGAATTACTAGTATATGATCTGATTGGAGATAGTGATGTCATGATAGTGGAAATAGAATCCAATGAAACTTAATTGGGGACATAGATACTTGAAATTTATTTGTATCCAAGGGAGATATGACAACCAATAATCATAAAACAAAATAGATTAATCATATTTGTGTTCTAAAAAACTAATACTTATGAATATATAAGAAATGAACAAGAATCTAAAGAGTTATGAATGAGAGATATTAATTTTTAGAAGTTTTGGTAATAAGAATAAACTATTGATTTCATGAAAAATTAAATTTATGTCATGAAATAAACCATATCATGCCCACATTTTTTAGTTTTATTGAGAAAACATTTTCAACATTTATCATGTGAACATATTAATCACATATTTACTACATATTTATTAATTGTTAATTATATTTTAGTACACGGTTATTGAGCACTACAAAACTTCATTTTATATGGTTAAACCAGTTTATTGAATTAGTTTGTTGAACTAGCCTTTCATATTTGATATCTTCAATGTCAATACACTATCAAACCCCAATACATTTTGATATATATATATATATTTTAATTTTACTGTTTTTTACATGTTATACATTACTTTTTAATATTTCATTTCATAAAATAGTTATTGTTTCTTGTGTAACACACAATACTGAGTATATCTTTTTGATATGCACAACACAAAACTTTAAGGAACCATGAAATTATATTATTTTTAATATAATAACTATAACATATTCGTCAAACTATGAGGCATGAATAGTAATAAAAAATTTAAATATTATATATAATTTTTTATATAAATGAATCATATTGATATAAAATATTTAATTTTTTAAAGTCGTTATATCTTATTAAAATAGTATTTATTAAAATATATTTTAAATTAAACATATAAAAAATAATAAATATAATTTTCATATTTTAGATAACTATTTTAATAAAAAACATTATTTATTAATTTAAAATTTTACAATAATATTTCATTGATTTTGTTTTCCCATTAATGTATAAATTTTTAGTGAAAATTGAATAATACCAAATTGTGATGAGTTATTTTAATATTTTATTAATGATCATAAATTATATATTAAATTTATGTTATTGATAAATTACATTAATTATATATCAATTATCACAATATTAGTTATTTCAATCAATTTCATGTATATTTTGTTATATAGAAACATTGTATATATCCAAAAAATTTCTCTTAAAAATACTCTTTCTCATTATTTCTATGTGATTTCTTTTGATTATAATTATTACACTTAATTCGATAGTATTTATAAAATTTGAATCCATATTTAGAGTCATAGAGAATAATATTATATTAAATTGTCAACATGATTTTTATCCAAGTATAATTGAAATTGAAGTAAAAATTGTTTATCATTAATACGGTAAAAATCGATACATTGGTGAATAAAATAAAAATATAATTTCAAATATTAAATATAAAATTTCCCAAAAACTATTAGATGGAAATATTTTTAAAATTTCAATACTATGGTCCAATTACTTCTTATTATGGGGTTCATGTCAATAGAATAACCTAAGATGATTGAGTGATTTTAAAAACACAAAGTGTGTCCTCTACCCCAATAATATAAGGTAACTTCTCTATTTTATTTTTAAAACCTTCTAAAAAAATATTAATAATACATTATCATTCAAAATAACTACCCAAATTCTATACCATAATATTGAAATCCATATTGTGGTTAAAAAACAACCTAGAATATATTTACTGAATTATTATGGAGGATAACCGTAGAAGAGGTAAGGTTCTTCAATGAATATTTGTATTCCATTTCTTTTTCATAATCTTTTATTTATTATTATAATTTGATGATTTTATAAAATAAGTATGTAAAATGTATTAAATTATTTTTTTATGATAAGGTAATAACCTATAACCATCCAAACATTCTTTAAATGGGTAATGAAATCATCCTTCTTGTGAATGGAAGAATACCACCTCATAAACCAATTCCATTGGTTTTTCCATTACGAATTATCATCGTTTGGAATGATGATGAATATAAGTCATATATGTACATATATATATTATTTAAAACTATATTATTCAATTATATCCATTTTATCATATATTTCATTTTACATTAATTCTATTGGGGTTATTATTACATGACATTTCTGTACGATATACTACCTCCTTGTGAAGCGATTTGATTCTATTTTACTAACATCTAACAATACATATAATAAAGATGACTATATGTGTTATTAATGAAATAATTTTAATAATAATGTCATATTTATCATTATAAAAATTTAATATATCACTTTTATTCTATTTTCACAATATGATAGATGATAACATCATTCGTGAAATAGTAGACTACCTCCAACATAAATCGGGCTCACTCTCTATTTTCAACACCTACCTAGATGGATGATATATATATGAATGTTTAATTAAATATTATTGTATTTAATATATTTTGGTCATTCTAGAATGATATTATATTGGGATCAATTTATTCATGATGATAATTAAAAAAAGAATTGTTACTCATGCGTACACAAAACTTACCATCTCCAACATTGTAATATACATTGTTCCCCAACACCACATTTCGTGATTGATCATGATAGTGTAATTGATGACTAAATATGAAATTTATTTATTTATTATTATTAATTTTATTATGTAAAAAATATAATTTTTTTTGGTTCGATAAAATAAAAACCAAATGTATATAAAAAATAATGCTTTTCCAACATAAAATTAAATTATAAAATGTATATTAAAATAAAAGTTTAATAAAATGTAATAAGTAAATAATATATGGTAGGATACATAATCTTATGGTTTTATAATATATTTAGAATAAAATTTTATTAATTATATTGTTTTTTAATGTGTACGATGGAATTTAATACATAAGGTAAATGATTTCTATTCTGTCTTTTATAATAGGGAGGTATATGAAAATTCACCAATCCTTTGTTTTTTATAGTTCATGTACATCCCCATTGAAATTTTATAACACAAATTCCCTTAATTTCCTGATTTTTATGTACTCATATTATGTTATCCTCTATTTAATATTATGATTCAAAACAATATTAAATTAGTATGATATTGTTTTATCAATTTTCCTTCGTTGAGACCTATATTATGTTATACGCCTATATTATATTATGTGGTGTATATATATCGTCATTGACATGGAAAATCATTTATTGATTATTCTATAAAATATTTTAATGTTTCATTTTAGTAAATAACTTCATGTGTCTTATGATTCAATGTATCCTTAATTGTAATGTTTTATTCTACAATTTCATTTTTTATTGTGATTATTTATGATTATGTTTATAATGAAAAAGTATTATAATCTATCACTTATTAATTTATTTAATTATTTTATCATGTTATTATTCGGGATATTTAAATTTTATAGAACAATTTTCAAAATATTTAGTATTTAATATAGTATAAAATATGTTTTAAATGAAATCATACATTATTTTTCTCTTCTGTCTGAAATATTTTCTCTTCGGACACAATGATTTCTAAAAATATGTTACTATTATATTATTATTTTAAAAGGAAATTTTTACACATGTATGAATTTCTACATTAACATTTTAATGGAATATCATATCATTTCCCAAACTATTCCCATTTCTCTATTACTAAAAAGGGATGGAATATAAATTTTAATGTGTGTGGAAAGAAATTTAAAAGAAAATTGTGAAATCAATACAAATAATTTATTTAATGATTCCTTTATAATATTTCAATGTAATTTTGACTAAAAAATTAAAATGTTTTTTTAAAATTTATTGATTTATTTAATAAATGATTGAAATTATTTTTAATGATTTATTTTTATATTTGAAAATATATTTTAAATGAAAACATTAATAAAATTTGTTGATTTGAAAATTATTTTTAAAAACAAAAAAATTTGTTCCACGAGAAAGGTTTCAAATTTTTTATAAATTTTAGTTTTTATGATTTAAGGTTTATTTTAAGAGAATTTTATTTTTAAAATTTTTTATGTTTTAAAAATATATATTTAGAGAAATTTTATGTCCCATAAAAATATTCAATTTTATCATTCATAATACTTCTATATCTAAGATTGTGTATTTTGAGGACACTAAGGATTTAATGGGGATAAGATCAAAGAATGTTATTCTTTTTATTTATTTGAATGCTCTATGTTTTTATTGATATGAATTTTTTTTATTTCTGTTCCAAGGGTTATACCATGATAAAACTGTTATAAGCCCCGCCTAATTTCATTGGATATTCTATTTAAAATTATTAAATGATTAAGAAACATGTATGTTTCCCACCTGTAAGGATTAAATGTTTATGAAACCCATATAATTTAAAGGGTGATAATATGTTGAATATTTTAGGATATTTTAGGACATATATGTATCATTTTCATTATGTGATGGTTCATAGATATATCTCCATCATATAAATTAGGTACTTATTTAAATATCAAGTGATAGAGTGGACTGTAAGTGAGAGTGAACACGGTTTAGTAAGGGACTTTTTCTACTATGATGGTCCTGAAAGTGATCCATAATTATCTTGATCAAATGTGAGGAGTTATATTTCATAACCATAGTGTTATACATAAACCCAATTAGATGTTCAATATGTTATGTGTGATCCTGATTATATATTCATGGTTTTATGAATGAGCATGTATTTTATGATTATAATGTAATAAATGTACCTAGTTTCTGGTTAATTAATTTATGAATTTTCTTAATTTCATGTCCTTCATATAATGAGTGGATATGTCACTATTTTTTAATCTTCACATCCATATAAAATGATATTTGTACTATAAAAATGTGTCGTATGAAAATTATTTTCTTGTATTTATCATGTTTTTGTATTTCCATATGATTTATGTCATATGAAAATATAATATTTATTCCTTGACCCCTGATTATTATCATTGATATGTAAAATGTTGTTTTAAAAGGTTATTTTCATGTTCTCATACCCTTGTGGTCATGTTATGCTTATGTATCTCACATTATTACCATTACTAAGAAACTAGGAAAACCCATTAATATGATTCATTTCCCTATGTTATATAAAATAGTTTTTATACGTTTGGTTTATGTTGACTAATATATTGGGAGATCATAATAGGAGACATTGAAAATCATTCATGAATTAATAATATTGTTTTTTATGTTTCCAATGTTAATAAATAATATAGTCTCCATGACTGTGTTCTTGTAATGTATTGATTATTCATTTAAATTTTTTTCATGTCTGCAAGGCCCAAACCATAAACATTACATAATCATTAGTTAATTCCAGAATTCACATTGATGATCTTTTCATGTTTAGTGTTATAGACAATGAGGAAAAAACTATTACATTATATTTCAAAAATTACAAATTAGACACTTCTACTCATTTTTCATTTATTTTATAAAACAAAAGATATTAAAAAATGAAACAAGTCTTGTTCCTTGTTTTAGAGAGCATGAATTCTCTTGGATCCCATTCTTGACCCTATTCATCTTTAACTCCAATGAAAAACATTTCAAAACATGGGATGAGAATAAATATCTCAGTAAGGGTTATAAAACATGGAAAGAAAAAATTTGTCCATCAATACATACAAGTCAATGAAATCATACATTTCAATCATTAAAATACCATACATGATCATAATATTAACGAATAACACATGGAAATCATAAATTATAATGGTAACTTGTGCAATCCATATCAAATTTGCGTTCCAGCTTTCAGAGCAACATAGTGAGTTTCATTTGCAATAACTATCATGGTGTATTCAATAAATATCATAGGAGAAACATTAACATTAACTGTTTCAGATTGCCCAATTAATTGAATAGCAATCTCGGGATCACCCGCCCTTTTTTTATCACGGAAACACACATATGCGTAAACAATGCCAAGGGCCATAACATATTCAAAACACATAAAACATGCATAATGGAAAGATAAAATTTAAATAAAGTAGATACTTCCCTCATCAAAAAGACATAAAATGTTTAAATATAATTTATTAGAAGAAAATATCCCAATATAATAAATTGAAATTAAAATACATAACACGGAAGAAGTGTTTTAGTAAAATAGGATGGGGAATATTTCCCTTAAAACGATTGCATCATTATATTAAGGATAAAACAATGAAATAATTATGTGTGAAAAATATAAATACACAAAATATTATTATATATTATGTTTAAAAAAATACAAGGCTAGTCACAGATATTCATATCACGACATAATCAGTAATTTGACGATTTACCTAAAAAAGGAAATTGGGTTAAGGAGTTCATTTACCTCATGTCGAATTTGAATGGTATGTTCCTTTTTCTTCCCGAATAAAAAACATATTATAATTTCTACATGAAGAAGAACATTTATCAAGTTTATTAATTCTTCTTTATCACTGATTACATTACTATAACAATTATTAATTATTTGAGTTCATACTAGACATTTTGTCGAGGTTTGGAACTTGAGTAAAAAAAATTAACTTCTTATAATTACAAAATGTTTATATGTTCAAAAGTAAATTATTTACAATATTATATTAATTATTTAGATATCAAATATATCATATATATCTAGTATATATGTATTTAGATTAATCCATTACATTTGTACATAAGAAAAGAAAGGCATCATCCATGTAGACGGTAAGTCATACCCGCGGATGAATACTACATTTATTTATTTTTAATTTTCAAATGAATGAAAACTAAATGATACATAGGTATATTATAATTCCAGTATAATATATATGTTATATATCTAACATAATTTCATAAATTCCATCTTTTATATGTCTTATTTATATCATGAACGAGTCATATCAATTTGAGGGGGCGGTAGTCCGCACATCCTCAATAATAATTATCGTATTTATGTTTTATGGAAAGCACAAAGGTATGCTTTAAATGAAAAATAAATAAGCATAGAGACTGTAAAACAATATTATATATCACATATAAATACATTTTCATCATAATGGACACAATTAGAGGTGGTAAGAGATAATTTAAAAATCATCGTTTCGTGAGGCAGTAGTTCGTTGTCCACAGAAACACTGTGTTTATATCCATTACATGGAGGAGTGTGGAATTTTAGTTATAATACTTCTCATAAAAACATAATATTATATTAAGGATACTATTTTTTTATAAACTAATTAAATAAAGATATTTTAATTGTGTGTAGAAGGGAAATAAATGAAAAGACCCTGAGAAAAGACGTTATCTTTAAATCGGGTAACACCCTTTGGTTTGAAGAAAAAGGTTTTCTTGAATTACTTCATCCTAGGGGAATGATTTAAGGAAGAATTAGGGGTCTATTAAGGATTCTTAGAGTAGAGTTCAGAAGACCAATGGGTTTTAGAGTTTTGATTAATGGGTTAGAGGTGTGGCCTTTTATTAGAGGGAGGAGGGGCTCTTGGGGAAAGATTGAATGTATTATTCTATTATAAAAATATTTGCGGATTCCAAAGGTCCAAAACATATTTAATTGGAATATAAGGTACATATATGTCTGAATATAATTATTCAATAATATTTGGATAGGTTTTTGATATATTTTAATCCTTATTTGTATATTTAACCCTTTGTAACATATTTAACTTTTACCGTTTCCTCGTATATATTCATTCTATATAGTTAATATATTTTCTGTAAAATTCCAAGGTACCCAAAATGGATCACATATAACATTTGATACATTATTTATTTAATTTGGATGAATCATATAATTTTAGGATTATTTTATCATTTAATAATATATTAATTATTTAAAACTGTCATCTCTGTCAATTTTTAAATCATTCATATCATGATTTTTTTAAAAAAATAAAGAATTTTGATTCATTCGATAAACCTTAATAAATTAAAAAATAACAAGTAATTATTATCACTAAATTTTTTCTAATGGAATTAAATGTTTTAAAATATATTTATTTTAACATTTATAATATCATTTTTTTGAATCCTTTATTAATGAAGTTATTACAGCATCACCAATGTGTAATAATTATGTTTATTTATTTAATGTCTAAAAATTATAAATTAAATACCATGATGTAGTAAATATTTTTATCCTTAAAATTAATATTTATTGAAAAAGATATCACATATATAACCACATATAATTTTTTTACTAAAAGAAATATGTTTATTTTATTTTTTTATTTACTACAAATTAATTAATATAAAGTTTCATTATCACTCCCATGTGGCTCCGTTGGGTCCCAAAATCAACCCAAGGATGACCCTGGTCTGAAATATCTCATCCAATATTGTTAAAACATGTGTAAAAGTAATTTAATATTATTATTATATTAATTTTCACCATTATTTAACAGATTTAACTTTTAACCATGGTTAATAAAATATTTACTGAAGTCAATATGCATACTGTATAAAAATAAAATTTAGTTATTTACACAATTTGGAACTCCTAATTCCAAATATGGAAACCAATTTTTAAAAATCAAAAAATTAAATTGGTATAAATTAATATAAAATTAATTCCTGTTGTCAACACCAAAAAATGTGCTTTATGAAATATTACATATCAAATGATTGACCTATGTTTACGTCCAATTTCATAGTAAAATTACTTCCAGTGAACAAAATTTTATTAAATGGTAAAAATATAATCCAGTTACACTTTAAGAAAATAAAATAACAATCTAACTGTATAAATAAATTAGTTGAAAAGGAAGTTTTGAATTAAATGAAATATTTTTCACTATTCAATAAAAATTTAACTTTATCAGGAAAATACCAAATATTTACCGAAAGAAAATTTTGATATCCCAATTATAAAGAAGAATTTTATTTTTTCAAATAAGAAACATAAAAGTTAAAAATGTAGATATAAAAAGGGGACTCCATTAAAAGGCGATAAATCGACCTTTTGAAAAATGTTAGAGTATTTATACTAAAAATTGGATTCATTCTCATCTTAAGACAATAAAATATCTTACATAATAGTAAAGACATTTTAAAAACATATATAATCATATCTTATATATTTTTGTTCATTCTATCCAATACAATGGCTTGGCGTTAACTACCATTTTAAATAATACTGTATTATTATTTTCCATTATGACTCATCCTTATGTGCAACATGAGATTTTTCAAAGAAACCCACTGTTTTGGGTCAGGTATGCCATCGATAATATCATCCCCTTTTAATTAAAATTAATATTTAATTCAAAAAAATAATAAATATGATAATTGCATATTCTTTATTTACCTGGGATGTTATAATATTCGTCAATGAAAATCTTGGTTTTCAATAGTCTGTATTAGTGGATTGGTATAGTTAACCATTGGAAACCAGTATGATGAAGATTGATATAAATATATAGGGTTATTTATAAATTTTTTTCAATGGATATATATAAGGATAATTCTAAGTGTGTATAAAAAAATTTCAAATAATTGTGTTAAATGATAGACGAAATTGATTCTACAAAATTGCATCCCTTTCTAGAAAATAAAAATTGATGTGGATTTTTCTATATGTACCTAGGGGTAATAACTAAAAAAATGATGCATTAACATCCACTATATTTTCACTGGGTTCTTGATTGCAGTATTTTCTTCACACGTGGTTTCACACTCTTAGGGTAGTTGACTTGGAGATTGAAGAAATCATTATGAACCATCAACAAGGATTCAAATATTAGATGAATAAGAATGTCATAGTATAACCCTAACGGGTTATACCTTAAAAAATGTATTAATATTTAGAAATCTTATAAGTGATTTTCATTCATGAATTGTTTTCTTTATTCTATGATTAGTATATCAGAGACTATGATTTTTGGATTTATTTAGTGGAACGAACTAGATTGAAATTGTTCAATATTGAATGTGATGGAAATATTTTTGTTGAGAACCAAATGGGATGATGACTATAGTGGAAGAAATATTTATTCAGTATAAAAAATTTGAAAAATTATAATTAAAAAAATGTACATTAACTAACTATTAGAAACACCAACGAAGGAATGGAATGATTCCCATTATTGTTTGGGTCATGAAGAGATTTTTGGAATGAATATTATATTTCATATGATTCATGAATGTGGTAAGAAACACCCAATTCTAGGTCTTATAAGAAAATTAATTTTTTTTATTGTGTAGAAGGACAAAAAAATGTAATTTCAATAGAAAAATTAAAAATTAATTTAATGAAATGAATTTGAATATTTTAATCCTTTAAGTATTATAAATTGTTGAATGTTTTAAATAGTGAATTATTGGAATATAGAAAATAGATGTACTAAGGGGAATGATCATGAAGAGAATTTAAAATGACACAAAATTAAAAATTACATAATATTGAGTTATAATAATGAATTTTATTTCTTTCACATTGATGATATTTTCAGGTTTATAGTTTTAGATAATTAGTTCACAACCTATATATAAAAATACAATAAATTTTAAATAGGAAATATATGATAAGTATTTTATCCTTATAATATATTAAATTAAAAATAAATAATGAATTATTTTAATTTTTGACAACCACAGCCTCCTAATTAACTTATTCTTATTCCTTACCCATCCATAGACTATGTGAATACATCTAAGAAACATAGAATGTGCACAAAATCTATTTAGTGGATATGAATGGAAAAAAAACCATTACATCAGTAAAAAATAAAAAAACATATAACATTTACATTTATCATCAATTTTATTTCATAATATTAAATAATGAATTTTTACAAGAAAAAAACAAAAAAATTCCCAATCAGAATCATTATAACCCATATAAGGTAACTAAAACTCCATTAGGTGACATAGATAGTTATATTCATTAAACCATTGAAAATATATTTTAATTGTAATAAAAATTATGGTAATATATAAATTTTCATTAGCTTATATGTTGGAAAGCTATAATGGACTCAACTAGAGCTATATGGGTCACCCCATCATGTATGTTTTAACGGGCTTGCCTAGTGCAATCTTGGCCACCCAATCATGTAAGATGAAATTGGTTATGTTAGTGCAATCTATGACACCCCAATGTGTAATTTTTAATGAGATAACCATGTTATATAATTCCTATCCCATAATTTAATTTGAAATGGGAACACCCGACACTATTTATAATGCACCCTCGTGTAATTTGTAACAAGATGATCAGACAATATTTTTGTCGTCGCATCATGTAAGATATAACAAGATTAATCAACTCTATCTGGGCTTCAATATCATAAAATAATCAAGCACAACATCATGAATAAAACACATTAATCATTATATCCTTATAAAATACAATTAAACATATATGATACACTATTTGGAATAAAATACCATTTTCTTTTAAAAACAAATTAAAAAAAAAGAAACTATTTTTTAGAAAAAATTCTTCAAAAAAATACCAAAAAGAGGTAAATAAGGGGTTTCATTTATGAATCCTTTAAAAATTCTATAGAAGAAAAAATAAATAAATAATTTTCACAGTGATAGAATTTTCCTTATTGCCTTGTACTTTAATAATATTCCATTACCTTTTTAATTTTTTCAAACATTTCGTATACATCATGTAAAATATTTTTTTTGAAATCCATAGAATGAAATTCATAATAGACATAATATATCCAATATAATATATATATATATATATAACATTCAAGAATATAGATATGTAGGAAATTATTTGGATGTTATATCTTAAAAACTATAAAAAGGCAATTTTCTATCAAAGTGTACCATACCAATTTGAAACATTTATATGAAAACCCTGATGAGAAAATTTGTTTATAAAAATATTAAATAACATGATTAAAAATAAATTCACGATATCCTGTGTCAATTAGGTGTTTTATTGGCCCATAAATGATTTGGGTGTATTAGATCGTGTTCTGCCTCAATGGAATGGGATTGAGACGATGTCTCACACATTGAGTCTAACTTGTCACATGTTTCATTATTATCCTGAATAATAAATTTATGTTAAGTACATACATGATTTATAAAATATTCTTATTTATCATTATTTTTATTTCACATACCAAAATAAAGTATATAACTAATTAATCAATTACCTTTATGTTAGGTGTTTTGACCATAATCGGTTTACGTGTAAAAATATACTTTGGTTGCTCGATAAAATTCATACGAATCATTTAAAAAAACTTAATATTAATAATATAGAAATAATTTTTATTATTATACTTAAATCATAATTTGAAAACAAAACATTATATATTTATACTACAATTAACCAACGTTGCAGTCATTGAAAACTTATGTCATGTATAAACATAAGTAACGATGCCATTTTTAGAATAATTATAAAAGGAAGGTGTGTACCATTAATATTCATATAATTATAATAATATCATTAATACTGAATTATTTAATCAAATAAACTAATTTATATTATTCTTGTGTGGTTTAAGGAATAACATTGATTTTAGGAGGCGGTAGTACACATCTCCTCGAAAGAGTGTATCACATATTTTGTGTGTGAATAGGTAATAAATAAAATAATATATTATATTTAAAAAATATAATTATGTATTTAATATCATATATATTTCATTTTGGAAAAATATTTTTACTATAATAATCAATAATACATTCCATTTAATATGTTAGTATATAACATTTCTTAGAGAAGGTGCTAGTCCACACATCCATATACAATGTCACCATATTCCAAAAAAATGGAAAGAAGGAATGTTTGTTTAAAAAAATAATTGTAGAAATATTAAGGGATTACAAGTTTCATATATATGAATAAAAATATTGTGACTTTATTAATTGAAAGACAAGATAGTTCGTAAAAGAAAAATGGTTGGCATTGTTTCGTGTGATGATAATATACCGAATGCATGAACAATGTATTCATTACCCATTTGATTGATGTTTCTTTTAATTTATGAAAAAAAATAACATTTAAATATATAAATTTATTGATGATACTGAGGATATTGTATAAAAATTGAATAAAAAATAGAAGTGGTGTATAATAATATAAAATGAAAGAGTTTGCTAAAAAAATGTTACATGTTATTTGGGTAACTCCTTATTGCTTTCACTAGAAGAATTCATTAGAATGATTTATTACACAATTGATGCATCTAGAATAATGATTTCAATTTTGCTACATTATATTTTTGGTTTTGGGATGATATTAATGGATTTAAATGGGTAATTTTTTTTATAGTTTTTTTAAAGTCGACGGGGAGTAGCATTCTAGTGAATTAAAAAATATAAACACTACTCAGTAGTCTCCCTTACATAATATTCATCCACTAATAAAAAAAATTTGGTAAAATATGGTACATGGGCATATAAAGGCTTTTAAATTCATTATTTATTTTTTCTAGTTTTTTTATCTCATTATGATTAATGTTTAACCACTCTGTTAACTAATTTTTATCTTAATCATAGTATTTAATTTTTATTTAATTCAATATTAATTTTTGTCAAATATTATGTTGAATGTATGATCTTGTGTTTTAAATAGGGTTAATATTACAAATTTTTATGAATTTTTTTTTCAATTTATCAACGGTTAATTCTTTTGAAACCCGAGCTCCGAAATTTTATTCCATGATTTAGAACACCTAAAGATGTAATTTTTCTAGCATTGATTGTAGTTTTGAACAATAGGGGATGTCTCATGGGTTGCACACAGTTTATCTATGCGTGCGACCAAACCATGCATAGTTGATGTTTTGAGGCAGTATCATCTACACGGTTAGGAGAGACCGTTCGATTAGGCCATGCAAGAGGGGTGGTCGAGGCAGCAGCTAATGAACGGTTAGAGCACGGTTTTTCAAACCGTGCGAACAAACCATGCATGCACTTATGTGAGAACCTAAAAAAGTGGATCTCAAATTTTTATGCCTCTAGATGGTTCGTTTTTTCTCTTAAGAGTCTATAACATGGGATCACCATTCCTTGAAGGTATGAGAACCTCTCCCAAGTGTTTTGGAGGGGATCTGAAGGCTTCTCTTAGAAAATTGAAGCCGAATTCTTGAGGTAGGTAGATGTTTATCTTCGTTATTGTTCATTTTGTTAGATCTACTTAGATATACACCTCCTCTTCTCACAGTTTCATAGATCTATGCATATTATATGTAAATCTAACTATGTGGATGACAAGTATGATGAGTTTTGGTCTGGTTTTGGCTAGGAGAAGTGATATAAGGTGGGTTATTGAAGAATGAACCCAAATCTATTGAGGGTTCTTCGTTCATTGTGGTTTTCGGAAAAACCCTGCAGTAGGTTCCCAAATCATTAACAATTTATTGATTAATTATATATTCTCTAAAAAATTGAGAATGTGAGTGTCCTTGATTATGATTTTTCGATGCATGGAACTTTTAATTTTATTAAGTAATGCCACCCAGATGAGATAAATGAGGACTTGATCATGTGTTGATTTTAAGAATGGGTTTCTATTTTAGTTAATGTGATATGATTATACAGTTGAATGATTTCAATGGAATGAATGAGTAATAGGATAATTAATGGTTGAATTAATTATCAGGTCATGAATTGGAATGAAATTTTGGCATTTACTAATTGTTGAAAATATCAAATTTTTGACATGTTCGGGATATAATATAGAAACTATATATAATTAATGGATAGATTAATTATTATATTTTTAATGGTAAATGGTTAACAAATTGATGATTAGTTAAAGAGATAAGTATTGATTAACTAATTTGTTGAATTAATTAATTTGCATTCATTAAATTAAGAATGTGAATTGATTGTTTGTTTCGATTGTTGTCCAGGAGTACCTTTTGATGTGTATTAGATTTACATGACTTCTGTTGTCTTGGATGGAGTGGTTTTAAAATATTATATGTTTTTTGAGATGGTTTCTAAATATCTTGGCTTTTTTCAGCTTGTTTTGTGATGATTATAGGTTGACTATTGATTGTAAAAGTCATAGATGAATCACTATTTGAGTGGACAGTGTCAGGCTATTATAGAATTTGATTAATAAAGTGTGGAATTATCTGAAGAGTGTTTTGTGTTGCTAATTTTTTTTTGAATTAATTAACATATTTATTTTTGTGGTGTGAGACATTTTATTCTACACTAATGATAAATATATATGTATGATTGATGAATGGGTTGTGAGACAAGGATTGAGGCTTAAAATACTCAATGGGTGTTAGAAATGATGTTCTAAAACAATGATAAATATATATGTATGATTTATGAATGGGTTGTGATACAGGGACTGATTCTTCAAATACTCAAGGGGTTCTAGACATGGCGTTTTACACGTAGCTTACAAGAAAATATTTTTTATTGGACATGGACAGATCCTCCAAATACTTATGGGTTGTGAGACATGGACTAATTCTCCGAATTATGACGAGGTTGATACACATGATGTTCTACAACCATTAATTAACATTGGATTGTGGGACCAATTGTTCATGTATGAAATAAGTAAATGGTTTATGAAGGCTGTTGTGACTTGATGATTTGGGAATTGATTATGCAAAAGGGATTAGACTTGTTAATGATTTGGGTGAACCACTACTAGTGGATGGAAACTAGAGCGAATCACTATTTTAGTGGATGGGCTTAGAAATAATATATGAAAGATTAAACTGAATAACTTATGACCTGTTATCCATGCCAAAGCACAATCATGGATTCAATCTATACTTAGATTACTTAAATGGACATTATAGATTCTGTGGTGAGTGACTTATATGGGATATGTCAGGCATAGGTTGAATCTCAAGAAATTCATAATAATATTTGAGTAATTAATAAAAAAAATTATTATTTAATGATTGTTGAGCATGCATGAAAAATTAATAGTGCAGGTTCAGACACCAGCTAAGGGATGAAGCAGGTTCTTGAGTATATAGTTATATTGTACAACATACTTTATTTTATGTATGACTTCACATGTTTTAAATTATTTATTAAATGTATGGATTTGGGGTAGACACCAGTTGTCCCGGCCTACTGAGATTTATATCTCACACCCTACTCGGGCCTCCATTACACTGGGTGCACGAGTAGATTCTATATTGTAGCAGGACTATGCTGTTTTTTGATTTACATGGGAGATAGAAGTAGAGGACTGAGCGGATACTTGAGATGCTTGATAAGATCGTCCTTGGGACTTTGAGTCATTAATTATTTATTTTCGTATTGTAATTTAAATCATGCTCTTTTTTTCAATGTTTTCTACTTTTGTATCAATATAATGTGAACCATGCATCTGCTGTATAAATCGGCATTGGCCACTTTATTCAAATGAGTATTATTTGTCTTCTATTGTTTTTCATTCATGAGTTACTGCTTCCACTATTGTTTTTTATCTACACAGATATACTATTGTGAAACTCTGATTCGAGGTTATAGTTTCCCCACATACTATCCTTATACCCTCACTTCTAGTTGGTAGCCTCAAGAGTAAGTGGGTATTCGCTTGAGGTCATGTGGTGACCGGTTCAGTGATCAGTTTAATACCTATGCATTTTCTATTGGGTTTCTTTATAGAAAATCCAGGATGGTTAAAATGAGATCCTCGTAGGTCACCATATCTTCCTAAAATGAATTTATTTTGCTAAATTTCTTGAAAATGATGGTTTTTCAACTAACGTAAATGTTTTTAAAAGGGTGTTTTATGAAACATTCCTTTTTTCCTTGGTGAATTTTGAAAATGGTACTTTGATGATTTCATTTAATTGTTTGACGGTTAATGATAAAAAGTTAATAAATATAAGAGTCATGGATATGGAACCTATTATGGTTCCCTCTGTTTAAAACACTCGTGTAAAGGGTAGTTCAGACTTCTATTGAGTTGCCTTGGAATGGAAGCGTGAGTACATTCCATTGAAATTATTCTCCTTATAAATGACCTTATGTTCGGATTTTGACCCTAGTGACTTGTTTGATGTGACCCGGTTTAGGGTTGACACTTTTTCTACATAAGGGGCTAGCCTGCAGTCCGTAGCACCATAAGAACACAAATTTTTTGATAGCGCTATGGATTTTTTCAACCTTTTGGAGTTGTTGGGTGCCTTTCTCCCAAGTATAACTTCCATTCTCCTCTGACACCCTTGTTCGAACGGTTGGTGATGTGTTTCTTGACCTAGTTGTGGGCTTGTTCATTGAGTAATGCTCTTTGTCATCTGGTTAGACATGCCATGGGAATAGTTGACTGGTTTTTTAGTCGTTTGACCCTTCCTTATTAGTAATGGATGACTTGTTATGGCGTCGTCCAAGAAATGGTCTTATGAGGAAATATGACACTGTAATAAGTCTTTTTGTACAATTGATTATTGTAAATACCCGTAAATTTCAAGGAATGTTTTTAATTTTTTTTTTTGAATTTTATGAGTACGCAGTTTCTGACGGCACCTGATTCCAAGGGCTGGTGTGCCCGGAATAATTTTCCAAAGTTTTGCTCAGGTATGTTCAGTGAATGAACGAGTGGGTCTTCTTAACTTTTGATCTAGTGCTCGGAATTGAATACTGAGGGTACCGATGAAACCGCAGTGCCAGTTTTTTCTTAAGAGGACCTTTTCCAAAGGTGTGTTTGCTCGAGATGATTTGTTAAAGAAAATATGGTTCAATTGAAGAGTGAAATAAAATATGTGTTACATTTTTATTTCTTTTCTAATGGTTATATCTTATGTGTGGAAGTTGGGATGTGACCCACTAGGTTGCTAACGTCCATTGAGAGGTTAAAGGAAAGGTGGGGCCCACACGAGCCCCCGTCTTTTCACATACCCCATAACCCCTTAAACTCCCTTAAAACCTCCCTTGAATTTAATTATGTGGTTTCTCCACATCCACATTAATATTTCCAACATAACACCCTCTTTAATTTGACAACCCAAGATCATTAAATTAAATGGTTTATTTTTTGAAATTTGAGTTTTTGAAAAGGCATGGAAAACATAATAAAATAATGGGGATGCCTTATTTTATTAGGTTGGCTAGTTGTGTGAGGATATTGGGTGAGGGAGATCTCTTGTCCCTTGGAATAACTTTATCTTCTTCAGGGAAGAACGTCCACACATCAACGAAGAACACTATTTCTCCAAGGGAGAGCATCGACTTGGCGACTCGGTTTCTTGTGTCATCTTCTTCCTCCGCGACCAAGGAGGAGGCACCGATGTGGAAACTCGCCATCGACGTCGCCATAAAATCTTCTCTCCAGGAAAAAGGAAGGGAGACGTCGCTTCCTCCTCAGATGCTCTCTGTCGACATTTGCGGAACCCCACCCCGCGACGCCGTTATTCCGCGACGCTCTTCGTTCGACAACTTGTGTTGAGGTAGGGGTTAATATCGTTCATGATTAATTTAACATTTTTCGTTAAATAAATTGGCCGCTTGTTATCGACATAATGGGAGGTGTTCGGACCGCACAAACACGGTCGATCCTCCTCCCCTTTAATTTGTTGATCCTTGTTGAACTTGTGGCGAAGGCAGCGCGGTGACGTTGCACTGTGCAAGAACGAAAAAGGACCGCAACCAGAGCGGGCCGTGGTGCAGGTGTGTGGCTTCGTCACGCCACACCGGTGAGACCAAAGGAATCCAGAACAAGGAGCGGTCCACGGCGGTGGGGCATGGCGCCGCCGTGCAATGCCGGAGAACCAAGTGGTCGTGCCCGGGGCAGGCCGCGTCGGAGGGGCGTGGCGCCATCGCGTCGCGCCGGTCGGACATAAGTGGCATCTTAAGGCCGAGACATCTTCTCAAAGGGGAGGTCGGCCGCATGGTGCTAAGTAAAGGGAGGACCCGCGGGGGTCCCGCGGTCCCAAAAAAGGCCAGCCATTTCAGCTGGCCATTTCCACAAACAGGGGGTGCCTCCCCCTTTACGCCCCGCTCGGCCAGCGCCGAGTAGCCCGCGCCGGGCCGAACCATTCGCGTCGGGCCGGACTGCCCGCGTCAGGCCAGACCGCCCGCACTGGGTCGGGCCACCAGTGGCGGGCGTGGTTTTTCCCAAGGGGTACTGACCTGGAATCGGGATGGGTCGACCCGGTTCGGGCCAACCCAGGGGGTATCGTGCCGGGTCGAATCGGGCTTGAACACCCTCTTTTCGTGCAGTTTCATCCAAATGCCCATAACATGGGCTACGAACCTCCGATCGACGCACCGTCAGATGCGTAGGTATACTTGGATCGAGATGTTTGTTTTGTTATATTACACTCAAGGTTTATATGAACATTTTGTATGGCCAGTTTGGTTCGAGGACGAAACCAACCGGGCCCTCGGAGCAGAAACGCTTATAACATGAGCTCAGGACGTCAGATTGACATGCCGTAGACTTTGTTGGATTCCTCTTAGTGAGATGGTTCTTTTGGATTACTCTGATCGAGGTTCGGAAGTAGATAGAGTATGGTTGATTTTGTTATAGCTTAAAACCCAATTGGGCCCCTGGGACGGAAAATCTAATATCTCTCAGACTGGGCGTCCAATTGAAGCGTCGTCTATCGCATTGAGTTCCTATTGACGAGACAGATCTTTGGAATACATAAACTATGGACATAGTTAGAGTTTATGTTTTGATCCCTTGTCTCATGGAGCGGACCCTCCTGGATTCGAGTGTGATGTTTGTGGGAACCGTAAAGCTGGCAGCGACGACGACGATGACATTACTTGGATCCTACGTGGGTTCGGCAGCGAGGATGACTATACATGGATCTTCCCTGGGTTCGGCAGCGATGGAGACTGTACATGGATCATACATGGGTTCGGCAATGATGGTTACTGTACTAGGATCCTATGTAGGTTCGGCAACGACGACTACTGTTCCTGGAACCTACGTGGTTTCAGTCGAGGAAACGATTCAGAGGCTACATCTAATCATCTCCACCCCTATTTGGAAGTAGTATACCTGTGTGAGCTGAATCTTGACATTAAAAAATTATCTTTGATATGACTGACTTGCTATCTTGTGTGGATTGGGTTGTGATTTCCTGTGTGTATTGGGTTGTACTTTCCTATGTGGACTGGGTTGAACTTGGGCTTGAGAGTAGGAGCAGATCTAAAATTGATGACTTAGGTATATGTATGGGAATATACCTAAGTAGAGTTGTTTGATACATCGTGATTGTATCTTTCCTTTGTGGTTTATCCTTTGTGGATTCTAGGAGACCTTCGAGGTTCTCAGGGTCCCTAATGAGTATCATATACTCACCCATGCACGGGCCATGCCCGCACTACGTTGTGTTGGATGCAGATGATGGGCATCACATATCGAGGTGGAGGCTCGTGGAGCTGGAAGGTACCTGGAGGTGGATCATTGGACGAGACATACATAGAGCGGACTGCTGGACCCGAGGAGCTGAAGAGACTATCTGTTCCCACACTTCAGGTGAGATTTCTAGAGGACGACTCAGAGTTGCTGCTTTAATTTTCTTCTACTGTACTTTCTTTCCATTTTTACTTTACATTTAGTTGGGTTTGTATTTTGGCCCATTTACTTTCCAGCACATACTTTTGTCCTCATTTTACTTAGTGTTAATTTCAGTTTGCGTACTCGGTGGTGTTTGTTTACTTTATAAAGGCAATGCCTTCACTTTTTATTAGGATTTACGCCTTTGGTGCTAGTCGCCAGCCCCTGGCCTATGGATTTCGGGATTAGGGTATTTAAGGCACTGGCACCGAGGACGTTTCGTGACAAATTGGTATTAGAGGAGTTCGGTTATACCGAAAAACATAGGAATTTGATCATTCTTCTATGTGAAGCAATAATGTTATGGGTATTGAGTGTGGTTATCAGTCCAGGGAGTCTAGTGTTTGTGCGGAGGAAGACGTATCCATACACCAGGACCCTGACTTCTAATTTCCGACTCAATGCACGAAACATTGATTGCATGTGTGTTTCAATGTTTTCTTTGTGATTACTTGTGTCATCTCACCAGGTATATTATATTGACTGTGGTGCACCTGTTTCATTTCAGGATGGCCCCACAATGGTAACCAGCTATTTTTCGGAGCTATGTGCGAGATGGAAGCCCACCAAGCGATGAGGCCTCGGTACAGGGCCCCATTACAGCGGAGGCACCAGCAGTACCTCTACCTGCCGAGCCACCAATGCCACCAGCTCCTGATGCTGAGAGTGAATGTCCCCTTAGTGCACTGCATGAGTTTCAGCATCAGAGACCACCCATGTTCCGTGGGGAGACGGACCGTCAGGCAGATGAGGATTGGCTGGAGGCTGTTGTCCGAGTCATCAGATTAGTATGGACACCAGCTGACCTCATGGTGATCCTTGCAGCGAGTCTCCTACATGCAAAAGTAGGTAGATGGTGGAGCTGGATTCTCCAGGTGCACGACGAGACATATCTTCTTTGGTCGGACTTCGAGAGCCTTTTCTTCTCGGAGTTCATTCTAGCCACCCACACTGCAGTGCGCATTCTGAAGTTGCTACAGCTGCGGCAGGGAAGCATGTCAGTAGCCCAGTACTCGGCGAGATTTACTGATCTCTTGAGCTACTCCACAGACATGGTACATGTCCAATTCTTCTAGTCCCAGACCTTCATGTAGGGACTGAGTAATGAGATCAGGGCATCAATGATCTCCCTCAGTATTCCGACGCAGGCAGGAGTACTAGAGCGATCCCTTCTTGTAGAGATCTTTCTTGCTGATCATACACCAGCAGCGATACCTACCGTAGGGCGGAACATAGAAGATTCTTCTTAAGCTAGTAGTCGACGGATTTCACAGTGGTCCAAGGGGACCAGACCATTATGTGGACGACCTCAGGACACTGGTTCAGATGTTCTGGGCACACACAGTAAATCCAGTCATATGAGAGGCAGACAATTCTATGCATGTGTCGGGCTGGGCCACATGGCTCGTGACTGCCCGAACCCCATACAGAGGAGCATCAGACCAATGAGGGACCACCAAGTAAGAGGCAGAGGTTCGACCGTGGTGGTCCGTAGGGAGCAGGCGAAAGAGGCAGAGGAGTTGTCCGAGCAGCTGGTGGTGGGTGACGCTTTGAGGCTCTAACACCACCACCACCAGGAAGTCCACCCCGACCACAGGGAGCTGGCAGACAAAGATAGGCTCAGCTATAGGCAGTGGAGGCCTATGACCATGGCACACCTGAGATTATTCGAGGTACTATCTGTGTCTACTCCACCCTTGTTGCTGTTCTTAGAGACAGATGAGAGAGTCATTCTTTCATTTCTGCTGCCCTTGTTCAGAGCTTGGAGATTCTGATGGAGCTGTTGTCTCAATCCTTATGGATAGAGACTCTTACAGGAGTAGACTCGTCGATTACACACTGGTACCGGCAATGTGATCTTACTCTAGTAGGAGAGAGCTTCAGCTGGGATCTTCTAGTAGCGGCGTCGAGGCCTTACGACATCATCTTGTGAATGGATTTGTTATTTATGGTCCATGCTATGATCGAATTTATTAGGCAGAAGATGCGATGTGTTCACACCGATGGGAGCAGGTTCACCTTCACCAATGAGAAGGGATCCTTTGCAGCACAAGATGGACTCACGCAAAGGAGAGGACAGTCGATCACCCATCAGTTGGCTAGTCTCATCCTAGATGCAGTTGATGTGCTGAGTCCGAGTTCTCCTATTGTGGTGGATCAGTAACCTGACTATTTTCCTAAAGACGTTCCCGAACTACCTCCTTGCAGAGAGGTAGACTTCTAAATAGACTTGTACCATGGGACAACCCCGATATCTACTCCAGCATATCAGATGGCTCCGGTTGTGCTTTGAGAGCTACGGGTATAGCAGGAGGACTTGCAGGGAAAAGGATTCATCTGACCCAGTGTTTCACCCTGGGCATCCCCGAGATTGTTCTCCATGAAGGCGGATGGGAGTTTGCAACTGTGTGTCAATTACCCTTTCCAAAACCAGGTGATCGTGAAGAACAAGTATCCACTTCCAAGGATCAACAACCTATTCAATCAGCTCAAGGGAGCATGATGGTACTCCAAGATAGACATCAGGTCAGGCTATCATCAGCTCAGAGTTCGAGATGAGGATGTGCAGAAGAAGGCCTTTAGGTGACGGTATGGACACTATGAGTTCTTGGTTATGCCTTTCGGCATAACCAACACTCCAGCAGTGTTCATGAGTCTCATGAGCAGGATCTTCCAGCCCTACCTCGATCGATATGTCGTAGTCTTCATCGAAAACATATTGATTTACTCGACTACTGAGGAGGATCATTCCTACCACTTGCGGGTTGTACTGGATACACTCTGAGAGCACCAGATTTATGGAAACTCTTGAAGTGCCAGTTCTAGATTTGAGAGGTCCACTTCTTGGGGCACATTATCGTTGAAGCGGGAGTTGCAGTGGATCCAGCAAAGATCTATGCAGTGCTAGCTTGGGAGCCACCCAAGAGTGTGACGGAGGTGCGGAGTTTCCTAGATCTTGCAGGGTACTATCAGAGATTTGTGCCAGACTTATCTACCGTTGCAGGACCACTCTCAGCTTTGATGAATAAGGGGAAAATCTTTGTGTGGTTAGATAGATGTCACTAGAGCTTCCAAGAGATGAGATATAGATTGAATAGTGCACCCATCTTGAGGCTACCCGAGGAGGGCGTAGGGTACGCAGTTTTCTATGATGCATCAGGGACCGGACTCGGGTGTGTCCTGATGTAGGAGCGGGCAGTGATCGCCTATAGATCACGTCATTTGAGGTAACATGAGCAGAACTATGCTACCCATGACCTAGAGTTGGCAGCAGTGGTGTTTTCCGTGAAGATTTGGCGGCACTATCTGATGGGAGAGCGCTTTATAGTCTACTCTGACCACAATAGTCTCAGGTACATCTTCTCAAAGAAAGACGTGAACCTGAGAAAGTGTTGATGGCTTGAGTTCCTCCAGGACTATGAATTTGATATAGTCTATACACTTGGGATGGGGAACGTGGTAGCTGATGCTCTCAGTAGGAGGGCTTGCATTCAACTACTTGGGGAGGCGACATAGCTGTTATCCGCTTAGCAGATATCCTACGTGGATAGAGATGGAGAAGCCTTTCTACAGCCGCTCAATGTCACACCTCCACTACATCAGAGGGACAGATAGGCACAGTGTGGGGACATTGACTATGAGATGCGATGAGAACAGTTATCCTCAAGACATGCACTTGATGGATTTTCTGTTGG